>CM036564.1:27893103-29143103 GCA_020745775.1 Theristicus caerulescens
GCATGTAATGAAGCTATTCCTGACTAACAGCCCTGGCACCTCTATTAGGAGGAACATGTCACTGAGAGCCTCGGCAATACAGCAGCCATTTGGCCTGGCCTGAAAGCAGCACAGGCGTTGAGCTGTGTGCTTCTTGAAGCTCTGTCAGCGAGGTATTAAATCAGGGTAGGTTTATGGTGAACCTTAAGCAGAAGTTGGTGAAACTGAGCTTCAGCTTTTCTGAGGTTCTCCAGGCTGATCACATTAATTCAAATGTAGGGTTTTTTCCCCTGTGGATCTATCTTTGCCTCACTTCTAACATCAAAGTGAGAAGAGCCTCAGAAATCCCCAAAGTTGTAATGTGAAATGTGCTGCATAAAATTGGTGATAGAAACTTTTGGCAAGATGTGGGTGAAGGAAAGATAATTGAGCAACAGATGATAGCTAGTTTAATTTTTCTATAACTTCCTGTTAATTAAAAAATGGGTTGAGGAAGCATTGTGTTAATACTGTAATCTTAGTGAGGGAAAAGATCTTGTAAGTAAGCCATTGTAGTTGTGTGGGCCAATTCAGGTTGGTAATGAAAAGTTGAGCAGGGAATAAAAGAGGATTCTTCTAGTCAGCTGCTTGTTTGAGAGGAGCTAGTGCCATCTTCTTAAGAAAATGATATATAAAATCCTAGCAGTGGTCTCCACTGAAATATATTTCAGCTCATCAATTAATGACAGGTACTGATCCAGATCTTCAAATGCCACCTCTTTGGCTATTTTAATATGACGCATTGATATCTACAGAACTAGTGTATTATTTCACAAAAAAGAAAGTCCTCTGGGTAGAAATCTAGTGGTGTTTCTTGGTTCTGGCATGGCACCCCAGGCCCGTCATTCTAGAATGGATGCAAGGAGCAAGTAGTGCAATGTGTGTCCCTGTTGACATATTTCAAACCTTATTCTGTGAAACAATCCCTAGAAAGGGGGAAAAGAAATACACAAAAGGAAACTTGTCCTCTATGCATTCAAGATTTAGCTGCTTGTAATATGCTAAGGGGGCAATTCTAATGTTGTTTACCTGTCTGTTTTGACTACAGATTTGAATGAATTACTGCAAATGAAAGATGAGCCCTGTCTTATTGCCAGGCAGGCTTGCATGAAACCTGTTGTTCACGAGGAAGCACTTATTATCCTTATTCTTCCATTAAGAAGCTTTGTCTGCCAATTATGTTGAATTTCTCTAACCACTCCGTTGCACTCATTCCAGAGGTCAAATTCTGCAGGCTGTGGTATGAGTAACTCTGTGCCTGTGTCTTATGAATGCATAATGTTTTTGCCTTGCCTCACCTATTTAGTTTGGCAGACAAGATAGACTATTGAAGTTATCTGAAAATCTGAGAAGTCTTTTGAACTGTCCTGGGTGATGGTTTTGCCATGCACACAGGTAGGAAGGAGTGTATGTGAGGTGAGGGAGTTTGTATTGTCTGGGGACGATTGTATGAACTCCTTTATTTTGTTTGTGAGTGTATAAAAGTGCAGAGTCCACAGTGCTGTGCAAATAATTGACCTGCTGAAGTCACAGAGCTGACAAAAGACATTGCTTTTTGATGTGTTTTGGTCTGTTGGATGCAGTGTGTGCAAGTGACGCATGCAGACCGGCTTCCCTGGAACCACGTAACAGGGTCCAGAGTGAAATTCCTCTCTTTCATTTTGCCAACTCTTGTCTGAGGATTGAGGTCCTTCCTACCTGCATTCTTGCTATACAATGTGAACCCAGTCGTCCTTTCTGAGCTAAGATTGCCTGGTACTTAGCAATCTAGCATTTCTATCTAGGTGAGATGAGAAAGCTATAGGATTATGAATATGATCCAGTCATCGGTGCTATACATTGCAAATGAGTTTGTTCCCTTTCCCTTAGAAAGGTACAAATGCTCTACCTGTGGTTTCACCTGTTAGCCAAATGCAGACCTCTATGCCCTGCTCTTGCCAGGCATGTAAAGGCCTGAAGTAACACCAGGTGCAGCAGGGTGGGAGCGGTGGTGCCATTCTCACCTGCCTGGGCAGTACAGTGACTCCAGCACATATCATGTCTTTATTCAGTCTTGACGGCCTTTCTGGCAGCACATAGCTCTCTATACATACAATGGGTATGAAAAGAAACGCCTAGTTTGTTCCCTTTGAATTTCTCAGAATTTATTTCATTTCCATGTTGCTTTGCTGCCACAAGGGGGTAATGTTGCTTCTGCTCCTTGCTTTCTCCGACTCCTTGCAGAACGAGAAAGTTTCTGAGTTCTTGTATAAAGAAAACTAGGTAGCTTGAAGACCACCCCCCCCCCCCCCCCCGTCCTAAATTGCAGCTTATCTCCTTAGTTACCATACATTTGCAATTCTTTAATGTTTAGGGAAAGGCATGAATGGGGATCCTGAGGGGAAATGGCTCTGATACAGAATGCAAGCAAGGGAGCAACTTATCCTCTTGTCTTTTGTAAGGGTTTGAAAGGGACAGGTGTGGATCTCAAGGTGAAGCAGGTATTTTGTCTTTCTGACATGCAAATGCCCATGAGTTAGAGCTGTAAAAGACCAACTTTGCAGAATTCCTCTGGACTTCTTGCTCATTGCCTACCAAGCCTGGAGCAGACCTTTCTTTGCAGTCTGCCTTGTCAAAGGTTTTGTTTGCATTTAAATGGTTGCTCATCCATCCTCAGAAGAAGAGTTCCATAATACGGGTTTATTTTCTGGAGGAATGCTTGGCAGATGTTGAGTGAAGTCTGGGCTGTGTTTATTTTCTTGTTCAAGTATGCTGTGAGCTGTTACCTTAATTTTTGGGCTACTCCATAAGAAGGCCGTAACTATCTTTTTTTTTTGTTTGTTTGTTTGTTTGTTTTTTTTTTCTGATGCAAATAGGCATGGCTTACTTATGGCCTTGAGGGGATGCCTCTTCTGGTTCTAAATTGTAGATATGGTATTGACTTGCGGTCAAGCTGGGACCAGTCTGTGGTTAAAGTAGATTGACAGGGTTGGAACACTCCTATTCCTGCCCAGCAATGGTGAGTGCTGTATGTAAAATGGGAAAGAGTATAGTCACTTTTACAGTTTATTCCTGAGCTCCTGCTGGAGCCTAAGCTTCTGATGTGCTGCTCTGGTTTTTGATCTAAATGACAAGGCTGTTCAGATCTCTGCATATATTGGCTCCTGGTAGCTTTCTCTCTGTGTAGAGTACTGAATGAAAAGGTGCATGTCACTCATGTCCTAGCCTTAAAAACAAAACAACCAGAACATTTCCTTGCCTCCTGTTGTGGGTACAGAGTTGTCTATTAGGAGACACTTCTGTGACTGATATTTACCATCAAAATAAGAGAAGAGGGTATTGCTACTCCCTTTACTTTTTTGGGGGGAGGGAACTAAAGCAGGAGGGAATTGCCTTACCTAAAGCTACCAGATGCGTCTTGTGGTGGAAACAGAACACATACCTAGTGTATTCCGTCTTGTTTTGTTCTTTATTTCACAAAACCCGCATTGTTACTATTTTTTTCCTAAATGCTTACAGCAGTTGTGGCTTGCTTATTCGAGTATTTAATATCTATTGTGGCAGTGATGTGTTGAGTTCGCTGAAAAAGGGGGACTTGAGCAGGAGGAGGAGGGCACACCTCTGAGCTGTGGAGAGGAGAGGCAGCAGTACCATGCTGGCTGCTCAGACTGCACATCAGTGTGAATGTGGCCTGTGCCAAATCTAAATGGACCTATGCAATATCATTTCTCCCCACCCCTTATGTTCAGGCCCATTACTTGTGGAAACCTTGCTAGCCTGGTGTCTTGGCATTTGTAGTTTGGGCTCAGCATTTTGTTTAAACTTATGGTGTGTAGAGCTTATCTGTGCTGTGGAAAGAAGGATTTTCTGGCAACCTTGTAGCCTCCATTTGGAATGTGATAGTTTTGGAAAAGTTTATGCTGTGTTGTTTTCAGGCTTGGTAAGAAATAATTCCAAAGATGCTTGTTACAATTCTTGAAAATTATGATCATAGAGATAAGTAATAGCTCAGCAGTTAGTGAGGAGCAGTGGGGTAAATAGAAGTTATGAAGGGGTTTGCAAGCAGAGACAAGAGGTTCAGGTTTGTGGTTGGGAAGAGGGGCTTGAGGGGAGAAGGCCAAAACTGTGGGGTGGGGGAATGATTTCTGGAAACGGTGTAGCCTGGACACACAGCAATGAATGAAGACCTAATTTGTCAGTGCCAAACATAAAGAGAAGTGATAATCTGAAGGTGATGTGAACATTTAGACATGATAATTAGCTGTGGTGATGGGTGAGATGTGCAGGTAGTGGACAAACTTGGCAAGTATTTTTTGTTTGGCCTTTTCTAAAAATGGAAAATCTTAATTAGTTTTATCATGAGAATGTAACCACAGCCTGAACTGTAGGAGAGGCTGCCATGATATCTAAATGGCCAGTTGATGTCTATGTGAGCTCTGAGGTTATTGCTGCCACCCTTCCAGCTTTGTGTTTTTTTCCGGACCAAGTCTGCTGCCTCCGTGTGGGCAGGAAAGACTTTATTTTACTGATGTGGTAGAAGTTTGAGCTCTTGAATGTGCTGGTAGGTGTTATGTAGAAGAGCAAGTGAAAGAGATGCCTTTTGTCTTGCACAAAGGTTCCTCCCCCTGTCTTTGCTGGTTTCCTGATTTAAGAAGAGTGTAAGGTTGCTAGAGCCCTTTTACTTTATTACTGAGAGTTGGTGGGGGGAAAAAATGATGCCTTGTGCTTTTGCTCTTGTAGTGACTAATAGAGGTCATTCCCTGCTGCCGAGCTTCCATGAGTACTTCGGAAAGCTGAGTATGTGCAATCTTCACCAAACTTGCAGAAAGGCTTAAGCCTTCTTTTCTTTTTCTTGGCCTGAATTTAAATATACAGCAATGACTGTAGCACACACAAAGAGATTCTTTTCCCCATATTATTCTTGCAGCAGCTTGGCTTGCAAATTAAGCAGACATAGAAATAACTCTCCTTTCTCAAATACCTTCATGGTGTTTCCCCAAGTCAAACCACTTCCCTTCTTCCACCTCTCTTTTTGGTAGTCCAGGCGTAGCAATGAGGAGTTCACCTATAAAAGAAATAGGTGAACTTTGTTTCTCTGCAGTCTCCAGGAAATGGAGACCTGTTTCCCTACAGGTGTCTGTCTATGGGGTTGTTCTGGGACTTTGCTTTGTGTTTGCCTGCTTCAGCATGGCAGCAAGGGAATCTGTTGAAATTGCATTCCAGTGATGTTTCTTAATGAGGATGGAAGAGGTACATGCTTCCAAACTGGCTTACTTTTTTGCTTCTACTGAGGAGTAATGAGATCTAGAGTTGGGTGTGTTGTTTTGGGGTGGGTTGTGGTTTTTTTTTTCTTTTGAGGAAGGCCTGTATGAGATGACCATACAACAAAGATATTACAGATTGCCTAGAAGTTGAAAGACAACTGACTTCAAACAGATAGCTATTTGAGGATACCATAAAACATATCAGTTCTCAGCTTTCCTACAGACAGGGAAGAAGTGTGAATAGCTTCCCTTTCTTGAAAGCCGTCCTTTGTTAGGTTGTCTGTCTCCTGTGCTGCCTGCACATGGCTTCCCTGCGGCCTCCTGCAGGGTGGGCAGCATGTCCGGACAGGCTGACTTGACCTGGAATAGTTGCTTCTGTTCCCGTTTTTTACTTATGTGCATTCAGATCATATACTTGTAGTATTCTGTCTAGGGGATGATGCTCAACTTATGATTAATGGTAGTCTTTGACATTTTTAAACCATCTAGCTGTGATTCCTAGAGTTTGTTGTCTGGCTTCAGATAAGTAATGTTAAAACAATCTCTAAGTTTTGTTTTCCTTTTGTCAAGAAACAAGCTGTGGGCAGGCCCTCAGACCTTCTATTTCAGGCCTGCTTGCTCAACTAAGCTCTGCGTAGCTTTCTTGAGCGTGGGGAGGAGCTGGAGATGTTGGCAGTATAGCGTGCCTCTTTTTTATGCTAATACAAGCCCTTAATCATTAGATGTGCCGTCACATATATTGTGTGCGTGCACTCATTCTTCACGCTCTTCATAAATGCACACAGCACAGTGTGCCTGAGGACAAAATGCCCTCATCCAATTATTTGCTCCTTATTACAGAATCTGGGCTGGAGAACTTGCAGTAGAGCAGCACGCATCTACTCTCCAGGCCTGGAGCAAGAGGAGAGAAAGGGACCTGTGATCTGACTCAGTAATACAACTGTAACCAAAATAGTGATGACTCTAGATTTCTCCAGTTGAGCCGTTCTGGTCTGTTGAATAGCTAACATGCATTTTAAACATTTTCCACATACATATTTAACTGATTGTGCCAAATGGCTGTTCATGTGATGATGTAACTGACCCCCTCCCTTGCTCTTCTTGAGAAAGCACCTGCTGGAACTGAAGGCTGTGAATAAACAGGGTTCATTATCTGCCAGGAAACTGACTCATTTTTCTGCTTGAAATGCATTCGTATCAAATCCTTCCCCTGTCTTCACAAAGTGGAAGGGCTGGGGAAAGTGGCTGAACTGCCCTGCCGGTCGTCTGTTGACCTGACTCTCTTCATTACTCCAGCCTGAACAAGAGCATTTTAAAGGAAGTGATTGATGTGTGATGGGACCTCTGTTTTCATAGACTTAGAAGCCTATGGAGATAATGGTACGGCTTCTGCCCCCTCAGGAAAGACACCTCCTCTTCAATTCCCTATGGAGAAGCAGGAGCCCTATGTAATTATCCCAGAAGCTGACGCAGATCTGCGTGCGTGGGTAGGCAGAGATTTCTGCTGTCCACACAATCTGTGGTGTCGGGAACTCCCAGAATAAGGAGAATTTGAAGCAGACATTGTACATATGAAGGTAGGTAGAAGACCCCTCAGAATAGTGAAGCTGTCTGCAGGCTGAGGGAGTTTGCTGTGTTGACTCTGTTCTGGCCATGCTTTCAAGCCTGTTGTTATAACCATGATGACTAGGAACCGATTCCCTCTAGCTGAATTTCTGATATAATCCATGTTGTTAAGCGTCTAGGTGGAGGAATGTGATGTCTGTCTTCAGCTTGGCTGAGGTGCCTGCCCCATTCTGAGCAGTGGTATAAAACTGCCACTGTAGAGCAAAATAGCACATGCAGTAGCTCGAGCTGATTTAAATTTCTTCTGCCCTCCCTGTCCCTCAAGTTTTGCCCCTGCAAAATGAAAGTGCAAGGTCTTTCATCATTCTTTTCATGTTGGAGTTATTGCCAAACTGATCAATGCTGCCATAGATGCTCTTGACCCTTTTAATGTCTATCATGGATATGTGCTTCCTCTTGCCTGTTGAAATAATGCATTAATCATTCCCCCGGTGCTGTATGATGAGGACATCTGCATAATGCTCCCTCATCTTTTGTTCTGATGCATGGCCTTTGTCAGCAGGTGAAGTAATAGATTAACAGTGTGACTTTGGGTCCACTTAAAAAAATCTGTTATCTTCCTCAGAGCCACTGACTTTCCCTATGATGAGGTCCAAAAGTGCTGTGTAGCTCCTGCAGCATCAGGTGGTAAATGGAAGTTCCTAGTCCAAGAGCAGAGGTGCAGTAATAGCACAATTCATCATGTGGTATTACTTTCTAGTTAAACTGAAGCAGGTAAACTTTAAAGGGTTAACCATGTTCTTCTTGAAACTCTGCTCCCTGCCTTGTGATTAGGAGAACTCAAATCCCAGTGCTTGTTTCTGCTGTTCGAACTCTTACCTACAGTTCTTCATTTTGTGTAATTGCAGTCCTTTTCCCTGTACTCCTTCCCATCCTGGCTGAAGACCTGACGTGCTGTCTGTTTTCTGACTGAGAAATCCTCACAGCTTGTTTTCTACAGGATTCTTGCCCAGAATCAGTGAAGGGGGAAAAATGTTTTTTGTGATAACTTCTGTCCTGTATCAAACCTGCTTCTCTGACAACTCCACACCTCCAGCTGGGAAGGATGTCTTCTGTGTCCCTGGTTGCCCTTCAGAGTTAGCACAAGTTCTTTCTCACAAACAGGCCAAAGTGTTCTACGAAGGCCATGTTTGGAACGTATCTGTGATCGCTTACTGCATCTTTGCTGTCACTGCTTTCCCTGAAGAAAGTAAATTTTCTTGCAAAGGGCATTCATTATGTGGACTAGCTTTAAAAAAAAAAAAAAAAATCGATGAAAAAGAATGCCTGTCAGGGCTTGGATACTCATAAGAAAGGCAGCCACCGATTCTCATTCCTCACTGAGGATGAGTTGTATGGCAAAGATGTGAACAAGGGGATGGAGGAGCTAACTGAGAGAAGTGCAAAAGTGAGTGTTGAGGTTTTCATCAGTAGTGAAATTCTCAGGGTATTTATCTCTTGAGGATGCTTACAACTGTCATAAGAAAAGTTTGTCTGTTCTGTTTGACAGTTTCTTCTCTTCTAGTTATCTGCTTCTGACCTGTCTTAATTCAAATCTTGATGCCAGGCTAAATATGTCTAACCATAACCATGTGAAAGCTGAAACAGTCTAGAAATGTTAGCTTAGAGGTATCAGAGTAGATTATGTTAAGGACTTAATTTTAGAAATCATCTTTTCAGGCAATCTTTAGAACTGCATACTGATTGCTTTTTTTATTTTAAGCTTGAATATGAAAGTGGTGATAGCAATAGTGTTTTTTTGTTTGACAAGAACTACAAAACTTTTATGGAAAATGAAGCTATGGAACAAAACACTTGATGGTTTCTCCTTACGTGATTTCAGTTTGCTCTTTGAAAGTAGGCAACACAGTACAGAGATGTCTGAAATAATTTTTCCCTATTCTTCTGAGAAAAGGGAAGCGAAAAAAAAACCAAGCCAGTGGATTGGGTTGGTTGAGATTTTTCTTTAGTTTTCTATTGTTCTATTGAGGCTGTAATTGATCTCCAAGAATTAATTGCACTTGTTAACAGTTAATAATTGGGCTTAGGATTTGAGGGAGGGTAGCAGTGCTATTGGGCATCTGGAGAACATTCAGCTATCTTCATGCTTCAGCTTTCTTGTTATCTTTAGGTTAAACATTGCCCAGCCGTAAGAGGAAGATGGCTGAAGGGAATCTAGTTTTAAGCTGTTGCTATTCTTTACATTCCTTTGAGGAACCACAGGAGCACATCCATAGGGACGAGTGCTCAGGAGAACTGACTGCTGGCTGTAATTCGGAGGGCTGAAAAAGGGATGTAATATGAAGTAGTGCAGTAATTTCACTTCCAAATGGACAGCAGGGGATATAAAAGCCTTTCCAGGGAAGATATAAAACCAGAGGAGGAAGCTTGCAGAAGCTGCCGGAGTTGTCAATATACTTCTGCTTCAAAGGATAACGATGAATTGCTGTCTTAGGCCCTCTTCATAGCTGAAGGCTAGGACTGTGGGAGAGGCAGGAGTGCTTGCTTCATTTTACTGGTTTGCTCTGGTTGTCGATGTGCAGCAGCAGCTTAGGAGGATGGCAGCTGACTGAACACCCTTTTGATTTTAAGGAAACTAAGCCTCAGTGCTGTTTGTTAGCGCCTCCCTTTTGGATGGGGAGAAAAGCCCTTCCCTCGGTGTCGTGTGGAGTAGCGCTACCCAGTAATGTGCGTGCTGTGACAGCAAATCTAAGATGTGGTGTAGGAAT
Organism: Theristicus caerulescens; assembly: GCA_020745775.1. NCBI lineage: Eukaryota > Metazoa > Chordata > Aves > Pelecaniformes > Threskiornithidae > Theristicus > Theristicus caerulescens. The sequence continues at coordinate 27,902,699 of CM036564.1, forward strand.
TGCATATCCTTAGAAACTGTTACTGAGAAGTTAAATTTGCTGCATTTAAGTATCTTCTGAAAGCCTGCTGAGATGAATCATTCTGTCCCAAGAGGCTTTTGGTGGTGATCCTCGCCCCCGTGGGGAGAGTGTGGGTATAGTCCAATGGCTGATGTGCTGTGAGGAGGTTGTTTCATGACTTTTTTTCCCCTCAAGCTGCAGCTTCTGGCATTCAACTGCTTCATTCCTGAGAAATTTCCATTTTCTGCTTGTAGCATCGTGTGTGCGTGCACTCTCTCTCTCTCTCCCTTGTCTAAAGGTGTCCTGTAACTTGGACCTTGCTGCTTTTTTCCCCCCTCGCTAGCTGTTGCTGCTGTTTGCAGACCTGAGGTAACAGAGCAAGTGTAGAGTGGCGGTTCCATAGCTACTGATGTCTGACAGAAAAGGAGTCTGCTGAGATCTCAGTGCTGCTGAACAGAGGCAATTTATATCTTGTAGTAGTTTTAATAAAAAAAAAATAAACCAACAAAAAACTACAATCCCCCTCCTCCTATTTTAGCAAGCTGGGCCAGAAGCATCTCTCAGGGTGAGCAGAGTTAATCTTCATTATTGTGGCATTGACTGACAACCTGGAGGATGATAATGTGTGATTTTTTTCCTGGTGAGCGGGGGAGGAGAGTGGAAATTGCAGTTTCTCTACTAATTGTACTTTAGATGTCATTTGTGACAATTTCATATTGTCTAGACAGAGATAGTGGAGCAATTGCTTCCACAGAGCCTAGTGTTAGCCTGTTATGTATCTGGGTAGCAAAAATGGGGGGTGTGGGAGAGTAAGAGGGTGCTGTAAGCTCCAGAAAGGATTCAGGAGTCAAGCATGATCTACTGAAATGTTTCAAAAGGAGATGCAAGCAATATGCATTTCTGTTCTCTCTTTGCATGCTTCTCTGTTGGAAACGTAGATGTTTAGTGGCTAGCAGTTCCCTGTATCAGAGCTGCTTCTATTCATCTATGGATTATGTTTCTCCTTCTTAACAGAATTGCTCCCAACCTCAGCGTTTACCGTGGTAGGATATTGAGCTACCTTACGCTTTGGGCTTACTGAAAACAAATAGTCTTTGGATGGCGAAAGCTATGAATGTGGCACCTAAGACTTGATAGAGCGCAGCATGACTTTAAAAACATTTATCTGCGCTTTCCTGCAGGACAGTAGGTTACACTACCAGTGTCACAGATGGGACACTTTATTGATGATTATAGCAGTGTATCTATTATTGAACCCATTTGTCAGTACCAAATGCACTTGGATCTGTAACTTGGGCCTGAAGGGCTCAGTCTAGCATGAGTTAGTTAAATAATAGATTTTATTTGCGTTTAGTACTCTGGTTTCAGTACAGATATTGTTATTCTCTGGAGCCTTAAGCACAGGGATGGTCCATCTGGATCTCATGTGATTGCATGTTGCCTTGTTTTGGTTTTTTGCCTACTATATGTATTTATATCCACCTGTTCATTGCTCTGTGATCTGAGAGGGCACAGTTGTAGGACAATTAAGAACTACCAATCAGGCTTAAAATCAGCTATAGCTTTTAGCACTTGCTGTTAAGTGAATTATCTTTGTCCACCTGATCTGAACGTGGCCCTAGTACGTGGCTGGTGTGCCTCAGTGTGAGATAGTCCAGGAGTTGAGTTTGCCCTTGGCAGGCTTGGAAGGCTCTGCTGGAGAGGCCATCTTAGCTGAGACAGTTCAACTCGGACAGTGCAGCCTCAGAGAGGGTCCTGGGGAGTGCGTTTAACGGAGTGCGCTTGTCATCCTGCTCCCCACAACCCCATAACCACTGGTCTTGCTAGGGAGCCCTTCTGCTGAAGGAGGTGCTCCTCAAGCAGCAGCAGCTCCTGTTGCGTCATGGTGTGGGGCTGCAGGCTGTTCAGGTAAAATCACAGGGCAGCGAGGCCTATAGGAAGTCTGTTTACCCAGATACCTGGCCATCCTGTGGCTCAGGCAACTGTTGGTTTGTGTTTTACACAAGTACCAGTTCTCATCTGAGGTGCCAGGTACTGGCAAGGCTTGAAGAGCAAGGCTCTTCAAGTATTTATTTCAAGGATCAGATGAGGTGTAGAGGCGAGAACTGTAGATTCTCCCAAGCCAAGCAGAGGGACTCCTGGCAGACGTATACCGAGTTACTACAATGTGTGCCCTGCTCCTGCTCCCATACCGTTCTGGTGCTCTCTGGTTGGTATACATTTTAATTTCCTTCAGCGCAGCTGCTGGCTGCTTTCTGAAGGCGATCCCTCTAAGTCATTGCTCTTCTCAGGCAATTGGCAGCCTTTCCAAAGGTGAGAAGCAGCATGTATTGGTCACCTTCCCTTGTGGCTCTGATTTTACTGTGTCATTTACTGGATAGACTCTGAAAGGCTGGGAAAGAGGGAGGCATGTGTAGTGTATAGGCGCCAAGACTTTTGACAGGGATGATGAGTTCGATGATTATTTCTGTGTGCACATTATCAGGACACCGTAGGCATTGCAGGGAAACGGCATCAGACAGGCCACTTGCCTTGTGTGTAAGTTGCTCACACCTGTAAGGAGGCAGCTGCTGTTTCTAGGGTTGTGGCCCTGCCAGGCTCTGAGTGCTGTGGGACCTCTTTCTCCCCAGTTAAGTCCAGTGATTAAGCAGGACGGTCCAGTAGGGTGGCAGCCTCAGCATATCCAGGCTGCTTGCAAGCTGCTGTTTTTGGAGTGCTCTGCAGAAGCAGCTCTGAAGAGCAGACTTCTAAAAAGCATGTTGGCATTGCAGTGGCAGTAACCCAGTCTCTGAACTCTGTGCCAGTGGTTTAGAAAGGGGCCAGATGACTGAATAGGTAGAATATCCCTTCTGCTAATTTTAATCTGTCTACCTTTCCCCCCAGAATCATAGAATTGTTAAGGTTGGAAAAGACCCTTAGGATCATCAGGTCCAACCGTTAACATAACACTGCCAAGTCCACCACTAAACCATGTCCTCAAGTACTGCATCTACCCGTCTTTTAAATACCTCCAGGGATGGGGACTCAACCACTTCCCTGGGCAACCTGTTCCAGTGCCTGACCACTCTTTCAGTAAAGAAGTTTTTCCTAATATCTAACCTAAACTTACCCTGGCGCAGCTTGAGGCCATTTCCTCTCATCCTATCGCTTGTTACTGGGGTGAAGAGACCGACCCCCACCTCTCTACAACCTCCTTTCAGGTAGTTGTAGAGGGCAATAAGGTCTCCCCTCAGCCTCCTCTTCTCCAAACTAAACAACCCCAGCTCCCTCAGCCGCTCCTCATAAGACTTGTTCTCTAGACCCTTCACCAACCTCGTTGCCCTTCTCTGGACACGCTCCAGCACCTCGATGTCCTTCTTGAAGTGAGGGGCCCAAAACTGAACACAGTATTCGAGGTGCGGCCTCACCAGTGCCGAATACAGGGGCACTATCACCTCCCTGGTCCTGCTGGCCACGCTATTCCTGATACAAGCCAGGATGCCATTGGCCCTCTTGGCCACCTGGGCACACTGCTGGCTCATGTTTAGGCGGCTGTCAACCATCACCCCCAGGTCCTTTTCAGCCAGGCAGCTTTCCAGCCACTCCTCCCCAAGCCGGTAGCGTTGCCTGGGGTTGTTATGACCGAAGTGCAGGACCCGGCACTTGGCCTTGTTGAACCTCACACAGTTGGCCCCGGCCCAACAATCCAGCCTGTCCAGGTCCCTCTGCAGGGCCTTCCTACCCTCCAGCAGATCAACACTCCCACCCAACTTGGTGTCATCTGCAAACTTACTGAGGGTGCACTCAATCCCCTCATCCAGATCATCGATAAAGATATTGAACAGGGCTGGCCCCAACACTGAGCCTTGGGGAACACCACTCGTGACCGGTCGCCAACTGGATTTGGCTCCATTCACCACAACTCTCTGGGCTCGGCCGTCCAGCCAGTTTTTAACCCAGCTCAGAGTGCACTTGTCCAAGCCATGAGCAGCCAGCTTCTGCAGGAGAATGCTGTGGGAGACGGTGTCAAAGGCCTTACTGAAGTCCAAGTAGACAACATCCACAGCCTTCCCCTCATCCACTAAGCGGGTCACCTTGTCATAGAAGGAGACCAGGTTAGTGAAGCAGGACCTGCCTTTCACAAACCCATGCTGGCTGAGCCTGATCCCCGGGTTGTCCCGCACATGCCGCATAATGGCACTCAGGATGATCTGTTCCATGACCTTCCCCGGCACCGAGGTCAGGCTGACAGGCCTGTAGTTCCCCGGATCCTCCTTCCGACCCTTCTTGTAGATGGGTGTCACATTAGCTAACTTCCAGTCATCTGGGACCTCCCCGGTTGACCAGGACTGCTGGTAAATGATGGAGAGTGGCTTGGCAAGCTCCTCCGCCAGCTCCCTCAGTATCCTCGGGTGGATCCCGTCTGGCCCCATAGACTTGTGGGCATCCAGGTGGAGGAGCAGGTCGGTGACTGCCACCTCTTCGACAACTGGGACTACATTCTGCATCCTATCTCCGTCTCCCAGCTCAGGGGCATGAAAACCTTGAGGATGATCAGTCCGACTATTAAAGACTGAGGCAAAGAAGGCATTAAGTACCTCAGCCTTCTCCTCATCCTTCGTGGCCAAGTTTCCCTCCGCATCCAACAAAGGAGGGAGATTCTCCTTAGCCCTCCTTTTGTCGCTGATATACTTGTAGAAACATTTTTTGTTGTCCTTGACAGCAGTGGCCAGTTTAAGTTCTAGCTGGGCCTTCGCCTTTCTAATCTTTTCCCTGCATATCCTCACCACATCCTTGTAGTCCCCCTGAGTCACCTGCCCCTTCTTCCAAAGGTGGTAGGTTCTCCTTTTCTTCCTGAGCTCCAGACAGAGCTCTCTGTTCAGCCAGGCCGGTCTTCTCCCCCGCCTGCTCGACTTGCAGCACATGGGGACAGCCTGCTCCTGTGCCTTTAAGACTTCCCTCTTGAATAACATCCAGCCTTCCTGGACTCCCCTGCCCTTCAGGACTGCCTCCCAAGGGACTCTGTTAACCAAACTCCTAAACAGGCCACAGTCTGCCCTTCTGAAGTTTAGGGTTGTGGTTTTGCTGGCCCCCCTCCTTACTTCTCCAAAAATCGAAAACTCTTCTCAGAAGGAATAAAAGCAGTTTATATATGATGCAGGTGATAGGTACACCTCATAAAGTTGTTGCACCATTTATTCTGGAGTAGCTGCTTCTGCATATATTGACTTATATATTTGGAGCAGGAGAGAGGGTTGGGTAAGGCAGGAATGAAGTATGATAACTTTCTGGGGAGCCAAGGGATTCCTAATATCTAGCAGTGTTGAAGGTTAGAGCTTTTGACTCAATAACCTGGGGAATTAATTAATCTCAAAGTTTAAGAGATTTAATAACTGTTCTTCAATAAGACAAATGGTTGCCAAGCAACTTCGTGGCAGAAAGGACAGGATTTCTTGCTTTCTGTAGAGTCCCAGTGCTTTGCAGCAAGTACTGAGTCTCTCAAGCTGACACATGCCTTTCCAAGTAACTGGAGCGATCTCTTGCTGTTTTCTGTATTCTAGATTTATAATGTAAAATTGAAGTAATTTTTTTTTTAATTGCTGGAAGGCAGTGAAAAGTTGTCGTGAGATCCTGATGGAGGGGGGCTGCTGCTGGAAAAAACATGTCTCATTTGCATTTCTACTGTCTTTATCTGGCTAGAAATGGGAAGTTGGGCGTGGATTATATCTGGTCCTTCGTCCTGCTTCCTGTGTTGATGCTTGCTGTCCTGCATTGCAAATGCTAACTGCGAATTAGGAGCGTGGGGCTAAGACTGATAGTTTCAAATCTCTCTCGCCAATTATGTGTGTGGGTGAATAGAACAGATGTGGTGTTAGATCTCTTTGACTTTCAAACCACAACAGTTTTCATTTAAGTTACAAATACTGGAAAACAAAATTTAGCAGGAGTTCTGAGGTAAAAAGACTTGAAAGGGAACGCAGAAGCCTTATAAACTTTGGCAGTTGATTTTTCCACTCTCCACACCCGCCCCAAATCATGTCTCTTGTTAATCTAATGGCTGCAACAGGCTTGAATGAGTCAGTCTTGAAACAATGCCATCCTCTGCTTTTTGACAAGAAACTAGATAGAGGTGCATGTAGAAGCCAGGGTGGAGGACATGTTCCTGCTATATACTTTTGATTCTGCTGCCTTCATGACTCAGACTCACTTCTCGCATATTCAAGCTGCCTGGCTGCATTTGCATACATTTACTTCTTGAGTGAATATTTGGTATCTCTCCCTGTGGCTGATTAAGATACAGAGGAAACGAACATTTTGTAGCTGAAAACCTCTCTTTCTGAGCCTTGAGACTGAGATTGAATATCTTGTTCTTAATAAACACCAGCAGTGCCCTTAGAGTCCACATGCCGAGCTGTGTTCTTTGTCCTGTGCTCCTTGGCCCGTTCCCTGTGTAGCCACCTTTGAGTAGGTAAGAATTTGACTGATGGCCAATGTTTACAGACCTGACAAATTGGGATGGCTTGTCTCCAAAGGAGAAGTAGCTTCTGTATCTTTCTCTTGAAACTTGGAAATGGGTTTGGGGCCATTCTTCTTTCTTACTCGAGGTGTTCTTTCTTCTGTGCAGTGAGAATATTACACTTTGAATAGCTATGTGGTGAAAACACTTATGCCATCAGTGAGTGTTTCAGTATGTTGCAGAATTCTCTGCACTGATAGAAATGGTCTTAAGAGGTTTCAGAAAGTAGGGCATAAATAGGGGTGATGTTCCTGAAGGGTCTTTGACTTCATAATTTGTTTTTCCTTTCTAGGAGGTTGCTGGAGTCTTCCCTCATTTCATTATCTCGCTACGATGGAGCAGGGTCCCGGGAACATCCGATCTACCCAGATCCAGCCAGGTAAGAGCTAAATGCAATCTAAGGCATTTAATGCAATCTAAAGACATTTAAGTTTCATAGACAAAAGCTTAACTTTGGTATAACTCACTGAATCCTTTGGGAATGGTTCTAATATTGTGCCCATCTCCTCCTCAATGACTTGCGATGGGGGCAGGGTACAAACCAAATGAGAAGGTGCTGTTAAGTCTGGGAGTAAACGAGGAGAAGAGGAAGAAATTGCTGTTGAAGTAAGCACATAAGGATTCCTGAAATCATTTGGGATGGAGAACAGTAGGTGGCAAGCAGGCTCAACAGTAAATGAGATGATATCAATAAATTTGAAATCTCTTTTGAAGAAAAATGAAGAAAAAACAAATAGTCTATTCAGGAATAAGGGAGAATGCAGTAAAGGCAGTTAGGAGCTGGTGTGAGCAGACAGTGTGCTTGGAAGAATGGAATGGCTCCATAAATGTATCCATATGAGAGAGCATAACCAGAATGTTAAGTATACTTAACTAAGAACAAAATACTGACAATTATTTCTGAAGAGTCATGAATCATTGACATTAGACATAGAAACATCTGTAGTGGTGCTTAATCTCCAGAAGAGGTGGGAGTGTTTCAGAGGACTAGAAAAAGCAAACATGGCAGAGTTATCAAAAATGGAAAGGAGTGATCTTCGCAGTTTTTCCTTAGTGTAATAAGAAAGCGCAACAGATGGGATAATGTGACCCACAGACTCTGTCAGAAGAAATGATAGAATCGTGAACAGCAAGCAGCTTTGGAAGCTTTCAAAGAATGAATCGTGACAAATAAGCTTTCTTTAGATGGGTTTAACAAAGCTATGAATGAGGAAAATTCAGTAAGTGTAAAATATATCTGATTTAGCCTCTTAGGGAACCTCTGGCATAGCTGCAAGAACTGAAGGCAACTAGGATTTATCATAAAGGAGAGTACGGGAATACTAGTGTATCAAAATTAAATATCTAAGTTGCTGAAGGAGGTGTGGCTGGGGGGTTTTGGGGTTTGTTGTTGTTGTTGGTTTTTTAATTGCGTTCTTTTTTACATCATTAACAACAAAATCTGCATTTTTATACAGATGATGCTCTAAGTACAAGTTCTGAAACAAAAGGCTATGTTGCAAACGGGCCACATGGTATAATTATGCTGGTAAATAGCTCCTTGCTAACTATCTCTGTAGATAAAGCCTTGTAGAGGTAAAAATCTCATTAGGCTTTTTTTTCCAGTTATTGCAAGAAAGTTGCTTTGTAAAGATAGTCCAAAGGCTCAGGAATGTTGTAAATAAAACTGTTTGTAGTGAGGTAAAAAGAAGGTGGAGTGTGCTACCTATATGTAAGGTCATTGGGAAACCAACCTAGGTAGCTGCAGAAGGTCTTGGGAACTGCGTGTCAGAATGATGCTGATAAATGTAAAAGCTTTCTAAATGGCAGCTGATTAAAACACAGATTTACCTGGAAAGATGAAAATTATATTTTACATATGTTAATTAAAAGGTATCGCTACTTCCAGGTTAACTTATGAATACCAAGAGCTGCTAAATGGCTGGAAGTACATAATTCCTTATTTCTGGAATGCATAATCCAAAGCAGGCAGATGTATTGAGCAGAGATTGTAAGAACTGATTCTGGCTCTCTGGGAGCTGCCTTTTTCAAAAGAAAAGGAGGAGGGCCTGCCTAGGTTACTGAATTCTCTCTCCCCCCCCCCCCCCCCCCCCCCGTCAGATCTCTGCTATGATGAAGCTCAATAAAGTGTATGAAAAGGGATCACTGCCTGAGACATTTCCTAACATGAGGAGCATAGTCAAAAATATTTTTGTACTTGAAGCCATTTTTGAACTGATATGATGCTCTTCATGTGACAGTTCAAGTGTTTTTACGTTGTGGTAGAAGCTATAGTAGCTTGAGTTTATAAGGAGCTTTGGAAGAAAAGTCCAGTGTTGAAACTTCTTCTAAGAGGGTTAACTTGTTCCAGTAAGTGTCACTGTCCTTTTCAGAGGGTGAGATTCATAGATGCATAATCAGCATGAGCTGGAAGTTTGAGTGGGGTAAGATCAGAGTCTTCCTCCATAAACCTTACTGGTGTGCTAGGCTAGTAGGATCTTTTTAACTGTCCCTTTAACTTGTTAGAAATCGGGGATGTGATTCGATGGAGTGTTATTGCATTTTGATTTTTTTTTTTTGGTAGCATCATAAGTTTGTTACAAAGTTATGACTTTGAGATGTTCTTAAATAGCAAAGTGGAAAAGTGAAACAAAGGTGAAATAAACATACATCTGTATATGTGTGTGTATGCGTGTTTAAATATATATTAAAAATCATAGAATCATAGAATGGTTTGGGTTGGAAAGGACCTTAAAGATCATCTGGTTCCAACCTGCCCGCCATGGGCGGAGACACCCTCCACTAGACCAGGTTGCTCAAAGCCCCATCCAGCCTGGCCTTGAACACTTCCAGGGACGGGACATCCACAGCTTCTCTGGGTAACCTGTTCCAGTGCCTCACCACCCTCATAGTGAAGAACCTCTTCCTTATATCTAATCTAAATCTACCCTCTTCCAGTTTAAAGCCATTACACCTTGTCCTATCACTACGTGCCCTTGTAAAAAGTCCCTCTCCAGCTTTCTTGTAGGCTACCTTCAGGTACTTGGAAGGCTGCTATAAGGTCTCCCCGGAGCCTTCTCTTCTCTAGGCTGAACAACCTCAACTCTCTCAGCCTGTCCTCATAGGAGAGGTGCTCCAGCCTCCTGATGATCTTTGTGGTCCTCCTCTGGACCCGCTCGAGCAGGTCCGTGTCTTTCTTATGTTGGGGGCCCCAGAGCTGAACACAGTACTCCAGGTGGGGTCTCATGAGAGCAGAGTAGAGTGGGAGGATGACCTCCCTTGACCTGTTAGCCCTTCTTTTGACGCAGCCCAGGATAAGTTTGGCTTTCTGGGCTGCAGTGCACATTGCTGGCTTATATTCAGTTTTTCATCCACCAACACCTCCAAGTCCTTCTCCACAGGGCTGCTCTCAATCCACTCATTGCCCAGCCTGTATTTGTGCCTGGGATTTCCCTGACCCAGGTGCAGGACCTTGTACTTGGCCTTGTTGAACTTCATGAGGTTTGCATGGGCCCACCTCTCCAGCCTGTCAGGGTCCCTCTGGATGGCATCCCTTCCCTCTGGATGGCATCCCTTCCCTCCGGATGGCATCCCTTCCCTCCAGCATGTTGACCACAGCACTCAGCTTGGTGTCATCTGCAAACTTGCTGAGGGTGCACTCAATCCCACTGTCCATGTTACCAACAAAGATGTTAAACGGTACTGGACCCAATACTGACCCCTGAGGAAAATACATATATGTCCTTAAGACCAAGCTGTCTCCAATGGAACCTTTTTTTTTTTTTTAACTGCATGATCTGAAGAATTTATTTTTAAGAGCATGTGTGTGTGTTTGTTTTGTTTCTTCATCTACTGTCTGTAATGCTGCTATATTTGAATAACCTAGGTCAGGAGTGAGGCAGGAAGAACATTGTTTGAAGTTCCCTCACATTTAGAATGAATATTCTGATGTAGGCAGCAGCAGCCTTTCTCAGTGGCCTTGCTGAACTTCTCTAAGGTCAGCTTGACTTTTCTGTCATTCTCCACAGTTTCCATACATACTGAGCTCAGAAAACAATCTGCAGAGGAATCAAATAAAGCTGTCATCAAAGAACACCTATATTATTTTTTTTTTAAATAGAAATAATCAAAAAGATGCTCTGAGACTGCATATATAAAGCATCACAAGGGTGTTTTGTAGATACCATCTCTAGAAAAATATCTAAGCTGCTAGAAAATTACCAGGCAAGGGACCCTCAGGCTGAATGTTGCCTGTGAGTTGAAGGCTTAAGTGGAATGGAAGCAACCAAAAGTTCGTGTCCACTACCAGCATTGCCTTCAGCTCAAGGATTGGTGGTATGTATACTACTGTAGATATCACCAAGGAAATTAATGACACCAATCAGGTAACCCCTTTAAAACATGTCTGCTGGCTGAGAGGCATTTAGAGGCATGAGCTGTAATAGTATCAGTGAACATCCTGGCCATCAGCATCGAGGCAGGGTCGATGAGTGGTGTCAGTACTTCTGAAATGCTAGGAAGCTTGGGGCTCTGCACAGCAGTATAGTGCTCTTGGATGCAGATATACCAGTTCTTGTGGCTGTCTTGGGGAACTGGGTCTAGACATTCTTCAGTTGATGTTCTTGTGATTTTTTAAAACTTTATTTCCTTAGAAGATACTAAAATGGGGGAGGGTGAAGAGAAGCAGCCTTTCTGTAAAAAAATTTCATGTTGTCCATAAATACAGCCAGCTGGATTGGATATCTGGCTGTAGCTGAGGACACTGTGCTATGTAGTAGCTTGCTCTTTAGTACCCGTAATGCCACTTAGAGCAAGATACTTGAACTTTACTAATGCTAGCAAAACATTTCCTTCCATCAGTTCCATTTCTCACTGGCTAGCCAGCAGCACTGGGTGCCTAGAGAATGCACTGCCTCTCGATGACATGGTTGTTGGATGAGACAGAAGCTGTTCGGTTCTGGTTTTTGCACTGCAGCATTTCTCCCACTCAGTGCCTTGTTCTGCGGTGGTCATGTGTGGCAGCATAGCCTCTCCTCCTCTGAACCATCTGCTCCAGTAAATGGGGTCCAGTTACCTCAGAGACTAGGTTAATTTAGCTCATGGCGTTGTCAAATACAGCCTACTGTCCCGTGGACACAAACTTGGTTTAAGAGTTACTGGATAACCTCTATCTGTGTTTTGCTACTGCTTTGTTAGAAGCACAGGTAAGAAATAAAAGGACTAGGCAGCCTGCTGTGACTGGCGTGTGTTTAGCCAGCTGGTAGACTAACTTTGGTCAGGGACTGTTTTACAGGTGTGTTCAATAACTGAATGAACTAAAGAGATGTGTTTATTGTTAACCAGTGTTTCTTATGCTGCTTTGCAGCCTTCTCTTCCCTCCAGGACAGCTAAATCTCTTATGCTGGCTCTCAGCTCTGGTTCTGATTTGTGTCATAACTGTATTCCAAAGACAGATACAGCCTGACAAATACAATTTCTTTTCCCCTGCATGCACTCATCTGCAAAAATTAATTCCTTAGCCTATTGCTTTGAATGTGTTTCCTCCCTGCCTTTTTGTATTTAATCCCTTACACCTTTCTCTCTGTGTATCATATGTAAGCTTTTTGTCTTCTCTTTGGAAATCTTTTTCACAGTCTATCCAGTCTACATACCATATGCTGTCAGGAAGCTGAATCTGGCATCTCATCAGCCATTATGGCCAGTCTTTATTGGGTACTGTTTCTTGTTCTTCTAACAAGCATTATTGTATTTTTTCTTGTGATGTGCTGCATAATTTAAGAAGACTAAATGTCTGCAAAACTCATTCTTCATATCTTTCTGTAAAACTCTCCCTCGGTGTGATATTAGCAAAGAAAAAAGTTTCAGTGATTACAGTGCTGGACTGCTGAGACCACTGTTCGTGTTTTCCAGTGTTGCCTTGTTTCCATGTTCCTTTCTTTCTCTATGTGCACATATTATGCTGTAGACTTATTTTTAGGCATACACAGAGGCTTTGGTTTATGCAGAAGGCCAAAGAGAACACCTCCTCATTTATGAATGCCTTGCTTTTTTATACTTGGCCTATTAAGTCTTCAGGGGAGTAGAGAGAAGTGCTGTGTTTGTACAGCGAAGCCTGTGACGTTATATAAGCCTAAACAGCTTTAACTCATCAAACAGTGCATAAAAGATCCAGGAGGAATCCAAAACAAACTGAGTGTGTTCCCCTTACCCTTTTGCTACTCATTGACTAAGTTTTTAGACCCCTGAGCCTGTAGTCTGTCTGCTAAACTTGCCTCTTTACCAAGATGGCAGCCTAGTAGAGTACAGGGAGCTTACCTTGGGGAAGACACTCTCTCTTTGTGTTTATGTGACTTCTAATTCCTTTTTTCTTGCCACCTTCTCTTTTGCTTATATGCCCTGAATGTATGGCAGAACGGGAGATTGAATGTCCTTGATGAGTGTTTGCAGCCAAAATATGTTAATACAGTTTATCCCTTGAAGAATTAGTACATTTCTTTCATGCTGCTCTAGGGAGCAGTGTCTAGAAATACTATTAAATGTAGTTTTCCATTTAAATATGACTTTAGGAATAGTAGCAAAGCATTTTATCAGACCTGGTCTGATTGTTTGCTGCTCATGCTATTGTGGATGTGAAACTTACCCATATATAAGCAAAATCTTATTCCCAGTACATTCCCATAAAATCAGCACAGCTCTGGAAGGGAGAAAAAATAATAAGTCTTCTAACAATCATACTATCAGAGATGATTATGGAGTTGCATTTTCACCGCTGGTTGTAATGTAACACAGTGAAACTGTATGGTATTGGTCACTATAAAGTTAAATGTATCCTTAAAAGTCTTCATGGCTGATGGTCAGGTCCACTGTAAAACAAATTTAGCTTGAAACTCTGTTCTGAAGATAGGTAGCATTCCTATAAGGCGGACAGGCCACCTCTCTTTGTGATTGCAAATGAGTGTATTTTCATCTCTAGGCTATCCCCTGGAATTCACTGTTCATTTGAGGTTTCTTGGTTTATTTTTCTTTGTTTAAAGCTGTTCACACTTTCATTTGTAGATTAAAAATTAGGGCTGCTCTCTCCATTATCAGTCTCTTGCCTGTGGTGCCTTTGCAGGAAATGAGATTTTATTTTCATGACCCTGGGAAGTACCAGTCTTGTAACTTGAACTGAATAAGAAAGAACAAAATCACACACATGTATGGAAAGGGGGGGGGGTGGGGGGCGAAGCTAGAAATTAAAGGAATAGACATCTTAATGTGTAATTACTTGGAGGGTGTTTGTGTCATTTCCCCTCCTCCCCCCAAATTACAGTTCAAGGCTAATCAAATAAGGCTAAATAAATGATTATTCAGTCATCTGAGGTGTCTGGACTTTAATACTGAGTAACTGTGTCACAGAAAGCATGTGGTAGGAGTTATGGATATATGCAGGGTAGGAAAAGAGAGTGTGTTTTTACCTGTCTAGCATCGAGGAAGGGGATAATACTGGCATGTGATAGCTGATGCAAACAAAGGCCAAGTTATGCATGAGAGAGAATTAAGAGCTAATTGTAGAGGAAGGTTTTCCTTCCAGGTGGGAAGCAAGGCTTTTAACACTCCTGTTAACATACATCTAGTGGATCTGATGAAATTGCCACTATATGAAATCCCTACCATTTGGATTACAAAGTAGTTAAAACAAAGCTGTTAAACCTTTATTTCTCCTGCTTGATACTTTATGGTGCTCCTTTTAAGTACCCTCAAAACAACAGCACCTTCTTTCAATGTTTATTGGACCACTGCTGCTGTTTGGCATTGCAAGCAGAGTTCACATTGGGAGTGGGCTTGATTCTTACCAGGGGTGCTTGCTGGGGCTAGTTGTGTGAACTGGTAATAATGAAACAATGGGCTCCAAAGAGTCCTGAGAAGCAAACTTCTCTGTGCTGCAGATGAGCTTTTTGTCTATAGGTACTGTGTAGTGCTTCTGTTTGCACAACAAGGGAATCACGTGGGAGTGTAGCGTATGAAGGGAAAATGACTTCTACTTGCTTTCTTTATTTACTTTGTCTTACTCATGAATAAAATGCAAACAGCCAATTTTGTGATATGCTGTTACTGTCCTGGCACTTGGAGCTCAAAAGGAAAAACAGAACTGCCTGTCATTCTATACTTGTGTAACAAGTGTCTGTATATCTCTCTCTTGCTCAGGTTGTCTCCTGCTGCATATTATGCTCAGAGGATGATCCAGTATCTTTCCCGGAGGGACAGTATTCGACAACGCTCTATGCGATACCAACAAAACCGTCTCCGCTCTTCCTCCTCCTCTTCTTCCACTTCAGAGAACTCAAGCCCATCTGTAGAAGGAAACGATCTGGAATTTGAAGATTTTGAGTAAGTGTGCATGCTGCCTTGCCCTCTTGCTTGAGTCTGTTGTCAGCACAAGACTGCTTTGTGGCTTCCTGCTGTTTACCAATCAAAGACATCTTGGGCTTCCTGTAGGAGCAGGTTAAGTCAAGTCATTCAATCAATAATTAGAGCAGTGATTGCTTCAAATGGGCCTTGTAATTTCTGTTATGAAAATTAAGGATGCTTTAGGCTACCTTCAACACATCAGGCTATCTCAACCAGATTTAAAAGACTGGTTAAATAAAGAAAAGGAGAATCTTTTTCTCTCATGGAACAGATGGGGAGCCAAAACTTTATTAGGGCCTTCAAATCTTGAGACAGAACAGGAACCACTAAGAGGCTTTGCAGGACTTAGTTCTTTGGTCTAAGGCTGTAGGAGACAGCCAGACATGTTCTGTTACTTTTACTTGCTCTATATGTACAACTTTGTCAAATTAGCTGAAGTTCCTGGGATTGCTTTTTTGGAAGACTTGGTGATTGTGAATCTGTGTTAAGGCTTAGTTTCCTGTAAGGAGAGCAAATGGCCTCTTGTGTCAAAGTGAGGAATGACACAGCATCCAAACCCTAGAAGAGCACTCCTGTAAGCCACTGTATTTTCTTCTGAGTGGTTCTCCTGACAAACTTTTAAAGTCTGCTCTCCAGCATCTGCTTTTGGACTTCTAGTGATACCCAGTGTAATCCCAGAAAACAAATATATTGCAGACCCTTTCCAATAAATGGAAGTATAGCGATGGATTGTTTAGATGGCATGGAGACCAAAAGCTCAGGAATTTAGATTAAAATCCATTTTAGCAGAAAAAAAGAATATGACCTTTCTAGTCTGTCATCAGTCGTTTCCTTTTAAATATGGGATGTTCCCTGGGTACTTTAAGTAATTCATTGAATTTTTCTCCCCTTTGTGTATATTGTGATTAAAACATAGGATGATTCTGAGCATGGTCATAGAAGTAGTCTACAGTGGTAGTGTAGTAGGGAGGTGAGTTTGATGGGAGCTGCGAACTCCTCAAAAATCTGGGCTTTTATGTTGCTGGTGCCAGCAGAGGATGCTGTCAACTTTGCTACTATCATAACTTTAATGTTCACTTGCTGCAGTGGTACATACTTGAGATCCATGTTGTTAAAGCTCCATGTTCTTTGTGTCAGGGTGAAGTCCCTTTATGAAGGACACTGGCAACACTAGCTATTCCCAGAAAAGCAAGATATTAATCCCTTTCTGACTTTTTAAGTGGTGGTAGACCTTTTTTTCCTTAGAATGTTGTTCTGTGAAGCTGTCATTTCATGCTCCAGCAATTAAATATTCAGAAGTACAGGGTGAGTGAATGTTTTCCCCTGTCATTGTGGCCATATTTGTGTAAGATGTAAATGAGGGGACATAATGCAGAAGAGTCACTGCCTAGTAGCTTTTCCCAAGCAGCTTTGTGGTCTGGAAGAGCAGAAATATGGTGGCTGCTGGGCCCGTTTTGTGAGACGGGTGCATCGCAAGCATAGACCTTAATATTTCCATTATTCCATTTCATTTGTCTGGGGTGGCTTGTTCTGCTGGTAAAAGAAAAAATGGTAAGTTCTTCATTCACAGAGCCAGGCAAATGCCTGCAGAGAAGTGTGTTCCCCTGCAGATAATATTCACACAGTAAGAGCACCCAGTCAGGGAAGCAGTTCAATCAGCCATGCTAAGGTTGTCTTTCATTTCATACTGAGGAAAAAGAAGTGTTTATTCCTCACTGTGCAGTGGCTGAATTTGTTGGTTGAATATTTCATATTGAGTTCTGGTTTGTGCATTCAAGACATGCTGTCTTTTTCCTTCTCTGCTTCATTATTTCTCCTTGCTGATTAGAAGGAGCTGCTGTGCGGGGGTCCTTAGAGCTGGAACCTGTCTCGTGACTCATTTGATTTCTTCTGCTGACACTTCACAATGAAATCCCTTATACAGAATTCTTGCTTCTCCTTTTAGCTCCTGTCCCTCCTTCTTTACTTGCGCACCTGAGCAGAGTCATGTATTTCTTTCTTGCCCTGATCTAGATGCTCTGGCTTCCCTGCTTCTCCAGATCTGATGCAGGACAGGAAGTTGCTCCTGTGTCTAGCTGTCTGCAGCTCATGCTTTTCTCCTGGAATCCAGTGAATTTTTTTAAATATAAAAGCCATAGCAAGTTGCCTTGATGTTTTATCTTTCTAAACTGGTTAACGTAATTGGTAAATACTATCTCTTCTTTCATTTTCCTAGAGATGAGGAGAAAGGTGTAAGGGGCATTAAACACCAGCTGGTTTTACTATACATAGAGCTCTGGGCACGAGTGAGCACTGTGCTTGTGTAGGGTGCCTGGGAGACAAGCCTTCCTCGGCTCTCATCTTTTGTGGGTTTCTGAGGTTTTTTTCTCCTCTCAGATTCATTATTGTATCTTTTCAGCTTTGCTTACCTAATGACCTGGTAAGGGCCATGAAAAACTTGGCCTCTGCACTGTTTGTGTGCATATGGCCTCTAAATTTAAGCTAAAGCTTCTCCTCCTGTGTGTCAGTCTAATGGTGTCATTTTCTCCATGCAGTTTCTCCAGAATCTCATTTGAATTAATTCATAAATACATTTAGTTTGTGATAGCAATAGCAGTAGTGTTGGTCTAAGAATGTGAATTAGAGTGTTTTTTATAGATATTAGTAATATCCTTCTGTTACACCAGCTTTTATGGACGGGGCAGGAGGAGGGAGACACAAGCTATAACTGTGTTATTTGGTCTAATAAGATGTTATCTCTCTACATGCATTGCCTGTGTTTAACCTGTCACTGTTGTCATCTTATTGCTTGTTGAATAAAGCTGACAACTGTAAACTTAGTCATGTCTGCATGAAAGCATTTAATACAGTTTGCAATATATATACAGGTTGTAATATTAGGTTATTAACAGATAAATTGATATGAGTGGGTTTTGAGGTTAGGTTTAGCAGAATCCTAAGCTAAAATGAAAAGGCTTCTTGTATTCTGGGATAAGAATCTCTGAATGGAGAATGACGTCACCTTAGTGTTCCAGCATAACTGGTAAAAATAGATTCTTTATAGACAAGTCATAGATGTTGAACTTTCTAATTTCAAGGTCTTTTTTGAGTGACTTATGTTTGGATCACATAGTAAATTTAGATTTTTAGAGCTAAACTATCTTTTCTTTTGACTTCTTCAACAAGTTTGACTGGGTCTCTTCTAGAGACTTCCTTTAGTCTAGAACAGCTCTGATGCTGGAGACTGTGGGTGATGCTTCTAGGACTCCTTGGATAGTGCAAGATAATTTTTTTCATGTGTAATTCTAAATCTGTCACCATAATCAGAATGTGAAGGTGTTTCTGCAGATGAATTCTGGCCATCTATGTCCCTTGTCTGCAGTAAGCGTGGGAAGAACAAATACAGGTTCCTCTTATCTGTCAGACTGAAAAGCAGATATATAGGACAGTGTACCACCTCACTGTCTGAAAGCCTTGCTCAAATCCTTCACTACAGTTCTATAAAGGCTTTGAAGCCAAGGCTAAAGATGTGACTGTGGTTGACTCTTCTGTCTGCTTTTGAGAGTGGGCTGCCTGGTAGAATATAGATATTAAGGAGCTTGGAGATTACACTTTTTTAATGTCTGCAGCTTTTCCCCTTTCTATCCTCTCCTTTTCCTTCGTTCCAGGAGGATCTGTTCTGGGGTGGATCCATTCAGTTGTGCCATTGTCACAGACTAGGAAAGTCTTTATTGTGTCTCTACAACAAGAAGGGCTTTACCTCATAGGCCTGAAATCTTGTTTTGGTGCTTTGTCTTTTTAATTTCTTTTGAGACACCACTGAGCACCCAGACAGAGAATATGAGCACTGTAGGCACTGTTTTACTGAGACCATAATGGGCATTCAGGTTTTGTGGAAGCAGACTCTTGCCTTGCAGAGATGATGAATCGCTTATGGAAAGTTTACAAGATTAAATCTAAGTTCCTCCAATAGCCTCTTGCCTTAAAAGGTTCTAAGATCACAACCTGCCAGCTGACTGCCACTGCATTAAAGCTGTACGTCTCACTTCTGTTTTCTTGAATATGATTTTCATTTATTTTGGAGAATAGTATGGTAGATTCTTTTTGGCCTCTTCCATAGGTGACGTGTTTGACTTTGTGAGTCTGTTCTGTGTCATAGTCAGTGGTCCACTTCAAGCTGGCATTTTGGTTTAACTTTTTTATGTATTAAGAAGAAAAATGCATGGCTGATTAAACATTCATGTGAGATATCCAGGCGATCACCCTTCTTTTGGAATGTCTTCATTTAAAGCATCTTTTCTTGTTAGCTTCTTTAAGAACCTTGATTTGTGCATTGGTACCTGAAAATATTAATTAGGAACTGCTTGGAAGCAATCGTGTCTAAACTAACATTATTATGAGAGAGGGAAGGGGAGACAGTGGCTGTGACAGTGTGGTTACTCCATAGTGTGCACTCGGGTAGTAGGTTTGGTTTGGGATTCTGTTCTCCCTACTACTTCTCAAGTGGGACGGTGGAAGTGGGTTTTGGGGAGGGAGTTGTGTGTCATGGTGAGAATAAGCATGTGGTTTGCTTAATGGCTGAGGCAGAAAGGAAAGTTTGAGTGAAGGGAGAGAAAGGTTGGAGATTACCACTTACTGAAATAACTTACTCCCTACCCTTGTGAAGGAACTCCATGCTCGAGTTTAAATCCAGTTTCTACCTTTTCAGTCTGACTCTATATCACTGTTTGCTAGAGACACAGCAATGGGACCGCTAATCTGCAGAAATGCAATCAATTCACAATGCACCTGCTGTTTTCCCTTAGCACACCAGCTACTAAAAGCACATGGGTAGAACTCGGACTCTGTACAACCAGTCTTGGTCTTTACTGCTCTCCTTCCCAGCTGTTCACTCTGCATTCGTGTATTTCAGAGTGTTTTTTCCTTCCTGTGACAACCTTCAACTTCTGCAAAAGAAACTCCTTCAAATAGGAGCCAGATTTTCTTGGCAGGAGAAAGGAGAGATTGGAATGGCTAAAGTTTTTTGTGAGACTTGAAATGGGTGTGGAGCTTTTGATCTACAGCTCCACAACAGCAAGAGAAGTTCTGTCATTGTGGAGAGAGAAGTGTAGGGAAAGAGGTTTACTCTGTAGGATGACTGTAGCTTAAGCTGACACCTCAGGATGGATGGGATGCCAAGTGCTAAGTTCTGATAGGGCATAGTGAAGGTGGGTAAGAGAGATGATTTGATCAATGGTAGCCTTTTGGTGTAGTGGTAGAAGGGCAGCATATCTGAACTGCAAGGTTTCTAACAGCAATTAGGCTGGGTTTTGGTTTTTGGGTTTGGTGTTTGGTTTTGGTTTTTTTGGGTTTTTTTTTTTCCATTTTTCTCCTTATCATCCTGATGTTTACATTTGAGGTTAACAAAAGACAACGGTAGAAGGTGTGAGAATCTATATGGGCTCTTCACGTCACTTAAATGCCAATGGAAATGGATTTTTAGGATCCATGACACACCAGTGTACTGCAGAAAAAGCAGCGATTTCTTTCTGGAAGTCTTAGGTGGGACAGTTTGTTGTCTGTCTCTCTCACTTGAGCAGCTACAAATAATATTCTTGTTAGTAATTTGTTACTTGAGTTCAGATAAAGGTATTAAAAGCAGGATTGCTATTTGCTGTACATACCTACCTTTGTTGTTTTCTTCCCAGAGCCCTTTTATCTGTGGTTTTGATGCTGTTTCCTCTGCCTCTGTTTCTTGGCTCATATGGCTCTGCCTCATTGTTTTTG
Source organism: Theristicus caerulescens (assembly GCA_020745775.1). NCBI lineage: Eukaryota > Metazoa > Chordata > Aves > Pelecaniformes > Threskiornithidae > Theristicus > Theristicus caerulescens. The sequence goes on from CM036564.1 coordinate 27,923,310, forward strand.
ATGAAGATGGACCTTCTCAAAACTGGCTTTCAAGGCAGACCTGAATTTTGTGGAGCTTGGTGGTCACTTTCTGTGTCATTTTTTTCCTCTTTGTTATAGGTTTCTGGAGCGGTTAGCACTGGGATGTTGCTTCCAGATACATAGAAATTTATGTTAATTATATTCATCATCTTAAACACAGTTGCAGGCTAAGAATGCTATCAAGTCCTGAATGAATGGGAATGATATTCAATCTACTCTTTGAACTTCATTTTTCAAGGATTAGTGAGAGTCTTAGCTTGGCTTGTGATCTACTCATAGTAGCCTGCAGCTTCATTTTCCCTGTTCTTTTTATCTTTATCTTTTGTGACAGTCTTTTATATTCCCCTTATCTTGGTCTTAATGTCTAATAATACTGCCTGGATGCAGTGACAGGCAATGACTATTTCCTTGCAGCAGTACTGCAGGATATTGCTAACCTCTCCAGCATAATGTTGGTTTACCATTAAGTCACATTCCAGCAAGGCAAGTGTCTTCATAGCAGGGCAGTGAAAGAATGAGTGCCTTTTGAAAGATGACAGTTGCCAGAAAAGCTCACATCATATTCCATACTGTCGGTTGCCTGGGCTTGTAGAAACAGTTTTGATGTCAAGATGGTACCCTTCATCCGTCTGAGTTTTTCTGCTACTTATGAGCTGTGTTCATTGTTTTCCTTTTGCCTTTATTTTGTGTCTGTGAAACTCTAAAGTCAAACTAGGTCACCTAGTAGGTGACGTCTGGTGTTAATGAGAGTGATTAGGAAGCAAGCTGTTATTAGTTTGTTGCTGGCCACACAGAACAGGCAGTGGTTAGCATTCTTCAAGCCTGTAGGTCTAATAGATTTGGGTTGTTTGTGGAGTTATGTTTTCATTTCTGTTTCCCTTGGAAAAGCAGTAGCATAATAGAGAAATATGTTTAAAAAAAAGAAGAAGAAGAAAGAAGAAAGAAAAAGTTGGTCCTTACTTTTGACACTTTATTCCAGTATTGAAGCCTGATGGGGCAGCAGTTTGTATGTTTGTGCTATGAGCTGTGTTCAATGAGCACCAGTTGTGAAGTTTCCAAGTGATTAGAATTAGCCATAGTGATGTTTTCCCTAGTCATGCTCATGTTTGGATGAATGTTTGAAAATGGCTAATTAAGGGGTCTCAGAGGAAGGGTGGTTGTAGTAGTGCTGGATGCCCTGTTTTTTTATAAAACACTGAATACAGTGGTTTCCTTAATACTCGTATACCAGGTCTAGACTGGGGAGTAGAGATTCTCTACCTTTGTCTGGCCTCTGATGTTTCTGTTTTCTAATGACTCACTGTAGCTATGGAGTGTATCAGTCTTATTCTAGAAGGTGTCATCAATTTGTGAGCCCACCACACAGTGAGGTGATTAAAATAGAGACAACTGGATTCTGCGCCTAGGTAAGAGTGAGTGCTTCATTCTGAGTCCAAATCAGTCTTTCTCTGAAGCAATTAATCCTTGGCATTTAACGGGCAAGTGCTGCTGTTTCTCTTGACCAGGTGATAAATCCTCTCTTATGTGGTGCTTCTCTGAAACTCTTGATCTTCTGAAGTGCCATTTTTAATCTTGTAAATACATTTTCCCCTGAACAGCCCTCTAAGAGGTAATCAAGGCTGGGGGGTTTGTTTCCCTCTGGTCAGGAGAGCCATTAATAACTCAGCAGTCTGCTGTTTTATAAGAAGTTTTAGCTGATAAATAGATACAAGTTTTCCCTGGTGTTCCCTTGAAAAAGCTGCTAGTGAAAGACTGGCACTTTAGCCTTCAGATGAAAATAGGAAGGTGGAAAGGCACCATGTCTTGGGTGACTTACCCAACTTCTTTATCAATTACCGTATTAAGGAGCTATGTTAAAAGTCTCTTCTTCTAGTTCCTGTCTCTCCAGCTGGGCAGCACTGCTCTTCGCAGTTTCTCTAATATTTTTATTCTTCAATTTTGTTTGCCTTCCAGTGTTACACTTGGGAGTTGGGTCCATGGTCTTAATACATATAGTGCCAGGAAAGGCTTTTCGTGTAGCAGGTGCTTTTTTTGCTTAAATTTTCTTGTTTCTTGTTGTCTCCTTCTGTTCTGCCTTAAGTACTTCTCCTTCAGTAATGGTCATATCCTTCAAAGATGGGTAGATAAATTTACACCTTTCATTTTTACTAGGTTATGTATATGCTTTTAAATCAGTGTTTTTGTTGTTCTAATGTCTGTGGATGTCAATACTTGTACCCTTTTGATAGGACCAGTGCTTCTGACTTGTTTATTTGTATCTACTTGTGGAAAAAAAGTTGCTGCTCAGAGATAAGTCAGTTGTCTTGAATCTTTTCCCTTAAACCTAATCCTGTTTTTAGGTGAGATATCCTTGTCCTCAGAACCATAAGTAGGGTGGTCCCCTTTTCCTGGGTTGAGTTTACAACTTCTCCAAGACTTAAGGACCATAAATAAAGTAGCATATACTAGATGGAACCTGTATTTTTGATTGAGACTGGTCCTACTGATCTAGGAGATGTTATTCCAGCTACTATGTTTCTCTGCAGAGTTACAACCAACTTGCAGTGTGGCTTTTCCTTTTGTCTTCTAGGATACCTGTATCTCACTGAAATATTCAGAATGTCCAGGTTTTATTTATTTTGTGTTTACCTCTCTATTTTGAGAGGCTTATTTCCTAGAAATGCTCCCAGCTTTCCCTAATTTCACTTGTAGGAGATGCTCAGGATCTTGTAGGATCAGACAGAGGGAAAACTAAAGTTTTAACATCTTCTGGTATTTGCTGCTCCTCTCAGTTGTAAAGCTATTAGTTAACTTTCTATCATAGTGTTCCCAACAGGAACAGGATGGTGCTGGAAAGTGATCGACATGTTCTTAGAATCACCAGCAAACGTAATGTTCCCCTCACCACCTTTTTTCCTACTTCTATAACCTTTGTGAAACTTAGTACACTTAGTACAGTTCTTGTAGTCCTATGCAGCTCTTGTGAGTACGCCCTTCCCAGGATATGTCATCTGTTTCCATCTAAATCGGCAGTGAATCCTGTGAACTGCAAGATTTCAGGATCTGTTTCTTCTTTATTATGGCCAGTTTAATATGACATCCTCCAGGTACTCTTTAGAAGCAGACTTGACCAACCTCTAAAGCCATATAAGTTTGCATTTTCTGGTAACCTCCTCTGAGCTTCTGCTATGATCTTTGTGCTACTCCTGCCCTCTGTGCTATCTCCTCTGAAGTAACCTCCTGCAGTCTTAAAAAATTGATAGCAAGTAAGTGGAGATACTTAATGTTTGAAGTACCGAGAAAATGTTATTGTTTTTTTCTGTTACATCAAGATGGTGCAACTGAATCCAGTACCAACCCTTATGGATATTAGTAGATGTCACTTAACCAATTATTTAGCATTTCTATTGTATTGTAAGTGTCTAACCTCTGCAATAGAAATTGATTTAGCATTTTAAATTGGATCACATGAAACATGATAAAATGCTGAAAATATGGAACAATTGGCTTGGTCTGATATAATTTGATTCTTATGAACTTGCATGGCTTACTGGTGCTTGCTCTGGTAATTAAATGGCTTTTCAAAGTGGTCATTGTTGACCTAATTCTATTGGCAATGTAGTCAGTGGGAGTTTTAATTTTGACTACAATGGGAACAGTTAGACGAACAGATTGCATTAGAAATCTCATGCTGTGTGTTTAATTTCACTTCCTGATACAACAATCTCTAAATATTAAAGAGAATTCTTGCCAAGATAGAAAGGCAGAACATAGCTTTTTTCCTTTCTGACAGTCTTGATTATCTTCTGTATCCACTCAGTTGTTAATGCGGTAGCCAAGTTACCAGATGAAAAAGAATGCCTTTTTCTCTGAACTTTAGGATGCAAAGTTTTGCATCTCTATCTCTGCTTTCAGAGCCAGCGTTGCTGCTCCATATATTTACATCTGTCAACTTTTCTCTCAACAAGCAAACAAAAAATAAACAGAAAAATCCAAGGAGATTTGACTATCTTATCCAGTTTAGGATAAACTTTCATCCTTCTTATGCCCTATTAAAGGTCCATAAATCTCCCGTATGTTTGGGAATTGCTTTCTTTTCCTGCTCCATTCTGTGTTACTGTTAATGCTATTTTTCCCCTACCAACTCTTATTCTCCATATCGCTGTTTTGATTTGTCCCACGCTGGTATGTGAACAAATTATGAATAACCTGAATTTTGAGCCAGACCCTTAAAGTTGTTTTGACCGTTTGTTGGTTCTTGCGGTTTTCCTCCTGAGACGAATTAGTCTGTTAATAATTACAGTATTAAGCCTCCCTTGTCACCTTATATGCTGATTACTTCTGATTCTTTCCCTGCATCTTTCTCAATGGATTGCTTAGTTCCTTCAGTATTATTTTTTCACTGCAGAATTTTCCCTGTGCTGTTCGTATTTGTGGGTGCATTTAAAACAAAGGGCATTGCAGGACACCTTTTTAGCCCTGTTACAGCACTTGCTGTGGCACATTTTTGTTTCATTTACTTTTGCAAGGTTATTGGGTTGCTTTACAGAAGAGGCTTTTTTTTATGTAGACACACACTCTGAGGGATCTGCTTTTGCAGATTATGTTTATTAAACTATCCACTGCAAATCATTAGCTAATGAGTCTGTAGGTAGTTGACACTAAATAGAAAGTAGAGCATTAGATCTTCACCAGTACTTGAGAGAACTTTGGAAACTTTTCATTTCTTGCTGGAGTGCTTCACGCTGGCACTGCAGTCGTGCTAACATCTGCTCTCCTCCCTCTGTCAGCAGGCTGTATGTGGTACAGAAATAACACAAAGTGCCACCCATCTTCACTGATCTGTAGGGGTTTTTTTTTTTATTTTCCTTTTTAGAAGGTGCAGAAATAATCTTCAGCTGGCACCAGGATAATATCAGCTGTTCTAGCTTTTCAGCACTAGACGCTTAAAAACACTCTTCCATGGAGTTGAGCATAGGAGTTTAGATATAAATGACTCTGTAAATTAGTGATTCAGAGTAATGTTTAGTAATATTCCTCTTTAGCACAGGGGAGTGTGTCTTACACTTCCATTACAGTAGATAGGAATTCTTGCATTCTCAAAGGATAGTCACTGTTTCTCATTCCCAGTTCTGCTGTTCGAGTTATAGGGCAGTGGCAGTTTGGGTGTGGTGGGTTTGTTTTTTTTTTTTTTTTTAAGGGGATGTTAAAAATAGATTGCTGTCTCTTGAATCAGTAGAGGCTGTGCCTGTCATGGTGAAAACTGAAGAAAAGTCTAGTCTATAGTTTTTCCCTTTTAGGCTTTTTCTGTTGGGGGAGGGTTGTATGCACAGTGAATGGGACAGTACAGGATGGAGTTCTCGCATCAGAAAGTCTCATTGATTAGAAAATTTGTGTCCTAAAATGTTTTTGTGGATGCTAAGAGCATTGGCTAGTGGCATTTTAAAAAACTTGAACAATGAGTTGCTTTAGGTCTCTTGATTCTGTAGGAAACTTTGCACCTTTATTTTCTTTTGTGTGCTGGAGCTAATTCCTCATTACTTTTGAAACCTCCTGGAGAGATTCTCTCCAGCTGGAGAGTTCTGCAGGGTGTAGTCCTGTTGTTGTTCCTCTTGCTGATATTTGTCCCTTTCAAAACCATCTTCTAATTCTAGTAAATGTCCAAAGTAAATGCAAACCCTGAAAACTGTTTTGCTGCTTTTCTCCCAGGGCTGCATATCAATGGTGTTTCAAAAACTGCTACACGGACTTTTAAAAAGTATATTTCTTGTCTGACTTCCACTAGCTCTTACTGTGTGTGGCAAGATCTGGAACATGACACTTCTTTTTCCCTTTGGCCTTTTCTCTTTAGCAGGAAAAGTTGATATGTCAGCACTCGAGTTCCCAGGATTCCTTCTGCTATTGATCCACATCTTAATAGGCTGGAGGTCTCTGGTAAAAGAACAGCAGCAGTTTTTACATTGCTGATTTCAGGAGCCCTGCTGGTTATACAGAAACCTCAGGGTGCGGTGCCGCTTTGGCTGTGAACTGCAAATGCTGCGTCTGCAGTGGGAGGAGAAATGGAAGCTTTGAGCTTGGATTTAGATTTGGTTTTGGTGAAATAGCTTGAAATGCTAACGAGCTTTGCAGAACAACCTCTGCTCTTGTGTTCCTGGTTCCTCAAGTGTGTGGGAAACAGCCACGTAATGGACTTTCTTCTCAGCCCACGTTTCTTGCTCACTGACTTTAAAAAAGCAAAACAAAAAAAAATTATAAAATGCACAGCTTGCTGGAGTGGGTTAGGAATGCGCTGCTAGTGTGTTGCATAAGGAATATTTAGTTTCCTAGTGATTCCAAGGCTCTGCAAATAATATTCTCCCCACAACTGCCTGGAAAGGAGACAAGTAGGGCTGCAATTACAGATGGGGATCTGGAATCCAGGGAGAACAGACCTGCTACTTGTGCAAGGTCATGCAGAGAGTAAATTTCTGAACGGAGAAGAAAGCACTGCAGAGGTCTCTTTCAGAACTCCAGAGTCACTGATGGGAGTCTCATTATTTTCCTTGCAGTTTTAGTGCTCTATAATTACAGGGCCTCTTATGACCTGTGAATGCACGATGAGGAATTTTGTTTGCTGGGGACTCTGCAGGTCCTCCAGTTTGGCCTCCTGCTTGTTATAGGGTTGTTATTGCCAAAATCAGAGTGGGTCAGCCATGGCTTTGTCTTGCTCCTGTCTTGAGACTTCCAAGGATGGCAGCTCCACAGCCTCTCTGGGTAACCTGTTCCGTGTTGCACTGGCCTCCTGGGGAAGATGACTTTCCTGTGTCTGCTGCAGGACACTAGATGCTAGACCCTTTCCCCTCATTCCCCAAGGCCCAGACATGTATTGTGAAACAGAATGAGAGGTTTTTGAGGAGGTACAGTTTTGTCTGATACCACCTAGCATTTCTGACTTCACTGGAAAAGCTTGTGAAAGGTGAGATTATCTTAAGGTGTGATGGTACTTAAACTGGACCTTGAGGGAATGAGTGCAAAAGAATAATCTGCAGATTATGCTCTTTTGCCTACACTTCTGGGAATGAAAAAGTGAAACTTAACAGATCTCTTCGACTAACAGAAGGTTCTCATCAGGACTGTGGTGTGCTTGCTTTTGCTCTCCCAGTCCAAATTCTAAAGTTTCTCGTTCATTTGCTCAGGTGCTGACATTGATTCATTGACTCTCTGTGGTTTTGTTGATACTTTTGAGACATTGTCAAGCAATGAAGAAAGTGGATGTTAGGTTTTGTTGATACTTTTGAGACATTGTCAAACAATGAAGAAAGTGGGCATTAGGCTACCCATATGTAAAACTGTCAGGAGTCTTTAGTACAGTAAGTTGTATGAATTTGGAACATTAGAAGCATGTGACTAATGCAAGAGAACCATTAAATCTCAGTGGCATACTCAGGATGACTAGGTGACATTGTTGGGTTTTCCTTTTCTTGGAGAATACTTTCTTACATAGTATTCTTAATGTACAATTTTCTTTTTGTTTTTCTGAAGGGACAATGGAGACCGATCCAGGCACCGAGCTCCCCGGAATGCCCGCATGTCTGCACCATCACTGGGGCGCTTTGTCCCGAGGTAAGGCTTCTACATGTAAGAGTAAAAGGTTGTGGAAATCCTGGAGGTACCAGTTGCAGTACAGCTCTGGTGCTTTCAGATGGATTCCTTTTCTTGCACAGGGCTGCTGTATTCTTGATTTTCAATTTCTGGGACCCCTGAGATGGTAGCAAGGTGGGGGTCAGTCTCTTCTCCCAGGTAACAAGTGATAGGACAAGAGGAAATGGCCTCAAGTTGCACCAGGGCAGGTTTAGGTTGGATATTAGGAAAAACTTCTTCACTGAAAGGGTAGTCAGGCACTGGAACAGGCTGCCCAGGGAAGTGGTTGAGTCCCCATCCCTGGAGGCATTTAAAAGACGTGTAGATGTGGTGCTGAGGGAGACGGTTTAGTGGTGGATGTGGCAGTGCTAGGTTAACAGTTGGACTTGATGATCTTAAAGGTCTTTTCCAACCTAAATGATTCTATGATTCTGTGATCAGCTCATCCTGACATTTGAAGGACAGCATGGTCTCAGTGCTTCTTACCTGCAGGTTGGGCTACGGTGTGAAGGTAGAATAGGAGGAGAAAAGAATCTGATCAGAGATTCTCAGCACAATGTGCTGGTTTGAGATTAGGAAGCTATTGTGGGAGGTAAAGGATTTGCTTAATGCTGATCTTCACAGCCACATTGATTAGAGGAGGATCTAATCTGTAACTTGCCTTTTGTTTGAATCAGTGAAGTGGTTGGCTAAGCAAAGGAGTCCAGCCTTCCCCTTACTATAGTCTGCTGGAATATAGTCCTGTTTCCTCAAAGTAATTGTGGTTGCTGTCCGGGGCTGTAGTATACTGGGATGTCTTTCTCCATGTAAGCTTACTCTCTTTGTTTTGCAGACGCTTTTTGCTGCCAGAGTACTTGCCTTATGCTGGGATTTTCCACGAACGGGGACAGCCTGGCTTGGCCACCCATTCCTCTGTCAACAGGGTTTTGGCAGGTAATGAGATTTCGTTGTTTGCAGTAGTTGTGTATGTTAGCGGTATTTTTCTCGTGAATTTGAGCAGAGGAGGATTGATGAGGAAAAGTCTAATTCCAACTTTTGAGGTTCTATTTAAGTTGCCTGAAACAAGAGAAAGGACTGTTGGAGTGATGTGGTGAAGCTGTCATTCAAGTGCTTGGGCATTGTAGATTCCACACTTCAAGTATGTGTATGGGAGTCTGCATGAATTGGGGAGGGGTGCTGTTAACAACTCTCCCTTTGTTTAACTTCCTCCCCTATTCCTAGATGTCTTTTTTTTTAACAACCTGACAGACTAATGATCAGCTTGCTGCAGGTCCTTCTAATTGAATTATAGGGTGCCTTGTTCGTGTTCCGGCTGGCAAGACGCACACAAGGCAATGCGGGATTCAATTAGGATCTTAATAAGTACATATTAAAAAACTCAGCTGCCACCACATACAGCACACAGGCGTTTGGGAGCCTTAAAGGGCAGGCGGAGGTGGGAAGGGAGGTGGGGGGAAGAGGAGGAGTATGGCACTCTGGCAGTTCATGAATGAGATGGTTAGAGATGACACATCTTGAGGGTGGGTCTTTTTTGGCTAGGTCTGAGTTGCTCTGTAATCAACCCGAGTGCAGGGGAGTCATCTTGGAGCTTGGGGGCAGACGAGGGATGATGTATGGGCAGGTAGGTTGGGATGTGGTTCTCTTCCTTCCTGTAGGTAATCACAGGACCACCACTGAAAAGTTTCTCAAGAGGCTGTGTGACCCTTTCCCTTATGCTAAGGCATGATCAACTATGCCTAAACCATTTTGGACAGGATTTATCTAACTTGTTCTTAAGAGTCATCACTGGAGTTTTCCCAACCATTTTAGGGTGGAACTGTTGTTGGTTTTGCATGGCTGATTTAGTATGGCAGTGGTCTTGTCTTTGATAACAGATTTCTGGCATCTCCCAGACTTTTGTCTCCCTGGACATTTTGGTTTGAGTGCATGGTAAGAGCTCAGCCAAAGGCTAGCCTCCAAAGCACTTCTACTTTTTTTCCTTGGGAAAGAGTGGAGCTAGCCTGTAGCTTTAGCTGACGCACATACTTTCCCGTGCTTGCTGCCTGTGTGGGCTTTGGGTGTTGGCACGTGGCAACAGCACAGTGGCAGATAATTACTTGCTGCCAGGCAACACTGCAGAACTCTTGTGTGGCCGCACTTTGCTGGAGACACCTGCCTTCAACCCTTCTTCAGCCCTCCTCACAGTTTGCCTGCCTGTTCCTTAGTGGCTGGGAAACAGCCTGGCTTTTTCTCCTTGCACGTTTTAGGGAATTTGAGCCCCAAAATACACGAGTTTGTGGTTTGTTGTGTGTACGCCAAGGTTAACAAAAGAAGGCAGAAGTTGTAATTGTGGGACTTTGAACAAACAAGATCAATCTTTTCTGTATGGTGCTGTGCTGAGCCTACTTAAGGCAAGGTTTGTTGGCTCCTACAGTGTCATGGAACCTCACACTGAAATGGCTGGGACTCCACAGTAAAGGCTTTTATTGACTTAAACATAAAATTAATTCTCCTAATGCAGCAGCTGCTTGTGATACGTTGTTTTAATATTCTGTTTATTTTAGTCTGTACCTACGCTTTCAGCTTTCAAAATGTTTTTTACATTTGTGCTCAAAAACATGTTAACGCGTTGCAGAAACCAGGAGAGTTGAAGTTGTAAATATTAGGTGGAGGCATGAAAGATGAGAACTAGAAAATGAGGTTGCAATTGTGGAATAGTCAGAGAATTTCTTGTGTTTGTTATGTTGGTCAGCAGCATTGTCATTTTCAATATTATATTTCAGAGCCATTGAAAGTTGCAGTGCTGACAGTTGTGCTTTCCTTTTTAGTTACCCTGTGCCAAAGCTTGTGGTAGTTCTGTCTTCACTATCATAGTGAAAAACCTCTACTCAAGCTCAAAAGTACTTTAACCCTGGCCTGGTAGCTATGGGTTAGGTTGCCAGCCTTGGCTGAGGGAAAAATCAATCATCTGTCTTCCTATTAACACAGGCTAATCTAAGCTTCAGTGCCTTAAATTGCTTCATCCTACCATGTATCCAGACTGTCATTTCTGAATTATGTTTAAATGCATAAATGTCAAAGGTATTTGTTACGTAACCTCTACAGTATTGGAGAAAAGATGCCAAAACCCCCCTGTATTCCTAACCTGACAGCTTTCTAAAAACTGACAATAGACTTCTGTGGTCAAGTATGAGAGAAAGCTGTTGTGTGGGAAAATACACCCAATTACACTTCTGCTTCTGTTCCCTGCCCCACTTACTGCTGTATGCGGAGAAGAAATAAAAGCAGCAGACATAGATCTTACGGGTGTGTGAATTACTTTGGTGTGCTGACTAAATTTCTTAATGTCAAAGCTCTTGCTGTCAGGTTCTGTCCACGTTTGCTTTCAGCTGTCTGCTTTATATGAACAGCTTTCCGTTGTTTAAGTATTGTTCTCATGCAACTGTTACAGACAATAGCGCCGTGCTAGGGAAGACTGCCTTGTAATAAATTCTTAGAGCAGTCTGGTTTAATGAACCACTAAAAATTACAGGTTATCTAAGCAGACGGGCTAGTACAGCAGCACAGTAGGTTTGGCAAAATGACTCTGACGTGCCAGGCAGGGCTTAGGTCAGGATTAGAGAGTCCTTTGTACTAGTCAGGGACTGGTGGCCATCCCTGCACAAGGGCACTTCCAGGCAAAGTATAGGAAAGGTGGCAACAGATGGGTAGAGTAGGTGGGAGTTCAGGGGGAGAACGAAGCGATACTAGTCAACATGACAGACCAAGATATCTCCATGCCAGCAGCCTAATTTGCATGTAGCACTGGAACAACAACAAGTTCCAGTAACACCTTCCTGCCTGACTCCTTATCTACTGGTGCAGTTTAGATCTATCAGCTGATACAATATGCTGCATCACTGTGGTTTCTGGCACCAAGTAAAACACCATGTGAAAATATATTACATCAACATTGTTACCTTTAGCGTTCAAACTTGTAATCACACCAAAAAGTGTTGCTAGTTTGACAAGTTATATTTTCCTGTAAAGTCTATGTTGATTGGCAGTAATTACACTGTCCTCCTTTAATCCTTTATTAACTGAGTCTTATATCAGCTTTTTCATTATTTTGTCTGGAATCAATGTCAGGCTGACAAGACTGACATGTCTCATCCTATTTCAACCTTTTAAAATACTGGTATAACACTAGCATATTTTTCAGTCTTCCACATTCCCCTTTTATTTCAAGACTCATCAAAAAAACTGGGAGTTCATTTGGCAGCTCTTCTAAGGCTCTTGGTAGCGTGGGCTGTAAGCTACCCTCTGGACTCTTCTCTCCTTGGTGAACTGCTGTAAGTGATGGGGTTGTGGTCTCCAAGGAAACGTCCATACAGTAAAAGCTATTTGAAGTGGTTGTTTGCTAAAGTGATGATGAAAGCCATAAATACATTTTGGCTTCTCACTCGATAGGACTGGCCAATTGTACGTGGCAATACAAGTGGAATACCGCATCCTGCGGCCATTTCAGTCTTCTAGTCTCTTGGATTCTCAGACATTCGCAGGCCAACAGAGTGCAGGCTTCCCGCCCCCCCATGCTTCCCAGGAGATACCAAAGAGCTGTTCTGTGGGATGAGGTTACACCTTTTGTAACAGGAGGTAGTACTGCTGCAAAGTTCAGCAGTGTTAGCATTCCTGGCTCTGGATCCAAGGAACACACAGCTCAGTATCGTGTTTACCACCTCCTACTGCTTTTTTTGTTTTTCTTTAAGCTGAATATTTCTGCCCACTGTTTTGTTTGGGTTTGGTTGGTTGGTTTGTTTGTTGTTTTTTGTTTTGTTTTTGTTCTTAATAAATTTCTCTTTATCCTAAGTCGCATTGTGAGCAGGACACTGTTAAGTAATTTGAGGGCCAAGCAATGGATATTTTTTGGCATCTGGTAGTAAAACAGACGTACATTTTAATATCTTTTTAAAAGTCAGTAAATACATTTTAAAAAAAAAAGATCCACTTCATTGCCACTAAATTGCTTATGACCTCTTGTTCGCCTATGTGAACTTTTCCTTTAGGCTTTATAGTAATTGAGTACTTCGGGATGGACAGAGACATGCTAATGGTATAGTGGAACAAAGAAAGCTTTAGTTTCAGTTCAGTGGAAGCTCAGAGGAAGAAGAAAATCAGTGTTTGCCAAGGAACTTTGCAGGAGGCTTTAAAAATTGACACAGATGCCAGTTTGTTGACATTCCTGTTACTCAGCAGAAGACCTGCAGATGAAAGTTTACTGGTTTATGATAGAGTTAGCTAGCTTTGTGAAATGCTTCTGTCTCTCACCTCACTTTGTTTTAATAGGCATCTATTCAGTTACGTGCATCTCAACAAACAAAATATTTTGCCTTGTATGAACACAGATCGTGTTTGTTCTGGCTTTGCCACTAGACTTTATCTCTTTAAATAAAATCCAACACAGTTGCTCTGAGTCCTACACCTCATGGAGAGATCCAGACTCAGCATGGCTTAAGGGCTGAGTGATACAACACTCTACATTTACAGTTTTTGAGTGATTTCATTGCTATTTCAGGCCAGATTCAGATAGATTCAGACCAGACCAGAGACTAAACACTTACATGTATTCAAAGAATGAGCTTGATATTGCAGATTTTTCCATAGCCCATGCCTATTCAGAATATGACCTGCTACAAGAGTAATAATGGTGCAGCTTTGGATATCTCTGCTGGGGCTGCCAAACAAAGCTGTCTGTGGCTGTGTTACACTGGGGTAGGACTGAGGCTATAGGTAAAGCTATACTCAGTTAATAACTCAGTTAATAACCTGCCTTTAATTGGGATCTAGGACTTCAAAGTGTAATGTTCAGCTGCTGTTTTCCCAAAATCACTGTTGTGGTTTAAGCCAGCAGGCAGCTAAACACCACACAGCCATTCACTCACTCTCTCGCAGTGGGATGGGGGAGAGAATCGGAAAAAAGGTAAGACTTGTGGGTTGAGATAAAGACAATTTAATAGGATGGAGAAGAAAGGGAAAATAATAATAATGATAAAAGAATATACAAAACAAGTGATGCACAATGCAATTGCTCACCACCCGCTGACCAATGCCCAGCCAGTTCCTGAGCAGCAGCTGTGCCCCCCACCCTGGCCACCTCCCCCCAGTTTTTTTGTTCAGCATGACATCATACAGTATGGAATATCCTTTTGGTCAGTTCAGGTCAGCTGTCCTGGCTGTGTCCCTTCCCAGCTTCTTGTGTACCTCCAGCCTCCTCACTGGCAGGGCAGTATGAGAAGCTGAAAAGTCCTTGACTTACTGTAAGCACTGCTCAGCAACAACTAAAACATCAGTGTGTTATCAACATTATTCTCATCCTAAATCCAAAACACAGTACTATACCAGCTACTAGGAAGAAAATTAACTCTAGGGAATTCTCCTGGGAGAATTCTAGGTCATGTGTCTTCGAGTGAATTTCTGTACTTAAGCCAGAAACTGCTAACACACAATTGTTAGAGCATTTGAATTTTCATCAGGATGAAAATTAGCTAAGATGGTGGATAAATGTTGTCATTCCTCTGTGACAGGAAAAGTATTTGAGCACGTGATAGTTCTCGTAATAAGAATTAGGGCGATGACCTCTCACCAGTCAAATTTTCGAACCAGACCCACTAGCTAAGGTGCCTCCTGATGCGTGTTCCCAATCTGTTGATCACTCTAGCTGTGTTAAGGGCTAATGTTGAAATACAAATGAATGGCTGTAACCTAAGGCCAGTTAAAATGGATGTTGATGAGCCTGTGATACAGACAATTGGATAGAGTATTGGTTGTTGCTGCAACTGGAATTAGCCCAGTAACCTTTCACTTCTGCTCTAATGGTGAAAGTGATCATGATAAGACGCTGCTCTGGTTGCCTTGGAAACCATATTGCAGGCAGTTTCTCCAGTTCCTCTGGCGTCGCAGGTGTGATTGCCTCCCACGGCTTGAGTCTCCTTGACCTAATCCTGTTCTGTCACATACAGTGTCAATGAGCTGTGAATTCTGTTCTGAGATGCCCTCATCCTTCAAATGTGCTTGCAGTGATACACAATTGTACAGAGTAGGACTGAGATAGATGGCTTCAGAGTGCCAGAAGGCCAGCAAGAGTTGATGGAAAAACTCATCCCAGTTGTTTCTGATGTACCCTTGTTTTTCCCACTGTTAGCAGGCATGTCCTTCACTTCCTTTGGCAAGGCTTTCTCTATAGTTGCCTGAGACTGAGTGTTGTTTTGAATCCATACCTTCAGCTATCAGTCATTGGCTTTTTGCTGTTAGCTTGCTTCTGCCTTTTCCTCTAAGGCAACTACATGATTACTGTCCTGATCTAATCCTCCTTTTCACAGTAGGCAGATCTGTGGGGTAATACATCAATGAACATAGCCATGTGGCTTTCTATGCAGTGTGTTTCTGTTATAAGTGAGTACTGCTTAATATGGAAAGATGTAAACCTTTGAGTAACCTCATTCTCTGTGCTATACCTCGGTGGTCACCAAACGACATAAAAGGCTTAAAATGTGCCTCAAGTTCTTCTGTGACTGGAGAGCTATAAATATCTCACCTTCATCACAAACTTGAGAACTGTTTAAAATTTCTGTGAAAGTGCAGCCTTTCATGCAGAAATGTAAAGAAAAGAGGCTGTAATGCTGAACTGCAAATGCAGGAACTGATTACAGTAGGGAGTGGAAAGTGTGCCTTCATGGAACTTGTGAGAGGTATCATCGGAGTTGTTGATTTCCTCAACATGGTACTTAAGCTTCTGAAGACAGTAGGATTTTGGAAGTGTGGAGACAACTTTAATTGTGTGACATCCTCTTATTTAACTGTTCATTTATAAACTTGATTCATGTGTTCTAATAACACACTTGCAGCCCATGAGCTTTCATGAAGCTTAGCTGCCGGACCTCAGCTGTCATCTGCCTTTGCCTGTCCAAGAGCAGCTTTTGGCTATGAAAGTCCTTGACGTTGCTGCTTGATCATAGTGGAGTATCTCACAAATAAAATCTCCTGGTAGTTTGGTGTCATAGATGGATTGGATGAAGGCAGAATGAAGTCATATACTGTGAGTTAACTTTGTCTTAGTATTAGGTCCGTTGTTGACTTCTACTTCGTAGATTCTATAGCCATGGCTACAGAGGTATACCACATCACAACTGTGGTCAGAAGGTGAACAAACATTCTTCAAATGAAATCCCTCTCCCAGAAGGTAGAAATCAGCTTGTTAATGCTTAAAAAAACAAGCCTAGAAACCAACTGGTAATATGTAACTTCTTGTGGGTACACAGGGGTCGTATAGCTGATCCATGGATGCTACATTCTCCCTAGCAGGTCCATCTTTATAGTACTCAGTCATTTTTCACTGTATTGCAAGACACAAGTGAGTTTGTTTTCTCCGGCTCTGTGCTTTAATTTGCAGTGCAGTCTTGTGCTGTAATCTGTGCCATCCTGTAGCATTGTACCTTGGCACAATGAAGGCTGAAAGGGAGTTGATGTTATTAGCATTTGAATAACCTATAGGCCATCTCTTCTGAAGTACTAGTCCTGTGCAAAGACCCCACAAAAGTTCCCTAGCTGGTGGCATTGGTTTTGATGCAGATAAGTGCTGCTCAGAGCTAAAGAGGGTTTACTTCTCCTGTCTAGCTAGACGTCTCCTGAAAGTGTATCAAAGTGTATCATAGGTAGTGTTGAGAGAAAGCTATTAACATATGTGTTTATGTGATTGAAAAGATTGTGTGTGTTGTTTCCAGTTAGCCTTTCCCTCCCATCCAAAATATCAAATTCTACAGTGAGAATCTGTGCAGTTACTCATCGTTTTGATGTCCGCTCCTGCTGTACACTGTCACGTACAAAAAGCATAGACAGCTAGAAAGTGTCAGGGGACTTTGTGTGCTGGAATGGAAGAACGTTAATCTGGCTGCCTGCTTATGATGCTTTGCTTGCTCTATGCCTCTGTTCACTTGCTGCTTCCATTTAGCAGCAAAGGTGCTCTGTGGGCACAAACACTTATCTGTTGTCAGCTGTGAACAGATCCAGTTTGAATTCTTTGGTTGGGACATTAAGTGCAAAGCACTAGAGATTGAAGGGCAGAGGGAATGAACTTTTATCAGAACCCTTGTAAGATGCTATCCCCTATTTGATTCTAGAGACTAGGGTACTCTCAAGGCTTGAGTGACTCCAAAACCAGTTTAATTTCAAAAGTAAATTTGTAATAATATTTTGTATATCAATATCTCTATATGGAAAGAACTGCCTCATCACACCTGAGAGCTGGAGATGGTCCAAAAGTCTCTTAAGTCTTGCACAATAAAGGTGAACTGAGAAGTCAAAATAGTGCTCTTGGCACTTTAAAGCCTGGTCTTGCTCAGTCCTTTTTGTTCTTGTCTTTCCTTTATGCTTTTGCAGCTCAAGCCATAGTTCATCTCAATCTGCTAAGTCTGGGAATGTGTTAATTGAGAGGGATGTGAGTCAACTGAAAATAAGAATCCACAGCTATGTGCACTATGGGGGGTATTTACACTGTAATTTTGGGGGCATCTGACTTGGGAGGCTAAGCTTCCTGTATAGTTAGTAGAGAACGAGAAGCTTCTTCTCTGATTCATCAGCCGAAGTGAGCTGAACTTAAGTGCTCTGAATCTCCTGTGGAGCAGCCAGTCTACTTACCACTGATTGTATAGGGAGCTTTGGAAGAGTACCTTTCTGCTGTGGATACCTTAGATGCCTAAAATTAGGCAGGTTGCATCCTGCCCTGATGGCTGAGTGCAGAAAGGATGCTATCTAGAAGAGGAGCCTGAGCAGAAGGGATGAAATGAAAGCAGCAAAGGTCGTATAAGAAACTAAGAAAGCAGGAACTCTGAGAGGAGAAAAAGCAACAACTGTTTGGTTTGTATGGAGGGTGTTCTTTCATGTGTACTTTGCTTTCAGAAGTAAACACTGCTTGGCAGAGTGGCAGTGCCAAGGTAGCATATAGCTTTACTGTTGATCAGTGCTGCTCACCTGCTTGCTTTATTTTCTGTGTTTACCCACTGAAAAGGTGGAGTTGCTCACCACCTCCCCTCGTCCCAGTACACAAACCCTACCACTGTCTGCAGCAGGTAATCAAGTTTTCTTAGGAAGGGCTGTACCCTTTCTCTGTTTCTGTAGCTTTTTGTTCTGGTTTTTTTTTTAGATTTTTTTTTTAAAACTTATTCTGGACTGCAAACATTAATGGATATTTTGAGACCAGTCAGACAGTGCATGCTTAACTCCCTGCTCAAGATAAATGAGCTTTGTGTGATAGGGATTTCTTTTTCTTGTTTCCACCTGTGCAATTTGAAGCTGGTGCTGCCACCGTCACTTGGTGTGCAGCACTGTTGGAAATTTAATTCTGCTAGCCAGGAGTATGGAACTTGGTTTTACAGTCTGAATGAGCCTGCCTGCTGCAGGAGCCCTTTCTCAGACCATCTCAGTCTCAGATACTCAATAAAGACTCCTGTGACTTCCTGCTACATTATGCTTCTCAACATTTATGCTTCCTATGCAGCACAGTCCTGTGACCTGTTTATTAATTTCTTCCCTTTCCTACTCCATGTCCCTTCTTGCTGTGTGTTGTGCATTGATGTGACAGTCTGCAGACCTGTCAACAACCTGTATTTAATGGAGTAGGCAAGAAGCTCTGGTACTTGATCAGGAGCTGTGCTAGATATGATACAAGGAGGCTCATTGTAGGTACACTCCTTGTTGCTACTTGGTGCTGTGTCTTTTCCATGGTTTGTGCTCAAAACATGGCTACAGGACTCAGCAGGTAGGGTTTTGGTATAATGAGAAACAAAACTTAACACCTTGTTTTCCTGTATGTAGGAAGATAATGCAGCAGTTTTGTTGATGCAGCAGAGCTTTTTGCAATTGTCGTGCAGCTCCTGGATGCATTTAAAATATTGTTTCTTGTGCCCCACAAGCTAACATGTTAGGTAAGGGAATGCACGAGTACAGTAATCAAGTTTTATTAGTAAGTGAATTAGCCTTATGTCTTGTAACAGGATGTTTTCTGGATCTTTCATCATGCCTTGCTCTTTTGGTTTCATGCCCTCAAAATCGGTAAAAGGGGCCCACTTTGAGCATATGCAGATAAATAAGGAAGTATCTACAGGACAGCATTGTGTGAAAAGCTCTT
Organism: Theristicus caerulescens; assembly: GCA_020745775.1. Classification (NCBI taxonomy): domain Eukaryota; kingdom Metazoa; phylum Chordata; class Aves; order Pelecaniformes; family Threskiornithidae; genus Theristicus; species Theristicus caerulescens. The sequence continues at coordinate 27,942,070 of CM036564.1, forward strand.
CAGGAAATGAGACTTTGGCCTGTTCAGGGATCTGCTTGGCGCCAGTACATACTCTTTAACATCTTCATTCATCACCTGGACGATGGGTTGGAGTGCACCCTCAGCAAAACTGGGAGGAGTAGGTGATGAACCAGAAAGTTGTGCTGCTATTCAGAGGGACCTTCATAGGCTGGGAAGTGGGCCAACAAATCTCATGAAGTTCAATGAAGAGAAATGCCAAGTCCTGCACCTGGGGAGGAATGACCCCATACACCAGGACAGGCTGTGGACCTACTGGCTGGAAAGCAACTTTGCAGAAAAGGACGTGGGGGTCCTGGTGGGCAACAAGTTGAAATTGAGGTGGCAAATATGCCCTTGCAGAAAAGAAGGCCAACAGTATACTGGATTGAATTAGGAAGAGCGTTGCCAGCAGCCTGAGGGAGGTGATATTTCTCTTCAGCCCTGGTAAGGCCACATTTGGAGTGCTGTGTCCAGTTCTGGGCCTCTAGTGCAAGAAAAGCATGGACATATTGGAGTGAGCGCAGCAAAGGGCCACAAAGATGAGTAAGGGATTGGAGAGACTGATTTGAGGGGAGAGGCTGAGACAGCTGGCACTGTTCAGCCTGGAGAAGAGTGGCCTTGGGGGTGGATCTTGTCAATGTGTATTAAATAACTGAGAGAATGAAGGCAAGAGAGCCAGGCTCTTTTCAGTGGTGCCCAGTGAAAGGACAAAAGGCAATGGGCACGAATTGAAATTCCATTTGAACTTAAGAGAACTTTTTTTTTTAAATTTTAAGAGTGGTCAAATGCTGGAACAGGTTGCCCAGGGGGGTTGTGGAGTCTCCATCTTTGGAGATATCCAAGTTTGACTGGAGATAGTCCCCAGTAGTCTGCTGTAATTCACCCTTCTCTGAGCAGGGGGGTGGATTAGAGCATCTCCAGAGGTCCCTTCCACCCCTGATTCTCTGAATCACGCAAGCGCACAGGAGCAGTGACATGATGCTTGGGTTCAGTGTAGGTGAGAATGGAGTTTGTGTTAGCTGAAGCTGTGTTAAACACTGTGTTTCAGCAGTAGGTACAGCTGCTTCTGATTGCCTGTATTGGCATTGTCTGCTAAGCCTATTGTAAAACCTTGTGATGGCTGTTACTGGGAGGACTTCTGGCTCTTTCAAGGTTTGTCTGAGAGAGCAGATGTTACTGAAGAATGCTTTGTTACTAGCTTTCTGTGAGGATACTTATTTTGTGCCAAGAGTCTTTCATTTCCAGTTCTTTTTGGTAAGCTGAACCGAAAGCTGAAAACCCTTCAATCGCCCACTTATGAAGCATAAGTGTCCATAGAAGGAGTTGGTGTGGATTAGCAGCTGTATATTATGAGCATAATTTACAACTTTATTTGCAAGTGAGATTAGAATGAGCACAACTTTTCTGGTCAGAGTGAGTGCAGACCGCTTTGTTTTACAGGATATGCTTGATGAGGTCTGAGGCGTCAGGGGATTTTTGGCTAGTATCTGGAAATGTGACTGCACTGAGATTAGCAGTAGTTGGAAAGATCTGCGTTTACTCAAGTGCACCAGACACTGCCTGTGACTGGCTGCATTTCAGGAGTTGTGGAGATGTTTGTGATACATTGTCCTTGGTTATGCTGCCCCATGAGAGAAGTTTGTTAGAGAAATGTGTATGACACTGTCCTCCATGTGAGAAAGTCCTGTTAAAGGGTTAAGAGGTCCCAAATACAGAGCCTTGAAGTGGTAATTACACTTTCACCTTTATGTTTCCCAGAAGAGATGATGGTGCAATTGCAGGGTTATTGTCACCAGCCCTGGTACATAGGCTTCTGTATGCATTTGTGGTTCAAATGGGGACAGAGTGGTACTCAAAGCCTTGAATTAGGCTGAAACAATAAGGAAAATTTTGGACAGTTAAGGGAAGCAGTTTTATGGAATTACTCTGGGCCAGAGGCAAGATGTATTTCAAACAAGCCAGCTGTTAAGCACTCTTAAGAGCCTAGAGTTCAGTGTTAGCAGTATATTGCTGTTGGCCTTTCAAAGAACCAGGTGTTTGGGGTCTGGGATCAATCCACTTCTGTCTGTAGATAGTAAAACATGGAGTGTGACAGTGGCAATCTCAATCTGTTTATTTTGAGGGCAGATCTTTCCTGCAGTCATTCCCAGTGATGATCCAAGCAGTGGTACGTTGTGGGTAAGTCAATATTATTACAGTCCAGAGTGAGATTAGATACCCTGGGACAAGTAATGTGTATCCCATTTGCAGTTTGTGCAGGTTTGTTTTGGGCAAAGTAGTGACTCTGAAAATGTCTTTGGGGAATTGCACGTGAACCAAAGGAACATGAATTCTTGTCATGATGACATAGGTCTAAGACCTCATATAGGCAGGCAATATCAGTGAGTATGAAACTGCTGTTACCTTTTGATATGGTCTTACTAACACCATTCCAGATGGTGTGCAAATCCCTGTGCAACTCCTGTGTCTGCACTTCAGAAGGACTCCAAGTAGCTGGAGGAAGAATTAGCTGAGGAAAACTTCAGCTACAGAATGACATAAGCTTAATGTACTCAGCTAATCAAAGAAGTAGTAGGTAGTCGTTGTTACTTGATTGGTCTAGATATATCTATGTGGGGGAAAGACTTCTGATAGAGCATCCTTTAATTCAATAGACAAAAGGCATAGAAAGATGCAGAAGCTGATGTCAGACCAATTTAGACTGGAAACAAATGGCAGATGCTTGAGTGGTGGTGGTGGTAGGGGTTTTTTTATTTCTTGAAGTCCTGCTGCATAAAGTTCACCACTCTACCTGATGGTAGCTAATTGCTGAAACAGATGGTTTTTTCCAGTACATGGAGTGTTTAAACTAGCAAAATTGTTGGCTGGGCTCAAGGGGAAGTTTATGAGCATAGGACTGATCCCACAGTTCCTGGTATATGTACAGGAGTCTTGATGGGAAGTCTTCAGTGGTCCCAGTGCAGGAGAGGTCCCGCTAGCCATTTGCATCATGTCACAAGCTGTAGTCTCTTCCAGTGCCACGGGATGGAAGCAAGCACTGAATCTGAGAAAGCTTGTATATTGTATTTGCTGATGCAGACTGTCCCAATAAGCCTTTCTTTGTATTGGTGGCTGGGAAGCTAAAGCTAGCTTTGAGATTCAGAAAAGCATTGGAGGGAGATGATGATGTTCTTAAAAGTGAAGGGTGCAGGTTGATTCCTTTTGTGTGCATTGTTAAAGCGATGAATTTCTAGATATCATTATATCAGAAGGGGTAAGGCTTTGCAGAAGTGCTCATCTTTTTGTGGGCGGCGAGGGCCCCTTGGGGACCTGTCTCTTTGTGGGTGGTAAAGCTCACTTAGCCATAAAAGTATTTTCCCACAGCTTGCTGCCTCCACTTTAAAGGGGGAAGAAAAAAAGAAACAATTTGCCCACGCTCCAGAGCACAGAGGGGGACCTGTGTGATCTGCCATGCTGAGGGGTAGGAATTCTCAGTGGCCTGCCACGTTTGGCTGTCGTCTTTGAAGAGAATAGTCATGATTTTTGCTTACGTGTTTTACATGGGGGGGAAAAAAACAACCACCACAAAGCAAACCCTGAGCCAGATTTGCTACACCCAATATAGAATATCTTCATAGACATTTTTATAGCCACCCTGGCATAAAGATGGAGGAAGCTCTTGCTATGGCAACATAGTTGTATGTTGTATAAGGGATCTGATAAGGATGCTGTGTACTGATCTCCAGCTCCCTTTCCCAGGTAGATAGGATTGTACCACTGGATCCTCTGCTTGCTGCCCTGGAGGTTTTGTTTGTTTGTTTGTTTTAATACCTGAGCATTAATGTATCAATCTGTTATCACTCAATGTATACAAATGGAAGGTTGTTGCTACCTATTAGATTCTGCAGTGATAGTTTTCTTTCTACATAGTATCGTTACCTCAGCTTGCTGTGTTGGTTTTATGCTTCTGGCCTGCTGTCTTTCCTTGATTAGGGGGGAAGATGTACAGGAAGGTATTGTAAGGTTAGTCACAACTTGCCTGCCTCTTTGGAGTTACTTTTGACTTGTGGGTTTGTTCATCCCAGATGGGTTTACCTTACCTGTGTGGTGCACCTTAACATGAGCCACACTGAGAAATTGCCCTCCCTACGTGGAGGCTGGAGGAGTTTTAGAACATGCCCTTGGCAAGGGCAGAGCCTAGGGACATAAATTTAGACTGTGGACTTTTCCCAAAACATGAAAGCTGCGTTTGGCGGTGGTTTTGGAGTATTAAACATGTGGAAGGTGCTAGGTGTCCTGCATGAAACAGAGAAATTCTTAAAGAAAAGCAAGCAGAGGATCCAAACAGTATTTGTGCAATAGCAAACGCAGGCCCTAGTCGGATGAGAGCACTACATAAACTCATACCAACTTTTTAACTTGTTGCCGTAGAACTCAATCAAAAGTAAATGCAGACAGCAGGAGATTTTGTACACTAACAAATCTAAACAAGAACAAAGGGTGGACATGTACTTCATATGTGTCTCCCCCTCCCCACCCCCTGTTTTTTAAAAATTAGTATACCACCACCTCTGGAGTGGGGCAGAAGAGGGAATGATCTCCAGTGTCTGCAGGAGCTCAGTGAGTTGGTTTTGAACTAAGCAGGAGCTGCAAGTCAGTGCTGCTAAAGGAAGCTGTATTTTGCTTTCTTGAGCAGTAGGTTGACACACTCCTGCTGAGCTCGGTGTGGGCTGTAATCCAGCAGCCCTGGCACGCAGGAGTTATCGTGTTCTGAGAGTTCAAAATCAGCGGGAGCTGTGAGCCAGCCTCTACGAATGTAATTGCTCTGGGCTCTCAAGTCCTGCTGAGTTCCCTGGTAGCCTGGCTTCTGAGTCCAGCTCTGGCTGGTCTGGGAACCAGGTTCACATCTCTTTCCCTTGCTTCACGCACTGCCTGAAACTACGTACAATTTCATCTGTATCGAGCTGCTTCAACCCACCTGTTTTTGCAGCAATGGGTGGGAAGGAGTACGTAGGTGTGGCTTATGACCCATTAGATAACTTCACAGCTGGCAGCAAGCACAGAGATCAGTGTGGAATAAGTTGTGGTGATTGCTCAATTGTCTCCTTTGGCATCTTTGGGGGTGGTGAGAGTGGTAGAACTGGAAGTCTTTCACAGACAGCAAGGGGGGAGTAATCCAAGAATCAAAAATGTTACCACCTTTGCTAAGTAAGAGATAATGATGACAGTTAGACTACTAGTCCTGAGCTTTGACCAGGAAGGGGGTCACTAGAAGTGGAGCAGCTTTAGTAGTATTTGAAAGATGGAAGGTAGGCTGGAGAGCATCCAAACTGGACTTGTCAGAAAAAGAAAAGTGACTGCTGGGAGTTCACATGGTGCAGTTTGAGAGCTAGACATGAGAAGAACACGGGAGTGAATGCATTTCCCCTTCTCACCCTAGACATCCAAATGATGATCCAGAGTCTCTGAGGAGTTGAGAGATACAAGAAGTTAATGCCTGTTTGTATTGTGAGAGGAAAGAGAAGAGCATAGAAATGTGTACTGTCAAATGGCAGGGGATGGGAACTGGCACAAAATAGGAAGATGGGGATAAAATCATAGAGGCAGGTGGAGTGCTTAGAAGGGTTGGGAAGATGCTTCTGTTTGTGATGGGAGGAATTGCAGGAGGGGAAGGGAAGGTTGAAAGGATGGAGGAAGTAATGTCACTTTGTAATTTTCCTATAAGCAACTGAGATTCTGCACAGAGAGAAATGGAGGCTGGAGGAGGGGAGGGTTTGAGGAATGAGTCAAAGGTGGTGATGAGGCAGCTGGGATTGCAGGCGTGGGTTTCAGTTAAGCTGGAGAAACACTTTGTCTTCTTTCAAACAATTGTTCGTATTAGCATTCATGGTGTGGGCATGCATGCACCCATCCATGTGATGTCTCCTGGTGTGCTGCACACACAAGTTGTTTGAGGATCTGTCTTTTGGTTCACGACAGACCAATCCAGTCAGATCTCTGTCTTCCCTGAGGTGCCATAGTAGAAGTAGAAGAGAAGAGTTGTGTAGTCGAGGGAATTGGTCTGGTGACAGTTTTCATTAAAGTTGTCTTGCAATAGATGGTGGAATGGGAACTGGTATCAGGGGTGGGTCAGGCTCAGAATCTGGTGGGGAGCATGACTGGGGGAAGGAGGCAAACACCCAACACACACACACACACGTACGTACACACACACACACGTATGTACACATGTACACACGTACACACCCACGTACTCACCCCCATACTCCCATTATGAGGACATGGAAAAGCATGAAGGAAATCCAAAACTACTTTGACAGAGTAGGAGGGAAAGAAGACACAGGAAAAAGAGGGCTGAGGGCAGACAAATAACTAGCAGTGCTTATAGACTGGAAATCATAGCAAGATGGAATGAGGGAGAAGGGCTGATGGTAAACGCTGGAAGACATTAAGTTGTGGTGAGGAGGGAGTCAGTAACAAAGTTTAGAGAAAGAGCTTATAGGCCACATGGAATGAACAGATTCGCAAAGATTTTGAAAGATGAGGTGAGAAAGCGTGTCACTAAGGACGTGATTGGATTCACTATGTGGAAGGCATGGAAGGGGTGTTGGGGGAGTGTGTTTCTGTCTTTTCTTGGCCCAGCTTGGCTGCTGAGGTTCCACAGAAGACCCCTCATTCACTAGGTACGTGAATGTCTGTTGATGCAAAAAACAGCAAAAGCTGAAGGCAAACTCCTGTCATAACTTCTCTGCTTGCAAAGACACTAGCTGTAACTGCATGTCTGTCTCCCCACTCTTGTGATTTTAGTGAGCCTACTGCCTAACTTCTGCTGTCCTCTGACTTGTGAGGCCTAATAAAATTGTCCTTTGGGACAATTTTACACTGAGTCCTGCAACTGAAAGGCTGACCTGGAGTGCTCATTATCTTCTAGGCTGTACCACTGCTCATTCTTTGATCTGGTAGGAGCTGGACCTCTGGCTCTGCTGCTGTGAGGATGAGATCTTGGAGCCTCTCACCAAAGTTTCTTTTTAGTTTGTGACCCCTACCTCCAGTACAGCATGGCCTGCTCCAGATCTCGATGGTGTATAATCTGAAATCTTACTGCAAACCAGTAAATTGTGACTGCCCTGTTTTCATTGTCTGAATTTCCCTCCACTCTTGCTTATAACTGCTACGTGGAGTAGCTGTGGTGGTTGTATTGTATAGCAGCTTCTTGGACAGGTCTGCTTAGTATCCTCTGGAAGTATTAGGAGCTAATTCAAGCTGGATTAAGGTCAAGTCTGCCCTAAAAAGAAATAAAACCTATCTGAAGTATCCATTCATTGTGCAACGCAGGGCCTGCATGCTGAGTAGCTAGGATGTACTTCTGCTGCCTTGAGCTTAGGTCTTAGTTTTTCTGTGTTTGACTTGTAATACTCCTTAAAATAATGGGATAAAGTGTTAGTCTCTCTTCATTTTGTAGTCGCTTTTGTAATTGTAGTGGATTGAACCTGTCTGCGTTGAACTCAGCTGTGGCACTGATTTACAGAAGTCACTGCAAGATTATGAGCTTGGCTGAACTCCTTGGTGGAGCCCTGCTGCCCTCTGGGAGCTCTGATGCTGCATCACAGTTCTGAATGTCGCACCGTTACTTTTGCGTTGTTACACAGTGGTCCATTAGGGTGTGGACCAGTGTGCTTCGTCAGTCCTGCTCCGCATACTCTGGGATCCGGGTCACCTCTTGAGCCTGCATCTCTGTGGAGATCCTTGCAGATTTGCTGAGGTGCTGGAACCTGCTTTGTGCGTTAAAGCTAATGGTGATAAGGAATGAGTCTTGTTTCCATCACTGTCATCTAGATCATGCAAGCCACCCTCAAAACTTCTTCCATCAGAAAGTACTCAAAACATTGTGAGAGCAAAATACTTCTTTTGATGTAGGTTTCTTTTACTTTGTTCTTTTCCAGTTGGAATGATGTGGTGTCCCATTGTGTTCTTTCAGCCTGGGCTTCCTCCTTTCCATCTCACCATGTTTTAAATTTAAACTGCCTTCCCATTAGTTAAACTATTGATATATTTTGTGTTTTCCCAGCTTGCTTGTTTCCTGCTTTTTTTAGTTGTCTCCCTGTTCACTGCTTTACCAAGAAAACAGCAAGCCCAGCTGCTTACTTCACAGTTCCTGGCCTGCCTTCTCTTTTGCTCATCAGATTGGGGATACCTCATAAATCGTTCCCTTTAGCGATGTCTTTCCAGCTTTGTATTCCCTACACAAGGTTAGTGCCTGTTTTCTTTGCAGGCGCAGCGATTGTGCAGGACCCACTGGTCTGAGAAGAGGCTCTTAATGAGTACAGTGCATCCTTAAAATACATTTTTAAATGCCACCTGTCAGCTCTTCATTTGCCCTAAGACACTTTGTTGGTTTATTATATGGAGTTTATTTAAGTTGTCAGGACCTGCAGTCTTATTAATGGAGGTGCATTTTTCTCTGAGAGCATGTGACTTAACCTCCCTAGACGAGTACAGATTCAGAACAGACAAGTATTTCCTCAGCAGACCTATCCTGCTCACAGGATATTATGACTGTGAAATGTAATCAACCATTGAGCATGTTTAGCTTAGTGCTCTGTATTGTGGTGGTAGCTCAGTCCGTGTTGCTAAGCTGACACAGCATTTTCATTGCAAGTTTGGATGCACAGGGCTTGTGCTGTAATATAGCAGTCCTGAAATGTGTTTAAGGATAGTAAGAATTTTTGCAAGTCTTCCATTCACTGGCAAGTACAAGGCTTTGAATGTGTTTCTGTGCTTGGAGCTTTTATTAATACTGCGTACTGCTATTTCCACAATGAAAAGCGGCTCCAGTGTGGAAGCTTGGTGTTGTACTGATACACAGTTAAATCTCAGGAATTCAAACCCTTCTAGGGAACGTACTGCTTCTTGGATTAGTGAAAGTTTGTATTACTGCAGTGTGGTGGTTGATAAGACATGCATGTGCTCTGCGAAGATACCACTGGGGTTTTTTTCCACTGCAGATGAGTGTTTTGGCATAAGACATGCACATTTAAAGTTGTGCTAAGCACACATTCTTGCAGTAAGAGCTGCAGAGGCAGTAGCAGGCATTTGGCTTGCTGATTTGTTTGGATTAATAGGATTTCATGTAGTTAAAATGCACACTCACAATGAAAAAGGCTCTTCTATGTAAAAGCTGTTTCACTCATTATTTTTGCGTCTATTCTGTATCTATCTGTTGGCGTAGCTATATTGGTTAGATGGGAGTGCTGTTACAACACTATTTGAGCCTCTGCTCAGGAGAGGAATTACTCAGTCTGAACTGAAACTGTGGCCACACTAATTTATGAGCTATGGAGTTGATGATAAAGTATAACCTGTGTGTAATATGGGCTAAAGTTGGCACGTGTCTTGGCAAACAGTCCCGACAGCAGTTTTGGCAAGGCTGGATTAGTCTGATACTGCGTTAGCGTCTACGTTAGACGAGTGAACTGCAGTAGAACTAGTAGACAGTGTGGGTGGTGTGACAACTGTGGAGGACACGAGCATTAGCCTTGGGTGGTAAGGACGTTCTGGTTAGGCAATGACAGCAACCCTGTGAAGGAGTTTTTTGTTGCTGCAGTGGGAATATTCCTCTGAATCCAGACAAACTCTGCTAGACCAGAAAGTTAACTACTTTAATGATTGTTGGGTGCAAAAGTGTCTTAATACCATAACAATTCAGTTTCTTAGTGCCTGTGTTACTGGCCGAGGCACTGCTAACGGAAAGGCTAGCTGTGGACGTGCCAGCAGGACCTTGCCAACTTTTTCTTTGGTAAGAGAATGGTGCCAGGATTCAGGCAGGCAAATGACCCTTAAAAGTCAAATGTTCAGCTTTTTTGTTTTGACATACAGCGGCAGTATTTGAGGACTCTTCCCAGCCTGAGCCACGTCGCACAATGAGCTCAGATGGGCTCTTGTGCTGGGAGGGCCATTTAAGCAGGAGAGGGGAAGTCTGGGCAGGCAAGTCCCTGTTCCCGGTATAGCTTCTTGGGGAAGTTTGTCCTTGTGTTCTTCAGAAATGCGGCAAAGTGAGATGGGAGCTCTGGAGACTCAAGAGCTTAGAGTCTGGTGCCTGCTCACAGCTCCTTGGTGGAAGGCTGCCCCCTTTGTCTAGTCTCTGCAAGACTCTCCATCCGAGGCAATTAGGATTAGCAGGCACATTTCATGCTCTGAAAAGTCAGAAAGGGAAAGAAGAAGGAGTTTTACAAAAGAAAATGCCTGCCAGGCACAGATTTCACTCTGGTTTTGTGCAGAGAATAAACACGGACGTGAAGGTTAAAAAGCAGACTTCCAACAGCATTTAATGAAGGGCTTGGAAATGATGCAAGGGACTTAGTGACGGGAGAGAGCGGAGGCACTGCAAGGGGCAGAGCTGGCAGAGGGAGGAGCCTGCACGACACACAGCACAGATTAGCTGTTGAGACCTTCCCAGTTCACCTTCACAGGGATTTTGTGAAACTTAAACTCTGGCAGGAGAGATGTGGCATTTTGATTTGGAGAGTCACCTACTGTTTCTGGAAGCTTAAAAGGGAGGAGGGCTGTGAACATGCCCTCATGTGTGGGTTCAAACAGAGGTGAAGGAAGAGAATACCTGTTTCTTTAGAGACTGCAAAGTTCAGCTCTCTTCTGCCTTTTCATCTATCAGTGTGTCCTGGCCTCATTTGCTTCACCCCCAGTTTAATTCTGAAAAACACTTTTCTCTTGCAGTGTTAGTTGCTTGGGAGCTGATTTCAAATACATTATCTTACTGATTTTTTAGTAGGTTGATACGGACCTCCAGATGGAGGAATGACTGTAACCCAGATTATTGTTTCTCCTCACACTGATGAGGTAAAGTTGTCTTTATCTCCCCAGTATTTTCCAATAAATAGGCTTTTGACTCCCATGCCAGGGCAGTAGCTGATGGCTCTTATAGCTGATTCTGTAAGTATCAGAGGATTTTATGGTGTATGGAATAACAGATATTAGGAAGAAAGTGTAAACCCTTTTCTCCAATCCTTTACTCATTGTTTTTTGTTAGGGCTTCTTTATGCATTCAGACAAAATAATCTAAAAGGCTGAAAATATGCAGAAAAGGTTGAAACAAAACATTAGTTAAATAAAATGCAGATTGGAATGTATTTTTAGTGGTTGAATATTTTCCCTAAAAGGCTGTACTGTAGGAAACATGTTTTACTGCTTGAATCATATGGTAGTATGAGGCATGCTTTTAACACATGCTGCTGTCACATGGAAATAAAGAAATGGTCTCAAAACAAGCAACAATGTCTGCAGAAACTTCCTTTAACAGCTCCAGCAGTTAGCTGATTGGAAGACTGCAGCCTTGACTCCCCTTCCCAGCAAGGGGCCCAAATGAGAAAAGAGAAAGCTTGTTTGCCCACCCACTTCTCAAACAACTTGTGAGCTGTTTCAGCCAACGGTAACAGACGTTTCTTTCTGTTTCCATAACCTTTTCCTATCAAGCTCTTCTAATGATACAGCATCTCTATTTGCAGGAAGATTTCTCTTGACTGTCTAGCCTGATAACGTTTATTTCCACCTGTGTGCTTCATGGAGCACCTCTATCTCTTTATGTACCATTCCAGTACTGTACCTGGTATCAGAATTCCAGGAGTTTCACGGTGGTCCCTAAACAAATGGCATTTTGCTGTTTAAAATGTGTATGCATGCGTGCCATTACATAGTGTAAAGTAACCACTGTAGTGGAGCCTTCCCACAGAACTTCCCATCCACTGCAGCTAAAAGCATCATAAATGACAAATGAGAAAAAAACCCAGCTGAGCCTAGACAGTCCTTGTTCGTAAAGGTTTTCTTATAAAGAAGAAAATGGCTTCATTTGAGTTGTACAAATGTAAGAGCACCACTAAGACTTGCAGCTCTGCTTCTTTTGCAAGCAGGATTTGAGGCTTCAGTTCTCTGATGAATTGTACTTACTACCCTGCAAGAACAAACTTTTAAACTATGCAAGCGAAGTGTCCTCTGAAGCATAAGCTAAAAAATTATGTATCAGTAACAAGATACAACTATTTGTGTTCAGTTGCCAAGGTCAGGCTCTTACTTGTCTCATTCATCCCTTCTCCTTTCCAGCAGTTGTTGAGCAGTTATGTTGCTCTCCACTCATCACTAAGGTGAGGCATGTGTAAGGCACTCTGGTATGCCCACGGTTCAGATGGTATTTCTCGTTACCCTTTTTTTTTTTTTTTTTTTTGATGACATGAGAGTTTATGAATCTTACAGGAGAAAAATAGTGTGCAAAAATTGTTTTAAATCCTGTCAGACTTTCATTGTGTTAAGGCTGTACTTGAGGTGATGACTGGTAGTGATTTAGGAGGTAGAAAGAAGGAATTCCTTCCAGTTTATTTGGTTGGGTTGTTTTTGTGCTCAGCAGTACATATGTGATATTGGATGGTTGCAGAAAGTTCTTGGCAAGGTGGAGACTTAGGTGGCTACAGCAAGGAAATGAAACTGGTTGTTCCTTATTGGTCACCCTGAGTATGATGAGGACTTCCTAAACAGTGACATTTGCTTGCTCCAATCTGTATGTGCAAAGGCTATGATAAGATACCTTATTTGTTACCAAGGACAGTACAGGGTTTTCCTCCTCTGAGAGGTTCTGTGTGAATATTGCTGGCTCAACTCGTGCTGGTTCTGGAAACTCACCATGCTGTTTCACGTCTGATTTTTCTAACTTCCATGTGCAGCAGGGTGACATGAGCAGGGGCATCTCTATAGGGTGAACAACAACAGAGAAGCGGGAATTCTCTTTCTTAAGGAGAAAAATTATCAGCTTGCTTGGTGAAGTGCAAACAATTCAGACAAGAGGGCAATGCATTTGAAAAGGACTTTAACCTCTTCTAAGTTCCCTGAGGGAAAACTGGACCCTACCATCAAAGACAAATGCTTCCCAGATGCATTTCTGTATTAATTGTTATATGATCAGACAAAGGAAGATCTCTAACGTCAGGAAGGTAAGATGTCAAGGAACCGTCATGACTGTATTGGGAATAGAGGCTTTGGGCAGGGTACCTGTTCATTTATTGTTTGTGTTTCTTGCAAATAAACTGATTTCCTTGTGAAGTCTGAAACTTGTGGCTGGAAAATTCCCTTTCCTATATGATGCTTGCATTGTTCACAATGTGAGTGAAGCCCTTGGGCACTTGACTGAGCTCCTATTAGGACGGTCATCTTTGCTACCTGCAGCTGAGGCCTGCTCAGATTCCCATAGCTGATAGGACTGTGGAACTCAGCATGCTAAGCATTGCCCTTTTAAAAGGAAATTTTGCAATAGGAATGAGCGTGAATGGGAAATTGCATTTCTTCTTATTTTGTACATCTGGGGTAAAGGAAAAATAATAGCCTTGTGAAGGGTTCAGCCTTCAGAGAGCATAGACCTTTTTGGAGCTTTCTCAGTTAACATCAAATCTAAGATCCCTTCAGTGCTTAGCATATACCAAACTACCCTTAGTAACATTTTGTGCATCCATTCATGAAAATTGTTTTGTCCACTTCCTATTTACAGCTTTCTGGTACATTGAAAAACAAGCAAAATGAATCCTTGAAAATACCAGGTTGTTATGCATACTGTTTCCTACAGCATTAGCACAGTTTTAGATAGTTAGCTCGGCCATTCAAAGGCAGTGTCTTCGTGATAACCTGGAACAGAGATTTGCTGGGACTTGCCAAATTCGTGTTCAGGATTTAATATATGTACTGTGATCAAAGGTAGTCCCCGAAACCAGGCTGCCCCATAAAATACTTTAGGGTTGGAGATGTGCAAGAACCTGTTACATCTCCACTAGGCTTCAGAGACCAGTAGTCACATTTCAGCTGAATTCAAATTGGTTCAGAACTGGTCAAGAGAATCTGGTGTATTTTTGCAGCAGAGAGCTTTATCCTTGGTTTGTCAAATAGATTTGTCCTGTGTTTTGGGCTTCCTGGAACCTGGATTATGGTAAATCTAGAACCAGTAAATGTAAGACTCGTCAGCTGTGATATATCCTTTCTGCAAGTGTAGGATAACCTCAGTATCATTATCTACAGTTACAAATGGGCTCATAAAGAGGTAATTACTTTTCAAAGGTACTTAAGCTTAAAGATGCAAGTACTAATCTAGGGGGAATTTTATACCAGGGCCTAATCACTGTCTCAAATTGAGTCACAAATTAGCTCAGGGACTTCTCCAGCTTCCTCAAGCTTATCTATAAGCATCTCAATAATTTTTTCTCTTACTATGAGGGGACCTGCCAGACACTAAAAACTTAAGAGTAAAGGATCTAGTCTAGAAAAAAAATTGAGCTCTGGTTTTTGTTAAATACATGGGAAAGAAATTCCCATAATGTGTAGATGTTCCATGTTCTTGAAACTTGTACCCCAAAGCCTGTGTAGCTCTAGAGTATTAGCTCTTCCTCTGAGAGTCTGATAGTAGGAGTCTGGAAGTATGCTGCTCTTCACTGAAGGAGTGCTGGAGTGCCATGGAAAGTGGTTTGCATTGCTTTTTTTCCCCTTTCAGTCTAAACTCAGACATTGGCTTGCATGGCTTGATTCATAAATGAGCAATAGCTGACTGGCAAAGGTTCATTTCTCCACATGCCAAGATGAGTTGGACCCTCTGAGGGGATTGAGACTGACGGATAAATATCTGTCACGTGTAGGTGGCCTATAAGAAAAGATTTGAGGATTTTTTTTTAAGTCTTTGTTAAGACTTTTTTCCCCCTACTCTTTAAACTCTCTTGTCATGCGCTGAGTGGGGGTGGATGGAGATCAGGGCGGTGGGGGGAGAAGGGGGGGGGGCTGTTGAAAGCATTTATCTTCATTTCTGCCATCACCCAGTGTTTATTACGCAGTGATAGACAGATGCAGGAAAGCTGCCAATCAAACCTACGTTCACTGCATTTCAATTGGCCTTCGCTTTGGATTTCAGCATTTTGAAATCTACATCATCTCTGCAGTAAAAGGTCGTTCTGTTCGTGGGGATGGCAAGCCTGAGACCCTCGGGTACCCACTGCAGTCACTTGTGATCCCATCAAACAGTGGAAGACCCAGGAATCAGGACAGACTGTCAAGCGCTTGGTGAGAACTGCTGCTTGTAAGAGCTGATCTGCTGCTGCCCACATTGAAGAAGCTGAAGTGTGTTGTTTGCCTCCAGGTTACACTAGAACTTAAGAGGCAACAGCACCTTCTTCTGCTCTCACCCAGGCTGAAACCCTGACTGGGCAAAGCCAGCTGAGAATGGGTTCTCACGCTGCATGGTGAACAAAAGCTCTATAGTGAGGATTTTAACTTTCTTAAGTTTTCCGCCCACGGTCTCAAATCTTCCCTATCAGCCAATGGGAAAAGTGAACCACAAAGGTTAGGATAGCATAGTTGTGTATTGGGGGGTATTTTCATCCCTAAATTGAATGTCTGAAATGTTTGCATGCTTTTAATCATCTTTAACTGTAGGACAG
The DNA here is from genome assembly GCA_020745775.1 of Theristicus caerulescens. Lineage (NCBI taxonomy): Eukaryota > Metazoa > Chordata > Aves > Pelecaniformes > Threskiornithidae > Theristicus > Theristicus caerulescens. The sequence goes on from CM036564.1 coordinate 27,957,519, forward strand.
TGCATGCGTGCATGTGGGAGGCTTCTGGCAGGACTTGTGATACAAATGTTATTCCACTTTGTTATAGGTAGCTAGATATAATTTAATAATTACACTTCTCAATTACATAATTAGTATAAGTAGAGGTAATTACTTAATAAAACATGTAGATCATGGATTTGCCATTAGTGCTAGGCACACTGGTTTGGAGCCTTTGAGAAATGGACCAGGTCCTTCTGAACGCGCACCTTTCACTCTATGAACCTCGTTCCCTGGGTCTTAATCTTTTTGATGAAGCTATCTGTTACCTGAAGCACTACCATTAGTTGATAGCTTTTGCTGGCTCTGAAATTTGTGCAGGGCTGTCCTGTAGATGGGGAGGTACTGCTTTTTTCTGTTGTTAGTTTTTCTGTGTAGGATGTGACTGCCTTTGGAGGTGAAGGGGATGCGAGGTTTAAATGAAAACCATAACTAACCTGAAGGTTCCGGGGAAAGAGATGAGAAGACCAGAATCTTTTAAAAAAAAAAAATCAAAAACATTTGCCAACAGCTTTTTTATGGTACTTGTAGCAGTAGGCGCAACATTTGTATGAGCCAGATGAACTTGCTGTTTGTGGAGCAGTTAGTGATGTTGCTAGGCTTCTGTGATGCAGAGGGAACGCACGATTACTCTCCTAGGGTATGTTATTCTCCAGTTTATATATTACTTGTGATGCCTGCAAAGGTTGTTCTCATTGCAAAACAGGTGATGACTTTGATCTTATTACAGATGAACATTACAATATTCTGGAATTATGTGCCTTGAGTAGTACTTCTGTTGCCTGTCTTTGCAGAGTGTTTCCTTGTCTGACTCAGTCCTGTAAGGCAGTTGCTACCTAGTTGGTGATATTAGTTACCGTTTCTCTGCAGCAAGTCCCACTGCTTGAAATTTCCACAGAAACTAGTTTTCTGTTCTCCACCTGGTGGCTGGAGGCAAGACAGCAGAAGAGCTGCCCTTTACCAAACTTGGGCTTGCAATGAGGAGACTTTTAAAGATGAAGCAATATAAAATTTAATTGTCCTTCCACTTCTGGTTGCAAAATGTAGTTTCATTAATGCATTGAACCTGCTTTTTCCAGTGCATGTCTTTTGTTCAGAAGAGCCCTTTGTTTGGGGGGATATGGAGAATAAGGCCTTGAGCGTATGTAAGAGCAATGGAAATGTTCTTAATTCTGCTCTCCAAGTGATATGCGCGCGTCTGACAGAGGCAGATACAGAGACTGAGCAGGTGTGTGGTGGAGGTTTGTTAGTTGCTGGAGGCCTGGCACAGCTGAGTATGCAGTGTAAAGCTGGCTGCTCAGAAGTCTTGTTCTTGGCATATTTCTGAGCTTTCTCCAGAACCAAAAATCAGGACTCAAGACAGCTTATCGATGAAAAGAGGACTAGCAGCAGCCTTCTTGGCACCAGTCTAGAATTTGCTTCCCTACTTTGCCCTGCCCCGCTTTGTTCTTTACTTTGCAGAGAAAACATAAACCCTGTTAGCATGTGTGTATTTGTTTGTTTGTTTTCAGGCCTTTTTTTTTTTTTTTTTTTTTTTTTACAAGCCTGAGTGTTCTGCTGGGATTTGATAAGAAAAGTAAAAATCCAACCATCCTAGTCCCCTCATCTTCCTCCACACCACTTTCATTTACTAGCAGTTAGCAAGCTTTTAGGTCTCTGCACAGGCAGCTGGCCTGCTGTGTACCGAATACAGGGTTGTCAAAGTGATGTCTCTTCCACTATAGCTGCTGTGGCAGCAGAGTCCTGAGCCAGCCCTTCTGGGAGAGCAAAGCCACTGACTTTTCTGTGTGCTTCCCACTGGACACAGCGTGGAGATGCTGAAATCCAGACTGCATAGACTCTGGAGGCTGTGCTTTTCCTCATTTGTGCTTGGGGATGATCTTGGTTTGCTCTCCGTTATCAAATTCTATTACTTTGAGTTTCTCTGGGTGCCAACATGTGTGTGTAGTACGAGGGCTGCGTGTATATGACAGCCTTAGAGACTGCAAATAGCATGAGATTTTTGACTCTACTACTATTATGGGAGAACTATTTCTTCTCTCCACTTGTCTCCCTAGGAATTGCATTTAATGCCTCTGAGCTTTCTCAAATGTATGCCAACTTGAGTTACCAGTGGCAGTTCCTTTCTGCCTGAAAAATTATGTTCTTTGTGCTAGTTTCTGAAGTCGTCTGCTTAGCCTTCTGCTTTGGGCTGTTGCCCAAATCCTTGGGTGGTTAGCAAGGGTCATGTCATTTGCCTGGAGTCAGGGCAGCCCCTGCCTGCTGTAGGTTGGACCACCCAGAGCAGCAAAGGGACAGCTTGTAGGTCCTCCTTGCTAATACTTTGTTACAGTCATTACTGTGTGGGAAATATTATAGGCAACCTGTATCTTCTGAGTGGAGTTTACAGTAGTAGGAGGGATTATGTTCACAGATCTGTGTGATTTGCCAGGGCAGTGCTTTTCCTTAGTATATATTCTGGTCTGCCTTCATAGCTGTACTAGAAACTTTTGGGTCTGTGAAAATACAGCTTCGCTAGTACCAGTAAGTAGAATGCATTTGCACCAAATGAATTGGATTAGGATTTCTGCCTTGTGAGTCTGGGCAAGTCTTATCTCTCATCAACTTTCTTTTCTTTCAGAAGTGTGTTGCGGGGAGGTGCTTTCCTATTAATTTCCTGTGCTCTGTGGTTTATTTAGGAGGTGTTGCCATTTCTGTAAATAAAGTTTCTTTAAGAATCTAGAGTTTTGTGTATAGGATTTTGAAAGGTTTTCTATGGTTTTCTCTCCCCAGCTGTTTTCTGGATAATCTTCTGGAGGTTAAATTGCTAATTATTTCCCCCTTTTCTGTAGGTGCTGTGATTGGGGATGGACAGTCAGCTGTGGCCAGCAACATTGCCAACACCACCTACCGGCTCCAGTGGTGGGACTTCACTAAATTTGATCTGCCTGAAATCAGCAATGGTAAGCTGGAAAGGACACCAGTACTTTCTTTTAAGTCTATACCAACCAGAGCTACCATAAGCTCTAGGATCTTCCAAAGGTAGCCGTATGTTGCAGGCCTTGGATTATGTGATTGTCTTGTTGCATTGGGAACTGTGAAATGCTTAGCCTTTTGAGAAAGTTGACTAAAAGCATGCAGGCTATTCCTGCTATGTCTAGCTTGTGTATTCTTGCTATCAGCAAATCTATGCATAAATGGGGCTTTTTTGTGAGCATTCTCATGGGAAGATACAATCCTCTTAGAAGAATTCTGTATCCAATCTCCTCATTCTTTTACTGACAGGTTTCTAGAGGGATATTGTCTTTATACCTTTACATTAGAACCTACTAATAAATTGGGCCTGAATTCTCAAACTTATTGACATTAGTGTGAATTAAAGTGCTGCAATATATTTTGGGAATCAGGGTCTTGGTTTGTTGCTTACCGCAGTGTTGCAAGCCAGGGGAAGTAAATGTAGCTTCTAGCGATTTGCAAAAGCAGTGGTTCGTCCCATATCTCAGGTGAAAGCTGCTTCTGGGTCAAGAATATGAGCAATATTTCCGATTTATTTATTTATTTATTCTCTCCTTTCCTTTGTGAAAATTAGACCATTGTATTACATATGTTCTATGGCATAAGCTAGCTCTCACACTGGAAGAGACTTCCTTATGCAGGCACAAGAATATTTGATGCTTGTGGTCAGCTGATCAAGGAATGACTTTTCAGGGCTAAAACTACCTTGACTAGAAAGTCTATTTTTAACCCAGAATGGTATCCTGATATAGCTCGCTGTACAGCTGCAGAAATATTTGTGGCAGCCTGGGATGAAGATAGGAGGTAGATACTCACGAATGTTTCTTTGTACAGTGATTTTTAGCTTAGGCCATCTCTGTGCATATGTGAAATTCATTGTTTGACTTCTCAGCAAAAACAGATTGGGTTCTGCTTTAAGGGACTGACTTCTTTATAGGGATAACAGGGATTCTATTTTCAGAAAGACTTCTGCTTTCACAGGTAGCCACTGAAATGAATTAAGAGAAAGTTTCTCCCAGTCCCAGCCCTGTCTGTTCTGCAATTCTAGAAATTACATATCTGACAAGAGATTTCTCTGTGGGGTACTGTCCTGTTGCTTAAAGAACCCACAAAAGGAGCACATGTAGTGACACCATAGCAGCAGAGATGTGGGGAATTGCAAATCACAGAATCGCAGAATGGTTTGGGTTGGAAGGGACCTTTAAAGATCATCTAGTCTACCCACCCTGCTGTGGGCAGGGACATCTTTCAGTAGATCAGGTTGCTCAAAGCTCTGTCCAGTCTGACCTTGAACACTTCCAATGATGAGGCATCCACAACTTCTCTGGGCAACCTGTATGGGGCCATTTACCTCCCAGTCCCTGGGAAATCGGAGAAGCTGGGGGAAAGCCACCAGTAGCCCATCCCATTACAAAAACTTTCTTACTGTGTTGTTGCTAGAGATAAAGTATCTGGTGTTTCTGTCTCATCTTCTTCCTTCACATTGTATAGAATATTGTGGTGTGATGTTTATAGCCTGGTGGAAAGTAAAAGCCCTGCTTCTAGATGGTAGCCCTCAACATTGTAAAGGGGGAAGATGTTTTATATTTTGTCCTGGAGAACCATTCTGTCTCTTGGGAAGGAGCACACAGTGTCATCTTGAAAGTAGAATACTGTGGTGAACTCGTGTGCCAATGCTTTGACGTGTCTTGTTAAGTGCCAAACTCTGAAGTACTAGTGTAAAGTTGTAGGCTGAGGATCAGTGCTCAAGGCAAAGTTTTGCCACGCAGTGGCAATACTTTCTGTGGTCCAGCCAGACTCTGAAACAGAATAAAGATGAAGTCAGAGAGGGAAGCATCTTGCTGCTGACGTAAATGCTTTGGGACTTCTCTGCAAGCTTGTAAAGTATTTGAAGAGTGCTACAGCTGCTAATAGCTTTTTTTTTTTTTTTTTTGGCCTCATCTGGCTGCTGAGAAGGCTGCTGATTTTTTTTAAAAAAAAGCATAAGATGTTTGTTTATAATTTATGGAATCCCATAGAAAATAAGAACCATCTGCTCCTCAAGACATCCATATTTCAGTCTTCTCCCTCTCTCCTACCAGGACACTTCCATTCTGAAATAGCTTCCAGTTAGCTGGAAATTGGGCTACAGTTTCCGTTGTCATTGTGCCCTTCTTGCAGGCAGGGTTCCTGCTACAAGCCCATCCCCAGCTCTTCTGACTCCCCACTTTGTGCTTCGTAGTACTTGGCTTGTCCATCTTTATTACCATTTGGAAATGTTCGGTTTTACTCTGCTGCTTCCTTTTTACATGTTGAGCCAAACTCTGGCATTTCTGGGTTGTTAGCCATATCTCCCTCTGCTAAGGTCTAGTAGGGATGTATGAAGATGTAGCTCATCCTACAACAGATATTTGCCAAGCTTGACTAGGCACAGAACAAAGGCAAGCTGCAAGTTTGCCAAGGTGCACAAATTTGTAGAGATATTGTGAAGCTGAAAGTGTAACGGTGGAGTGGTGGGTTGGAGGAGTTTTTTCTGACTCTTCATGATCTTGGAAATAAACTTTTTCCCAGTAAAGCATGTGACATCAATAGCTCCTTTTTTTTCCATCATTTCCTATAAATCAGAGGTGGTCATGTGAGAGAGTCTGCTTACACAGAGGGGACTATTGCACTTCCTGGGACTGACTTGAGCCACAAGTGGTTTAGGAGTTCAGGCAGATGAAATGATGCAGCTGAAGTTTGGGACTGCCTGCCAGCTCCGCTCTCCATCAAAGAAATGACTCTGTGGCCAACCTCCATCTCCGAGCAGCTCTTCTTCCTGTTACAATTAAACAAAGAAAAGATAGTTTGGAAGTAGGATGTTTTCCACTGAAGCGGATGCATCTGAGCAAGTGACAGCAGCATGATGAGTGCAGTCCTGTGATCTCAGCGGCTGGGCCCCAGCACCCTTCAGAGCCCTGGGCTCAGGACTCTGCTCCACAGCAGTGACCTTGCTAACGCTCAGTCCAGCAAGAGCACGAAAGAGGACTCTGATGGTCTTGAGGAAATGGCTTTGCAGGGACTTGTGGGATTTTAGTCTCTGCCCTGTCTTTCTCTATTAATTGCAAAATGGAAAAAGATGGCTTCAGATTTCTTCTCTCCTTTTGCCAGTTTTGCTTTTAATAACTCCGAAATGAACATGATGCAGTCTTAAACTGTAATTGTCAGTCATATCAGCTTTGGGGTGGGGAATTTATTTGGCAGCAGAGACAATGCTATCTCTGGCATTTATTTAATGTTCTTCTAGTAAGTGTTGCAGATCCTTAAAATTTCCCACAGCTAACAGGTAACTATTGAATTGGTGAACAGTGTAGAATATAGCCTTTCCACAGATAAAATATTTGAAGGTTTTGTGTCTTGTTTATATCTTTTGAATATAGTTTCTCTCATGCTAGTCACTGCTCGTTATTTCATTTTCTAGCCATTATGGCTGAACTGGTCTAGTTCTTCCACATTTAGTCACGTGACAGGAATTTGTCCTGTTCTAACACTGGCTGGGACTTGAGGAGGGTTATTTGATACTTACTGATCCACAGTGGGATGCGGAAGAACTTAAAAGAAGAAAAGGGGAAAAAAAAAAAGCATGCTCAACAATGTATAAATAGGAGCAGCTGTTAAGAAAGTGTCATCCTTAAGGGTGACTAGGAGTGGATGGTGCACCCAGCGCTATTTTCCTTTGGCAAACAGTGCTGTTGCTGCCGGCGTTCCAGGCCTTCCCCAGCTTCAAGCGTAATTAGGCTGTAGGTGTAAGCACTCCAAGTTGGCACAACAGCCTGATTAATTTGTTCTCTGATGTTTCTTTTGATCTGTTCTGTCAGCTCGGTGGCTGCATTAACAACAAAAGAAAACAAGAGATGAAAGGGCAGCCTTGTTGTAAATGGTTTTCCAAAAATAGCATTTTTTTCCCTAGAATTTTCTGTATTGGCTTCATTTTCATAGATCAGGCCTCAGGCTCAAAGAAATCAAATAGCCTATGGCTTTGTCAAATTCGTGGGTATCTTCATCCTCCCCTTGTCTTGCGAATCTCTTAGATGCTGTTCCTTAAAATGAAACCTTGTTGAGATCTCCACCTCTTACATTTAGACTTTTTCTGCTGGCACAGTAGGCTCCCTTGGTTCTAGGTGTAAGTGCTACCTGAGTCCCTCATCCTTTGTAAATGAGGGAAGAGCAAAGAACCATAATGCCAGTATGAATCAGATCTTGAAAGACTCTTTCTTGTTCAGCGCAACTTGCATCTGTGATGTTTTATGTTCCAGGCACACATCAAGGGGGAAAGATAGTTCATTTCTGGCAGGGGAGCTCACAATCTGTTTTGCTAAGAGGCATTCACCATATGCAACAAACTTTAAAAAGAACAAGACATGCAGTCATGTTGGCCATCATTGTGGACTGCTCACCACAAACCTCTGTGCTGTGCTGAAGGATGGGCGGGTGGGGAAAAAAAAAGGAAAAACGGCGTAGATGGAAAATGAGTGAACATTGCTATATGATAAATAAATAGACTCTTGGTGACTGGTGATCCAAACCCAACATTGTTTTAAAAAGACATATAGTAAATGCTAGATGAGGAAGAGGATTAGAGACCTGGAAAGGAAAAAAAATAGCCATGGAACTGTGAGGATATGCACAAGACATGGCAATGTCCCTGAATTTGTAAATGGTACAGAAGAAATACAAGCATTTCTTACCTTACAAAATTAAAGATGTGGGATTCTTTTCTTATGAACGTCCAAGGTTGCGTTAGATTAAAAAACCCCTGAGCTTCAAAAGCTGAGAAGAGACATGGATTCTATAGATGATGATTTTCAATAGTTCTAGGAACAAGGAAGAAACATTGCCTGTGCCCAGAGAAATCAGTATCTGTCCCCTCTAAAACTTCTTGCACTTCTTTGAAAAGCACCAAGAGTTCATCGGTACAGAAGGGTCCCTGGGCTAAATGGCACCCATACCTTTGGTCTGATGAGGCAAGTATACAGTCTCACTACTTCCAATATTGACCATCAGATGACAGTAGTTAACGTTGTAGAGAAACCGTGGCTACCTCATGGGAACTGCATCCTGAGCCCAGAGATGCAGGACAAAAACTTAGATATCTAGCAGAGTAGGATGAGAACAGTTCTTAGACCCCAAAGAAAGGGACTGGACTATATTTTCTCTTCTAATAATCAAAGGGGGGGGGGCGTGTTTTATAGTTGTACCTCTGGCAAATGCTCTCCCTGTGTAATGTGTGGTTTTGCTCTGTTGTTGGCCGCCTTGCTTGGCTCTCTTAAGTAGTTAACTCAAGTTTGGCTGGGAGAGTCCCAATATTCACCTGTCCAGTAAGTTCCCACCCATCCCCCCCCTTTTTTTTTTTTCAATTTTTTAGATCACTGCTGATTAGATTACAACTACAAAGGAATTGGTGAGAAAGGACCCCTTTAGCCACTGCATCTAGCGCCCTGCTGTCTTAGGCAAGCACATCCTATAGTTCCTCTTACTCTGTCATAAAATTGGTTAAATTCTTTGCCCCTTTTACTTCTGTTGAAAGACTGTTCTAGAATCTTGCTATTCTGGTAGGAATCTTCTGATTTCCAAACTTAATGGCTGCTTTTACCCACTTACTCACCTGTCAACATTATTTGTGAAGAGAACTGATGTTTTTCTGGCACTTACTTTCTGGTATTTTTTGTAAATACAATCCCATTTCCTCACAATCTTTTTTTTTTTTTTCTCCTTTTAAACATAAAATACATGTTTCATTTTCCCCAGTCATCTTCCTAGCTCTTTGCTGGCCTTGTTACCATTTAGGGTTTAAACTTTCTTGAACATGGCTGACCAAAACTGTGCCCAGTAATGTGGTCTCAGCACTGATATTTCTATTGTAAGTGTGCTCCCTAGTGCAGTATAGGATTGCCATCTCTTTCACTGTTATGCCAGGTGGATGTTTCAGTCTTTGCTATGATCACCAAAGTTGATTCTCGCTTGTTTCCAACTGAGAAGCTCCTAGGTAAAGCAGAAATTTACAAACGTTAACACACTCTAGAATTCTTTCATTTCACTTCTGTTATGTCTCTGTGTACTTCAGTTGACTGTGTGGTCTGATCATGCTCTGTTAATGAAATTACCCAACTTTATCAACAGAATTCATCAACCAGCTCCACTGTGTGCCTAACTCATTGATAAAGCTAATAAATAGGACTGGTTTTGAAATGAGTCACTGAAGAACTCTGCAGGAATCTTCTCAATTTGAAGGGGATTACAATAGTGCAACCTGTTGTCATGCATCCTTTAGCTAGTTCACAGCATATACTGCAGTTCTTGTGGTGATGCCCATCTTCTCTTGTGATGACATAATGAGTACTTGAGTGAAGCCTAGATTTAAAAAAAAAAGGGGCAAATATTAATTCTACCTTTTTTAAAATTAGGTAGTATAGTCTTTAATCTTTATTCTGTTGTCTTTCTGTTCAACTAGCTTCAGACTAAGCACTTGGGAATTCTGTCATCTTTTGGACCATCTGTTCTTTGAAGGGCCATGTTTATTTTAGGTTCTGTTATTACAGCACTGACAGTGACTACCATTATTTACCTTTTTTTCTGTTCAGCACCTTTCTGTTTATACTAGGCTGAAAATTACTGTTTTTAGCAGCTTCGAGACTGAAAAAAAATGGTTGAATAAATTTAGAGTATAGGTGTAGGTGGTTTGGTACAGAATGTAATTACATAGTCCACTTTTTATTCTCATCTTCTTTTTCACTGGAATTTCTTAAATGGAACAGTAGAAGTTGATACTCAACCATGTAGGAAAGCAGTTCCAGGAAAAATGTCTTTGAGACCAGAAGAACTGAAGTTGAGGTTCATCCAGCACTTTAAATCAGTAATGTTGGAAGAAGGAGCAGTCCTGTCTGCTTCCCTGTGATGACTTCTTTTTCTGCTGCTGCAAGTGTCTATGTGGCTGTATGGCGTACCAGGTTGGGAAACTGTTCTGGCTAAAAAGTGACCTAGACAACAGTCAGTAATTTCTCAGCCATATCAGTTCCCTGAAGTAGCTTTCTTTCCACAGAAGTGTTGGAAACAAAGGGCAGGGATTGTTTCTTCTGGCAGCAGTACCAGTTTGTTAAAGCATTGAGTTACAGCCTTAATTTGATTTGGAAGTTCAGACTTTCAGAAGTATGCACAAAGCATTCTTGGCACTGTTCTTTTATTAAACTAATAAGGAATCTAGCCAAAGAAGTGTCTTCATAAACTCATCTGCAATTTTAGCTGAACAAATCAAAGCCACTTCTAGGCTCGGCATGGTCTGAAGAAGAGAATTCCTGGACTGTAGAAGTCAACATAGTGCTCCACATGATGCTATAGCTTCAAGCATGTGAGATGGGGTGTTCAGTCTTCTAGCATGCAAAGCTTCTATATTGCAAATGTAGGCTTTATTTCTATTTTTCTGTATTTCTATCCCCTGGAGTTTGAAAATACTAGAATCTGAAATTCCCCCATCCCCAAAATAGTGTATGCGGTTTCAGCTCCAAACTTCCTGGAATAATTGCAGCAGTTTTAGTGAAACACTGGAGCACATTTAGGTTAGCTTGAGGGAATGAACATAGCTCCCGCCTTGTCTTATCAAGCCACTATTGAACTGCTGGTGATGACAATGCTAAAAGGCCTTGGAACCTCATTGCACTAGGAATGGCACAAGTGCATAGTAAGATTCAGTAGCCCAAAGAGCTTATGGGCTGCATATGCAAGGTGCAGAGGGGAAAAGATTTGTACAAGGTCACCCAGCATCTCACTGGCAGACATTAAAGTAAAACTAATATTTTCTGAATTGCTGCTCACTACCCTGTCTGCTAAACAGTTACTTCACTGATTGCATGAGTGTCTCAAATACTGGAGTAAGTAAATGGAGGACTGGCTGGAGAAGTCTCTGCCCTTTCTCACTTGCTTTATCCAAGATTGGTGTAAAAATCAGCTGTCAGAAATGAATGTCTGTATCTGCAGGGAGGAATTTTTTCTCTCATCTCCTGTTTATTGGTGATAAGAGGAGCTAGAACTAGGGGCTTAGCAAGAGAAGGGGAAATGAACTAAGGTGTACTGTTTCAAATGATACCACTGCTGGAGTTTGTCAGAGAGTCACAATTTGGGACTTGTTTAAACAACTGTGCTGTCCTTTACAAAGGATGGTGTTATGCTCAACAAAGGAGGGGTTTGATAAAGTGCAATTGTCACTGTTTCTTGCCTGAAGGCTCCAGAAGGTGAGTAGATTTGATTCCCTAGGCTCATTGCAGTCTCTTATCTCTGTTCTGGAGCAAATTTTACATTAATCAGGGTATTAACGTTTCATAAACTTTCGAAGGAAGCTAAATGTCTTGAGTGTCTTTTGCGTGTACTGTCCAGTCTCCAACATTAGGTTTAAATCTTGCTTTATTCTCTGTTGAACCTGAGTGCTTTAATAACTATTCCTTTCTTTTTTGCAGCCTCTGTGAACGTGCTTGTTCAAAACTGCAAGATTTACAATGATGCTAGCTGCGATATCTCTGCCGATGGGCAGCTACTGGCAGCCTTCATTCCCAGCAGTCAAAGAGGCTTCCCTGATGAGGGAATACTGGCTGTGTATTCTCTGGCACCCCACAACTTGGGCGAGATGCTTTACACAAAGCGATTTGGTAAGCATGCAGCGAGAAGTCAGGGTGGGTGGGAGTGTGAGAAGTTACCTCAGAACTCAGCCTTCAGCAAGAAATGGAATAGTCTGAACATCAGTGATTGTAGTAACAGGAAATATTTTGTTGGCCTTCCAACCAGCCACAAATATAGTACTGCTGGGGAGAAGCTTGTGGTACGGTCTGGGCATGGAAGGTGCTGGTATGGGGGAGCTGCTAAGGGATAGTTTTTTATTCCTTAAAGAATTTCATTGTCTTAGTGGGAGGACACTTGCTGCAAGGACACATCTCACAAAATGTGTTCTTGTGCAGGTCTCCTCATTCTTCTCTACCCCTTAGAAGGATGAGCTTAGTATGCCATACATTATGTGAATGCTGGAAGGGAATGAAGAAGCTGTGAGGATGAGGCATGGGGAAGGGATGTCAACCTGTGAGAGAAATAAATCCTCTTCTCTTTATAGGCCCTAATGCCATTTCTGTGAGCCTGTCTCCAATGGGCAGATATGTGATGGTGGGACTGGCCTCCCGACGTATCCTGTTGCACCCCTCCACAGAACACATGGTTGCTCAAGTCTTCAGGCTGCAACAGCCCCACGGTGGAGAAACCTCTATGAGGGTGAGTGTATGTGTATTCTGTTCCTGTGTGTTTTCATCAGTGATTTTGTGTTATTTTGGCTCTAGCATAGTAGCTGGTTGCTGTGTTATGATAACAAAGAGGTAGTATGCTCCACACCTATTTAAATAATAAACATGTGAAGGAATTTATTACAGAGGTATGCAAACATGGCAGGAGAACATAACAGAATTGTGAAACTTTACTCTGGTTTCAAATATGATGACAAGCAAATATATTCTGTGTTGTGTGTGGTATCCTAAGTCTAGATATCACTCATAGTACCTAGTAGGTCTTTTGTACTTAGGGTAATATGCATATTGCTTGTGGTACTACAGCTGGCTTTGCTGAGGGAGTTTTTCAGCTGAGGTTTCAGGATCATTTCCTAACATTCCTAAAAGTGGCTAACCTCTAGGAGAGAGGCCACCACCGGTTTCAGGAAGGGTAGGAGCCAAGCTTCACATCCTACTCACAGACTGAAGGTGAAGCTTAGCATACTTTTGCCAAACAGACTTTTGTTGGCTATTTATTAATGACCTTTCTATATGTATGTAGGCCTATTTTGGCAATGGAATTATCTTTCTGTACTTCTGCTTTGTGGGAGAATTAACCTATGATCCACACTGACTCATTTAGTATGTGAGGAAAAACCTTCATCTTTTTGCAACCTGGCAAATAAAGTTAAGAGAAAATGTGTGTCTTGCTTTGTTCATCAGTGGAGCACAACAGCTATTCAGTGATAGTGTGGGATAGAAAAAGCCATGTCACAGAATCATATCATAGAATCGTAGAATGGTTTGGGTTGGAAGGGACCTTAAAGATCATCTGGTTCCACCCCTGCTGCCATGGGCAGAGACACCTTCCACTAAACCAGGTTGCTCAAAGCCCCATCCAGCCTGGCCTTGAACACTTCCAGGGACGGGACATCCACAGCTTCTCCGGGTAACCTGTTCCAGTGCCTCACCACCCCCATAGTGAAGAATTTCTTCGTTATATCTAATCTAAATCTACCCTATTTCAGCTTTAAGCCATTGCCCTTTGTCCTATCACTACATGCCCTTGTAAAAAGTCCCTCTCCAGCTTTCTTGTAGGCTACCTTCAGGTACTTGGAAGGCTGCTATAAGGTCTCCCCGGAGCCTTCTCTTCTCTAGGCTGAACAACCTCAACTCTCTCAGCCTGTCCTCATAGGAGAGGTGCTCCAGCCTCCTGATGATCTTTGTGGTCCTCCTCTGGACCCGCTCGAGCAGGTCCGTGTCTTTCTTATGTTGGGGGCCCCAGAGCTGAACACAGTACTCCAGGTGGGGTCTCATGAGAGCAGAGTAGAGTGGGAGGATGACCTCCCTCGACCTGTTAGCCCTTCTTTTGACGCAGCCCAGGATAAGTTTGGCTTTCTGGGCTGCAGTGCACATTGCTGGCTTATATTCAGTTTTTCATCCACCAACACCTCCAAGTCCTTCTCCACAGGGCTGCTCTCAATCCACTCATTGCCCAGCCTGTATTTGTGCTTGGGATTTCCCTGACCCAGGTGCAGGACCTTGTACTTGGCCTTGTTGAACTTCATGAGGTTTGCATGGGCCCACCTCTCCAGCCTGTCAGGGTCCCTCTGGATGGCATCCCTTCCCTCCAGCATGTTGACTGCACCACACAGCTTGGTGTCATCAGCATACTTGCTTCCCACTGTCCATGTTGCCAACAAAGATGTTAAACAGTGCCAGTCCCAGTACTGACCCCTGAGGAATGCCTCTCATCACTGATCTCCACTTGGACGTCGAGCTGTTGACCACAACTCTTTGAGTGCAACCATCCAGCCAATTCCTCATCCATCGAGTGGTCCATCCATCAGGCAAACAGAGTATTGCATGTCAGCTAGGGTGTTGCCTGGCAGTTTGCACAGCAGTTTGCACAGGAGGGCGCACGGAGAGGGTGTGTCTTCAAAGGAGGGGAGACTTGAAGTACACATAACCCAGCAACCGGGCACCGTTCTGTGACCATCTGCACAGGTCAAGGGCACTCATCCTGCCCAGTCCTCAAGAATGGTGGGCACTCGTCTGAGAGCAGAGGCTACGGCTCCAGCTGGGGGGTCTGCACCATCTACCTCAGTGGTGGCCGATGCCTCCACGCAGATGGAGCTGCTGAAGGGAGAGGCCGCAGTGCAGACCTCAGACTGTAGGAAGTGCCTAGACCTTTTTCCTGGGGCAGGGACAGGAGGCAGACCTGCCTGCAAAAGGTGTGCCCAGATGGAGGGCCACCTGCAGCAGGTGGCTGAGCTGCAGGAGACGGTGAGAAGGCTGCGTAACATCAGGGGGGCTGAGAGGAGTTAGATAGCTGGTTCCAAGCACAGTCTGTAGTGGACCCACAGCCAAACAGCCAAAAACTCCCCCACCGGCACATGCAGAAGGGAAGGGGGGCTTATAATGCAGAATGGAAGCTTGCAACGGCAAGGACCAGAAGAAGGAAGAAACTTGCCCTGAAGCCTGAGGTGCCCTTGCAGAACTGTTTCACCGCTCTGCAGACTGAGGAGGAAAGACCCAACACATCAGGAGAGACACTGGAGCTGAGTAAGGCAGCCCCATCTGCTCCCCGTATAACCAGTGCAACTAAGAAAAGGCAGTGGGTGATAGTACTAGGCAACTCTCTTCTGAGAGGTACAGAGGCACCCATTTGCCGACCTGACACACTCTCTAGAGAGGTGTACTGCTTACCGGGGGCTCGTATCAGGGATGTCACCAAGAGACTACCAACTGTCCAGTTGATAATGCACAAAGAGAGTTAAGGAGGCAGAATTAGATCATTTCTGAAGCTGAAATTTGGGCTGGATTCGAGTTTTAGGCCATGTATTCAGGTGACTTGTTGCAGGAGATGAAAAATAGCTATTCAAACCTTTTCATTTGCGGGGATAACTTGATCATAGTGGAATTAATTCCATGGGCAGCTTTTTTTCCCTCCCCCCCACAACATTTTTCTTTTTCAAAAGGCCCCACTCAGATTATGATTACTTTTGGCAGAGCTTTCCCAGTGTACAAGGGTTGCATTGAGCCATTCATCTAGTGGCCCAGCACTGGGGAGAGACTTGTCTCTTGGAGAAATTGCTTGATTCACCTTCAGACTCTGTAGTTGCTCTCCAGACTGCTCATGATTCAGAGAGGGTCATCTCAGCTGCGTCATTACATGAGCTGCTCTATCAGCTGATATAAAACTCTTGTTTCTCGTCATCATCTGCTCCATGTTATAATGTAAGGGAGAATCAATGATGAGGATATTGTTTGGTGTACCAATCAGCACTTTTTCAGCCCTGGTTCTGAGCTACCATTCTGGTATGAGCTTCTTAAGGTAAGAGGCAGAAATTAGAAAGTATTTATGAGAAAAGCACAATTTGGTTAGCAGGTATGGTTGCTGAAAGCTGTGTGGATATGATAAGATCACTAATTACATGGATTCAGTATCCTGTTAGATCCTTTTAAAAGTCTAGTTTGCCCTGGTACTGTTTCTTTTTTCAGTTATTTTAAGATCCGAGTGAAATACATAGCTTTTACTGCCAGATACGGGAGTATCCCTTCCCACAGTCTTTTTACTATATCATAAGAAGTTAAGATCAAGAAGTCCTGTTAGCTAAAATCATGTCTCTTCCCATAAAGAGCTATGGTAGGATTCTTTCCTCTCATCCATTCTTTACATTTGCTCTAAACTCCAGTTGCTATGGCTTCTATCTAGCCCTTCCTTTTGGAGACTTTTTTTTGTAGCCAGCTAAATCAGTAAGCTTCTGTCTAAATCTTCCATTTATATTTCTTCATCTCCATTTCAAACATACCTTCTTTCCCTATGGTGTGTTATACTCTTCAAATGCTTGTACCCTTGCTCTTAGTCACCATTTAGTGAAGTAATGCTTTGTATTCCCTTAGTCTTTTCTTGTAATTCAATCTTCCAGCTTTCGTCTTTTTCTCTTCTGAATTCTCTCCAAAATACCCTTCTTTTTTTTCCCTCATTCTGGGATATGTTTAAATGTACATAATGTGATAAGCATAGTCTTACCAGAAGCCCACAGAGGGTATTTTTTTCTGCTTTTTTTGGACTACAGGGCTTTACTTACGCAGTCAAAAACTGTTGCGTTTTTTTTCTTTTTTTGCTGTTATGGTGCATTGAAAATTTTGTACAGTTTTTCCCACCCTTGCTTTTCAGGCTTGCTCCATATCACTGCACTCCTGTCTTTCTCATCTGCTGTAGCTCTGGATTATTTTCCTCCAGATGGATTGCATGTATTCTAAAGGTTGCTTTTTTCATCTTTCTTGCACATGTATTTTTAGCTTCCAAAAACCTTTCCCCCACGTTTTCAAATCTATCCAGTCTAGCAGGATTTGCTAACTAATTTGCTGTTTTCCCCTTTCCTACATCATGTTTAAAGATGTTAAAAATGTCTCATTTTTGACTACTTTGGACTTTCAGCTTTCTGTCTATGTGACAGGGTCACAACTAGACCAGTTTGAATTAATTTGGTTAAAGAGCCTTCCTGTGGGATGATGTTGAGTATTGTTTCAACATTCTGGTGTGTTGTTGGTCATCTTTGTGCAGTCTGTAGGACCAACCTTGGAAAACATAAAACTGTTAATCTTGTAAATATTATTCCTTCATCGAGTTCTAAAAATTAGTAGATCAACTACAGGTATTTCTTCTGTCTTGAATTTTGCAATAAGAATGCTCCATAAGTTTGTAATACTTTTCAGGACATGCAAAATGAAAATGGAGTGTGAAGTAGGAAACTTCATAATATTCTTAGCACACTTTCTTTACAGGGGCTGCTATATTCATATTCAGTTGAGTAAAAACCTGTTTGCAGCTTGGCCAGCATGCAGTAGAAAAAGGTTTAGGAAACCTGGTGAAACTGTATTCTTCAATCTCTAATGTGCACATTACAGAGAATCGGGAAACATCCTTGTTGCCTCTGTGCCAACAGCTTGTAATACAAAGCAATTGTTACTCAGCTTCTTAATTAAAAATAAGTTGTAGCCATGTTCTGAAGCAATGCTTTGTGGATATTTTAATTTTACATTACTTGCAAAACTCCCAAGAGAAAAATTCAAGAGAAATGCTACATCAGATCCTATGAAAATTCTTGTGAGTTGTCGTTTGTTGTTCCTTCATTCCCTGATGCCTTTTGATTTGCAATCGATGAACCGGGAGAGTAGGGCTTGGCAATGTGGCCTGTAAGTCACTCCAAAAGCATGGCAACCTGCTGAGGAGTGAAATACAGTGATTATTTCTGCTTCCAATTAAAATGGAAAGACCCTTCCTCCACATCCTTGACTAGCAGTCAGTGGAATGCAGGTTTCTGTTCCTCAGAGAAGTTCCTCCATCTTGCTGTTGAAATAGAGGTTTTGAAGATCCAATTAATTAGTTTTGTTACGTGAAACTCTGATACATTTAATTGCACCTAGAAATCCATGGGCTGCTGGTGTAATTTTCAGAGTTGGAGAGAAATGTTCTCTCCGAGAACTACAGCACTTTTGGATTATACTAAGGAGCATCTTGGTTGTACAAGTGTGTATTGTCTATATACATCTTGCTCCTAATACTTCAGGGAGGTTGGGTAGAGTTCTACAGGTCAGGGCTGACGTGATTTGACAGTTATGAATTGTGTTCAGAAATGGAGTAAAAGTATTGAATTGTCATCAAATATGGCAGAGCCATGAGCTAGAGGTTCGTGCTCTTTCTGTTCACTCCCTAAGACTGATCTGCTTAGCATTTCAGACAGAAACCTGGCTTTGCTAAAGAACAAGTTTGTTTTTCAGACTGAGGTGTAAAAAGCTCCCTAGTAGCATTGACTTTTAACAAGAGTGGTATGCATAAGCTTCATTTTTTGTTGTTTGTGTTCATGGGTTGTTTTTTTTTTTTTTGCAAACCTAGCTAACATCTATGGAATTTATCTGTAGCTGGAGAGTACAGGGAAGGAATTGCTTTTAGTATATCTCTAGCTTGGAGTGGTACAGGTAGCAGTGGTACTGGGAATTGTCTGGAAATATTTTAGTTTCAGAGGTGGGAAGTTTGGAGAAAGGACTCCAAATACAGAGTAAGAATAGGTTTTGCAGCCTATTTTGAAAGCATAGGGGGAGCTGGTCTCAAAGAGGATCTGTTTTCAAGCTGCTTGGGTCTAGGGTGATTTTCTGAATTCCGTATGATTCCAAGAGTATACGGAGGTTAAAGAACTTAGAAGAACATGAAGTTAGAAACTTGGATGGAGCTGAAGTTCCTTAGAAATGTAGAAGAGTAAGGATCATATTGCCCTGGATCTGTTAGCAGTAGATATTAGTGAGAAAAAAGGCCAGAAGGTAGTTTTATTTCTAGCATTCACAAATTCTGATGCCCTTGCAATGTTTAATGTTTTTCATTGTACTCAGAGGAAGCTAACTCTAAATATCAGAAAAACATAATTACTGTAATCCAAATTACAGTAAGACTTGGAAAGGGGCTTTTAAGCTGAGGATACAAAAAGTGGGTTAGGTGATAGAAAAATTTGATTGACATGAAGCTGAAGAGCAAATCATGCAATTTGTGGGGATAAGGTGACTTAAACCAAGCCCCATCCTAAAGACTGTATTGTGCTTTGAATCTGGACGGAAATTCAGGCTGTGGAGATCTGGAATTACCTCTTGACAAGACTACTGGTATTTGAGAGACATCCCGCTGAAGTGGTCGGTCAGTAGCCTGGATGGAACAGAATATGTGTACGCTTCCATTGTAAACAGACAGAGAATTCCAAATACTGGAGGAAGAAGGGCCTGAAGCAGAAAGGCACACGGAGTTTTGTCACAGAGCCAAGCTTTTTTCCAGCATATTAACTCTTAAGAAGGACAATGCACAGAGTATGTGAGAAAATGCACAATTTTATTGAGTCCTGTTGTCTTCTGAGTGGCTTGCAAGTGTCAGTAGAACGTATGCAGTGTGGTCTGCAAAGGTCACTGCCACACCTCATTGACTCACTGGATGAGCTGTGAATGCTCCTGCAGCCATAAGTGAAGGGGCTTTAAGCCTGAGAGCAAATGGCTGAGCTCGTTTGCTTCACTGGGGTGCAAGTTAGTTTTGTCAGAACCCTTGATATTGTGAAAAGAACATTTATTAGGAGAATATCTGGAGATGGGTTACTGTCCACACGTTACCTCCAGTGGAAAAGTTCATATGGACTATCATACTTCTGAAAACAGGAGTAGTTTGCAAGAAAGAGTACCTACCTCTTGCTGTGTTATTGGAAAAGCATGCTTATTGGTCTGGTCCCTTGTGTCTCCTTTTGAGAGAGATTTTGACATCTTCAGGTCGACAGGGGGAGCTTCTGACAACTCTTGAGTAGAACTGCAAATAATACATTCAGTTACTGCCCAAAGAAATTTTTCACTCTTGACAGAAGTTGAACCAGGTAGGTGTTTCTTAGACTACCAAAAGTCCAAGCAGAGTCACAGACTGCGTGTACTTGTTGATACTAGGAAGAGGGCATGGGGACAGAACCCTTTTCTGAGTGATATGGGAAATCCCTCCTTTTAATATGAAGTAGAGCATAATAGTCTGGTTGAGGCCAAATAGTTTTTTATGTTTTGTATATCGGCAGATTCTGGCAGGTATCTTTAGAGAACCAGAGCACATCCAAAACCCATGTTGGTAAGCACTGCTTATGTAGGGTGCCGTAAGAAAGAGCTGTATTCAGCACCATTGGAAAATGCAATGCCACCTTGGTCTTGCAGATGGCATGAAGATTTGCATAGATGTGCCCATTTGACTATAGATGCATGAATGGTATGTTGTAAGTTAGTTGAATTGCTATCTTGACCGATTCACCCATGTCTGCATGAAGGCTGCTGAGACAGAATTTACAAGGAACTGTAAAAACTTAAAACTCATTAAGATCCCTTCATAAAATATTGTGTTAATATCTCATGTGGTGGTTAAACATTGGAGCAGTGTCAGTTTTAGCAAACTGGTGTGAAGAAAAGGCAAATGACATCTCTTCAGGATGTTTTTACTTCACGGGATGTGAAGCTGAGAGCCAAGACCTTTTGTTTTATATGGGGTCCAGTATTAGGAGTGCTGAGCTCTTGCAGTTCAGGTAAGGCCTCGAGCCCATTTGCCCCACAGTAGCTACTGTTAACTTTGGTGCAGTTGGGTACGTAGTTTTAACTAGATAGAAAAAACTATGGTGAAGATGGTTCTGCATCTGAGATTATTTACGTGCAGTCATCTTGCCCAAGTCAGGTAAGGGGAAGGAAGCCAAGGTGAATTATTACCAGATTTGCACTAAACTGGCCACGGGCTGAGAAGAGGTTTGCAATTTCATGAGGATTTTTTTTTCGGTACTTCTTCCTACCATCTTTTTTGAACTAAATTTAAGCCAACTCTTTCCTCCAGTATTTATTCCTTCCAGACGTGTAGGCAGCTGGATGACAGCCTCATTTCACCTAGATGAGGGTGCACGTAGCTCTGTCATCAACATATTGTTGACACTTGATCTTGTATGCCTTTCTATTGAGGCACAGCAGACGGAGAGTGGGGTGGAATGGCAGCTGTGCACGAATCCTTTGCTCTTGTCATTAGATCCTTAACATATTGTAGATTTTGCTGTTACAGTCTCAGCATGACATTTAATGGGGAATTCACAGGTACTGCTTTTGGTTTGCAGTCTGAGTTAAGGGCAAAAATGAAGAAGCTTGTCATTCCTTTTGCCATAGAAGTGACCATATTTTTATTAAATTGTTCCAGCATTGAGAGCTGTCAGTGACTTTTGCAAGAGATAGCAATAGCTGAGGGTACAGTGGTGTTTGCACAGTTCAGTTCACTTGTGCATCTGCACTGAATATATACGTATCTATCATCTGTCACGCTAACACCCCCTTTGGCATTCCCGTTTCTCTCCTTTCATCTGTTCCAACCACGCACACACACAATTGAAAGGACAATTGTTTTGTTTAGCAATTTCTTGCTTACTCAGCCCTAGGTTTCAGATCGGGGCTTGGACCAGTCCCCTAAAGGGCTTTTTGGAGGTATTACCCTAGTTTTGCAGCCTTTAGGAGATGCGTAGTAAATTAATGAGCCACTTCACTGCAAGTGTGTTATTTTCCTGAGTGAGAGCTTTGTTACCTGAGATGATCCATTTCTTCATAAGACCTAGTTCCTTTTAATGTTTTGAAGTTTCCCACTAGTTATTTTAAAGCTCTTTCTCATGTAGTAGTTGCATGGCAGGCTTGTGAGATAAAGTACCAGCTGATAATGCCAAGAGCTAGCCTAAAGGAAGAAAGCGTTAGGTGTGCTGTAATGAGACTTCTCCCAATTTGAAAGATAAGCAATAAATTATGTGATCAAGTATGGTCAGGAAGAACCAACAATGTTTTACCTTTGCATAAGTTTCTCAGTCCATCCAAGAGAAATTTCTGGTGCTGTCCCGTTTTAGGAATTAAATCAAGTATCCTCAGTTAAGGTTTCAGTTGTTGCTGAAAAATTAAGGGTTAGTTCTCATTTACTTCACTGTGGCTCAGAAAGCAAAGCTAGGATTTTCTGTGCTGACAACAGGTGAGCAGAAAGAGGTTTGTTGTATTGGTAAAGACTGAAGAAGAATTTCATATATGGTCCTATTACATCTGGGGAAGATAAATGGAGTTGAAAGAAATTTTATTTGTGCAGAGCATTAGATGATAAGATCCATTTGAGGGTAAGACTGACAAATCCAAAAAGATAAGTGCATTATTTTTTGCTTCTTCCATTTTAACAGAGAAGATCTAATGGAAAGACGTGTATGTTGTTGGCAGGAATCAGCTGTGGGGGAGGGGTTGAGAGCAGCATAGATCAACCTGCCTAATAAGAAGAGACTGGGAGCAAAAAAGTGATTCTTTTCCCCTGTCTGATCATGGGAAATGTATCCCTTTTTCTTTGCATCTGCGTATACATAGAGAAAGAAGACTCCTTCCAAACAAAGGGGAGACTTGCCTTGTTTCAAAATACTGATGTACATTGTCTTATGAATAAATGTATTGAGCCATTGGTCAATTATCCCAAGGAGTGTTTGTTTTGCTTTGCAAGGCCCCCTGCTTTAGACAAGCTAGACTTGAATTCTGCTGCAGAGGGCTCTGGGGCTTGTGGCAGTGCAAGGCATAAGCCTGAATTTCAGTAGCTTTTGTGAAATTCATAAATAGAAGGCAGAGGAAAGAAATTAATCTAAGCAGAAAAGAGATAGTGTTATTTATTACGGATATCAGGTTAGGATGTCTTATTATGCTTCTGGACCTTAAAAAGCCACAGACTTATTTAAACTAATTGGCAGCATTATAGAAGTCAGTGATGCAGGTGGCTTCCTGGCAGGTAAGCAAAGGACATACAGTGCTTTCAGTAGAGTGGTAGATGCTTCGTAGCAGCTTACCTGATATCCTGGTGTCAGAGGTGAACTAGTTAACACGTTGACATTAAAAAAAAAACCAACACAACAAGGTGAGATCTTTCAGTGGCAACACCCTATTGGGATGAGTAAGGCAAAAACAAGATAATGAATTTATTTGGGGGCTGTTCAGTCTCAGTAAGGTGCTTGCAATCAAAAAAGATGAAGTGAAACTTCTGAAACTTCAAGTTCTTGTTCAATGTCAGATTGTGGAGCAGAAGATGAAGGGCAGATGGGGAAAAATGCAAAATGTGTGCAGCCGTAGTTGGACTGCTGTTGGTTTTGCTCTGTTTATGCCTTCATCCTGTTGCTGCAACTCATCTGCTGCTCTGCAAATACAAGTGCACTTTGTAGTTTTCTGCATTTTTTTGAATGCTCTTTGGGTAGTTTCATACTGTACGTAGGCTTTGCTTTGAGGTGTGCTTTCAGTGAACTTAATATTGTGGATTGGCTGTGCTTTTAGGGCTGCATCTGTATTACCTAGTTCGTGTAGCTTAGTTTAAGTGTATTACAAACTGAGGTACCTGCACTGGCCAGCGGCTCTACTATAGTTGCAATTACATTGGCAAAGCTGTGCAGCCTCTGCAATTACTTTGGTGGTATAACCTGTATCCATATGAAGAGCACTTTGTTTACCACCATGAACTTTAGATCTGTGCCGGCACAAGATATAAAAGTTGGCTGCCAGTACAGCTATACCTATCCAGCAGAGCTCAACACTCCTTTCTGAAGCCCTTTTCTCTGCAATCCACGTCAGAGTGGTCATGAAGCTGTGGATTTTACCAATCCTCCTAGTAACAGGTTTCTATTGGGTTTAGCGCATTAGATGTTTCTCTTCCTTGTGTGTTTTTGTGGTCAGTCAGCCTCTGGTGACAGCATCGATTCAGTTGAAAATTAATAATTAAATTTTAGGCTTGTGCCTGATAAACCCACCTGGTCTGCTCCAGCCTTTACTCTCCCTTTACCTGTCAGGATGGAGCTTCACGGATGACAAGATTTCCCCATGTAAACAAGAGAACAGCTGCACCCCCTCCCCACACAGTCTTTATCAAGGCTGATCTAACAGCCTGGTTTACTGCTTGGGCTAAGCAAAGGTAATGGTTTGAAATTTATTGGCATCTTGAAAGGTGATGCATCTAGTCAAGAGCAGGAATGTCTCCAATGAATTTAAAAAGATAAAAAGCAAGAGTTCCTTCTGAGTTTCCCTACCCACTTGTGCCAACTTTCTCTTCTCCTCCAGCTTCAAAACATGTTGTTTCTTTCTTGAGTGCCAGAGAGGAGAAGAAAGGTCCCACTCTGCCAAACAAGTAGTGTTCAGCACTCCTCTGCCTTCCATTGCCCTCCTTAGAGGTGGGAAGGCCTTGAGCAAAGAGACGGCTGTGCAGGATGACGTGGTGCCTCCGCTTTGGCGAGGCATGGTGCTGCTCGGAGCAGGCGAGCGGTGCAGCACCGTTGCCAGCTGGCAGTAGTAGCACAGGCTTGGGGCAGCCTGCTGCTACTCCGATGACTGACAGGATCCTGGCGATTGCCCTGTCCAGCTTTTTAATGTTGGCACATCCCAGAAATTCAGGGGAAAGGTGGAATTTGAAGAGCATTATTAAATAGCAGCAGCTTCCCTGGGACAGAGCTGGAGGGGAAGAAACACTAGGTCAATAACTAGGGCTTTGCAGAGCGGAGACTTTTATGAAAAAATTTTCTTATCCCTCCAGGGCAGGTACAAATTAACTGTCTAGCTCTGTGCTTATGTGTTGTGCCCCGGGCCCCCTTCTTTCCACTTAAGTACAGCAGCTTGATGGTGAGGAAGAGATCATCGGGAAAGATCCCTTGAGGCTGTTGATTGTCATGCAGCCTCTCCTGGCTCTCCGCCATAAGTAAATATTTAGTTTAATACCTAAGCGGTGGCTGTGACAGGTGCTACAGTACTGATGTGCCAGCACTGACAAGTTGGAGGGGGAGCAGCAGCGGTGGACTTGAGGTGGCCTTTGCACTCCACATGCAGCTTGTTTGCGGAACACTTTGAGGGCCTATTTTTTTCTTTTCCTCGTGCCTTAACAGCCCTGCTTTCTCTGAGCCATCTTCTCCCCTGCTGAATTCAATGTTGAAGAAGTGGCTGTGAAGTGATGAAATGATCTTTAGGGAGTTCAGTAGATGATGTACGTGCCCACCCCTGTTCAGGGAGGATGGAAAAAGCACACCAAAGAGATAAGTAGTTGTTTCTAGTGTGGTCTTTGAAAATAGAGAAGTGCAGACATAAATTACTCAACCAAATCTTTCGCCACACTTCATGGTTACAGGGATGTAGAACGGAAGCAACCAGCTATTTCTTTAGTGAGTATTGCTTTCCCTTTGTATGAGAGTCGCCTTTTGTGTGGAGGCTTAGCTACCTAGACAGTTTTGGTATGTCTAGAGGAATGCTTTTTATCTTGCTGACATCCCCTGAACTCAGAGGAGAGATGGAGTCCCTGAAATGACAGAATACTTCTGGAATCTTCTATGAAGTGTGGGGAGATCACCAGGGACAGGGTTTTCTACAAACTTAAGCACAGGTCAAGCAACTGTTCTGTGTAATCTCAGCTGGCTTGTGTGGCCCTAAAGGGAAGGGGTAGGACCTTTCTTGCCTACTGAAATGACATTTGTATGTTTATGTTGTTGCCAAGAAGAGAACAGCTTGCTATGCTTACGTTGCCTGTTTGGGCTTAAGCTTCCATAGGGATGTTCTGAAGCTCCCACTCCTCAGGCTTCACAGTGTTTATAGTCGGAGAAACATACCATTCAAAATTCTGTTTCAGAACAGCATCTGGAAACAAATGCAACTGCCAACTTCATAAAATGCTGAATTGCCACATCTAACGGTGTGGCTATGTATTATTGAATTACTAGTGTAGTGATGCTAGGAGCAAGTTCGACATCGCTTATGGTGGAGAGCCTGGAAGCTTTCTGTGACTGCTGGCAGTGATTATGGGGCCAATAAAGTGTGATGGAATACAATACCTGTCCTAAATGAAAATGCCACCCTATTAAAAAGAAACTCTCTGGAGGCTGTGATAGAGTGCGGCAGGTACAAAGATTAGTGGACTTTTACAACAGTGATTCTAAACTGGTTCCTGAACCCCTGGCCATCAACATGGCTGTTACACATGGCCTGCAACTAGTCTGTGGACCAACCCTAATGAAAGGGAACTGGTGAATTATCAACTTTATGCATTTGTATTGCTAATTTTAAGAGTGTTTGAGGGTTGGCAGCAATCTCTTGACCTAGAAGCTGGAGAATTGTGTTAGTGTAGGATTCCTGTAATAACTTGGAATATTATTCCTAGAAGTTCAGAAGTACAAAGCATGGACAATCCCACTGGCAAAGAGGTGTGGTCACTCTGTGGTATGTTTTCAGGCTGGCTGCTTTGGTTGAAATATGTCAGTTACTTTTTATAAGATTTAGCAATGGAAAGAAAAAGACCAAAAATTAAAAAAAAAAGAAAGGAATTAGCTGTGATCTATGGAGAATAATGCTGCCCGACAGGCTTCTGACCTTCTTTGAAGAGAGGGACCTGCCGATGTTGAAGGAACTTTAATTTTTTTTCCACTCTGTGGATAGAGTAGGGGGTCTTGCTAATGGATGCAATTGCAACAGCCAGTCTGTATGACTGCATCAGATTGATTAGCTGGGTTCTGGTTACTGCTGCGAGTGGTGATTATGCCAGTACAGCTGCTTTCTCTTTTTATGTACTAATTACCACACGCACAGATGTCATCACCCTTAACACTGCATGGCGTTGTCCCATTAGCGTGGGAGTGGGAAGCAGCAGGGGAGGGGAGCTCTTCAGCGTGACAAGCTGTTTAGAAGTGAATGGAGTGGAGTGGAGTGATGAAGCAACTATTCTTACGCAGAATTTTTAAGCCATCTTGTCTTTGAGATTCTGCCCTCAGCCAAGATTTTTGCAGGTTGTCAGAACCAGACCCATGTCCTTGGCAGCACTTTCCATGGGGTGCTATTTACTGCAGAGCACCTGAATGATGAGCTGTAGCTAGCAAGTCTCCCCCCTTGACATGGCTGGTTGCAGAGCCTGTGGGACAACAGCTGTGCAAACTGACCTGCCGGTGGAGGGAGAGCTTGCATCTACCCCAGGAAGGCAGCTTCTCTAGCTGTGATACCTGGCAAAGGCATTCTCAGGAGAAAAGAAACCGTTTGTTTCTGACTTGCCAAAGAAGGATATGATGGAAAACCCTTGCAGTTCTTGAGAGATTTGGAATGCTTATTTTATGAATTTATGCTCCTAGCTCTGGCAGACCCCCTCCCTTTCCCCTCCTTCCTCCTCCTCCTCCTCAAAATCTAGTCTCCCCATCTCAGAGTGCACCATAATCTCCATGGTAACAGGTGTTACCATCGTACATCTGATTTTTTTTTTCCCCTCTTCTTTTTCTCCTCCTGCTCCCCCCCCCCCCCCCCCCCCGCAAGCAACGCGGGAAGGGAACAGGGCAGACATGACAGAGATGGCTAAGAGCTAGATAAACCCCTAAGGGCCTGTTCCTTCCATCCAAGCACCGAGCTTCTCTGAATACACTAACTGCTGAGTGATAGCCAGGGCAAAGAGTGACCAGCTTCTGTCATACAGAGAAATCCTTAAAGACGTTTTCTCCTCTAATGTGGCCTCCTCAGAGGAGAAGTTAAATGTGTTATGGATGATGGGAAATAATGTAGCTCTATTGTTTTGCTCCAACTTACTTTTGTTTGCATTATGATGGTCAAGATGAAGGTCCTGGGTACTAGCTATTAGAGGGCATACAGTTAAGTGGTGTCTGCCTCAGACTTCTCAAGTTAAATTGTCAACCAGACAAGATATGGGGTGGGCAGTAGAGCTATGGAGAAAAACAGATGCGTAAGCTGTCATCCTGAGCCCCAGTTTGTTATGCTAGCTGATGAGTCCCACCGTAATGAATTTTAATTATTACTTCAGGCCACCTCAGCAGTGCAGTAGTGGTTGATCTGCATTCCCATCTACCTTTATCTTTTTGTTCCAACACATCCTTATTCCCTTCCCTGCTTCCTGGTCGAGCACCATCCCCTTTTCTGAGGAGTCTGGAAGAAAGGTTTTGTGATGGAGGGATGGTTGCCCACCAGAAAATCTAATGAAAACATATCTTTCACCTGGGACTTACCCCATCGAAAAATCTAGATTTGAAGTCTGTGTTACCTGCAGTGATTGCAGGTTTAAATGCTAGGTAAATTTCTGCAGAAATTCTGTTAATGATTTGGACTTGTCAATGCAGTCTTCAGTCCTACCCTACTGAAGCCATGATGGAACATGCTCTGATGGCCCAGTCCACTGAAGCAGCTTGTCTCTCTCTATTCCTGGTAGCCAAACCGGCTCATTACCCCTCTTTCCACTTCCCATGCCTCTGTTTTTATGATCTACATGTGTCATATTTTCTGGCTAAATGGGGCGTTGTCAGTATACCCAATTCTGGTTGCTGGATGGCAGGGTGCAGGAAAGCATTGTGCTGTACAAAAGACATTAGCTTCTTGGAGCAGAAGGAGAGTATCTGCATAGGTATAATCTGTTCTGCTTCATCGTTCTTGCTTTGCAAGCTCATACGCTTCAGAAACCAAGCTAGTGCGGACCACAAGGCATAGCTTGCTATTGGTCCTTCGTGTGGACTGGGTTTTCATTCACCTGCATTAATGCAGCTTTTGGGAAGCACTGGCTTGCAGCTGTGCTAACTACCTGCAGTCTTAGCAGCTCTTCAGCTTCTTACCTTACTGCAGGTAAAATGGATGGTGTTAGAAGGGGACCTGAACTGAGGGATTTGTTACTTGTGTACTTGTGTTATTCTCATATTCTCTGGATTTTGATTTTCCTTTGTGCACTGTTGGTGTGGGGGTTGGTCAAACTCTGAAACCTTTTCAGGAGGCTGCTTAAATGTTTAAAAAAGGAAAGAGTTGTATATTATTTTTGCATAAAGTTTGGTTTGCTTATTAGAAACAATAAACTTTTGATGCTGAAAGCCCATGTACTTGCCAGTTTCCTGTTCCACCCTAGTGAGTTAAGAGGAGAGGTGAAGGCCAGAAGAGTCCCAATTGTCCTGCTTTCTAATGACTATACCACTTGTCCCCATCACTTTGTTTAATTAGTTTGAATAGAA
The DNA here is from genome assembly GCA_020745775.1 of Theristicus caerulescens. NCBI lineage: Eukaryota > Metazoa > Chordata > Aves > Pelecaniformes > Threskiornithidae > Theristicus > Theristicus caerulescens. The sequence goes on from CM036564.1 coordinate 27,986,332, forward strand.
GGACTGTGCAGCCCAGTGAGTGACATGCAGATTCTCCTGGGGTCAGAATTTCTTCTGCTCTGCAGCTGTGTGCCAGTCAGTCTATTAAACACTTACGGGCACATGTATGTGCGTTTCTAGCAGCTGCTTACTCTCACTGCTGGATTAGTGGTTTCTTGCAACATCCTGTGAAGTGACATGTCTCCTTGGCCAGCTGCACTGCTGCAGGGAGATTGAACGTTTGTTCGAGCCTTCTTGGCTTGCCTGCCTTTTATTGTCTTGTCAAGTAACCTCCTGTTATTTTTTCAGAGAGTTTTCAACGTTCTGTACCCAATGCCTGCCGACCAGAGAAGACACGTCAGCATAAACTCTGCTCGCTGGCTGCCTGAGCCCGGCCTGGGATTGGCATATGGCACCAATAAAGGGGACCTGGTGATTTGCCGACCAGAGTAAGTGATTGCTTTACATGGAGTTATAACTGCTTTGTCCATTCTGTTCTTAGGACAGTGGGGATAAAATGGCTTTTCACTGCCTGGGGCATTGTGCTTGAGGGACCCAAAAAACCCAACTCCTAATACTCCTTTTGGACTGCCACAGTGTTTACCCAAGTCTCTTACAATCAATGTTCGTTTTGCTGATAATAAACTTCTGAGGCTGTTTGAAGTGCATCTCATTAGTTCATTTTATTTCCCATGTCTTTCTAGGCTTTCTGGATCCTTTGTTTCATGTGTGTCTAGTGCGGTGTCTTTCAGTCTCTCTGGATTTATGGATTTCTACAACTGTCCAATTGGAACAGCAAATTTAAGCCATTAGTGATATGCTTGCTTTCCTCAGCTTTCATGGACCCCTTGGAGTCCGCCAACCAGGTTGAAAGATGCTGACCTAGACTTACCAAGTACTTGTTACAGTATTCAAGTGTGAGATTCGATGAACTGCCGAGATTTTTGTCATGATTATGAGCAAGCCAGTGAATTGTTTTGGTCCTCACTTGAATGTGAGGACCCAATGATGTGATGTGTAGACTTTAGCTCTCTTATTTATACAGTGCTGTGAAGGGTCTAACTGTCCCTTTGTAAACTTGCAATTAAACACAAGCTAATTTAGATGTCTTGTGACACAGATGATGACTGAGCATCTGAGTGGTGAAACACGTCTTGCTTTCAGTGTTCTTGGGGAACCTCTGCACTGTACTTTGTTGAGACCCTTTTCTCCATTGTGTTGTGCAAGTGTTTCTTTTGGAGCAGTGTTTCTTTTATGCTGCATGAACACTTCAGGGATTTCTCTGCTTCAGTTATTTCCTGGTACTAAACTACCTTGGTATTCTTCTGGGTTATGCTTCACATGTTGAAGCTCCTTGTAACTTAAAAGCTGGCAGCTCGAAACTTGCAGCACTGCTGGTGATCTTACCACATGCATGTGGACTCCATCTTCCATGCATGAGATCAGGCATATGGTGCTTGAGGAGAGTCATATGGTCAGTGTAGAACAACTATCTTAAATCAGAATAAATATATAGAGTTGCAATAGTGACTAATTCAGTACAGCATTCTGGTGAAATCTGTGGTTGGAATTCAGATTGGACCCATTTCAGTAGTACGGAATGCCAGCACTCTTCAAACAGCCCTCTTGTTCTCTTGAACATAATCTTTCATCAAGGCCTTATTTATACATGAAGTTCTACAAGATATTATTATGGAATAAGCTATAATCACTCTCTTTGAGGATAAGTGGCTTTCTTCAAGAATAGTTGCTGTACTTTCTAAGCAGAAGAATTATTCAGGAATAATGGTTCTCAAACTGTAGAGAGTTTTTCTAAGTTATTTTCAGTATAGAGAATTGGTAATATCTAGTCTACTGATTATGGCTGGTGAGAGGGACTTAGACGAGAACCCAGGGAAATGAAGTCTCCCTGATGGTGGATGCTTTGATTGAATGCTGCAGAGTCGATCTTGGTCTGGATGCTTGCCACAACCCACATTAGGTATCTATTCTGGTGCTTGCAGTAGCCCCAAGCTAAGTAGCGTGTCTCTTCTTGGCACCTCACTAATTAAAGACACAACAGGAACACTATCATGGTATGTTATGGAAGCACTGTCAGTCCTTCTGCAGCATCTCTGTGAAACCTTCTTAGCTCACCATGCTGCTAAGGCACTCTTCTATCTCCTTACTTCTATCCCAGCAACTATCATGCACAATTCCAACAAAAATAAACTTTTTGTATACAAACATGAAACAAAGTGGCTGTAGAGGGGGGAGATTTATTGGTGGTTTGACAGAAATGCTTCAACAGGTTTTCTGCTGGTGGATTGGAGTGACTGATGCTTCTGGTGATTATTGCAGACCTCACATGGACTGGTGGGTTCTTTTTGGAGCAGGACACCTGATATGTTCTGTTCTCAGCTGCACCATTTTGTAGACCAACAACAGCCAGAGTGACTTAAAAACCTCTGCATGAAGGTGTAGATATTCACCGAGCTGAATAATTTGCATTGAGGCTCTAACATCAGAACACACGAATGAGTGAGGCTCTATCAGAGCAGAAGTGGCTTGCGGCTGTGATGTCTGCCCCAGATCTACTTGGAAGATGCGCAGAGAAAGGAAGAATCCTGACATGTAGATGCCATCTCAGTAGTTCTTGGCTTAATAGAATTGGTTTGAGGTTGGCATATCTATTGACTCTAACTTGAGAAGTGAGGGAGAAAGATGAAAAATATTTGTGTAGTTTCCATACACAGTAATACAGAGGAAGAGAAATATTAAATAGAGGATTCGGCAATTGATAGAGTACTATATGGGGGATAGCCTAGCAAACAGCAGGGATCAAGAAAACGCTGTACTGCTGAAAACACCCCCACTGTTCTAATTTGGCAAAGAAAACTGGTCAGTAGCAAACAACTGAGGTGGTTATAATTCCCTGAGTCTTTATTCCCATGTACAATGGAGGCATTTGAAACCAAGTACTACAGGGATCACATAAATGGGTTGGAATAGCAGCTGTGCCTCAAATACAGGATTTGAAAAGCACGTGCTTAGGGAAAATTGGATGAGTAGACTGTAAATACAATTTGACAAAAAAAAAAAAAAAGCATAACTTGAAGCTCCATGGTCATAATGAGAGGCTATGCAAGTAGTTCTTCCAGAGTTCTAAAGAAACAGTAATTAAAATCAAATGTTTTGGGCTATATTGCTAAGTTGGGGTAGCACTGATGGCAGTTTTTCTTGCAAATGGAAATGGGGAAGGTCAGGTTATGTTGGCAATCCATAATGTGAACTCAGTGCACAGATTTATGGGGTAAGTTTTGAAGGAAAGGAAAATTAGAACCATGGAAAGCAGGATTGAATGCATTGTGATTTGACTAAAGTGGAGTATAGCAGGTTGGATACCTGTCCTTGAGAATTTTATGTATTTATTTTTAATTAAAGGGTCAACTAAGGACTTGCTCCAGGTCTAATACCTCTGTGTTTTAGTAAGGCAGTTCCCATGTTGGAACTACAATAAATCTAGTTAATTTGTAAAGAATTAGGATTAGAACAAAATCTGGTAAAGAGCAGGTGAAGGCCTGGCTAAAGGAAAGAATACAACATGATTGAGAGCTGGACCCTGTTACAAAAGAGGTCATTGATGGACTTCTTTAAGAACCTGTTCTGGGGCTGGTTATTAATACTATTTACACTAATGCCTTGTAAGGGTGCGCTGAATAAATTTGCAGAGGATGTGACATAAGCCTTGTCATTGCAGAGAAAGATCAGAGTATTGCACAAGAACTGGGTTGCCTTGAAAGTGACTGGAGCTATAGAAATGAGATAGAATTTAATGGTACAAAGTGCACTTAGTGACTAATAACACTGAGCTCGGTAGTTAAAATGGCAGAGGAGGAGAAAGACCTGAGGTTTTAGTTGATTGTAGGTGATTGAGCCATCAATACATGAGGCTGTGAAAACAACAAATTTAGTTGTAGGATGAGACACAAGATGCTTAACAGCAGAGATAGCAAAATGTTATTATCAATGTAGAAGAAACTAGATACATAAGCCGGAACAGTTTAAAATTTGCATATCCATATTCAGAACTGCCTTTGAACTGGTACAGTAGTTGAGAAGAGCTGCTAGTGGGGTCAGTGGAGCATTTTTATCTAAGAAAACCTGCAGCTTGAGGTCTTCAGCAGGGCTAAGAAGGGGGTTATATAGCCTTCCATAAATCTTCAGGAAAAGGGAACTATTTAAATGTATATATATTTTTATTAGAGAATAAAGAGGCATAAATCGGCTATGACTAGGTTGTGGCTGCGAACTAGAGAAAGGTGGCTAACCAGCTGATTTCTGCAATAGCCTGTACGTTGGTTGGGTGGATGCAAAAGGCTTAGCTGTTCGGAGATGCAGCTTGGCTGGCTTGCAGAGACAGGTGTGTGACTTGAATACTTTTGACTGGGGGTGGGACTGGACTGCCGAGCTGTGAGGCACTTTTTCAGTATTTTGAACCCAAGGTCCATGTCTAAACAGGTGTTGACAAGTTGGCTCTCAGAGCTGTTTTGCTGTGGAGAGGTGTGGTGGTGACAGCAGAGTTCATCCACACTTCGAAATGCACCTAATGGGCCTGAAAGCAACGTGTATGAGACTGTAATTCATGAGCCAGTACAGTAGCTGTGAGGATAGAATAAATGTTTTTATTAGCCAAAGATATAACCCCTAGCAGCGTTGCATTCTGGTGAGTAAAGGAAAGAAAGGACATCGTGTACTCACTTCCTTAGATTTCAGGGTATGTAACATCAGGAAAGTTCCTCCTTTCCCAAACACTCAAAAGGTTGACCAACTTACGTTGTTTACTAATATGTTAGTTTGAACATGCAGTATTAGATACAGACTTGTATTGAAAACCCAGAGATCCCAATTGTCATTGAATAAATTCTATTCCAAGTAAGGATAACGAATAGCAAAGGTGGTGGAGCTGGTGTTCAGCAGTGTTTGCTTGTCCTTCATATGTTCTTTTCTTTTGCTTGTTTAGCTGCTGGTTTCACTTGCTTGCAAAGAAACTATCCATCTTAGAGCAGGTCTCTATGACCTGTTTAAAACTTTGTCTACTTTTGCTGCTGAATTACTGTCCTTTTGAGGAATGGTCTGTGTGAAAGAACCCAAGGGACTGGGTTCCTGTGGGATAGGAACCCAGCTTTTGGAAACAACTTCCTCTGCAAGTGACCAACAGGACAAGCAATTTACTTTTCACAAGTCTGATCTTTCATTTTTGTTTGAAAAAATCATCAGCCACCATGTAAGAGAAGGAGTCACTGGGAGAACGTTCATGGAAGTGACTGTTGGGGACAGAACACAAAGTGCAGGAAGCTGTTACGAAGAAAGACATCTACAAGTCCTGATGATGCATAGAGTAATGAATGAAATTGAGTAGATCATAGGCAGTGCAAGTGTCTTCAGGGGATGCTTCATGCTTGTCTTGCTGGTTTTTAACCAATTGCAGTGACAATAGGCTGGAGCAAGGGTACTCAGGTCTGTGGTTCACAGGCAAGTCCAAGAGAGTTTTGGCCCTCAGATGTGGATTGGAAACAGGTTGCAGTCTGTATGAGTTTGTGACAGCCTGTTCCTTTTTTTGAGGGTCCTGTAGTTCATTCTTGTCATGGTTCAGTGTCTAGATGGTTGCCAACTGATAGACTTGCATACATATTAGATCACAAGTCTGCTATCTGCTTGCACATGGCTTCACATTACCAGGTGGCAGTCTGCACTTTTTGGAAGTAAGAGGAGTTTGTGTTCAGTCCAGAAGCATGATATTGAAAGGCTCTGAGGCTGCCACATTTTAAAGGGTGGGCTCCATTGAGCTAAATCAAAATACTAAATTCATGACACTAATGTTCATTGGGAGAGCCATGCCACATGAAAACAGGAATCCTTTTAGGCACACCACTTGAGGTAGTGTACTCCACTTAGCAAATGAAGTGAACTACCATGTACTACTTACTGTGGCCTGGAGGTCTGTCAGAGGAGGTGGTACAGAGTGGTGTGAATTCCCCCCAGCCCTCCGCTATCCGGCTGCATACTGACTTTTCTGTGTGGCTGCTAGTGCTTTTTTAGCCTCCCCAAGGCTGCTTCTCCCCCACCGCACGCAGCCTGACATCCTTTGTAACTGTGACCAGTGCTAATGCTCACTAAAGTTTTATGTATCTTTCTTGGCTCTGCATAGTTCAAGGTTCGATTCACTTCCTGAATCTTTGGTTTTTGCAGCATGGAATGAAATCCACAGAGTCTTGTACAGTGGAAACACCTCTACTGAATTAAAAAGGAATTTGTTTTTCAGTGCTCCTAACCTTTTCTATCCTGTCACATCCTAACAAGAGCTTCCACATTCAGAAACACCCCTGGTGGGGCTTCTCAAACATTAATTGTCTTGTACAATGTGAACAGGTGAGACTGAAAGTGAGAAGGAGCAGACTGCATGCTGCTTATTGCCCTTTGCTGGCTTCTCTTGTGGAGGACTGCCGTGGGAGAAAGGCAGGGGGTCCAAATATCAGTTCTGCCTCGTTTCATCTTGAGTGCCTCCCCCCCCGCCCCATGCTCAGGAGCAGGTTCTGGAAGCGCTCAGTGCTCATGTGCTTCTGAAAATACTAATCCAAAAACCTCAGTGTTCTGAGAAAACTGTTTCAAAACCAAGCACTCAAAGCACCTTGTCTAGGGCTAGCTATGTAATGCAGGCACAAGAGAGGAAGGATTTCTTCAGCAGACAGAGCCTCTGGTAATGGAATTAAAATACCCCCTGAAGATGTATCTGGTTCAGAGGCAGCATCCCTTGGAATTCTCTCATTGGAAAGTAGGTGTGGAGAGTCTCAAATTGATTCAGTGCTATGCAGTGTGCATATTTTAATTCTTTGTGGTGAGATCTGCCTCAAACGTGAAATTATTCTGGGAAAATTCTCTTCACAATAAATTCCTATGGTTTGCAGAGGATCATTGCAATTGTCTGTCCACGCCAATTCAGGGTTTTTTTCCTCTAGAGAATTGCATATCCTCTCATCTAGTAATGGGGACAATGTGTCTGCATCTAGTTATCAGCGCTGGTAAAGAGATGGTGATCTATCCAGCTGCCTGGCGCGTCATGTCTCTCTGCTGGCTGGCTCCATTCGTCAGGCTCTTCGGCCTCTAGCAATGATGCCCCCCAGCAGCATAAGCCCTGGTGCATTGTTTGCCTTTTAAGAATAGCTTCTGGAGGATGGAGTAAACAAAGAGACAGAAGGAGGAGCTCTCTTCCTTCATGTGTAATGGAGGGATGTTAGCAACCCTGCACAGGGAATGTTTTCACAACTGTTAACTGGGGCGGCTAGAGATACTGGATATGTCTGAGTCCTCCCTGCAGATGGCCTTTTGAAAAGCAGCATCTGCACAGTAGCCTTTCACCATGGCCGAGTAAGCGAATGCATGTCCTGGACTTTTGCTGCCTGTTAACCACGAGATACACTGAATTTTCCAAACGAGGATAAAAGATTATTTTGATTGATGAAAGGACTGAAAAGGGGGGAAGATGGGCAATTTTGCACTAAAGATGCATCCCGAAAGCTTGTATTTGGAGTTTGTTATTCATGCATTTAAGAAAAAATTTAAATGAATTCTTTCCAAATTGTGCAGGAAGCCTAGGTATCCTGAGTGCCAAGAGGCTCAGTCATTGCAGGTGCAAGAGAAATACAGTGGTAATATGGAGGCTTGAAACAGTATCTCCATTCTGATATTGTTTTTATTCCATTTCTGTTTCCGTTTCTGTATGTGAATTTGATATCCAGGATGAATGATGGCATTAGGTGGAAGATGCCCTCATAAAATTCCATTTAATATGTCTATGAATCCTAGAGATAAATTTTGAGAGCTGCTTTAAGTCTTCAGTTACTAGCAAGTTCATTTCCCTCACCCAATTCTTCAAGATATGCTGAAGCACTGACTAGTTAGTGACAATTATTTTCCACCATGAGAAAGGGAACTTGATACAGAGCTCAGTGTTACAGAAACTTAGCCTGCTACTTACCAGTTTGTGTACTATGTCACTGGGCTTCTGCAGGTCCTTACTGGTTCTCAGACTGGGTAGCCATCTTTCTAAGAGCATGGCCACGTACTCTTAAGAACAGTTACCAAATGCTTTGCTTATGTCTATTCAGATCACACCTGTTGCCTTTTCTTCCTTTGCTTTTTTCTGATCCTATCTAATTCTAATTCTATCTATAAAAGCAATTAAATTTTATGCAAGCAATTATTTGACTTACTGCCTACTGCATGTGGCTCACTCTTTCATTGTTTTCATATATCTTCTTTTTTTCTCTTTGTTATATTACTGTCTTTAAGGATAAAAGTTACAGTTAGAGAAAGTAATTGTCAATTTAAGTATGGCTTTCTTTTTGAAGAATGCTGCTAAGTTGGCTTTTTTGGCCTTTTGTCACTTCCTCAGTTTTTTGTAATGTATTAAAAATCAGGTGTGAATGACTCAAAAAAGTTAACTTTTTTTTTTCCTTTTTTTTTTTCCTTTTCCCCTCCCTTAATGAGTGCAACCAGCTGCTATGTCTGGCTTCTTTTCTTACTCCCTAATTGCATAAGTACCTTTGGATATTTTTTAAGTGGAGACTTCAGAGAGAAAATTCAGTATCTGGTCCACTTTGAGTCATCATTGATTTTTGTTCTTAGCCTCACTGATGAATAGACCTTTTTTCATTCTAGTACCATTTTCCTCATGTTTATTTTTAGAATGTCTTTTCCCTCTTTGGCAGCATCAGTCCATCCTGCTTTCTTATAACCTTTCTTTTCTGCGCAGGTCTATACTAGACCTTCCTTGTTCAGTTGTTTACTCTCTTGGCTTTCCAATAAGATCATCTTTAATCTTCTGGTCTTTGATCCAGTTTATTTGTGGAGTTTTATTTGTTGTCCCTTATGCCTGTGTTTTCTAGCAGGACTGTAGTGAATCCAGCTAACAAATAAAACGGCCAACTTTTTCTTCATTTTCTTTCCCTTTTTTAAATCCTCCAGCTATCTGGTTCTGTAAATGGTCTCAACTCAATGTCTACAAACTGTGAGTAATTGGAGCAATAATTGTGGATTTGGGTTTTTTGTCGATTTTTTCCCTTTTTTTGAGGTTTCCCCTGTGTGCTAAACAGAACACTTTTTAGTTGGCTAATTTCAAAGCTACTGAAGATTAAAAATACAAAACTTGGCTTGCCTTGTGGATCTCATTCTGATTAGACCAAGCCAAGATCTTGGTTCTGGAGCTTGGCAGCTTTGTGTGTGCATATTGCAATGTTCTATTAAAAAAAAAAAACGCATTTGCTATGCTTGCTAATTTTAAACGTTTATTTTGAAGTTGATTTCTCCCATTCTAAATGCATTTTCCTGGTTTAGTCTGTTGGCATAAGATCTACAAAACAAGCCTACTTCGAAGTCACCTTTGAATCAATGTAAATGTTAGTTTCTGCTAAAACGCTAGTGAAAGTTCAAAGATGACTAAAGAGTGACTTTGGCTCTGGAGACTTGTAGCAGTTTAAGATGTTTAAGGCCTTAGAAGGCTTAAGCAATTTGCACTCCCCCAATGACTCCTAACATCCTAAATTGTCTAAGCCACTGGAAGAGGCAATAGATCATAAACAGCTTAAGATATTCTGAGGGTTCAAAGCTTATTTGGAGCATAGTCTGCCTGTAATCACTTTAAGCAATTAACAAGCCTTTAGGTTTTTAGAGGACTTTAAGCAAGTTATCCATCTTTAGAGCTTGGTTTAAGGTGGTACCAAGCTAAATTGTCCTTATTTAAGGAACTTAAAGCTCTGCATTCTGGAGTCTGTTATTTACCTTCCAGAGGATCCCTATGTGCTACTTGGTGTGGTTGGAGCCAGGTAAATGAAGGATACCATGGAATACTGGCAAGATTTTGAGTGAGAAGAAAATCAGTGAAAATTCAGGAAATTCTTATTTGGTCTATTTCTCCCTTGTTTATTCCAGGCTATTTGGCCTGGGTGGTATATTCTTATTCACATAAACATGCATTTTTTTTTTTTAAATAGTGCTAAAACTACTGTGTGGTGTGCTATATGATGCACAAAAGTCTTACCAGTGTTGTACGAGTAAATCTTAACTCTGGGTCTTCCTTGCATGTGTTTTGTCCCTCTGCTTACAGTAGTGCATGAATTCAAATATTTTGCATTTAATGATGGCGTCAGTATGCCCCCTCCAAATTGGGATATATCTCTTCTAAACGTCAAAGTAGGTGATGTCTAGTTACAACATCAGTAGCGCAGGAGTCACATTCGGGACTAGGAAGGTTCGTTCCCCTTGTTCTCTCAGGCGCAAGTTACAACTTCCTATGTCATGCTGAGAGTGGTGTAAAAAAGCTCTGGGAAAAGCTGCTTTAAAAAACTGTTGTGGCATTTCGGTAGGAGAATTGATATTGGCATGAAGGCTGTCTGTGAGGGACTTTTGTCCTTATTCTCAACACAGGTTTTGCTGTGTAGCTTTGCATCCCTTAAGGGCAGCATTCTCAACCTCAATATTTGTACTTGGGTCCCAAGATAATTGAACATCCAGACTTTCATACAAAACTCTCTCCTTCTGCTCTGTCATTGTCTTGGTGCCTAATTTCCATTTATCACTCCTGTTGAATGTGTTAGAAGACTGATTCTTAATTGAAGACTGATTCTTAATTTAAGACTTTCTCCCTTGGAATGTAAGACAAATTCCTCTTATGCTTTCTGTTGATGTGTCCTCCATTTCAACTCATTTTATGAGTCTGCTCATCTGCTACACGCAAACTGTAGGTAGGTTACAAATGCTGACTCCTGGGAGTCAGTTGGGTTTTAGCTGGAGTGACCCTGTGGATCAGAAGAAACCATTCTGTTTGGGTTCTTCCTACTGTGTTAATCTCTCTCTGTGAGGTATCTAACAGCTTAGCTGACTGATGATGCTCTTCCTTAGCTGAGATACCACATTTTTGCCCAGGGAAGACGACTGTTAGAGGTGTGCCTTCTATCTAAATCTTATCCACTGGCTGCAGGAGCATGGATTGCATCCAGCTTTAGTTGCCCAGTGGTGGGCAGAACAAACTCGTGCATATTCATGCTGTTGAGCCCGAAGGGTGTCATGAGCTACTGGTGCCTCCAAATTTATAAGGCTGACCTCATTTAAATGGTGTGAGTTTGAATAGAGCCTCTTCAAAAATCCCAGTATTTAACCTAGCTGGCAGGACTGCACAATCAAATAAACGGGGCCAGTCATCTTGCGTAGTGTTCTGAGTTGAGTTGGCATCCTCCCTGAAGCAGGCACACGGCTACCAGCTGCACCAAGCTGCTTGCTGTCCTGCTTCTGCAGCACCTTTGGTAATTCAAGTAGGTGTCAGGATGTGTTTCTGCGTGATTGCTGGTTTCCAGGCAGGCAAAGCTTGCAGGATTCTGGAAAATTAGCGGGCTGTATCAGTATAGGGAGTAAAAATGCACCTGCTGCTAGTTGCAGCGAAGAGGTGATCTTTCCATTGTTCCTCGGAATGTGATGAATAGGATAATTTCATACGTCACTTAAATGTCTCTGTGGTTGTTAATTGTAAACAGCAGATCTTGTGTTCTGTATGACTTATCTTGTTAGGAATTCCTATACTCAGTCTCATGCTCTTCCCCTGGCTAGTAATACATGGACTGTACTCCAAGGGTGTGCTCTGAAATAGGCCGGTGCCAGTGAAGCTGCTACCTCTTCCTTGGTCAGAGGGAATTGCTGCCCAGCAGAGCTACTCCAGGAATCCCATTCACTGGTTCCATACAGTTTGTGCTGCAGCCAGTTTTCACTTGGATTTGTCTCTGCACGTGGTTCATTGCCTGCACAGAAAGCTAAATATTTATGAAGTAGGGTATTAGAAATGATTGTTTTCCTATCCAGGCAGCTGCTGGGAGTGCCAAACTTTGCCTTGTACTGACAATACCGTTGCCTAGCTAATCACGGGAGCCAGGGATGGGCTTGCTGTGCTCATCATCACAAGCCGGCAGAAGAGATAATGAGCTGCTGACAAGGATGCATCTGGAATCCGGCCGAGCATTGTATTGTGTGTTGCTGCTTCCTTCCCGAACCAGGACAATGGATTCCTGTTCCTTAGCATAGTGTCACCTTGCTCTCCGTAGCTCACTCTATATTCCCTTGATACAGTTTGAATGGTTTAAGAATGATAAGTTTACACAAAGGGAAGAAAGCACATCTTGGGGAATTCAAATCATTTGTAAACTAACCTAGTTTTGTATGCTTGCTCTTAGTGATCTTGGATGGACGGTATATTTGAGAAATCAGCTTTAAAGAGTAATTTCTTTTGTGGAGAAAGCAAACCTTGGCAGCACGAAAATCAGTATTAACCTAGCTGTGTGCTGCATGGCATCACTTTGCAGCTAGTCTTCTCCATGTTGGGCTTGCCACAATCTTCATTCTAGTAATGGGGTTGTGCTGATATTTTTAGATGAGATTGCAGGCAGCAATGTCTTAATCAGAATTTAATTCAGCGCTGTAGCAGACAAGTGTGCTGCTGTTGGGCCTTTCCATGTGGCAGGATTTGAAGGAGAGCAGTTGCCCATTGCTGCCACCTTCTTCAGTATTGGGGATGGTTTAATTGAAAAGACAGTAAGTGCTATTTATGCCTTCCTGGACATGCATACCCTACTTGCAAATTATGGGTTTTTGTCTTGCCATCTTGCTCCTGAGCTGTATTGTTATGGTAGAGTTGGGGAACTTTTGTCCTAATGCCTCCTCCTCTTCAACTCCCAGTTTTGGATATGCCAGCTGAGGGGTTACCCAGATGTCCAAGTCATTTTATGCTGAGCTGTGCTTTGTCATTTCACTTTTCAAATACTGGTTAAGCCAATGCAGTAAATAGTATTTCAGCTTTCTTGTCACGTATGAATAATTTTGTCATTAATTCCTAGAGCTTGGTCCTAGTTTCTTCAGGGGGACATACCTGAGCTGTGTGGGTAAGACCTCCATGCAGAGGGAGAGACTGTGCTGCCTAAGTTGTTGGCTCTTGGTACTTAACAGGCTCTACTCTGAATCCTTATTCGACTTTCAGCAAAGCATGCAAGTCTCTGCCCTTCATCCTCTCCAAGCTCGTTAATAATGTGAGCTGGACACGGGCATGAAGGAAAAGTCCATCTCAGAACAGATTCCTGCTGGGAAAGCCAGGCTGTGAGCAGCTCTGCATTTAACAAAGCTAATGGAAATTTCCAGGGAGGGCTTAGAGAGCTTAGTGACAGCCATAAAAAGGAAGAAAATAAGAACTTGACTAAGTGGACTTCACTGTCCATGACTGACGCAGTGTGGAGAATTGCAGTTTTTCACCCTGAAGCCATGGGCAACAAATGTCCTCCTAACTGCATCCACATCCAAGTGGCAACATGCTCCATGCTACACAGAGCTTCTACTTTATGCCTTGGAAAATGTAAAGTGCTTCCAGCATTTCCATGTCTAGAGTTTGATGGAGCAAAAGTTAAATGCTTACATTACCTGAAAAATATTCATTCCTCCAGTGTAAGCTCTGCTTCTGTGAAATGAATAGTCAGGCCTTGATTTGCAAATCTCCTGGGAAACGTACTATGAAAGGCTTGCTAATTTACAAAATTCAAGCAGTATTTTGCAATGGCAGTCAAAAAACCTTTAGGATTTCTGAAAAAGGAGATTGCACTGTTTTAAATAAGTGTGGTTAAACCAGTGCAAATCTTTAAGCTTAATTGAAAATCTGATTTAAACCAAGGTAATTGTGGTTGTCACACACATCTTGTTGTGTACTTAAGTTGGTTTAAGGTGCGATTATGTGATCAAGTTTCTAATGCAGGCATGGTTTTAAAACTGGCACTTAACCCATACAATAGCAGCATTTCTTTGATGAAATCTTTGCTTATTAACAAGGGAAGTGATGATCTTCGTATAAAAAATAGTACCAAACCAGTTCCCTCTGTTAAGTTCAGATATTTGCTTTCCTCACTGTAACTTGATGCAGTCTGAAATATCTCTTCTGTAGCCTCAATCAATCACCCAAAGGCTGGAAGACCTAATGGGGAGGAAGCTGGATATTGGTCTTGGGGCTGTGGAGAGGCAGATGTGGGCTCCAGGTCAGAGAGATGCAGATGCATGCAAAAGAGAACAAAGATCGTGCTGAGGGCTTTATCGCTTGAAATCTTTTGCAAGAGGTGGAGCTGGGAGAGGGTAAGTTGGTTAGCTGGTCAAGAGAAGAGTCTGCTGAAAGGTAGCAGTGAGGACGCTGGCTGCTGCAATAGCGAGTGCCAGCTGTTTATTCTGAGCCACTTTTTTGGCCCTGCAGAGGGACTGGAATACCAGTCGTGTAGGTGGCTGTGAGGAACATGCCTGTGCTTTGGAAAGCATGAAGAAGTGTGGAAGGAGGGGGAGAAGAGCATGGGTCAGTTTAGCTCTGTTGTGTAATAGCTGCAGATACCAAGCAACCTAGACATTTTATGGAAATTTTGACTACCAGGTTAGAAAGTCTTGCCGAGGGAGTGTGCTACTTTGCAGACAGCAAAGTGTGAGAGCTGAGTCTCAGTATGTTAGGCAGGGGCTGGACAGCCAGAGGGACTGGCACAGTTTTAGTGACAGGTTACCATCTGTCAATAAACCCTGAAGCCTTTGTAAATCAGCATCTCCCTGGCAGCTGCTTTCATGGGATATAATGCAGCACAGGGCTAGCTCAGCACAAAAAAAAAAAAAAAAAAAAGATGACTGGTTACTTCCTGTAGACTCCATGCGTGGTTTCGTTGACCTGATTTTCTCCAGCTTTCGCCCTTGGTCCCAACTGGGGTGCTGTCACCCCAGCAGCCTAGCCCCAGGCCTCCAGCACACACAGCTCTCCCATTGCAGCATGTCTGACCTGCAGCATCCTCTAAGCTGGGGTTCTTGCCAGTTCTGCTGAGGCATCTCATTACAGGGACAACAACTTTTATACATATGTAAAACACCATGTTTGTGCCCAAGCCATAACCAGCTATCAACTACTTGCCCTGAATCCTTTCTTCAGATTATGGGAGTACCCTTAGTTCATGCTCTGAGACTGCATGCAGTGTGATGCAAGTCCAGCTCTTCAGATGCAATTCCCTTCTGTCTGCACAGGACCTTTTCTTTTTTCTTTTTCACTCGCCTTGTGTTGACCATTGCATAGCCCTGTTAACTCTCCACCTAGCACCATCAGGTGTCTGCTGTCCAGCAGCCGTGTGGTGGTACACAGCATCATTTTGAAACCCCCAGGCCAGCTCACAGGGAGCTGGTGCATCAGCATGGCGTGGCAAAATGCTGTACAGAAAGTCTCTTTCATGGTAATGCAGACCATAGTGCTTCTGGAGGTGGGACACAGCAGTAGGTACGAGATCTCCACGCTGCCTTGGACTGCACAGTGTGTACCTGTCCTCTTGACATTTCTGTATGGCAGAGAGGAAGCTGGATTCGCTCTTATCCTCTTCCAGTCTGAGAGCTGTTGGGCCTTAGAAATAGTGGGAGACGCACTTACAGTGTTATGGTTATGGTGGTTCAGTTTCTGTGATTACCCGTAGTCTTCAGCAATGATGTGATGATTAGCTATACATTGTTAACCTTGCCTGTTCCTGTGATTAGCCAACCCTGGCTTTTTGTATCTTTTTGGGAAATGCACTGTGAAAGATTGCCAGAGCATTTGCTGTTCTGTTAAACTTAGTAGCATTAGCTGTAAAATTCAAGTTTTGGACTTTTTGAACACACACATAGT
Organism: Theristicus caerulescens; assembly: GCA_020745775.1. Taxonomy (NCBI): domain Eukaryota; kingdom Metazoa; phylum Chordata; class Aves; order Pelecaniformes; family Threskiornithidae; genus Theristicus; species Theristicus caerulescens. Next base: position 28,002,044 of record CM036564.1, read on the forward strand.
TGATCCACTACAAACTCTTTTGTGGAAGCTTATTAAAATATCCTCTACATCTGCCCTTGCTCCACAGTGACTGTCAGTGAGAGGGCTGTATAGAGATTTATTTATAAGTAGAATGAGAACCATTTGCGAAGATACTAAATGTTGAATAAGAGCAGTGTTTTACTTAGCATTACCTAGTGCCGGAAATGCTGGCAGGCACCACAGAGAGAATTGGCCTTCCCATTCCAATTCTTTGTTTAGTCACTTGGAGTTAGGGTAACCTGATTTTATACACACAGTTGTATGTCTTCATTTCCTGAAAATCTCTCTGCTCCTGTTGCTGTGCCTCAGTGCTAATATTGAATTGAAATGAATGGAATATTCCAGAGCAATCTGGGTAATACAGCACTCCATGTTTGCAAGGCTGTTTACGGTGATGAGCCCTTTTAACGAAAATGTGAACTGAGCTAGATCTGCAGTTTCTGTGGGGCAGGAATCAACGCTGTCCTTCATGTTGTGGGAACATAATGTGTGCTGGCTGGAATAATGTCCTGTCATGCTAATATTTTTTCCTTCTTTGGTGTTTCAAGGGCCTTAAACTCTGGAGTTGAGTACCACTGGGACCAGCTGAATGAGAACGTCTTCGCTGTGCATTCCAGCAGCAGGAGCACTGAACGGCCTGGGTGAGTCTCCTGGGGTTGGATTAGAGAGATCTGACCCTTTCTGCTGCTTTTGTTACATCTGACAGCACCACTTCTTTGTTCCCTTAGCACTGGCAGCTTTAAATATGCAATTTTTCCCCCCTTTGAGACTGCCTAGTTGAGTTACCTGGCCTGCTTCCAGCAAGTGACATTCAGTGCCCAAAAGCGCTGCCAGTGATAGCAAAGTACATGGGTCATCCATGGCCTCAGTAACATTCATGAGCAAGCTGCGGGAGGAACGTGTGGGGCTTGATGCATCAAAACCAACATGCAAAGTAAATGGCCTTTGGAGGATAACTGAAGAACACGGGGTTTCACAGAGATAAGTGCAAATCCATTGGGTGGTCCTGGTGACTGGTTTTCATCCCGTTAGTTTCTGGTCATGGGACAGTTGTTTCTCAGCAATAAACTCTAAAAATAAAGCTAAATCCCTTGGCAGCCCTGTTGGTTGCTTCATCCATTCTGTTTGGTGATGCACACATTAGTTACTCTAAACATGAGGGTGATGCTGCAGTCCCTTGCTTCTTGCCCCAGTGACAAGTACTTCTCCATAAGCCAGCTGTTCACAGCAAGAGGGTGACAGTCTTGTTTCTGAATTGTGAGCTCCAGGATCCCAAGGAACTTATGAGCTGCTGTACAGGGCAATGTCTGTGCTGTCCTACAGCCTTGGACTGACTGAGGGTGAAAAATAAGCAGTAGAGATTCTTTACTCTGCCATGTGAGTGGATCTTGCCACTATTCACGTTTTTTGACGGCACATATCAGTCTTGCATGATGGGCTTAGGAGCAGCTTGAAGGCAGAAATACAGCTCAAGAATGAACTAGCTCAAAGAGAGAGCAAGAAAAGTGTGGCAGTTTCAAAACCTTATGAAAAAGGTTGTGAATGAGGCAATCTTTCCTAGAAATCTCTTTACTATTCCCAGCACTTACAGCCAGAGGTCAGTTTTGGAAAGAACATCCAAGCATTGTCAAGATTCAGCTCTTGTAGCATCGTACACTTCAACTGTTCAATTCTGAGAAGCTAATGAGCCTTGAGGTGGTTCCTGTTTGCTTTTGAGAACAGAGAATTTCTCTTGTCCAACTGGAACAGGCAGAAATGCCTGCTGGAGTGCATTCATGTGTGATGCTGACAAACTAGAAGGTCCAGAGGAGGGAAGGGATACAGGCTGCGTCCCTGGGAGTTAAAACCACCCTGCCGATGTGCAGAGGGAGGTTTGTGTGTGTGTTTGTGGTCCTGCGCTGCATGTCGTGTTGCCTACTCAGCTCGGTGACCCCAAGACAGAGTTGTTCTGCAAGCTTAGTGATGCTGCAGGGATATCTACCTATGCCTGTCAGACATGCTGCTTCTGTGGAAGGGTGAGTGGACTATTAGACTCTATTGGCTTAAAACTCAAGAGACCAGCCAGCTGAGGCTGGAGAGGGGTGCCTGTGTATGTGTAAATAAGTGCAGGTCACAATTCCCTCCAGCCCCATCTGCATAGTGGCTAGCAGGTGCCTGGTTGGAGTGGAGGCAAGAAGAGGCTCAGATGGATGCTTCAATCTTGCTGGGGCACGTTGCCTCCAATGCTCCTGGTCTTATTTGTTTTTCTCTCTTTTCAGAACCAGCAGAGCCACATGGAGGACAGACAGGGACATGGGCCTGATGAATGCCATAGGCCTGCAACCCCGAAACCCCCCCACCTCTGTGACTTCGCAGGGTACCCAGACCTTGGCGCCTCAGCTGCAGAATGCCGAGACTCAGACAGAGAGGGAGGTACAGGAGCAGGAATCCGCCTCTGCAGGGACTGGGGAAGGTAGGAGCTCAAGCAATGATTTACCTGACAGAGCTTACCTGGTGAATGAGGAGTTTCCACATAGGTTCCACATCCTGTCAATGCATTTGGACACTCCTGTTACCTCTTCAGCAAAGATTTCTCCAGCCTAATTTGCCTGTAGCCAGGCCAAGATGATCAGGAGAGTGAATCTCTGTCCATATGAATAGAGAAGTTTTCTTTTTCACATGCTTTTAGAGGGCAAAATGAACTCTTCTCCAGATGATTGTGTCTTTGTAGAATCAGCTGTACTGGCATCACTCCTCACAAATCTCCTGAACTCTAACCATCAGTAAGGCTGCAAACTGTATCCTTTCTGCCTCTGTGTTAGAGTTTAGCTTGGTCCTTCAACCTCTGCATCTAAAACCTGTGCAGGCTTCACAAGCTCAGCATCTGGATACAAAATAAAATATTGTAAATCACTTCTCACAAAGCAGGTATGAGTATTCTGTTTAGTCTGGTTGATGAAGGCTGTGATGAGTGTCCAGCTCAGCTATTCAAAAATGCCTCTAGTGTTTTCCAGTACAGGAAAACTTACCAACATGGAAAGAGCTGGGAGCTGATGTGCAATTCCTATATGATGATAAAGTCACTGATCTTTTGAAAGCATGATGATTTTGTCCAGGCTTCTTGTCTCTATACTGTAGCATTGTGCTTGAATCCAACTCTGAAGGCTTGGCTAGGAAGGAGTTGTGCAGTATATACATAGGAAAGACAGAGAAAATCAAGGAGACAGTTCTGAAGTTGTTGGTTCGTGATGAACCCAGTTGGCTTTGGGAGGCAGCCTGTGACATGCCTGTTTGTGGCTGTATGCTTACTTGTGCCCTGTCACTCTGAAAGATGCTTTTCAGCATGTGACTCTTCCACAGTTTCTGCTGTGCAGCATCCAGCATGTGTGATGAAGCTTTGTGTTTCTCTGATCTCGGCTCTTCTGTTCAAAGTTAAGTGGCAAATTCCTGACCTATGGGGTTTCCCATCTGCTTATCTCAGCAGAGCTGAGATTAACCTCTCTGAAAGGTTAGTACAGTTGAGGGCGTGTGAATAAGGCTGGAACGTAGGATGTCTGGACAAATGCTGAACTTGTGGGAACTGGTTCTTCCACTGCATGTGGTATGCAGACTGAGAACAGGGTACAGTGTGGGACCTTCTTGCATCAAGGCCATGATGGCTGATGCTGCAGGCTTGGGGGTCTTTCTCTGCTCTGTTAAACCAGTCGAGTTCTCCAGTGCTGCTTCTCTCTGTTGCTGTTCTGCAGTCATCTGAAGGTTTCATTTTCTTGCTCTTTCTAATTAACCTTTCAATTTTCAGATCTAGATCATGGTTTTTAACTAGACCACTAATGAGATGGGGAAGGGTTGTCCTTTACCAATGCCTTGGGCAGGATATCTCTACAAAGAAGCAAACCATGTAGCATTTGGAAGAAAGGAGTGTAGATAACAAGCCTAGGACAGAGGCTTCTTTTTGTCTCCCTTTCTTGCTTGGAAGAAGATTGGCGGGTTCCACATGTGGCGTGATTTCTGGCTCAGATGCTGACTTATCACATGTCCCCTTGCAAGTGGCCTCACTTGCAAAATAGGCTGTCGCACTCCTGTCTCCTATGTAAGAATCTTTAGCAGTTATTCCAGTATGGATGCATGCACTGGACGTAAGCCAAGCGGTCTTACCCTGTAGTTGATCAGTTCTTATGCCAGTTGCATCCTCAGTGGAAATTCCTGTGCAAAGGCTCAAGAGAAGCTCAAAACAGGGAGCTGTCAAGGCATGAACTATGAGGAACATCTAGCATCCAAAAAACCAACTGTAATCCATGACAGAGGAATAGTACAAGGACCTATCAGGAAGCAGAAAGGCAAATTTTCAGCTGCTCTTACCAACACCTCAACCAGTTAGCCAGGGACTTGTGGCATCGGTGGCCTGGTTCATTTGAGAGTCTTTGTGCTTCACATTACGCTTGAGCTCCATTGCGCTGCTTGTGACGTCAAGGTTACTGTTTTTCCAGCAGCATAAACTCTTGTGATGCTTGTCCAGTGTGTTCAGGTGGGCTAGATTCGATGCTGTACTGCTCTTCTGATGGTTAATTTGCCCACTGTATCTACCATAACTCTTTGCCTGTTGAAAGGGAAACAGTGTTTCCTAGTAGCAGGATCTAAATGTCAGGGACAGGAAGGGGAAAAAAAAAAGGAAAAAATGTGCTACCACTAACTTGGTGTGTGACCTAGGGCAAATTATTAATCATCTACCCAATGGGAATAAAGCTTCCCATAGTACAGTACCCAGGGGCTGTGAAGATTAATTAGTGTTTTGTATGGGGCTTTGAAGATGTAAATCACTACATAAAGGCTTAGCAGTATTATCAGCAGCAGAATGGATAAATCAGATGTGATTCTGAGTAATGTAAAGGAAAGTGTTTTAGTTATCACCTCATCATGAGGGAAAAAAAAACACAAAACAAAACCAAACCCTTGAATGTTTAAAAAAAAAAAAAGAAAAAAAGAAAAAGAAAGGCTAGCGCTACCCCAAGAGTGGGTTTCTGTCCTATGTCCTGTCAGCACCGCTGTTGTGGGGAATTCTGGCTCAGGGCATTTCTTGCAGATATGTGCTTACTGTACAAAAAAAAAAAAAGGTATGCAGAATTGCATCAGAAATCTAATTAAGCTCTATGCGGGTATAAATAGTTTCCTTTTCTCATGCAAAGCTCTGCGGGGACTTTGCTGTTCTGATTATCTTTCTACCTCCTTTGGAGGAATGAGTATATGATGACTTTATTAGAATCCCTCTAATGTCTGTATCTTTTTGTTTTGCAGCAGTTGATAGCTGCCTTGTGAACTCTGCTCCCAAGCCACACATAAACCAAAGGAAGTTAGAGTTGAGAGGAAACTAGGAGAGGTACCAAGAAATGCCTAAAACAGTGTTTCAGCTGTCTCCTACTTTCTTTTAAGCTGACAGACATAGTGGAAATAGTGATAGAGTTGTAAGTTTCAGGCACTCTTAATTAGAAACAATCTGTTGGGAGTTATACCATGCCTTCCCTTGCAAATGGACAAGCATGATGGGGGAGGGATCTGTATTCAACTGGCAAATTAAATCTCACTTAAAAAACAACAAAAATTCCTAATGAGATTTAATGGCCCAAAGCTTTAACCTTTAGAAATTGTAATTCCCAGTCCAGACTGGGTCAGGCTGTGGCTGCCGCTGTTCAGGTTGCTGGATCTGTGGAGTAGGGTGCGAGTGGCAGTAACTGTCAGGGACTGCAACTGTGCAAAAGGTGCTGCAGGCTGAGGGAAAGGGACCTTTGCAGAGCTGCAGGACATTTGTTTAATTGTGCACCCATGCTGTCCCCTGGCTATTGACAGTATATCAATGTGTCTTTCAGGTAATCCAGTTGTTTAAAAAGAAAAAAATAACCCACACTCAGAAAAACCTTGATGGAAATAACTGAAAGGCAATTTTCATCTCAATTCCTATCATCTGCATTGTCTTTGGGACTTAAAATTCAGATAGCTAGCTCAATGCTCATTGTGCAAGTAGGCATATGTTATGAACTACTGAAATTGTAGCCATCGGAAGACTTGCTATCAGTGGATTGCTACTTTGCCTGTCTTTGGGGGAGCAGCATATTGACTACTGTCATGCCATATACAGTTTTTAAGCTATTTGGCTGAAGTGTTTCTCACCAGCCAGCACAAATTTCCATCACGTCCAACTGCTTTCAGAGGTTGCAGCAGATACGTTGGAGAGGGAAAAGGGTTGTAAAATGAAGGCTTGGGTTTGTGGGAATCAGTCTGTTCAAACTGCTAATAGTGAAAAGACAGCACATGCAAGTGAAACTTTCCTGGTATAAGCAAAGCATCCTGAGGATGCCTAAAGAGCACTTATAAGCAGAGTCAGTGTGCCTGCATGTGATGTAACTTCTTTATCTGAGACATTAGGAACGTGTGCAGGGGGCATGGGCAAGAATACCCTGTCCCCAGCCAAACCCCGTGAATGCTAAAAAGAAACATGTTGTTTTACGTTAGCTGAACATGTTCTTGCAATGCTGTTGTCAGATGTGATATGACTTCTGTGCAATTAGCGTGGAAATGGGAACCAGGATACCAGGGATCAGCTTCCAGATCTGCCTCTCATTCTCCCAAGTAAAAACATGGGTAGACCGCTTAGCCTTTCATCTGCCTGTCCATCTGTAAAATGTGCGTCATATGTCCTATAGAACTGCAGATTTTGGTTTCTCTTTAAAGCCCTCTGAAAAGCACTACCTAAAAAAATAGAATCGGGTTCTAGAAGCATGTACTACACAAGCCTTTAGAGTGTGAGCTACTCCAAGTACCTGGCTCTCTTGGGATTAAGTTATGGGGGCTACTTTTAAACTCTTATTACAAGTTTCATGCATACAAATCACCAAGGTGAGATATTGCTAAGAAAGCTGTTACAAGTCAAAGCAGTTGTGTCGCTGTTCTGTGGAGTTGTTTGGATTAGCTGCCTCAGAAAGGAAGTGTGAACATGCTTCTGAGCTCAGTTGGGGAGAAAAGTAACTGGTAGTATTTCTTCTGGCACTAAGGGAGATGTGATTATTCATAGCTGGTTATCCTGTGCTATGACCCTCCCTTTCCTATTCTTATGCAAGGAGTGAATTCATTTTAAAATGCTGATATTTTTATCTTTGAGCATCTGAATTAGTGGTTCAGCTCGCACCTCAGAGCTATTATTCCATGTTCTCTGAAGACTTGGATATCTCTACAGTGCTTACTCTTAGTTCTAATTTTTCAGCTTTGTTTGCAAGCATGGCTACTAACTACTGCTGGTTTTAGAAAGCGGAAAGCTGAAAATAGGAAAAAATTCAAGAGCAAAGTCAGTATATCATACAGCCACAGAGGAGCCTGATCTCATCCTTGCTTCTGTGGGCTTTGGTCTTTATCGGGTGCGTGCTGTCCATGCCCAGAGATAAACAAGTTGTACTCCATGTAAGTACTTCAGAGACCACTTCATTTAAGAGTGGAAATGCTCCTGCCTTATGCCCAGCCCCATTGAAAGTTTGCCAGATGTTTTCGCCTTTGTAGTCTTCTGTGTCAAACTCTTGTCTTGCTGGAGTAGCATGGCAGAGGACTTCTAAAGTCAGATGCATTAGCTAGGGAGTGTTTTGTTAAATGTTGGAGCCAGTCAGCTAGATTGACAGAAATCCCCTGGTCTTTGGGATAATTACTTTCATGAGTAATGCTTTGTGTCTGTGTTTGGGATAGATAGGATTTTGGACCTCTGGAAGGGTCACTTCGGTTAGAGTAGAAAAGGTTTGTAGGAACACAGCACTGTGGACACAACACTAATACTTACTTGTATTGCAGACAGGAACCACGGGTGATGCTTTTCTGTCCTGTCAGGCACAGAACTTGTGTCCCCGTCCAGAAAAAGGTGGAGACTGTCTCAAGATTGCTTCCTGCTCTGTGATGGATTCTGATACAGGGACAGCCTAGGTGGAGAACGACTTGGCAGGTGTTAATCCTTACACCAGTGCTTCACACACTGTAGCTGGAGCTGGTTAGCTCAGTTTTCTAGGTTTTGTCTATAGTGCTCTGTGAGGTTTTTCTATTTTTCTGACCCTAGAAGGTAGGCTTAGAAGAATGAGAGCTTAAGATAAAGGATTTTACAGAGCCTGGGAGAACGTAGTTTTGAACATAAAATGAGAGAAGAGGAATTGCCTTCTCCATATGGAGAATTAGATGTGCCTTGGCCTACTCCTGCACAAGCTCAGGTTCATTCTCTGGATGTGCCTAAACTCTTTGGAGTCTGAAAAAAGTGTCATGAGTATGGGGTTTCTCTCTGCCCTGGTTTTGTTCAGCTGGTGGTGAAGGGAATGGGGTTTGGCCACTGCAGCAAGTTGAAACTTCTAGCAATCTGAGGTGTGGGGTTTACGGCATTGCTGTTGTTTTGGGTAAGTGCCTGTGTGCGCACTCAGAACCTCTACCAGATGGAAGTTAGCTTATTTCACTTGCACCGAGTACTAATGTAGCCTGGTGAAAGAACGTGTGTGGGAGTCACCAGGCAGTAGACATGGGCTGTATGTGAATCTGTGCTGTAGCTCAGCTCAAGGCAAATCGCACAGGAAGCTTTGCTCTGAACCAGTCAGCCAAAGTCATTGTCGAAACCTGAAGGGGGAGGACAACCCCCAAATCAGAAGTGTTTTTTGGCTGCTTGAATTGTGAGGCTCACTTCTGGCCCTTGACGGGCTGTCTTTCTGGAATTTCCAACACTGCTGTATCTCTGGGCTCATAATCTGAAGGCTCATGACTTGCTGATTTCTGCTGTGGGATCAGCCCTTGCCTGTTTTCTGAGCAAGCAGCTGCCTCAACTGGAAATGCAGCCATGGCACATGGTAATGAAGGGGCAGGGAAGAGCAGGGGGTGCTGTGGTGTGCACTGCCTGCATGGACTCCTCTAGTGAAGCACATTTGTAATGCTGAGGAGCATTGGCTGGGGATCCTTGCTGATTCGCTGTTCCAGTGCTCCTGTATTGGGCTATTTTATAGTAAGTGATCTGTGAAGAGCACCGTACCTGCTGTTTCAGGACTTGTGTAGATGGGGCTGACTGGCATGTCTCTAAGCCAGGTTGCACATTTTGGCTCTCTCAAGATTCCTCTCTGGCCTGGCCAGATGGTTGGTAACAAAGTGCTTACGACTGTGCCCTCAGAAGGAAGCGATGACTGAATCCAAAACCATGCTTCTCAAACCTTCCACTTACTTCTGCTCACGATTAATGCTTCAATATCCCCTGGCATGCATGTTTTTCACACTGGAGTTTCCAGACTAATAGCTGCCTCTGTCTGTCTGCCTCAGCCTTTGTGCTGGTCAGCTAGGTTCCTGGTTCATGCATCAACCACATCCTAGTTCATGCATCAGCCACATCCTGAACAGGATTTCTCTGCTAGAGTTGTGGGTCAGGCTCTGCCCAGGGGGTATTCTTGCTCACTCCTCTAGGCTCTGGTCCAGGTTCTCATGTGGTTATTGGTATCGCTGTGGTCTCACTGATGCTCTAACCAAGGAGCTATGTAATTGCTGTATGTATAGTGGATATAGCAGGCTTACTACATTCCTAGCAGAAAGGGACTTATTCTACTTGTGAGAATTAAACTTGCCCTTAATGTCCATAGTATTTCTACAGCAGGGCAGTCTGTCAGCAGACTTGCTTGAAGATGAAATTAGCCGTACCCTGTGGTGGAGGAAGCTGGTGGTGTTTGATGCAAGTACCACTGAGCCCATGAGGAAAGGGAATAAGCTGTCACTGAGTGACTGCACAATGTGTTAACAGCTTTAACTATCTTGCTTTTTTAAAAAATGACCTCTACAGTGGCATGCTGTAGACTGTGCTGAATACCCTGGCTCTCACGTTGGATACATGATCTCCACCCCACAGCCCCAAGCGGTTTTGTCTTCCTAGTCAGTGTGGCATTTTGGTTTTTATTGTGTTTTAACTCCTGCCTTCATCTAGCCTTGTTGACATTTGTGTTCATTTCCTTGGTGCCAGGAGAGCTCATGGCTTTCTCCTCTCCTCTAATCAGCACTGCAATGGCTTCATGGAGCTGGGAGTAAGATTTATCTCTTTAATAAGAATCGTCAGGATCCCACTGTGGAATGATTCTAGCAGTTTATGATTACAGATTGTTTTCCCCAAACAGTCTGGGTAGGGTTTGCAGCAAAAGGAGGATGCTGGGAAACAGAACTGGGCTGAACTTTCCTGCCATGGGGATTTAATCCCCTACATGGACTATTATTCCGAGAGATTTTGTTCTTCAAAAGTAATCTTCAGCAACCAAAGCATCTGACGATGGTTCCCTCAGAGCTCAGTACAGCCTGACTATGAAGGGAAGGCTCTGAGATAGAGTAGGCAAAGACTCTAGATCTTAAGAGATGTTTTTTGTATTCCTCAAAAGAGGGAATTCCTCAAGGGGAACAGGAGCCTACACGCTTGATCTTTCATTGACCATAGGCGATGTGGAAGCACAGATCGCATTCTGTAGCTGTCTGCTCTTGACCAGCTGCCTGTGTCCTCCCTGATACTGGGGAGATTGCCATCATGTCATCTGCCTGGGGTGTTCTCAAACAGGTGAAGCAGGAAAGGGCACAGGACTCATTAGCACCATGGTGAAATGTTTGGTTTATTGCAGTGCAAACTGAGGTTTTTCTTCCAGCCCCTGTGGGACCGGCTGGACTGTCTCTGTAGCTGTGAGAAAACACACTGCCTCTTTGACTCCTCTTTTCTCCTCACCTGTATGGGTAGATAAGAGCTGCTTCTCCAAGGCTTAGACATGCAAGTCTGTGAGGGATACCTGTGGGAGTGGCCAAGATTTTCTTGACAGAGTTCAGTGCCTTTGTTTGGCACTTCACCAAAAGTTATGGAAATAAAATGTTGGGCTCCCTCTGGAACAAAACCCATCTTCTGTCCCAGCACATCTGCACTGTGTGATGCATCTACCCAGCATGCTTTCTCTTTGTGTTGTAGTTTGCCTTGTGCACCAAAGTTGCTTCTGCTTTCTCTTGCAGGTGAAGGTCCAGAATATGGGGCCAGTGGGGAGGATGCCCTGAGTAGGATCCAAAGGCTGATGGCAGAAGGTGGCATGACTGCCGTGGTCCAGCGGGAGCAGAGCACCACCATGGCATCCATGGGCGGCTTTGGCAACAACATCATTGTGAGCCACCGGATCCACCGCAGCTCTCAGACTGGTGCAGAGTCCACTGGAGCTGAGGGCACGTCAGCACAGCAGTCCACCTCACAGCAGCTGGCAGCTGAGCTGGAGGGACAGATCCTTTCAGAGTCTATGCAGCTGTCAGAGCACGGCCTGAGCCCGCGGACAGCCCCTAGCGGGAGTGAAGGACAAAGCGCTGGTGATCTGGACCTGCCAGAGCAGGCCCAGTCCTCCATGGACACTGAGGGACCAATTGAATACAGTGACCTAACTAATAATAACCATCTTCCTGACAGTACCAACTTCTATAGTAATGACAGCACCAATGGGGAGTCACGGAACAGGTAGAGATTGAGTTGTGTGTTGGTGCTACCCTTGTACTGCTCAGCAGAGACCTGTACCTCACAGCTGGCCAGGAGCTGGAAGAGTAGGGACGTGTGGCTCTGACAGGATGCTGGTGGTTCAGAGGGCTTCTCTATCCTAGGTGAGTGGGAAGGGTTAAGGACTGCAAGGGAAGCCACGAGGAAGAAAGTGTACTTAACTTCCAACATTCCCACTGCTGAAGAGTTAACAGGAATAGGAACCATACTGGCTGCACATCATGCAGATTTTGAAGCCCCATGGGATCCCCTGAGCTCAGCCCTAACCCTGCAATTCGGTCAGTGTCATCCTTTGTAAAGCTTCTTTCCTTTCCTCTTTCCTGCCCTTTTATGCCCAGGGGCTGATCAGTAGAATGAAGAAAGGGAAGGGGGCCTGCAGCATCCTTCTGGAGACAGGCAGTTCCTACTGGGCGTGATGCTCCAGCTCCGTTGCTGGAGTGGAGGAGTCTTCCAGGCCACAGTCCCGCTCCGTGGCACAGCACTGCTCCCCCCTCAGAGTGTGGTGTTCTGCCTGTGCTGTGGTCTTTTCTGGGAAGAACTGGGCTTTGCCAAAACCTGCATGGCTCAGGATCTGCTCACAGGTGGGGATCTTTCCTTTTTAGAGAGTTAGTTTAGTACTTGGCAGGAACCTAAGCAGAGCTGCCGTATAGATGGGTAGAGGGACAGGGGCTACTGCTCTCTAGTCAGGATGCAGTTCACGCAAGGATGTTCTAAGCTGTGCCAATATTAACATGAATGAGCCATCCCGGTGGTTTCATGGCGCCAGGACTGAGCTGCACCTCCTTGGCAGGGGGCAGGAAATGTCTTTCAGCTCCAGGCCAGGGTGTGAGGTATGGGTCTGTGATGTAAGGTGTTGCATGTGAAATCTTGACCTTGTACATGTAGTTTCTAGTGGAGAAATCAAGGCTCTGATATTTTGTTTTTAGTCTCAAATGTGATTTTCCTTTTCGTTTGTAACTCTCCATCCCTAGCAGGCTTGTGGAGGAAGGACGGGGAGAGCGTGAGTGCTAACGAGGGAAACACCAAAGATCAATGTCATTAAAACATGACAAACCCTTGCTTGACCTGCTGTCTTCATTTGTGTGATGGTTGTCTCTGCGTTCAGCCTTGGGATGGGTACATCCAGCTCAGAAGCTCAAGGTAGCTTACCAGTGTCAGATGGTGATCACCCCCTTCCCAGGAGGAAAGCAGGCTCAGCCTTTGAGTTGGAAGCCCAAAACTGGGAAACAGGGAGGAGCATTTGGGAGTCTTGATTGCAAATTGCCTTTTAGCCAGTCTGGAGATGAGCAGGCACTTCTGCATTTCCCATCATTCAAGTACTGCAGCAGGGAGAAAGAGGAGCGTTTCTCCTATGCAGAGATGCAGCACTATCTTAGGCAAGACCACTTAAGCAAGTGGTCTGTCTTGCTGACCTCTCAAAGCAGAAAAAGGGTGCAGTATCTGGCTGTTCTGGATAAAGGAATGCACGCCCCAGTGTTACCACTCTGCGGTAAGGGATGCTTCCCCTGCTGTCTGAGCACCTGCCGGCAGCTGCTGCGCTCCTGCCCGGCTCCTCTAGGCTCTGCGCTGCAAAGACATTACAATAAATAAGGCTGTCATTAGGCAGCACTCAAGCTCCCAGTCAGAAGAGTCTGTTAGAGAACATTAAGCAAATCTGCTCTTAAATCACAGCCTGGAAATGAACCTTAAATCAAATCAGCTGCTGCCAGGCCTCATTGCAGAGTGTTAATGAGGCTCTAAAACCTGCCCTGAGCCAACCACATCCCTGATCTGACAGGAGAGCAGCCTGAAAAACGGGATTCCCGTGTGTGGTGAGGAAGCTTTCATGCATCCCTGTATTGCCTCAGTGTGGGGTGGCCTGAGGATGTGCTGGCAGGTGGGAGCCGGAGGAGCTATGTCTCAGCTGAAGACTTGGGCAGACAGGGCGGTGCAGGCCTAGGCAGAGCTGTTTACTGTTCTGCTTGAAAACAAAGAAAAACAGAGCCTGGAAAAAACCTGCTTCTGCTTCAGCTCAGCCTGGCATCTCCTTTTCCCTCTCCCTGCACGATTCCTGGAAGAGTCTTGAGGCCCATTCTTGGTAGATGTGTTGCAGAGCATTTACAGATGTCCATTTCCATAGCCAGAGCCAAACTACCTACGGAAAAATTTCCATCGCGGTTGGAGAAAGGTCTTCTGGGATTTCTCGCCTAGTGTGGGCAGATTCTCAAAGACCTGGCATGCACTGTTGCTGGGCTCTCTGGCCTGGCTGCTGTGCAGAGGCCTGAAGCCTGCTCTGCTGAGGACTTCCCTTTAGTCCAGACCTGCCCGCATTGGAGACGATGGCAGAGTGGGCAGTGAGCTTCAGTGGGAGCAGGAGCAAACCACAGCTGCTGTCTTTGACATCGACTCGGGACATCTCTGAAGCTCCAAAGCAGCTTTTCATTAAGGCTTGTAGGGGAAACTCTTCCAGATGAGGTAGGGATGGAGGCCTGATCAGAGCAGGCAGCTTTGATGTTTCTCCTAACCCGCTTTGTAGCTCTGGGCCAAAGGCTGGTGACAGCTGCAGCCCAACTCCCGTGTTCGTGCAGGCTTTTAGCAGGAACAGTGGGTGTGGGTGGGCTTAATCTTCCAATGTTGCCTTGGACGTGCTTTGTAGATGGCCTGCTGTGGCCACACAACTAAGCAGGTGCTGTCAGTGGTAGCGGGCTTGTATGTAGAGAGAGTAATGCTTTTTTTTTTTTTCCCCCCAGACCTAGAATCTGCCAAGCTCAGTTTCTGTCCCTGCCTGAGACCTGACGGAGGTGGGTGGGTGGGAAGAGAGGGGACAGGCAGGAAAACTGAGCACACTTATGCCATGGGCTCACTTTTTTCCCCTCCAGTGCAATTTATTTCTTATGCCTTCCATGCTTCTTGTGGAACAAAACTCACTCTCTGCCTTGGATGACCCTGTTCTGGCCTAGCAGTTCCTTGGTTGGTTTAGGCAGGGCTGAGCTGACCTGTAACCTCGAGCAACACCCCTGAATCGGCATGACGACCCGAGGCATGGAGCCCTGCGCAGAACAGGAGGCGGTGGGATTGCCTGCGTCCAGGACAAGCGCAGCAGCGGCACAGGGCTCCTTCCCCAAGCCGCTCAGCTTACCTGCTCACCGCAGTGGGATAATGCAGCGCCGAGGCAAACGCCCCACCAGGAGCAACGTGGGAATTCAACAAGAGCTGCCTGAGGAAACCAAACCAGAGCTGTGCATGCTTGCTGGCCCAATTGAGAAGGCAAAATGAGAGCTTTGCTGCTTAGGAGCAGGAAACAATCTTAAAAACCAAAAGCTTTTCTCAGTCTTAGCCTGTCAAGAGCCTTTAAATGTGCTAACAAAATCCTGGGGAAAGGAGAAATACAGTGCAGAGAATTTTATTTAGCTTTCGAAAGGCTTTTGATAAAGTCCCTCACAAGAGGCTATTAAAGAAACTTAGTCACCTCAAGGGTGAGGGGTAGAGTCCTCCTGGAGATGGAAGCTGTTTGAGGTGGGAATTGGAGTCAAAAGTAACAGCCAATTCTTGGTGTGGAAAGAGGTTAATGGTGGGTTGGTCAGGTTCGGTAGGAGCCAGTGTTCTCTAAAAGCCCTAATGAGCTGGAAGAGGAGGGGAACAGCTGAAAATACAAGATTATTTAGGTTAACTAGGAAGAGAGAAGGTGCCGGAAGCCAGGCAGCAGGAGGAAGTAATGGTTGGAGCTGCTGTGCTGGAAGGGGGCTTTGGTATGAATCCTTCACATCGCTACCCTGCGCGGGCACTGCTGCAGCCAGTGAATGCTCCAGCACCCCTGGGCCTGGGACCAAACCAACTGGTGAGCACTGCCTGGAGGGGAGACCTGGGATCCCATGGGGGGTTGCCGAAGCCCTGGCAGGTGGTACAGCAAAGCAGTGAGACCTGCTTATCCCTGTGAGCCCTGTGTTTTCTGCCCTCTCTCCTTCGCTGGCCTGTTGCTCCATCTCCAGCACCTCCATTTGACTCCCCCTGGAAGTCCCACACCATGCCCACATGTGGCCAGCGTGAGGTATCTGTGGGGTGTCTCTATAGCTGGGTGGTGCTGGGACCCCAGCTCTAGACGAGGGCCAGGAGCTGTGCTGGGCAGGAAGGAGAGGGCAGGGACCAGGTCCCAGCGGGGTGCGCAGGGAGTCTCTCGCCCCCCGTGTTACTGGTGCTGAAGCCAAGCCCCACAGCCAGCCCCTCTGCCCGCTGCTCAGGCTGCTGGCTGGGGAGCAGCTGCCCTCTGCTTGGTCCCAATCTGTCAGAGAAGCTGTTTTCCAACAGGAAAAGGCAATTAATTAAAGCGTGCAGCATGTGAGCCATCCACCTCTAATTGGGATCTCGGTGTGCAGCACGTAAATGTCACGCCGCTGCTGCCTCTGCGTGGAGGGGGCCCTCGGCACAAGAGGGGACCGGGGGGGGGCTGGCAGCCTTTCATTTCCAGCTGCCACCCTCTGCCAGCCAATTAATGTCGGTGCCCCCTTCTCCTCGCCCCCGGGAGCAGAGGCCCCTCTCCTCTCTGCCTTGCTGCCACAGCATGGCTCCTGCCGCGGTGATAGGCGGGAGGCTCGTTACAGCCCGCTCGGTGCACTCCGGTGAGCACAGGGATTTGTTTCCCCACAGCGTCTCGAACAGAAGCGCCTCTCATCTGTTCTCGGTTAGCTCCTTTGGCTCCTGTTTGTTTTGCCTTTCAAGCGGTTGTTGCTGGCGCACAGCACCGGCAGGAGCTGGCGGGGATCAAGCTGTCCTCCCTGGGACGCTAGCACTGGGCATTGAGCACCCTCCCAGCTAGGAGCTGGCGTGCCAGAGAGGGCACTGTGAGGCTTCCCCTCTGCCTCCCATCTGAAAATCAACATCTTGGTGCTTGGCCTCCAAGCATCCACCCTCCGTGCCAGGGTCTTGCCTGCCAATTTGGGCCAGACTCCTCCAGCTCATTGGTGCCATGTGGGAGGGACTGGGGGGCCCAAGCGCTGCATGGGCAGGGCTGAAACGACTCAGTGGGACAGGCAAGGTGTGAGCGGTGGGAGATGTGAGCCCAGCAGGGAGCAAATGCCACTGCTGGAAGAGGCAGCCAGACAGCGAGGTCTCCAGGAGGACCCACTGCTGAAACTGGACCAATGTGTGTGGAGAGCTGCAGCTGCAGCCCCGCTGAGCCCTTGCTTCAGCTGTGGCTGGCAGGACGATGACCTCCGGGCTGGCATGTGGGTTTTGGCAGCCGCTGAGGTTTCTCTTTCTGTCCTTGTGTCCAGCCCTGCTCCAGCTTGGCTGGTGGAGTTGGACTCTGGAGTCCCTACTCTTTCCAAGCTCAGGAAACACCCGAGGCTCCCTGGCCCTCCACCTTTACCCTCTTGTGCTCCTAACTCCAGCTTTACAAAGCCTGGGGTAAATGGCAGACACTGTGCAAGCTGTGCAAAAATATGAGATGTCACAGTAATTTAGGCTTGGTCCTTTCTATTTCTTAGGCTCAGCTACATGTCCAGGCCAATATTCCCGCCCGCGTGGGTGCTACGGGTACACCACTGCTACGGCTTTCCACAAACCCTTTCTCTGTGCCATGCGAATGGCAGACCAGCAGAGCTCCAGGCTAGGTGCCTGTCGCTTTGAGCATTGCTTGGCACACACAGCAAATGCTGTCCTCGTGTCTGCGCTGCTCTTCGCAGCTGCTGGGGAGAGGGAAGTCTTGAACACTTGGGAGAAAACAGGAGACCAGGATGGACTGGGGCGGGGGGTACCTCTGTAGCTGCTCTGTTGTGAGTAAATCAGGGAAAGGGAGCAACAGGGGTTCAGCTGACGGTTCCTAATGTGCAACGGGCCCGGCACAAGTGTGGCCGTGGGGCTTGTGTGCTCTCCAGTGCTCGCTGCTGGGTGTTCAATGAGCTCCAGCATCCCTTACCAAAGCATGTGAAGTATCTGTACTGAGCTCTTACCTTATATTGGTGCATTTTCCTTTTTCTTTGAGGCCAGATCAGGTTGCCTGGCATTGAAGACCTGCTGCAAGATGGCATCCTGCTGTCCTGCCTCTGTCCTGCCAGAAATGCCTCTGCCCAGAGCACTGGGGAGCAGAGCTGGGGCCCAGGTCTGGCCCCTTCCCACGTGTCCACGCGACTGTGGGTGGCGGTGGGCTCAGGGCTGCTCTGGGCCAGCAGCCGCTGGGGTGATTTCCAGGCGGGGAGGAGGGTGCCCGGGCAGGGGCTCTCGCTCTGCTCCCCCGAGAGCAGCCCTGTGCTGCTGGGGCTCTCCCATGAACCTGCGTTTCTGAACTGAGGGACAGGTGCCCAAGGGCAAGGGTGCTCTCCTGGGCTGTTTGAAAGGCTGGTGCTCAGCAAATACAGGCTTATGCCCCCACTGACGGCTTTTGTGTATGAACCTGGGTTAATTTGGTGAAGAGATTAAAATATTTTTGTCCTCAAGAATTTTGTGGGGTGCAATTGCTGCCTCAGAGCAGGGAAAGCATGCGAAGCCATGGTCCTTCCTGGAGTTTAATGCTGGACCCCTGATACCATCGCAGCTATTAAAGCCCGTCCCTCAATCCCCAGTTCAATAATACAGTAATATCCTGATAGGATCAGGGGCTGGCTCTGATGGCAGATGGGCTCCAGTCCCTCCTCCGGCGCAGCACGGGGCACTGCCACCCTATCGCAGGGAACTTTAATTTGCAGATTATTTGTTTTCATGGCAGGCTTTGGAGGGGGGGGCGAGCGAGTTCCCGTTACCAGGGTGGTGGTTGCTGGCTGCTGACCAGGCACTGCTGAAAGCCAGAGCCCTTTGCTGGGCTCTGTCATGCTTTGCTGGCTGGTATCCAAACCCAGCTTCTCTCTGTCCCCTGGGTCCTTGTCAAACCTCCCCAAGGTGCTGCAGCCATGGCTCTGCCCTTTCCCTGGGGGTCATTACCCCTGGATTTGCTTGCTCCTGCCAGGCAGGGCCGTACCCCCACCGAGGTGGGCACCCACCCGTGGGGTCCCCTGCCTGTGCTCCGTGCCTGGGATGGCCCTGCAAACTCCATCCCACCGCTGTGAGCCCTGCTTCGGCCGCAGGCAGAATTGGAAAAGGCTCAAAGGGGCTAATGAAGACTGACTGGCAGCAACCAGGGAGGCTGATATTAAAGCATTTAAGTGCTACAGCAGTACAGAGGGCTGCACTTATCTGCCTGCCCACTGCAAAAGTTCCCAAGGAAGCCCTGCCAGCAGCACCCTGCTAATCACCTACATCAAAGCAAACACTAATTAAAACAATTATTTAGGGAGGGATTGAGGCTGGTCCTGCTGCATTGCTGAGGGGGAGCCAAGCACACCCACAAAACAGCAGCTTTTGGGCTGCGGGACCCAGTGTGACCAGCAATGACAAGTGGCGCTGGGAAGGACAAGGTGGTTTTGTAATGCAGAGGGAGTGCCTGGGCCATGGGGCCCTGCCTGTGAGGAGGAGGAGGAGGGGAGCTGAGCATGCAGAGGCAGCAGTAACCTCTTTTCCTGCTCCACTCTCACCCAGCAAGGTGCTGCCCTGCACCCAGCCTTTCTCACCCTGCTCCATCTCCTGTGGCTGCTCACAGGGTGGGAGCAAGGATCCTGCACCAGGGACCCTTCATTACAAAGTCATGCAAGCTCCTCTGCGGTGGCACCAGCTCTGCTGCAGCAGGCAAGTGCCACCCTTGGGGTAGGGGGGCTCGGGCTGCTCCCCCCAGAGCTGCAGCCCTGGGCTGAGTGGTTGGCAGCACTCGGGGTGCAGTGACCCAGGAGAAGCCCCAGAGATGGCTTTGCTCTGGAGGCGCTGAGGATGGCTAAACCCAGCATTGTTTTTTTGATGAGACCTCAGATTTGGTTGACAAAGGTAGCTGCGTCGGCATAATATGCTTAGGCTCCTGTAAGGTATTTGACATAATACCTCCTGACAGCCTGATCGGAAATTAGCCCTATACAGCACTCTGAGTTCAGTGCAGCTAAGTGCAAGGCTGTATGGTTGGGGAGGCAGAATGTAGGTTGCAGCAGTGAGATGGGGCTGCATGCCGCAGGCAGCCAGGCGAAGGTCAGGGTGGCTGAGGTCCCAGGGGGACAAGTGGCACTGGTGGGTCCCCTCCTGCGGAGGGGCTGAGCTCATTGCATGGAAGTTACTTTGGAAATCAAACTTGGGGAATAGCTTGGCTAAAACCCCACCAGGACTCTGAGGTGCCACAAAAGAGCCGGCCTGGGGACACCAGCAGTCAGTAAACCACCAGCGAGTGAAATTCCCATCCAGGTCCTGCGTGCTGCTCCCTGCTCTCTACTGTCCTGGCTTGTGCTTTCTCCCTGCAGTCCCTCAGCAGGACAGGGCGTCTCCTCCCCACACCGTTTCTCCAGGCTCCTGTCCCCTGCTCCCTTCCCTGCCCTTTGGCCCTTACCCTCCCCGAGGTGATTTTCTCTAGCAACCTCCTCCTGCTCTTTTTTTTCCCCCACTCTGGAGTGTTGTTTATCTTATGCTCATCAGCGAGAATGGGCTCTCCTTCCTAGGAGCGCTGCTTCCCATTCAGTTAATGGGACTGATGGAAGTGGGACGGTCTGGAGATGATGCTCACTAGGGCCAGGGCTTGGATCCATCCACAGAGACACCCCAGGCTGGTGCAGATTCGCAGGCTCTGCCAGCCGAGAGCAGAGCCAGGCTGTGAGTGCCCACGTCCTGCCCACACCGCGGTGGGGCGGGACACGTCAGGGGGGACACGTCGGCCATCCGAAGTGTTGCCCTCGGGCAGACCTGCTCTGCATGGACCCACCCTGATGCTGCCGGCCCCAGCCCCGCTGCCTGCACAAATATTAGCTTAAGGTACGGCGAACAGTGCTGAAACTGCCAAGATTCCTCCTGCCTCGAGCAGCCCCTCTTCTTCAAGGCTGTTGAAGGCCATCCAGATGGCCTAATGGACCTCATCAAAGTACAATTTGTATCACAGTGCACAGCTATTTGAAGCATCCCAGCTCAAGGCTGGCAGTAATGCTTTGGCTGGGCCAGCAGCACGTCTGCCTCAATTCATTGGGGAGGTGATGGATGGAGGGACTGTGCTCTGGAGCCCGGCACAGGGAGGCTGGCCCAGCACCCGGGGGGTGAGGAGGGACCTGGGGGGCTCTTGCATTGAGGCTGTGGGCCAGTGCTGGTTGGGTCCCCCCGAGGGGTGGGCAGCTACTGCTGTAGGGATGGATGTAGATGCAACAGGTCCTGTCCTTTAGGAAACAGCTGGAAAAGCCCTTTGAGCCCCTGCAGGAGCATGGGATCTGTCTTGCCAGCTTCCCTGTCCCCAGCTTGCAGCTTCACAGGTTTGGCGCCGGTCCTTTGCAGTCCCAAGGGGTTGCTCCTCCCTGCCAGCATCTTTAGCTCTTTGGGGGGATTTTATTAAGCGCTGCTTTGCTTTGCTCTGTGCTCCCTGGACAGACTCTATGTGCTGCAAGGGTGATGTGCTCCTGCCCCACAGCCAAGGTGAGAGAGGTCTTGTCCCCTGTGCTAGGGCTGCTGCTGGGTTTCCAGGCAGGGTCTCGGGCCCTGAACAGGTGGAATAAGT
Organism: Theristicus caerulescens; assembly: GCA_020745775.1. NCBI lineage: Eukaryota > Metazoa > Chordata > Aves > Pelecaniformes > Threskiornithidae > Theristicus > Theristicus caerulescens. The sequence goes on from CM036564.1 coordinate 28,023,100, forward strand.
AAATTTTCATAAAATAGTTTAACACTTCAAACACATAACACCACAGCTGCTTACTTTCCTCTTTTGAAATACTGAGATGATGTATTTTTTAATTTCAGTGATAAAACCTATTTAGGGTCAGGTACTCAACTGGGTATGAATTAATTCAGCTCATCAGAGTGCAGTCTCCCTCCATAGAAAATCTGCCCTCAGACTGTGTTGCTCTCACTCAGGTAGCTCTGAAAATCTATGAAAATAGATTTTCCCCACTTTATGGTAGCAAGAGGGGAACCTAATTGTTTTTTCACTGTATTACGGGCGTGCCTGCCATCCCACTCCACAGCAGAACCCGGGGGATGCTGGCATGCCGTGGGAGCTGGGGGAGAGCAGCGCGGGCATGAGCGACTGCGGGGGCAGGTGCCTGAAGGGAGACTGGAGGAGCTGGATAAGGGTGGCTCAGCCAAGTACATGCACGGAGCAGCAGCTGGCAAAGGTACAACCAGAGCGTGGGGAGCGGGGTGCTGTGAGCTGGGGTCTGAAGACCCCCTGCTCCTGCAGTGACCTCGGCCAGATCCCACCCAAGCAGCGGTGGCTGCAGTGGCAAGAAGCACTTGCTCTCTGGAGGTGTTGGCAGTCCCTCTCCTGGCACGCCAGGTCACAAGACCGCGTGCCCGCTCCCCCCTCGGAAGGGGCTCGTGGTCCCTTGCTGCCCCCGGCTGTGCCTGGCTGGGCCCTGGCTCTGCCCAGCCGTGTCCATCGCTGCAGCTCCATCCTCCAGCCTGATCACCCAGGGACTGGAAATTAAGTCCCATCACAGGCTCATTTTCATTAATAAAAACACCAGGCTGGGCTGGGATTTTTATTTATTTTGCTGATGTGATTACTCGCCTCCCACTCACAGCTCCCCCAGCCCCTGCGCAGCGGGGATGGGGATGCTCCACGTGGGTCAATGGGCTCCCATGGCCACCTTTGCTCTATGCCATGCCTCAAAAATCCCAAACCTCCATCACTGCAGTCCTGGGCAGCTCCTCAGCCAGACCCCGCTCCAGCTGCTGGGAAGCGAAGCTGCAGGTCTGTGCTGGGGCATCACCCCTGCCACGACCGAGGGCTTCAGAGCTGGGTCCCCGGGGAGAAGCACTTTGTCCCCCACCCAGTTGGAGCTCACCAGCCGAACTGGCAGCTGGGGCGGGCATGGGGCCAGTGCCAGGGCAGAGCAGGGGCTGGCCTGGCTGCAGGGAAGAGGAGGAGGAGGGCTGTGTGTGCATGTGTGTGTGCACACGTGTGTGTGTGTGTGTGTGTGTGTGTGTGTGTGCGTGTGTGTGTGTGTGCGTGTGTGCGTGTGTGTGTGTGTGTGTGTGTGCGTGCGTGCGTGCAAGGGAGTGCCCATGGAGGGGAGAGGGGCTGCAGTGTGGAAGGAGGGATGGATGGAGCTGGGCTGGTAGCCTCCTGCCCTCCTCCTCCTCCTGTGCTCTCTGCCCTGAGAAGCCTTATTTAAATAAATGATGCAATTACTGGGAATTAAGGGGAGGTGAGGGATCAATGCCAAAACAGAGGCTGCTCATTTCCAACTTCCCCAGGTCCTCCAGGCTTTTCTGTGCACCCTCTCCCCCTCTCTCGAGGCTTCTCTTCCTCCCAGTGAAATCGTTGGAGGGATGGAGACCCTCCTGGCTGGAGGCTGGTTCCCTCCTCCCTCAGTGTCTTCTTCCCTGGCTGCGCTGGCTCTTTCAGTGACTTCTTGACTTTTGAGTCCCCTTGCAGGGGCTCATGCCTTCATGCCTCCACCTTCCCCAGGGTCCCCAGCTCCAGGGTGAGTGGTCCTGGGGCTGCAGGGCTGCGCCTTGCAGGCGGCCCTGGCCCTGCTGCCCTCCCGCTCTGCAGCAGCCCCCTGCTCGCCTTCCAGTTCCCCAGCAGACACAATAGTGAGATTATCGTAATGATGCCTGACAAGGCAGTATCAGGAATTACGCTGATAAATCTAAACAGACAGCTTATAAAAAAAAAACCAACCACAACTGAACCCAGGCCTGTAATTTAATACAGGGTTATTAGCCTGGCCGGCAGAGAACAGAGCTCTTGCATCCTGCAGCCTTGAGTCTCCTCCGTCCCTCGTTTTGCCTTGAGAAATGGCCTCTTGCCCTAACAAAAGACTTCAGACAGGTTTTTCTCTTGGCTTGGGGTGGTGGAGTCTCCTTGACGAGTGCTGGGACTGGGTGGGGGGTACAGACCTGGGGGTGACTGGGAGACCTCGATGGCAGTGGGCTGCCTTCGTCCCCACAGCGTGCGGCAGCTCGGTACCAGTCGCCAGCCCACGCCGGACCCTGATGCGGGGTCTTCATCCCAGGGTAAACTTCAGTGGGAAGAGGCTGGGGAGCAGGGGTGAGGAGAGGGGCAGCGACACATGCGGGAGGTGCAAATGCTGGGGGACTGCCCGCCGTCACGCTCGCTGCCTGCCCGACGAAGGCAAGTGGCTGGTGGCCGGGTCCCTGCCAGGTGCAGGGAGGTGCAGGGCAGGGGCAGCATCTTTCTTGGGGAAGAAAGGATCTGCTTCGTTCTGGCTGTGTTAAATCTCTTATTGGCACAGCAATTGCTGACTGTTTTTTTTACCTGCTGTGGTTTTTGCAGACTTGCTGTGTTCCTCTTGGTTTCCTTCCCCGTGAAGGGGACTGTAGGTAGCATTAACATTAATGGGGGCTCTATGCGACATAAATATGTGCGTGGGGAGTACAAATCCTGTCCAAACGGGGGGCTGAGGTGAGATGCACACACATAGAGCTCTTTGTCCCCCAGCAGCACCGGCAATTACCTCAAACCGAGGGAAATGTACCTTTTTAATAGAGATGTTTAAAAGAGTGGGTGCATTAAAGCAAATATTTATTAGGCTGCGTGTGTATTAGAAGGCAAGCTCCACCAAGCTGCTCGGTGAATTAAATCTGATGGCAGAGCGACTGAGCTGCAGACAGGGCTACCGGCTCTCTGCCCCGGGGGGAGGAGAACCCCGGGGGGCTGCAGGGAAGCCCCCAGAGGGGCTTGGGTTTGCCTCTGTGCCCCCAGCGCGGGGAGGCTGGCAAGCCACGAGGCAGCTGTGCTGGGTGGTTCAGTGCCTGTGTGGGGCTGGGGCTTGTCTCACTTGGGATGAGCTCCTCCTCCAGAGAGCAGCTGCCTGTATCAAGGGTGGGTTTGGCTCCATGAAGTTTGTCGGGTTCAGGGGCTCCGTCCCCCCATAACCCAGGGCCTAGTGGACCTGTGTCTCCTGCCGCCATCCTCTCCTGCAGCTCTGCAACAGTCGCTGGCACCTTCTGCAGAACCCGCCAGCCTATAGAAATGGTATAGACCGACCTCCAGAGCTAGAAGGAGTCAACACAGCAGGTATCCCGAAAGCCTCTGGAGGGGAGCCAGCAGCAGCCAGACTCTCGTGCTGCCCGGTGGGCTGCTGGGGACCCCACACCATGGCGGGGAGGAAGGCTGAGCACTCTCACCGCCAGCAAGGGAACTAACGTGCGCATAAGCACACGGGTTAGCGAATTCATGGGTTAGTGAATTAATGAAGGAGTGAATTAGAAAATCAACAAGTTAGACTAATCTGTTAAAGGAGCTTGAGCCACTCTGATTTTTCCCTGATGGTCAGGCAGCAAGCCGTGTGGGACGGTGCCTGGGAGAGGGGCCCGGGGAGCACGGCGGCCGGCTGCCAGCAGCAGGCAACCGCAGGCAGGGACGGTGTTTCACCGCACACTGGCTGGCTCCACAGGCCAGACCCGGCCCAAGGGCACAGTGGTCACAGGGGAGATGTGCCATCATCTGTGACGGCGGGGAAAACGGCAGGAGAACAGCACAAGCCTACATTTCCACTTTCTTTTTTCTTTTTTTGTTTTCCTTTTTTTTTTTTGGATAATAGGTATAAAAGAAATGATTCAGAAACACTTTCCCCCTTCCATTACCCAGAAAGCAAATAAGAATTGCAAGAATGGGGACTGCAACAAAACAATTATATTGAAATATTCGAAGTCGTGCTTATATGGCAATGTGACAAAATTGAGCACAACCTTAAAATAGCAGCAGCAGCAATCTTTTAAAACACAAAAAGCAGATGATTATTGACTGAAGAGATCGCAGTGCACCAGGCTGGGTGGCAGGCTGTTGTGTTTAACTCTCTCCAGAGGTGCGTGCTCCCTGTGCCTCCTCGAAAGCCGCAGCGGGCGCGGGCTGCAGCTGCCCTCCTGGGTTTTTTTGATGAACTCGAGCAAGCAGCAATGCCCAGCTTTCTGAGAGCTAACACCAGGTGAGATGAAGTCTAATGTTTTGCCTGCCGTGCCCCCTCACGTGAGTTAAGGCACCAATATTTGCGATCGAACCGCGAGCACGGGTGTCTAGTGGTCCCCTGGCATTTCAAGGATGCTCACGGACCAGTGTGAATTGCACTGGAGTGCACTAGCCAGGCCTGAGAGGATGACTTTCTACATTAGTCACAAAAATCTTCTTCATGCTCACCTGGCTTCCCTGCATGGGCCATTCCCTGCTTTCCTGGCTGTGCCCTGCCGGGGACCCCAGGGCAAGTGGGGGCTGCTGGTGCCACCATCACCCTGGCTGCTGGGGCCACACCTGCTGCATGGCTAAACATAGTCACCCGCTCCCTGGGGCTGTTGCTCTGGCACCCTTCACTGGTGCTAAAAATGACATTTTCCAAATAATGAAAGAATCTTTCATTATCCTGTCTCTTCAAGCAGCCCGGGAGGCTGGGAAACAGCTGAGCACTAAGTGATGTGTCTAATGCGGCTTCAGCGTCGGTATTTTTGTTCCTCTGTCGCTGGTCCAGGCATGCCATGAAGCATGAGAAGATGTGGCTGTGGATGACCCCTGGGGGCCTGGCTGAGGTAGCGGAGCACGGCCGGGTGCCTTCGGTTGCCTTCTCTCTCGGGAAGGCTGCAGCAGCCCTGTTCCTCCTCAGGCCCTGTAAGTCCTGCTGCCCTGCTCCCCTGCAGCATCACTTGCTCCCTGCAGCATGGTTTTGTCCCAGCATGTTTTGGGTCCTGGCTCACCCTGCATCCATGAGTAACTGTCCTCCCGCAGAGCTCACGTCCAGGGCACTCCTGGGGCCGTATGTGCCTGCTGCTGCCCCTGGGACAGCAGGAACAAGGGGAAAAGGCTGTTTCCCTGGGGACGGTGCTTGATGGGGAAGAGGAGTACTTGTGCTCACACCGTCCTGCATCTCCTCAACTGGGAGAGTAGCCATGGGAGGCTCCAAGCAAACGTGGCCTGGGAGCAATATTTATTTCAGACCCTTTGAACTGTCCTAAGCCCCTTTACAAATGTGCCAGGCCGTGCCCTTAGGCAAACTCTTAGGAGAGAGGCAGGTGACCACAAGGTGCTGTCCCCATCCCACAGAGATGACGCTGGCCTGGGGGAACGACCCATGTTGCCTGTGGGCTGTGTCTCACCTACCAGCACACGCAGGGCAAGAGCCCACCGGCGGATGGCATCGCCCTGTTGCCTGCAGCCCTGGGCACGGGCAGGGAGACCGAGTTACTGCCCCGGCATTTAGACAGCTGCCTCCTGCCAGGCAATGCCGGCTCCACGCCAGCGAGCAAAGGGGCTGCGTGCCTGGGGGTTCGCCCTGCGCCCCGACGATCCCTCCAAGGTGCCTGGGGTGTCTCCTCACTTGGCCAAGAGCAGGCAGAGCGGCTGCTCCTGCCCCGTGTCGATATTTTAATGCTGTTACCGACAGCTGAGCGAAGCCTTCATGCCCGTCTGCCTTGGCGGGGTGATGCGCGGGAGGGCTGAGCCTTTCTCACTGTCACCGGCTGTTTTTTCTCTCTCTGCCTCTCCCCTTCTGAGTTGGGTTTATTTTGTTGTTGGGCTGATAGACGGATTAGCATTTATCACCAGGCTGACTACCGGAGGGTTATTAAAAGTGATTTGCAATGTAAATACTTTCATCATCAACCACATTTTCTTTAGACTAGGGTTGACTTTTATGAATATTAAAGCCATGTGGATGGGTTCAGCGGGTTTGTGGGAGTACGTCTGTCGGAGGGAGGGAGGGGGGCCGGCTGCCTGCGCTGCACGGGGAGAGGCAATCTGGATCCGCCTGAGGGCAAAGGGAGCTGCTGCCGGAAGGAGGGAAGCGGAGCGTGAAAGGGTGTGTGCGAGGCAGAAAGAAAACCTGAGTGCCTTGGAGAGGGACAGAAGGAAAGGAGAGGGAGCATGTGAGCATATGCACGAGGGCATCTCTCTATAAGCGGGATGGAAGGACAACCTGGGGTCGAGGTATTTTCACTGGAGACCAGCGGGGGCTGCCAAGCTGGGGGAGGGCGTGAGGGGGGAGGGGGAAGCTTGGCCAGAGCTGGCAGCGAGCGGGTTTGTCCCCGGCAGCACCAGGTGCCGGAGGCGTGTGTCTGAACAGGCACATGCCACGTGTGCTGCAGGGATGGGTGATAACTGCTTCTTCACCTGCAGAGTCCCTGCCATGAGCGTGGGGCTGCAGGACCGGGCAGATCCCCCAAATCTCCCAGCAGCCACAGGCTGGCATTAAGTTGCGTACCAGGAGCCGGTGCTGGCTGCTGTTGAGGCTGCTGCCTGCTCTACGCGGCACATGTGAGTCCAGTTACTGGGAATCTCTCAGGGATAACAGGTGGATGTTCCCAGGCCTGTGGGGGAAGCCAGAGTAAATGACCCATAATTGCCTTCCCTGCTCTTCAAATGTACCCATCTCCTGAGTGCATGCTTGGTGGCATAACCACTCCTCTGCCTCAGGATGGCTGTGGATGGGAGATGTGACAAGCCAAGATGGAGCACCAAGGTGGCCCCTTGCCACTGGCCCCTGCATCTCCCACCTCAGGGGCAGAGGGGAGAGGAGTGGCTTTAGCTGTTTCTAGGTGTTTGTGTTGTTTTGGTGTGAGGGCAATTTTTGAGACGGAGGAGCCTGATGGAGCATTGCCAACTGATAATGGAAGAGCAGCAACTGCTGATCAGACATCAGGCACAGCAAAGCTCATGGGCATGGCTAAAAAGAAAAAAAAAAAGACAAAGAAGCCATCCAAAAATAGAGAATGGAAGTACAGTGATGAAAAAAAGGGAGATGTGCAGTTACATGAAAAATGGCCAGCTCCAGGAGTATCCCAGATCCCTACAAGGTGATATGTGCTGGCTTTTACTCCCCAGCTACCTTCCAGACCAAGCTGTGTCAGTGAAGCAGGATGGCAGGAGACTCAGACTCTCACAGGTCCTAATCCCAAAAGAGAATAAGGAAGGCCCTTCCTTTGCTTGGGCCACTGAACATGAAGACAGGTTAGCCTCTGGCTTCTGGCGTGGGGCATCCACAAGTCCCTCCCATCCCACCCCACAGCCTGGCACAAGGTATGTGGCCAGGGGAAGGGTGGGAGCTGGGGTCAGATTCTGGAGTGGAGTTATTGTTTTTCATGTCCAGTGCCTACATGGCCTAAGAAGGAAGGTGATGACACTTTGGTGACAGCAAGAGGGGCTGGTGAAACCCGCTGGCAGCCCATGAGCAGGGAATGTGCGAATATGTCAAGGCAAGAGAAGCAAGTGCTATCTTTAATCGGAATATGTATGGGGAGTCTGGGCTTTCAGAAACTCTGCTTCTTCTGACTAATGAGAGTGCATAAGGCTAGGCTAAGAGTTAGAAGTTGAAAAGTTTTGTATTCAGTTTGGTTACACATTTTTATCTCCGTGACTGCTCAGCTTTGGAAGAAGACTTCTCGCTGTTCATTACAGTCTTTTGTCTATCCATGGGGAGTTGTAGTTTGAAACAAGAGTCCAATCAAATAACCCAAGGCCAGTGCAATCAAATTGTCTTTGAAGCAAATATTTCCTCAGTCTGATGACTTCACCCAGAGCGTGGCAAAGGTTTTTTCACATTAATTTTTTCTGGGGGGGAGAAGGAGGAGGAGCGGGTGGTATTTATTTGAGGTCAGGTCTTTGGGGTGAGGCAAGAGGCTCCAATTAATTGGCTGGAGTCTTTGACAGGTTTTGGTCGGGGACTGCAAAAATGGTGTGAGCAGATGTTAAGCTGGCAAAAGTCAGCAAAGCCTCGCTGCGCTCAGTGCAATCGCGTGGCTCCGCACCAGCTGACGCTGGGAAAGCTTTGTCTTCTCGCTCCTCAAAGAAGGTAGGAAAGAAAATGAATACCAGTTGACTGAACACTCACTAAAGAAATGCCAGGATCTGGCTTAGGGTGACCAAAATAAAGATGGTGTGTCTGCCTTGCTGCTGTGGCAGAGGCCTCTCGGTGTGCAAAAGCAGCAGCCGAGCTGCGGATGCAAGTGCGGAAAGGCTTTAACCTTTTCAGGGTGCAGAGTGAAGCACTTGGAGCTGGAGATGTGTCATCAGAGAAAATTGTCTGAATTATCTTACAATGTTCTCTCTGCTGGGAATCAGGAATGTGTTTTCATCTCCAGGAAGGACACACCAGATTGCAGGATCTGGGGAAGAGAGAGGTCAAATCTGTGAACTGGGCACATCTGGCTAACATTTCAGATGAGACATTGACATCAAACACTCGCCTTTAGTTAAGTGCTACCTCCCAGAGCAAGAGATGTAAGAGAGGAGGGTGAGGAGGTGAGGGAGTGGATGGTGGGAACTTGTCTGAGACTATAATCACTCAAAGGAAGGAGAAAGTGGGGCGGTTATTTGTTTATGTGTCTGTATGTATGTGTGAGAGCCGAGCAGATGGGGAAATGATACCCATGAGTATCTGTGAGACAGTACAAGTGAGAGGCAGAGGGTGGGTGAGAGGGTTGGTCTAGGTACAAGCAGAGAGAAGGGGAAAGGTGTAGAGGGAAGGGAAGACAGATTTTTTTTTTTTTTTCCATTTTGTTTCTTCTTGCTTGATGAAAGGAGAAAGCAGAACCTGTGGGGCAGTCAACTGATTGTGAAACTGCCTGGTGATATTTTTGTTCTTGGGGGAAATCCCCAGTACTGAGTATTAGTGACGACCCGGCAGAGAGTCCATCACGCAGTTCAAGCTTGCAGATGTGTGCGCCGGGGTCGGATTTTACCTCTGTTTTGGGGGCCGGGAAGCGCGTCGAGGACTCCCTCTGCCCGGGCTGCGCCGGACCCCGCTCCGCCTCTCCCGCCGCCTGGCTCCCTCCCGCCTGCGGGCCCCGCTGCTCCCGGCGCTGCGGCTGCGGCGGAGCGGGGCTCCTCCCCGCCGCCCTCCGGCCGGGGCTGGGGGTGCGGGGGAGAGCGGGGGCTCGCGGCGGCGGCAGCGGGCGGGCGGCGGGCGGGCGGCGGGCGGTCCCGGGGCGGGCGGGGAGCGCTGTCCGCGGTGCTGCAGGGGATCGCTGCCGCCGGCCCCACCGGGGGTCCGCAGCTGCCCGGCGCCGCCTCCCCACCCCCCGCACAACATCTGGCCGGCGGGGGCGAGGAGCCACATCTGGAAGGGGGGGCACAACAGCGGCACGGGGATTGGACGCGGATCCCTGACGTCGTGGTGTCCCCCGCCCCGGTGCGTCGTTGCGGCGGGGAGCGCACATCTGGGGGCGGCACATCTGGGAGCGGGGGAGGGAGGGGGCGGGGGAAGGGGGGAGGACCGGGCCGAGCCGGCAGCGCCGGGCCCTCCCCTCCTCCCGCCCCTCCCCGCCCCTCCGCCGCGCACGACGCCGCCGGGAGCCGGGAGCCGGCCGGGGCCATGCGTGCCGGAGCCCCCGACGGCGCGGCGGCGTGCTCGGCGCTGCACCATGGCCGCTGAGAACCGCTCGGCGGCGGGCGGCGGCGGCGGGCCCTGGGGGCTGCCCGGTGAGTCGCTGCTCGGGGGCTCCCTGTGCACGGGGTGGGGGGGCAGGGCGTCCCCGCGGGCCCCCCTGGAGAGTCCCCGCGGAGGGGGGTAGCATGGCTTGAAGGTGCATGGGGAGGGGGGTGCGCACCCCCGGGGGAGGTAGCGCCCGGTGACCCCAGGAATGGGTGGTGTCTCTGCCAACTTCCCCGCACTCCTGCATCCCTCCGGGAAGCCCGGGGGTGCCCCGCGGGTCCGGACCCGTGAACTGATTCACCACCCCGGGATGTGTGGAGTCGTGCAGGGCTGCAGCCCTGCCGGGACACCGGGACGAGGTCTGGCAGTCCCCTTCCCTGCTCCCATCCAAACCAACACCGCTCCCCGGGACCCGTGGTTCAAGGCATCTCGGGTCCCTCTGATCGCCTGGGAAGTGGCCCTGTCGGCAGCCTGTCATGGGCACATGAGCAGCCTGTGCCCCCGGAGGCAGGCACCCCCACAGCAGGGATCCCAGGGTGGGGGTTATTGGCTCCCCTGGTACCTCCTCTTGGAAAGAGATTTGTTTTCCAAGCAGGAAACTACCTGCATGCTTTCTTTGCTTCCCTCTGTATTCCAACAAGAGCAGCAGGGACAAGATCCCATATCTTCTGGGTACTTTGTCCCCATGCTGGACAAAACCCCTCTGGCCCTTGTGGCCACCTCCCAGGACATGACTAGGCAGAAGTCCCCCCATGTCCCCGCAGAGCCCTTTGCCAGGCTGGACATTGCAAGGGGACAGCTCTTGCCCCCTCTCCCTAGGTGTGGATCCCATCTGCCCTTCAGCCCTTGCTGGCCCTGCTGCGCCCTCCCCGCTGGTAATGGCAGAGCTGCCCCGTGCTCTCCGTTGGCCCATTGTGGGCAAGAGTTGGGCAGCCCCACCCTTCTTTTCTCCCCAGATAATGATGTTGGCTTCAAATCAGGGAACAGTTCTTGTCATTTTTTTAAATGAAAGCAACATTGACTTTTCTTCTGTCTTGCTTTCAACCCCTCTGACTGCGCTGTGGCTGCGTTTTCTAGCTGGTCTTTACAAAGCCTAAGGCTAGGGAGATACTTCCCAACATGAGGAACAGCCAGCATTCCTCTGTGCCCTGCTGGCAGCTGGCAAAGATGGTGGGCTCCGCTTGGGCTTTTGGAGGCTCCCTGCTTTGTCACAGGTGCCTTGAGTGACCTCCGAGGGCGGCTCAGCTTCTCCTTCCACTACTTGCAGGATGAGCAGAGGGGCTGGGAGGGCTGGTACCCACCCAGTGGGGTGGCTTGTTGATGCTGGCACTGTCTATCAAAACACTGAGATGCCAGGGTCCTAGAGCCCAGGCTTTCGATGAAACATCACCAGTGACAACGCTCATGTTGAAATCACAGGCGACAGCAAGATGCTTTTCGCTGTCACTACTGCTGGGCATCACCTCCTGCTTTCTAACGCCTTGACTTTTGTGATCGGAGCACCTGCTGCTGCTCTCCAGCCCGGACTAGGCCCCCGTGAGGCATCCCAACAAAGAGCAGGGCATCCAAGGGGGCGATTTCATGCATACAGAGATCCTAAGAAATAACGACCCATCCCCAGTTCACCCCTCAGCCAGGCTGATGGCCAGCGGGCAGAGCCCCTGCGTGGGGATGGGAGCAGGTATCTGGGAGGGGGTGGTGTCCCTGTGCACAGCAGCCCCCGGGTCCCGCGGGAGCCAAGCCAACGTGCCCTTGCTCAGAGCCAGGAGCAAGTTCCCGGGTCTGCCGGATGGAGCGGCAGCTGCCCTGGGAGTGACCCGGTGAGTGGGCAGTGGGAAGCTGGTGGGAGAAGGAGGAGGAGGGCTACTGGTAAAAGCGGTTTGTTTATTCACACCAGGGGCATACCTGTCTAGGCGGGTCAGTCTGTTTTCTTTCATAGAAGAGAAATGAACTGAAATGATTAATTAATGCTGTGATCCAATTACTCTTGAGTTTGCAGAAGCAGCATGGTTTTTCTCTTTAAACTATCCCCCACGAGGATCCTATTGATATCAGGTTTTGTCATGGCTGGGGTTTTGTTGGTTTGTGGTTTTTTTTTTTAATTAAAATGACAAACATCTCCCCAGGAAAAAAAAAAAGCAAAAACAGGGAATAAAAATAGTGAGACCAGGACGAGCGGCTGATGCAGAGCAATCCCTAGCACACCTTCACTGTGGAGCCCTTCTCTGCCTGCCCTGCTGAGCCCCGGCCAGCAGCACCCGCAGAGGTGAAGAGGGCTGGTGAGTGCCCAGGTGAGGTGGCAGACGCAGGTCTGCAAAGACGGCAGGGAGAGCAATGGGGAGAGGAGAGGGAAATGGAGGCTGTTTGCAAGGGGCTGCTACTTTCTGCACAAATGCAGCTCCTCTTTCCGCATGCACGTACACGCAGCAAGTTTCATGTGCGCAGGCTGACCCCTTCTCCTTGGCACGCTAAATCAGGGCTTTGATGGGCATCTTCTGGAGAAGCAGGCGTTGTCCTTGAGCCAGTCTCTGCTCAGTCTGACACAGCGCTATGCCCTTGTTGCTCTCCAGTAAGCCAAGGGAGGAGGTTTGCTTTGCATTTCAGCATCCATTCTGGGCTGGCTCTAAAACTGTGTATTTAAAGAACATGTATTTCAGGGAGATGCAAGGGTGCAGGACCTGGCACAGTCAAAAAGTGGAAGTTTGGACCAGATCGTTCCCATCTACTTCCCCTCCTCTCTTCATCACTCTCCCAGCATCCCCCGCTGACTGCTCCTTAGCCCACCTTAGCACCAGTGCCCACCACGAGTGTGCCAGGGGCCAGTGGTTGGGTGGGAGCGCTCAGCACCCGGGCCATGTTGAAGCCTCTTCAAGCTGGCATTTGGAGCCATGCTAAAGCCATACCTCTTCTGAAGGGATTCGGGTGACCAGTTAGAAAACAGCCACCAGTTTCTAGGAAGACTCACGTGGGCTTCTGCCTAGGGCCCCAGCAGGCTGGGTGGTGAGGGTCTTAACGGGTGACCGTTATTGAACTCATAGCCAAGTGGAGGAGCGTGCCAGCCCCGACCGCCCGCTGTGAAAGCACTGCCCACCATGACATCCCTTTAACCCCCTAGGCATGGGAAAGGCTCACTGCATCCTGACCCTTGAATGTACCAAGGTTTGGCCCTTGCGCTATATTCAGACAAATTTATTTGCTGAAGCTTCAAGGGGGAGTTAGGCGTTTCCTGGCCCAATGAATCTGGGGCAAGTGCTCCCCGGGCAGGCTTGCCCGCTACGGCAATATTTCACTGGTGCAGGAGCACAGGGCAGGATGTCTCACCTACAGGTCCTCCCCTTGATGTTTAGCAGCAGGGTTTTAGCAGCAGACACACAACCAGCCCCTGTCCCCCCATCCAGCAGACACCCGGGTGTCCCCACCCTGTGTGTGTTGGCATCCATCCCACCTTCCCTGCGGACGGATGCACCGGTCCTGCTGGGCCTTGACTCTGGGCCAGGATGCCATCGCCTGACCTGGCTTCAGACCTTGAGTCCCTGCACAGCGAGCATTGGCAAGTGAGGCTCTGCTGGAGATGTTCCCCATCCCAACCCCTTGCGTGCTGGGCACGGCTGCTCACGCCTTTGCCCTGGGGCTGCTCCCAGGACACTCCAGAGATGCCTTCAGCCTGGAGGCTGCACTGCATGGAGGAAGAACTCAAACAAAGACTCAGTTTATACTTTGTAAGATGTAAGTTTGCAGAGAAAAAAACTTCACCAGCCTGTCCAAGCCTCCAAACGCAGTGGCTGCAGGCACAGAGCCTCGTCCTCCTGACAATCCCTGAAACCATTGCTGGAGGTCCTGCAAATCAGAGCCATGGGAGTGCCACTGACCCTCCTGTCTTGCTGTGACCCTGTCCCCATTGCCCTTGGCATCCCGTGCCCCACTCAGTGCACGAGGCAGCGGCAGAGGTGCCCAAGTCCCTTTCCCATCACCCCCACCCCAGCGTTAGGCAGGCTGAGATGTGCTGGTGCAGAGGACCCGCACCCACCCAGGGCGCTGTTTCCGTGACTCAGAGAGGGCTGGAGAGGGACGTGGGGAACCACAGGGCTGTTTGCTTGTCTTCAAGAGCCTTGCAGAGGAGTTTCATCCTAGGTCAGCTGGCACAGGAAGAGCAGCAGCTGGGAAGTTTGTCCTTTAAAGGCAGGACTCAGTGTAAACCATGGCGTTCCTCGGACGCAGCGGGCTCAGCCAGAGCTATCAACGTGGTACCGAGCTATCGAGGGTAGCTGCGCTCCTGTCGCCAAGAATACCAGGCAGAGAAGCAGCCCCCCTGCTACCACAACTGCTGTTAAATCTAATGTGTCTTATGGCACCTTGCAGGTTGTCGCAGCAGCATGTCTTGGCACTGCTGAAGCTGGACAGGAGACAGCAGGGGCTGGCACCAAGTGCCTCAGCTGGAGGCATCTGGAGGACGGGGTTGAAGTGTCATCCGCAGGTTTAAGGCTCGCGGCAGAGTTGGTTTGTGTTGGACAGTTAATGTGTTAATGTCTTTAGGCTCTTTAAGCAGAATTAGATTGATTTGTCTGTGGGAAACTCAAAGCTCCAGTTGTGCAACACCAAGGTCTGAAAACATCACTCTGCAAACACGATGTCTGCTGGCGTCCGCTCCAGGTCATGGGGCGGCTCTCTAGAGGCATGCATGGCGCCTCGCTTCGGTGACCCCTCGCTCGCAAACCCTCACAATGTTGAAGTTAGCTGGGCCCCCCCACGGGCAGCGCGGTGGGCTGGCTCTGCCGCGGAAGGACAGGCGTCCTTGTGGGATCTTTGCATGACTGAGATGAGAAGGAGCGTATCCTGCATCTCGCTGTCTCTAGTGACTTCAGGGTAGTTTGGATCCCAGCTCTGCCAGCAGTTTCATCATGTGCAGTTCCAATTAAAGCCAAAAAAAAAAGCTTGCATGTTTGCAGAGAAGAGTAGGGAGCAATGAAACCCTACTTGCATCAGCCTTTGCCTGACAACAGGCATGAGCTGCCTGGGCTTGGGTCTGCCTTTCTGCAGCACTTAGGAGCAGCATATAGCACAGTTGTCTCTAGGCTGTTTGCAGAGCTCAGGTCACCCACCATGGCCCATAAGTGATGCCCAGCTCATGAAATTTTCTGCCACCATGTGCAGCCGCAGGCAATGAGGTGGTTAAAGCCCCTGCCCAGTGCTGCGGAGTGCTGCCTGCGGCGTTAGCGTAGGGCCACGACAGGCTGGGGACCACCATCCTGTGGTGAGGGAGGTGACTCCTAGGCAGAGCTGGGCTGCCTGAGTGGAAGAGCTGCAGCCCTCGAAGTTTTCCAGCCGCCTCAGCATGGCTTCCGCTCCACTGGTGGGAGCCTCCAGGGAAGGCAACGGGGAAATTTGCAGGCAGTGTCTCTGCATGAGGTCTCTCCCTCTCGAAAGAGTTTCTTAGGGCTCTTCTGCAGGGGAGATGTGTAATCCCACCCTGGCAGCCTGAAGCTGTTCCCACCTCCTTCTTCTCCATTCCTCCCCTCCTCTGTTATCACCAGGGACAGGAGTTCCCTACCTGCTCTCCTCCCCTGGCCCCCACTCATCCTGTGCTGCCTGCCCATGCCCTGGGCTCCCCTGCCTACCTTCTGCTCTCACTCCTCTCCTTCACTCTGTCCCCTTGCTCAGGCATCACCTGCAATGCTGAACCCCTGGCAGGTCTTGTGGCCAAGTAGGGGTCTAATGGTTTCAGTTTCCTTTTTCATTAGCAGCCCAAAGATTCCCCTCTGCTGTCCCTGTCCATCCCCCTGGACTAGGGGTCTCCCCTGTCACATCCACACCCACCTGGCAGGGCCCTTGCTCTTGCCCAATTTTCTGCCCTTGGCTCAAGGCATCAGCTCTCTTTTCTCTTACTCATTGCTTAGCTGGCTTATTCATCCTTTTAAAGCCCCGCAGAGCCTCTCCCTACTCCATGGGGCAAGCAGCTCTTGCCCACTCTCTAAAATTTCAGATAAGCACCTTGGTGCTTTCCATCTGCAGCCCTTGGCTCTGGGATGAGTTGCTTACAGAGAAATATGCCCCCCCCCCAGCTCTGCTCTGCCCAGGGCAAATAACCGCATCCCTGATGCACAGAGCCCAGTGTCCATCCATCCCCCTGCCTGCCCTGGGCTCCTCCACCACCACCTGTAGCCACCCAGAGCCTTTTCCCTCTGTGCAGGGCTCAGGAGAAAGGCATCTGATCAAAATCCCTCAGTACCACTGGGAAGGGAAGGATTGCCCAGGGCTGCCAAGTCCTCCCCGGTAGTAGGTGGGGAAGGAGAGAGGTTCTTTCCTGGCTGGTCTGACTGAAGGGCATCTCCTGGCTGGAGCCCTCCACAAGAGCCCAGCACCCAGCAGGCGGTCTCACCTCCCTCCTGGCGAGCCCCTTACCTCCGATGAGACACAATCTCATGGAAGCAGCCGCCCCTCCCAGCTCGCACTTGGCTGAGCTGCATCCCCACCCCACGGCCCGTGGGAACCCCGGGGGGCAAGGAGGGCAGGCACAGGGTGCTGCGGCTCTCTGCATGGGGGTCAGCTTCCCCCTTGCCCAGTGCCAGCCCTGCCTCCTGGGTGGGGCTGGGGTGGGCTGGCACCCTGGGTGGGGGGCTGACACCCTGGGTGGGGGGCTGGCACCCTGGGTGGGGGGCTGGCACGGGCAACTGTGTGGGCCAGCGGCAGGGTGAGGGGGCTTCCCTGCAACAGGCTCCCCCCTTGCCGTCCCCAGGCAAGGCCTGTCCTTGTCCCTGGGGCAGGGAGAACTGCTCTTCTAAGCAACCAGATCTGGTGTCTCGCAACTCCCTGCCCTCTTCTCCCTGGTCCCTCCAGCGCTGTCTCCTGCAGGTGTCTGATCTCAGCCTCTAACCTCTCCCCGGGGAGAGCCCAGCTAATCCAGGCAGACACTTGTTGCTGTAATCTGCCGTCACCCTCCTTCCCCTCTCTGCTGGCTGAGCCTGAAGCCCTTCCTGGCAGCGGGACCTGTAGCTGCAGCGAGGTTATTTCTGTTGTGCTGCCTTGAAACAGCTGGGTCCTATTAAAGCTTCAGCCCAGGGATATAAAAGAACGTGAGCATCTCTCTGAGGCAGAGAGCATTAATGCAGTAGATGGAAGAAGTGTGGCTCTAGCCCAGGCTCAGCTGAAAGCTGAGCACCTTCCCTGCTCATTGGCATGGGCTGAGCTCTGCTGCCAGCACAGAGCTGCAGCCCTGGAGGGGCCAAGGCCGAGGGCACAGGAGGCAAGGGATGGTGGCCCCCTGGCCCCACTGTGGGATGCCCCCGCGGTGAGCCTTCTCCTCCCGTGATGTTACCCACTGGAGCTGCCATGGGCACAGGAGCTGCTGGGGAGCTGCCGGTGCCCAGGAGCATTGGGCACAGTGGGGTAAGGCTGGAGTTGGCTTGCATTATTAGCTTCCACTGATGATAGGTTATTTATTGGGCCTAATAATTGGGTGACAGATGGTTAATTAATTGTGAGAGCGGCCAGCGTCCTGGAAGGTTATTTATAGGAATGACTTTTAACCACTTAAACCCACTTTCTTGCCAATTTTCTTCTTGCCTGGTAGTGCTGGGGGTAGACGGTGTGTGGCCCCTTACAAGCTGCATATGATACAGGGCACTTCAGGGATACAGGTGAGCACCTGGGGGGCCAGCTCGGGCAGGGGGGGTGCAGCCATGCCAGCTGTGGGATGCTGATGAGTGTGCTGGGCTGAATGCTACTTAGGTGGGTGGCTCGTAAGCCAGGGCTCTGACCTGCAAGCAGCTCTCGCGACTGGGTGCACATCGCCTTGGATGGGGTGTGTCAGTTTTGCTTTGAAACCCAGTGTCAGCTACCTAGTTATGAGCAGCAGCGGAGGCAGGGAGGCTCCTGGCTTGCTTGGGGCAGGTGGTCAGGTTAGGTGACTGCAATGCTCCCTTCTGGCCCTGGACACAGGAAATTTTCACTACCTGATGCATGAACACATGCTGAGTGCAGGGGGGTTCTCCAGCCCCCTCGCCTCCCCCTGAAAGCTGTCAGCTCCTGCGCCGCTGAGCTCACTGCTTCTCCGGTGGCTCCAGGAAAAGCTGTCAGAGACTCCCAGCTTGTGAGGATGGAGGAATTTGCTTTGCCTCATCAGAACCAGTTGAATAGCAGAGGAAGAAAGAGGATTAAATTATTTACTGGAAAAATAAAATGCCCAGATCCATCCCATCCATTACTGCCAGGAGCAATTCCTCTGGCACGATGGCTCAGATCTCCTCTGGAGCAGGATAAGGACTCCAGGGGCCCATCGACCCTCGCTGTGCCAGAGGGGTGCCAGCACAGCCGCCAGCTGGAGCCGGGAGGGCAGAGGGAGCCCTGCCATCTTAACACAGCAAATCCCGCTGGCCCCTCGTCTCCTTTCTGTTTTCCTGGTTGGTTTATTGCCTTCATCGCTGTGGAGGCAGTGGCACAGGAGCAGCCAGACACCAGCCTGGCAGAGCCCTCCCACATGGGGCAAACCCAGGCTAATCCCTCTGCCAGGCACAGGGCCCCCCTTTATCCTTTCCCCATATATTGTATTTCTAAGGTGCCTGTTCCCAGTATCTAGGAGCTCCATTTCACACTCTTGGAGGGGTGTGAATCTGTCAACCAGAACAATCCCTCACTAGCTGTAAACTGGTGCCATGACTCAGGAACTAATTAACGGCTATTAGATAACACAATTAGCACCACAAACTGTCACCCCTCAGCAGAGTGTCACCCCATCCCTTTGTGTCACAGACGTGCACGAGCAATAAACACAAGTATCCCTTTAGTATCTTCTATCCCTCCCCTCTTTTTTCTCCCTCCCTCCTCTCCCAAGGCTGGTTGTGGCTGTACTAACTACCCAGCCCCGCATCACGTCAGTGGTTTGACATGAAGGAACTAATCCCATTAAGATTTTCACCCTCTCGGTGCTTTTAGGAAGGCCAGGACAAGCAGGGGGCCGCTAGGAGGGCTGGCCCCGCTCTTTCCAACGGCGACACCAGAGCTGATGTGCTCTGGCCCCAGCCCTCTGCACCCAGCTGGAGCAGGGAGTGACATGTGCCTTCCCCCGGGATGTCTCTGCGGTGGAGGGGGCCAACTTCCCTCCCTCCTGGAGTCAGGCAGCGCCCGGAGCCCAGCACGGTGCAACCAGCCAGAAGCTGGCAGCCACGGCCACCCCATTGCAGCTGGGGCGGGAGCCCCGGGCTTGGAGTCTCTTCAGCTTTGCTGTTCCTCCAAAGGGCTAATTGCACCCATGCAGAACAAAAGCCCATCTCCTCTGGGAGCAGCTCACACTCAGAAGCCTCTGGGAAAGTAATGGTTTCTCTAATTCCTCTCCTTCCCCTACGAATGCCGTCTTCCCCTGACTGGCATGTGAGCATGGGGCTTGGTTTCTGGTGGCGATGCTTGCTGAGTGCGCTGGGTGCGTGCACAGCCCTGCTCATTCCCAAAGACGTCGCTTCAAGCTGCACATGGCCCAGCTGTGACTCTGCCCACACCTACCCCTGCTCCCCCAGCCTTGAGGATGAGGATGGGGCTGGGATGGAGGCAGTGACGGAGCAGGGAGGGGGGCAGCTGGCGGTGGCGTGAGGGACAGTGGCTGTGGAGGGGCACAGGGATGCTGTGCAGTACAGGGAGCAGAGGCAGGGAACACTGGGGCAGCAGGGCTGCTTGCTCCAGGAGCTCATCCCACAGCTCAAGGTGCCACCATCACATGAGCATGTGTAAATACCAGCCTCTCCTGCTGCCTTCACCACACCGGTGGGCAGGGCAGCTGGCTCCTGGGAGGGCAGGAGTGAGCAAGACCCTCTGTCCCAGATGGGTTCAGTGCTTGGTCACTAACTGCACCTGATGCAGCACCTGCCTCTGTCTGGTGCAGACTTTCTGGGTACAGGATGACCATCAGCAGTCCATGACAGGGCTTTCTCCTTTCAGACCTGGCGATGGGCTGCAAGGCACTTTGCAGGGGCCGACAGGCTGGGAAGCCTTGCCAGAGTGGCACACGAGGTGTGCGGCAAGGAAATAACAGGAGCTTTCTGCTGTGCCCTCGGATGTCACCCTGTGACCAAGGAGGCGTGGGCAGGACTGGCTTTGCTCTCTTGCTCTGGAGCTCTCTCCTCACCCGACAGTGGCAGGACCCATGATCTCAGGCAGCGATGGGGACCCTGCTGTGCCAAGTGCTGCCCAAAATAGATGGACCCCACCCAAATTACAACCTTCTCTGCTTCGGTCTGTGTCTGCCTGTGCCTCATGTCTTCATCCATAGCATGCAAGATGTTGGGTGGGAAGAGAAAGGCATTTCCCTGCTTTGAGGATACGCTTGCTGAGTGCTGAAGGGCCCACAGAAACCCTTAGACCAAAAGATGCTATCAGTGAGGAGCTGGAGGCTCCTAATGGCTTCGATGGAGAGGAGAAAACCAGCCATAAATCACTGCCAGAAGTCCTAGGGAGGCAGGAGGTCGATGACGGATTTTGCTGTAGCTGGCTGGCGAGAGCAGGTCTGGGAGAGCACCTGCTGAGCACTGCAGACAAGGGACGACGTGCGCAGGGAGAAAAGCCAGCTGCAGGTAGGGCCGTCAGCCCCAGGAGCCCTTCTGAAGTGGTCTCTGGGCTTTGCTTAGCCTGCGTCTCCTCCCTGGCTGCGGTGCCGGCATGGAAGCAGGGGACAGAGAGGGATGGAGACAGGGAGGGTGATGAGGGATGGGGGGCGTGAGGGGAGGGAGAGGAGATATGTGCTCTTGGAGGTGCAGGATGAGAGAGATGGGCACATCCTGGGGTGCAGGCAGAGCTGGGGCTGCCCAAGGGCTGTGCCCCGACCTGAGCCCTCCCTGCACAGCCTGGGTGCCCTCCATCCCCATGGGCAGTGGGGGAAACCAGCCTCAACAGGCTAGAGCTGCTGCTAAAGGGGTGTCTCCCAGGATAGAGCAAGGCAAATTTATCCCAAGGTGGGGTGGCAAAGCAGCCCAAAGGCAAACGGCAGGATCTACCCCCAGTGCCTGTGCAGGCATGATGCATGGCTTGGGCAGCTGCTCTGAGACCTGGCGAATTCATAGCATCCTTGGCCTGCTCTCAGCTCCGGACTGAGCTGCCTACCCTGCTCAGGGAGGCAAAGGCAGCACCGGGCTGTCCTGGCAAGCTCAGAGAGGGTGTCTGGGGCAGAAGAGAGAGGCAGTGGGATGGAGAGAGCAGAAGATGGGCAAAGATGCCTGACAGGCTGGGGCATGGCAGAAAACAGTCAGGGTCCTTAAGGCAAGGATGAGTGGTGTACATACCTTCTGGCTTGTACATGTTGTTGTATGTCTATGTTGTACGTATCTTCACACTCTTAACCATTTTCAGTCTCCCTCCTACCCTCAAAGGGGGGGATTGCTTTATTTTTGCCCTTCAGTGAAGGCTCATTTTCAAAACACCCGTTTTAGTCCGTTGCCCTGAGGCTGCAGTTGCCCCTGCCTCAGCACACCAGTTTCCAGCATGACCTCTGGGTGGCATCCAAAGACACGCGAGTGGGGCCGCGCCAGCCTTTTCCTCCTTCATTTCTTGTGACCTCTACAAACGGTTTTATGGAGTGGGGCGAGCTGGACTTTTCTTACTTCGGGCAACTGAGAACACAAGCCTCTGTCAAGGCTGATAATTAATTAAACACACTTAGAAGAGGATGCCAGTTCACAAACTAAAGTGAAAAACTGAAACCCTCATTTAGCGGAGACGAAGGAAAGGTTTCTTTTCAAGGTTTTCAAATTCTTCCTGGAAGAGCTGGGGTAGATGTCTGGTTGATTGCTAGCTTGCCTGATCGGTTTGATTAGCTGTTACAAGAATGACAGCTAGATCTCCCCATCTCATCAAAGCGAAGAATTTAAAACTCATTTCAATTGTACTGAAACCAACCCCCAAACTGCCACGATTATATATCTCTAAGTCATTTTA
The DNA here is from genome assembly GCA_020745775.1 of Theristicus caerulescens. NCBI lineage: Eukaryota > Metazoa > Chordata > Aves > Pelecaniformes > Threskiornithidae > Theristicus > Theristicus caerulescens. The sequence goes on from CM036564.1 coordinate 28,044,695, forward strand.
TACACTTATCACCTCTTCTCACATCCCTGGCTGGGTGCCCAGGAAGGATGGCAGCAGAAACCACTTTTGTTCTCCTTTGATGCATCCCTTGCACTTGGAGCTCGGTGCAAAGCTGGGCAGTGCCATCGGGCTTCCTCGCCCCATCAGTATTTAGCATTTAGTATCTACTGAAGGGTGTTGCTTTCTTTTCAAAGTGCTTTGTCTTCATGGGCCACATGTAACAGGCTCAGAGAATAATAGCACAGAGGTATTTCTCTGGCCCTCACCCACTTCTTTCCCCTGCGCATGTAAGACAACCCCAGCCACCATCGCAGCTGTAGCCTTGCTACTGCAGAAGCTGCCTTAATGGCTACATTGGTACCCTGGCTTTAGTGTCTCAGCAGCCATGCTTTGATTTTCTCACACCTGCATCTCTTTAAAAAGTGGTTATATTAAAACCTTGGCTGTTTGCTGATGGTAGAAATCTCCTACCCTCACCACAAACAAAAGGCAAGGGCATTTCTTTTAAAAGACTTTAAACATATGAACTGATACCAAAGCCTGCCAAACCCTGTTTTGGAGAGGAGCATTTAGCAAAATCACCTTCAGGAGTCCCAGGTGTTTGGAGCCAGCGCTATTGCCCAAGGCAGCTTGCAGAGACATGCTGTGCCAAGCGCTGCCGCTGCGTGCGCCGGCGCGGACGCCTGCCTGCTGTGCCAGCCCTCGCTGGGCTACCGGCAGCAGCACCCATGGGGCTGGGTGGGCAGCCTGGCAGGACCCCCACCCCAGGTGCCGGGTGGAGCTGCTGGAGAGGCTGCCCTTGCTGGGCTGGTGGGGTTGGGATGCCCCTAGCACCCAGGGTGATGGCCCAGCAGGTTTTGAGAGCCTGGGTGGTGCAGGAGAGGCAGGTTGGATGGGAAGTTCCTCTGTCCAGCCCACCTCCCCCAGCACCTTTGCTTCTCCTTGCCCTTCCAGGAAACTCCCCTTCATTCCAACACATCAATTTTGGTCCATTGATTTTTTTTTTTAAGGTCCATTCTCCTCTTACCTTAGGATGTTAACCACAGGCATCTCTGTTTGGATGAAGGCAGTCTTTCTGTCCATAATTCTTGCTGCCTTTCATAAATAATTCCATGTAGCAGGCTGAGCTGGCTGGGTTCACCCCGCATGTCTCCATGGCCGATGTGGCTGCAGCTGCAGTGTGATGTGGGGCTGGGGGAAGGGGCCAGCATTTCCCGGCATCGCTGGCTGATGGCACTCGTGTGACTCCTTCCCTCTCCCATGCCTGTTGGGGCTGGGCTGTGAACCAGGCCAAGCCAAATTGTCTGGTTTCAGCCTTGTTTAGGTTTCCAGCATCTGTCTCCGAGCAGTGTCACCCCTTTGTCAAGGCCACCTCTGTTGGAAAGGTTGGTGTCCCCCAGTAAGACATTGTGGGACTTGCACAAACTCCTTGGGGCTGAAGCTGTAGTGTAACTTGCTGTTTTCCCTGTCACAGATTTCATCTTCCAGAAGGAGCTGTTTGCTGCCAGAGACACAGGTGAGCTGAGCGGACCATGGCATGGGCTTTGTGGGGTAGCCCACTCTTGGGGAGTTGCTTTGGAGAGGCCAGTGGGACATGCCTGGGGCATACCATAAACCTGCTCTCATCCCTGGGGCAGGGCACTGGCTCCATGCAGTGCTGTCCTTGCAGTGAGCGCTGTGCATCACTGCTCGGCTCCACAGCCCCCTTCCTCCTGCAGCCCCTCAGCCTTTCTGTGTGCCTCCCTGGGGCACGTCAGGGCTGTGCTCCTGCTGGGAGGTGGTTCCTGGCCCTGCAGAGAAGGGATCATCACACCCTGGCAAAAGGGCTGTCCCCAGCCCTGTCCCTGCTCCTCTCCCTGCAGCCTCATGTGTCTCCTCCATTGCTAAATGGGGACACAAGAAGTGCCTTCAAAGAGCTCCTGGGGGAAGGCTGCAATCCTAGTAACGCTGGGAGATTTTCAAGCACTAGCCAAGAGCAGTGCTGGCCTGGGAAACTGAGGAGGCAGCAAACGCTGCCAGCACAGGCCGGCAGGTATGATATTCTCCCTTTCTGTCCCCACTCCCCTTGCAGATCCCATGCACAACCTCTCTGCTCAGCCCTGGCAGGCAAAGATGGCCAACCTGACCTATGACAACTTCACCCTGGGCAACCGCTCCGAGGTGGCCATCCAGCCTCCCACCAACTACAAGACAGTGGAGCTGGTTTTCATCGCCACAGTCACCGGCTCGCTCAGCCTCGTCACTGTGGTGGGGAACATCCTGGTGATGCTGTCCATCAAGGTGAACCGCCAGCTCCAGACTGTCAACAACTACTTCCTCTTCAGCCTAGCCTGCGCGGACCTCATCATCGGGGTCTTCTCCATGAACCTCTACACGGTCTACATCATCAAAGGCTACTGGCCGCTGGGGGCTGTGGTGTGCGACCTGTGGTTGGCCCTGGACTATGTGGTGAGCAATGCCTCTGTCATGAACTTACTCATCATCAGCTTTGACAGGTACTTCTGTGTCACCAAGCCCCTGACGTACCCAGCCAGGAGGACCACCAAGATGGCAGGGCTAATGATCGCAGCTGCGTGGATATTGTCCTTCATTCTCTGGGCCCCTGCCATCTTGTTCTGGCAGTTCATTGTGGGCAAGAGGACAGTCCCTGAGAGGGAATGCTACATCCAGTTCCTCTCCAACCCGGCGGTGACCTTTGGCACGGCCATCGCTGCTTTCTACCTGCCTGTGGTCATCATGACGGTGCTATACATCCACATCTCCCTGGCCAGCAGGAGCAGAGTGAGGAGGCACAAGCCTGAAAGCAGGAAAGAGAGGAAAGGCAAGTCCCTCAGCTTCTTCAAGGGCCCCCTGATCAAACAGAACAACAATAACTCTCCCAAGAGGGCCATGGAGGTGAAGGAGGAGGTGAGGAATGGGAAAGTGGATGACCAGCCCTCAGCACAGACAGAGGCCACTGGCCATCAGGAGGAGAAGGAGACTTCCAACGAGTCCAGCACGGTCAGCATGACCCAGACCACAAAAGACAAGCCCACAGCAGAAATCTTGCCAGTGGCGCAAGGACAGAGCCCATCCCACCCCCGGGTCAACCCATCTTCCAAGTGGTCCAAGATTAAAATTGTCACCAAGCAGACTGGGACCGAATGTGTCACCGCCATTGAGATCGTCCCAGCTAAGGCAGGAGCCTCTGACCACAACTCCCTGTCCAACAGCCGCCCTGTCAATGTTGCCAGGAAGTTTGCCAGCATCGCCAGGAGCCAAGTACGGAAGAAGCGCCAGATGGCAGCCCGGGAGAAGAAAGTCACTCGGACCATATTTGCTATCCTGCTAGCCTTCATACTCACATGGACTCCATACAACGTGATGGTCCTCATTAACACCTTCTGTGAGACCTGCGTACCCGAAACAGTGTGGTCCATTGGCTACTGGCTCTGCTATGTTAACAGCACCATCAACCCAGCCTGCTACGCCCTCTGCAATGCCACTTTCAAGAAAACCTTCAAGCACCTTCTCATGTGCCAGTACAGGAACATTGGCACAGCCAGATAAACTGGCACTCAGGGACCACTTCAGCAACGTTATGGAAGCCCTTCCCTTTGCCTCCTTTGCCAGGGGGGTCCTCTGCTCCCCACTCACAACAGTGCAGACTGTGAGGTGATTGCAGATGATGCCCTTCCTCCAATGCTGACAAAGGTCCAAGGCACCTCTGAGCTGCAGCTCCTTCCAGTCACCCTGGGCCTGGAGACTAGCTTGGGGAGCCAGCAGGAAAGCTGGAGGCAAGAGGAGGTGTGGTCACCAGGAGCCCTCCCCAGCTCCCTGCTTTTGAGAGGTTGGCCAAATGGCATCAGTGTTTGTCCTAAGACTGAATGCCTCTTCTCCCCCTGGCTGACTGTCTCCAGGGCATCAGAGCTTGTCTGCATGCAGACAGCCTAATGCTGGATGCTTTCAATAGGCTTTTAAACCATTTATTACACAAGAAATGAAAAGAAACCGGGGCCAAACATTTGCCAGCCATTTTGGACCAGGCTGGCTCGGGCGTGCTCACGGGACATCCTGCTGGCCCAGCTAGGCCCCCTCCCAAGGCAATCAAGATTACGCCCTAGCAGATGTGGCAAGCTCCTTCCTTTCCTTGAGAGACACCATCGTACATCCTCACCCGGGGACCTGAGGGGGAATTTTTCCCTGGGCTTCGGCTCCGCTATCCCCTTCGTGCCCTTTCCGCCCTCAGCCAGCAATTGGCCGGACAGACAAACCAAGCATCTCACTCCTGGGTGAGGAGTGTGAAACCCAATCGCCTCCTACAACGATGGAAACTAAAACTGCAAAGAAAAGCAGTGGTATGGTGCAGGACTTCTCTTCATGGCCCTGGGGGAACATGGCCCCTGAGAAATGGGCAGCAGCAACAGTGAAAATAACTGTCCTTGGGAGGGACGGGGGGAGCTGGGGGTTCTCAAAGGGGGTTGGGAAGAGGGTCTGCAATGTGGCAGAGGTGCCCTGTGTCACATCTGGGTCATGAGCAGGTCCCCACTCTCCCCATGGCGGGTGTGGGAGGCTCTGGGGGCAGGAGAGGACGATGGTGCCCCCAGCCCCACTCCTGCCTCAGGTGCAGGGGGATGCCTGAGGGAGGCCAAAGGAGCCAGCTGCTGAGCTTTGTAAATGGACGTAACCCTGTTGTCAGTGTTGTGGCGGAGCCCTCAGCATGCAGGCTTCAGCCAGCGTCTCCAGCCCCCTCCCAGCCCACCTGTGTGCACAGCCCAGACCACTCCGGGGCTGCTCAGCTTCTCCCAAAGCTGGGTCTCTGCAAGCCTTGGCAGGCACGGCCAGGCACAGCCTAGAGACAGGACAGGGCCACACTGGCACTGGCAAACTCTGCGTCCGTATGTCCTTCCCATCCCCACGCTGGGGCAATACTGTGCAACCTGGAGAAAGGCTGCCCCAGCCCAGTTGGGGACCCCCCCCGCCCCACCACTGCCTTTAGGATAATTCACATAGCCGTGCCCAAAATGCCTGGCGGGCCTTTGGGTTTTTTTTAAATCTGTTACAACCGTGGCCCAACCAACCCTGAGACAAATAAAGACCTTGGACCAGAAACCAACGGCCATGGCATGAGGTGTGAATGAGTCGTCACCCAGTCGCTCCTCCCCAGCTTCTCAGTGTCACCCACCGGTGACATCTCCTGCAGCATGTGGGTGGCAGCCCCATCCTTCCTTTCCAGAGCGAGGGGGGCAGATCAAAGCACTGCCAAGAAGAGGCTGTGAGGTCTGACCCATGCCCCTTCTCCAGGACCGTGTGTGGTGGCACCCCAGCCACTGCCTCCAGCTGCATGGTGAGTTCACTGCTGGTCCCAGTGCGGTCGGCAAAGCTGGGGTTTGCTGGGGTTTCCAGCACAGCAGCACCTCATGGGGATGACAGATGGGTTCCGATATTTTTTTTTAAAGATTTTTATTGGAAAAGAAAACAAACCCCATTTTGCAAAAGAAGTGAGAGCTCCCACCCAGCACTGGTGTTGGTGCATTGAAGGCAGAGGGGCTGCAGCCCTGGCATGGACACACATGGTTAGAAGTGAAGGAGGAGAGGGGCTGCGGTAGTTCCTGGGGGCGGTGGCTTTGTTTTCCCTGGCTGCTGCAGGGAAGTCATGGCCCAGCTGAAGGGATGCTGGAAGAAGCCCCTTAAACTGAGAGCAGTCCTCATATGAGTAAGGTTTGTGAGTGATGGGGTTACTTGGGCATTCAACACCCAGCCCCTCCCTCTGGCACCAGTACCTGGTGGAGGAGCGAGGAGGCTCGCAGGCTTGCCAAAGGATGCACTAAAGGCAACTCATTTGTGCTGGAGGGTGGAAAAAAGTGTGTTCCCATCCCAGCTCTCCAGGAGCATCCCAGTGAACCCCAACACCAGCTGAGAGGAGGCAAGCGGGATGCACCGGCAGCAGGGCAGCAGGGAGGGGGGCAGCCCCTCCTGTGGGGCAGGTGGGTTTGCTCTCTACAACAGTAGCGATTAAAACAACAAGGCATCTCAGTGAAAGAGGAGGTCATGGAAAGGAGGCAGGAGAGGAGGAGGAAGACTGGAACATGGGCTGGCTGCAGCTGGGTGTCCAGCCCCATGGGCACCATGTCAAGGGGCCGACGAGGATGCTGGCTTCCCGCTCTAGTCCTTCCCCTTGCTCTTCTTTGCTGCATCCGAGAAGCACAGGAGACAGGAGTTAGTGCGTCTGCTGGCAGCTCACTGATCCCCCAGGCACTGCCATGGCAGAACTGTAGCCAGCATGGCTGGCTCAGCATGGTGCAGGGGCCACATCCCTGCAGGCAGCCTCCCTCCACCATGCAAAGCCACATTTTGCACCAGCTCCATTGAGGAGAGTGGGAAATCTCCGTCCCACCAAAGCTGGTGGTGACTTGGAGGGGACCAGGGTGTTTCCTAGCAGCACCTGCATCCCACCCAGCCAGCAGCTGGACTTTGGGGCTGTCATGTGCTGATGCAGAGGGAAGAGCATCTTATGTGATCCCCCAGACCACCAGCACAGCCCAACCCCAATGGGTCAAACTATCCCTGGAGAGCCCCTGCCCGGGGTCCCAGCAGGACCCTTCTGGGGACAGGAGCAGTGGGGACTGACCTTTGGACTTCGACTTCATCTTGGAAGAGCAGGGCTTGGTCACATAGACAATCTCCTCGCACTGGGCATTGTACAGGGCTTTCTTCAAGATGCCGGAGCGAGTCTTCACACCCGTCTGAGCGCTACATGCCCCCCAGCTCTCAAATTTGTACTTGCAGTCAGCTGGAAGAGAGGGAAGTGGCATCAGAGCCGGCCAGGACCTGGTGTGGGCACCAGCCCCAGCCACCCAGCCCAGGGTGGTCCCCAGCCACCCTGCTGCCATGCACCCACCTCCAAACTTCTTCTTCCAGTTGCAGGGGATCTTGCACTTGAGCTTCTTACTCTCGTCTTTGCAAGTCCCCTCACGGTAGCCCAGCCCACAGTCCTTGCTGTTGGGGACGCAGGGTCCCCAGCGCCAGTCCTCGCACTCGGAGCCATCCTTCTTTGCCTTCTCTGCAAGGGAAGGGGGAGTGGGTGCTCGCTGCGGGGGCACGGGAGCACACCCCGGGCTGCCGCCGGCCCCCAGCCCCCTGTCCCGGGCTGCCCCTCACCTTTCTTATTCTTGCCAGCCTCGGCGGTGGCGGCCAGCAGGATCAGCGCCAGGAGGAGGAGGAGGCCCCGGACCTGCATCCTGCCTGGGGAGGAGGGAGAGGGAGAGGCAGGCGAGGGGTCAGGGCGCGATGCGGCAGCGAGGAGGGGGCACGGTGGGCTGCAAGCAGCCTGCCTGGGAGTGAGATGGTAGCTGCCTCCATTGCACACATGCACCTGCCTGTGTGCATGTGTGTGTGTGCACACGTGTACACCCCCATACCCTGCTCGTTGCCACCCATTAGACCGTGTGTATTAATTGCAACAGGAAGGTTAATTGTGCATCTCGGCAACTGCCTCCAGCCAGGGAGCTGTTGGGCTGGGTGCTTGTTCCCATCCCTGCAGCCCCCCATTGCCCTGTGTGCGGTCAAAATGCTCTCTGTGGGGACCCCCACACCCTACACAGCAGCCAGAGAAGGTCCTTTGGTTGGGTGCACCCAGCACCAGGCTGCACCAGGGCTCCTGCCCCCCCCCAAAAGCAAAGCAGGCCCCGCCTGTGTGCTGGCAGCGGGGGTCCTGCTCTCCAGTGCCAGTCCCCTACCCCTCTGTATTTCTCTGTGACTCCTTTATCCAGCACCCAGCAGGCTGCTGCCCCACAACGAAGAGCCCCGGGGCCGGGGGAGCGCAGCTGCCACTGTACCGAAAAAAGTCCAGCAAAACTAAACCTGCTTCCATGAGGGGTCTGAGAGCTAAACCAGTAGATTAAACACCAAAAAAAAAAAAAGTCCCCACAGTATGGGAGCTCATTAGAGAGATGGAGCAGGAGAGCTGCGCCCACTGCTGGTGCTGCGGCCGCCAGCACAGCACCCGTGCATGCGGGGGGGGGGGGGGGTAGGTGTGTGTGCATGCATGTGCATGCAGCTGGGAGCAGGTCGGGGGCGAGGGTGCACGCACACAAGGGTGCAGCTCCTGGGGCCCTGCCCACCCCACCACAGTGGCCTTGGGCCAGGTGACGGCTCCCCTCCGGCTGCCACCACGAGCCTCCGTGGGACACTGCTGCCAACGCTGGGGTTCCAGCTCCCACTCCCAGCAGCCATGCAGAGCGGCGTCTCAAGTCTGGTGGCCCCTTCCCCGCTCCTCCAATGCCCTGCTCTTTGGGATGACACCCATATCTGCGTGGCAGCAGCCAGCCAGCAAATACATCGCACCTGCCCTGGCTCCATGATGGGCTTGGCAGGGCTGGGATGGAGAGGTCAGAACGCACCACGTGTCCCAGGGGAAAGCAGTGCAAGGAAGAGCCCGGGGTCAGCGTTTGCTCCCTGCCCCCAGGCTCCCTGGGCAGTGTGCTGGAGAGAGAAGCTCCCCGCATTATTCAGGCTCCAGCACACTCACCTTTCATGCGTCCACTGCCGCGAAGCTGCCGGCTTCGCTCTGCATTGAACTGTCACAGGGAATTACACAGCCCGGCTGGCTGAAGGCACAGCCAAGGGGGTGAGGGCTGCCCGCCCCTCGCCCAGCCCGGCTGGGAGCCATCCTGCCGAGTACGGCATGGCTCAGCCCTGTTCCCACCCAGCTGCCTTCAAAGGGTGCAAAAGCTCAGCCCAGAGGGCCCAGTTACAGAGAGCAAGGCTGCAGCTAAGCTGAGTTGCTGGCACTCCTGCCCCACTTGCTGTTGGGGCAACACCTCCGACACCCGTACTATTCACAGCATCCCCCTGATTTCAGGTGCTCTGTAAACTTCTTCCATGCTTTGCCGCAGAGCATTTCCCTCTGCTCCTGAACCGCCTCCCGGCCCAGCACCTTCCAGCTCAAGTCCTGTGGACGCAGCCTTTAAGCGCCCACGGCAGACAGCCCTGGCTGCCGTGCCTCCGGGCATGGACGCCCTCCACTCCCCACAGCATGGGTACCGTGGGGCCCTGCCCGTGTGTACATAGGGATGTGGGAGGGGGGCTCCGAGGGGCAGCCCAGCTACAGCCCCAGGGATCTGCTCTCAGGCTCTGCCCGGCACATCACGTCCCCCAGGCAAAGTTCTGCAGGGACCCTCAGCCATGGCTCATCCTAAAGCATTCATAAGGGAGAGGGAGTGCAGTTTTCCAAACAGTCTGATCCCTTTTCCAGTCAAACAAGAGCTGTTCCTGGTCAGGCTGCCAGCGCCTTCAGGCATGTTCGCACAGCCCAGCTCCTCCTGCACCCCTGCGGGGCCCTGGCTCCTCTCCTGCTCAGATCCCGGCTGGCTCCGACACTGCATTGGTCTCTCCCAGGAACGGGCTGCACGAGCAGAGCAGCCTGGAGCCTGGCCACACCATGGCAGTCCCCGTTTCCCCTTCCCCTCCCTCCTCTAGCTGCCCTGGGTTTGAGTAATCTACGATCAGCACTATAAAAAAAAAAAATTGCCAGGTGATGCTGGAGCAGAGCCCAAATACCCACTGCTGCAGTGGGAGAGCCTGGACCCCTCTCTGGACACCACTCAGAGCCAGGCAGTGTCACCGGCAAGTGCTTCTGTTAGCGTGGGCCATGCCATCCTCCCCCTGCTCCTGTCCCCTCGCTGCCACCCTGACACTCTCCTGGGAGCAGGGTGGCTGCCGGGCTGGCAGCCCCCTTGCAGCCCCTCTTCCAGCAGCGGGACCTCTCCGCTGGGCTCAAATTGCAGCGGGCTCTGGCAGAGGTGGGCACGGGACTGCCGCCCTCCCTCTGCGGGCTGAGCTGCTCCCCAGTCTCCGGGCAGGGAGCCCAGTGCTCGGGGAGCCCATGGCTTGGGGTACCCAGCACCCCACCAACAGGACTTTCCCTGCTGCCAGGAGAGGGGAAACTTGAGCTTTCCCCCGTGAGCCAAGGCGTTAGCACGACCAGGAGGCTCTGCTGGCGGTACTGGAGGGGAGCAGAGCCGCGGGGGCTGTGGGGCTTTCCAGCAGACGGCCTCACCTTCCCCTCGAAGCGAGGAAAAGGTGCTGCAGGGGCAAAGGGTTTGCTCTGCGTTCCGCCTGTGCAGTGTGGGGCAGAGAGGGGAGCAGGCAGCGCCCTTCCCCGCTTCTACCCTCTGCTCCCTCCCCAGGGCAGATGCTGCGCCCGGACCCCGGCGCAGCCCCTGCCCCTCCGGCCGCTCTGCCCTGCTCCGGGGCAGCTCCCCGGGCTCCGGCCGGAGCAGCTCCCGCCACCTGAGCGCGCCTCCCCGGCCCGCTGTGGGGTGCCCCCCAAAGGCGGTGGGGGGGGGGGGCAAGGTCCCGGGCCCCTGCCTCAACCCCTGCCTGCTGCCTGCTCTCCAGGAGCCCCGGCTCCCTCCAAACCCCCTTCCTTCTGCACCTCCAGGCACTTCCCCAGCTCCTCGCAGGCGAGCCCGCACCCGGGGGGCTGCCGCCCGCGGGACCCCTGCCCCAGTCGCCCGTCCCGCAGCTCCTCCCCAGCCAGGGCCATGTCCCCACCCCGGCAAAGCCCCTTCCCCCGCCGGGGAGCCCTCCGCCTGGATCACTGCCGCCTCCCCGGGGAGGCGAGGGGGGAAATCGCGGGGGCTGGGGGGTCCGACCCCGGGCGCCGGGGCCCCACTCACCTGCGGGGCGCGGAGCGGTGCGGAGCTGCTGCCTTTGTGTGGCGGCCGCGTGCGGAGCCCCCGCGCAGCGCACAGCGGCCCCTGACGTCGGGCTCGGCTGGCAGCAAAAAGGTGGTTTTTTAGCCCAAAACTTTTCGCAAGCTCCTCCTCTGCTCCCCCCCAGCCCCCGGCCAGGCACAAAGGCAGGCCGGCCGGCCGGCGGCGGAGGGGCGGCCCCGGGGGGCAGCCTGGCCCCCCCGGCCGGCGGGGAGGGGGAGCGGCGGGCGGCGGCGGGCCCTGCTCAGCCGGAGAGCGCTGGGGGCACGTCCCCATGTGCCTCACCTTCCTCCGGGCTCTGCAGAGGGGCACCAACGAAGCTGTGAGGGTTCAGCTGAGGGGCTGCAAGCTGAACGGCCGGGCAGGGGTAGGGGCAGGGCTCCCCTGGGGCCCACCGCTCTGAGACCCACTGGAAGATGGCCTCTGGGGCACCCCTGGGGCTAGGTGGGGTGAAGGGAACCACCCCGTGTCTCCACCAGCTCCATGATGCCTCCTTCCCCATCAAGGCCACTGGCATTGCTGGACCGACCTTTCATGGTCTCTGCCCTTCTCATCCGTCTCTGCTTGCTCTGCACCTCGTAGGAGGGTACGGGGAGGGGGTACCTGAAGCAGCACATCACTTTCATGCTGACCCAGGCCTCTCCCCAGCCCTGTCCTTTGAGACCTGCTTGTCCCCAGCTCAGACACGCTGCAGCCCTTCTGCTTGGCCCAATCAGCGATACGAGATCAGACTGCTGGTTGGGGATGAAAGGACCTTGCAGACCTGACTGCTCCCTTCCCCCTGCTCCCGTCCACCCCCTTTTCTCAGGAGGTGAGGAGAGGCAGGGGCCAAGCCAACTCTCTTCTGGAGTTACCAGCCAGAAAGTCGAGTGTCATGCCGAAAGAATGGGGCTGTGGTGGGGAACGGAGCCATTTTTCTACCCCTTACCCTGGAAAAGGCTGCCAAGAGCAGGGCCACCACAGGTGGGGTTGGGGGGGGGGGATGTTTTTTATGAGCTGCTTCACAACCAGGAATCACTTTCCAAGAGATTCCCGCATTTAACTCACACCCTGCCGGCAGTTTCCTGAACATCTGCAGAGGTTCTGAGGAGGGCTGGCAACCATGGGAGCATGTCATCTCCCCTGCCTGCTGCCTGCACAGCAACGGGTGCTGCTCTGGGTGGTGAGGGGTCTGGACATACCAGGTTGTACCTTTGAGCACAGGGTGCAGAAATGGGTCCTGACAGCTGGACAGGTAGCAAAGCCAATAGTTCCCCCAGCCCCCAGTTGCTGGGCCTTTAAACCAAAGCTGAAGAAAGCTGCAGAGACAAACTTCATGGTGAAAAAGAAGGGGAAGGGCCTAGGTGTGCTGCCTTTGGCTGGGGTTCCGTGGCATCAGGTTTGCAAGTCTGAGTTAGGGGACTGTGATGAGCAAACCAGGGCCTGGTGCAGCTGTGAAAGGGCTGGGTGTGGGGCAAGCGCTGCTGCTTTTCTTCACCCATCTCTGGCCAGGAGCCAGAGACCCCTCTGGGGTCCCCAGGGCAGAGCAGCCCAAGGTATGGCAAAGCCCTGTGCAGATTTTCACTCCTTCCTCCGTTTCCAGCCGTTCCCATTCCCCTCCTGTTGCCTCCTCAGGCTGGGGACCAGGAGGCAGGTGCTGGCTGTGTGGGAAAGCAGAGATGCGTTGGTGCACATCGCTCTCAGCAGTGGCTGTGCTTGGTCCCTTTGGGCCCTTTCTGAGGGACGCAGGGAGGGGAACCGCTCCTTCCCCAGCTCAAACAAGCAGCAGAAGGCTGTGTTTGCAGAAAGGGGCCTCATACCGAGGGAAGGAGGGAAAAGAGGTAGCGTGACCAACCCAGGTGCGTTTCCCTGCAATTGCTTAACTCGAGCTTTTTACCTCTAAAAACATCACAAGATAATTCATGGCATGTCGGCTCCGCATTTTCCATCTCCAGCCGAAGCCTGGTCCTTGGGGCACTGTTACCGCACGGTGCGGCGGTGCCAGCACGGGGACACAGCTGCGCACAGGGGGGACGTTTCCCTTGTTCAGACTTGTGGAGGCGGGCGTGTGGCAGGTAATCATTAACACGGCCAACTGCTGTCACCCCAGCTCTGCTTAGCTGGGGCTGGGTTTGCACGGCCTTCCCCAGCCTGCGCGCGTGCCCCCCGTGCATACACCCCCAGGTGTGTTTCCATCCCACAGCAGGCAAGACAGACCTCCAGACCTCCGACACCAAGCTGCAAGGGAGAAATGGAGAATGCTGAGGCCCTTTGGAGAGAAGGGCAGGGCTCTCCCCCAAAGGCAGATTGCCCCTTTCCTAACACCCCTCATCACAGATATCGCATTTGGGAACGCTTCTCTCCCCCACTATAAATTTGACACTGGGGCGGCTGGAAAACTCTCATTGCCATGGTTACTGATGATCCTCGCTGCTGAGACATGGGCCGAGAGCCAACGCGCGCCGGGGTCTGGGCACTGAAGCCTCCTTCCAGTCGCACGTCCGCCCGGTCCCTGGGCAGTGGCCCAGGGAGGCCAGGACAATTTGGTGTGCCTTACACCCGCTACAGACCCCCACTGTTAGCTCTGGGCAGGAGCTGAAAGGCTGAAGGCGATGAAAGGGAGGCGCGGGGGGTGGAAGGGACAACGCAGCCAGGGAAGGAGGCTGCTTCTCCGGGTGGAGAGGGGCGGCAGGAGCGACAGGCAGGCTGCCAAGCTGCCCTCAGGAATCCGAGTTTAAGGTATGAGTATAGCTCCCCATCACCCACCGTGTCCATCCCTGGCTCCCTCACCAGCACTCTGTTGGCCGTAGCGATTACCTTCCTTTTGCAAAGGAAACTCTGCAGGAGAGATGGTGTTGGCCGCAGTCATCCTTATGAGTCCAGGGCTGGAAGCAGAAGCATCCCTAATCCCCCGCTTTTGTAATTGGAGAGTGGCCCTCCTGCCGAAGATAATCCCAGCCCTCAATGCTTGCAGCCCCAGTGCTCAGCACTGGAAGCAGGACGCTCCCCTCTGGAGCTGGGAACAAATGGGAAGAGCCCCTGAGCAGGCTCATCCCTCGCAGAGCAGTGCAGCTGGGTACAGCTCACCACAAAAAAAGGGACAACAGAGACGTTTTGAAACCTGGAAGCTGACTGCTGCTGTAGCACCCACCGACAGCTGTGCAAAGGGCAGGGCAGGCCTGCCGCCCGGGCTGCTGCCTCCCGCCTCAGGGAGGAACGGGAGCAGGGCAGGAACAGCAGGCTGCCAGCTCCTGACTCACGCTCCCAAGCCCTTCTGGATCACTTGGGTTGGCGGTGCGCTTTCTCCCTGTTCCACGTTACACTGAATATCGCTGTATGCCACAGAGCGGGGCAGAAGGTCCCTCAGGGCAAAGTCACTGTATCCAGCAACTATCCCAAAGGGATGCTGTGCAGGAAAACAGGCAAGGACCTGGCCCAGCAGGGAACTCCCCAGAGTACCCCCAGTTAGGACTGGGGCAGAATCCTCAGGGTACAACCTCGAGGGGTGTCACTCGTGCAGCTCCCACCCCATTCTCACAGATGCAGCTGGAGACAGGAACTAAAACATCCATCTCTTTATTTCAATGGCAAGAAACAACAACATCCAAACGGTCCAAGTTGAAAAGCTATGGGAACGCAGGCTCACGCCAGGCCCTTGGCCTGCTGGAGCCAGCACCCTCACAGAGTTACAAAAACACAGTCCTACAACAGCATCTAGGAAACACAGACCCAGGTATTGCACAGAACCCCTGCCCTCCGCAGGCAGGGCGACCAACACCCCCTCCGCCTTGCCGAAATATAAGCCAGGCTTGGAATTGCACAGCAACTCAGCTCACACGCGCACGGAGGGGCTAGGCGGGGAGGGGGACAGCGTGTCTCTCAACTACCTGTACAAAAACTATAAGGAAAGATACAAAACCAGGGAGAAAGTGGGACGCCGGGGCTGTAAACGCCTGCGGGCCGGGATGGGCATCCCAGCTGGGGGGCAGCAGTTTGCACCTTTGAGAAGATGACGGTGCCTTCTCTGTTGGTGGCCAGCGAGCAGTGCTGATGGGAACTCCGGGCGCTGCTGGAGCATCCCAGTTCTGAACGTGTCAGGACACTGTTGTTAATTGCCAATACTACTGCTGGCCCCTGCCACTCTGCACTGCCCTGCACCTCTGCTCCCCACCGCAGCATCCCCCATCCTCCAAGGGAACTCTGCCCCCCAGCCAAAAAGCCTGAAGGGTATTCTGGTTCTCTGCGGTATCCTCATACCCTTTTTTTTGGTATTGGTATTAGGAGAGATTCGAATGGTGCCACCCAGCACTACCCAGCAGGCGCAGCTGGGTGTGAGTGCAGGGGGGACCGCACAGACCCCAGGCAGCAGCAGCATCCTCTCCTAGGACCCAAGCTGCGAGCAGCAACCCGCTTCGCAACCACCGCCCACCCGAAGGTGCCACGCAGGTCCGCAAGGCCCAGAGCCATCAGCTCTCCTCCTCTGCCAGCACCTCCTGGTCCCAGAGACTGTCAGTGCTGCAAAAGCCTTGCTGAAGGGCTGGCTTGATGCCTCTGCAGCTGCTCAGCACCCACAGCATCTGCAGGGCAGGCGGGTCATGGTGCTTCATGCCCCGTGGCAGGTGGTAGGTGAAATGCCATCCCGTTGCAGGCATGACTCGAGGCTGGGAGCCCTGATACTTCCTATGCATCCAAATCCCTCTTTCTGCGAAAACTGGAGAGGGTGAGCTGGTGGCCTGCCCAGGGAGCTTGTGTCTGGGCTGGGCGAGCTCCCAAGTTTTCCCTGCAAAGCCCCGCACCCGGTTTGGGGGATGGCAGGAGTTGGACTCAGAGGATGCATGTTGACAGGTGGAGGGGCATGGGGGGAATCCCTGAGAGCAGCACTGACCCCAGCACTGCCCCTCCAGCCCAGTGCAACATCTAGCATCGGCGGGGGAGCTGAAGCAGGGAGGGCAGCCAGATCCAAGTCAGCATTTGTGAAATATAACGGGCTCCACCGCTGCCACTGCCCAGGCCAAGCGCAGCTCTCCACCACGGCTACGTGCTGCAGCAGGCTCACAAAGAGACGCCCAGCAGACACGGGGTGTGCAGGCTGCCCCACCCAGCCCTGCGGAGGGAAGGATGATGGGAGGGCTCAGTAGCCTTCCTCCATGCCATCCCGGCCCTGGGCCAGACTGCCGACTGGCTGAGCACTAAAGGCAACTGGGAGGGCAGCAGTTGCCCTGCTTCCAGCTGTGCCAGCCCCAGATGCTCTGAGGAAAGGCTGGGACTTCCCTCCTGCCGCAGAAGGCCCCAGTAGGGCAACGCAGAGACCTGGGGCAGCCCCAAACCGACAGGAGGGAGGAGGAGGCAGGGGCAGTAAGTTGTGGTGCTTCCCCTGGGGCAAAGTCTGAGGCTCACAGCCTCTGCTGTCTGCCCGCACAGCCTGTGCCTCCTGCGGCTGTGCCAGACAGGAGAGGAGGAACAGGATGTGAACCTAGCCAAGCATCTAAAGGAGGGGCACTGCCGGCAGGGAGAGGGGGCGAGCAACGATATCCCACAAGGATCATAGGTAGGAGCCTGCGGAGCGGGCACTGGCATCACTCCTGTGCACAAGGGTGAGCCGGGGCTTCAGCCTGGCCTGCCCCAACAGGGCTGCAGGATGGAGCCCATCCAGGGCAGAGAACGTGGCGGATGAGGGGTGAAGGGGGGGAAACACAAAGAGCCAGGCTTCAAGTCCCAAATACCCACTGTCCTGATAAACAGAGTCCCAGCTCAGCCTGGGGCAGAGCTCTGCTGGCTCCATCTCCTCTGGGGACCAGGCTGACATCTAGGGTGGGCTGGGCCAGACTCACAGCTCTGCCAGTTGCCATCATCCTCGTCCTGCCCGAGCTGGCTTGGGCTAAGGCACGCCGAGCACTACACAGCTGTCTCCTGGTCCTCCCGCTGGATCATCTGGTAGTGCTGTCGGTTCTCGAGGTAGGCAGCTAAGTCGGGGTCGTTGGCTTTCTCAGCCCGGTGCTTGGGGGTGTCTCCCTGTATAGGGGAGGCAAAAGATGTCAGAGCGCCGAGCACTGCCTAAACACTGCCTCGGCACCCAAAGGTGCCCCCATTCCCCCACTGAAAAGGTGGTTGCAGCTGGGTCCAGCAGAGTCTACAGCCAAGCCCCAAGGTGGGTGGTAGCCAAATGCCCAGGTGCTCGCCATGGAGCAAAAGCGCGTTCCCGAGGAGCCCGACTGCGCTGCCGGGCTGGAAGCTGTCCCCCGAAGGGCCATTGGCCTCATGTGCAGGCCATGACAGAGAGCATCCCTGACCGTCACCAGCCCCCTGGGAGGAGACAAAGGTTGGTCCCCGTGACCCGCTCTTCCCTGGCGCTGGGGAGGCAGGCGGGAGAGGGTAAGGAATGAGGGGTATGTCTGGGGAATGCCCGGGAATACCAACCCCCCTTCCCTCTCGCAGCCTGGCTAGCGCTCCCGCTCCCGGAGGAGGATCACATTTCACCAGCTTATTGCAGCCATCTGGACTGTGTCCACTAATGAACTCCCGCACTCCATAAAAAGCAAATCTGTTAACAGCTCCCAGCTCCGTCTCCTCTCCCCCTTCCCTCCCCCTGCTCCTCGCTCCTCCTCGCCAAGCACCCGGGCTCTGCCGTGCCGCTAAGAAAGGCCGCGGAAACCTGGCGCCCTGCCGCTGCCATTGAAAACCGGCCCCGGAAGGGATGCCCGGCCTGCCCGGCTCGTCCCCTGGTGCACAGCGGGGCACGGGCGGCTGTGGCAGGGTCTGGGGCCTCCAGGGCGACCCGCAGCCGTGTTTCTCCAGCAGCAACAATGTTCAGACACGCGGAGCCTCCACCAGGCCTGGATGCGGCTGTGGACAAAAGCCCACCTGCACGCGGCTGTGGAGAGGTGCGATGCACCATGAAACCCCCTCTTTTGCACATGCACCCCAAGACCCATGCACACCCCACGGTCCTGCACACATCATCCCCCCCACACAGGCAGGGTTAGACAGACCGCTCCGTGCTTCAGTGCCAGCTCTCCTCGGGGGCCTCCTCCCTGCAGCCCCTGAACACAAGCGCTCATTTAACAAAGCGGGGGAAAGACCGGAGGAGGAATTGGGTTTCTTTCCCGTCCCCCTGCAGAAGCCCCACTGCAACGCTGCCTGCCCGCAGCCTGAAACCGGAGCTGCCAGGGCCCCTCTGCCCAGCCGGGCTGAGGCACGCCAGCCGATAAGGCTCGGCCTCCTGCACCGCTGCAGGGTGCAGGATCAGCCTGCTCCGAACCTGTGCCACAGGTCTGACACTGGGGCTGCTAATGAGGTGGGTTCATGCCTCTGCAGGCAGGCTGCGACCCAGGGCCCATGCGAGGTCAGCACAGCAGCACAGAGGGGTCCCCAGGCAGCTACAAACCCAGACACATGTTTGCACAGGCATGTGCAAGCCCCGTTCCCCGGGGCGGCCGTCATGCCTGAGCGGGGCTCCCTTTTGTGCTGGCAGGTTGGGGGCTGCTCCCCTCCTTTGGGCAGATGAGGGGGCTGGGGGCAGAGAGGGGCCATGTCCCCAGAGCTGCCCTCTCCCCTTGCCTCTGCCGACTAAGTCTCCAGCCAGGCCAGCCCCACTCTGGGCACTGTGCAAGGCCCAAGCCTTGGCCAGGACCAAGGAGGAGTGATGGGGAGCCAGAGATTGTCTGTACAGCATCTCCCTGGCAGCTGGCAACGGGGCTCTGCATTGTCTGAGGCAGCCCCCAAGCTCCACCGGCCCCAGCAAGTTTGCACTCCCTGGCTGGGCTCCTACCCTGTGTCCCAGACTCACAGATTGCACCTCCTCGGCTTGTTACTACATCTCCTCTGCTACAGCCCATCGCTATGAGCCTCCACCAGGCAGATGCGGCCACGTTCTCTCTGTCGCTTGCCAGCCCCAGGAACCTCCTGTACCAAAACATGGTCTCAAGCCCCCTTCCCGTGACTCCTCTGCTGGGGCTGGCACAACTCCCTGGCACCAAGGCATGTCTCAATTAACTCAGCATGCGAGGGAAAGGGCCGCCACTGCCCGCTCCCGCTCCCTGTGGGCCAGCTTCACCCGCTGAGAGGAGCTCCCAGTGCCCCCATCACGGCTGCCCGCGGGGGAGAGCAGGGGGAGCCCTGCAGCTGGGAGGGAGTTTACAGCGAGGATGTCCTTGATCTGACCCCGGAGGGTGGGAAGGGGGAGACAGGGATGAGACATTCCAGCCCCTTGCTTCTAATTTAATAAAACAACAGGGAGAGAAGTGGAGGGAGGAGAGGGATTTAACCCCTCTGCAGCTGGGCTCCGCTGGGCAAGCATGGGTGCTTCATGTCAGCTCCTCTCTGGCTGGCAAAGACCCCAGCCAAAGCACCCTTGCTCTGCTCTCCTGCTGGCCCTGCTCCTGACAGCCCCCTGGTCCCCCCAGAAAGCCCCACTGCCAGCCCTCCCACCATCACCTGCAGGTCCGTCTTCATGAGTGAAGCCCCGGCCTCCACGATGTAGTGGCAGATAGTGCGCTGGCGTAAGGCTGCAGCCTGGTGCAAGCTGGTTTCACCGCTGGGGACAAGAAAGTGGGAGATGTGAGATGTCCCCCCCCCGAACGGGGACAAGCAGCATGTGCGGGTGGCAGCAAGGGACAGCAATTTGACTGCAGCAGGAGCTTGCGGTGGGTTGTGCGCTTGTCCAGGCAGCCCTGGCAGAAGAGGGGGTGCTGCCTGGGGATGGTCAGTCCAGAGTGGACTGGGAACCATGGCTGGTGATTAGAGTGAGGGCAGCTGGTAAGTGCCCAGACAACTGGTCACCTTGCAGAGGGTCTGGCCAATAGGCAACGCAAGTCAGTCAGCAACTTACTTCTCCTCCTCCGTGGCATCGAGGATTTCTGACGGGGCTGTGGAGAGAGAGACAGTGCAGGGCAAGTGAGACCTGGCTGTGGGGCAGAGATGGACCCACCTACTCCCCAGTTGTACTCTGTGTCTTTCCATAGGGGCTGCTATTTCTTTCCATTCTGCCTGCAAAGGTCCTGGCTCCAAAGCGCTCAGGCCAGCAATGGCATCTGAGCCCAGCTGAGATCAGGGAAGAAGAGTTGTTGTGGACTCATTACAGAGAAAGACCTAAATAAAAATAAAGCAGCCTCTATTTCAGTGGAAGCTGCCAAAAACAACAGGTCAGCTGCCCTGAAGGCAGAAGCAGGACACTGAGAAATGTTTCCCAGAGACATGCTGGTCCCTGCCAGGATGCGGCAATGGCCATGGGGGCACCCCAGTACTGGCAGACAGATGCCAGGGAAAGCCCATACACCAGAAGGAGGATGTAGCAAACCCAGAGGGAAGGGATCTAAGCCCAGGACCACCCCCTCCAAGCAGAGGGTCGGGCTTTTTCGGCTGCCAGGCTCCTTTGCTAAGGGTGGCACTCTGGCCCCAGCTCACCATTCTCGATGATGTATTTGACGATGTCCTTGCTCCCTGATTTGACAGCATGGTGGAGAACAGTCTGGCCCGAGGAGTCTCGCACCATCAGGTCTCTTCCAGCCTGGTGCAGCTCTTGGAACTACAGGATTGCCAGATTGCTCGAGATGAATTGCCTTTCCCAGCTCCAAGCCCCAAGCCCTGGCATCATGTCCCCAGGGTGCTCGGCAGGTTGTATGGATATTTGGGACCTGGTGGGGAGCTTTGTCCAGCTCAGCCACACCGCCAAGTCCCTTCCCTCCATGTCCCCCAGGCGAGGAACAGGGCTTCTTGCCAGGAGCCTGCCTGGTTTCCAGCCACCACTCTTGGAGGAAGGCCCTCAACAGGAGCTGCTCCAGGGCAATCACGGAGTGCAGCTGGCAGGGCTTCCCACAGCCCAAGGGGGACGCCAGCCGAGCAGGCTGCGGGGCAAGCACCCAGAGCCAGCCCTGGCTGCACATCGCAGCAGGCAGCGGGAGCACCTACCTTGCTGAAGTTGCCGCTCTTGGCAGCTTCTATCAGAAGGTCGTCTGCAAAGAAGGAAGATGGGTCGGGGTCAGAAAAGCCAAGCTGTAATGCCATTTATCTAACTGGGGAGCCAAGGGTTGGGCACCGGAGACTCAGCAATCAGCTGGAGCTTCTCCAGGTGCTAACCCCTTGGTCAGACTGGTTTTACATGGCTCCCCCACCTTCAGACATGTAAGGGACAAGCCAGGGGAAGGAGGGAGACCCTGCATAGCTGGGGGCACAGCCAGACCTCAGCCCCAGGGAGGTGCGCATGCAGGGGGAGCAGTCTCTGCCCATGGGCAGGATGACTTGCGATGGAAGCAGGGAGCAGATCTCCTGGGTGTCAGCCAGCGGCTGAGACGCCTCTCACCCATGACTCACTCACACTTCCAGGCACTGGGCTCCGCTCAAGCTCCAGGAAACTCTTTCCATTTGCTCAGCTCGGTGAGGCCCCTGACCTTGTGCTCCCACCTCCAGAGCTGCCTGGCAGGGACAGCCCCCCAGCCCAGCCCACAGCACTCGGCTCTGCAGGTGGGGGATTAACCCCTCCACCATGCCATTTCCCGCACGGCAGAGTCGGGAAGGCGCCTGGCTGGGCCACTCCACAAATCACTGTCAGGTCTCTCCTGCTCACCTCCGGGGTCACCCGCCTGCAGCACTCTGTGCTCCAACCTAGCACACAGACAACAGGGCTCCTGCCTGCACGCCATGGAAAGGCTAGGCCAAAAAAACCATGGTGGGGAGCCAAAACAGCGCAATCAGAGAGGGTGCGACAGCGGGTGGGACAGTACTCACCTTTGTGCGGGAGGCAGCACTCAGGCTCAGCGCTGGAAGGGAAGAAGAAGAGGCGTAACTTACCCTGCCAGTCCTGGCAGCAGGTTGCCCAAAAGAGCACACAGCGGGTGGAGGGATGGCTGTGGAGAAGCCTGCCCATGGCACTCCTCCAGCAGGCAGGAGCAGAGGCAGGCCAAGGGACTTTGCTGCTCTTTGGTCATGCCTTCTGCTTCTTCCCCAATCTGGATTCTTCCCCATCTCCACTCCCATTTCTACTGCTGATCTCAGCTCTGTTGCTCACCCATACCTGAGGCTGGCCTGACTTGGGCCAACAGACACCCCACCCATGCCCTCTGCCCCACGGGCCAGGCACTGGAGCTTGACCTCATGGCTGAGCCGCCTGGTGATGTGCCACCGCCTCCAGCAGCACTGGCTGGGGAGCAGGGAGGACAGGACAGCATCTCATCGCTTGGTCCAACTCAGCACTGAATTCCTCCTTGCTCCCTTGGAGCCCCCCTGTGATCTGGCCCAGGGATCAATGTAGTGAAGCCAACACTGGCTCTTCCATCGCTGCCCATCCTTCCTGAGCTCCAGCACCCCATTCTCTCCCATCCCAGGCTCACCTGGGGGCAGGAGAGGAGGGTGGAGAGGAGGAAGAGGAAGGGAATGCAAAATGGTGCCCAGTGGGTGTGGCAGACGAGTCGACAAGGTCAGGCATGGCAGGAGAGGTGCCCACGGTCTGGGTGATCACCAGCTCTGGGTCCAGTACATAGAGCTCGTCCTGAGAGATCTCTGTCACATAGTTGAGGTGCTCCTGAAAGACACAAATCAGCCTCCTCATAAGCAAGACCTACTTCTGCATAGCTCCATCTCCCATCCCCTCACATGCAATGCTTTGTAGCCCACCCACTCGCTCAGCAGAGTGATGGTGGCTCGAAGAGTCCTGGGACCTATGCCTGGGAAGCCTCTGCATCTCCTTGTCCTTTTTAGGCTTCCCATCTCCTCCTAACCCAGCAGCTGACCCGTACACCTCATCTCCATGTCCCCCTCTCCAGTTCATTACAGAAAGTATTTAATGCTGGGTAAGACGACCCCCAGTCAGTGGGTGCCTGGCCAGCCTTGCTACATTGCTGTTCCTTACCTGCTCCACTGTAGGGTCCTGCAGGCAGCTTCCAACCCACATCTCTGTTCTCCCACCCATGTTTCCTCCCTTTCCACAGGAACCTCGAGGTGCTAGGGCTGGTCCTGGGCCAGGCCAGTCACACCACTCCTCAAGGAATGCCACAGGGCAGGGCAGCAGTGCCGAGACCTGCGTGTCCCTGAGGCTGAGCCTGCCTGTCGGTCCATGTGAATGCAGGACACTCAAGCACCTTCCCAGCAGATGCCAGGGGGAACAACATTGGAAGACGGGGTCACACTCACCTGTGCGCGGTCTATCCTGTAGAACCGATCAGCCGTGGTTGCTGTAAGACAGGGACAGAGCGAGACAGAGTCATTCTTGGTGTGGGATGAGGGAGATGGCCACTTTCTGCCACAGAGAGGCAGTGAACTATCCAGCCACTTCGTGGCCTGCATGGAGGGCACAGCAAAGCAAACAGCACCCCCTGACCAGCAGCAGCCCCCTTTCCTTCAGGACCCTGCTGTTCTTTCTACCCGAGAGGCAGCCCCTTGGGCTTACAGACCACCACGCCCCTGTGCAACATGCCTTTGCTTGCTGCCTCCTCCTCGATGACTCCTGGCAGGGAGCCACAGGGAAGGCGAGAACACACCTGGCTGACGCTGTGGCCTTTCTGGGGGCTTTCAGGTGCTCCAGCATTAGCCTTAGCAGACGAAGCTCAGGGCTGCGTAGCACATATCTGAGCATTCACTTGCACCAGGTGAGGAACTACTCCAATTTAACATGGTGCATCTTGTTGCAGAGTGCCAAGAAATGGGGGCACTAAGCGGGGCTGGGAGAAGAGGGAGCTCAGCCTCCCACTGACTTGAATGATTAAGGTCGCATGGACCATGAGGCCATGTCAGAGCTTGGGACTGCCAGGTACAACGGAGCACGCCACCACCAGCTGTAGATCCAAGCCCCTGTCTCCTAGGACAGCTTCAAACCAGCCTCCAGCCTGTTGCTGGCAGCAGTCTGTCCGAGTGCATCCCTCTGCTCATCCCTCTTCCTTAGAGGAGATCCCCACAGCAGGAGAGGAGCTCCTTCAACACCAATGGAGCAAGTGGCTGTGCTGGAGCCAGACCCATGCAGCCACCACCCCCAGGGGAGCAGGGAGGGGCTGGGGACTTATGGCATCAGCAGGGGAGAGCAGGACAAGCAAGAGCAGAGCGCCAGGACAATTGGGTCCCCACACAGGGTGGCACTTCCCCTGTGTTCCGTCAGGCTGCTGGTGCCTGCCCAGGCGAGGTTGCTGCGGTGGTACCCTTAGGGACCCGGGGAATTCTCTCTGCAAACAGAGTGGGGATGGGCCAGACCAGATGAGAGGAGTGAAAGAGCCCCATTTAGCCTGTCCTGGCTGGAGATTTACAGCCAGGGAGCTGCTGGTGAAGGCTTGTAATTCAGCTGCTTGAATGAGCCTGCACTGTCTTGAATGAGGCTCTGGCCTCTTTCCTGACACATTTTCCTGTGTCCAGAACCTGCTGCTGGGAGACTGGCAGGAAGAGGGAAAGCGGCCCTGGTACAGCAGCCCTGGTAGTGACACCTGGGAGCAGCAGCGCCAGCATCCCACATGCAGGGCTGGAACCCTGCAGGGAGAAGCTGCACCCTCTCTGCCTGGCACAAGGCTTCCCAAGCCCACTTCGCAACCCACAGCTGTGCTCTACACCCTGCTACTGGGAAGTCAGAGAGATGAAGTGCCACCAGCAGTCATTTCTCTCAGCCAGCTTCCAGGTACAGATGAAGAGCTCTGGAGCCTCTTGGTCAGTGAGGGCAGAGGGAGAGGAGAAAGCTACTTTCAGGCAGGGGAGAAGCAGCAGCTGGAGCCCAGCGGGGATCCTGCTCCCATACCGTTGGGATGCTCACGGTGAGCCTTGCTCCCAGCGTGCTGGAGCAGGGGGGCCCCCTGCCTGCACGACACAGGAGAGCAACCCCAGCAGTCCCGCAGAAACAAGCTCCCTTCAGCTCTGGGGGCAGGAGACCAGCAGCCACTCCTCGTTCCACTTGCCCCTTGCTCCACTCGTGGTCAGCAGCCAGAGACACAGCCTGGGGCAAAAAACTGCTGCACTCGGCTGCAAAGACCCCAACATCCATGAGTCTCAAGTCCCATTTGGCTCTCAGCAGCTTGTCGCTAAGGCTCTGTCCCCTCACTCTCCCAAATTCAGACGAGTCAGCACTCCCAGGTGAAGATGATACTCACAGTCCAGGAAGCACCACTTGGGCGACAGCTTCTGGGATGACAGTGTCTTTGGTTTGGCTCCATCACCCTCCTGCATAAAAAAAGAGAGATAAAGTTGTGTCGCTTGGCCTCCCCATCTCTCCCCAGAGCATCTCTCCTGCTTTGGGAGGTCCCTGCAGACATGGAGGACCACAGGCGCTTGGATGGAAAGGGGAACTTGAAAACAGGCACAGCACACAGCGACGGGGAGCAGCATGGGACAGACTGGAGCTGACACACACCAGCTCACTGGAGAGAGAGGTGCCACAAGATGAGCCCACAAGACCGGCACGGTGCACATGGCAGATGGGCCCGGGGGACAGAGCGAGGCCATACACACCTGAAAGAGCAGGCGCTCTGAAGCAGAGGGCTGTGGAGGGAAATCCTGCAGAAAGGCAAGGTGTGCTGTTACAGCCTTTGTCTGAGCAGCCCCCCAGCCCCTCTCTCGTCCCATTGGTGTTGCTTAATGTGCTGGCATATCTGGCTTTACACACTGCCTGGCCAAGGTCCCTGGTCCCTGCCCTGCTTTGAGGCCAGAGCACAGTGGTTGCCCAAGGAGGGAGAAGAGGTAAACCACGAGGTGACCGAGGAACACCAGCCTCAGTGCACAGCTTTAGAGGTGCAGGAGGTTGCAGAGGCATCAGTCTACCAGGCTGATGCCGTAGGAAAGCGCTACCCTCTAAGCCCAGGAGCTGCTAGCCATGTGCCTGTCTGTGTGTCCTCACTAGTGCCTGGGCACAAGGTGAGCAGGGGACAGGCATGCAGAGCAAGGAGCAGATGCCAGTGTGCCAGCCTGGGCAAGCAGCTCTGCAACTCAGCCCTGCAGGCCACTATGCACATGCTGGATGGGATTCCCTCAGGCACAAGAGCCAGCTAACTGGGGACTGAGCAAGGTCCCTTCAGTCTTCTGAGAGAAAAATCAGACTGAGCAGTGCAGCACCAGGAGGCACGCTGTGGGCTCAGAAGGCATTGCTCACCAGGAGCAAGGGTTACACAGCCCATGTCTGGGTCATGGACACGCACTAGCACATTGGCAGGAGCACAGAAGTTAGTACTTGCACATGAAGAGAGTTGGAGAGGGGAGCAACCCTAATCCAGGCACCCTGGGAGGGGCAGAGCTGTGCCAAGAAACACGGAACCTGCAGAGGGCTGAAGGAACACAGCACAGCAAACAAAGGGACAGAGGAAAGGCCTCCCTGAACACCCAGGGGGTGATAGGCCCCCACAGGATGTACGCTAGCTTATTCCACTGCCCCATAATTTTTCTGGGCCACTGACACTCTGGGCCTGGAGAACAAGGTCAGAAGAGCAACACTGAGAAATACGCTGCCAGAAAGCAGGGAGCAACAATCCATCCAGCTTGGGATCCTGCCTCCACCACAGGGTGAAGGCAAACCGTGACCTGCTACCAGAAGCAGGAGCATGCGTGTTGGTGCGTGCAGGTCAAGGAGGCTTAGAAATCCCTTCCCTGAGCCCCTCCATCCTTGGCATCCAGCCATGACCACTTCCCACGCAAAGCCTCACCTCCTGCAGCCTCTCAATTTGGGTCCGGCACAACTCCAGGTCGCTGTCTCCTGGAACCACAATGATCCCCAGCGGCACAGCTGCACAACAGGGCACAGACACAATTCAGGGAGCAGCCCGTGTCCCATCCCCAACACCTCACACAGCCAAGCTGAGGGCACTGTCGGACTCAGGGACTGCAGCTCCCACCCCCTGGTCGCTCAGCTGGTCACTCACAGGCTTCCTTGAGCTTTTCCTTGTCATAGTGCAGTGCCTCGTAGTCGCGCATGCTGATTCGGCTCACCCGGATCCGCAGCCTCTCGGGCACTGGCTGCTGGCTGCATGCATGGGGGAAGGAAAAGGGAAAGGATCAGAAAGTGACAGCTCGCTTTCTTCTTATCCCACCCACCTCTCCGAAACAGGCAAAAGCACAGACTGAGCTGGGGAGCTTGGCACCAGCAGCTTCTCCAGCGTCAGGGTCTAGCCATACTTCTGTGACCTGATCCCTTCCCAGACCTTTCTTGAGAGAGGATCAAAACGCCTCTGGGAGTGATGGATCAATCCCATGCCTTCCCCCTCCATCCATTCTGCTTTGGAGGTGTCAGATTGATCTGAGGAACCTACTCATTGAACAGAGGCATGGAGTTGCGCCGTTTGGTCTTCTGCACCATGTTGGCTTGGTTGCGCAGGGAGATGTGGATGCAGGAAGCCGCCAGCTTGCAGGGCTCTCCATCTACCTGCATGGGGATGGCCTTGGACGTGGTGAGAACCACCTGCCGGCACTGGCACAGCCGCTCCCCGTGGCCACCGACCTGCAAGGCAGCCTGTGAAAGGGTCCAGAGTGAGAGCAGAGCAGAGCAGAGACTGAGGGGTGGATGGGGGAGCACCCATTGTCAGCCAGATGCCACAAGTGAACCAAGTTCTGGAAGGGATCCACAGAGACCAGGGCATGACAGCACCTCGCCTAAATCTCAGAGGGCAGATACTGTCACACAGGCCAGCACCACAGCTCCTCAGAGGGAAGCTGGGGATCTGGGGGGCTGGCCGACGCCTGGTCAATAGGACCAGTTGCTCCCTTCATTGCTAGCTACAACTGGCAACAGCACCGACTCACCAGGGATGTCATGGTGAAGCCAATAACTTCAATGCAGCCATCATCGTGACGCTGTGGCTCGAAGTCATGGTGCTCCCCAGGGTTGCCCCAGGGCATGGTGCCTGCACAGTACCTGTGAAGGGATGGCAAGCAATGTATGGACAGCCCCTCCCCCCCCCCCCCGCCCCCCAACCTGGGCAGGGATCTGTTGCATGGGGGTGAGAAGCCCAGCACATGAGGGCAGGTCCTGGCGCTGCTCACCTGGGGATGTTCAGGAAGACCAAGCACTGGGGCTTCAGGTCCTGGATCTTGGAGGTCAGGTCTGTCCCATCGCACTGGAGACAACACGGGGCGTTCAGGCTGCTGTAAGGAGGGGCTTGGCCCACCCTACCCACCTGGGAGGAAATTACCTCCCCCTCTGCTCCCCACAGTGACTGCCCTCCAAGCCAGGGGAAGCCAGTGTCCCCAGGAACACATCCTCTCCCCAGCCCTGAGATACCCAGTGTGCCAAGGGACCGCTCCTTGCCCCTTGGCAGCTCAGTCCCCTCCCTGGCCCAGAGCACCCCTACACACTCACAACCAACTTGACGTGCTTCGCTAAGTCTTTGGAGCTCCCCGTGAGGAAGTCGGAGAAAGCCGTCTGCCAAGGCAAGAGACAGCATTAGCACCCACACGTTCACCAAAACGGGCAGCCAGGAAGCCTGCCACCAACCTTCAGACCTCAGCTGCTGAGAGCAGCAAATCCCTTCCTTGTCCATTGGCAGAAGCCCTCTCTTCTCCCCTCCTGAAACAACCTGATCCATTCCTCTGGCCATTTTGCCTACCAAAAATCTTGGGGCACCTTTAGTAACACCCCCCAGTATTCCCTTGCCAGCCCAGTCCCAGCTTTAGGGACGAGCTGGCAAGGTGGGTCTCCTCTTGTGAGAGACTTGAGTCACAAGAGACAAATTCAGTCTCAAGCTGCAATGAAGTACCATAAAACAGAGCTGATGTGACCTCATCTAGAGATACGAGGAGAGACAGTATGGCCTCTGTTACACAGATCCTAGGGTCCCTTTTGGGTTTAACTGTACAGAGAGGAGGGGAGACACAAACAGGAGAGATGTGAGATGGTACAGAGCAGCACTTGGCCTTTAGTGCTGCTCAAATACCGGTCACCCAGCCACATGGGTAGGGAGGTATACTGAGGATGGGGGGATGGACGAACAAAGATGACACTGAGACACAAAGCTCTAGAGGTGAGATACAGGAGGGTGGCATAATTAGCCAGGGAGCTGTAACTGGCCCAAGGTATAAAATAAAAGACCAAAGTAGTGTGGGGACTCTATGGAAAGGCTTCCCGTTCCTCTGCAGGGGGGACAGCCTGCCTCCCCACAGCTCCGGGGAGGTCCTGCCTGGGTGACTGTCCGTGAGCCGGCGAACAAGAACAATAGTGGCAGGAGATCAAGACAGCAACTGTACCGCAGGCCAGAGAGCACGCTGTACTGCCAGCAGCACTCACAGCCAAAGAGGAGCTGCGACTCCCAGGGCTGCAGCCTTTCTCCAGCACCTCTCCAGCTTCAGGGGGGGCTCAGCTTGGGTGCACGTGAAGGCCCACGTAACTCACATGAGTGAGCCGAGGGTGCAGACAGGAGCCGGGGCCATGCCTGTGCTCCAGCTGACGCTAAGGCTGCTACGAAGGCTTGCCCAGATATCCTCCACACACTCACCCCAGCATAGAACATTTTATTCCGAAACCGGCTGTTGAACTTCTCTGGATTGGCCTCTAGGGAAAGGAGAAAAAAGTCCAGGTCATTGGCCTGCACATGGAAATACTTCACTTGCCAGCTCTCCCCAGACATGGCTCTGCAGTCAGCCTCGGCCAGGAGGCAGTCCCCAGCTCTCTTCCTGTGCAGGCACCCCTCTTCCCTCTCTGCAGCCTCCACTTGCTCCTCAGGTTTCACCTCCAGCCCTGTCCCTGGGGCAATCCTCTTGTTCACTTTCCCAGGGAGCATTCTACAGGCCCACCCCTGGGGCACCCCATCACCACAGACCCTGCCCCACAGACCCTGCCGCCCCCCTGTACCTCGGGATTCGTGGAACTCCAGTGTCACCCGCGCGTCAAAGCCAAGGCTGAAATAGTTATTAAAGACATCCAAGGGGAGCTGAAATGGAAAGGAGGAACAAAGATGAGGCTGCCAGCCTGTGGCCACGGCAAAGACGAGGTCAGGCTATAGCAGAGACATGCACTGTGCTCACGAGGCTGAGGGAGCAGAGGCTTGCCTTCCCCCCAGGGAAATACAGAGGTCACCAGCCTGAGATGACCCTGGCTCCTAGGGGTAAGGGACATGGCCCAAGGGGACACACTCTGCTGTCCAAGATACCTGCAATCACCCATGTTTTTGCTAAAGAAACAGTCTCAGAGGGGACTGGGCTTATACCTGTTGCAAGCTGTGGTTAAAAACCTCTGGTGGACATTTAGTTCTGATCTCTACATGCCTTGCCATGAGCGCCATGGGTCAGAGCCACAAGGCAAGGAGTGGAATTGGAGCAGGGATATGCCAGCCCAACACCGTACCTGCAGGTGCTGGGGCTGCCTGAGCCAGTGGGAGAAGGAGAATGCAGACCCCCAGTGCAGGGAACGAACGTGGAGAGGAATGTGTCCCACCTTGTCAGCAGCCGCCTCATCCTTTTCCTCAGGGTTTGCGTCAGGGTTTGGCTCCACATGGAGGTTCCAGCGATCGAGCTGCACAATGTTTCCATCTTCCACATGCGACAGGATCTTGGACAGAGGCTCATCTGTGTAACCCTGGTGAAGAGCAGGACTCAATGAGTCTCCCACCTGCCTCCTGCAGAGATGTCTTCTTCTTTGGGAAGACATCCCAGAGCAAAGGATGTGGAAAAGATCAATTCTACTTGAATGCTCAACAAAGTGGGACTTTAAATTTAAAACCAATACATCTTCCTTCTAAAAATCTCCCAAAGTTTGAAATAGTGATTGCTTTTGTTAATGTCCTGATATATTATAACCTAATTCAGAATAATTCAAATGTCAGAAGAACAGTAACATCCAAACTGCACTTATTTGTTGGTCTGTAGTTAGGGAAAGCCAAAACAGCCAGCCAGTGCAAATCTCCATCCGTGTGTCTGGAACCGGAGTCGAAGCGCTCAGTCCCCGCTCTGTCAGCGGTGAGCTCTTCTGCCCGTCACTTACCCCACCCCAGTTCAGCGTCCTGGCCAAGTCGTTCCCTGTCCCCAAAGGTAGGATTGCCACAGGAGGAGGTGGGTTGAGGCGTAACTGGTCCAGAATGGAGAGTATCCAGCCCACCTGAGTGAGCAAGAGAGTGCAAAGAAACAGTTGGTTATTTCAGGGACCAGCAGCACTAGCGATGGCAGAGGGGCAGAGATGGGGTCCCCTTAGCCACCACCGAGGCTATTCAGTCTTTAATGCTCCAAACTGGTGCTGCAGGAGACACCAGTAACCCCAGTGAGGACACTGGCCCCACAAAAGGGTGAAAAATCCAGACGTGCCACAGACTAGCACTCCCTGGAGCAGTGCATGAGGGGACCCACAGTATCCAGTGCCACCAGCTGGACCACAGACACAGTGCACACATTTTGCCTCGTTCTGGATTACAGCGAGGAGGGCTGCTGCTGGCACTGGAAAGGCCTGGGGCGAAGGGTACTGCAGGCACGAAGGGGTCGGGGGACTCACCGTGCCGTCTCCCCCACACGCCAGGATCCGGAGGTTGTGGACCTTGCGGTACAGCTCCAGCCTGCAGGGAACAGAGGGTGAGGGGAGGGAAGAGGCACTGAAGGTGTTATGCAGCAGCTCCTTGCCCTCACAGAGCCCATGGCATTCACAAAGCCACATGCGTGGCTCCTTCTCCATAGCCACAGCAGCGAGCAAAGCCACAGTAACTTTGGCTTCACCAGCTCTTGTGGAGGAAGAGCAGGGTGTCCACAGTCTGCATACACGTAGATAAGCCAAAACGCAGCAAGCAGACAAGACCCATGCGACATTAATAGAACAAAATGAAATAGATTTGGGAATGTCACCCTAAAGCTGGTCTCTTTGCCACTAGCCTTAAGATTAGACCAGCCCTCCAGCAGGAAACACTGCAAGGCCAGGAATGGCTGCAAGGTATCCTAGAGAGGCCTCTCAAAGCACGAACTTGTTGGAGGTTTCCTCGCACAAGGGAGGTATGGAGCATCAGGCTTCCACCAGCCGAAGAGCTCTGGAGAGGAATCTCTGGGGCAGGGATGGGGGAGAGAAGGGTGCTGCCCCATCAGTACTCACGCCTCCTTGGGTCCACCCTGGCTGAGGTCGAAAACTTGCCGTGGGTTGAGATACCACATGAAGGATTGGATGATCTTGGCTCCCTGTGAAGACAAGAAAGACTTCAGCAGTGGTCAGAGGGAAGAAGGCACCTGGTCTTGAGGACAGGCCAAGACAACGGCATTCTGGGGGGACTCAGGCAAAGCCCGGCCTAGGCGGGAACTGCCAGGCAGCAAACTGGCATTGTGGAGGTTGCCTTGCCTCTTCTGCAGCTGAGACATTACCAAAACTATGCTGAGTCCTCAGAAGCCAAAAGGCAATGCCCCCATAGAGCTGCCTTCTCAGGGAGATGTAGAACAAGGCCATACCTGATTCCCACCACTCTTGGGGTTCACAAACACCAGCAAGGGCTTCATGAGAGGAGCTGGCATGGGCTTGATGACAAAGGGTTTCCACCTCCCTTCCTGCAAGAAACACCGCAGGTCCTTCAACAAACCCGAGGAAATGCAAACTCCCAGCTCCAGCTGAGCTCTAACATCATGCATGGTCAGAAGTGGGAGGAAGAGAACATCCCAGCCATCCTGTAAGCCTTATAGCTGGGATTTACCCTGCCAGCAGGCACCCTCCCTCCACCTCACTCTCCTTAACCTCAGCACAGACCCTGCAAAGCCCCCTTGTTTCCCAGTCCTGCTCCTCACTGCCCAGTCCCTCCACCCTTCCAAGACAAGGTCATTCCACGTCCCCTCATCTCTTACCTCGGCCCCCTTTTTGCTGGATTTCCGCTTGAACGATGTCCTCTTCTTCTTCTTACTAGATTTCAGTGGATTCTAGAGAGAAAAGAAACAAACTCAAAAACTCTGCAAGGAGCTGCTGGGCAAGCAGGAGTTCTGAAAGAGCCACAAGAGCTGAGGTGAGTTACCTGGGGCCGTCGGACCCGCAGAATCCAGGTGGGAGGAACGACGACAGCAGCGTGAGCCCCCAGCGAGCAGGGCTCTTCGATGTGTTGCAGCATGAAACATGACACTTTGCTGTGATACTGGGGAAGGAGTAGAGGAGAGACAGAGAGAAAACTCAGCTACTCTGTTTGCTGGGGACAACCACCTTCTCCTCCTCCTAGATACCCCATGCAGTGCAGGGACTGATGGAGGAAACCATGCAGGAATTTTGTAATGGGAAGGCAATGAGGAGAAAGTTTCTTGTAGGAGCTTCCAGCTACCACAGTACAGCCTCTCCCAGTAAGAGGAGCTGTAAGGGCAGGCTGCAGAGAAGCAGCTTGGGGGGGTCCCAGCAGAAAGCAGAGGTCATTAGATGCAGAACAGGCTGGCAAGACATTTGATGGGGGCTTTGCTCACCGCTTGCTTGCACCAGGAACAGCTGATGGCTACAATCTCTTTACTGTGGAAGGCAAACTTCTGCTGGAAACCCTGTAGAGGGAAGGATAAGAGGCTTAGGGAATTCCCTCGTAGCATTCTACCATCCAACAGGACATTCCCACCACCAAGAGAGATGTTAACAAAGAGAGTGTGCCTGCAGCTGGAGCCCTCTGGATCCCTGTCACATAGCCCCAGCCACCACTACGGCACCAGGGAGGCCACTGCGCTCTGCAGGGGTGTCCCTATTGCCCAAGGAAAGCATGTCAGGAAAACAGTCCCCTCCAGGATTGATTGGGCCCAGGGGGAGAACACCTCTGTGTGGGAAGCGCTTACGTAGTGCTTCACTGTGCAAAACAGGGCATGCGTCTTGGTGTTGCTGTAGGCTACTGCCACCAAATAGGAATGCGGGGATGTCCCTGATCCCCAGCCCTGTTGTCTCTGGTTTGACCTTAGCTTTCCTTCAGGCTGAGAAAAGAACCAAGATGCCCTCTCACCTTGCCACACTGCCGGCATTTCCCTTCCTGCCGCCTCCGGTGTACCCAGTGATGCCGGACAACTATGGGCTAAAGGGAAAAGAAGAAAAACAGAAAAAAAAAAAGGGAGTGAAAGGTCCAGCATGTGAGGGAACGCAGGGGCAGGCAGGAGGAACGGACCCCGCCAGCCAGGATCTCTGCTCTTGCAGCAAACCCACTACTCACATGCACCAACCTCAACCCTCTGGGAGAAGGCAAAGCCAAAGAATCAGGGGGCAAGAGGCCAAATTAAGGTGCTCAGAGAAGAGGGAATTAAAACCAGAAAAACTAGGAAGGAAGCAAGGGAAACTGAAGACTGAGAATCACACAAAGCAAACCCAATGGAGAGTGGGCATGCAGTAGTGTGGAGCACTGCTTTGGTCATAAATCACATCTTCGTCTCCTAACATCTCTGACCAGATGTCCCCAGCACCAGGTGAAAAACATGCCGGTGGAAGGAGTGAAAATCCCCAGGGAGACACAGTTTGCACACACAGCAAAAAGATGGAAGTGCTCACAGCTAAGCAGCGAACTGCCTAGCTCCACGTTCCTTGAGGAGAGGAGCAGCCCCAAAGCCCCCCACACTCCCTTCACCCTGCTCTTCGCCCTAGGGCAAGTCCTGCCAGCCTGCCTCAGCCCCTGCCCGCAGGGAGGGGAGCAAGGCTGCTCACAGGCACCTTCTCTCTGTCTGCAGGCTCACGGTGGGTGAGGGCTAGGACTTGCAGGAGCGATTGTGGAGGCAGGGAAACGTGACAGTGGGATCTCTGAGCGTTGTGGGGGGACAGAAGCTTTGCAATGAAGTACCACATTTCCTATATACTTCCTTCCTCTTCCAGCTCTGGATTGGGAATGGCACTGTGGGGAGGGCAGCAAAGAGGGAAGAGGGAGTGCAAGTTCACAGCCCATGAGGTAGGGTCCAACGCCCTGCTCTTGACAGCGTTTGGGATCATCATGATGATAGAGGCAGAACCTCGCAGGAGATTTGGGTCAGCTCCAGTGTCGTCTGCTCCAAGTGCAGCACATGGGAGAGGAGGAAGAGTCCTGTTGGCTTTAGTGGACATTAATCCACTGCCAGCAGAAGGGGGGTTATGCCCTGACTCAGCTCTGGGTCCCACCAGGCACATGTAGGGAAAGGGCTGACCCTAAAGGGGATCCCTGGCAGCACAAAGGCCAGAAGAGCACCTTTCTAGGGAAGAGCCCTTGGAGGAACTGAGGAGTATTAGAAAGACAGGATGGAGAAGCAGGGTTTGTGAGTAAAAGGAGGAAAACCAGGAAAGGGGAGGGAGAGAAAAATTGTAGAAGTTGGAGAGGAGGAAAATAGAGACAGAAGAGTGAGCAGAGGCAGAGAGTTGTCAGCAGAGCCCAGAAAGAAAGCAAAGGACAAATAAGGGAGCTAGGCTAAGAGTGATATGGGAAGGAGGCACGGCAGAAGAAGCAAAGGAAGAAAGGAAGGTTTAAAGTGACGTTGAAAGCTTTACCTTACCAGGTGACACTGGCATTTCTGAGCAGGCAGCCCTGTGTTTGAGTACCTCTCCCCTACTGCATCTGCTGTGCCAGCACAAGCACAGTGTGGGGGCAGCTGCTGTGTTACCAAAATGGCCCATGACTGAGCCATCCACACCCGCTCCAGAGCACTGCATGGGCTACGCAGGCTCCACGGGCTGGAGGGTGAAGCATGAAGGCTGACAAGTGCTTCCACCCGTGCAGCTTGCAGGCAGGTCCCAGGCCACTGCTTACACCCAGGACATTAAAACATGGGCTAAAGGGGTCCGACAGCACCACTGTGGGCATCTTCTGCTGTTACCTGGAGTACCTGTGGCACCCAAGTCAGGGCCGAGGGATAAAGCAAGAAGTGAGCCCGTACTGCTCTCTTCCAAATTGTGTGAGACTTGGGGAACTGCTGTTTGCCACAGCCTCCTCTGCTTGCTTGGGGACCAGCACAAGGCGGGGAAAAACACTCCCAGGAAAGACTGTTTGCAGGTTCCCCCCCATGCAGATGCAGGAGCTTTAGAACATGCAAACCAGCAGACGTTCTGCATTTGCTGCCTGCAAGCTCCTCACTCCTCACACCCAGTCTGTGCTGTTGCCTCGCAAAGAAACATCCCTTTTACTGCGCCATCCCCTTGGAGCCAGGAGGCAGCACGATGCCTGCACTCTGATGGGCACCAGGCTGGCAGCATCTGATGCCTTTGCCACCAAACCGGGAAGGCGAGGAGGTATCAGACATGGGCAGCGTCCCAGGCACATCTCTCACCTCCCGTACGTTCCGGGATCCTGACTCCCTGAAGGAAGGTTTGCAGCGGAAATTTATCTGTAGATTGAACACACACGAGAGGAATCAGTAAAACCATCATACCCAAAGGAAACCTACTGGAGTTTATTTTACTACAGCAGGCCCAGAGCCTCTGGAGATGTTTGACACTTGCCGTGAAACCCCCCACATATCTCTGTTACTGAACAGAATGGAGCCTGGGGTCCCAATCATGTCACTAGATGCTCCTTTCGGTATTGTCTCCTCAGAAGACCCCTCTTTGCAATGACACATTGCAGTCCCCAGTCTTCTTGTGTTTCACTACCCAAGAGGAAGGGCTGCCCAGGAAAAGGCTGTTACAGCTTTGCAAGCCACAGAGAGGGCTTAACAGGCTCTACTCACTTTCTCCAGCTGTTCGATGCAGGGTGTATGCACTACGATCTTGCAGGCTGCACACTTACGCCTGGAGAGAGGTTTTTGCTGGACGATGAGAAAATAGGAGGAAAAACATGCATGTGAACAGCAGTGTTCAGAGGCTGGCAAGCTCAGCCTCCCATTACACCTCCTTCATATATTTTAGATGCAGAACAAGTCCTATAGGAAAGTTATATACACCTAGACTCCTTGCAAGTAGAGGGATCTAAGCATGTGCCTAAAGCAGATGCTCTCGAGTCTGTGACAGAGCAGGGAGGTGCTCTCCCGCTGCTTAATCAGTCCTTGGCCTCTTCTGACATTGCCTGAGAGCACCATGGAAGCTGATCTGGGAGGCACTCGCAGGGCTCCCAGGGTAAGCCCTGTGGGCGGCACAGGATGGCATCAGTGCTCCATGTTCCACACCACAAGCAGGATCGAGTCTGCGAGCCGGGAGGGAGAAAGGCAGCAACGCTGTAAGGTCAGCGCTGCCTGCAGGGTCAGGAGGCAGCAGGCCTGGGTCTCCAGCACTCACTTTTCTCCTCTACCGAAAGGTCTTTCTGGAGAAGCTGGATTCGGATTCTCCCTCTAAGGGTGTGAGATCCCAACAGCCTCTCCCTGGAATATCATCATATCACCTCCAAGTGAGTGGCAACCCTGTGTCGGGTTCCCATTGCAAACTGAGCACCAGCACTGGCAGAAACTGGGGATGCAGCCCTCCAGCACACAGAGGTAGGAGGGACACAGTCCCCCCTTGGCAGCCCCCCAGACCCCCGCGCTTGCCCCGGCAGCAGCAGCAGGGCCTTCGCGGTGTCCCAGCTGGGTGGCAGCACAGCCCGCAGCTGCGGCCCTTGCCGGGGAGGCGGGTGACCCCCGGTGACTCACCAGCAGCTTCGCCAT
Source organism: Theristicus caerulescens (assembly GCA_020745775.1). Lineage (NCBI taxonomy): Eukaryota > Metazoa > Chordata > Aves > Pelecaniformes > Threskiornithidae > Theristicus > Theristicus caerulescens. The sequence goes on from CM036564.1 coordinate 28,081,744, forward strand.
ACAGTTCTGTTCCCCAACGTAGCAGAAGTCCCCAGAGACATTGGTCTCAAACCAGATGTGCTCCCCATAGACCGCAGTCTCCTGAAAGGCACAAGACAACGTGTTTCTCTGAGAGCACCTCCAGGTGGGCACCCAAGCCCCTAAAATGCTTTGTGCGAGGGACAAGATACTGGGACAAAGCTGGGGGGTTGGAGATAGGTGTAGGCTGGGAGACAAGATGCATAGAACAACCAGGGCCAACATCTAGACAGAGGAAACCTCACGAAGCTGCTGCCATGGTCCACCTGTTGGAAATGCGAAGGCCCCAGGAAACCAGCTCCAAGACCCACAGCCCAGTCGCAGTGTCCTGCACAGGGGGGCTGCTTCCATCACCCCCTGAGAGGAGACATCGGGGCACATTCAACACAGGGGACTATCCTGAAACAGCTTCTGTTCTATAACCTGAGGATGTGGCTTAAAACCTGCCAGACCTTGCCTGAGAAGGAGCAGGGGCTTGCTCCTGCTGCTTGGCCCCAGCTACCAGAAGACCTCGGCTGTCAGGAGCAGAAGACCTGGCAGTGGAGTAGCTACGCCATCCTCCCAGAAACCACCTGTGCCTGCACAGCCTCTCCTCACAGCATCAAGGGGTGCTGCCAGCAGCACAGACGCTGGCACCAGCTGGTGGCAATGGTAGAGGCCATAAATGTGTCAAAGCTGAAGTCACCTGGGAAGCCTCAGGCTGGGAAGAGCCTGCTGCTTCTTGGCCAGGAGCCCATCCCATGCAACACACAGCAAAACATGCTACAACTTACGCTCCAGTCCACAGTGCTGCGTATCTGCCTCTCTGAGTCGCTCCTCAGGGCTAGCACAGGGTTTGGCTGGGCTACCATGTGCTGGAGGCTGGACTTGGCAATAGCTTTCCTGGAAGACATGGGAGGGCTGGCTATTAGATCAGGGGAGGAGGAATGCAAATCACAGCCTGCTTCTGGGGTGGGTGGTGAGGCTTGAGCAGAAAAGTATCCTCAGGACCAAGTGTCTGGCAATGAGGTGAATCCCCAGCACCGCCGGCCAAGGAGTAACCGCTCCTGCGAGGCAGCTCCGGGGGACAAAGAGGTGCTGGACAATTGCTGACGGCTCAGCTAAAGACACCCTGCACCCGGCAAAAGGCCCAGCCTGGGCCTGCTGGGTCAAAGCCCTTGGGGATGACAGGTCCATTGCGAAACAGCCTGGGACGCTCCACCGAGCTGCAGTGGTGGGGCTGCCTTGCAGGGACAACCCAGAGCCCTTCTCCCACTGAGGTGCCCTGCAGCTCTCCCATACCAAGGCACCTCAGAGCCTGGGGCGTTTTCGGGGACCAGCACAACCATCCGGAAAAAAGAGCAGCTGTTTGTTTGGGCTGGCGAGCTTCTCCCAGATGTGCTAGGGTGGAGGAAAGGAGCACCAGAGCCGGCCAGCTGGAGAAAGTGTGCATCTCCAGCCCACAACCAGGCCTGCCACCTCCCTCTGGCCCCGGGCTGGCAGAAGGGGATGCCCACAAGCCCCAGGGGCTGCACTGAAAGCACCAGAGGCAGCGCTAGCCCGAGCAGGAGATGCTCAGGGGACGCGAGCAGCACTGCAAGACACTGATGGTAGCCAGGGCCAATGGCGCCGAGCCCCTTCCCTCCTGCCCCACCAAGCCTAGTCTGTACCCAGCCTCCCCTCCTCGAGGCATCACCCGCTTGCATGCTGCCGCCATACATACAGCAGCCGGGGGCTCCAGCCGTCCGGGGCGGCGTGGCAGGTGGGCTCCGGTCCCAAGCACTCAGGGAGGGTGGCAGAGGGGCACCCGGCTCTGGCCGCCCCCACGCAGCGCTGGGCCAGCAGCCGCAGGCGGCTGGAGGGGAGCAGCCCGGGCCGGGGGGCATCACTGGAGCGGCGGCGCTGGCTGAGGCGGCGGTAGAGGCCCGGCAAGCCGTAGGCAGCCCGGCTGTACATGAACTCAGTGGGCAGGCGGTGGGAGGAGGTGCGCCGCAGGCAGCGGGGGCCCTGCGACAGCAGCCCGGCCCGGAGCGGCCGCAGCTGGGGCAGCATGGCCAGCCACCTCTCCTCGGCCCACTGCTCGCGCCGGCCCCACTTGGCTCCCCCCGCCGCGCCACCGCCACCATCCTCCGGAGACTCGGATCCGGAGCTGTCGGTGCGGGGCGCCCTGTCCCCCTCCTCTCCAGTGGGGACAAGGCTGGCCAGGAGGATGGAGGGACCCACCAGTTGGGCGTCGACGGCTTGTGCCTGGCCCCCGCGCTTCGTCTGCACGGCAAACCTGGGGCTGAGGCAGGGCGGCGTGGTGCTGGAGCGGCGGCGGGGGCCAGGGTGCTGGGGCTGGCCCAGGCAGGAGAGGACTGGCAGCGGGGTGCCCGAGCCGCGGCGGCGCTGGGCCAGCGAGGTGGAGGGCAGCCCCGTCTGGGAGCGTCGCCTGGCCTTGCCCGTGGGCACGGCCACCACACTGGCACGCCGCAGCCCCTTCCTCCCAAAGTGCCGCCTAAAAAAGGTTTCCATCGCGCCCGGACGGTGGCTGTTAACACAGAGACCAGGAATTAAATAGGCTCCCCCGTGAGCCCTCGCCGGGCTGCAGGGGTCAGGGCAGGGGGATGGGGGGGCAGTAGGGGTCAGAGGACAGAAGCGGGGAGAGGGGGACATGGCGATGCCACCCGGGGTGCGCGGCAGGGTTGGGACCCGCTTGCTGGGTAGATGCACTGCTGGGGCTCCCGCTGGCAACAGCTCCTCCTCTCCTTGGGTTTCACAGCTCAGCCCAGCATGCTGTGACGGCAGGGCAGGTGTCACTGCCTGGCTGGAACCCTCAGCGCCCCACGCTCACTGCTGCGGGATCAGCATAGCCCCTGCATCCCAAGGTGCCAATCAGCCCTGGCGACTACCCCCACCACTCTCCTTCATTCCCTTGGCATTGGTCTGCCTGATTTCCCTGCCGACACCACGCTGCCTAAGCACCAGCCCCATCGAATTTGCAGCAAATTGAAACTAAACCCTTGTGAATCCTAAAGGAATAAAACAACCAGGCAAGCAAAAGCAGGGCAGGCAGATTTGGTAGAAGCTGGCTGGGAGAGCTGGAGTAGAGCAGAGAAGGGCTAGGAAAATCAACCCATCTGTCCTGCTCAAAACTTCCCTCTCCTGGTGGAAAGAGCTTTACCAGGGCTCTTGAGCTTTCCCTGCCCAGCCCTCGAAGCTTAACAGGCTGCCCAGACGTTGCAGCAGTCCATGGAAAGCCCCACGGCGCGGGCAGCTCAGCATGCAGAGGCTGGAGTGGAAGAGGCTGAATCTGGCTAGCTCCAGCGCTCCCCTCCTCCAGAGCTAGTGCTTCACTTCCCACCCTCCAGGCACCGCCTCTCTGCAGCTGCTAAATAGAGAGGATTTATTCAAGGGCAACTCAAAAAAACCCCATCAAGACCCACAGTTTGGTAGAAGTAAACTTCTGGCTCTTCAATTGCTCCCAAGGCAGGAGACTCTGGATCATGGCAGCCTGTAGGCACACATAAGCCACCACCATCACTCTCAACAATTTCCGTGCTGTACGAGGCAGCTCCTCTACCCGTCACGAGGGTACGGGCACACCACTCACCACTGCACTAAGGCTGGCACCTGCTGCACTTGCTTCTACCTTCCTCCCTTCTCGTGCTCTTTTATGCACTCGCTTGCAGGTCATCAATACCAGAGGACCTTCAGGAGAACACCCTGGCCCAAACCTCCACTGCCCTGAGGTCCGAGCAAACAGGCAAATTTTTCAGAAGCTTCCCTTTTTGTTTGGGATATGCATGTATGATGGGACATAGGTGTTACTCTCTGGATTGCAAACTGAAGCTTTTGCTTAGTGCTTGTACCACAAGCAACCCATTGGGCTGTACCTCTATTTCTTTTAGATGAGTACAAAGCTGAGTTTGTATTTTTGGAGAAGGCCAGGCTTGGCTTGGTCTCCTCCAGCCTGGTAGGCAAGGAAGCCAGCTCTTTGGTTTCTACAGTCTCATTGCTGTGCCTGTACTCGGTAACGCAGCACAAGGAGGGAAGAAAGGACAGCAATGCCCTCCAGAGAGCAGCATCAGGGCAGCTAAAGCCTGGTTGAACTGAAAGCAAAAACAAAGTACCACCTCCTCAGAGTGATTTCTCAAGTCCCACCACAGCCAGCAACACATGTGCCTGGTCACCAGCAGGTTAACCATCACACCACTGAGGTCTGTGCAGCTTTGCAGAGGGCAAAAGCATGTTTTGCTGATCACCCTGCTTCCAGCCTGTCCCTGACACTGCAGTGCTCCATTCCTGTTCCTTCTCCCCATCACCTGTAAGATGATGCACAGTAAATTGCGTCATCCCCAATAGGTGTAAAAAATTGTCTGAACAAATAAAACCTGTTAAAAAACACAAGAGGGAACACTGCCTACACGTGGCACGCTGCAGCAGACCCTTTTTGGCTGGCTTTAGCTGCTGGGGGAGACGTACTGTCCAACTACATCCCGAACGACCCGAATGGATGCTCCCTCCTGCCCCAGATATTCCACTAGCACGAAGCTGCTATACTGCTTGCTGAGCTGCTGCTATGGGCAGGAAGATCTCTTAACACAGCTTCCTTCCTTTTTGCACCACAGTCTCGTGAGGAAATCTGCTAGAACAACCTTGGCTTGACATTTATGTTTGAGTACTAGCTGATTACGGCCCTTTTTATCTTCAGGGCTGTCTGCAAGTGGCACATGGACTCATGCTCTGGCCACCAGTGGTGAAGGTTATTACCAGGCAACCATCTGACAGCCCACAACAGCAGCACATGGCAGCTCAGATATGATGGTGAAGATATCTCCATCTCTTGCAACTTACTTCCAATCTGAGCTCCAAATGGTGTATCGCAGGTGTTGAGAGCTGCTGCTGGTGGAGCAGACGGACTGACTGTAGGGGGTGCCCAGGATTGATATGCACCAGCAGAGCTGCATGCAGAGCAGCCAGGGAACCACACGCTGGGCAGAGAGGAGCCCGAGAGGAGCTAAGCCTTGGAAGCCCCTGGCCTAACACCAGCACACCTCTGGGATCTCCACTGTTTGTTGCTGAGACAAGATAGAGAAGAACTGGCACCTGTGGCTGCTCTGCAGACTGCATCGCTCAGCTCAGTTAGGTAAGGAGGCTGGATGGAGGCAGCCTGGCATTTGCAGGGTGGGAGGGAAAGGAAGTACTGCTGCACGCACTAGGATATCAACTCTACTCACAAGCAGCTTTGCACTATCATTTCAATCTCCTTCTGTGAATAAGGAAGGAGCCAGCAGCTCTGGTCTGCTCATGATCTGCAGTCGGAGCTCTTGGGAGGTTTTTTTTTTTTTTTCTAACCAGACCCTCAGAGCTCCTCAGCCTCCTATGCTCCCTGCCTGGCATCGGTGGGCAGAGATGCTGCTGAAGCAGGAACATGTCCCGGAGCCTGGGCAGGCAGCAGTGCTACCCTCGAGAGCTGGGGGAGGAGGGGGCTGCTGCTGGAAGCTCCCAGGGCACTCAGAGTCTAAGGACAGAGCTAACCTTAGTGGCAGGATCTAAATGCTCTTGGAAAGTCAAGCAGGGATTGAAGAGGAAAAACTTGCATCTTGTACCTTCAGTGGACACAGACCTTGTGGATTGGCTGATACGGAGACCCTGCTCTCTGGACAGCCAGCAGCCATCCCTCCTGCAGTGGTGGCAGCTCCAAAACAGAACAAGCTGACTCCTAGGGCTAAACACACAGTGTCCCTCAAGGCATAGGCTCCACCCACACCAGAGAGAAGGAAGAAATTTTTTACAATGAGGGTAGTGAAACACTGGAACAGGTTGCCGAGAGAGGTGGTAGATGCCCCATCCTTGGAAACATTCAAGGACAGGCTGGATGGGGCTCTGAGCAACCTGATGTAGTTGTAGATGTCCCTGCCAATTGCAGGGGGGATGGACTAGATGACCTTTAAAGGTCCCTTCCATCCCAAAGCATTCTATGATGCTATGATTTTATGACTCAGGGAGAGCTTCTTGATATTCAGCTCCGTTATTCTGCTTTCCTCCACTAACCTCAAGCAAACCCCCATGTACCGCACTGAACAGGCCCTGTGTGCCCTTAGACATGTAGAGGGATGCTGTGCCAAACACCTGCTCGGCCCTTCCTCCGAGTTATTATTCCCTCTGTCCCTCCAGCAGTCTGGTCTCTTCTTGCCAGTGCCCAGAAGCAAGAGAGATCCCAGGCTACCTTCATACAGTGTCAAACCTGGCACCCCTCTCCCGGCACCAAGGGTGGCAAGAGGACCCTACTGAAGGACACCACCAGCAGCACAACACACAAGCCTTAAGCCCTGCAGAAGTCTGGACTTGAAAAACACCATCAGCTCCTCCCGACCTTTCAGCAAACCTCCAGTTAGTTGACTGGAAAGCATTTTTTCCAACCACGGGGCTACAGCAAGGAAAATGAGTCTGAGAGTTTTGCCCTGCTCCATGACGAGCGCCTGTCCTGATGGCGGCTGGCTCTGCCCTGGCTTGCTGCGGGTGCTGGGGAGCTGCTGCAGCACCAGAGCTGGTAGCATGCAAGCAGGAGCCCGTTTCAGTTTACAAACTGTCTTCCCCTGGCAAGGGCGCTTGACTGGCACAGCTCAACCACAGGGAAAGTAGAAGTGTTATTAATAACCACCCCTGAGTGACACCAAGATCTCCTGGGCTTCTGCCTCTCTGACTCCTCCCTGCCAGGACACCAGAGGAACCGAGGGACAAGAGCTTGGGAGCCCATCCAGGGAGCTGCTGCTCATCCTCACCCCGCTGACATACCACCAGTTGCCTTCAGCCTTGGTTTCCATCACCAGCTCGCACACTCCCCCTCCTCAAGATACTCAATCTTCCCACATACGCTGCCATCCCCGCACCACCCCTGCTGAGATCCTGTCCCCACTCTCTCGTCTTGCTCCCATGCATCGGTCACCGACCTCTCCTCTCCCTCAGGCTCCCCGGCCAGCATTCTCTGAGGTGCCATGAAGGGCAACCAGCATGGATGAGGTCTGTTGAGGAAGGTGCCCCCGTGCCAGATGGGGAAGGGAGTACACTGGTCAAGATGTGGTACCAGCCCTCAGGGCTTTGGTTGCAGTGAGGTGAGCAGAAATCAGCAAGTTCCCAAACTCTGCGTGATTTGTTTCTACCCAGAATTTCCATTCCAGCTGTAATCTCTCCTACATCACACAAATAAAACAGAGTCAGGAGCTCCCTGTGCTGGAGACACACAGCACCCTCCAGCATGAGCAAGGAGAGGCAGCTCCCCCCAGCACAGGAGTAAGGAGGCTCTGTCCAAACCATGAGCCTTTTAAAGCATTGCGAGGGGTGAGCACAGGCCGTGCTCGCCTTCTATTTTAGGATTCATTCATTTGATCTACTGCAACAAGTGCCACTGCCTACACAGGCCATAGCACCTCACTCCCAGGCTCCCGAGCTGCAAGAGCATGCATTCCCAGGGCAAATCATGGCCAAGGACATCCTCAGTTGTACCGTCACCCTCATATACTGTGGAGGAGATTACTGCCACAACCTTAAGGTTGCCCCTCCAGGCTGCAGAAGGCAGCTTCTGGCCCTTGCAGGACACTCAGAGGGGAACAGTGAGCCCTGGGGTTGATCCAGAGGATTCAGACCTCCCTCCTAGGCCTTAGAAACTGGCTGGTGGTCAGATGCATGCAGCTGCCAAGGACCTCCTCCCAGCCATGAGGTCTCTGCACATGCAGCCCCAGCACGCCTCTCTGCAGGGAGCTGTGTAGAGGCCCCGGCCAGGGCTACTGGGCATGGACAGCGAGAGCAAGGCACCCCTGGCAACATCTAAGGGCTTTGCTAACTTGCTCAGAAGCCTGTCAGTGCTACTGGGCACTTTGGTTGACCAGCCTGGAGGCCCCAGGACTGCACTGCTTCACAAGGGATGGGCAGCAACATCAGTCTGGCCTCTTTGTACCCATCTTGCACGTGGCCAAGAAAGAACACAACTCGCAGCCTCCTGCTCCCACACATACACATTTCTGCTCCACGGCGTTGCAGCAATGGCAGCACTGTGGACCCGATGCAAATACCCTGACACACCCCAGACACAAAAGGGTAACAGGATCCTTGCACAAGATAGCCAGAAGCAAAACTCGTCCACTGGCTTTATTTCAGGGGACAGGAATTTCATGACACACCCCAACTGGCCAGGATGGTTCAGCATCACCAGATCAGCATCACTTCTGACTGTGGGTGCCCCAGGCGGATCACCACGCAGTCCACACCAGGGACGAGACACAGCCACTAACTTTAACCCCATACCACTTTCTGGTTATTCACACTCCATCGGGAGCTGGGGATGCCACACGGAGGAGATGCAGCCTCTAAGCTGCCTTCTTTGAACAAGCAAGGCAGCGGGATGGATGCAGGGACAGGGACCAGCAGCTCCTTGCAGGGGGTTGTAGGCAAGGCAAAGAAACGAAACACCACGGCTTTGCAGCTTGTCATGGGAAGCTTCTCCAAGGGGCAAAGCCGAGTGGAAGGAACAGCCCAGGGCCACGCAGTGACCTGAGCGCGGTCCCCACTGCCTGGCCAAGCCTCAATCAAGGCAAGGCAAAAGGGATCAGCCATCCCACCCTCCTGCCCAGCCCTTCACAAGAAAATGCTCTCAAGTTCAGCTTGCTGGGAAGAGCAGGGGCAGTAAGCAGAAGGGCCTGAGACTTTTTTACAGTTCCTAGCATAACCTCACACCTTTCTGGTGGCAGCTCCATCCCGCCTCTCCCCAAGCTCTGCACGACCCCCTGGTGCCATCTCCCCTTCACTGCCTTCTCAGGGTGAACCTGAGATGTGCTTTAAGGCACATCTGCCAGACTAGCTCAGACCCTCCACTTACGCTTCATAAAGTCAAGAGTTTCCCAGCCCTAAGGCTCAGAGTAATGTTCCCATTACAACAATGTGATTTCCTATCCAAAATCCATGGAAGAGAGTGTTTTATCTTAATTTAAACCAAAGCCATCTCCTTGGAGGCTCCTGGGCTGACTCCGGGTGTTCATATCCCTTGACAACTTTCCACCATCATAACATTATGAAGTTTATTTGCCACTACAGTAAATAGTCTGCCTCCTGGTTATCAAGAAACCTGACAGCCCTGATTTAAACAATCTGTCGCTGCGCTTGGCTGGGGAGCCAAACGGCAAGACTGACAGCCTCGGGCAGCAAATTAACCCGGGATGAAATGCAGAGGGTGAGCCACCACCATCAGCATGCCATGGCTGAGGCAGAGCAGGGGTCTGGGGAGAGGCCGGCTATGCAGTTTCTATTTTGGTCGCCTCAGCAGGACCAGTGACACAAGCTGGGAAGGACTTTGAGAGTTTCTTCTCTCTCTCTCTGAGCTCCCTTTGCAGAGCGACATGCATGAAGCAAAGCAGTGGGGGGCTCAGCAGGGTGCCCTGGTGATTTGGGTGCCCAGCCCGTGGTTTCTTTAGCAGATTCCCACCGTCCTCCCCAGGGCTGGTCCCCTCCTTTGATAAGCTCGGCTCCATGCCTCCTACACAGGAGGGACGCGAGGGACATGCTATTTAAAGGGAGGCCGGTCCCACAGCCCAGCTGTCTGATCCAAACTCCCTGAGCAGCCCCAGAGTTTTCTCCCAGCTCGCGGGAACGGCATCCTGGCGTGGGGGTCAGCACCAGGGAGGGGGCGGTGAACCCAGTGTAAAGATAAACTGCAGCACGGCAGATGCAGAGCACAGGCAGAGATTCCCAGGGCTGGGAAGTCTTTGGACCTCCCAAAGGCATGCAAAGACCCAAAGCAAAGCCAAGAGAGCCTCAGGCGCTCAGCTACAGGCACTGATAACAGAGAGATGGGAGCTGCATGCCTCCCTCCAGCTCATGGCAGGGACCGGGAAGGGCATCCCTCCGCTCCCAGCAGAAGCACAGTGCCTCACTGCCACCAGGGGAGATGCCAGGAGTCCACAAGTCTGTCCTGCTTCCCTAAACTATCCCAGGGCAAAGCAGCTGGGGTCTGGGGGTCCCAGCGAGGCACAGGCTAGCTCCCCATGCCACTGTCCTCTGCCACATGCAGATTTCCCGCTGCCATCCCATGCCACACGGGCTGGCAGGATGCAGCCAGTGCCACAACAGGCAGCGGACTGGGCGGCTGGAAACACACCTCTGGCAGGGAAAACCCCTGCCCTCCTTCCAAAGGGGAAAAAACAGCCAGGTGCCACCGAGTGCCACAGTGGCTGCATTTCGCAGAGCCCCTGCCTCAGCCCCGGGGACTGCTCGTAGCCCCACGGGCTCACTCCAGGCTCCGGCAGCAAACACTGCTCAGCAGGAGCAAGGTTGAGGGTCTCGGGGATGACTCTGGGGACTGCTCCCCCCTGCCCTTCCCCAGCAGGATGGGACCTGGTACCTGCTCAGACCATACTCACGAACTAAGGGCTGGCTTCCCCGGGCCCCCCCATCCCCCACCCAGCACAAACAAAAGCAGCAAAATGTGGGGGGCAAGGAGGAAGAGGAGGAGAGAAGGGGTGAGCGAGGGGAAAAGCCCCTGTGACCTGATCCGGAGCGGCGCGGGGTCCCTGCAGGTGCCGAGCGGGTGGCGGTGGCCGCGCAGCAGCGGCGGGCCAACCCTCCCCGACCAAGTCCTAGTTTGGAGAGCGAGCGCTCAGCTTCTCCCTCCGCCTCCTCCCCACGCTGCAAACCCTGACAGCGCTGGTTAAAATAACCAACTGCACTTCCTCCCGGAGCAGCCCGAGGCCGGCTCACCCCCGGCCCCAGGCGCATGCACCAGAGGCGGCCCAGAAAGAGAGGGGGTCCCCCCCAGCACCCAGCCGCCCCCCGGCACCCAACTAAAACCGCTTCCCTCGGAGTGGCAAGAGGAGGATAAGGGGAGGAACCCGCCGAGGAGGCGATTCTCTCCCGCCTCCTTGGGACCTCGATAAAGATAAAGGAGTTTGCACGGCTGATCAGAGCCGAGCTGCCTGCCACGGAGAGCCTGTGCCCACGCACAGAGGTAACTTGCTCCCAAGTTACGGGCACTGTCTGGTCCAGGCTGGCTACACAGACGTCTCAGGAGCTTTCTACCCCCCGCCTCGTTGCTGCAAACCCCCTGTGGGACCTCTCGCAGCCAGGCTGGGGACTTCCCCGTCATGCCTCACCACTACCCCAGGTCCCCCAGCTGCCCCCAGGGAGCTGCTCCCAGCCAAACACAACGCAGCTCCCTCTTGGGGCCATGAAACCCATCTCCACTTCGGCCTTCGCAGAGAGGGGGGGGGTCACACCAAAGGCCAGCTCACTCCATGATGCCCGCAAGGGGTGAGTCACTGGCTGCTGTTATTTCGGTCATTAACCCCGCCATGGGAGCCGATAGCCACACACGCGGCCGTAGTGAGTCAGCGCGAGCGGCTGCAGCTGGGACCTCGTCCTTTCACACCCTGCCTCCTCCTGCCTGTCCCTTCCCCTTGCCTACATGTCACGGCTAAAATTAGACAGGGAGCTCTTTTCCTCTGTGTGTAGGAGTGTGCGTGTGTGCATTTGGACTGTGCCCAGTGTCCTCGGAGCCCAAGGGAGACTACAGCAAAACAATCATAACAAAACATCAGGGGAGGCTGCTGCCAGCAGGGCGAAGGCGGCCAGCTGCCTTCCCCGATGGGTATCTTGAAAGCAGTTCACAGGAAACCATTAACCAGAGGGGAGCCAAGCCCGAAGGCTGAGCTACCACCACCGTTGCTGTCTGTCACGGCAGAAGGAGCGAGTGGCCTTTGCAAAGCAGCGGGAGCTGGGGGTGGGTGAGGACACGTGAGCAAACCTCTCTGCCACCAAAGCTGCTGTGGGGATTGCGTTCGGCCCTTTTCTCACAGTGCCAGCAGGGAAGGGAAGCTGTAGATGCCCAGGGCAGGCAGGAGGACCTGTTCACCCCTGCTTAGCTCTCTTTCCCCTTAAACCTGGCAGCTGCTGAAGGATGGAGGGCTCTGCCCCTTTCCCTACACAGGGTACTCGTCTTTTGGACTTCCCCTCCCAGTGCCAGTAAAGGGCCAGCTGCCACTAGCAGCCGAGCAGGTCCCGGTGTCCTCGCAGACCCAGGACAGCAGTGGTGTCGGCTGTGAGCAGGGGAGGAGGAGGGCTGCAGAGGAAAGGCTGCGGAAGGGCCCCCAGAACAGTCCCCAGTCCGTCATTATTAAGACCCGCTTAGTGGGACCGGCAGGATGTTTTCCCAGTGTATTTATCAAAGAGGAAATTAAAATTGTGCAATAACTAGCTGCCCATCCAGAGCAAAGAAGCCCGGTAAGAGACATGTGCGGTTCCTCCCCAGTCCCTCCTCCAGCCAAGGGAGCTCCATGCCCACCCTGCTCTCCCCGTCCCCCGTGGTCTAAGCACAGCAGAGACCCCGCTGACACCACCTGCTGCTCCTCACCCCCGCCACGCCAGGATGTATACTTGCAAATGGAAACAGTCCAGAGGGATGCCCAGGGCAGATCCTAGCTTGCCCGAAAATCCCTTCCAAGTCAAGCAGACCAGCAAGAGACCAGGTCACTGGTTCTCTAAGTCCCTTTCCCTGGAGGCAGCGGGAACGGGAAGCCCGAGAGCCCTCTCCTCAAGCCAGCCAGGCAAACCCTCCTGCTGCCGTTCTCCTCCTTCCCCCCGTGACTTACTAAGCCCTCACCCTGCAAACACACACGCAGGCGAATGGGCAGCGAGGGAGACATTCGGCTCCCCATGCTGGTGTCACAGGTTTCAGTCTGCTGTGTTCAAGCAGAAACCACTGCTCCGAGCTGAGAGGCTCCCAGCCCCACGCAGCCCTAAGCAAGACTTTCCAAGAGAGGAGACCCTGCTCCCACGCACCTGAAACCACACCACAAGTGGCAGCCCCTGCAGGTGTCTGCAAGGGGGGGGACTGCTCAGCATCCCCGAGAAACCCCATCCCCAGTGATCTCCCCCCCCGCAAAGCCTGAGGCTAAGACAGGAAAGACACCTCCTGTTTCTGCATCCCAAGCCTTCATCGTGACCCTGTGACTAAGCAAAGCACATGCCAACTTGCCACCCAAAAGGCATTTGTTGGTTTAACTGTGACCCTGATACTGATATCAAGTCTAATCTTTGGTTTCACTTTTTCACCTCATGGCAGCGAGCTACCGAGTCTTTTTCTCCCCCACCTCACATCAAAGTTAAAGTAACTCCTTTTAGCAATGTTAAACCTATCACTTCTTGGTTTTGCTAAATGTCAGCTTGTCCCTCTGCTACAAAAGGGAAGGCAGGAAAAGTTGATTTTTTTTTTCTCCTCCACCCTTTTTGTTCTAAATGTCCTCAGCATATCTGCTCTTACATGCTTCCTTTTCTTCTCTCATCCTAACATCCCCACGTCTGCCAGCCTCTGCAGCCTCACCGACGGGCTCTTTTCTCCTGCCTTCCTTTGGAGAGGAGATCCCAGGGGAAGAGGCGCTGCCAGTGCAGAGAGCACGCCATCCTCCCCCTTCCCAGCACAGGCTAACACTTCACCGCAGACTGGTAGCCCAGGGCTGCCTCACTCTGCTCCCCCTCCCACAGGGTGACGCCGGGTGCTCCGGAGAGCACCGGAGCGGGGGGAGCAACCCAGGCTCCAGGTGCAGAGGTTGGGTGGGTGCTGTTGCGCGGCTCCGAGTGCTACCAGGACACGCAAGCCTGTGCAGCGGCGAGCTGGTTCACAGCTGCCTTGGCTGGAGGTTTGCTTCTGAGCATCAGCCAGCCCGTGGCAGGGGCTGATGAGTTTAAGCCAGCAAGCTCACCGACCACTTCACCCGCGGCAGCACAAGAAAAGCTCCACGTGGACGCTTTGCAAAGCCCTCCCTTGCAGAGGAGAGGAAAGCAAAACCAGGAGCGAGGAGACAAGGCCAGCGACCCTGCAGAGGGGACGTGCTGCAACACCCAGCTGAAGCAAGCCCCAGGGAAAGGGCCAGAGCTGCACAGCAGAGCGCCGAAGAGCTTCAAAGAGCGACCGTGCCCTCTGGTGTTCAACCCACGGCACTTTGGGCCTCTCCAAACCCCATCTGCTTCCCCTCTGCAGAGCACTACCAGCCACGCTGCCTCTTGCCCCTAACACCTCCAACCACGGGACTCCCAAGCAGCACGTGGGACACAAGACTTTCGTGTCTACAAGGTTGGGCAAGCCAGAGACCGAGCGGGAAACTCAGAAAGGCCCAGGATGCCATGCAGACGGGGTGATACCCAGAGAAACCGTTTAGCAGAAGCCAGGAAGCAGCAGTCCTCAGTGGGGGTCTTCCACCGCGGCGATCCTGCGTGGCACTCACACAAGCACAGCCAAATCCTGACCCGGCTGACGTGCTGCTCCACAAAGACCATGGCATAGGTAGCCCAGGAACGGGGTCTGGGACTTGTCCCTACCTCCACATCCCCTCGGGAGCACTTGTGAGCCCCCAACACCATGGCCAGCCTAGGTATTGGCTCCCACACAGCAACTACATCCCAGCAATCGTGACTGCCTCCCAGGCTCTGGTTTCCCACCACGTCTGGCAGCCCCAGCCCTAATGAACTTCAGGCTGCTTCGGCCATTTGGCTAAACCACCCTCTCAGCATTGTCAGCTTAGGTCTTCAAAGCACTCTGCATGCACAGGGTCTAGGTGCTACAGCCCTCATGCCCACAATGGCTAGGACATGGAGGAGGAAGCCCTCAACACCCCAAACGCCAGCAAAATGGGGGCTGCCATGTTAGACGCTGAAAGTCCAGCAGTGAGCTGCCCTCTAGAACAAGGTTAGTGACACAGGCAGCAGGCAGGCAGCCTGGCTGTCGGCGGCCTTGGTTAGTGCAGGCACAAGAGGGTGACGTGGGGTGAAACGTGGGTGGGAGGGAGGAGAGCTCTTGAGCAGAAATGTTGCGGCAGCTGCTGGGACTGCACAGCCTGTGCAAGCCAATAAAAATACCACATACTTATACACCGCCGGCCGGTGCTTTATCCTCCTGGATCCCCATCGGCCGGGCTGGCTGCCCTGGAGACAAGGGAAGACACCTTTGTGGGGCAGGTGGAGTCTAGGGACACAAAGACAGTGGTCAGCAAGTCCTCCCCATAAACACACCTGGCCACCCGACACACAGCACCGTCCTTCCCCTCCATGGCATGCTGCCCCGGTGCCATCCCTCTACCCGGCGTGCTCTCCCCACAGCCTCGGCGTTTGCAGACCCCAGGGGCCCCAATGGCACCTGCGCCACCACCCCTGCTGTCAGCCGTGGAGGTCAACACAGGCAACATGCCCATGGAGCTGAGGTCAGCAAGGCCATTTCTCCCTTCAGGGCCAGTCGGCGAACATCAAGCACCACACTCTGGCTTCTGGGATACTAACCCAGCCCAGTCCAGAGTCATCTCCAGCCCGACCCAGCCAGCTGCAAGAGCCTAAGGGTACCCAGGCCCTGCACCTCCATGGTGTGCACGGCTCAGGGACTGGGGCCAGGTTGGCACAGAGAGGGAACCCTGCTTCCCTCCCTCCTCCCCTGCACCGGCCCGGCTCCTGGCAGCCTTCACCTTGACCGCTGGGTCTGGGCATGGATTTGAATTTCAAATAAATCATGAAAGCACTCGCCAAGCCTTGCACGGAGGAGCATTGTTTGGGCAGGGCAGGGCAGCTCGCCTGCTCCCAACCTGCCAGTCCCTGCGCACGGGCACCGAGCCCTGGGAGCCCCAACCCACCCCCAGCCAGGGGCTGGGGAGCAAAGCTCTCGGTGACCCAGCGCAGAGGGGGAGCACCTTTCTTTGGACCCCTCCAACACCCACCCCCACCACATCTGCTTCCTCCATCGTTCAAATGACAAGAAAACTTGTGGGCGGGTAACGCTGCTCTTCGAGCCCAGGCGGGGGGTCCTTGTCAGCAGCCTCTGCCGGAGCAGCTCTTGGCCCCAGGCCAACCCGTAGCCCGGCCAGGAGCCAGGCTGGGGAGCGGGGTGTCTCTGACTGTGCACCCTGGCAGCTTTCACGGGACAGGAGCCCCACCGCCTCTTAATCCCACCATCTGCCAGCCTCCAACGGGTGCAAAATCCCTGCAGAAAACATCCCCCCCGCCACATGTCAGCGGCAGCAGCTGCCGGGTGCTTGCCGCCAGAGTGCCCCATCCCACGTCCCCCTGTGTGGTGACCTTGGGCTTGGGCGGTAAGAGGCTTAGCACTGGATCCAGGCAGCTCCTGGCCAGGGCCAGGGCGGCAAGGCAGGACGAGATACAGATAATCTGATTGAGGGAACTTTCACACAGAGGTGCCGGCACGTGGCCAACTACACGGCCCCCTGCTCCCTCTCTGGGCTGGCTACAGGCCGTGCCTGGAGGCTGGGAGCTGGGGAGGAGGCTCTGAGCTGTCTTAGGTACTTCTGCCCCATGACTCTCCATCCTCATCCCACCCGTGAGCCCTGCCCCGGAGAGGAGGTGGGAGCCCCCAGCCAGGAAGGAGTCCCCCCGCTCCCCGGCTCTGCACCTGGGCTGCCAACGGTAAGCGAGGGACGGGCTGTTCCGGCACCCACGTTTCCTGTGGGAGCCGAGCTGTGCCAAAACGAGGGGAAAACCCTCTGCAACGAACCTCTTCGTTAGCTCCCCTGACTTCCTGGGACAGCCAGCCAGCGGGGCCACGTGACTTTCTGCAAAGCCACAGCGTGTTTCGGAGCAAGACTGCTCCCGCCCCGCGGAGAGCCGAGCTGCAGCTGGCGAGGAGGGGAAGGGAGATGGGGTGAGCGGAGCCAGGGAAGGGATGAACATTGAGCTTTTCCCTGCCAGTCCCGGGTGGGATTTTCACGCCTCTCTGGCTGGGAGCCCTGCCACGAGGCTGGGACCAGGCTGTGGTGTGGCTAGAGCCCGACACGAGCCGGCATCCTGCGGTAATGTCAGGGGAATGGCAGCAGAAGCTCAGCCATGCCCGCCGGCAGCAGCCGGCAAGGTGCACTGAAGGCATCTCCCACTGACTCGGGGCACATGGAGGAGGGAGCAGCAGCCCAAGGTGGGACTGCCTCTGGCCAGACCTCTGTCTGCCCCCACAGAAGGGCTTCCCACACCAGTGCCACGTAGCCACCGCCCTGCACCTGCATCTTGGGCAGCATCCCCCAGTCCCCCAGAGACAGGTCCTCAGCTCCCACCCAGCTCCTCTGAGACAGGGGATGCTTAGCTGATTTCCCCAGGCCCTGAACCACTGGGGCCGTGAGATGGGCAAAGCTTGGGCAGGCTGTTCCCAGGCACGGGAGCAACGGCTGCAGGTAGAAACTGGAATTGGCAGCCTAACCCAGACAGCACAACCTGCCCGGCAGGCAGAGCTGAGGCAGGAGACCCATTAACTCCTACTGTCTGGGACGGCAGGGACTGGGAAGAGGTCCTCTCAGTTAGTCCCTGGTGCCATAACGAAGTTTCCCCTGGGGGCAGAGCTCATGGTTAACAACAAAGTTAACACCCCCAGGCATCAACCCCTAAACCACAGGCAGGAGGGGAACAGGGCTGGGTCTAACACATGCATCTAGCACAGACCAGACCGCAGGACTCCATCCCCCCCCGGGCACCGGCCTGGCCAGCGCAGTCTCATCGCTTGCCTTGGCAGAGCTTCACCCTCCACCCGACATCCTGATGGGGAGGAGAAGAAAGCCTCCCAGCTCCCAAAGAGAGACTGCAGCTGCTGCCGGGCCTGCAAGTTGCAACAGAAACACGGGGTATTACTTTTGTAATACTGGAGAGCTGGCCTGGGGAAAGTTCCCGGCCTCAGGATCGCAAAGACAGAGGCACTTATTCCCTCAAAGCCTGGTGCCAGCTCAAGAACCAGCAGGACAGGTTTCCCCTATTTCCATGCCTTGTCCATGTCCCCGAGTACG
Source organism: Theristicus caerulescens (assembly GCA_020745775.1). Classification (NCBI taxonomy): domain Eukaryota; kingdom Metazoa; phylum Chordata; class Aves; order Pelecaniformes; family Threskiornithidae; genus Theristicus; species Theristicus caerulescens. The sequence continues at coordinate 28,099,527 of CM036564.1, forward strand.
TCCTGCACCAGAGTCCCTACCTCTAAAAGTCTCCGGCAGAAGCAATTTACCTCCTACCAGTCCCTGCCTCTTCCAAAAAGGATGGTTTATGGGCCCAAGGGTCAAGGAGCCTAAGCCTCAGCCTGCAGCCCTAGCTCTGTCCCTGAGCTCAGCATCTCAAAGTCAGCACATGCTTACAGGAGCCAGCAAGCAAGTGAACGTGTGGCTGAAAGCTAACTCAGGAGCTTCAGCTCAGGGAGTCACCTGGGAAAAAGAAACCAGAGCTCCACTGAGAGCAGAGCTGGAAGTTATATTTAGAGGCTTTGCCAAGTCTCTGGGGAGACTGTCTGCTCCCCAGGCACGACACCACGATGAGAGAAGGAAATCCTACACTGCATCCCCCACCACCTGCTGGAGCTCAGGTTGCCTTCCACAAGAGCATCCCCCCATCCCAGAGGGCTGGCCGTGCCCTACGAGCATCTCCTTAGTCCCCAAGAGGACCCATGCAATCAAACAGCCCCCAAACTCCCCCCCTTGCAACATCCATGGCTCTGCCTCTCCCCTCTCAACACTGGCTCCTTTCAAAGACCCATGCCTGCTCCCAGTTCCCCCCTACCCTCCACTGCCCTCCTCTCTTCCCATCATTTTCATTCAAAGGAGGGAAGAGGTCCCTTGTCCTCCCTCCTCTCAGCCCCTTGAGGAGATTACAGGGTTTCCTGGAAGGGATGCTCCAAGTCCTAAGCAGATTAGAGGTCCTGCCACCTTCTCCAGTGCGGGTGTACAGCGCTGCAGCAGCCCCTGCTCTGATCTGAGGAGGGCAGCGGAGCCGTCACAGGTGCCCGGGGCTGGAGCGACGAGGCAGGCGGCAGGCAGGGACCATGCTAGGGAGGGCCCCAGCCTCCGGGAGCACCTGGGACCCCCGCACTCTGATCCTTCCCTGCCTCATCCCAACAGCCCCACAGGGAAGCTGCGTTGGCTGGCAACAGGCACGGCTGCTCAGCATGCCCAGTGCTTTTTTTTTTTTCCCCTGGCAAGATCAAAAGTCCCCGAACTGCCCCACGGGAAGTCAGGCCCAGAGCAGAGAGCACAGAGCAAACACGGCAGCGGGAACAGCTCTCGCGACACATCCCACCTGCCCTGCACACAAGCCCAGGTGTCGCAGCAGGGGACAGCTGGGGACGCCCACGGGTGTCGCTGGCCCGGGCCCAGCTAATGCCACTGTGAGCTGGATGGGGAGCAGAGGGTGGAAGGTTTCAGAGAGAGAGGCATGAAAAAGCTGCATGCATGGAGGAGGAGGAGGAGTATTGCTCAACAGCTAGCTGGCAGCAAGGCACATTGTGAAAAAGCCTGTCCCGAGGTAAGCGCTGCTCTCAGCCTGCCAGCATACAGATCGCAAACTTCAGGCTCCCCACCACCGTCTGCCAGGGTGCCTGGGGCTTACCCCACCGCACAGCCCCTCTACCGCACCCGTGCTAGGGGAAAGCGAACCCAAAGCCCCACGCCCTGGCTGGACCTGCTCACTGGCCAAGGGCCAGCAGGTTCGAGGGAATGCGGCGGTACCCCCCCGCACAGCGGGGATGAGGAAGGCTGGGCGGCCGTCCCACCAGCACATCTCCCCCAGCTTTCACATGGGTGTGAGCGTCAAGCTGCAAGAAAGATGGTGACAAGCGACATCCCAGAAAGACGTAGGCGGGTGTTCGGCTCAGTTTCTCGAGCGCCGTTTACCCACACGCCGTGCCACCCACAGACCTTCCCCGGGGCAATGGCAGGCGCCCCCGGGCTCACGTGCAGGCTCCAGCGCTGGGCCTGCCAAAGGACCACAGCCAAAAACTTGATCCCATGCTCTCTGCAGGGCAACCGCCCACCGACCATCCTGATGGTGGCTACGCTCCCTGCTTATGCTGCCGCAGCAGACCCAGTCATCACATGTACCTCCTCTGAAGAGGGATGTGTTAAAGACCCTAAAGCCCACAGGGAAGACCCGTTTCAGCATGCCGCCTCTCCGGCACGTGGGAGAGCAAGACTGGGGCTTTGTCCCTAGCACTCACACTCCCTCCCCAGGTCCCCCCTGGAAAGGGTAAACCACGCTGTTCACTCACAGCACAAGAAAGGGGCCACCTAGGAAGGAAATTTAATCTTAACCACCTATTATCTGATCAGCCCCAATCTCTTTATCAGCCCAATTAAAAGAATTACCCATCCGTGGCCCGGATGCACGTATTGTGCACTTGTCTCCGTCAGCTCTGGAGCCAATTACTCCACCCTCCTGTAAGGCAATTACAAGGTACAGAAATAAGCCCGCTTGCAAAACACAGGGGACTAACATACTGCCAGAGGCCAGAGCTCGGGGGCTTGCGCCTCTTTTTCTTCAAATCCTGTCGGGGCTCACCTGCCCTGGGGACAAGGCGGGCTCTCTTGACATTTTGTGGACCCGTTGCTTGCCTGGCCGTGGCCATGCCTCCCGGCATCACTGCGGGCAGAGCCCGGCAGCATGTGCCCACCTCGGGAGACCTCTCTCCTCGAAGCTATGGCTCTCCAGAGATATTGCCAGCGGGCAAGTTCCTGCTCATTGCCTAAGTTTCCTCTAGACCCACTTCACAGCCACATGAGCTCTGGCTAAGGCCCAGAATTGAAGGGAGTGCAAATTTCCTCACCAATGACTGTTGGAAAGCATTTGGGGGGTAGGGGCTGGCTGTACTGCTTGCCAAAAGAAAGTGCAGCGAAGCCTTCCCCCGCGGTTCCCTCGGAGGAGGTGGAACTTCACGTCACCCTCGGCTCCAATGCTCAGGTGGGCACGAATTCGGCAGCACGCAGCCAATTATCCTGCACAGCTTCCCGCTGAGCCCACCTCCCACGGGCGTGTGTGGGAGCCCCCCTTCCTTCTTGGAGGCCCGTGGGAATCTCTCCTCACTCCCCTGCAGCTCCGGGTGCTCCACTCATCACCCTGAGCTGGAGGAAACCGGGTCCACCGTCAGCAGAAGAAGAGTGAGAAGCATCTATGCACCAAACAATGCAACAGGCATTTCCAGCCGTCCCAGTGGGCATGCTGGCCCCCTCCAGCTTGTTGCCTCCTGCCCATCCCACTTTGCCTCTCCCACACGTGTCCACACTGCAGAAGGTTGTTCACATGCGGAGGCCTTCCCCTTGGCATAGGCTCTGATGTACTTTGCAGGAACAGCAGCCCGAACCCCTGGGAGCCAGGCAGAGACTGCATGCGGTATTGTGGACAGGCCAGAGACTGCCAGGAGCTCCAGCCAGCCACTGCCACCAGCTCTGAAACCAGAGCAGAGGAGAGCACTGCTCCATGGTGGTGTAACCTTGCAAGCCCTCCACTCCCAGCTCCAGCTTGGCTGTGGAGGTTGAAATTGGGGCCTTTCCCCTCCATCCAGCACCTGTGACACCACCCAGGAGCACTGCATCATGCTTCAGCCCCCCTGTACACCAAAAATGCTGACGAGATGTAGGAAGCTCAGCAGAGGGCTACCAAGATGGTTGGGGGTAGGAACTATCAGATACAAGGAGAGTCTGAGATAATGGGGGTGGTTTGCCCTGCAGAAGAGAAGGTTAAGGGGAAATATTATTACTGTCTTCAGCTACCTGACGGGAGGGTACAGAGAGGATTGAGCCAGACGCTGCCCAGAGGTGCACAGCAACAACCTGAGAGACAATGGGCATAGGCTGCAACAAGGGAAACTCTGAATAGGTATCAGGGGAAAAAAATCCCCAGAGGCTGAAGCACGGGAGCAGGTAGCCAGGGAGGCTGTGCAGTCTCCACCCTGGTGACACTCAAAACTCAACATCAGCAGCCTGATCAAGTTCAGCCCTGCTTCGAGGCGGCAGGGTGGACCAGGTGACCTCCAGAGGTCCCTTCAGACCTCAGTTAATCAATGTTCTTACACACCTCCAGATGGCAGGGGAACCCCTTTGCTTACGCAGGCTGAGAATCCCCCAAATCTCAGGAGGCCAACAGCGAGGCTGTGGGATGCGCAAGGAGCCGGGCTGACTCTGGGGAGGAAGCGAGCGAAGCTGGGATCCCAGCAGGCAGCACAGGACCGGCACAGCCATTGCCCCGGCGCTGCAGGACTGCCGGTCTCGCAGCCGAAGCACGGGACGGGTTTGCGGGGATGGAGGCAGGTGGTTCTGAGCGGGTGGAAACAAATCCTCCAGAGATGAGGCTCTGACTTCTCCGGGGAGGAGAGTGGGCGCAGCGAGGGCGATGCTTCCCAACTTCCCGCTGCTCGTGTCAAGAGCTCAAAAGGGGGAAAACGCCAACTCATCCCCCTCCATCCCCACCCCACGTCCCGCATCCCTCGGCGGTTGCGCTCAGCCGCTTGCTGACTTTATGCCCGGGGTCAGCCGCCTCGGCGGGGCCTGGGGCGCCGGGGTCGGGACGCGGCGGCTGCCGACAGCTGCCCGGCGGCGGGAGGCTCCCCTCGGGCGGAGGCAAGGCAGCGGCCCCGCAGCCTCCGCTCAGGATGCTCCAGCCGCCCGCGGCCAGCCCTCGCCCCGGCGGACCGGCCTCCTCCGCCCCCCCCCGCTGCCCGGAGCCCGCCCGGCCGGCGGCGCCCGCCGTCCCGCTGCCGCCCGCCCGCTGCTCACCTGCGCCCGAAGAGCTTGAGGCCGGTGAAGCGCTTGTTGCTGTGCCGGCGGCCCAGCGGAGGCGGCGGCGGCCCCCGCTCGGGCTCGGCGCCGCCCGACGCCCCGGAGGAGGCGGCGGTGGCGGCGGAGGAGGAGGAGGAGGCGGAGGGCGAGCCGCCGGGCGGCGGGGGCCGCACCGCCTCCATGGCCGGGCTCGGGGCTCGGCGCCGCCGCTACCGCCGCCCCGCGCAGGGGAGGGGACGGGGGGCGGGCGGGGGGCGGCGCGGCGACGGCTCCCGCCCCGCCGGGGCCGGCAGGCGGGCAGGAAGTGCGGCCGCGCACCGGCGGCGCCGGAGGCCGCGCCGCGCCGCCAGCGCCCCCTGCCGCCGCCCGGGCTGCGCGGGAGCGGGGCCGGGGGCGCCCGGCGGCAGCGGCAGCGGCCCCGGCCCCGTGGCCCGGCGCCCGGCGCTGCCGGCTCAGGAAGTGCAGTGTCCGCGCCGCCGCCGCCCCGCGCTCGGGAAGAGGCCCGGCGGCAGAAGCGGAGCCTCCCCCCTCCTTCTCCTCCGCCTCCCATTGTTCAGCGCCGGACGGGGGAGGACGGAGCCAACAGCCCCGCCGCCGCCACCGCCCTCTCCGGGGACCGGGAGCCACCGCCGGCTTTGCTGCCGGGGCGGGCGCTGGGCCTCCCTGCCCGCGTTTTACCCAGCCCGGCGAGCCGCCCGCCCCGCTTCTCCGCCCCATCGCCCAGGGGACCCCCGGCGGGGCGGCCGGCAGGCTCGGCGGGCAGGGGCTGGCCTGCTCCGCATGGCTGGCAGCGCTGGGGCTGCCTTCAGCAAGGAAGCGCTCTCCCCGCCTGGCAGGAGCGATGGGCAGCCCTCTTTTGCATGGAAAATGAGCTGGCCTTGATGGCTGCTTTCCCCCGCTCCCCCAAGGGTGCCAAGCCAGGCTGAAAGCCAGGGCTGCGGGGGCTGCCCGGGCAGGGTCCCCGCTGCCAGCCCGGCGCGGCCGCTGGTGCTGACCCGTAACCCCCTTGGGGCAGGTCCTGCTCATCACCTCCGGCACCAGCCATTCCCAGGAGGGAACCAGCTGCGGGAGGAATTCGACAGCCCAGGCAAAGCCCCGCTGACCCCATGCACTCGCAGGCTCGGTGTCGAGAGCGCCCGCGCGACGCTCCAACATCCCCGCTGGGGAGGTTGCGCTGCGCAAGACCGGTGCTGGCATGGCAAGAAGAGGAGGGGATTGCTGGCGAGGCACCGGGAAAGCACGGGAAGCCTTTCCCCCACCCCCCGAAGCGTGGGCTGTCAGCGCCAGCCACAGCACCTCGGCCCACCGAGGGCAAGAGGAAGGCGGCAGAGCCCAGCTCAGCGGGTACCTCGTATCTACGTCCCCCGGAGGGCTCTGGGGAACGTCCCAGGAGCGATGCCGCCACATCTGCCGCAGCACGAGCTGATGCGCTCAGCTGGCCCGGGGTTCACTCTCGCTCTTCCTCCCCCGGTGGCCGCTTTCCGGAGTCATCCTGAGGGCAGGTCCCTGGCAGTGCTCCGCCGCCCGGCCGCCCGCCCAGGGCCCCGGCTTTGTTTGCACCCTCCACCTGGTTCCTCTCTGCACTTCCTGGAAGTGCGAGGGCGGCTGTCATTGCAGCGGGCTGCGCCGCACTCTTCCCCCAGCAGCCCATGGCGTGGGGCCACCTCCTCTGCCAGGCCCTCTCCAGAGCAGCCTCGTGTGCGCCCTCGGCAAGCAGGAGCACTCCCTGGCGCACCGGGCTGTGCGCCGAGGAGCCTCGCCGGGCGGCTCTTCAAAAGCCCCCAGGCTCAAGACAGCCTCCTCTCCCAAAGCTGCCCCAGCACCACCATGCACACGGGGCCATGGCAGCGGGGTTGTCCTCCTGCAGCCCACCCCGTGCCACGTGCATCCTTACCCGCATGGTACTGCAGCACTCACAACCCCCCCAGCTGTATGCGTCCCCCCTGTGCAGTGGGGTCTCCAGACACCCTCCAGCCATGAGCGTCTGCTCGTCCTGCACCAGGGTTTGTCAAAAAAACCACCTGGGTAAGACAGATACAGGGACTGTGGGAAGCGCAAGCATCTGGGAGATGCTCCACAGAGCAGAGAGACAGACTGACATTTCTCATCTGTCCCCTGGTGTGGGTCTGCAGGGCACAGCAGGAGCCTGCAGGATCAGCCTGTCCCCAGCTCCAAAAAACCCCAGCTCTTCACAACCAGGCACTGCCTGGTCTGCTTTGGCTCCAGCAGACCTTCGGATCAGCCAGGGGCTCCGTGGATGGCTTCTGTGCGGCCAGAGAAAAGCAAGTGAGCAGAGCCAGCCCCTGCAGCCCGCACGGATGGCATTTCTGAAGAGGCACATGGTCTTACTTTAGACTCCACCATCAAAAGGAAAAAAAAAACATCGGCAGACCTTGATCTCACCAGGCGAGCTCTGAAACCGAACACAACCCACTGCACTAATTACTGTGTGGAGGGAGGAGAAGGCAGGTCCTGGATGCCTAACTCCAGCTCAGAGATCGGGGAGGGGAGAGGTTTTGTTATCACCGAAATGGTTTGTCATCCCCACTGCTTTGCATGTCATGATGGGTTGGTCGCATTTGCTCCCTGCCTGCAGACATTTCCTTTTCACATTTCGTGCTGCCCTGTGGCATTGATGTCCAGTCCTCTTGCCCAGGAGCACCCAGGCTTGGTGAGGCTGTCAGAGAAGTAACATGCCCTGCCCCGGGACCTTCACCCTGCTCTCTGTGCTGTGTCCATGTGTCCTTCCACAGTCCTGTCCCTCGGGCTTGGTGGAACACCATGGGGGATCCCATAGAAATCCCAGTTCTGGCTGTTCTTGGTCAGGAGACCAGAGGGGACGACCCTGCTGGCACCGACTTCTCTGCAGGCAGCACCGGAGAAGGATGGGGGGTCACTGTGCTGGGTGGTTTTGTGATCCAGCACGCCCCTGTCTCTCTGTGCTAGTGTGTGCAGTGCCCTGGTAAGGAAAGGGTTAAACTGCCTGCTTAGCCCAAACCTGGCAGGATACCTGCCTGTGGCATTCATTGTGAGCTGGGATCAGATAAGGGAGGGGATGGCCAAGGGGGGGGATGGCAATTTCTGTTCGGGGATCCCAGCTCTCCCCACGCAGGAGTGTGCAGGTCTCCCTGCTGGCCTGCTCTCGGGCAGTCCCATCCCACGCTCCCCCCCCCGCACATCTCCACCGCACACAAGGCTGCAGCTGTGGCTGTGGGGACAAGCAGGGAAGGCTAACGGTGTCTTCAGCTGCCTCAGGGAGCAAGCCTGGCCCACCTGATGTGGAAAAACATCAGCAGAAGGGAGGACAGGAGCATTCCCTCTGGCAGCAGCATGGTCTTGGATCGGCTTAAACCAGGGAGCATGTCTGGTTTAAGATGGGGGCTTGGGGCTGTGTTACGTTGCCCTGCCCAGCACTGCTGCAGGCATGTCCCTGCACAGCCAGGCTGTACCCACAGCCTCCCAGTTTCTCCAAAACTGCTTCTTGGGATGTTTCCATCTCTTGTTACACACAGCCCAATCTCCCCAGTTTACCACTGCCTTGCACCTAGGAGCATCCAGGATGAGAGCCATGGAGTGAATACACACCAGCGCTGCTCTCCGAGCACTGTGTGATGCTGACTCCAAACCCATCCTGCCCCTGTGTCTGCCCGGGCCTGTGCCTGACGGCAGGGCCAGCCACCAGCGGTGGGACTGCCACGGCGCCTGGGAGCTCTCACAAGCACTATGCCCAGCAAGCAGAGCTTGTCTCTGGCTCCAGAGAGGGGCAGGGCAGGGGATGGTGAGACACCTGCTTGTCATCCCCCAACCAAGGTCTGTGAGGAGCCACCCACTCATTAGGACTTTCCAGCGCTGTGAGCTTCCCTCCAGCCGTGCCAGGGGGTACCAGCCATCTCCTTTCCCCAGCTACACAGAGGGACACAGACAGATGCCACTGTCAGAGCAGAGCGTGCTCGGCTTGCTGGGAATGAATGGGAATTTGATTATGCTGCTCTGCACAGCTGGGCTAACATGATTAAAAGGCTAGCAGGCAGGACGCAGAGGAAGGAGACCCCTCTCTCCCTGCAGCTGGAGGCTCTCCTTTCCTTCCTCCCCAGCCCCTGCCCTGCCCAGCTGGGACAGAGCGGCTGCACACCCTCTGCCCTGGGACTTCACAAAAACCCAGACCCCAGCCAGATCTGAAGGCAGAAGGAAGAGAAGAGGGCAGAGAGCCATAACCAGCTCCCCCCGGCCCCGCAGGGTTCCCACCTCCCTCTCCCCAGCAGGCCCTGCCAGCTCTCCCCTCTGCCCTGCCTGTGACCAAGCTCCTTTGCTATTTACATTACAAAGCAGCCCCCTCCACTCCCTCTCTGGGTTATATTTAGCTCCCCGACACAGAACAGCCTGTGAGATGCTTTAGCTGCATCCTATCTGCCAGCCAGGGACTGCGCTGAGCAGCCAAGGTGCCCTGCATCTCGCTAGCAGGGATGGGAGCTGGCAAGGGGATGCCCTGCTTTGCTCTGTGGGGTCTAACACCAGGAGGGAGGGCACAGAGGGCCACAGAGACCCCTCTTCTGGATGCCGCAAGATACCTGTGAGGAGACCTATGGTGCGTGGGCTGCGCCAGGCGCTGCCTCCGGAGGTGGCTGAGAGCAGAAGGGGACTGGTCTGACACCCAGCACGTCCGTCACCCCATAGACGTAGCCTGTGGGGAGCCCGTGCAGCGAGCTTTTGTGCAGTTGTGGTTTCCTCTCTGGGTAAACACCCCTGTGGCCTGGGTTGCTGGGAACAGTGGCAGAGACAAAGGCCACCACTGCAAGCGTCACCTCGAAAGCAACTGAGACAGTGTTGAAGATGAGAGAGAGCCCAGAACTGCACAGGCTCCCCAGCCCCGCCAGAGAGGCTGCAGGATGCAGCTGCGGCCAGCCAGCACCTCTCCCAGGCCTCCCTGGCTCCAGGTCACAGGGTTTTTCCGAGAGCAAAGCTCCCTCAGCCTCTAAGTCACCTTATTGCCACTGGAGCTGCCCCACTCGGGGAGCTAGAGATGCTCCTGCCCCACTGCAAAACCTTGGTGGAGACACCCAAACCTAGCAGGAGCTGACTTCGGACTCCCTTTGGCCGAAGCGACTCTCTGGGGAGAGAGGCACAAAGCCCTGGCACTTGTTCAGGGTTTGCTGTGGTGTCAGAGAGCACGGGGTCCTCCTGGCATTGCAGAAGCACCTCCCTACTGGGAAAATTGTCCCAGAATGTGTAAATCTGGTGCATAAGCCAGCATCATTAATAAGCTTGGCACGAAACTGCTACTCAAAGCCCTAAATATAACCTGAGCGCTGAGCTCTCTTCCACCCGCCCAAAGCTCCTCCATACACCATGGCAGCTATTTATGGAAGGAACTTTATTTACATGGGCTTAATATCATTTCTGCTTATTTCAAAACCTTTATATAGCAGCTCATGCCACCTGCCCCTTGTGATGACTAATGGGTCCCAGCAGGAACAGGCAGGTTGGCAGCAGGAAGACTGGGGCCTCCAACCTTTGCTTGACATTGAGGACACCTGTGATACCCACAGCCCACGGAGGAGGTCCTCCAAACTCTGTACCGGGGTTCGGTAAGTGCCTCCAGAGCCAGGCAGCACGATGAGGGGATTTGTGTCAGCACCCCCGCCCAGGGCTTCTCATGCTGCAGGAGGGGCATCTGATGAAAGGTGAGCCCAGCTCTGGGCAATAGCTCCATCACCGCCCAACCTGCTCCAGGGAGCAGCCAGACCCAACCCTGAGTGGGCATCGCAGGACAGCACAAGCAGATTTCCACCCCCAGACATCTTCCTCTCCCATTTCCCCTTCCCTTTGCTTGGCTGCCCGAAATGGAGGGCGGAGGAAGCAGCTCATCCCAAACATCTCCTCCTCCCTCGCTGCTGGCCTGCAGGTAGCTGTGGCATCCACTCCCACCCCGCCAGACTCCTCTCTTCTGCAAAGCCCACGTTGGATGGAGCAAAGCCTCTTGCAAAGAGACCTCTCGCGAGGGTTGAGAAGGACAGAGGTGCTTTGCAGAAGGGTGGCGCGGGCTGGAGCGTGTCAGCGGAGCCGCCTGCCTGGGGCGGCTGGGGTAGGACGAGCAGGATGTAAACAATCCCCAGCAACCTTAGACAATTCTGGAGCAAATTCAGGCTGATGAAATTAGGTTGCAGTAAGGTCCCTTCCTCCCCTGGGGAGACTGGATAATTGCAGCTGGCTAATCCGTTTGCAAAACGCGTCCTGCACATCTGGAGGAAGACAGCTAAGAGGAGAAAATCCTGCTCTGCCCCTCTGCTGGGCACAGTAATTCCTCATCCTTCGTGGCGTCAGGGCAGAGACCCTCCCAGCTCTGCCCGGCGCCTCGGTAAGCTGCCCCGGGTACCGAACAAGGGCCAGGAGGGCAGCGCGTTGCCCCAGCTCATGGCGAGGCTCAGGGATGCAGAGCTGCCTCGGGGAGGACTCTGCCACCCTGGCTCCTGCTCGCCACCCACTGCAGGAATAACAAGTGCTGGAGATGAGTCAGCTCCCGGGCCCCTCCTGCTCTGCAGGCACTAATACGGTTTCCCATTAGTTCCCATTACCGCAATATTAGAGAACAATTTGCTCACAGTTTGCACCACAGCCCTTGCAAGGGGGGAGAAGGGCTGCTGTACGCGTGGGAGCGCAGCAGGGGGTGACTGATAGCTCCTGCCTGAAATCTGCCCCCCCTCTGAGCTCTGCGCCCCAGAGTCCCCGAGTCCCAGGCTGGCAGCAGGAGAGCCCATCCAGCCTCTGCCTGCCACGGCAGCAGGCATGGCACCAAGATCCTCCGTGCCGGTTTTCCACCTGCTTGTAAACTACCTGGCGCTTGCTAAGCACAGCATGACATGGTGACACTGAGCCCAGGAGGACACAGAGACATCCCTGGGCCAAGCCAGCTCAGGAGAAGGGTAAGGAGGTGGCTCCTGCCTTCCCCCCTCCACTCGGTCCCAGACTCTCGCAGCAGCCCAGGGTCAGTCCTGCAAGTGCTCACTTTTACTCCAGGCAGGCACAGGGTCGAAGGATTTCTCCTCAGTTACACCTCAGAGCCATTCTGCAAAGTTTGGGGTACTAAATGGTAAAAGGGCTTAAATGGTGAAAGAACCAGACCTTATTCTCTGTGAAAGAAAGAACAGAGCTGAGCTCCTGGCGGTGCTGACCCAAGCAGGATTTCGGACACCATGGCTGGAGTTGGGAATAGGAGCTGACCTGAGCATCACCAGGCAATGGCTCCCATAAAAGCTCCATGGGAGCTATGAAAACCTCTCTTTGCCTCCACTGGTTTTGCTTGGCTATAGCAAGGGTAAGTGAGTCTTAAGAAGAGCAGTCCTGGCAGAAGAGTCACACCAAGAGCCAGGACAGATACTCCTCTTGCTGCAAGGAGCCCACAGAGGGCACATTTCCAGCCTAAGCCCCCACCTCAGCCCCTTCATCTTTGCATCACTTCTCAGTCTCCCCAGGTAGGATCAAGGTTCCTGGACCTGGGAGTCAAGCAAGGGGAAATTTGCCGTGGGGCAGAGGAGGAAGAGGAGAATCGATGTTATCAGAAGTCCCTTGCATCCAATGTGCTGAACAGTGATAAGCCGCTGCTGCAGCGAAAGAGGGAAACGTCCAGCCCACGGCACCCCGTGCCAGGCCCCCCCCACCCCGTGCCAGAGCTCGTAGGAGGCTGTTGGGCATGGACCACCTGGAGAGGGGCTTGGGAGGCATCACAGCCCCAGGATGGGAAAGGGGAGTTGGGTAGAAGGAAAAATAAGGCGGCCTGTGAGGGTGACAAAGGGACAGCCACTGGGGAGGGGGCTGTTGCATGGGTGGGGAGGGAAGGGGCTAAGCAGTCCCCTTGTCCCTGTGCTCAGATGGTTTCTGGTGAGAAGGCACCAGTGGCTGCCAGAAAGAGCCAGCCCTGCCTCATGGGAGGGAGATGCCCCCGGGACAGGGCACTCCTCCGCCCCAGCCCAGCCCCAGAGCTCGGGTACCCAGGAGCTCCTACCTGTAGGAGACCTGCTTTCTGATGGTCAAGTGCAGGAACTGCTCCTCCACCTCCGCCACCACCACCGCCCCTCTCATCTCCTCCCAAGCTGGATCCACGCCACGGAGGCCCGAGTGTTGCGCTTGCCCGGCGCTCTCTGCATCCGCTGTTCCCAGGAGGCTTGCTGCAGCCCCCCTGGCCGCCTCGCTGTCACCCCTGGCCGGGGTGAAGTCTGTCCAGGTCCTGGGACCTTCAGCCATGCTGGGGTGAAGTGCCTCTCCAGGCAGGGAGTCCTGCTCTGTCCCCACAAACCTCTCAGGCAGCTCGGTCTGGCCCCGCAGGGTCCCACAGTGCTGCTCCGCTTTGCCTCCCCAGGGCCGCAGGATGATCTCAGCGAGGCTTAACTACTTGGAGGAGCACGAGCATGGAGAAAAAGCAGTGTCCAACTTTTTGCAGTGGTATTTATCGGCCTCTTGATAGCAGTTTGGGCAGCTCAGGCGCCGCAGCTCAGCCTCCCTCTGTCTCCGCTGCCCTGCCACAGCGAAGCAGAAGAACAGCTGACGGAAACCCGGAGACGTTGGTGCTGCTCCTTGGAGGAGCCGGCACTGCGAGGGCAGCGGGGAGGGAGCGGGAAACACAACACTCGCCGGAGAAGGGGTCTTAGGAGAGAGCGCATCCAGGGATGGCGATGCTCACAGCAGGCGAAGGAGAGCCCCGGGTGCCTTCTGTGAGGGACCCCCGGGGCCAGGCACGTCCCTTGGCGTCGCCGGCAGCAGCAGCTGAGTGGGAGAGGCAGGCAGAGGTAGGCAGCGAGGAAGGTGCCTGTGCACCGATCCTGCAGCAGCCCTCAAAAAGACAAAGCAGAAAGAGAGCGTGAGTGTGTGCGTGGGGAGGGGGGCTGCGGAGAGCTGCACCGAGTGAGGCAGACTGGTGTCACCTTAGAGACACTCGGAAACTGGCACTTAACCCTTCAGAGGCCAGGGAGGCAGAGGAGGGTGACAACTCAGCCACCCCTCACTGCTCGCAGCTCTGCTGGCATCTGCTTGCCTGCAAGGGCTGCTCAGGGAGCTGGGTCTCAGCCACTCATCTTAACCAGACGCACAGTCAGGTAAAGTCGGGCAGCCTGGAAAACTGCGTGACAGCAGCCCCAGCAGAGCAAAGTACCTGCTGCTCTGGCTGACCATCCAACACGGATAAGCTCTGTCTGGGGATGGAGTCCCCGGTTTTGGGCAGTGATACCCAAGGACAGGTATGGCTGTAGCGTGGCTTCCTTCTTCCCAGCAGGCTCACTCAGATCCTTGCCGCTTCCGAGGACACATTATCCCTGCTTTTTACTAATTCAAGGCATTTTTTCTTCAATCCTGGCATCCAGAGGTAGAAAGGCCTTTCTGTCTCTGCCCACGTCTGTCAGGAGAGTTGCATCATCTGTCTGTCCTGAGATGGGACTGGACTTTGTGGCCTTGGTCCCAGCTCTGGCCTGCCTCAGCCTTGCCCACCCCAGTGCTGCGGATGCCAGCTGGGGTGAGAGATCCCCACAAAGCTCCCGTATGTGCCTGGCTGCTTGTTTTGGATTTGTTCTGGCTCAGATTCACATGCTGAGGCTTTACCTGCTGGGCACTGGGAAATTTGAGCTTCGGGTCTATAAGTGCCACCCCTTGCATCAGTTGCCCACGGCAAGGTCCTACAGTCATGTACCACATCAAGGACACATTGCCATCACCCCTAATCCCAGAGTCTTCCCATAAAGGGCTGGCATGATGGGAGCTGGAACGTGTCCACAGCCTGTTCTGACTCTTTCATCACCTTGGGAGCCATCAGGAGCAGCTCATCCCTCTTGCCAGCACTCCCCATCTCTTCCATGCAGCCTGTGGCACCTCTGCTGCAGGGTGCCACAGCAGGGCACATTTCCACATGCCTCCTGACCCCAATCTGGGAAGCAGCAGGGGCTGGAGAAGGGCTGTGCCTTTCCCTGGGAACCACAGCCCACCGGCACCTCCCATTCAAGTTACCGAACCTTGTCTGGCCCTAAATGTCATGATGACATCTGCCCCCCATCCTGCACTTGCTGGAGAATTTGTGCCTCCCAGGGGCACGGCAGCCCCCGAGCCCACTCCTCTGCACAGTCGTGACTTACAGGGAGCCCCGCACCCTCCTCGCCGCATGACTCAGCCCCTCCAGCCCCCACAGGAGTTGTGTTCCCCTTGAAAGCCGGAGTGCCGCTGGGCCAGCCCTCCCTGACTGGCAGAGCTGGCCTGGGGGAAGTGGCTTCACCCTTGCTTGCTGGGACCGAGATGTGCCCGGGAGCTTGCCAGCACTCCCCGCGCCGATGCACGGCCCTGCTTCATGTCCTCCTGCTGCCCACAGGCATCGCGGAGGTTGGGAGCAGGCTGTGGGAAGGGAGAAGCAGTGGGTACCCCCGGCTGGTGCAGAGGGACCTGTGGCACCTCGCTGCCTCTCACCACCCACTGGGTGATGCCTCTCTGCCTGCCCCGGGGCTCACCCTGGCCTGGGGGTGCCCCCCCGTTGGCCAGGTTGCTATAAGAGCCACCTTCACCCACGCTGGCTGGCCGGGCTGCCAGGGCAGGGCAGAGCTGGGCTGCCCAGAGGAGCTATGGGGATGCAGGATGCAGGTCCACTCGCACTCCCAGGAGATTTTGGCAAACATCTGTCTTGTCCCTCAAGGCTGAAGGAGTCTGTGGCCCCCAGGAAGGGGACGGCCAGGCTGGGGTGGATGCGAGTTGGAGGCTGGGGGAGCACAGGGTCTGGGTGCGGGAAGGAGGGAGGAGCCACCTGGAGGGGGTTCTCACTGATGGCTGCGTCGGTGCCATAGGAAAGGAGCTTCAGGGAGGGAAGCAGAGGTCCTTATTGCAGGAAACTTCCAAGAGCCAGGCACAGCAGAGCCCCAGGGTCGCAGCGTCTCTGGTTGAGGCAGAGAGAGGGGCAGGACAGTGGGTGCCTCCGGCCTTCCCACGGGGGCTGATCCTGTGCTACAGAAAGCCCCTCTGGGGCGAGGAGCAGCCAGCAGAGGATTTTGACCCTTTCTACCCTTGTGCCAAACTGTACGGCTGTCACGCAGGCAGCGCATCCCGATTTTGTGAGTCTGGAGAAGAGGAGACATCATGGGATATGCCTGCATGAGGGGACGTAAGGGATTGCTCAGGCTTCTGCATCTCTCTCTGCCCACCGGTCTCTGCAGGACGTTTCATGTGGCTGTCACTAATGGGGTCACCCTTCCCTTGGAGGGTGCCATTAGAGCTCCCTGAGGACCTGGGAAGGGCAGGCAGACGCTGGCTGGTGACAGTGTGGCTGGGCGGTGGGGTTGGGTCAGTCCCCACCTGGGGCTCACCCACTTACCTGGGGCACGGGCAGGAGAGGGCCTCTCCTGTCCTCTCCTGGGTAGGGATTTCCTTCTGCGTGGGCATGCGGGATGGTGCAAGGGCAGCTCAGTGTTGCCATACAGACCCCGTCCTCCCTTTTGCAGTCACGGGCAAGGCATGGGCTTTCTAGGAAGCAGCATTTCTAGCGAGTAAAGCTCTGGGAGGGTACAGTCTCCTTCCCTTGGCACAAGAAGAGGAACCTCCACCCTGCTCACCCATAAGCCCCGTTTCAGGCAGGAGGTTAGAAAATCTACATGGATTTGTTGAGGCTGAGGTGGGCTGGGTGAGGGTCAGGCCAGGTGCCATCGCTGTTAACAAGCCCTCAGCACCTGGGGAGTGTCAGGAGGTGTGACCGCCCTGTTCTCCCCAGAAGGTGTCCAAAAGCCTGGGTCCCTTGCCAGGCAGCAGGAGCGAAGCCTGCCGATCCCGCGATGGCTCCATGTGAGAACTGCTAGCAGAGTCTCAAACAGTGCCAGCAGGAGGGACCATGCTGGACTCGGAGAGCGGGGATGCTCTTCCGAGAGCCCTAATAGGACATGTACTCCTGTAACAAACCCAATGTACCCGCCAGGCTGCTGCCACGCGCCGCCAGCGGCCCTCTCAGCAGCGGTGAGCTGCAAAAGCCAATTCTTTTCTCTTTTTTTTTCAAGTTGGCCTGGTAACAGAGAACGGTTGGGAATAATTTGTCTCTGAAAAACGAAGCCTGTGTTCTGTTAGCGTTCTTTTGTTCAGGGCTTGTACGTATCGACAGCGCAGAGGTTTGTTAGAAATGTAACCCTAAATGGGCAAAAGCCCGGCTTGGCGTGGCGGAGCTTGGCTGGGGGCATTTGGAGCAGACCAGCGTAACTGAGTGAGGCTGAAGGTGACTTGTAAAGAAGGTGCCCTCTCGCTTTGCTAATTCTCTCGTTCTGCTCTAATTAGTCGCTGTAGCCAAATTGGTAGGTGTGATTGGCTGGCTGCGTTTCGGGAGGCATAGTGAGGATCAAAAGATCCTAATGTGCCTGTTTTGAGCAGCTCGGAGTTATCTGGTAGACTGCAGAATTAGGAGGATTTGTCAAGATGAAGGGAAATTTGCTCCTGATGGATGGGGGTTCTGGTTCCTCCATCCGCGTCAGTGTTAAAGGAGCCAAAGCCTGAGAAATTGTCCTTTTAAGAGCTCCCCTCTTGCACCCATTTGCCTTGATGTTTTGGAGCATGCACGAAGGGCACAGGCCAGAATGTCCCTGGCAGGCAATGCCCGAAGAGCCGAGTGATGTTGCAGAGAGGCGAGGAAGGCAGGAGCCCTTCCCCTGGATGAAACCTGGTGGGAGCGGGGAGAAGCCTGGTTGCACGGTGCGGGAAGGTGCAGCACACTGACGCAGGAGTAGGAGGCTGCTTTTGGACAAGGTGGCGCAGGGAAAATGTCAGACCCTCGACTTAAAACTAGTTCTGGCCCAGGACACAAACTGCAGGGCAGGGGCAGGCACTTCCTTGCATCCGTGGGGGCGTGCAGGGGAAGGGAGCCCTGCAAAGCCCCCATCAGACTAACCTGCCATGGATCCCACATCAAACCCCCTCCGGCAGTACAGACCCAGCCGAGAAAAAGAGAGCTCCTCTCTCTCCCAGCCACTGTTCGATGGCCGGCCCTGTCACAACAGGGTGGCAACAGCTCAGTGCTTTACTCCTCTGCACAAAGAAATGGTAATCCGCAGAGAGAGACCTTTGCAAGCCCCGAGCCTCATGTCCTCCTCCTGTGGCAAAGACGGAGCCCTGCTGTGCCAGCCCAGCCAGAGGCAGGAGACGGAGCCACCTTCTAGCACCTCTGAGAGGGGCTCCTGCTTGGGCTGCCTTCCGGCTGTGGAGGGCCTGGTCGCAAGGAGGAGTTGTTTCAATGGCCAAATTCTAACGAACCCACTTGGAGCTTTCTAGAAAATGAAGATTCATTTTCTAGACCCCCTGTTGTCTTGTATTTCACACAAAATCAGGACAAAACCTATCAGTTTTTGCAGATGTAAATGGACTACTAGGGGTACAGGCTGACAGCCAGCCAGGTCCCAAGTCGTTACCGATCTGAGCGCGGCTGCTCTGCTTTTACAGTTAACCGAAGGATTTAAGTATTTTTTCAGACCGGATGGGAGCAGAGCCACGGTGCTACCAGCAATGTCTTTGTTGTGCAGACCCCCGCACAGCCCCTTCATCACAGGAGCTCATTGCACCTCATAAACTTTCTTCCATGATCCTCCTCCTTGCGAGAGGACGATGTTAGTGGTATTTCGGAAGGGGAGAAGAAACTGAGGCAGAACAGTTCTGACTTGTTCAGAACTGCAGAAGAAGTCACAGTGCTGCTGAAAATAAAACATGCAAGTTTGCTTCCAGTCCCTGACACTGAGCACGAGGTCCCAGCACTGAACCAACGCTGCAGGCGGCCGGGGAACGGGACAGTCGGGCAGCAGGAGGTGAGGAGCTGTGCACGTGGGCTGGCGTGACAACCATGCCACAATGAAAGGACCCGTCAACCCAGGGCTGATGCTGCATCTTTTTATTTTATTTTTATTTTGCTTCACTAAGCAAATGCAGAGCGAGTGATAGGAGGAAGGGAAAAGGTGGCTTGAAAAAACAAAAAAAAAAACCCAAACAAAAAAAACACAGGAGGGAAGAGGCAGCTGCTGGACTATAAGGGGAAAGTGAGTTGCTAACAAGAAAGAAGTTCATAGATGCCAAGCCCGCACTAATTCTTAATAAAATACAATACTGAAAATAGGATCTGAGAGTCTCCAAAATACAATATCTTAAGGGATCGGCAATAATACAAAATAAGGTTCATTATGTACAAACGAGTTCTGCTCTTGGTCTCTGTACAACGGTGGGAGTGGGAGGCACGGGGACATGCTCAGTGGAAGTGTCGGGGTGGAGGAGGGCGTGCTTGGACCCGGCAGTGGTTCTTTGTGCTGGGGCGGAGGCGGAGGACGGGGAATGCAGTGGTATCTGGTGGCCAGCGGGTCCTGTGTGAACCTCGAGAAGAGCAGAGCTATGCTGAAGGCCTTCCTCTTCCTCACCCCACTGGCCACGCATGTATGGTTGCAGCTAGCTGTGTCCAAATTTGTCCTAAATGGCTTTGGGGGGCAAAACAAGTTTTCAAAAGGGAGAAAAGAGGGATGTGAGGGCCCTTCCCTCACTTCTCCCAGTCCTTGAGCAAGAGCCATCCCATCGTTCCTCTCCAGGAAGCCCTCTCCGCTCCCAGCCTGGGGGGAGAGGAGAGGCTGGGGCAGTGCAGAGTGAGTCCCGGGTGCTTGAAGAGAAACAAGCCAGAGGAGCCTGCTGTGAGACCCGGCAGAGTGCGCAGGGGCTCCCACGTACAAACACGGGGCAACCTGCCACACCCCAGATCTGACACTCATGGCCCACGTTGTCCTTCCATCAAATGGCAGCTGAGGGAATGGAGCGAGGAGACACTGGAGCCTTTCAGCAGGGCTTTTGCCGGGGAAGAAGAAGGGTCAGAAATGGGTGTCTGGATGCTAAAGAGGATGGCATAGGCTTGAGATGAGGTCATTTCAGCACCAAACGTGGCAAGTCTGGCCTGAAGGGTGGTATGGCAAGAGTTGGCCACCTTTGGTGCCAGCACTTAGAAGGAAGAGGTCTAAAACAGTCTTTGGCAACCCTGGCCAATTCCAACGTGCCACCTCTTTCCTGACAGACGTACCTGTCACCAGAGATGCCAGTATGTCCTCAGTGGCTTTCACAACACTGCTGTGCACACGGAGGATGTGAGGGGAATGATGGCTATCCGACAGCTCTCCGATGGGCTGCAGAGCTGTCCTTGGTGGTTCCTAGAAAGACCCCATTTGGCATGAAGCAGAACTGGGGATGGAGAGCTGGGATGGGGATCAGGTTATGGGATTGGGTTTCTCTCACGCGCTCTCAAAGAGGGAGGCCCTCAGAACGGAAAGTGAGAAGGCCACTGACTGGTTAGCACTGCACTGTAGGGCCCAAGCTGGGAACAGAAAGGGAAATACCACCCCTGCCAAAGCAAGGGTGCCGAGGCTGGGGAGAAGTGGGTGGTGGGGGAAAATTGTTCTCTGTTTCAGAGCTCTGGTTGCCCAGAAGCTGCTGGCTAATTTTTACGGTAGTTATCTGTCTGGGATCTGTCTCCCCCACTCCGTTTGTGTGCAGATCTTTGCAGATAGTTGGTGTGGAAGTTATGTAGCCATGTCCATCAAGAGAAAACTAGAGCAAGGAAGAACTAGGTTTTCTCTCAACGGAAGCAGAAGTATACTAACAGATGGAGGGGAAGGAATGAGCTCAAACTCTCCAGAGCCATCTCTCCAGCACCAGCATCACCCACTCCTAAGCCCCCCAGGCAGGACAGTAAATCCAGCACTCTCTCTCCTTCAGGTGCATCTGATGTAGCCAAGGGGTACACGCCTGGGGACAGCCCCCTTGGTCTGGAGGCTTTGGGGAGTGAGCTGAATAGTTTGAGGGCTTCCCCTGATCTCCCTCCACTCCAAGGTGAGCCCACACCCATAGGGTAGTGCTCATTTAAGCAGGAGGTAAGGCCAGGAGAAAAGGGCGTCTCAGGGCTTTGCCAGACATTTATTGCTGGTTCTGGCAGTCCTGTGACTCCCCTCAGAGAGATCAGTACTAACAGGGGGGCGCGGGGAAGGGGAGGAGCTGAACCCAAGGCCAGTTTAGGAGTGTCTGAATGCAGCGTCCTCTCCCGCCAAGTCCCCTCAGTTGCTCGGTGAGGAGGGAATCCTGCAATCAGACAGATGAGGCCTTGAGGTCCAGCAGCTGCTACAAGTATTCAGCTGTCTCACTGGAGCTTGTCTCCCTGAGGAAAAGACAAGACAAGACATCAGTCAAGGTTCACTGCAGACTTTATGCAAATTCACCTCTCTGTGTGCCCAGCTGGTTTGCTCTGACCAGGATGGAGCCCTTCCCCAGGGCACTGAACAACTAGCAAGCCTGGGACCGCCTGAATCACCCAGTCCTCCTCACCTCTATGCCAGTGGGAGACTGCTTTATGGAGTCCCAAACTTTTGCTCTAGAAAATAAACTTGGTCTTACACTCCCCACCAGCACTGGCCTCCTCCAGCCACTGCTCTTCAGCTAATTGCCTGTCCCAGGCAGCTCAGCTGTCCTTAGCTTGCAGCAGAGAGGACATGCCTGCTGCTCACTCCCAGACACCATGCTGTGTTTTGGGGCTCAGAGGGTGGCCCCCACCTGCTTACCTCTCATGGAATTGCTCTTTGAGGTGGGCGAGAGTTGGGTCAGTTCGGTTCTGGTCAGGACCCTCCAGCTGGGATTTGCTCAGATATTTGGCCGTCTCATGTGTCCTGGCCAGATGAGGCCTTCCCTCCTCAGACTGCCCTTTTTCGGCCTCCCACCCCTCAGGATGGTCCATGGTTAGGAAGGAGCTATAGCTCTCTTCTAAGGAGCCAGCACCCTCATCATAGAAAAGGAGGCTCCGTGACTGAACTGGAAAAAAGGAGAGCATTGGTTAACAATGAGGACAAGGTCTCTTGCAATGGGTGTGGGTCACAGTGGTGGTTTCAGCACATGCTCACCCAGCTACGGCCTTGTCCATGTGTAACTGTGCAGGAGGCCTGCTCTGCAGGATACCCACCACCCCCCAGCTTCAGGAGGCAAAGGGCCCCTTGGACACACGGCCTCTTCACAAGACAATCAATCTGCCCTGGGACTTTTCCCTCATGTTCCTTCCTTTGACACTTGTCATGTTTTGGGACAATGGTTAGCAGCGAATGACAACAGGCCCAAACAAGGTGCTGTTATCAGAGTCTGTACCACTGACAGGCCAGGAATCTCCTCTCTCCAGAGCCCCAGCATATGGGGTAGGCACTGAGGGGAGGACGCTACCCCTGAACCGGGAGTGACGAGAGAAGAGCTGGAAATGGTTTGACAGAGTGAAATGGAGGAACCAGGTTAGACTCACTCTTACTAGTTGTGTAAATGTCTGGTGCTGGTGTTGCTTTCACTGTCTGTGATGCTGAAGAGAACTCAGGGAGACAGGGCATCAGGGATCCCAGGATCAGAACGAAGCAGAGTGCCAGCACCTAGACAGGAGATCAGCACAGAGTTAGTGCCGCTAGCCATGAGGAAGCACCCCACTGCAGCACACAAACATGAGGCTGTGTGAGAACATGTGGTCAGGCTGACAACTGGGTCACTGTGGTCCCCCAGGGAGGGAAAGGGCTTGCTCTGCTAATCTCTGCTGCAAATCTAAGAAGGGAAGCCAGAAGCTTCCTCGTGTGCTTTCTTTGAAGTATTTCTGGTTCAATAGTGAGAACTTGCCCATCGAGTTGATAAGAGATGGTGGAAGGCATAGCTAAGGAACATGCTGAGAAAAAGGGAGACTCAGCAGAAGGGACGAACTCTGCCTTGACCAAAGGGAACCTGACCATCGGCTCAGTAGGAGCTGTAGTGGGCTGTAAGAAAACGAGCTCACCGGGAGAAATCTGTGAGGTACCACAGCACATAGCACAGTGAAGCTACTGTCCATGCAAGGACAGAAATGACAGAAGAACTGCAGCTGCCTAATACCTGACAGCAAGGATGGAGAGTCCAAGGAAAGGGTTAAATTTATGCTTGACATGCACGTATGCTGGACCACGTGTCCGTGCCTTCTGCTGTCAGGCAGAACAGTCAGAGCTACTGGGCAGTGATCAAAGGAGAGAGGCGGATGAACGCTCCCTGGAAATCCCCCTCTGGTAGGTCTGCACCTGTCTGTAAATTATGCGTACCAGTAAAGGTTCAGAGTGAGATGCCAGTGCTGATTGTAAGGGACTCTACAGAGTTTAGGGAACTATCAGTACGAGCAAGAGGGGACACATGGGAAGTGATACAGAGCCAAATCCTTATCACCTGAATACCCATGTGCGACGGGTGGTATGTAAGTAGCTGCCACCAGCTCAGTGCTCAGACTGAGCACGTCAAAGAGGCAATGCATCTGTTGGTGATTTCTACTACCTATGTATAAACTAGCTAAGTCTGACCTGTGAGGACACCTGTGGGGACAGCCAGCAATTGCTTGACTGCTTTTCAGAATAGCCACCTATTTCAGAATAGCCATGCCTCAGTAACGCACAGAAGATAGTACATCAAGGTAATTTTGACCACCGGTGGATTCCAGGAGATGTGGAAGATCAAATAATAGCAGAGGGATACTATGCTATGTAAAGAGGGATTTTAATTGTCTAGACTCTTTGTGGCTAGTTTTAAAGTAAGGAAATTAAATGTGGACAGCATAGACACTGTCTAAGCACATCATATCTGGTACACAAGGCATTTAGAACCCTTATTCCACAAAAGCAGGGGAAAAAATAAATTGTGAATAGATGTTGCTTGGAATTATCATAGCCAAACACACAACTTCCAGAAAGGGGAGCCAGCCCTGTGAAGCCTGTTCTCTTCTAAAACGAAACAGGCTTTATGGGCTGGGAAAGAGCAGTGTACTTAACATCTTGCTTTAAGATGGCTTTCAACTGGGGCTTTACAAACCAGCATTCTTTTTACTCTGTTTTGTTTCAGGTTAACTCTGATGCTCTGATTCAGTTCCAGTTTATGTAACACTTCATAACAATAATTCTTGGTTTGACTCTGAGTACCATTCATCTCGCAGCTTTCGACCATCTCACCATTTTGACTTCTTAAAAAGTGAGGGAAACTAAGCTAGAGGAAACTACTGCAAAACCAGTTGGAAAGATGGAGGCAAAATTAATCAAAAAATGACATTCTGAGAGCGTAGTTATCAAATGGTTCACTGTCAAACTGGGAGGAAGTAGCAGATGGAGTAGCAGAGAGATCCGTTACGGCTCTGGCAAGATTCAACATTTTTAAGCTTGACTTGGATGATGGACTGTATCAAATCTGCAGATGGGAGAGACTACAAGCAGACTGGCTTTTGGTCAGGATTCAAATTCAGAATGATCTTGACCATGGGGAGAAGTGGTCCAAGAGAACAGTGAGCAGATCAATGCAGACAAATGCCAAGACCTGCTGAGACCTGCGAGGTGGCAGGACTGATAAACAGAGGAAACACATCAGCAGCTACGTGGCCAGGCAGCTGTTCTACAGAAGAGGATCTGGGAGTTAAAATGGAGTGCAAGGTGGGCACAAGTCGGTGTCACTTTGCAAAGGGCAAATCTCAGCCTGGGCAGCATGAACAGGCTTTCTGGCTGCCTGGCTGGCTCTGTACTGGCCTTCAGGTGGAACACTGTGTCCAGCTTTGGGCCCCGTACTTCCAAAAAGATGCGGGGCAATTGGAGAAAGTCTGAAAGAGAGCTCTGGGAACAAGTAGTGATTCAGTAACTCAGCCTACAAGGGAAGACTGAAGAAATCATCGTGGTCATTTAGCAGAGCAGACTGAAGGGAGTTGCTCGAAAACAATAGTTTTCAAATATGTAAAATGCAGCTGCGCAAAGGGAGGGTGAACTGATCTTGCTTACAGTGGGCAGAAGTTGTAATGGGCTTAAGCTGTTGCAAGGAAGACTGAGATGAGATAGCAAAAGGCTTTATCTGGGAAAGATAACAAAGCATTGGAATGGTTTGCCTGAGGAGGCTGAGGACTGCTCATCACTGGAGGCCTTCAAGAACTGGTCAGACAAATATCCAGCAGGAATCACACAGGGCTAAAAAAGAAGGGTACTCTGCTCCACTCCCATGCTGCAAGGCAGGATGATTCTACGTATCTGTCGTGATAAGGAGTGCTGTATTTGAAAATGGAAAATGGGAACTCGGAGGCCTGTGAGAGGAACTGGCCACAGACAGAAAAGCAAATTACAAATTCTTGAAATGCTTCAAAGCTAGGAAGCCTGAGAGAGTTGGTGTGTGGGCTGGGATGCCGTGGAACGAAGGGAGCAGCAAGGAGAGATAAGACCTTATTGGGAAGCTAAATTAGGTATTTTATCAGCCTATAGCACAGGAGATGTCTGGAAGGCACCTCTCCTGAACTTGCTCATTCCAGGCAGTAGTGATGAAGAATTGCTGGAGCCAGGGGTGCTCTGATGAGCTGCTGCATTAAGGAGCAATGAGTCACTGGGCCCAGCTGGGTCACACCCGAAAATGTGGAAAGAACTTGGGAATGAAGCCACAGAGCAGCCAAGAGAAAAGACAGTCATTAAAATCTGGTCTGACATGGGGGCAGCAAAGAGTAGCAAAAGTTTGAGCAGATTTTGAAAGAAGAAAGTGCTGGAAATTACAGAGCAGGGTCTCTGGAACCAAGGAAACTGATTGAACCAAGAGCAAAAAACAACCCCTCAGGACACTGAGGGTGCTGAGAAAGCAGGGCAAGCACCTCATCATCTGTTTGTATTTCATGACTGCTAACAGTACAGAAGTGATAACTAGATATAGATAACTAACTTTGACAAATTTGTCTCAAGCAGCTACTACGACAATCCTGCAAAGGCATCACAGGGTTGAAGGTTATATGTTTATCATGGATAAGAAAATTTCCCCCTGGCAAAAAATGAAGAATAAGCAATTAACTCTAGTTATGGCCCCACACTGGCATGCCCCAAAGCTCCACAGTGAAGCCAATAGTGCTTAACCATGATCCTCCACTATGAGAAATAAGAGGCAAACAGGGATTACTAAAACCAACAGACAACCCCGAATCATTTTGGTTAGTCAAAAGGGCAAATGAAGAGAATTCCAGCTGGATTTAACAAAGCCTGATGTGCTTGCCTATAGCAAGAAGATGCCACTTCTCACAAACACAAGGCAATGCCCACTGGGAGGAATTCTTGAACTGTTCATCTGCCCTGCTGAGTTGAACATCAAACATTACCAACTCAGCAAAAGAAAACTCTACCCATTACAATGGAAGCTCACTGAAGATTTTTGCTGAATGTCAAAAATTATTTTTGCCAATGAAAAGCAAACAAAGTGCTGTTTTGCCCAAAGAAGAAGACAATGAAAATGCAGGAATTATTCTAATGCTGTTGCATGAACAACTAACACTACTGATGTATGTATGACACAGGGCCCAGTTCTGGTGACTCTAACACAAAAGGAGAGAGCAGATGCAACTGGCAACACGGCTGGGCAGCAGGGAAGAGGGCAGAGACAGGCAACCAACAAAGCTGTCTGGGGAAGCATGGCCAATAAGGAAGATGGAAATGAAGCTCATACCATTAGGCAGGTCCCAGTCTGCGTGGAAGCCATTTTGTAAGGTCTGGAGACTTTCCCAGCTACCAGAGCCTGCAGCTTCTGTAACTGCTGGAGCAGAGTCCTAGGATAAGAAACAACCCAAATCAAAACTTGATAAGGAGGTAACAGCCAGTAAGTGATGCAAGAATACTACTACCCCTTTCATATTTTACCTTGATTTTCCCTTCTTGTGAAAACAAATATCTCCCCCTTCCTGTATCTTGCCCAAGTTCTCTGACCAAACAGGCTTGGGAAGCACGAAACAAAAAAGGGTGAGTTTGAGATATAAAGTGTGCAGGAACTGTGGGAGATACGGCCCCAAGATGCCATTACGCTGTGGTAATCCCCTCCAGCACCTTCCCTCGGTCTCCTCACCAGTAGATCCACCACAACCTTCACTGCAACTACCCACCATTATGAATGTCCCACTCATTTAGGAGTCCTGGGTGCCTCAAGGCCCAGCCAGTCATCTCCCAAAGCAATGGAGAGGCGGGCTACCATGAAAACCAAGCTCTGGGATGGGGGCTGAACTTTGTAGTCAGGTCAGACATTGAGCACAGGCCTGCCTGCTTCCACTTCACTCAGAGACACATGCTCTGCAGCTCGACTTGTGCCCCGAACCATATGGTGGAGAGAGAAACAAAAAACAGTTTTGATCCCCTCCAGCTTCTTCAGTCTTGGAAAACTCTGCAGAGGGATGTGGGCAAAGCCAAATCTTGAGTTCAGCAATTAATTCATTCTCTGGCTGCCCCAGCTGGACCACGTGCTAAGGTCTCTCTGCCCCATTTAACTGAACATGGGCATTGGCACACATAAGCACAGAACAGTGGTAGGTGTGTTGCTAAGAGCCACCGAACCCTTCACTGGGCTAGTGAAGAAATCTGCAATGAGGAAGACTACAGAGCACACAGTTCCCAAAGGCTGCAAGTTACTGAAATGCAGACTACTGAGTGTTTCCCCCGGGGAGCACTGACTGTTTTACACAAATATGTTTGAGCTTTTATAAAATGCCAGGTCCTGGAGCCAGGAGATTGCAGGAGAATCCCAGCTTTATCTCTTTCCAAATCCTTTTCTGCTCCTTGTACATGTGGAGAGAAGCACAGAGCGTCCCACTGGCAGTGCTCGAAAACCAAACCCAATCAGAAAGAACACAATGTGTATTTTGAAAAAAAACCTCTCCTGGCTTTTAGGTCAATCTCCTGATTTTGCAGGGTGGGGCTCATTCTTTTCAGCAGCAGGGGCTGCCTGCTCTCCAGCGAGGCTGGGCAGCAGGCTGCGCCCCGTGGATGAGAGCAGCTGGGCAGCCATGTCTCTGGCAGATGGGAGGCTCCGGCCACTCACACACCTCAGCCAGACCATGCCTGACAGTCCCTGGTCCTGGCACCAGTGGCTGGCCTGGAAGCCTGGGCCACAGGACTCGTGTCATAGATGGGAGGAAGGAGTGCGGCAGAGCCTCAAGGAGTACTCCACAAGTTGTAGCGGTAGCAGAGGGGTGGGTGAGGGGACTGGCTCTCTGGCTGTGGTTCTCCCCTTCAATTCAAGCTGGGGGTGATAGAAACAGGGCTACAGAAATGAGCTTCCCCCTCAACAGCCCTGCAGCTGATCCTGCCCTTGCTCACACCTATTGCACCCAGTAAGAGAGAGCAGAGCTGGGCCCTCTTCCAGCTCCTGCTGCCCATCCCCACTCCAGGGATGAGAGACTTCATTATTTGCTTCCAAGGAAGCAAATTCCCTGGTGATCAGTCGGCCAGCTCTGCGTATTAGGAGCACAAGCGTTCACCAGATTGTTGTGCAAGGGAGCCAGGGGCCTTGCTTTGGGGCTGTGGGAGCAGCTTTCTTCTTTCAGGTGAGCAGCAGCAGCAGCAGATGGGAGGGAGATCCTTCAGGCTTGCTTTGCAAGGAGAAGAGGCAGGGCAAGGGCTGGGGTGCCACATGCACAGGGAGTTGCCCTGGATTTGGTGGGAGCTGGGATCTCTGCCTTTGTTAGAGGAATGGGCTTTCCCTGTATTCACCAAGTCTGTTCAGCTCTTTTTCAAGAGAAACCTGAAACAGCCACATTATGCCCAGGACCTTGTATTCCTCCAAAGAGCCCAAGAGCAGAAACAGTGGGTCTGAGAGGCTGGTGTGAGGGGCCTCTCTCAGTGCAGCTGCCCTGGAAGCAGTCAGAGGCCTGGAGGGCAATGGGGAGGGCAGCATGGGGCAATGGGGAGGGCAGCATGAGCCCAAAGGGCTGCAGGGAGAAGGAGGAAGAGATGTGAGAAACGCGCCTTCCCTCCCTCCCTCCCCTTGCTGCGGCACAGCCTGGCCGTCCCAACACAAACATTCCAGGCTCGCTAACCAAACCCAGCTGCCTCACTGCTGCCACGGGCCGAAAACCAGCGCCTTGCCGAGCAGCGCCTGTCCCGCCAGGAGTTGGGGGAGCCTGCCTTTCTCTTCTCACCTCCCTGCCCCAGCGCTCCCCTAGCTTCCCTTCCTGCCTGCCCCGCCCTACCCACAGAGGGTCAGGTCTAGCCCCTCTTACCTGTTTGCATTTTCTAAGGTCTCCACTTTTTTCCAGAGTTCATTGTTTTCTGTTGTGTATGTCTCAACCCTGCAGGAATAAAACCCATAGCCAGTTAGTTACAAAGGCCAGACAGATAAAGCAAATGCAGTCCTTTCCTCTCTCGGGGTGTGGAGGCTCAGTGGCCCCATCCATCACCTGCAGATGTGGCCCTGGAGCCAGATGTCCCTGGCCTGTCTGGCTGCCGCCAGCCCCAACGGACCAGGGATGAGATTGCAGGTGGACAGTTACGTGTGACATTTCCCAGTTCAGGCTTTCCCGAGGGCTGGGAGAGCCAGTAGCACCCGGTTACAGGCAGGTCATGCCAGGACAGACCCAAAGTTATGCAGGCATTTCCATCACTTCCAAACCCCCCGAAGGAGCATGGAAAAGGAACAAGGGGACAAATTCAAACCTCTCCTACTCAGACTGAGAATCTGCCCTGGCTGTGCACCTTGCATATGAAAACCAGGAAGTTCTGTGCAAATGCTGTGCAAATGCTCCGACTGCAGGCACTTGAGGGCAGCAGAGAACCTGCAGGCTCCCTCCCACTGCTTCGGAAGGGAAAGTGGTTAGGCTGCACTTGGGAGAGGGAGGGGGAATGTCTCCGGGCCCGGAGGAAGGCAGGCCAGGGACACAGCCTCCGAACCAGGCATTCGATGTAAAAACTGGGCTTGCAGCAAAGGTGTCAAACTGAATGGTGAAGGGCCCAAGTACAGGTTTTGACAAACCAGCTCTTACAGAAAGCCAAGTTGACCAAAGACTTGTTGCATTTAAAAAAAAAAAAATCACTGAATGCTGCTTTTGGTTCACATTTAAACCTGGCATTGTTTGAAAGCCATCTGTCACAGCAATGTGCTAGCATAACAAACCACTGAGTATGTACAGGCACCACAGCCATGTCTGGGGAAGAGGCCCCAGCACAGAAAGCCCTGGACCTGCCACTTGAGCAAGGCCAGCCAACTCCCCAGTCCCGGCTTGAAGGATCTGGGTGTCGTTAGCTGGAGGTGATGTGCTCTGATGCCTGGAAACACACATGCACGACGAGGTGCTGCTTATGGAAGGGCATGAGAACTTGAAGGTGCCTTGAGTCATCTGTTTTCATTCAGCATTTCTACAAACTTAGAGAATATAAACAAATAGCATCAGGGAGAAGAGTTAATTAAGGTTGGGTTTGGGGGTTGTTTTTTTCCATTTTGCTGATCTTAGGTGGTATTAATAACAGGGAAGAAGATGGTATTTAAACAGAAATGTGAATTTGCACCTGGATCCCGGTGTTCTTCTTTGCCTGGGAATGCCCATCAGGGGCTGCTAGTACAGAGGGGATCACAGGATCAGGCCCTCGAGTTATTTTCTACCCTGTCAGTGTCACGTGATGTCACCTTAGGCTTATGCCTGCCGTACATGCAGGACCCCAGGGTTGCAAGGAGAAAAACAAAGCTCACACAGGGAACTGTGGAAGGGGAGGGAGTGTGGGGAATAACTGTAGTGCAAGGTTTTTCTTGCTATCAAATACTTGTGTGTCCACCCTTATGGGAAGAGAAGGGGGAAAAGCCGTGATCAATGCCCTCAGAGGGCCTGCTGCTTATGGGACAGACAAAATAGAAGCAACTTCTAGTGGGGAAACATGACTCTTACCCAAAATCCTACCTTGTTGGCAGCCAAAATGGCCCATGTTCTGCAGGGGACCAGCCAAACCAAGCAGTTGGAAACACAAGGTTTCTAGAGCAATCTTTATCCTGCGAGATGATTTCTAGGAGGGAGGGGAGTAGGGGCAGGATCCCAAACCAAACTTCTGTTGGGGGCTGTGCATGGACAGGGCTCCTTTTTCAAAGGTAAGACTGAGAAGGAGAAACTTACTTTTTCTCTAGACACTCCACATATTCTTTCTTCTTCCTGCGACTCTCCTGGGCAGAGATCTGTGAGGGGGCAGCCATCAGAGAGGAATCAGTATCATAAGCCTCTAGACATTTCTTTGTGGCTCCCTCATCTTGTCTGTTCCCTGCACACACAGCACCCTAAAGGTAAATGGGGAAGTCGCCTTCCAGTCTGCCGTTGCTACTGGTCTCCAGGCCAAAACTGGGAGGGATGGATGCTCTAGGTATGCAGCCCTCTTTGGCCTGTAGGCCACAACCATTTGTTGCAGTATGCCTGACCCCCTCATTGCTGAGAGCATCTTTAGGGCTGCTTTGAACTCCTCTGACTCACATGGGTACGTGCTGTGGCCATCTGGGCAGATTCTGCCCCAGACCACTTCTGAGTCACTGGGTGACTAATGCAGGGTCTCATCATTTCTCCCACAGGTTGCTTTCTAATCACAGTCTAAAGTCTCACAGCCTCTGCCTGGCTAATGAGCTCTGTCCATCACCCATCCTGCACCATGCAATGGCTCTTCTTTCCCTGCCCCCGCAGCAAGGCCTGACCAGGCTGGTTTGTCTGATCCGTGATGCCTTAGCTTGTGGGCCCCATCCCAGGCCACAGGAGCCCAGGAGCTGGGCTGGAAGCCACACTCCCCAGATAGGACGGCATGCACAGCATTCATGCACAGATGCCCCATGGCACCATTTCTGTGGGTTGGGAGGCTCGTGCCAGTGCACCAAAGGCAGGATCCCACCTCCTCTGAGCTGCACTGCAGCTGAGAAGGTGAGGGTAACTATAGCATTGGTCAGCTGAGGATGCTCTGGAATCATGGGAACTGCACCGTTACATTTTTTGCAAATAGTCACCTTGTTCTTGATTTTCCTCCTGACCCTCTTCAGTGCTTTCTCCTCTGCTTTGGTGAGGGGCAGCTTGGTAGGAATGGGGTAGCCCTCGGCAATCAAGGTGCGTTTCTCCTCTTCAGTCAAGAGCAGCGGGCCAGAGGTCCCTTGTAACTTCTGAAACACACAGAGAGTAGCCATCAGTGTCAGCAAGGAGATCTATCTCAGTGATCCTCCTTAAAGCCTTGCAGAGCAGCTAGGGGCTCAGTACAAATAGGTGCAGGGCAGTGTTCTTTCCTGCTCTCAACCTGATCCTGGGGGCACAGCTCAGCAGCTGCCTTCCTCTTTTACTTGGGAGGGCATCTGCTCCTTCATGGCTGGCTACACATTTGCACTGCAGGACCCCGCCGAAGAACTTTTGGGCAATGGTTAAAAACCAGAATGGTTATGGGAATTCTCGGTTATTAATTTCTCTTCCATTAACCTCCTCAGAAAGTCCTCCAGTGCATGGGCCACTTCCTAAAGTATGGGGTGAAAGACAGCACTTGCTAAAACAAAATAGCTGCTGGTAGGCATTGTGCAAGACTCATTGCACCTCTCCTCACTCCTGTGAGCACCATCCTGTCCCCCCACCCCTGTGCTAGGACATCATATTGCCTTGCCAAAGCATTTCAGTTTGGAGACCTTAACGAGGGCAGGATCCCCCACATGAGCCTCAGAAAGCCTCCAGCCCCCTCTGAGCACCAAGGAGCCCTGTGTCCCAGTGACGTCCTGCTGCCTCCTTACGTGTGGTGCTGTGAGGAGAGGTGAGGAGGAGATGGCAGTAGAAGAGCGAGCAGCGGGCCGGGCTGGGCTGGAGGGAGGCAGGGACCGGGGGCTCTGGGATCCGTCGCTGTCACTGCCATGGCTGCTGGGTGGAGTTGGAGGCATCTGCACCAGGTCATCTACTGAGAAATAAGGACATCAAGTCAATGGCTGTCATGTCAGCTTGTTGGTACAGGCATAGGGCCCTGAGTAGCAACAGGAAAAGGCACTGCCGTAATACAGGACAGAAAGGAGAGGGTGATGAGTCTCACAAGATGGGGTGGGTCTGAGAACAAGGCTGGACTGAGCACTGCCCAAGACAGAGATGAGGCTGACCTCAAATGTGCTAAACTAGGAACTGCAGGAGTCAGAGAGCTGGCAGGGGCTTTGCCAAGGCACTGAAGGTATTTACAAAGCAATAAGGTACTCTGGTGTCAACCAAAATGGAGTACAAAGCCCGTGATGTTTTGCTCCATAGCCTGTTCACAAGTACAGGAAGCTCTGTAAGAGAAGAGCTCTTCCAAAAGCACCACACGGCTCACACACTTGCCAGCACACTTGATCCAAAGGGGCTCCGGTCACTCAGTTGGTTGCCAAGCACTTGAAAACTGTCCCCACTTTGTACTGGAGAGCCCTGGGGGCCTTAATGGAGGTGGGAATAGGCCTAAGGAATGTCTCTCTGCAGCAGTGGGAGTTCCTACAGTGCTTTCATTTGTGCATCGGCAGATTTTCAGATGCTTGGGTTTCTTTCAAATTAAACTGGATCCTGAATTTCCTGACTTTCAGATGGTTGTTTTTGGATAACACTACAGTCCCTCTGAGGATTTTAAAGGCATTCTTGCATATTTCCAACTCTGAGGTAGCCTGTTTTGCCTGGGAGTCCCTGTCTGAACAATTCTGTGCATGGCTGCTGATCCAGACACTGATCTGAGTTGGAACAGTGCAGTGCTCACTCCTCTATTGGTCTGTGCCCCAGTATTACCTTGCATGCATGGCTCTGCTCTCAGGTGTTTTCTTTCCTCCCTGTATAGTAATATCTATATCTGAGTAATATAGAGGGATGTAAGTCGACCAGCAAATTCTATCTTCTTACCTGCAGGTACATTTAGAAACTGGTTCACCTCTTTGGGTTCAGCTTTGATCACAGGTGCTGGAGTCATTTCTATGGGAGTCTGTGGAAGAGAAGCAGAAAGAGCTCTTGGGTGCTGCCACCTCCCCTGCCCAGAGGGCTCCCAGCAGTTCTGTTCACAGCCGCTGCTCCCCTGCTCTCTGTACTGCCCCATCTCATAGCTCTGCCCCGAAGCAGCCTCTCACTACACATAACAGAAACCAGGAGTCCAAACATAAGCCCCCAAAGTCTGTGTCGCTGGGCACACAGAGTGCAAACATATGTTTGCAGAGGAAGAGGCAGTGGCAGATGGATGTGCTGCCAAGCCGTGCACTGAGTACCTCTGAAAGGGAGATGACTTTTATCCTTGGCAATTCTTCCCTTGCTAGACCCAGACAGTGCAATTTAAACCAACCTCTGCATTACCATGGGAAGTCCCCCTTTGATCTGCCTTCATTAGAAATGGGAGTGTAGAGGTTGTACAGAAACAGAGACAGAACAAACCCCCTGTCCTGCTCACATGATTTTCACCAGGGCCACTGGGCAGCTGTTTCCAATTGGAGGGGACTGAGAGTTAAATAAAGAGTAGATTTATTCCCATCTGGGCTATGCTGCCCCTCAGCTCCCTGGCTCGCCAGCCCCCAGCCCACCATAGGCTGGGGGAGTTTTTACACTAAACAGACACATTGCAAACTCCTCCAGACTGTAAACACAGCTGAGAGAGCACCATGGTATGGCCGCTGAGCGCACACAGCAGAGCTTCGAGGGCACAGCAAGTTCAAGCTGTGTAAATAATGGAGTAAATTTGTGCACAGTTTTGGCTGGAAGTACCTATTTGTTTTGGATGGTTGTTGAAATGGAAAGATGCTCAGCATGAGTGAAAAAAGGAAGTGAACCCCAGAGATGCTCTACTGTTATCTACTGAGCTGCTACAAGATAGCCAAGGTTTGTGTGAGACTGGTCAAACCTTCCCATCCAACACGGCTGGACTCAGGGCCAGCCGAACTGAGCCCTCAGGTTACACCCACGTGCCAGTGGCATAAGTGAGCCTCCTTCAGACAAACAGACTTCTTAATAACTTAGATATGACCAAAAGACTTGGCCCCTTGTTTCTTAGAAATAATAATTCCTGCTGCTTCATAGGAAAAAGCAAGCAGGGCCTGGAGTGGGACCTCCATTTCCAGTGAGCAGCTGAGAAAAGTGAGAGGTCCAAAGCCATGAAAAAGACAGTGGCAGAGCAGGGGTCTATACTCACGAGTAGTGGGGTCATTGGCATGACATTCATTGACACTGTTCTCTGAAAAATGAAAATAAGCCAAGAGTGGCTATAGAGATACTGGCAGATTGGAGGGGACAGGCCTCCAGCACATGCAAATTTAGAAGCCTTTGGCTTTTGTGCCAAGGAAACACGCTTGTATTTAACTGAGATTGTAAAGCCTCCTGTGCTGGAGAAAACCCTCTTTCCATCATTTTCTCTGGAAGGATAAGCTGTCTTGTAGCTTCACTGCAGGAATCTAGAACACAGTTCTAGCTAGCATCAGGTGTGCCGCTCCTCTGACTGCCATTTCAAGAGGAGAATGACAAATAATGCAATATCCGGGCTTTGTATCACCTTCTCCTGTCTGTCCAGCGGCTAAATCGCCTAGCAGGACCCTGCAGTCACATGGCTGGGTCCGCATCACCAGGGGTGCCGCTGTGTGAGAGCCCGGGTTCCCGATGGATCTTAGATGGGCTCACCTCCTCGGGGACTGGCAGTCTCTGCAGAGGGTTGAGGTTCAGCACTGGTATGGAGCTGGCAGCTAGCTGGGACTCAGGCAGGTCTAGAGCCAGGTTCTGTTCCTGTTTCACCATGATGGAGCAGAGCTTGGGCCCCAGTGACCACACTCCATTCTCCAGCTCTGAAACATGCACAACGTGAGAGTCAAACTCCAGCAAGAACAGGACAAGATAAAAATCCACGCAGACAGCTTCCCCCCATCTGGGGAGGCTGCCTGTCTAAGTTTAGCACTGTCACCACACAAGCGTGTGCAGGCCCACAACACAGAGTACAAAAGGGAATGAACCCCCAGCATGCGGGGAGCAGACAGGACAGAGCTAGAGGGATTGTGTCTCTGCTCTGCTCTGACTCTGCAGCCCAAGCGCTGGAGGACAGCTGCAGGGTTTCCTCCCCCAGTGGTGTCTTGGTCTTGTCCTCTGGAGCTTATTTATATTTAGAGCTCAGTGAGAGGAGGATGCTGGGCTGTTGCTCCTTAGGCAGCATGGCCAGCATCACAGAGCTGCCAGGTGTGTTACCAAAAATAGCACCATCTCTGTTCTAGAGAACTGTCGAGAGGGCAAGCACGATGACAGCGAAAGGCTGACAGCCGGCTGTACGTGCTGCTTTGGCCTCCTGCCAGCGTTGTGCCAAGTACCAGAGCTTTGTTGCATGACAGGAGAAGAGGAAGGTCCATTTCTGTGGAAGGAAGTCCAATGTGGCACCTGCTTGTCAGGCTGCTCCCATGGCTGCTCCCCTGAGTCTCACCTCTGAGGCTCCCCCCTCCACCCCGCACTGCTCAGGGGGACGGCTGCCTACAGCCATGCCCCACTGCCATTTCTGGCAGGGACCGAAGCAGCAGCGAGGGAAAGGAAGTGTCTGAAGAGAACTGAATGGAGCTGTGTGGGGACCCTCCCTTCGCCCCCTGCCTGCTCTGTCCCATGTACGTCTGCAGCATGAGCCTGGCTTGTCACTGGAAGCAGAGATCCCGGGAGCTGGACTTAAGGCAGTGGTGGATAAGCTGCAGCTCAGATGGGGAAAAAAAACTGCTAGGCAGGAGAGCTGCCTGCGCTCTGCTCTGAAGTTCTGTTCCCCTCATTGCTCTTCAAACACTTCAGCCTGCCAAAAAGCTACTCCTAGCTGGCCTGGAGCCTGCACCCTCCTCCCTAATCCTCATCCCTTCCCCTTTTTATCTGACAACCAGAAATGCATTTGTCTTGAGGCAGGACAGACTATTGCTAAGTGTGTCACCAGGTAGTGCCCCAGTTGGCTCAACATGAGGCCACAGTCAGACTCACTCCCTGACCCCTTTACACTGCTCTCTGCATACAGCACTCAGACCCAGGGGTGCTGCCTAGCTGCCTGCTGCCCGAAGCAGCTCTGCAGTGCAGGTCTCAGTCCAGAAGATATCCTGGCAAGATGAGAGGGGGAGAAAGGTCCTTAGCTCCAGAAAAGCCTGCACAAAGAAGGGAACAAGCAAGCAGCTGATCATGCGGGAGCTGCCATCTGAACTAAACTTAAAGTGGCCTAATGTCATCTTTGCCCAACTCAGGCTCTGGTGCCCTCAGGAGAGGACAGGGCAAGAATCCTGCCTCTGGCTTTTGTGTGGACACAGTGGTGTTAAAGCTTGGGCAAGAATTATATCAGTTAACACAGTGTTGCCCTTGCCAGTGGAATACGTTCTCTTCCTGTCTTTGGTTTGGCATCTCTTATTTTGCTGCCTGGATAGGTCTCTCTAGCAAAGGCTCGCTCCTTCCAGCTCCTTGTGTGACTGGACGTCTTCAAGCACAGACAGGAGTTGCTGTGGCTGCTCCGTGTGCCTATCAGCTGTGTGTGCTGCTCTCAGTGCTGCTGGATCACTTCCTAGAGCTTCCCACAATGCAGCAGGGCCAATGTCATCAGGCAGCGTCTCAGGCAGGGGTGCACTGCACAGCCGTGACAATGGAGAGGCTGCTGAACAGACACAGACTGAACTGCATTTTCTTTGTCCTGCTAAGAACACCAAACCCGCAGCTGGTAGTGAAGTCCCAGTTACCCCTGGTATGCAAACAAACCCTTTCTGATGGAAGGAGGCAGTGTGTTACACAGCCACAAGTACTTGCAGCCAGAAAACTTGGACTGAATTCTTCTGACTGACCACAGCCTGTCACAGAGATGAGGGACCTTGAAAGGTCTTCCAGTCTATCCCACTGCTCTAAGCAAGTTCAACTAAACCTGTGTCAGTCCTGACAGATGGTTGTCTGACTTGATCTTACCCCTCTGCAAAGTGATGAAGAGTCCGCAGCTTTCCACATTAAATCTCTTCTACGGTTTCACTATGCCCACTATGGGAAGGTTTTGCCCACTGGCTAATCTGAAGTTCCCTTACTGTGATTTTAAGCCTCATCTTCCTCATCCTCCCTTTCTGTTGCAAAGCTCTGCATTTCTCTTTTTCTCAGAGGCATGGGGCATCCTCTGTCTGGGAGGGCTGCTGCTGAAGCAAGTTACCAGACAAGGGAGAGCAGATCACCAAGGGTTCTCCCCATTCAGACTTGACTCGTGGGAGAGCAGCCCCCAGTGCTGTCAGTCCAGACAGTCCAAGGAGCAGACACCCAAATAAGTACGCGCTGTCCTCCCATTTCCTGTCTACATTCTGACCCTGCTCTCTTTCCCACCCTCGGAGATTTATCTGGGGAGCGATTGGGTTACAGAATCAGAAACACATAAGCCATAAGAGGGTCAATGAGGGCCTGAGGAGAAGGCATTTTGTGTGGACACATCTATGTTCTGCTGCCTCAGAGGACATTTCAGAGGTATGGCCAGTCTGTAACCACTGCAGATTTCACTGTATGTTGCTGGTTGAGGCATGCCAGGAAGCTTCTCCTCTGCTCTAGATACTCTGTACATAATGGGAGGAAGTACGTCTGAAAGATATCCATAGCTGCCCTGGGTTGAGGAGGTGAGGCAAAGAGCAGTGAGGAAGCAGGACCTGTATGGGAGTGCGGGCACTAGCCCAAGGTTGGTCCAGCACCCGCTCTTCTGCAGAACCCCGGCTCCCCCTGCTCCTGGCATCAAATCGCGCCCTGCAGAACTGAGGGCTGGTACTGAGAACCAAAGCAGCCAGTCCCTATGCGCAAACCATCCTGAAAGCAGACTCCACTGATAAGCAGGGTCACAATGCACCCAGTGGCTTGCCCTAGCTGACCTGTGTTAGTGGGAACCATGTGGGAAGGGACAGGATTTGGAAGTGTTTTGGAGATCTGCAGAAAAGCTGGGAGCAAGCCTCAGCCAGCTCCAAGCCCAGACAGAGCCCGGGCATTCCTGAGGAGCTCTGCAGACCAAGCAGAGCTTGCTTAATGTTAAAGAAAAGCCATTCCTGGGTAATTAATTTGAAGTGAATGTCTAAAAGGACTGAGACTGGATGGAGCTGTGCCAGAAGGACTGCACAGTGTTGCAAATACTGGACCTGACTCAGGGCTACACTAGAATATGACTCACATCCAATTACGAGCCAAGATATCCCTGGAAAGATGGGGTGAATTATCCCACTGCAGGACTGGGTACTTAGATACCCCTGTTCCTGCCACCTTAATACTAGGCCTGACTCCCTGTATAGAGCTTATCTGTACTCTCAGAGAGCAAGTGCCAGGTCCATCTCAAGATCTCCTGGGTTATGCGCTGTACACCCTGTGCTGGCCTCTGCCCAAGGTTCAGTGTCACGCTCCATTCAGGAGAGTCATGGTCTTGCCTTGGAGACACTGCAGCTGAAGCAGGGGCATGTCCAGACACAGAGGAGAGGAACAGAAGTGGTGACAAGTGTCTCAGAGAGAAGTCCCTGAGTCTGCAGGCAGACTTCATTTCACTGCTTTCTACAAACTCATGATTTTTCTTCTCTCAGTCCCAAGTTTCATCTCCTATTCATTTGCAGAGGCAAAATAAAGATGTGTCTATATGCTCATGCTGGTTTGTTTTTTGTTAGTCACCCGGTTGCCTGTTTGGGCTGAGTGCCCTCCAAGACTGTACTGGGGTTAAAGCTAAGGAAAAACAAATGAAAATGGAAAGCTTTTTTGATACTAAGGCAGAGCTTGTGTGGCCTGCCATAAGCCTCTCTCCCAGCACCTCTTTGAGTGGCCCCTAAGGAACGTGGCACTGATGGCTGTGCCCTTTGCAGGGACCAAAGGGGCAGAGGAGGCCAGCTCCTCTCCTCCTGCCTTGGTGTTTGTACCAGAGAGCTGGGATCATTCCTGGCCATGAGAGGGAAGCCTCTGTCCCAGGTCTCACTCTTGCTCAAAGGAATGGCTTTCTTCTGTGTATACTGAGCCTGTGCCACTGCTTTTTCAGGCAGCCTGGTGTCCATCAGCTGTTGGGACACCCACACAGTCCCACAAATTACAGGACTCTCTGCAAGGACAGCTCTAAAAATATCCAGCCATCATAAATTATCCTGAAATGAATTGTTTTAAAAATAGGTTTTGAAATGACTGTTCCTCTCTGTCTCCTGCTAAAAGATCTGCTGGTAAAGAAGCCACTTAGCTTTCCACATGTACCAGCACTGGTTGCAGCCAGAGACTCATGCTTCCTATACTCAAGCCAAAACCCTGCTGCCTGATGCCAAAACAGACCTGGATCTAGAGCATCCACACCCAGGTTTGCAGGGTCCTAAAAAGACATTGCCTGTTGCTTGCCAGAAGCTGCCAGCACATCAAACCACAACCAATTATCATCCTTGTAAATAACAGTTAGCCCAGCAAAGGAGCAATGTGACTGTCGGAGCACAAACTGAAGGAAAAAATGTGGGCTGTATTTGTCAACGGCAGATCAAATTCTTCCCTGGATTAGCCATGCGCAAGCCCAGGGAATAGCCAGTTTGTCCTTATATATGGAAGCCAGCCAGAGCCTTTGCTAACAGATGTTTCCAAAGCTGTGCAGTGCAGATGTCTCATGCTCACCGTTAGCATTATCTTCAGTCTTGACAGGCACAAGGGGGCTCTGGGGAGCAGAGTCTCCACTGAGGGAGTAGCTGTGCTCTGCCTGGATGCCTGGAGTGGGTGGATCCAGGTCCATGTCCAGCAGTGGGTTCTTCTCAGCCAGTACTGGGTCATCGAAGAAACTGCTGAAGAGGTCGTTGGAGAAATCCTCCATGTTGTCAGAGAAGTGATCCAGGTTCTCTGAGAAATGCTAAGGAAAGACAAAGGGAGAGAGAGCATTAGTGTCGCCTCCAAGAGGGATCTGAGAGCCGTCCCCTGCTCTGAGAGCCAAACCTCAGCAACAGCCCTTTCTGGATGGGAAAAAGCAGTTCCTATCCCTTCCCTGCATCAGTTTGATAAAAACACCTTGAACCACGATAGAAAGGGCCGTGGTGCTATACATCTTCTCCGCCTGTTTATCTACACCACAAACACTCATGAAACTCTTCCATATTCTCACATCTCCCCCTTCCTCTGTGGGTACCTATCTTCGGCTTCCTAGCATCATCTCACTGTGATAATGATCTGAATAGAGCACAAGGCAAGAAATCCCTGTGATGACAAAATGCAAGTGTGGCAGAAAATCACGGTCTTCCGCACCTGTCCTTGGTGACAGACTCTTTCTCATGTTCTCTACCAGCAGCAATAGGCACTCTGATGCCCCAGAGAACATCAACCCAGCTGCTGATTTCTATCAGAGAAAAAAAGATCAGTTAGATCAACATAACAGGAAGGCCCCCTGTTGTATTTAATTTCCTCTGGGATTTCACAGCCCCTCTGTGGACCATATGAGGCTGTCCTCCAGCCAGAGAATGCCTGTGAAATTCTGCTCCCCGATGAAGTTTAAACACTACAGATGGGCTGTTAACAACAAACAATCATTCCACTAATCATTCCAGTAACAGTCAGTAAATCTGGCCAGTGCTGCTGCAGAGCTGGGCTCCTGATGATACAGGGAACCTGTTTCCTTTGAGGCATATCCTCCTATTCAGAAGTCAACTCACTAACTTTTCCATTTGCTACAACAAAGCATTGGTTGGGCAGGGAGAAAAATGACGGTTGCCAAACACCAGCTGAAAAATTATCCCATTTGTTGGCAGATTGAGGCTTCTGGCTCAGGGAGAGGAAAGAAAAGACAGATACATTCAAGTGACTATATTACACAGACGGAACTGTGTAATTTAAATGAACTGGAGAGCTCAGCAGAGTCAGACTGGGTCCCCCCCGCCTGGAAAAGCATCTGGGTGGGCAGAAAGGCATTGAAAGCAGCATACTGAAATACCAAGAGCAACAGGGTATGGATGAGAGAGAGTGGGAGAGAGCACGCAGGTCCTAGAGTAGAGACACGAATGCCAATGAATTCCAGTGTGAGAGCTGAGCTCAGGAAAGAGCCCGGCTCCTAGAGGAGCATGGGGCACATACAGTCCTTTCTTTCCCCAGCACTTGGACTGAGGGAGGAGTTGGCCAGAGGACCCCGGATGCTGCAGCCTACAGGTTCCTGTTCCTACAGGAAGGTATATTTGTTTTATCTGAGCACAATATCACTCTGTCAACATTACACTGGCTGTCAGAGGGTAGGGGTGAGGCTGGGGAGTGAAGCAGGCTCCAGCTGAACAGACCCACGCTTCCCACCAAGTTGGGGAGGGAGACGGTGAGCTGCAGCAATCTCCAACGTGCCAGTGCCCTTCATCCTCCAACATCAACCCTCAGCCACTCCATTTAAAAACTCAGATGCCAACAGAGCATGCTGGAAGCTGGGGGGAGTCCCTGCTGCCTACATTCTGCCCAACACAAGGTTTTTCTCCCTTCACTTCCTTTCCACTTGTCCTGTCCTCCCACTGCCTGGAGCGACAGCCTGACACACCACCATCTGAGGGTCCCCTGGGAGGGCAGACGCTGCATGTGCAGGTAGAAGAGAGGCACACTTATGCTAAATCCCAGTGTTGAGGCCCTCCCTGGGATGTCTGGGCTGAAGTTTTCTCCACTTGTTCCCAAACCGGAAGCCGAGTTGGCGGGGTAGCTTGGTAAAATCTACCCAGCCATTTCCAAGTTGCCTAGAAGCATTTCTGCACTTGAATCAAGTGACAGAAAACACCTCCCATCTGTGCTGGGCATAGCCGTTCTTCAGAGGGAGCTGAGTCAGCAGATGGAACTGGGTTAGATATTTATCTAAAAAGCACTGGAAAACCAGGTTTTGTCCTATCCTACAGCATGGAGGGGTAAAGAGTTTGGAGTCCTGAGCATTAACCCCAGAGAGTGCCTGCTCATGTAACAGCTGTTCTTTGTCTTGCTTTCGCTAAACAACACAAGCAAACACAGGATATGAACACCACAGCCTTACCATAACGGTGAGAACGTAACCACAGAAAAGTGAAGGGATTCAGAGTTCTGGCTGCCAATGCACCACGACAGCACAGCAGAGCTGGGATCCAACAAGAGGCACTCAAATCATAGATACTGTTGTAGCCATCAAAACTAGAACCACCATGTAGCCCTGGAAGAGAAGCAGGGCTGGACGGACAGCTGCAGGGAAAGCTGTCTGCACCTCTGCCACGTGCTTCAAATTTCTTTCACAACTGTGCATTAACAAAGGCAGAGGTGGGAGTGAAGAGAGTCAAGAAGATGCATTTATGCAGTAGTTCCACACGCTATCTTTCAACGGCATCCCACCCACGCTTAGAACAAGGATCTCTTGGTCAGTCAACAGTCTTCCCATTGTAGGACAAACCTACCCGGAAGGAAGAGGCGGAGGTGTGCCTCTGGTTTTATTCTGAAACCAAAAAATCTCCCCAGCAGTGGCTAAGGTGTGAGAGATGAGTAATGAGTGCAAGTGGTTGAGTATCAGAGCAGTCACCAACGTTGGCAGGAGTAATTGCAGATTTCTGGTTCTTCTTTTAGACACCACACAGCAGGCTTGCTGGAGGACCTCGCTGCTTGGAAGTGAGGATGAAGGCAACACTGTTCTCCCAGAGATGCAGGAGTTCATGTCCCCAAGAGCCCATTCTCTTCCAAGAGACAGAGACCTACTGCACATTATGGGAAAAACATGGGTGATGAGCAGAGAATGAAACTCACACCTTCCCTGGGAATCCAGAAATGCTGGGGCACATACCCCTCTCTGGGCTCCTGGGTCTTATCGTCCAGCACAACTAAATACTGGCAAAGCCTTCTCATCAAAGCAGCCCCCTTTCACCTCTCGCCAATCATACATATACCAGTCCAACATCTCCAGACATAGACAATGGAGAGAAGGGAGCTAGCCTATGAGACTGGAAATAACTATGGTTATTATCAAAGAGGGCACCGAGGATCAGACGTCCTCAAAGAGGGAGAGCACCCAGAGCTGTCACAGAGCTGGAGATTGCTATTTTACTCAAAGGCAGCAGCAAGAGGCAGAGGAAAGCAGAAGGAAAGGTAAAGCAAACAAAGATAATGACGTGGTTTTGTAGCTGGCTATATCCACAACGGAGACTACAGGACAAGCAGGAAGCTAAGCCGCCATGTCCCGGGAAGACTGCTGTGTCTCTTGGGTTGGCTCTCTTCTCTCCTGACGCCAACAGATATTGTTAACTTCAGGACAGGTTTTGGATTAGCAAAGACAGCCATGCATGCAACCACATGGTAACAGGAAAAAGTGTCCTCTTGTCCAGCTCCAGCTGTGATGAGCATAGTGAGGAGCAGCCCAGAGCTTAGATTGGATAGATGCCATCAAAACCACTGCTAATTAGTTTAGATCAAGCCTGCTAACCCAGAATATGCAAACTCTGTCCCACCCAGCCTTGTTATGGGAGCTGCACCTATCTGGCAAAACTCAGAGAAGGCTTCAGCCGTACTCTTCCTTAACACGTGTGAGAGAGCAGGCTCTGGGGAACTGCAGGTCCCAGGGTATGGTGTCTCAGGGCTGTGTGGATCATGGCAGAGCACGGCAGGGTCAATGCTCCAAGTTTCTGAGCAATAAACAGAAGCAGGTTTATCACCTGACCAAATGGACGGTTGCTTTATCCTGGCTGGAAGGTCACATGCCAAAGGAGGTGCTGGGCAGTCACCAGCCCTCCCTTCCCACCCAGACTGGGGCCAGCACAGCTGAAGGCCTGCATGTGCTGCCACTAAACGAAATAACTGTGCTGGGCTTTGGAGAGACTTTTGCCGACGCCATGGCAACGAAGATCTCAGCAGACCAGAGGCACAGGTCGGCGGAAGGTCCAAGAAAGAGTCCACAGGACTCGGACATGAATGAAGGCTGGATGTACGGAGATGCACAAGCAGAGCAGGCTCATCCTCTCACAGCCTCTTCAAGGCCTAGACTGTCTCCTCGAGAGCACCTTCCAGCCAGGCTGAGATCAGCCAGCTCTTGCTCCTCAGAGAATTGGCCAAGAATTTCTAATTGTGACAACGAAGGACTCTGTAACTCTACTGAGATGCTCCTTTAAGATACCTCAAGTAGTTTTCACGCAGATGGGCCCAGCTTGAGCAAGGGGGACCAGTCAACTGGGAAACGTGATCCTTACCATCCTGGCCCAGAGGGAGCAGGTGTGAAGTGTACTGGGGGAAAACAGCTTTCAGATGGGATACGAAGCTCGCAGCACAGTCTCATTTTGCATTATTCGCTCCTGCTATCTCCCCCTCCCTTTCACACCCTCCTTCCTTCTCCTTCTAACTATGCTCCAAAGCCAAGAAATAGCACGAGATGTGTTTCCAAAGCTGTATTACCAGTGAGCGGTCAGGGAGGGGGCAGCCAAGGGACAGAAACGCAATGGTGAGGATGTGCTGGATTTCCTGATCCAAGCCCGATT
Source organism: Theristicus caerulescens (assembly GCA_020745775.1). Taxonomy (NCBI): domain Eukaryota; kingdom Metazoa; phylum Chordata; class Aves; order Pelecaniformes; family Threskiornithidae; genus Theristicus; species Theristicus caerulescens. The sequence continues at coordinate 28,144,251 of CM036564.1, forward strand.
TCTGGCTGCCCGTCCCCCCAGTGCAGTTCTGGGAGGACGGTGAGGCAGTGCCTGAAGGGGACGAGCCAGTGTGCACAGGTACAGGGGAGGCAATGACCACCGCATCTCCAGGCCCAATGGAGAGCCTTAAGCTGCTCTGGTGCCACAGGAGAATCTGCTTGGGCTGAGGCCACCTCAGCCGTGGGGAGAGAGTGCGAATCTGTCAGCTGCTGGCTCCTGCTCCCTCCCACTCCTGGTGACCGACATAGGCACTGACTCTTCCAAACATATTTCTACCACATGTTTTCACCCTGACCTCATGCTTAGGGTTGTCTAAATAGCGCACTGTATGTGCGTGCGTGCACTTCTCGTTCGAACACTCTTTCCTGTTGTACAACAGTTATCTTGGGAGCTAATGTAAGGCATCCAGACATCCAAACGCAAGCTCTCCATTTCCCCCCACCCAGAGCTGGTGTTAGACCTCTGGGGACCCCAAGCAGAGACCGAGGCATTAAGCCTTTCCCTCTGCCCAGCTGCGCACAGGATGCCTGGAGGTGCCACTCTTGTAGCCCAGTGGCACCACACATGGCTGAGGAGGGGACAGTTTCCTCTCCCTGGATCTACTTCTCCTCTGTGGTCACCCTGGCTGCATCTGTCCCTCCCTTTCCCTTTCACGCTTCCATCCTTTGACTGTGACTTTCCCATTCCCACCTCCAGCTGAGTTGTTTGGAGACAATCTCCCTTCAGGATCAGCCTGGTTCTCACAGCCTCCCTGCTCCCACCACAATGGTCTCGCTCCAAAGAGAAAGCGGTGAGGGGCTAATCCAGCTGGGCGGCAGCCCAGGCCCAGGAGACGAAGGGCCTTTGCAGGTTGGAGGTTCTGCTCGTGCTGGCAGGCAGCGCAGATGGGGAGGGGATTCTTCTGAGTTTTCTCTTTTCTTTTTGAAAGTATTTTTCCTCTTTGCTTGCCAAGATAAATCTCCTGTCCCAGCTGTGACATCTGCATTTCCCTTCTCTGCTTTCACTAAGGAATGAAGCCCCCTGCACTCCAGCTTCACAGCCGAGGTTTCCTTTACATTCCAGGAAAGAAGAGCCCATACACTCCAGACAGTCCTTCTGCTCTCTTTAAAATGCAGTGAATTTTAGACCTTATTAAAGTGAAGGTCTTGACAGCGTTAACGAGATCCAGGCAGGATGGACAGATGCTGCGCACACTTCTCCTCACAGGCTAGTCGGTGCATCTGCACCCCAAGGGGCACAAGTGATTATCCAAGCACCTCTTGGATCTCTCAAACCCCTCTGTCCTGACCCGTATTGCTCCTGGTCTCTCCCCTCACATACCACAGCTCCCTGCTGCTCCATGCCTGGTCTGCCCAGGTCCCCGGTCTGCCTGCATAGCTTGTCACTGACCTGCTGCCCCCTTGCTGTTCCTGCTTTGCTGCATGGCACGGCTGAAGCACTTCAGGCCAAACCATCTGCAAACCCCACTGCTATTTTCCTCCAGCAGCAGGACAGCACCCCAATCAGCAGCACCCCTCAGTCTTTCTCAGAGACTGACAGCAATGCCCAAGTCACCCGTGATTATTTTCAGCATCATGACCTTGGACTGTATGGTGAACCAAAGGCTTCCCTGACACCCAGCCTTCAAGTGGCAGAGGGTTTGACTGAACCTGATCTGGAACCGGGCCCAGAATTTATTGCTGTCTGTAGAACAATGCAGAATGACAGAAGAGGGGGGGCGGGTTAGGGTCACTGAAAGCAAGGCAGGTGACCTGCTTCCCCACAGGCGAGCTGTGCCATCAGCTCCCTCCCTGCAGGGCCTGCAGCCCCTCAGACCAAAGGTGCCATTGCTCCTCGGTGGCAGCAGCGGCAGTCATGTCCCCGGTGCCTTGCAAAGTCCCAGCAAGGCTCAGGCACAGCTCGCTGTGGAAACCTCCTTCCACCACGCATCCGTGCCAAGGACCTGGATTTACAATTTCCAGCGCTAGGCGCCACAAGACCTAGGAGGGACGACAGAGGCTCAAGACACAATCAGGAGAAGGCGATTGAGGGAGCGGTGCCAAGGCAAGGCGCTACCCTGGAGCGAGGGAGCAGCAGCCATCCGGACTGCCGAGGTCCTCGCCTGGTCCTCGGGTGCTCGCAGCCGCTTCACCCCCCGCCACCCCGTCTAGGCGGAACGGCCCGAAGCTCCCGGGTGAGCGGGGCGCCCCCGCTACCCCCAGGTCCGCGGGGCGGCCGGCGGGTACAGAGGAACCACCCGCCCCCGCCGCCGGCGGTTAACGGTCGCCGCGGCACGCGTCCAACGGCCGGCAGCGGCGGCCGCCCATTGGCCGGCGCAGCCGAGCGGCGGCCAATGGGAGGCGGCTGCCAGCCGAGCCGCGCGAGGCGGGCGGGAGGAGTGCAGGGTTAGGACGGAGCGGTCCGCGGCCCCTCCGCGCCTCACGGCCTGGCTCCGGTTCCCCCGCGGGGCCGGGGCTGCCGCACGGCTCGGCTGGGCGCTGAGGCCGGAGGGGACGCTGAGGTCGAGGGGCAGAGCCGGCGGGGGGGGGGAGGGGGGCTGCGCCCCCCCCCCCGCCGGCTCTGCCCCTCGACGAGGCCTCGCCTTTGCCCCCTCATGGCTCTTTCTCATCATGGGATGTCTTAACGAGCGCCTCACGGGACATTGTCCCAGCGTCTCCGGGAGAGCCCTTCAGGTACATACTGCTCCCACGGTTTGCAGTAACCTCCGTGGCAAGCATAAATATTTTGTGTTCCCCCCCGCCCCGTTCCCCCACAACTCCAGCAGGGGGGGTAAAAATAAGTCAGCTGACAGAATGGGTGATGTTGTTAAAAACATACGCACAATACAGACCGCATCAAAATTTTTTTGGCTGTGATCGCAATACCCAGCTCAGACTTTGTGAGCCTGCCGTTCGGTGGGGAGGAATCTTGGGAGGCGCCCAGGCGCGGGGGGAGTGGGCGAGTTAAATCTTTAACTTAATGTTTTTGCCCCTGAAAGGAAAACAAAAAAGAGAGAGAAAAAGATATGTGGAAAGTTGCAATCTGCCAGCTTGTGGCTGGGTTTCCCAGTGGCCCTGAAGGAGGCACGGCAGGCACCTGCTGCTGCAGTGGCAGAAGAGTCATGGACACTGGTGTACCCACACCTGGATTTAGTGTGCTCAGCATCAATGGTATTAGCAGCCAGTGCGGGCAGTGGTGGTGTGGGAAGGACTGGAAGCACCCTGCGAGGGGAATGACTCTGGAGCAGGACAGAGCCCCGGGCAAGATGAATCAAAAGACAAGCGGCATCACAGTATGGCCACAGTGGTGTGGCCATCTTGGTGCCCTCAAGCCACCTGTGGATGCCAGGGTGCAGAGCAGGCATGCATGTGCTAGGGAGGAGGGGGAACATGTCAGCCTCCCCTAGGGCAAACCAGGCTCCACTGGCCCCGAGGTGGAAAGCAGCTACAGTACACAGTTTGCCTGTTGCACGAGACTTGCTGAGTCTGCAGAGGCAGGAGCACCTCTCCTCCCAGCAGCAGCGCCCTGGAGGATAAAGAGGAATGCCTCTGCTTTCCAGCGAGCTTTTGCTGCGTGTATGCTACATATGCAACAAACGTCCCAAATTTCCTTTGGCTTACAACTCCCTTGCAGCCGGCTGTGATAAAAAAAAATTAGAGCAGGACTTAAACCATATGCAGAAGTGGACACAACCTTCTCAGGATGAAACATTTAGATCAGCTGCTCTTAACCCTCATTTGGCAGAAGAGGGCTATTTCTAGGAGTCCATGAAAGGTAAATAAAGTTTGTCCTTCAAGGCCTTTCTTGAGTTCAGAGAACTGAAGACACCTGCTTGCTTCAAAACAAAGCCGCCTTTATTTCTTAGCCGCCATGACAGCAGCTGGGCTGTGTTTGAACGGAGATGCGTGGGAGGTGTTCTCCATGGGAATGCAGGTACCCCTGGGCAAGCTGGCAGGGGTCTCTTCCTCTTCTTTGCCCCTTCCCAAGCCAAGGTCAGCGCAGTCTCTGGGCAGAGACTTCACACGAGCAGTAGCTCTGAGAGAAAGAAGCTGTATTGTCATAACTCCCCCCAGGTCTCTGCCCTCTTGTCTGAATTGGTGCTTTACCTCTTTGTGTTAACTTGGCAGCCTCAGCTGAGTTTGCAGCAGGCTCCCAAAGACACGCTAACTCCACACCGTGATGGGGGGCCAGGAGTCTTTCAGCTGCTGTAGCGTCAGGGGGAGGAGGTTAATGTGAACTTTATCTTGTTATGTGTGAAAATGTAATCCATCTTTGGGAAGGCCCCATCTGCTATGTTACCCCAATCCACGTCCACCCAGGCGTGCCCTTTTCAGAGCCCAAACACATCCATCCCTTCTCAGTCCCCTCAGAGGCACGGTAGCCAGAACGCAACTGAGTGTCTGCAGCCATGCCCATCGGCGTGCAGCACCCCTGCACAACCTAGAGGTGCAGCTCTGGTCCAGCCCTGCAGATCTAGAGGCAAAATCTATCCTGAGAAAGCCCACATGGATTTAATTCTGTATGGTACATCTGCCTGGACAGTTTAGGGAAAAATTCTGCTTGATAGAGAGGGAAACGCAGTGCAACGAAAGGCAGCAGGCAGGGCAAACGAAAGAAAATACTGCTTTACTCTGCATGACTCTCTGAACTATACTGCCATGCTGCAGTGAAGCTGAGCTCACAGTATTACCGAAAGACAGAAAATACAGTTCAATACAATTAAAAATAAATTAGAGAGGTGCAACTGCTCAAGCCAGTCACCAGTAAGTGGGATGGGGAAGTTTATTCAATAACCAAAATAAACTGGAATAAACGCCACTCCACCATTTCTTTCGTCTTTCTTGGAAGCTTCTGGCCCTGCCACCAGAGTCAGCAGATCTCTGCTCTTACACAGCTTGTCACCCCCGTGCTATTATGAGCCTTTTTTCTGCATCTTGCAAGAAAGGCAATCTAAGCAACAAGAAAGGTGCCCTGGGAGATAGAGGAAATCTGCTTTAGGAGATAACTGGAGAAGGAGGAAAGGTCAGTATTATCTTTACAATCAGCTTCATTTGTTTCATTGAAACTGTTTCTCTTTAGTGCTCAGAGAGCAAAATCAGAGATAATTCACATTTTGTCCCCTGGCAGGTCCCTGGAGACCCGTAAAGAAAAGCAGGCCTTGGAAGAGGAAGATAGCTGTACTCTGTTCAAGTCCCAAAGCTGAGGCATGCAGCTAATACCAAACATTACTGGTGGCTTTCATTCCTTGGGCCTTTGTAAAGGGCAATTACAGAGCAACTAAGTCTGGACCAGCTAATTTGTGACTCAAAGATGTGGGGGATTTTCACCCAAAATCTTGAGAGAGCAAGAGCTGGGACTCTCTTCAGTGGCCAGGCTGGGCAAGAACTGGGTTTTGCAACCAGCAGACTGAATGGGGTCCCACACCAGAACTGTTTTCAAAGCAATTCAGCTTGGAATGCAGATTTCTGACCTGCTGCCAATATCCCGGTGGAAAATCTGTGCCCTGAGCAGCAGATAGGAAATTAAACTTCAGCTCCAATGCTGAGGGTATCATTTTCACCTCAGCAGTGGAGCTGCAGAAACCAGAGTCTCTGGAGAATGAGGAAATCCTTCCGAGCCCGTGAAGGGCAGTAACACCTCTCAGACCATTCCTCACTACTGGGGCAGCCTGGATTAACACCATCCTGGGGGAGAACGAAGGTGTGATGTTGGTGAACCAGGGGTCAAAGCCCTGTGTTCCCAAAGATGAGGATGGAGATCCGACTGGTCAGAGATAATGCAGTCACTTCAACCACTGGTTGAAAAAATCAAGGCTGAAGGAGAAAGGCAGCCTGTGCAAATGCTTTCCCAACACCTGGCTCTCCAGCTATCCCCTCTCCAAGCTGGACTTCTCCATGACTAGGCCCAGCAGCCAAGTACCCTGTAGCTGGTGAAAAGAAGTAGAAACGTGAAGATGCCTGGGATCGTGTGCTCAAGTAAAGTCAGAAGCTTCCGTGAAGAAAAGATCCTATGTTCCTTTGATGACAGGAAAGCTATTATGCCCTGGAAACCTGCCCTGAAAGCTCCTGTGTCTGAGATCGAGCAGGCATCTGCACCCCAGCATTGGAGGGGTGTCTGCAGAAACCGGTGGATTTGGGAGTCCATTCTCTCAACATCCCTGGAGTGGCACAAGGAGACGATGGATGGCTTCATGGGTTTTAGGGCCTGGAGGAACCAGTCTGGTAATCAAATATGGTTCCTTACATAGCTGAGTGCAGGAGCTATATTCATGCCTCCTGCTTCAAACTCATCATCTGCAACTGAGCTTCACAGAAAGAAACATCTCATCTCAGTTTAAAGGCTTCAGATAAATCCACCCCTTTCTAAAAAAAAAAACTGTAGAAGCTAACTACAGTCACCAAACATATGAGTCATTGCAAAGAGGGACTCTAGCTTAAGCCTCCAAAGTGTTTTCTCAGGCTTTTTGCTCTTAGATGAACAAGTCCTTACTACCAGAGGTCTTTCTGAGAACAAAACCAAGTCACCTTTTAATCTGTGGAGTGTGGTATGGCATGGCCACCATACTGGGTTATTCTGCAGACAGCAGAAACAACACTGGTCTCATTTCAGGCAGGGAGAACTTGAGGACTTATTTAATGATGGCTGGTTGTGGTCATGTAACACCACATTAGCAGCAGATTCAAAGATTAAATTATCTTTCTGTATAATTAATTGCTAAGTTTTAACATAATCACATCACAGGTGGAAGTGAGTGATTCCTGTGGCAATAGAAGTTACAGCCCTGCTGTGGTGGCCAGTGCTGCAAAGCAATAATGAAGGCTGTGTGAGCCCTAGAAAATCAGGATAAAATCTCCAGTGGTTTGGCTTCTGGGCATCCTTTCAGACATGGCCTTCTTATGCAGGTACATAATCCAGGACCAGATGCAACAATAACCTCTTAGTATCTATCATGGTTGTACGTGCAACAAAAGAGAAAAAGCATCGGTGAGATCTTCACCTTCTGTCCCTTAATCCCGATGCTGAGTGACTTTTCCTAAGTATGGATTTCTCCGTATATACGAAATCCTACCCAAGGGCCCAGTGTGTGTCCCAGCACAGATGCACCCAGCCCCTGTTCCTGCCTGGATGCTCACAGCACCAGACCTTCTCACGCCACCCTCTTCCCTCATGCCTCTGCTGCCTGGTTCTCCCCTGCTTCGCTCCTCCATTGCCTTCCTCCCATCTCCTCTCTCAGAAAGGGTGCACACATCTGGCTTGCCTTTATTGTGCGATAAATCTCACCCTGCATCTTGGGTTCATTTTCTGAAAGTTTTGAATGGTGTCTTGGAAATGCTGTTGGACAATAGGAGCTCTTTGAACCCAGGCCAGCTGGACGGGACTCCTTGCATTGCAGCTGACATGCAGGCTTTGGCGGTCTTTCTCGACTCTTTCCTCTCTTTTCTGTACAGCATTTGAATTGTCCTCAAACTTTATTTTTGGAGTCGGCAGTGCGTTTCTGAATCTTTTCATCATTATATTATTAATTATGGTCATGGCTATTTCTCTTTCTGCTGGCAGTCCTGGGTGGATCTCTCCTCTCTCGCTTAATGTCTTGGGTAAGACTACCTTGGCTGCAACCCACTTAAGCAGTGACTCAGAATCCCTGGCCTGCTCCCAGGAGAGATGCAAGAGTTTTGCCAGTCGGTTTATAAAGAGGCCATCGTTTTCCTCAGCTACTCTCTCACTCAGCAGAGCTGAGTCGGGTGGAAAAGCTCAACTCTGTGGTTCCAGTGAGTCCATCCCCGGTGGACAGGCTGTCCCTGGAGTATTATGAAAGCAGAGCCCTGCTCCCTCTGGGTGCAACCAGGACAACTTCTGAACCAGGCAGTAGGATTCTCCGCTGAACAAAATTTTGCTCCCTGGGGGGTCACTGCGCTCAGCTTCCCTGTTCCCAAGCCCCTGGAGGAAACAAAGCTCAGTGAGGCATGTGGGCAGGATGAGGCATCGTGAGGGAGGGAGTACTGTGTGCTCATGTCAAACTGTTGCCTAATGGCTCATCAACAGCGCTACCCACATCTCTTGAGTCAGAGCAGAGAACAGCATACTCTGAAGCAGGCCCCTCGTATCGCTGGGTCTGAGGTTTGCTTGCAGCAGTGGTATGCTACGGAGAAATCCCATCTTTGTCCTCTGGGCATCTCAGAGCTTTCCAGCCATGCAGGAGGGTGGGAGTTGCCCTGTTTCTGAAGGCAGGAGGGGACCTATGGCTCTACTGTTTTCCCCTCTACACATTGAATTTGTGTAGTGAAGAAGACCGCTTTGCTCCTGCGTGGCTCCTGTAACTTAAAGATGTTCAAACAGTGTGCTTTTATGGAGGCAGACGTGCAAGCCCTCTTCATTTCATGTACTGGGAAGGACTCAAGAAAAAAGAGATGGCTGGTCTTGGTGAGGCATGGCTGTGTCCCACAGACCACGGAGGGAACATGAGTCCGAATCCTTCCCATTAGACTGCACTGCCTCCTGGAAATGGCACTGAGTGATGGAAGGAAGGAGATTGCAGGCCTTCCCCTAGCAAGGGTGGGCATGTGGCAGTGTCAGACCACGTCCTCCCCAGCTCCCCTTCCCACATGCTGGGAAGCCCACCTGCTTCACAGGGCAGCCGAGAGCCGTGGTGCTCCCCGGTGCTGGTGTTAGCAAGGGAGAGGGACTGATACCATTGGTTGCTTTTTACTCACATCTGCCAAAGGGAGGAATAGGTCTTGGGGCAAATAAAATTCTCTTTCCTTCCGTTCTGCTGCAAGACCCAGCAGGGCAGGGAAGCCCATGAGCAGCTGGGAAGGGGGATCTCACCAGCCCTCTCTGTGCTGGTGTTGAAGGCTGAGCAGATTCCTGAGCTCAGCTGCAGCGGCCCAGGCACCAGGCAGAGGTGTCACCCTCTCTCCAGCCGCAGCACGGTGCAAACCACAGCTGGTCCCTGTGTGGGGCTGCCCCTCCCTGGCCAGCAGGCTGGCTGCGGCTGGCCTCCGCTCCGCGCCGGCGGGGTGGCATTGCTTCTTCAGCTTGAGGAATGCAAACCGCCCGAGCAGCACTTGAGGATCGGCCAGGAAAAGTCCACAAATAGCAACAGGAAATCAAAATGCCCGCTCCAGACATGCACCAGATACGAGGCCATCCAGCGCAAGGAGAAAAATCAAACGCTGGACGATGGAGATTACATCATGCTGTGGATAAACCTGTGAGCCCATCCAGCTGGGGCCATGCCAACAGGTCCAGATGGCTCAGGAATGCTAACTGCATAGCTACCTCTCTCTTGTCTTTGCTTTTTCTTCCCTCTTTCTTTCCCTATTCTCTATCCCTCCTGGCCTCCTTCCCTCTTCCCTTTCCCAGAATAAATAAATAAATCCTCTGGCAACTCTACATAATCCAATTTCATCGAATATCAGAAAGGCATCTGAGACCAGTGGATGGGGCACTTACATGTAGATATTGAGGCTGCTGGGTGACCTCACCACACTGCATACCTGCTGGGGTTGACATAGTAATGTGTGCCTTCATCTCACCTGGGACTTCATCCCCTGGCTACAAAGGAGGAGGTTGCCGGGGCAGCTCCCCTGGAGCCTGAAGCACACAGGAAAATTAAGAAATGAGCATTGCTCCCACTCTGCTGCAGCTCACCCCAGCTGCTTCCAGCTGCCACTGACTGCTCGCCGTGGCTGCAGTTACGGGGGGGAGGGAGAAAACAGTTTTGCTCTCACAGCTAGCAGCCTCTGGCTACCACCCTGGTACTAATTAGTGACAAAGAAAGGAGTGCAGCACCCTCTGTTCTGTCCCCAGCGTTGACCAGAGCTCAGCTTTCTCCCAGTGTGATAAAAACAGGGCTTGAAGACATGTAAGAAAAGGATGAAAGGTGTGTGCTTTGCTGGGTCTGAAAAAGGGCTGCAGGCCATTTGCTCATTATTTAATGCTAATCCAGCTGCTGGACTGCTGCCAACTATATTTGACAAATCCTGAAGAGCATGAGAGGCGTCAGAGAATGGGAAAGCAACCTTTGCATCGCTCTTCCCAGCAGACAATGATGATCCTAACTTTACAACAGGTCAGGCAGACTTACTGTGGGGAAAAGGCACCTCCAAAGAGAAAGGGAAAGCACAAAACCACGCGCTGAGCAGCAGGAGGGACTCACATGGGTCTCGAATGCCCTGCTAGGGGACTGATAAAGCCATGGCACTCTGGTACTTTCAGCTTGTTACCTCCTCAGATACAAACCAGATGAGGCATACTTTGGGAGCCTGGGAACTCGGCACAGCCCTGACCATGCAGCAATTTCGGGCAGAAATGTAACGGGGTGCTCTCAGCAAGTTGCGCCAAACCCAGGGAGAAGTTAGGTTTTGTGACTGAGCCAGGACCTGGTTGTGCAGTGGAGGATGAGGTATGAGTACAGCCCATTCACTGGATTTATAAAGCACAAATTGTTTGGTTTTCAGAAAGGCCCAAAGAGGCCAGGCCAGCAACAGCATGGGCCAAGTACTTCAGTTTAAATCCTGATGCTGACCAACGCAGTCATTCAGACTGACACAGAAAGATTACTCTGGATTAGCTTGAAGTATCTGAGGTCAGAATCAGACACGTGCAGTCCCCGGAGGTAATGAACAGGAGAGGGGTGAAGGATAGCTGGGACATCAGTGGAGGATGGACCTGCCAAACTGAAAATGTTGCAAATCTCTAGCTGCAAAGTAATTCAAAGAGACTCTAACTGGGGAAGCAAAGTAATAGCTCCTATGGACCTTTTCTGGCAGGTATCTACTAGCAAAACCCCACTCCAGTCTAACTTTCCATTAATCTGCTTCACCCATTGATGGCACTGCCCCATGCCAGTAAGAGTAAGGATGTGCACTATTTTATAGACAGCAAAAGCTGCATCGCCGCAAGTGACACCCTGAAGATCACATGCTAAGTGGCAGAGCTGGGACTAAAATACAGTTCTCCCATTCCCAACAACTTCACTGCACCACTGTCCATAAGGAGAGAAAAAACACAACAAAAACAAACCCAACATCATTCAATTGGCAATTCAATATTTGTGGCTCAACAGCACCTCATCAGCTCTCAGAGTCTGCCACATTTGCTTGGAAAGAAGAGCCAGATTTCCAGCACTCCCTGGGCAAAGAGCTCTCAGATCGAGAGACTGAAAAGGCTTTGAAAGAAACCTTCCATCAACAATCTTTACCAATGTCAGAGCTGGTTTCCTCCTCCCTGAGCTGCCTGGCTTGCAGTCCCTCCCCCGGGGCAGCAGTGAGCTCAGCCAAAAGCACCTGCCCAGCTCCTTCCTTCAACTGTCATGAATTTATGGGACTCATTTAACATCAAGCTGCTCTGACATGCAACAATTAACTATTGAGGTGCTGGACCTGGGTCCTCTTCATCCTGGTCTCCCTCTGCCTCAGCTACCCCTTCTGGAGGGAAAAGCTCTCCTCCCAGGAGAGGAAGGGCTGCAAATACTGCAGAGCCAGGATCAGGTTTGCAAGGCAGACCCTGCACCTCGGCCAGCAGAGACGTGTTATTCTTGAGCTGCAGTGCTCCCACCTGGACATGGCATCAGGAGGAGAAGCCAGTGTCCCTGTGACACTGTGGTGGGGAGTCCTTTGGGCATCGATCTAGGAAAGCTTACCTACAGGAGGGATGCTGACAATCCAATATGAGTGTCCAAAACCAATGTTGTATCCAGCTCCCTCCTGTGTAACGTGCGTGGTGTCAGGTCCAAGCTGTATTTCTCCTCCAGCCTTGGCTGCCAGGTTCCTCCCAAGGGAGCCCTGACATTCTGTTGCAGGGGAACTCCTGACACAGATTGCTGAGCTGAATGCGTTACGTTGCATCTATTCTAGGAAAAATGTTAACTGCGTTTTGAGCAAGCTTTGCTAATTGGGTCAGCCAGACTGACCTGAACAAACATTTTTCATAATCAAGACAAAGTCACAGTGTAAAGAAGCCAAAAGCAACTTTGCTGAGGTAGTCAAGGGTGAGTTTCCTCTGGAACAGGCTGGACAGTGATCAAAATGAATGACCTCACGTAAGGCATCACCTTTGAGCCCTAAAGATGGTACTAATTACCCCAGCACTGGTTTAAATTACATACTAGTGTCAGGGAGAATAGCCGTGCACATTGCTTCCATCATGTACGAGGGATTTCTGCAATCTTAGAAAGTGAGAAAATAAAATAGGAAGAGAAAGAAAGGAGTGAAAGAGTGTGTGGATATCTGCGGTTCCAACCTTCATGAGACCTTGTTCTGGCAGAACAACGCGTCAAGATCAGTGTCAAGCATCTATCACTTGGACACTGACCAGACCAGAGCAGCTCCACATGATTTCAAAGGCAGACAGCCTTGGAGATATTTAAGAAAATAGGAGTAAAAGGAGAGATGCAAAGAAAGAGAAGAGAGAAGAGAAGAGAAGAGAAGAGAAGAGAAGAGAAGAGAAGAGAAGAGAAGAGAAGAGAAGAGAAGAGAAGAGAAGAGAAGAGAAGAGAAGAGAAGAGAAGGTGGGTAAAGAAGTCAGAAAGGGATGGGTGAGAGGGGAAAGCTGGGGTGTTCAGGTCAGCTCAGGAGACTACAGGAAAGGAAAACCTTAAATGATGTGACCCCACAGGAAAGCCGAAGCAAAAAAAAATTGTTTTCTTGAGCAGCTGGGAATAAGTTAGACAGATGTAAACACTGCATGGCAGACGTATGGAGTAACTGGGTTGAAAGACACAGCTTGCCTTTCAGCACGATACCTGTAGTCCCCTGCTGCTCTGGCCATGCCCTCGGCTCCTAACAACCTTTCAGCTATTTCTGCTGTGAGGGACGATGCAAAACATGCAGGCACCAACCCAAGAAAACATCTAACAACTCACAGCACAAGTTGAGCTCCAAAGACAGGAAAGAGTAAGAAAAGGGCTCCGTGCGAGCACCCACCCTGTCCTATTGCCAGTCTGAAAACACAATCGATTTCAGCCAGAGGATACCAAACTACATTCAAGTTGCAGGCTCAGAAGTCACCGGTTGCAGTGGGACAGCCATGGCGCTAGCAGGGGGGTCAGTTGAAAACCAGGGCTTCAGTTCCACCCTTGCTCTCACTTCTCATCTCCCATGTGGAGACAGGAAGTCCCAGCAGTTGAGATGCGTAAAAGAGGATAAATACAGACCCCAGCAGAAAGCTGGGACCGGTGGGATGTAGTAATCCCAGGACTGAGATTGGCCTGGAAGTGAGGACTAACAGACTTGGTTCTTCTAACAGACACCTCTCCTGAAGAAGAACAATGCTGGCCACAAGGTTGCCTGTGAAGCATCGGTGACTGCACCTGACCTTGCAGCAGAAACCTGGAATTTCCCTGGGAAACCTCCCAGCCAAATCAGGCCAAGAGACAGCCCTTGGCCATTTCTTAGTTGAGCTGTAACGGTCCACTTCATCGCTGGTGCCCTACCTGTTCCCCTGTAACTCTGCAGCAAGGAGAGTCACCGACTGGCTTTTGTGTCCCCTTTGGTTTCCTGCAGTGGACTGTCCAGAATAGGACAAGGACACACAGGCTTTAGAGGGTTGATTCATCCCTTCCCTAAAATGCAGTGGTACAAATCAGTCTTGAGAATCAAATCTTCATATCGAGCACAATCCTACCTGTGGCTATGAGAAGAGGACCTGCCATGTGGCTGTCACAGAGACAACTCCAGAGAGTGAAGTGTTTTCATTCGCTTCCTTTAACACTGAGAATTTTTAAAGTAGTAAATAAGTAATATACTAAATGCTAATTAAATACTACAGTCTGAAAACCTACAGGGAAGTGCTGAGAAAAAAGAGGAGCGAGCCCAGGAGTAGACCATTCTCAGAGGAAACACAGGAGTACATCGCAGAGGTGTCAGCCTGGCCATATTTTGAGTAGCGAGGATGCATCTGTGGCTATGAAAGCCCTACTTCTAAAATTTCCCTTTAAGGGGCTGCTTCACAAAATGCTCTTCTTTCTAAATTCCCCTCTCTACCAGAGACAGCTCCGTTCCAGGCTTCATCGAGACCAGCGCAGTGCCAGATGGGACCAGCGCAGTGCCGCGTGAGAGCGTGCAGCGCCGGATGAGACCACTGCAGGACTGGATGAGACCAGCACAGTGCCGGATGAGACCAGTGCAGCGTGGGATGGGACCAGTGCAGCATGGGATGGGCTCCTGGGCAGCAGAAGGCACTTTGCATCGATGAACCCAACACTTGCCATGGGATTCAGAAGCTGCCAGACACCATGCTTAGGTGCTCGTACTGGTCCAGGAGGAGGTCCAATGGAACATTCTCAGAGGCTTTCTACAGCCTGGTCTGTACAGACGAGACCCCTAGGTTTTCTCCTCTCTGAAAGCAGTGGTGGCATTGAATGACTGCCTTATGCCAGAGGGGATGGGGATCACCTGGCAGACATGGCCTGAGCTGTACCTGACTCCAGCATCTCCCAACTGGTGCTGCTGACCCTCAGTGGGAGCGGTCTGTATGCACAGATGTGCTTCCACCCCCTGCCAAACCCTCCCTTTGTTTACTCTGCAAGCACTTCACCAAAGTCCTTCCTGCTGCTCCCCACCAAGATGATAGCTCTGCCTCCACTGTTTAACTCTGTTTTGGACACATGCCTTCATGCACTCCTGCTCTGAGTTGCAACCTCTCCCCTAGCTCTGGCCTACTGGCGCAGTTAAAGGGTTCTCCCACTTTGGCTGAGATGAGCATTTAGGCCAGTGGATCCCCAGAACATGCAGGCAGTTGTCCAATGGATGAACGTTTTTATTTAGGAAGCGTATCCCAAATGTTTATCAGTTTCTTGGCAGCTAGGAGAGACACGCGAATGATCCCCAGTCTAGGTCAATACTTTCTTCAAAGAGAGTCTTCCAAAGGAAGTCCAGGTCTCTCCCCATCTTCATTACCAAAATGGAAATATGTTTCCTGGTGATGACCCTGCGGTGATGATGCTGTAGGCTCAGAGACCCATGAACTGCTGTGTTTAGCTCTGGTTTCATCCTGCTGCAGGTCTAAGTCCTGCTAGGAGACGATAAGGAGCAGCATGGACATGAAGTGGAGGAACCACGAGATGGATCCAGAGAGACTAATGAAATAAGAAAATCTAGGAACTCTTATTTTAGGCTTCATTTCCATCAGGCCAGGTCTGATGGCCCTACCAGGTCTCTCTGTATCTGTGCTCCAGATCCCACAGGAATCTCTGACTGGCAAGTTCCAAGCAAAATTTAAAGAAAAAAGCCTTGCCTTGCCCAGTACTTGGCTGACTAACCGGGGACGTGTAACTGACCAAATTTTACCAGGCATGGGAACAGAGGGCCAAAATGCTTTCTGCGTGTGTCCCCACAAGGGACTACCACCAGTCCCGGAGACCCAGGCTCCCATTAACAGCAGAGCTCTCCTCTCTAGCAACTGGAAGGGATGAGAAGTGGATGACCAAATCTGCCCGAGCTCTTTGTCCTCACTGTGTCCGGAAATGGTGGGAGGGAGCTTACACATTATGAAGCTCACTCAGACCAAAGGTCAGCTCAAGACCTAAGCGCCACTTAAGTGCTATTTATGTCCCTGTAGTAGGCATAGGAGGAATAGAAGTGTGTACAGGCTTCTTGCAAGAGTGACGGTCATCCATGGTGAATAGCCTCTCTTTATCTTCAGGGAAAGTTCCCCTTATGAGTTGCACCAGCAGTGCTCTCAGCCTGCTCACTACACACGGTCCTGCTACTTTCCTCCTTTCTGCGGGCTGGGACAATATTAAAGGAAAGAGCATGCAATAGGCACAAAACTTAGTTTGCACTCAAGGAGCAGCCCACAGGTACAAGCAGTTCTTCTCCCATTCTGCTGGCTCCCAGTAGGCTCCAGAAGATGCGGCTTGTCACATTGCCTGGGCATATAGGATCACCCAGGGAAAGAGCGCGTTACCGTGCATTCCCCAGAGGAGCTGGGTTAGCACTGCTGAGACAGCCTGAATTGCCATTTTGCAACTTCTAACAGCAGAGACCTCGACTAGCAGGTAGGCTGTTTTTTTACCTCGATGTCTCCCTTTTGAAGGAGATACAGAATATGCTTTGAAAAGCATAGAGTCAAAATGGAGCTGTGTTTACATGAACATCCAAAGTCATCTTTGAAGGTATTTTTTTCATACTATGAAATACAGAAACATAGGGAAGAAACAGACCCACTGGGGTACTGGGTTAAAAAGAAACACATGCCTCCTGTTTTCCTGGTTTATTCTGGCCTCACTAGAGCGTCACAAACCTGGTGAAGCACAGTGGTGAATCTGACTCAAAAGATAAGGCTTTTGAAGAGTTTCACAGCACTGATAAGAGCTGAGAGAGAAAGTAAGAGCTCTCTGAGTGCAGCTGTAATAGACGGTAAGTGAATAGATGGGTGCTCGCAGGAACGACCAGAAATGCTGGACTGGGCAGGAGACAGGTGAAATTGATAAGCAGAGACTGCATGAAGGATTAGCCTCATTTACGGTGGGTCCTTCTGGCAGAAAAAGATGAGCAAAGTTGCCTAAGTTCAAGAGCAGTAGGTGGCCTCCTGAGCAAAAGGAGACTGATAATGTTGTTAGTAGTCATCCTATCTAAGTCTGGTTAGCAGAAGCTAAGTGAAGTAAAAAGAAGCATTTTGTGTCCCTTGGAGATTTCCCCTCCAAGTACCAAGCAGACACCACTCTCCTTAAGATATTAAAAAAAAAAAAACAAAAAAACCCTCATCATATAATCACAGACTCATGCAGGTTGGGAGGCAGCTCAGGAGGTCTCTAATCCAACCTCCTGCTCAGAGCAGGGCCAACACTAAGTGCAGACCAGGTTGCTCAGGGCTTTGTCCAGATAGGTCTTGGAAACCTCCAAGGAAGGAGCTTCCGCAGTGTCTCTGGGCAGCCTCGTCCACTCTTAATTGTCCTCACAGTGAGAAATTGTTTCCTTATACCCAGTCTAAACCTCCCCCGTTCCAATTTACAACCACTCGTCCTCCTGCCATGCACTTATGTAAAAAGCCTGTCTCTGTCTTCTCAGTAGCTTCCTCACCAGTGCAGGCAGGCTGCTGCTAGGTCCCCCTGGAGCTGCCTCTCCTCCAGCTGAGCAAGCCCAGCTCCCTCAGTCTCTCCTCACAGGAGAAGTGCTCCAGCCCCCAACTATCTTGGTGACCATCCCCTCCACACACTCAGATTTATCGACATCTTTCTGGTACCAGGCAGTCCGAAACTGGACACTGTATTTCAGACACAGTTTTATGATTGTCAAGAAAAGGGGGATAACCACATCCCTCTGTTTATCTACCGCCACCCTCCTGTTGCTAGCTGTTAGCTGCCTTTCCTTCTGGGACACAGCGCTGCTCCGTGAGCCCTGGCAGGTCAGTCCACCCATCCTTGGGGCAGCAGGCAGTATTTGGCCCTGCTGAATTTCATGAGGTTTCTGGTGACCTGTTCCTCCCACATGTCTAGGTCTTTCTGAATGGCACCCCACACTTATTCAAATTATTTTTTTTTCCTGTTTCAAGCACACAGACCTTTTTGAGGATACATCTACAGATGTTCCTTTATTACTTCTTTGTCACAACTTTAGATGAACAATACAGGGAACCATTTTTTAAAGACCAAGATGACTCATTAGGAGTGCTAAGGTTCAGGAAAGGAGAGTAGTTTAGAGACACGTAATTCTTGCCCCAAAGGAGCCCAGCCTCTGCAGTAAGGTTCATCCATCTTTTCTTTCTGCTTCCTTTCTGAATAGAAGAAATCATCCTCAGAAAAAGCTTCATACTGGCATTTTATGGCCAAAATTCCTGGCCTGCTCTAAGAAAAATGCTTGCTGAACAATATCTGGAAAAGTTTGCCCATCTTTGAAGCACAGGCACTGGCAACTTTGCGAGCTATTGTGCACGGTGATGCTTTGCACAGTTCTATGTAAAAAGAACTTCTCAACACATCTCAAGATCCCAGGAGATTTGCTGGATTTAGTAAGAAACTGTAAGTGTATTCCTTCCCCCCATGTTGTTATGCAAAGTGAGAACAAAGAGGGTGATGTATTATGTTCTGGCTCTTGTATCACCAACAGATTTGGTAGGCGAGAAGCGGTTACAGAAGCTCTTAAATTTATCATCTGCAGGAAGAGAAGGTATCAGCTCAACTGTCTCACTCCAGCAGAAGTTTGTGGTGCTGGCAGTTGGGAAAAAATCCACAAAAGCATTTCTTTTTCTACTTGTAAGCTGAGCACAACGATGCCTGAGTCACCGCAACCTAATTAACGTGAAGGCAAGGGTGGGCTACTTTGAGAAGCAGCTTTCCAAGCAGAAAGGCTGTTTAAATGAGGCAGGACGGAGCCAGCCTGCGCATGGCCACCGCACACTTTAAACACACTGTCCTGGCAGGTGGCACCAGATGGCACTCTTACACAAAAGCTTCTTTTTCCCAGGGTCTGCTTGCAGGCAGAAGTTGTATTTAAGCTACAAAGAGGTGCCACCTCTATCTGTTAGGGGTTCCCTGACTTCTGACTGCAGCCCATGTTGCACCTAGGTAAAAGGGCTGGTGCCAATACACAAC
Source organism: Theristicus caerulescens (assembly GCA_020745775.1). Taxonomy (NCBI): domain Eukaryota; kingdom Metazoa; phylum Chordata; class Aves; order Pelecaniformes; family Threskiornithidae; genus Theristicus; species Theristicus caerulescens. Next base: position 28,162,765 of record CM036564.1, read on the forward strand.
TATTTTCCCTTCGGTAAGAGAATAAACAGTCCTGGCATAAAGCACTTGGTATCAGCACAGCTTCATCCACACTGGACCTGTATGGAATTAGGGATGGGACAAGACTCCTAACAACAGGTCGCTCAGATACAAGCAGGCAAGGCCTCGCAGTGCAAGCGAGCGCTCCGTCGTGGGGTGCCGTGCCTTTGGAAGGTCCTGCCTGAGCACAGTAGGACTCTGCTGCCTCCCGTAGAGCCCGACCAGAGTCAGTCCTGGAGGCACGGTAGTACCCTGGAAATGGGGAGCTGGTGAGATTGGTGAGAAACGGGGCTGCCTGCATAATCTCTTTCCCAGACCCAGTGTGCCTCCGCACACCAAGCGTGGTGCGCTTCACGTATGCACCAATTCTGCATCTCTACTTTCTTCTCCACAAGGGAGGCGGCATGAAAGGCTTTGGATATCTTCTGCGTAGCAAAGCAGAAGTGGATTCATCAGGTGTTTAATGGCTACAGCCCTCCTCCCTCTGTCCCCTGCTTCTGTGTCACAGTGCTGGCATCTCCCCCGCTCCCATTGCAAGGGAGACCTCAGAGACCCTCACAGTGCTACACGGGGAACGCGGGAGGTGCCAGGACTGTGACAGGGAGTAACAAGCCGTGGCTAAAATCCCTCTGTCCGGGGCAGGCACGCTGTCGCACAGCTGCAGCTGCTCGGAGCTGGTGGAGCCCAGGGTCAGAGGGTGCCCTCACCCCCACCGCACACCACCTCGGGTGGGGCCCTCCCCCCTCCTGCCTCGGGGCCGGGTCCTCCCTGGCCGAGGGGCTGCAGGATTCCCAGCAGAGCTCCCGCAGAAAGCTCGGGCAGGACAGCGGAGAGAGCTGCCGGACTGGGGACTCGCATGACTCCTCCGAGAGGCTGGGCACTTTCCCTAGAGGTGAACAATGCCCCTTTGGTTTCGTGGGACTGGCAACACATTTTCCTCCCGAGTCACTCTTCCTCCTCGCCCTTCTCTCCAAAGTAAATCAGCCCAGCCGTAACGCCAGGCGGGAGATGCTTCATCTCCCAAATGCCGCCCTGAGGAAAAGTTACGAGCAAAGGAGAGCGGAGGCCCCGAGCCCGAAGGTCGCCCGATGGCACCCGGCCGTGCCGCCGGTGCTGCCTGAGCTGAGCCACGGCAGGTTGCGCCTCCCCGCCGGGGACCGCTCGCTTCTCCCCCAGCCGTCAGGCTCAGAAAAGCCCATTGCAAGAGGAAACCCGAGATTCCCCAGCGGGGTCTCCTCGGGGCGCCCGCGGCAGGACGCCTGCGGGTCCCGGGGGGCAGCCGGGTGCCCGGCGGCAGGGCACCGGCTCAGGGGCGGGACCCGGCACCGGCAGCCCCGGGGCAGCCGGGTGCCCGCACCCCGGGGCTCCCCGCGCTCAGGGGCGGGACCCGGCACCGGCAGCCCCGGGGCAGGCGGGGCGCAGCGGGGATCGCGGCGAGCCCGCCGCCGCGTCCCGTCCCCGCTGCCGGGGCCGCGGCCGCCCCGCCGGGGAGGGGGGGGTGCTGCCGGCCGTCCCTTACCACATTGCTGAGGAAGTCCGCCTCGCTGAAGTCGCCGAGGTCGAGGAAGCCGGCGCCGGCGGCGGGGAAGAGCCGCTCGGCGGGGAAGGGCTCCAGGATACTGTCCATGGTGCCCGCGGCGCGGGGGCTCGGCCGCCCCCCGCGCTCGGCCGGCCGGGCTCACTGCGGCGGCACGCTGCCGCCCGCCCCCCGGCGGCGGCGGGCCATGGGGCGGCGGGGCACGGGGCGGCGGGGAGCGAGCCGCCCGCCGGGGAGGGAGCGCCGCGCCGGGTGCCCGCTGGGGCGGCTGTCAGCGCCCCGCTGCCGAGGGGCCGGGCGGGCGCCGGCCGCGGCACGCCCCCGGCTCCGGGAGCCGGCGGGCGGGGCTTCCCTCGCCGACACCCCCTCACGGCAGCCCCCGCCGCCGGGGAGGCCGCCGGTCCCCGGCAGAGAGGTTCGGTGCCGTGGCCGGAGCAAGCCCTCCCTCGGCGCAGGCGGGCGGTGGCGGCCTCTGGGCGCCCCTCCGCCTCCCTCGGGGGGCAGAGCCGGGAGGGACGGGCCTTGCGAGGGGTCGGTGCCCGAAGCGGGGCCGCAAGCCCGCAGGGCGATCTGCTCGCCCCTGCTCTCCGCCACGGGCTTGCGGGTCGGCCTGGCTGCAGCAGCCCGTGTGGCTGCCCTGTAATTAAAGAGTTGGCACCATTAAAGAGCTTCGGGAAGATTATATGGCTTCAGATAAATAGGATTATGGATCCCTGTCCTCTCTGATCCTTACTCCAACCCGTACTCAGGAAAACCACTTACAATAAACCTGTTGAAGAAGCCCTGATGTTTTATTAATCTGCCCCTGCTTTCATGGCTCCACAGAGAAGGGACTGGAGTCACAGCCCCTGGCAACGGCTTTCTTGGTCACAGGCATATGGAGAAAAAAAACAAAGACAGCGGTGCACCTCTCCTGGAAGAAACCCAGCTGGAAGTTGCCAACAACGAGGGTCATGGTGGGGAAGTGCAGACTGGAGGCTGGCTGGAGCCTGTGCTTGAACCAGACACAGGGTTTCCATCCATCCAGGCTCTCGCTCCACGCTCCCGCGGGTCTCAGGGCTAATGGCACAACCCAAGGCGCTCCTTGGCTACAAGCAGCCGCATGCCGCCTCCTGCACACAAAAGCCTTTAATACTTGCATGCACAATGGGCTCTTACAGTTACATTTACTTTTACCATATGTTTCAGTCAAGTGTAAAGAGCCGTTGGGTAAAAGGGTCAGATACATAAATTCAGCCAGGAGGGAGTTGTGCTGAGAAAAGAATGCTGTTCCTCCTTCCTTGATGGTAAAGAAACCTCTTTGTCAATGTGGGTGCCAATGGGTTTAAAGGGGGGAACACAGAAACCTTTGCTGCTGTAAGATGAGGAGAAGAAATATGTCCAGACTCTTCAGCACAAAGCAAACCTCTGCCTCCAAGCAAGGGGAAAGGCGTCTTGCTTTTAACATCCCCGTCAGCGGGGCTCTCAGCGGCAAGGGGCAGAAGGACCAAGCCCTACAGTAGCAATGGGGTGACAGCCCCGGGTCACGGAGCACGGGCAGAGCCACAGCGGGGGCAGCTTCCACCTCCTGCTGCTACCCAAACACGGATATCGCGTCCCTAACTGCGGAGACTCACCGATGAAACCAAGAGTTTCTGGTTCAGCGCCTCGCCCGAGTTAACACAAGGAAGCCTCTTCTCAGGACACACACGCTGCATTTATCCTCAGCGCCAGGCCGAGGAAGCCGAGATGGTGTCAGCTCCAGCGACTGTTTGCACAGCATGGGTGGCAGTGTCATCTGAAAAGGTCAAGCAAAGTAAACCTCGCTTGTTTGTCTGCACTCTGAAGGAAAAATGCTTTGGCACATTCAGACAGGGATTGTGAAGTCCATTCAGAAGATTAGAATAGCTTGAAAAAAATGAAATTGCCTGCTCTGGGACCCTGCTTCTATTTAATACTTTTAGTACTGAACATAACTGCCCCGGCTGCAGCTCTCCTGTCTATTGCTGCTGCACCTCTGCAGGCAAGGAAGGATTATAACAAACCTGCCTTTTCGGTATCATGCTGCAAAGCTGCTCTGTCCCATCTTGGAGAGCTCTGATAGGGAACCCCCTCCCTAGCACTTGCGTAGAGCTTTGAAATGGACATTTTCCCCATGTCAGACACGAGTGCAGTCCATGACAGGCAATGCAAACGTTACCCCTGTGTTCTGAGAGTGTCACTGCTGACCCTCTGGAGCCAAAAAGGAGAGGTATTTCTGCAGGTGAGCAGTTTTGTGCTCCAAAAGAGACCTGAGGACAGGGAAAGTGTTGATGGGGTGAGGGGAGGTGATCGCAATTCGGAAAGACTCAGACGTGCTGCTGCAGCTGGCAGGGGGTGCCCGCAGCGAGGGGGAAAGGCCAGGCTGAGCGGCCCTGCTGCGGAAGAGGCCTGGCCACTACAGCACTTACAACACTGGAGCAGTGTTAGCAGCCTCACACGGCTGTGAAAAAGGCAAATGCCATGCTGGGGTATAAATGTAGGAATCCTCGTACAAAACCTTTAAGACGGGAAGTTCCCCTTCTGCTCTGCAGAACCAGTGAGAACATGGTGTTCTCACTGAGACCACCTGCACAGAGACCAGTGCAGAACACGGTGTTAGCCAAAATGCCGTGCCCATCTGGGGTGGAAACACAAGCAAGATGGGGACTAACTGGGCTGGGTCCAGAGGAGGGCAGTGGGAATGACTAGAGAAAAAGGGGACCCTAAAAAAGGACTGAAGGAACTGGGCTTCTTTGGTCTAAAGAGAAGACTCTCATGCCAACAGTCTGTAGGCATTCAAAGAGCTGCAGGAAATAGGAAAGCAAGACTTGTTCTTTATTGCCACGCTGGAGGGGACAAGCAGTAACAGACGAGTGCCTGGGACGGTGCACCCTCACCGGAGCATCTTTAAAACCGAGTTCTGCAGCCATCTCTTGGGACGGGTGATCAGGAGGCAGCCTTGGGGCCGGGGCTGAATCACATGATCGCTCAAATCCCTTTTCAGCCTTATTTTTTCTGATGTTCTATTTAGATTGATTTGCAATCTGATTGCAGCGGGAGACCAAAACAGCAACCCAGTATGTTTAGACTGAACAAGTCTCAAACTGACAGCAGATAAGCCTTCCTGTCCTCACAACATTTGATACTGCAAACACGCATGCATGACCAAGCTCATTTTATCAGTGCTGAGAAGTGAATCATCAACCCAGTTCTCATAAGAAAGGGATCCCGCTCTCCTGTGCTCCATCCTGCCTGGTCTTGCTGCCCCTGCCTGCCTTTATACCCATGGAGAGAGACCTGCAAGTCCCTCATCATGCCACCTTGCATTCGCTTTGCCTTCACCCCGCACCACTGCAAGCAAGACATGGAAGACGAGGGAAGCAGCCCCTGGGCTTGAACACATGCACAGCAATCCGGGCCATTTTGCAGCCTCCAAAGCTGAAGCTTTTGGTTCCCCCCCCCCGCCCCAACCGAGCCAGGAGGTTTCACAAACTCATCGAGGATGAGTGGTTCTTGAGGAATGTGGGGCGAACTGCCTAGGTCAGTGATTTTTGGTTTGCTGCATGCAGGCTGTGTTGTTACAGGAGGGGTCGTCTGCCTGGGGTTTGCCCTCATTTGCAGCCTGGAGAGCTGGTATGGGAATGATTCACGCTGTTAGAGCTGCTTGCTTTGGGGGTCAGGCCGGCTTTTTAGGACTGCCACCACAGCAGAGCTTTTACTTCAAGTCTGGTGAAAGATACCATTTGTCCTGTTTATTTTTCCAGCTTTGGTGTTCATATGGATGGAATAGCTGGTTTCTGCCACAAGCCATCTTCCTAGCCACGAAGGCTTTCTGGAGCCATGCAGACTCCATACTTTGGCCCTTGAGTAGCTCTTCACTGCAGTCCTGCCTTTATTTCTCTCTGGCTTTTCTCTGGACTCGATTACCTCTCGGTGTATCACTCGGGGGTGGTTTTGCTCACTGTTTTGTGCCACACGGACAGAGGGAGGGACTGCTGCGTTGTAGCTCCCCTCTGCTCCTGAAGTCCCACTGAGAACAAGGTGAGGATGGAAATGAGACTTTCAACCTAGTTCAAAGAAGAGGCACTGCAGTCCCCAGACAGTCCCTTAGGAGTCAGGCCGCGTGCGATGGCACAAGTAGTTGCGTATCCAACACTCAGGCTGCCATTTCTTCATTTAGTTTTTGTGGGAACAATTCAAAGCCCATGAAGAAGTCAAGATAGGAGGGGAGGAATCCAGCAAAACGTCCTCTAGCAAAAGGTAGCTTTCGAGGAAGGACTTGCAGATGCTGGAGCCTTTCTCTGCCCTCTGCTCCACAGCCCCGCCTCATCCGGGACATCCGGCTCCCTTTTGATTTCCTTCCAGTGGCTGGTTTAAACCCTCACACACACACACTTCTCCTTCCAGCCAGCTTCAGCTGCTTTCTATTTCTCCCTCCTCCTGGGTGCTGTCTCCCCGCCAGGTACCCAGCACCCCTGCTCCCACTGCCAGCGAGCAGCAGTGGGACAGGGAGGGGAGCCAGCAAGGAAATCACACCTATCTCAGCTCCCTGCTAAAACCAGAGAAAGGGAGGGAAGGCCTGTGAAATCTTCATAAATCTGCTGCCACAGCTCAAAGAGGGAACGAGCTGTGTTGTGCGTGTTGCTTTGCGTGCAGCTACCCACAACTGGTGCTGCATCAAATTAAATGTCTGCCTGCAAGCAGACACATTTCTTCGGTAACCACCGAGTCCAGATAGGTGCAAGCCACGCTGGAGCACTCGAGCGAGGTGCAGACACACACACGTGTGCGTGTGCTAAGGGAATGTAGGCCACGACTTGTGCTTTTTTCCCCCCTCTTTCTTGGTAAGTAGAGGGGAAAGTGAAGACCATATTAATTGCATGTTTGCATATGGCAAGGATCCATGAATGCTGTGGTTTCAGTGAGCACCCTAATGCTATGTGGGGAATGAAAGGGAAGCCACAGAGCTCAGCGCTGCAATTATTATTCTTTCTGGGGTGAACTTAGGGCCCTCAGATAGATTTAAATCGGCCTTGCAAACAAGGAGTGAGTGACAGGCGGGGAAGTGGGGAATGCAAGACCCAGGGAAAGGAAAGCCTTGAATACAAGACACCAGACCCTAGCAATGGAACCCCTTCAGCCTCCTGGGAATGTGGCTGAGCTGCCTGCGGCAGGATTAGGCACACCGGAAAGTAAAGCCCCAAAATAGTAAATGGGTACTATAACAAAAGATGAGAACTGAAAACTCACCACTCTGAAAGTAACTGATAAAGGGGGAAAAATCACCTTGTACCTCCTTCACTTCTTCACGGTGGGCTAAGAATGTTTCTTTGCCTTGTCACACACAATCTGCCCTCCCTGCTCTATACCTTGGAAAGAGAAGAGACTCTGCCTTTTTTTTTTTCCTGGCAATCTCCCTGGAGAACCAGACAACTTTGAGGGTGACTAACTGAATGAAGAGTAACTTCAGTATGAGTGCATCTCCTTCCAGCGGTTTGTTAGCATTTGAAGACACTGTAAATAACTCCCCTTCATGAAATTCAGGTGACTGGGAAGCTACAGAACAGCAGAGGAGGGTGGCTGCCTCAGCTTCCCATGCACTAATTTTTATTTACTCTAACAGGCTTCTAGCCTGCATGGTTGCAAGGCCAGCTTGCAAAAGGGACCCAGGCAGCCTTCATGGGGCTGCAGACAACCTGAAGAGTCATTCTGAGGGGGCTGTATTGCCTCATTTCTCTTAACCACTTCCTACATCTCAAACCTTTTCCCAGGAAGGATGAGGGGTATAGCTGCACACCTCGTTTGATTGAATTTTACCCCAAAAAGATACCTTGCATCCCGGAGCGGGAAGCAGACAGCTTTGGTGCAGGAGGGAGCTGAAGAGCCACTGGAGCAGGACTAGCCGAGTCGGGGCAAGGAGACTGCAACGGCTCTGCTTTGACAAACTGCATGAGCCATAGAGAGTCAACTCCAAAACCCCAGTTACCCTCATGAGGACTAGGGGGAAATCCCTGCTGATTTGTGCCACTTAGCCCCTTGAGCATGGCAGAGAAGTCGGATGCTCACATCTTGGCTACGTCCAATAGGGTCTGCCCCGATCGGAGCCAAGCAGATTCGGCACACGCAGGCTGGTGGGGGAGCAGGGGGACAGCGCTCCCTGCCCTGCCAAGGGTTAAAAGCAAGGTCCGGATCCACAAGCAGTCCTGCTGAGGAGAAAAGCACAACCCAGCAATTCAGGCACGTCTCACCCCGTGCAAATGACATTGTTTCAGTGCTGTCTGCCTCGCCCCTCACTGGTAATTACAGACTTTCACTACAGGGGAAAGAGAGAGACGGCAGAGGAAACCTTCATTACAGACTTATCTCCTAGCGCAAAAGCAACCCCAGTGTAATGTCTGGGGCACGTTGCCAGGCTCAGCCACCAAAGCAAAATGCTTACATTTAGGACAAAAATAAACGGGGGAGAAGTGTTAAGTGATTTGGGAAGATCAGAAGCCCACCAGGTTGGCTGCTGTACAGTGCTGGGTGTGGGGAGCACTTTGGAGGAACTGGAAAGCCTCCCTGGTTTTAAGCAGTGCGGTTTGCATCTTGCATTCTTCCTTCCTTCCTTCCTCCTTCTCCGCTTGCTCGTATCCCCTGATGTCTGTGTGTGTCCCCTTGTCACCCCTGGCAAACACCAGTGGGCCGGGAAGGGATGGTTTCCCTAGGCTTCCTAGCTTGACCTTCCTCAAAGGGCAGATAAAGCTGTAGGTGTCCTTGGCTGACCCCTCTCCCCTTTGCACACCTAATTATGAGATACACTAAAGAACGGGCTTCTTGCATCCAAAGCTGGGGGCTCCTTCTCACCTTGTCTATATCACGGGAGCCCAAAGTTTGAGCTCTGTTAGAAAGGATGCAGGAGGGGTTTTCTTCCCAGTAGGACACTCCCCTGTTACAGCCCATGACCATTTCCCATTGCTGGGGCCATCTCTCAGGGTTGGCGTTGACCTGCCCACAGGTGGCTGACACCTTCTCTGGCAAACATGGTCTCATTCCCGCTGCTTTCTTCCTCATCCCAACTTTCTGTCTGCAAGCGATGTAGATCCCAGCTAAGCTGCTGTTCTTACCCCTGGGCATTCACACGTGTGAAACTGGGAACCGCTATCATGGCACGGTTAGCTCGGTGTTTGTGGGAGAGCTCATTTCAGCGACAGAGTTTTCCTGCAGGGCCCATTTTCACTGCTCGTGGTAACACCTTGTTGTTGCAGGATCTGAGGTTTGATGCTGCATTAGAAAGATCCTTTAAACCTAGAGACCTTGTCCCCAGGCAGCTAACGGCAGGGATGGGAGAGGACCGGGAGGAGAAAAGTGTTCAATCAGGTTGCTATTAAGATGCGTCTGGGGAACTGGCTGAATTTTAATTGTTCTTTCCTACTCGGCGAGTGAGCACAGGAAAAGATTTACCTTCTGGCCTTTCCATTTGGGCATGTTGACATTTCCAGGCAGCACGTTCCTCTGATGGAGAGGTTTGACGTCAGGTGGGCTGATTAAAGCCTGCAGTGCCTCTGACTCATTTGCCTACGGCCTGCGCAAGGGGATTTGTAACGTGTCTCTTCTCTTTCTATCGCTCGTTATGGTTGGTTTTAAATAAATAAAGCTAAGCTCAATTCACAACTTCAGGGAAGATGCAGCGCGGCTCAGGCTCAAATACGCATTGCCATGGCAACAGATGCTGTCAGGCGCACGCAGAAAAGCCACTCTCATCAGCGAACTCCCCTGCCCGGCTCTCCCTGCCCAGGCGGTGCGTGGGGCTGGGGCTGGCGGCAGGACGGCAGCGTGGAGCTGGCACTGCCTGTGCCGCTTGGGCACGCAGCTGCATTTGGGAGCAGCCCAGCGCTGGCCTTGCTGCTCTCCCAGCCTCAGGAGAGCACACCTGAGCCAGCCAGCTGCCCTCTCGCCAAGCAAGAACCGCTTTGGGGGAAGCCCTGTTAAGTGGGGTTTGCAGAGCTCCCTGCTTGACCGGCATTTCCAGGCTGAAAAGCCCTCGTGTGGCTTTTTCAACCTGCAGAAAGGAAGAGAGGGGGCTTCCTGGATCAACAAGTCTCATACAGCTGCAGCCAAGCGTGTAATGCAGCCGCCTTCATGCACTGATCGAGCTCCGAAATAAAGAGATAAAAATTATCAGCTGCCTTCCAGAATCCCCACCGAGCAAACCTCTCACGCTTGCTAGAGAGATGCCCAGAAAGGAAACAGAGATGCAGAGAGATGTGGTTTCTTCAGCTGACTGGGGGGTAGATATATGAGGCAAGGCAAGGCAAGGCAGGGCAGTAGAGTCCCTGGCTCCTCTGCCCCAGAGTACCTGTCTCCTTGGCATGCTGAGCATGGTCCCTTTGGTGCTTCTGCATCCTGTACAGCTCTTGATTCATCGAGAGCTTGAGTATGGCAGCAGCCCAAAACTTGAGGCATGAAACATGCCCAAAGGCAGCAGCACTAAGGAAAAGGCTCTTTGAAGTGCTCAAGAACTCACCGCCCGCGGCACTGCGCCTGCGCGTCTCTAACGTCCACTGATGAATGAGAAATGAGAGGTTCTGGTTTGTGTGGCAAACGGGGCAAACAGCGTTGCCAGATATTTCTTTCTCTAGGCATCTCAGAGCATTTAGTGGTTTTCTTAAAGCCTGAGCACCTGGAGTCCTGGGGACGCGGAAGCTTTTCACCTTCCCTGCTCTTTTCTTAGGTGACTTCCGATGTTTGCAGGGAACTGGCTGAAAATGCACCCCTTGGCTACGACACAGGCGGGCAAACCTAAGAAAGCATCATTTACTGGTTTCAATCCTATTATTTTTAGACCACCCCCATTGACTGAGCTCTGAATTATGGTTTTTGTTTTGGGTCATGGGGGAGCACAACGCACGCGGGGAGGTACTCGGGTGCTCTCCCGCTGATGTGAGATGCACCAAGAGGCAGCACATACCCCGCTGGACACTTTGGAAGGGGCAGAAAACAACTTGAGCCAAGAATCCAGTCTTCTCACATAAATCACTAGGATTGGGGAAGGGTTTCTAGGTTAATACTCATTTTGTAGGTTTAATGCTTCCCCAGCTGGGGTGCCAAGTCATTTTTCTACCACAGCTGATCTGAAATTAACCTTACCTCCTACAGTCACTGTACCCTGCCACATCGGGGAACTTAATAGCATGAGAAGAGTTTGAACATGTGAAATGTTTTTATGACTGCATAGATTGAGCCACATTTCCATGACAAATCACCGAAATCTGAGAAATCTAATTTACAACACAAATTCCTTTCTTTTGTGTGTCTTTCCCAACTCAAATTCAAGTCAGAAACTCTCTGGGTTCTGCAGTAACTCTAATCTAGCAAAACTGTGGGTGTAAGAGAGATGAAAAACAATTGCATGAGGCCTCCAGGGCTGGTCCACAATGACTCCAAACCCTAAATTGCTCATCCCTTGAGCGTGGTTTATGACTGCAGTGGATCCTGGCGGGGCTGTGTAACCAGCACTTAAATAAAGGGGAGGCAGCAAGCCCTCCTGAATCAGTGGCATCTGTTCTGGGAAGGGCTGACCCAGAGACAGCCACAGCAAGAAGGTACTGAAACCCACTGTCTCCTCCTAGAAACAGAATTGAAGGTCACAAAGTAAAGACCCCTGCAACCAGCGCTGGCCTCTGATCAAAAATAAATCCCTTTCATGCACAGACAGTGGTTTGAGAAGGGGAAATACTGAACTGTGGTGAAACCTTGGAGAGTTGATGGCTGGGCATCTTGGAATAGAAACACAAGTGGCATCAGTTCAGGTACAGCCCTATACCCCCAGCCATTGGCATCAATGTACAGGCATGCTTCCTCCTCTTACACCTAAATTCTTTCACGGTAAAACTGATTTTTATGGTGCTTTCATCTGGGAGCAAATGTGAAAGCAACTCAATCTTAGGAATGACAGAGATGAAAGGCTGCTTAGTGTCCGACCCATGCCACCTCTGGAGCCAGGAAAATCCCAGTCCTCTGTGGACAGTTGGTGCTTTGCCCCAGTACAAGAACTAGCACCATTATTTCCAAGTGAAATTTCCAAGTGAATTTCCTCTCGCCAGAACCAGCACTGTGGTGTGGTCCTCCTACCCCCTGTATTGTACTCTCAGGGCTAGCAGACAGCAGATATTCAGGCACTTAACAAGGCTCACTTCTTCATTTAAAATGCACTAGAGGAAATACTGGTAAAATACATTATATGATTGGCCCACATAACTCATTGCTGTCAGTTATAACTGAGAAGGAACTGTGAGGAAAGGATCTGACATTTATGGGGGTGAAAACATCCTCTGTTATACAACGCAAGGGAAGGGCATGGCTTGCAGTCCCATGAACCCTTGAAGAAGACAGGTTTTCATAAAGTACCTGAAGCAGGGGATTGAAAACAGAGAACCGTTAAAAACCTTCAGCACCCTAAACTCCAGGCCAAACCAGAAATGTTCCTCATGACCTGGTTAATATTTAAATACACTTCACATCATATCTGTATTTCTGCGGAAGACCATTAAATTCCCGGGAAGCAGCCAGTGCCGGCCCTTGGCAGAGGCAGGGCTACTGACCAAGGGAGGCTGTGACCCTGAACGGCAGCCCTTATGATCCCATCACAGACAGAAAATCTTGCAGTATCCTACACAGATATTAGTCCTGGTGCCAGAGAGTAGTTTTGCCTGGTCTCTTGCCATCTGATCAATCCTGTGTAAGTCACTCTTCCTGCACTGCAGGCTGCCATCCTCTCCTCCTTGACCAGATACCCAGTGGGTTATTTTTGTCTTGGATCACATAGTCCCAATGTTACAATTAGACGCTGACCTCAAAGACTTGCTTTTAAAATTACCCTTCTTTAGCAAACCCTCTGTCTAGTGGGTTGGGTGGTTTTTTTATTTTTTATTTTTATATCTAAATGGTTAAATCGTGGGTGTGGTTGAGAAGAGAGGAAAAGAAGAAAGAGCGAGCAGCAGGGGGGAGGGTTGTGAGGGTCACAAGCGTCCTCCTCAGGATGTGGAAGTCCATGTGCTCTGGACAGGAGACACTTGGCTTCCTCTCTTTCCTCAGCAGCATCTTCTTCTGGAGGGTCAGTTCTCCTTGCTGACAGAAGTCATTTCACTGCAGAGACAGGGGCAGTCCCTCTTCCTCACAGCTACACCTAGGGTCTTATTCTTGCAGCCACTACCTAAACCCAGAGACCCAACAAACCAGTGTCCTTCAAACATGGCATGAAAATTGGGACTTACCTGTAAACGCTCACTGATGTTAAACATTTGCTAAGCAGAAGAGACAGAAAAGCAACTCTGAAGTGCTCTGAAGGGTCTAGAGGTGAACAGGCCTAGGACAGCAATAGGCAGACACGACTGCAGAGATGTGTTCACAGTGAAAACCTTGTAGGATAGGTGTCACCTGTCCATGTTGCTTCTCAGCTGACAGTTCCAGCAAATCCCTGCAAAACTTCACAGAATGCACAGAAACCTCTTCAGAGGAGGAGAGGTGAGCATTTTCTTCAAGGATGGAGAGTAGGAGGGAACAGGACACCAGTCTGTCCTGGCAAGGAAAAAAAGGGAAGCAACTCACAGGCTGACAGGAGAAACTTCAAATCTGCAGCAACCTCTCACACCCAGGGTGCTCATACAACTTTGCCAGTTTACTACATATTAGGGCTTTTCCTCCATGCTCTAAATAGCTTTAAAGCCCAGCTGAAATGGTTTTAAGGCTAATTGGAGCCACAGTGAATTGGCCTCAAGTGATAGAAGGAGCTTTGGCTGTGCTGGTTGTGAAAGCTGGCATTTTAACAGCCTTCTGTCACCTGGCCAGTGGCTGTTCTTCCAGCCACCTTGTCCTTGTGATGGTCTCCTTCATCTTCAGGCATGCATATCACTTCCACACTGTTCTGCACACCTCATCTTCCCGTAGCCTCTTCTGCACACTGCCTATGTCTCAGTCCTGACAGGGTGAGCTTTCATCATGTCAAATGTCACCAAGAGTAGTACTTGCAGAGGAGACCTGCAAACAGTGCCCCAAGCTGCAGGTATTTGAGAAGGCGGCACCTGTCACTCAGCGTGAGCCTGAACCCCTGCTCTGTGCTGTACGTGGCTCTGGGTGGGGGTTCAATTGTATAAGACAGATCTGAACATCACCAGACTAGAAATGATCTCAGCATTTTTGGTAAAGTCAATGTCCCGGACGTTTGGGAGGGGATGATCCTCTTCCTTTCGTTCCTCCTGCAGCTCCCCTTGGGCACAGCATCTTTTCCCCTTCTCCACACTCTACGCAGTTGTGTTGGGGTGTTGCCCTGTGCTGTTGCACAGCTGGCCTCACCCACACCTGCAGTGGCTGCATTTTACAGTGGGTGAATTGATTTTTGGTTTGGGGAGGGTTTTTTTCGTCAATTTTGTGAAATGTTTTTGAAGCCTGTGAAACTGAAATGGATTTGATACCCACTGGAAGAGACTACAGGCTGGTTAGCACAGCCCAGGCTGGGGCAGAAAGTAGTATCGGAGCTCCAGTTAAGGGATACCTATAAATGGTGGTAAGGGGCACGACGATGACAAGCAGGCATGTGAGGACTCACCACTTCTCTCATTTGGATTTAAAAAAGCCAAATCCACCTACCAACATTTGCTGAGTAGTGTCTGTTTCACTGATATCAGTCAGCAAGACATCAGTCAAAGGTATTAATCTCTGAAATAAAAAAATACAAATTCCAAACTCTGCTCTTTTAATGAGCTCTGGTAAATTTGCTCCCTTTTGCAGTCCCGGGGTCAATCAATTAGCGACTGCCTAGGGAGAAGCTTAATTAAGCTCAGATAACACAACAGAGGTTTCACCCCCTTGCCCTCCCTCTGTACACATCCTCCTTTACACATCTGGGTAAAAGCTTCGCTGCAAAGCCTGGAGAGAGCGATCGCTTCAAGGAGAGAGTCCCTGAGAGCACGTCCAAGCTCCCAAAAAGCATTGCAAACTCTTGCATCATGCAGAGGCAGGAGAAGCCAGAGCGGCTAGGAAGTGAGAAGATCCACTCTGGCAGCTGCTGCCACGGGGACAGGGTGTCACTGGGAACAACAAAAGGTGTTTTTACTGAGGATATGTGGTGCCACGAGTTATTAATCTTCCAGCGGAGGCAGGAATCCTAGGGCTGCTCTGATGGTGCTGCTCTTGCAGCAGGAGCGAGCCAGCCATTCAGGACGAGTCTGACAAATCTGGCTCCAGCTGCTCGGCTTTATTAACGACAGAAGCCCTCGAGGGGTGGGATCCAGAGGCATCACAGAGATTTTTTTCCCCTTTCCTAAGCACAAAAGACAGAGGTGGAATGTAGCTGAGGAATGCTTCGCCCTTGGAAGGGATGTAATAAATCTCCTTGGATGTGATATTTGGTTTATTTTGTGGGAGTCATTCAAAAGGAAAACGCAGATTGTGGGGCTTAGCGCTCAGCCTATGCTGGCAAAGGATCCCCGACAAAGAATGTCCATTGGCAGGGAATTTCCTGACTTTGCAAGTGAGCAAACGCCTCTTTTTCGGTTACTCTAAAAGCTGTCTTGCTATTATATAAAAGGTTGCTGTAGGGCAGACTGTTATCGGTTCTTCTCCAGATCCACCAGAAGAAGGACGAGTAATAATTGGCCCGATTTGCAGGAGGAAAGATGTGGGCTGCGCTCAAGAAAGCACTTTCTTCCCAGGAAGGTCTCCTGGGCCGCAGGGGGCTGCTGGGGAGGCTGCGGCATCCCGATCGCTAGCAGCACTTCACGCACGCGTCAGGCGCTGCTCCTGGGTGACTCCACCTCGGAGAGGGGGGGATGGCTTCAGAGACTTCCTGAAGTCCCTGCCAGCCCTCTGGTGATTATTACTGTATGATTATTATTTAACAGTGGGAGTGCTGCCTTTGGGGTAGGCGCTTAAGGAGGATTCTTCCTGCGTTGAAGGTCACTGGACCTAGGGAGAGGTTAGCAGGCAAAGGTCAGGGAAGAAGAAAACAGAAGGGAACTGATGCGCAGATGGACTCAATTTTCCACAGAAGCATGGCAACGAAAAAGCCCAAAGGTGACTGTGGCCCTGCCACTGGGCAAGATGAGGCCAGGCTCACTGGCAGAGCTGGGCAGGGAGGAGGGAAGGGATTATTTCTGGGGTCTCATGTCTGCCAGTGAACTCCTTGGGGAGGTCATGACGGAGGCCGGACAGATGGCAGTAAACCGTCTTCTGCAAACCCTAAGCTAGGATTAAAGGAGACCTGGTGGAAGAGGAGCAGGCTGCATGGAGCCAACCACAGCTGCCTGCAGCAGCTCCACCCTTAAGGGAACCACCATAGTAAAAGGCAGAGGGGGAAGCAGAGCTGCAGGACAGCCGGGCAGAGGTGGAAGCCTGGTCCCAACACACACTCAGTGACCCCTGCTGTGAACCACAGAAACTGCCCAGGCTGTGCCCTACTAAAAGCAGCTGAGTGGTGGCATCACTGATGGAGGCCAGAGCTCAGAGGGGTCAGCCACAGCAGCCATCATCTCATCACTCTGTTCATCCTCCAGAAATTGCAATTTTGCTCACTCCGTCAGGTTACTGGGGATTCCCCTTTCTTGTGTGCTTGTGAGAAGAGCTGAAAAAAAGGATACCATTAACGAGGAGATGTTTGTTAAGATTTTAATTTCCTAGAAGAGGAAGTGTGTGTTTGCAGCCCTCAGTGGAGGGGCTAAGGCCCCCACAATAGATTTTAAGAGAGTCCTTCAGGTCATTGCCTGCCATTGTCACCTGCTGGAAATCACGTTTTCAGTGTTTCCTTTTGTGTCAGGGAACACAAGTATCTTCCGTCCTGCTCCCCATGTTTTCACATGGAGAGGAGGTGCCTGTGTAAAGCAAGTGACCTTATCAAGAAGTTAGCAATCTTGGGTTATTACCAGAGCTGGACTAAGCACTTTGCTGCTGTTATCATTGTTATTGATTTTACATTTATAGAGAGCTGCAAATTTACACAGTGCTTAATAAACACAGAGTTTCCTGGGCTGCAACTAGTGACAGGAGAATTGGGAGGCCTTTTTTTTAAAAAAAAAACCAAACTTCTTCTTTTACACAATTACATGACATTTCTATGTTATTTTTTTCCACTACAGCAATAGGCTGAAGATCAGAGGAGCTGCTGCCACACTCCTGTACGGCCACACACATCAGGACATGGTGAGAGCAAACGGATCTAACATCCTCCCAGACAGAATGGCAATTTTATATCACTTATCCCACTGACATCATCCAACGTTTTGGACAGACAAGTCCAAAATATGCTGGGTAACAGTGAACCAGCACAAGGCCTTGGGTTCTACTCCTGCTGTGCCACTTAAAATTTCACCCAAGTTTTCCAAAGATGCAGCATTTTCCTTCTGCAAGAGTGTGCCTGTGAGTCTCCAACTGGGATACAACATGGCATATCACTGGACTGAGGTATCTGCAAGCAGGAAAGTCCAGTAATATAACACAGCGAAGTGAATTCCCTTAGGGCACAGCACCATTATCAGCACAAATATTTTGACTCTGGACAAATTATTTGTTCATCAGCTTAAAAATGAAAACCTTTTGGCTGAAATCTTTGTGGGCATTTAAAGAATGTTTTTTTCTAAACGGACCTCTGAGAGCAGGATTAATGTCCCCTGTCCCCTCCACCGTACATCCAAAACTATCACTTTGTGCAACACTTTGTGGCAAAGAGACTCAAAAGAAGGAAAAGGAACAGCAAACAACCATGGGGACAGGGAGGGTGGAAGATGCAAGGAAAGAGTGGAAGTCATGTGGCCTTGAAGAAAGGGAAAGGAGCACATGCTGAATCCAAATAATCTCTGACGAATTAAAGAGGCAGGTTGAACAATTCCTGGATGAAAGCACCAGGTTAGGCCTCAGGAGATCTGAGTCATCACATATTGGTGCACAAAGGGGACTAGAGACAACAGTGAGGTTAAACCCCGTGCTTGGGAAGCACTCAGCTAAGTGGAAACAAATACCTGAAGGCAATTTTTGGAGAAAAAAAAAACCAAAACAAAACCAAAAAAGGCTTTAAATGCAGAGATGACATGTGCCAAGGCTGTGCTACTGCAGAAACTTTGGCAGGAAACCCTGTGAGATACATGCTCCCTGGAGGTGGGAATATCCTCGAGTTTGGGTCTTCTGCTGTGAGTTCTGGCTTTGGCTCCTCACAAGGAGTTAAAGTTCTGCCACTTTTCACTCACCGCTTTTGGTTTAGAGATCTGGCTGTGAATCGAGGCGTACCGCTCACGCAGTTTACCTTGGCAGGCTGTGAATGTCCTACCGCTGGCTACAGGGTGTGGCCGAGTGTGCCCAGGCCCTTTCTGCACAGCTTCTCCATATCTGGCTGGCATGGACAAATGGCCCAGCCTTGGAAAATATTATCATCTCCCAGAGAACACTGGTTCTGAGCTGTACCCAAAGGAAGCCAGGCTGCACTTGGGGAAAACTTCATGAACAAGTGGGTGAAACTCCCTGGGCTGTACACATGGAGAGAAGCAGGGACCTTGGCTTTTGAGAAGTTCACCTGAGAATATGCCCTTACACCTTAGCCCTGACACTGTGCTTTCAGCCCGGTACCTGCCTATGTGCCATAAATATAGTGTCCCCTGACTTATATTTTTGGAGTGCTGGGCACATGTGGATGTAGCATATTTATTTGTCTGCCAGACTATCCCAAAATACCTGACAAGGCATTAACGGCTTGAGGCTCCAAGGTCCCACAGCAGTATTTTTCCACCAAGTATTGCTTCTAGTGAGAAGGACACTGAAGCAGGTTTGAAGCCCCTTGGCCTTACTTCAGGCACACCCAAACACAGCTCTGCAAGGTCATCTGTCCAGGTATCTTCCTGAACCTCTCATGCAGCAGCCAAAGGCATACTGTCCAGTTCTACGTCATAATCACATAGGGAATTACATATTGTTCTAAACATTAATTTTTCCTCTGTATGCTACTGCAGATCTTAGCAAAACAATCGTGAGGGCTAAGCCAGGGTGGTTCTGCTGTGCACAATGTTATTGCAGAGTCCTTGCCAGCGCTCTCCACAGAACATTTCAACTTCATTTTAACCCACCATTGCTCCATCTGTACATCTCAATGCATCTGCCAGGCACATACAATGTGATTCAATTTGATCTCGGAGTTTTTCTACATGGGCCAGTAGATATCAGTCTGAGTATACGAGTTATTTTCAGCTCGTCTGTGACATCCAATTCCACCCACCAGGCTTGCAGAGATATATAAATCATGGAGGTGTCTAAAATAACAGGCCCTGAGGAAACATCTGTCACCTCCAGAAGCTTATGAGGGAGGAGGATGAAGCATTCAACTCAGCAACTTAGTGAATTTTCTTTTAGCTCCAAGAAAGCAGAGAGCAGCAAGTCTTTCTGACACAGCCCAGATGCCTTGGCAGTTAGATTTTCACATTGCCTTCACACTGCATTTGACCTGTGAACGTAAGGCAGCCAATAGAGAGATGCTCAGCAATTTGGATGACATTTGTGCCACCTCACCTTTATCTTCAAAAGGAATGGATTGTGTCAATTCCTTCTCGTTTCTGGATTTTTTCCCAAAAATTGACTGGCTGGTTGGCCCTTTGCACCCAATCTCTTAATCAAAGGAACACAGAACTTGCTGTGCTGGAACCTATTGACAGCTGTTCTAGTCCTGAAACCTGCCACCTCCTGTGCTGGTGAAGCATGTGGGCCAGAGCCTTGCATATCCTACAGCTATTAACCTTTTTACATGAAAAAGTGGGAAGAGAGTTGGGAAGTTGTATTTTTGCCCTCTTCCTCCTCCCTTTTGAAGTGATCTGATCGTCTCTCTTGGATCCCAACGCCACTCATTCATAGCGGAGAAAACAGCAACAAAGCAGTGGAAGAAGAACAACAAAAAAAGGCAAATTACACTGTATGGAGTGCTACTTATAGGGTGAATGCTGGCAATTTGTGAAGCATGTAGGTTTTGGAAAAAGGAAAGCAGAAGCCAGATGGTGCCGCTCTCCTTACGCTGGCAGAGGGAACCGCTGGAGGGGAAACGGGGCCCGGCTGAGCTCCCCGGACCGGGTGGGGGAAGGCAGGATCCATCTTGGCTTGCCGCACTCGCCTGCCTCCGCATCAGGCACCTGTCCTCCCCGCCCCGGCGGTGCACACCGGGGAACGGGCAAGCCCTGGCCCCTCCAACCCCCCGCCAAATATTTACGTTACGGTGGGTGGAAGTGTCACAGAGAGCGAGCGGGGGCAGCCCGCGCCGCCGGCCGGGTCGCGGCGCTGCTCACGGCCCCGAGGCCTAGCCCCTGCCAAGAGGCCGCTTCGCCGGTGCCTGAGCGCCCCCGGGCCGGGAGCACCGCCGACACCCCCTCCCTCCCTCCCGCCTCGCCTGCCCGGGGCCCGTCTTCGGCCAGCCGCCCGCCGAGGGCCCCCGCCAGCTCCCTCAGCCCCCGGACCGCCATGAGGCGAGGCGCCGCCCCCGCCCCGCCACGCGCTGACGCTGACGAGGCGCCGCGCGCGCGCAACGCCCGGCCCGCGGCGGCGCTGCCCCCTGGCGGCGGGCGGGCGGCGCTGCCCCCTCCGCGTCCGTGTCCGTGTCCGTGTCCGCGTCGGTGTCCGTGTCCGTGTCCGCGCCCGCGTCCGCGCCGTGGGCGCTGAGCCAGGCCACCTTGCCACCGCCGAGGCGGCTTCGGTAAACAAACCTGCGCGAAGGACCCCGCTTCCCTGGATGTGATAGAAAAGCTAAATAGTCCCTCCTCCGATTTATTTCACCTCCCCAAAGGATATTGGCGATTTTTTTTTGAAAGTTTGTGCGATTTTCAGTAAAACCTGCCGGTATTTAGCGCTATTTTATTCAGCACCGAGGAGGTGCTGACAAACTTGGCCGGGGTTGAGGCGGCGCCGGGCCCCGTCGCGGCCGCCAGGGGGCGCCGCCGCCGCGGGCACGGCGGAAGAGGGCGGAGCCGCGGCCGCCGCCATGAGCCCCGGCCCCGCCGCCCTCGGCGTTTGCTCCTGGGGTGAAGAGAGCGGTCGGTTACCGTTTGCTTGTTTGTTTGTTTGTTTGTTTTCCAGAGGAAAGGCTCGGCCACGTAAAGATGCGCCGCCTGCGTGAGGCTGGGAAGAGCGGGTGTCCTCTAACAGCCCGAAGCGTTTGAGCGTAGCACCTCGGAGCTGGAGAGCCGGGATTAAACCCGCCACAGCCCTCGTCCCAAGTTGGCCATGTCAGCAGAGGTGCTTCCCCCAGGGACCTCCTTCCCTGCACCTCGGAGCAAAGCAATGGTAGAGAAGTCCTCACAGGCTTGCTCGGGCTTAGGGACCAACCCTTCAGCTCAAAATGTCCTGGTTTTACTAAGCCATCCAAGAGGGAAATTTTCCTTAGGACAGAGGCAATCCTAAAGCTGCTGTCTTGCGTAGGGGATGCTATACATCTTTGTATCATTGCACCGGCCTTGTCCGAACGCAAAGATGGGCTGAACCCATCCATACATCTCGGACCGCTGAACCCATCTATACATCTTTGTATCACTGCACAGATACATGAGCACCAGTCCTCAAAAGCTTGCTCGGGCTTAGGGACCAACTCTTCCGCTCAAAATGTCCTGGTTTTACTAAGCCATCCAAGAGGGAAATTTTCCTTAGGACAGAGGCGATCCTAAAGCTGCCATCTTTGCATAGGGGATGCTATACATCTTTGTATCATTGCACCAGCCTTGTCCGAATGCAAAGATGGGTTCAGCGGTCCAAGTTCTCCCTGGAGGATGCTCCAGGGACTGCTGAACCCATCCATACATCTTTGTATCACTGCACTGATATATGAGCACCAGCCTCATCCAAATGCCGAGATGGGTCCAAGATGTAAGTATGGAGGAAGATCTTGAAGGAAGAGATAACTGAGGACGTAGATTAGCTGCCCAGGCTGGCTGTGGCTTTGTGTTTCCTACTGAGGAAAGCTGCCTCTAACTCAGATGTAACAGCGGTTCATATGGTAGAGCTGGTTTGCACTGACAGCTTGGCTACTAACCGGTGTGTTGTAAGCAGCGTGACGTTTCATGCCAACTATCAACTCTTTGAGAGGCTGGGAAAAGACCCTGGCACTGAACCCCCAGTAGCCACGGCTATACTGGTAGGAGTTGCTAGCTGACAGCTGGCTCCAGTCTGTCTCCAGTGCTCTGGCAGCAAGGTGGCTATGCAGTGAGATGCGCTCCTGCTCACTGCATGCCAGTATGTTGATGGTGTCATGTCATCTGTTCCTTGCAGGAGCCAGGGCTTGCAGTGCAGAAGGATGGGCTAAGCGAGGAATTCATTCTTTCCACTTTTGCAGCCTTTTGACTCATGTTCTGAATTGCATCAAACACCTACCTTTTGCAAAACCACCTAGTATTTAAAACAAAATCCAAACAAAGCTAAGAAACAAAAGATAAGTGCAGAGTTAACCCAGGTTAGCTCCCCGCCCTTGTGAAAACTAGGATTTATAAGGGGTTCATAGCGCTTTCCTAAAGGGAAAGCTATATTCAAGAAGTGATCAAACCTGTAACAAGTAGTGGATAATTATAAGAACATGGAAACTTTCACAGACATTAATGTTCTTGGTCACAGCAGACTGAACTGGCAAATATATATACATTTGGCAAAGTGATGTAAAGGGTAGCAGATCACCTTAATCAGATGGATAGAACAAGGAGGTGCATAAGGACATCCTTACAGATTCTTCACACGTGCAAGAGCTGATCACTAGTGCCATTGCTGTGTCAGTATCTTTAATGTTTTATCTTTGATGTTGGCTCAGCACACTCTAGGACCTGCAGTTTCTGCATAGAAGCAGCTCCTTAGGCTGCCTTGAGCTGCCAAGCTGTCTCCAGGTCATGCAGAGGAAGGAACATCCACAGAAACAGGAGTGGAAATCAGTGGAAAATCTATAAAGGGATGCTAACTTATGAAAGATCTGCTAGAAAAAGGGGTTCAAAATGTGCCAGCAAAGCTGAGCATGCTGTTTGTGTATTGCATTTAGTAGGAAACTATACAGAAAATTGTCTGTGGACTGAAAGCACAGAAATATAGAGGATTATAAAAGGAACGCCAGGGCTGAGCTGTCTGCTCCACGGAGGGCATGGGCAGAGCTTTCCGAGCCACAAAGCACTGCTGAGACTGCAGCAAAGTGCAGCAAGTGGAGTATCATAGAATCATAGAATCATTTAGGTTGGAAAAGACCTTTAACATCATCGAGTCCAACCGTTAACCTAGCGCTGCCAAGTCTACCACTAAACCATCCATGTCCCTAAGCACCACATATACCCGTCTTTTAAATACCTCCGGGGATGGGGACTCAACCCCTTCCTTGGGCAGCCTGTTCCAGAAACGGAAGACTTCAGTCTGAAGTCCAAATCATGGACATGTGAGTTGACAATGTGAAAGAAAGAACCAGGAAGCTGCTCAGGAGCAGCTTATCCTGGAACACTTCACCAAACTTCTTATCCCTTTTACCAGATATTCCACACTTTATCTCTCACATGTAGTGCGTGCTTATTTAAAGGGGGAAATATCTGGATGATCGGCCAGTTCTTCAAGAGACAGCAACTAAGTTCAAACAAATTATGTACTGAATAAAGACGTAGATTCCACTGAGCTTCTAGCGACTGCAGATTTTGATTTGGTTAAAAAGTAGTCAGAACCAGAGTCTGAAGATATTTAGCCCTGGAACGTTTTTTTTCTGTCTACCGCAGTACCTGATTACTGTTTCTGATATTATCATCTGCTTTAATAAGCAAAGTCCCTCAAACAGCAGTTGGCCCTAATATATCCCTCTTCTATTCCCATCTCCTTGGCCACATATTGCTTACTGTGGTAAGTGCTAAATGGCTTTTGGAAAGTGCTAAGAGGGTGTTGTGAAAGGGCTAAGCCGAGTTTCACAAACAACTGCCTGTACAGGGAAATAGTCCCATCAGTAGGGTGGTGCTGGGAGGCCCAGCAGCAGGCTGGTTGAAGACCCTTGTTTTGACAAGGCTGGAGAACTGAACTTCATGATTGCCTTCTTAAGATAATTTACATGAGACATTTTCACCTTGTGGAAGTGAAGTTTTTTGACCCTAACTGAAATGAAACCACTGGATACTTCATGAGAAATATCTGAGAAGATCAGTATGTTCTTGCTAACCAGGTCAAGTTCATCCGCTCTGCCTGCTCCACCAGAAAACAGCTCAGCTGGCAACCTCAGCACTCGATAATTCTCAGAAGTGAAGAGCGACTCCTGGAAGACAATGGGAACAAAGCCCCAGGCCCACCAGCCCTGGTGTGAACTTGGCTTCTGAAGCCTCAGCCGAAGTCAGGATGAAACCCAAAGCAGCCATCCTGCAAAGAGGCACCAAGTCACCAACGCCAATTCAAACATTCCCCAACTAATCACCATTGTCTGGGCATAGGCAGAAAGTAAAACATCCAATGGTTTTTACCTTCTCCAACAAGTCGTAGCATGTTGGGGCCACCGACAAGCATTGGCCAGTGTATAAACTTCAGCCTGCAAGTAGAGGGGAAGCTTCACCATACCAGAAGCCAGTTACTTGCAAGAACGTTTCAAGAAAGGAGAGTGGATGTGGTCTTTTGGGCTAAGCAATTTCCTTGGTGAACCAGCTCAGTCTGTGCTCTCACCTTGTTTATCTGCTTAACTGTTGGAAGATGTGGATCTTGCCCTCCCTGCACATGAACTGCGATCACAAGACACCTCTTTGCCCTGTTAGCCACTGTCACTTGGGGGATCTCTGCTATGCTGGGCTGTAGCATGTGGTTTTGATCCAGTGAGTGCTGGCATGGACTGGCTTCCAGCCCAAGTAAGCAGCCACCCTGTGACTAATGGACAAAGTTACTTGTTTTAACTCTAAACCAAAAGGTCTGCAAAAACAACTCGTCTTTAGTTAGCGATTATTTTGTTTATTTTATAGGGTGCTTCAGATACTATCAATTTCTGTGTAAAATAGATGTAGTATCATGAACGTTGAGGGCTGCCTTGCTAATTGTTTTAATTTTGCAATTAAATTACTGCAGGTTAGATCCTAGCTAATACATTTAAATCAGCCCAATGAATTGTTTTTTTATACTAACAACACATTTTGAAAGCACATGTTTCCCTTAAGAAAAATAGCATCTGCAACTGTTTTACTGAGCTATTTGGGTTCTGAAATGTGTTTATTACAAAAAATGCCACAGAGCCTGTTATGTCCTATGTAGTACTTGCCATGTAAGCTATTTGTAAGGCGAGTTATTTATAAGGAAAATCATTCATAAGGAAAGTTAGTTTAAGTTATTTATAAGGAAAAGCCAGGCTCATTATCTCTTTTTATAGTTGGAGATGTTGTGGCACAGGGACAGGTGAAACAGTTTCCCCAGTGTCATGCAGCAAGTCCAGTTAGCCCCAGGTCCCGCTACCTGCCCATCCAGCCCTCTTCCCACTGAGCCATGCGCTCCTCCACAGTGCTATTTGTGCTTCTCCCCGCCGCGCTCCACAGCAAACAGGATAGTCCAGTTTTGTTGCATCCTTCCAGCTATGGGTCTACTGCAGAGGATACAGCTTCCTAAATAACGATGGATCTCCATAGACCTTCCCAACTTCCCAACTTTTACCAGAACCCTAGGTTTCTTGATTGATTTTCAAGACCAATATACATCTGCTAATCCCATTTCATCCAAAAGAAAGGAGAAGTTAGTCACTAAATTTGGCCAGTGGATGTTAGCAAACCCATATTTGCCACTCGCCATTGGCTATGCTTTCCTTCTGATTGAGAAACAGGGTGAAAAACTCAGTGGGTGCCAGGATTGTTCTGTGGTTTTGGTTGTTTTGTTTCCTCAATGAAATTCAAAGCTCCAGGATTCAAAGAAACTGCAGCCAACTCTAGGGAGAATTGAAAATGCGGAGGAAAATATTGTCAATTTTTTCCCCAGTTAAATCACAACAGAGACCTAGCAGCTGCTGAAAGGCAAAATGTCCACATGGATGTAGGCAAGACACAGCTGACAAGCAGAGACTGCCTTCACTGACAAGGGCTTAGGCACTTTATATTGCCTCCTGGAAGCCTCCTGGGATCTCCTCACCAAGGTATTCAGAAATGGCTCAACAGGAGAGGCCGGGGACATAATTCATGGCCTTTTCCCACCAGCTGCCATAGGGTTTCTCTGCAACTTGGTAGGTAGAGGAAGTTGCTCTGCTTTCACGAATGTCAAACTGAGTGTTGGCATCTTGGGGGTTTACAGCAAAGTCAGTCATCTTGTCTTCATTTCTGAGGTGGCACAATTCAGCTGTGGCCACCCTGTGCAGATGCCTTGAGCTTGTTTCCATCTGCATCCTACATTCGCCACCCACTGGCAGGCCTGGGCATACCTACAGCATCCCTGGAGGAAGCTGGTCACAATGTGTTGAAGGACACTGTGCACGGCCACCTTGGTAGCTCCACGACTTCGTTCCATTATGCCTGAATGGCAGGGTTTTTCATACCTTCCCAGGGTCTCTGTTTTGAAGGAGAAATGTCTTCTAGTCCCACTCTCAGCGGTCAGTGAGAACATGTCATCTTTACAAGCCAACAGTTACCACATCATTCTCTAGTCTTGCCCTACTTAAACAAGCCTTCTTAATCTTTCTTCACAGGATGTGCTTTCAGAGCTTCTTCTCAGGTCTGCTGCTCAGCTGTGAACCTTCAGTTTGTGTCCGGCCTTCCCCATGCCAGGAAGAGCAAACCGGTCACCTGCTGCATCTTGCACCCAGCACCCTGCATTAGCTCTGCCTTTTTTTTGGAACAGCATCATACTGTTGACTCCTATTCAGTTCATGGCTCACACCCCGAGCTGCCTTTCTGCAGTACTGCTGCCTGGCCACTTATTCCCCATTTTCTCTTTGTGCTTTTGATTTCCTCCTCTTAAGTGTAGCACTTTGCACTTTTCTTTACTGAGTCGTTGATTTTCTCCAATTTAGCAAGATCATTTTGAATTCTCAGTCCATCCGCCAAACTGTTTGCATCCTCTCCCAGCTAGATGATGTCTGCAGATTTTATGAGTACTCTTTATTCCCTCGTCACAGGTTGTTAATGAAAATACTGCATAAAATGGATTCCACACAGATGTTGGAAGGACCCCGTTTGAAAATTCCTCTAAGTCTGACAGAGAACAATTGATAACTGGGTTTTAAAGCTATTTTTTTCACCAGCCATGCGTCTACTTTATGAGGATTTCATGTAAACTATATTTTCTTTGTTTGCTTAGGAGAATGCCACGTGGAATGGTGTCAAAACCTTCTAAGAATCAAGATGTACGACAACTGTTACTTCCTCCTTACCTGCAAAGAAGCATGTATAAAGCCCATGCTGACCTAAGCTGAGAAAGGTATTTTTATACAGGCTTGAACTGCTTTATCAGTTTCCAATCTTCAGTTCAATTGCTGCAATTCTGTGTGTAGCCATAGCCCGAGTAATTGTCTCCAGTATCTCAGTGATTAAAGCTCATTCAAAATTCCAGCAAGCTTCAATAAAACATTTTCCTCCCTCGCTAGGACAATATATAGTCAGAGATCAGAGACTTTTTTACAATCCCAAATTCAGCAAGGGAGAAGTTGACACTAATACACATGTAGCAGTGAAAACCCCCTTTGCAAAAACACGAAGATGTAGGTAGATTCTTGAAGATATTTCCGACTTTGTAAAATCCACATTCAAGGAAGCACACTGATGTGTGCTAATAGTTGTGTATCCCATCAGTTTAATGATTTTAATTTATGTACTGTTCTGCACTACTATGAAATTCCTGATGCAATCAGTATCATTGCAAGAAAGTAAAGCTGTTCTTACAGATGAGTTACAAATTCTCATTAGCCATCAGATGTTACATTAGACAAGCATTTGCTATATCCTCGATATATTATGCACTTTTTAGTGCTGTTTATTGGTCACCTCTGTACTTAATATCCTCCATCACCCTAGTATCTAAGCAACTTGATCCCGCATAACCTTGTGTTAAATAGTGGCCCACCTCTAACAGTTGCTTTTCTTTTTAGGGGAACTAGTATTTCATCCGAAGGAATGAATGGTTATGATTCTGTAACATTGGAAATGACTAATCCAGTGTTGTAAATGGGATAAAGGGAAATGGAATGTATTTTGAGAACAAACAGTAATCATTGACACAGTAATTTGCATCCCTAGATGTTATAATAATGACTAAGTATCACTTCCCCTTGTTTGCATAAGGAAGAGTAGGCAGAGAAATCCAGTGATTTGGCTAGCACACCACCAGCAAGCCACTGAAAAAGAGATCTGAACGTAGATCGCTTTTCTTGCAGCTTGTTTTCCTGTAATCTGCTACATGTTTGAAATACAGCGTTACAAAATGTGTGATCCCTTCCAGTACTAAAAACTCTGTAAGGGTTTCACTAGTTCATGCCAGAAACAGCCAACAAGAGTTGGCCAAGGCTTGTGGCGGATTTGAGAGAGACGGGGTGCGGTGCAGTGCATTGCCTTCAGAAGAGCTGGTTTGGATAGGTGACTTGGGATTCCTGACAATTTACATACATTAAGTGCCAACAGCCTCAATCTGTGCTGTCTTGCTGATGGAGTGAACATATTTTTGCTGCCTGAGGAAACTTTCTGCTCTTCAGAAAGTGATTGCAATTGTAAGGACCAAAGTATATTCAGTGACCCTTCTGCTTCACAACCAACTTAGGTGGATTTAAACGGGGAGTACTTGCTAAGAGTGGATCCTAAAGGTGTATTTGTACAGTGAGCAGCTCTGCACAAACATTTCTAGACAGGCAGTCCCCAGGAAAGCAGAACCACTGCATCAGAGGGATGGAGTGTTCGCAAGCTGAAAAGCAAATATGTTTAATGTCTTAATTTTTTTTAGAAGAAAATTAAGCACCTGGGGTACGATTTGCTTTGTACTAAATACAAGGAGTGCAAAATACCGTCAGTAGGACCGGTGATAGCATTCTAAATAGTCTTTGAATTTCACACTGGCTGCATACTGCAGCACCAGGGCAAATAGCAGTTAATGCAACCTTTACTTAGCTTCTTCTGACAAATATGAAGTAAAGGGTGAGGCAGTCTCACATTGACATACGGCCAGATATAGGCAAGACATACCCAGAAAAGGTAATCACTGTTTATTAGAATTATTTATTTTCATGCAGTTATGGGCCCAAAGGGAAGGGCGAAATGGGTAAATCTTACAGACTTCACTGTCCGAGAATACAATAATTTTTAACGAGGGCCAGTCGCTATGTCTAGGCGGGATTCTGACTTAGAGGCGTTCAGTCATAAGCCCGCAGATGGTAGCCTCGCGCCAGTGGCTCCTCAGCCAAGCGCACGCACCAGGGGTCTGAACCTGCGGTTCCTCTCGTACTGAGCAGGATTACTATTGCAACAACTATCGCTATGTCTAGGCGGGATTCTGACTTAGAGGCGTTCAGTCATAAGCCCACAGATGAACTGCAGATGAGTTCTAGGCCCAGCCAGAACTTAAACTGGCCACTGCCATCAAAGATAACAAAAAATGCTTCTACAAATATATCAGTGATAAAAGGAGGGCCAAGGAGAATCTCCCTCCTTTGTTGGATGCGAAGGGAAACATTGCCACGAAGGATGAGGAGAAGGCTGAGGTACTTAATGCCTTCTTTGCCTCAGTCTTTAATAGTCAGACTGGTCATCCTCAAGGTTTTCATGCCCCTGAGCTGGGAGATGGAGATAGGACGCAGAATGAAATCCCAGTTGTCGAAGAGGTGGCAGTCACCGACCTGCTCCTCCACCTGGATGCCCACGAGTCTATGGGGCCAGACGGGATCCACCCGAGGATACTGAGGGAGCTGGCGGAGGAGCTTGCCAAGCCACTCTCCATCATTTATCAGCAGTCCTGGTCAACCGGGGAGGTCCCAGCTGACTAGAAGTTAGCTAATGTGACACCCATCTACAAGAAGGGTCAGAAGGAGGATCCGGAGAACTACAGGCCTGTCAGCCTGACCTCGGTGCCGGGGAAGGTCATGGAGCAGATCATCCTGAGTGCCATTATGCGGCATGTGCGGGACAACCGGGGGATCAGGCTCAGCCAGCATGGGTTTATGAAAGGCAGGTCCTGCTTCACTAACCTGGTCTCCTTCTATGACAAGGTGACCTGCTTAGTGGATGAAGGGAAGGCTGTGGATGTTGTCTACCTGGACTTCAGTAAGGCCTTTGACACTGTCTCCCACAGCATTCTCCTGCAGAAGCTGGCTGCTCATGGCTTGGACAAGTGCATTCTGCGCTGGGTAAAAAATTGGCTGGACGGCCGAGCCCAGAGAGTGGTGGTGAATGGAGCCAAATCCAGTTGGCGACCAGTCATGAGTGGTGTTCCCCAGGGCTCAGTGTTGGGACCGGTCCTGTTTAATATCTTCATCAATGATCTGGATGAGGGGATTGAGTGCACCCTCAGTAAGTTTGCAGATGACACCAAGTTGGGTGGAAGTGTTGATCTGCTGGAGGGTAGGAAGACCCTGCAGAGGGACCTGGACAGGCTGGATCAATGGGCCGGGGCCAACTGTATGAGGTTCAACAAGGCCAAGTGCTGAGTCCTGCACTTGGGTCACAACAACCCCATGCAACTCTACCGGCTTGGGGAAGAGTGGCTGGAAAGCTGTCCAGCGGAAAAGGACCTGGGGGTGTTGGTTGACAGCTGCCTAAACATGAGCCAGCAGTGTGCCCAGGTGGCCAAGAGGGCCAATGGCATCCTGGCTTGTATCAGGAATAGTGTGGCCAGCAGGACCAGGGAGGTGATAGTGCCCCTGTATTCGGCACGGGTGAGGCCGCACCTCGAATACTGTGTCCAGTTTTGGGCCCCTCACTACAAGAAGGACATCGAGGTGCTGGAGCATGTCCAAAGAAGGACAACGAAGTTGGTGAAGGGTCTAGAGAATAAGTCTTACAAGGAGCGGCTGAGGGAACTGGGGTTATTTAGTTTGGAGAAAAGGAGACTGAGGGGAGACCTTATTGCTCTCACCTGAAAGGAGGTTGTAGTGAGGTGGGTGTCAGTCTCTTCACCCCAGTAACAAGTGATAGGACAAGAGGAAATGGCCTCAAGCTGCACCAGGGCAAGTTTAGGGTGGATATTAGGATAAACTTCGTTACTGAAAGAGTAGTCAGGCATTGGAACAGGCTGCCCAGGGAAGTGGTTGAGTCCCCGTCCCTGGAGATATTTAAAAGACGGGTAGATGTGGTGCTTGAGGACATGGTTTAGTGGTGGACTTGGCAGTGCTAGGTTAACGGTTGGACTCGATGATCTTAAAGGTCTTTTCCAACCTAAACGATTCTATGATTCTATGATTCAATCTAGCACTTCTCTCTAGTTCATGTATCTAAACAGGGGTCAGACTTTCCTGAATATGCGAGGTAGGAGTTATTGGGAGTGCACAGGCTTCAGTTACAGGAAGCAAAGGACAGAGGAGCAGAATATCTAGCTGCTGGACATCTCTTCAGGCCAAAGAGGAGTACCAGAGCTGGTGAGGGCCAGGCTGTCCTGCCAGAGGGGTGATCCTGGCTCATCTGTGGGCAAGCATCTTCACGTATTTCATGTTTGGTGGAAAAACAAAAAAACCCCAACCAGTTATTAACCCCCCTGCCTGACACCCACCTGACAGCTTTGCAGGTGTGCTGTACCTTCCTCCCTGCTCTTTGCCTTTGCGTTACAGCAAAAGTGCTGCCGGGGTTGCAAGGTCTCTTGCATGCGAATAACCCTGCCGTGCTGCGGGTTGATTGGCACCCTTTGGGCACCACTGCAATACAGATGAAGAAATATTTGTTTACATTTGAATAGGAGATCGGAAACTCAGTGATTCTGACTCATTGCTACAGCCCCAGATAACTAGGAACACCCTTATCTTTTCTACTGCATTTTCCAGCTGGGTTTTTTTTTTGTCTCTCTCTCCCCCTACTGTGTCCGAGTGTTTTCATGACTCTTAGTTCTTCTCTCTGTTTTTGCCTCCCTGGTCTCATTTCCCTTCCTATACTTTCTTCCTACACACTTTGCTTCCTCTTCAGCTTTCCTCGTGGCTTGTTCCTCTCAAGTTCTCATTGTAAGTGCTTCTTTTCAGGCTTGTCCTTCTCACAGGCTATCCCAAGCCTGTCTTCCCACAAGGAGAAGGAGAGATGGAGGCATTTGGGCTGGAGGGGGGCATTGGCAGCAAGGGAAAGCTGGGGGCCAGGGGAGTTGCAAGCGAGCAAGGAAGAGGATGGAGGGAGAGGAAGGCAGGGAGGGACACTCACAGGGATACAGGCAGGAGCAAGGAGAGGAAAGCAAATGTCAAGGAAGGATGGGGGAAAAAAGATGGGAAGCTAGGGAAGAGTGTACGCAAGAGTGAGGGGAAGTAGAAGGATATGAGACAGAATGTGCACTAGGAGGCAAGAGAGGAGGGAGATTTCATGGAGGGGAGTAATTAAAGGCAGAATTACATTTGCAATGAGGAAAGTGCTTGGGGCTGAAGGGAAAGAAAGGGGGAAAAGAAGGAATGGAAGAAAAAAAGAAATCCAAATCCTAGAATGGATGAGGGAGAGTCCATAAGGGGGTAAAAAGGAGTTAGAAAACAGAAGACAACAGTAATCCTAAAACATAGCATGAAAAAAGGTGAAGATTGTTTGAGTCTTGGGGGGAAGACAGAAATACAGGAGGAAAGGAGAAGAGCCTCGGAATATTTCAGAATTCCTCCCTAAAACAGCTCTGAACTGAATATTTATAAAAAATATCAGAACAAGAATATGAACACATACTTTCTTAAGCGTTGAAACGTTGTCAAGCACACTCAGTCACCTTTCCTGGTCCCAGCCCTTACCGCCCTTACTTCACTATAAAATCCCTGACATACTGTAGAGCCCTTCCCTATACAAAGGACATAATGTAAAGCCACACACTTGTTATTGAAACAGCAGTAGGGAGGCAAGAAGATCCCTCCATGTGTAAACCCCATTATCTTCCCCGTTACTTAACATAATTTGCCTCAGGCAGCAAGTCAAATCCTCCAAATATTCACTGCAGCGAGAGATACAGAGTGAGGAACTCACTTATCTTTTCAGGTGGATTTCACAGTCTGGTTTTCTCTCTTTGTTCTCACTTTCTCCCTGGTTCTGTTGTTTTTCTTTTATCTTTCCCTTTCACGTTTTTCAGCCCAATTTCACTACTGTTCTCAAACAACTTACTCCGTTTTGGATTGTATGTTCCTCACCCACCCTATTCTGATGCCCTCTGGGGGTCCTTCTCTTGCCCATGCCTCCTCTTCATCTCTCTCCCTCTCTCTCTCCAGGTGCCCACCTCTAGAAGCCACCTCCTACCTACCCCTGCCAAAGCATGTGCCCCGCACGTATCACCGAGCCTGGGTACTCTCCCTGGTGGTCTCATGCAACTTCCCAGGGTACCTTCAGTATTTCATTCCTTCTCATGAAAGGGAAATATCTAAAACATTACAGTTCCTCTTTGAACACCAGTAGAAAGGAATATCCCCCTCCACCATTTGCAGGCCCATCACACGTCTATTCTCTATTCGCTTTCAACACTTGACCTCATGGTCTCTGGTCCCCTCTGCTTCATATTCAAACATCCCTAATCTCTTTTGACCTTCTGTTTTGATCCAAATATTTGATCTGAATTAGAAAAAAGTGCAGGTTCCCTTTTTTCTTTTTACCTCATCATTGCTGGCAGGCCTTCCCCCACCCTGGGGTGCTCTGCCATGCTTTTGAACTGCAACGAACAGTAAGGCTGGAAGATCAGGAGCCAGGCAGGAATGACAGTGCCTCACCGGGACACTTTCTGAGCCTCACCCTAACTTGCAATGCAAGCCCCCACCTTGCTCTGCAGCATGGGGACCAATGTACAGCAACGACCCTCTTGGCTTTGACCATGGAGGTACTTGCCATACCCAAGAGTGCTGCTCAGCCCTGTGTTTCCCACCCCTCAGCCAAGCCCAGACGCTAGGTCTGGGTGTAGACATGGGAAGTCCATATAAATTTGGACTTGGATATTTTCCTACACTCCTCCCATCAACTGCATAAAGGTTGTCAGAAGTACTGTTTGGACCAGGGGTTTCACAGGGGATGAAGGCGCAATGGATCCTCCCAAATTAAGAAGTCAGCGACATAGTGGACATGGTGCTCAGCACCATGCATGCCTTCCAGCTGAGATGCCTGGTACCCTCCCAAATCCAGGCACCCAAAGATCTCCAAGCTCTGCTCTGCTGACACGCACCATACTCAGGTATCCTGGCAGCACCATGGAGGTGCCCTTGGGCAACATTTCCTCTACAAACTGAGGTTCTCTTGTCCCTTCTATATCACACAGTCCTGCACTCCAAAAACTGGTGTGCCTTGAGCTAACTCCCCATCCAGATGGTTGTATCCTGATCCTCAATGTTGGCATATTGAGGCCAATGGACTGAGATCTGCAGACCTCCCCGAATGTTGAGTGTCCCCTGCGTGCCCCTCACAGAATCAAAGTGCTGCAGTGAATCTGAGGTGTCCTGTCAACACCAAACTGAGATGTCCCCCATTACCCCAAATGGAGGCTTAAGGGACACTTCTGAATTGTGGCAGTCTGGGCTCTCTTTCTTGAGGCATCATCCATATCCCTGGGACTGAGGAACCTCAGGTGGTCCCACAGCGAGCATCTCAGTCCCCTTGTAATTGAGGTGACCAGTCCTCACCTTAAAATGCTGAGGAATCTCATCCTCCAAATTACTCTTTTCTGGGCCCCACCGCATGGCAGCACCCTGGACCACTCCGGATGCAGGTGTACCCCCCAGGCACCACCCTGCCCCAGCCCACACACTGCTGAGGTATCCCAGACCCCCATGGACGAAGGTGTCACAGGGACCTTCCTCACCCCACACCACTTGGAGTCTCCCTCAAAGTGACACATCCTGAGATGCCCCCAGCTAAAGTCAACAGAAAGGACCTTCCTGCATGCACAAAGCTGTAGAGGACTGCATGCAGCAGTTGTAGAGGACTCCTTATTACTGTACTCAGTTTCTTCTTCCAGGTGAAGATAAGGACCGTATCTGAATAATCCTAACGCTGCACGCTCTGTTCTGGCACAGGCACATCCCCACTGCAGATGTTAAGCCCAGGGTTAGGGGTGCCAGTAGCAGTAAGCCAGGTCATGGCAAAGGGCACATCTTCTCACCGCATGCAGTTTCAGACTGAGATAAGGGCTGGAGTTTGTTAATGCCAATGCTGTATGTTATGTTTTCGGAGGTGGAAATAGTCAGTCTTTTCCTTAACTGTTTGCACAGTGCCCAAAAAGCATGGTTCTTATCTGAATCAGGTGTTGGTGCTGCTGCACCATGACAAACATTGTACATCTGGGACAATCCTACCTTGCAGTGGAGAATCTCCCTGCTTCCCAGCACAAGCTCCTGTGCCTGTATCATTTCAAAGCATATCTAGGGGGCAGCTGTATCTTGAGCCAGAGGACACAAAATGACACTATTGTTTATCTATCTAATCACACCATTTTATCCTCAATACCTTCAACAAAGAAGGAGCTTCTAAACTTTTCAGATGTGTAGCAGAGAAGCAGGGCAGACTGGCCTCAGAGGCAGATTCCCCACCAAGCAGTTTGCGCCAGCAAGCAAAGGGAGAGACACGATGAACTAGGAAGCCCAAAATCAGCAAAAAAAATCTCTGCTGCTTCTGCAGCTGCCTGATGGTGAAAAGGAGCCATCTCGATGCCAGAAGGAGATAATCCGCTGACAGCCGGTTATGCTAGTAAAGATAAATAAACACAAGCTATTCGATCCCCTCTAAGGACTCTACAGTAGAAGGGGTGTAACTTCCTATCCCTTAGCTCTTTACAAATAGCAGAGAAACACTTGTTTCTGGGGAATAATTAATTTCTTTCAGGTCTGGGTGAAAGCAGAATTGCTGAGGGACGTGGTGGGCTGGAAATGGTGTTTTAGCACCTTTACGTGTTTGGACATTTTCCTTAAATTTCTCTCTAAATCTGTAGAGGACGCATTTCTTTTTCTTCTCCATGAGGGGAGGCAGAGTTTGAGGTCTCTCATTTTATCCATCAAGGTTAATATTCCTCATACACTCTTCTCATCTCTGCCAGAAGGGATTCCCTAAAGAATTTTAAACTTTTGAATGAATTCCCCAGAAATATCCATTGATATAATTACTCCCTGGCCCTGTACGTTCAGTTTTGCTTGTACTGAAGCCCTAGAAAGCAGCAAGCATCCTATGCAAGTGAGGAAAGACATGGTTCATGTGAAACTAGGGAGTTAAAAATATATTTTGCCAAGTCTCAATATTATATTTAGTAGTACTGTAGTTGCCGTGGTCTAAGAATAAAGAAGGGCAAGTCTTGAAGGTTGTATATATATTAGGAGATCAACCAGTATCGCTGGAAAACACAAGCAAGCATTTAGGCACACAAGCCTTTCTTTAGGTCCAAACTGGAAGCAGCAAATTTCATATAGATATTTGTAAATATAACTTCATTGTTGTTATAACATTATATACAGTTATAACAGAGCCTTCCTCTCTGCAGTGCTGTTGCATATGACATTTCACCTCCTCGACCTCAGATGTCCCCCCAGGAACAAGGAATCCACTGCTCCTCTAAGTACACATGGTGCAGGGAGAAGGGTTTGGATCGAGGGGTGACTTTTCAGTCCCTGCCAGTAACACCTGAGGTGGAAACAAACCAGCCCCTGCAGCTCCCAGTGGCCATCCCTTTTCTCTTGTGCACCTCAACAGAAATAGTAGTACTTCATAGACATTTGCCAAGTGGTTTACAAACAGATGTCCTCATGCCTGGAAAGAAAACCTCAAGACTGCAATGCTTTCTGAACTCTTCCCTCTCCTCTTCCTCCTCCTCCTCCTCCTCTATGTAGCAGTGGCCCCTAGTGGAAGCTGCTGGGTGGGTTGACCCTGGTGTCCATCTCTCCAGGGAAGAGGCTGGCTGGGATGGGTGCATGCCGGCGGGTGGCTGCGAACCCACCGCAGGGGCTCAGCAGAACCACACCGGGCACCAGTGGGCAGTCCCCCAGCCAGATCCTGCCCAACGCCGCCTGCCTGCAAACAGCATTTCAAGCAGCAGAGAGTCAGGATGCTGTTTTGGTTTGTAGGGACGTGTAGCACAGTTCCTCCATGGCCTTCAAACAGTGCCCTTGTGTGATTCCCGTTTGAACAATCTGGTTTTATTAAAAGATAAACTGCCTCCCATTCCAATAAATGTGATATGAATGACAACGTAAGGCCTGTTTTCATTCTCAGAAGAAAAAAACCCAACCCACAGTACAAGAAGTTTCACTCTATTCAAGTAAAGAGCAAAGTCTATATACCGTCAGCGCATATGAATAGAGGAGAAGCCTCTTGCACTGATTATTTTCTCCTCCACCAAAATATTACTACTTCCTTTATTCCTGAACTCATAAAAGTGATAATACTGAAGGAGACCAAAGATGCATCATCTAGCCCAGCCTTTCTCTGATGATGTCCCAACTCGGGTACCTAAGGAGGACTGTAAGAAATGGGGTGCATCCAGAAGGATCTTCCTCCTGGAAGCCTCTGGCGATCAGTGGTAAAAGGGCTGAGACAGATGTGGCACCCTTCAGTAGATTCGTTTCACACCTTTTTGAACACATTTATACTTTCAGGCACCATGAAATCTTGCAGCAATGAGTTCCAAATGTAATTATGCATTGAGCGAAAAAGTATTGCTTTTTGTTTGTTTTAAACGTTGTCTAATCATTTCACTCAGTGCCACTTACTCTTGCATCTTCAGGAATGGTGAACAATCGCTCCCTATTGTCCTTCTCCATACTGCTCTCCGTCTAGCAGGCCTCTTATGTTCCCTCTCAGTTTTCTCTTATTTCAGCTGAAAAGTCCTAGTCCCCACATTTTTTTTCTCAAGGTGAAAGTTATTCCCTATCCCTTCTGTTACCTTTCTAATTCTGGCATATCTTTTTTGAAACAACATCCTTCAAGTTGCTCTGAGGGCATGGGCATGCAATGGCTTCGTAAATAGGCAAAATACAAGTTTCCGTTGAATTTTATAGACTTCGGATGACTTCCAACTCCTTGTTTAACTATCTGGCTGATGGCAAGCACTGAGTCGATGCTTTCAGGAGCCCCACCCATATTACCAGTGAGGCTAAGGTGAACGGGAACTTTGCAATGTTTTCAAACTATCATAGGCTTTTAATTCAAATTCATTATGGTGTTTCCAAGTCCACTGCGAGAGAAACTAATCAAATTATGTCATGTTTCCACTTGATTGCCTAATAGAGTTTTGAAAGAAACAGCCTTTTCATTCTCTCCCTCCTAGTGAGAGAAAAATATGTTTATGCTTACATGTACTATTCATATAGGGAAGCAATGCCAATGAGATCTGTGAATATATTGACATTATCTAACTGTCTTTTAGCTGAAAAGCATAATGTTGGTGTATCTTACTGTTATTAATCAATTTTGAACACAAAGAATGCACAAACAGGCTTAATTGCCGAATTCCCTAACTCTTGAGTGATATATTTTGCAACTTGCCTATCACTCAAACAACAGAAGACTTGAGTGGAAGATACTAAAATCAATTATAAATTATATATCTGTGCAGACCTCTCTCTACATACATGTGTCTCTGAATTTATAATGCGGTAGCTCTATCGTAAGACATGACAAAGTAAAAAGGGCATCATCTCGCTGTGCAGATGCCTTCCATGTCCGTCAGGTTTATTGACTTTTTTTTGATCTTTGCTT
Organism: Theristicus caerulescens; assembly: GCA_020745775.1. Lineage (NCBI taxonomy): Eukaryota > Metazoa > Chordata > Aves > Pelecaniformes > Threskiornithidae > Theristicus > Theristicus caerulescens. Next base: position 28,201,060 of record CM036564.1, read on the forward strand.
TGCCCCTTCCCACTCCATTCAAAACGCAGCCGCATTCAGCTCCGGATTATCCGAGAAAGCGGCAAGACGAGATAACGCAGCCAACGCAGAAACCCGGAGATAGCCAGACCTGCCCAGGAAGCTCGGAGAAGAGGGTGTCACGCCATCGGGAAGGACTGGTGACTCTGGAGGCTGTGAAGGGCAGGGGACCACGGCTCCTCAGAAGATGCAATGCTGTGTGGCACGGTGCTGCGTGAGCACAGCAGCACTCCCACGAGCCCACGCTAGTTCAGCATCGGTCACCTCGGGGGTATCCGCACCCACGATACACTTAATCCCAGATAATCTAGAGTTGACTAACACTATTTATTGTTAGGCCATGAAAACCCACTCTGAATCCCTGCACTGGCACGGACACTGACCTCTCTGTCCACTGAGTCATCGTTAACTCTCTTATTCTCACATGCAAAGCCAAGCACAGCTCCGCTCCTGGATTCCCCTTCCCCATCCCTCCTTAGTAACAGCTGTTTCACAGCTCCTCTTCCCTCCCCTGTCCCTGTGCCTATGCTGGGCTACTTTTCAGCACAGTGAAGTCAGGACAACACATGATAAATACACGGGACTCCAGTAGTTTAATACTTCCCAAAGTTCTGCACTGTGCTCGAACACTGATATTCTTCTTGCTGCATCATTCTATAGAAGATGCTGCTCAGCTGGTCGTCCCAAACTGGCAGCTCAAATATACGCCTAGTTAAATACTTGAAGAGAACTGAATTACTTCTTAGGTGCTCCATCCACTCAAACCCCAGGCTCTTTATGTATCTAGTGATATGGAAGGATTTAGGTACCAAATTTTTGCAAATAGTTTTGAAAACCACAATCAGTATTTATATTTGAAGTACTTAACATCCTGAAATTACCATCATCACCTAGTTTTCCTAAGGCACCTTGGTTCCCCGCCTCTCCCCTGTAGTGACCTTTTAAATTGTATGTTCCTCAGGGCAGGCTCTGCTTTATCGCATCTCTCCTGCGAGGTGCCAAAATGACCATTAACACCTAAAAGAACTAAAAAGACATGATGTCCTGTCTACTGGTGTGGTACCGTTTATAGGAATGGACATTTTTTTGTGGATGCTCTTTGCTGTAATGTCTGATTTCTGTGCATGTGGGAGGTCTACCTGTTGGGATGTCCGTACGTCTGCGTTACAACCTGGTAGTTGCTGTCATGGTCTATGGCTTGTGCCTTTGGTTTACCACTCTGCACTTCTATTTGCTTACCAGGTTAGTGACACACTGAAATGCTCCATTACAAAAGTTGTCATTTCCTTTCAGTGGCTCTTTGAAAACTTACTCAGCTGTTTCATTTCCATCCACAGCTTTCCAGTTCCACTGGACTTTCGTCCCTCCAAGCTTCTCAAAAATTAAAGTGAGAGAATTCTGCTGAAGGCATCTGGAAAAGGGTATTTTGATGGAGACTAGATAGCCCTAATCACTAGTGGTCCAACAATCTCCAGCTGAAAAATTTAGCGGGGCGACCAACAAATCAGCCTGAATTAGGGGGTATACATTGTTTAACAAAAAGGCCGATGAGCCAAAACAAGCTTCTTTTACCTGATAATGGAGCTGCAATTGCTCCTAGGATACTTCATACTGCTGGCTTAAAAATGAGTAACTGTTCCCTGGACCGTTTGCATCTTGGCACACAATTTCTGTCTCATTGTGATTCTAAACAGTGTACGGGATCCGTAAGCGTGCTTAGTCAGCCTGGCCAGCCACCTGAGAGCCATGAGCAATGTCCCCTTTATGACTGCTCACATCTATTTAAAGAGAAAAGATTAAAAAAGGGCAAGGAAACCCATTCCTCTTGATTCCCAGAGACAGTATTGCTGCTCAGATCTTCCTTCAGTCTGGAAGCGGCCAGACCACCAGACTCTCTGAAAGCAGATGCACCTCCAGAAGCAGTGAGCAATGGCTTGTGAAGGGTGAGATACACTCTGGCCTCCCCAAATTGCAGACCTGATACAGAATTACGGGTTGAAACAGCCAGCATTTTGCTGGAGGTCAGATTAGATAAGGAGCCGCCAACCTTCCTGACTTTACATACCAAAACCTTAACATGACCGAAACGCTAAGAGGGGAGCCAAGGAAGAAGAGCTCCGGGAGCTGCTGGCAGTTACAAGACGATGGTGGGTCCTCACAAGTACCCCCTGCTCTCTGGTGCAACAGGCCAGGCCACCCGCTTTGAGCTACAGTCCTCTATGTTCTGTACAAAATAACTGGCATCTCCGGTAAGCAAAACAGTAAGTAATCAGGGGAAGAGAAGGCAAGACGGAGTCGTCCTTTCGAGGCTAACCTCGGAAGAGCCTGCAACCCCCGTGAAGTCCCACTACAGACGCAACGCTGTGCTGTGCTGACAGGCACAGTGCTTCCCTGGCGCTGCTGCTGCTGGGGACGGCCTGGAGAACATGAATTTTGCAAAAGGAACAGGGCAGCCTGAAGGCTGAATTACCTTTCTTGGAATATAGATCCCAGGCAATGCACTCCTGCAGACATTTTTAGCTCACTCAACCGCTGCCTCCCAACCAGAGCATCAGAAGAGCGAGATTTGCGGCTGCACCTCTCCCGGCTGGACCGACCGACAGCTGCCAAGTGAGCAAGTCCTTTCGGATGGGCCAGGGTAAGCAGGGGTCTGCTTCACTGGCTGCTGTAAGCGATAGCTCCTAGGTAAGGCAATAACCCGTGGTCGAAGTCGGAAGCTGTTATATTAAGCAATGCAGTTTGTACTTAGGCTGATGCCCTTAACAGCGAGTGTCTCACATGCGTCATGTTTTCAGGCTCTGGCCCCAACCAGTGGTCTAAACTGTCTGCTTAATTTTCCTTATCGTCTGGAAGTGAGCGATGCCCTATCCTTCCCTGACCCTGGGAAAGAGGAAGGTATTTGCTTGTAGAAAGAGCTCTTTGCCTGGATCCTGCTGGAGAGATAACCCCGTGTTCAAACACCAATGAGAAAACCAGGCAGGTTCCCGACTGTTTTCTTAGGCCGGGGTATGTCTTGCCTGAAATGGTCTTGGGGCTTTCTCTATTAAGCACGGCTGCACAGGCTATCTCCCTTCTTATTTGCAGTCATCATCTAGCATCCCTGCCAAAAGCACAGTGAAAAAGAGCAATAGGCAAGTAACTAACTCATAGTTTATTTTTTAAGGTAGTTCTGTTGCTGAAAACCAGGGGAAGAGAAAGCGCTATGTGGCTACTCCACTGTCAACTTAATCTGTGACCTGTAGTTTAGGCGCCTTTGCACTTGCTGCTAATTCCTTTTAACAGGAATTGCTACAAGGCTGTTTCTGCATGTTAACTCATGTCTTCTTGGATTTTGCTCTAAGTGTTCTCAGCAAACAGCACTGTAAGATGGGCTGGATAGTGCAAAGCTAGCACGTTATGATGTAACTTATTACAACAATTGTCAGTAACGACAATTGATTACTCTTGAGATGCCCCTGCATTGTTTACATGGACGGTGCTTCATTCTCTTGAAATTCACCCAAACTGGTGAAATAACATTCAATGAGAAACATCATCATTGAGCAGCTGCTTGCAAACTCTCATCGAAAGCCTGTTGATTTTTGTGAGTTTTCCACTAACTTTGGAAAGGCTTTGGATCTGCCTGGTACTTGTAAGTGCTCTTAGGAAACAAACTTGGAAAAGGGGGCTGGGTGAGTACCCAGGGTGATGTGATCACGCAGAAAGTGGAAAATCTGGACAAACTGAACTACGACTTCTGATGAGCAGCACGAAGACCACATTTGGAGGCAGAGGTGCAGAGAGCAACTTTGTGCACAAAGACTCAGAAAGCAAAGGAGGGGTTTTTTTTCCTAGGCTTCTAGCAAGGTTTCCTTTCACTGCAAGGAAAGTGTGCTAGATATCTCTGTACGAAGCCAACAAACAAAACCAGCCAGTTTATCCAAGCATTTAGCTGTGCATCTGATGGTACCGTTGCTTCCAATTTCGTACATGAAACCACTTCTAATGCTACTAGGAGGTGAATGCTACACATACACCTACGGAGGCCCATTTTGCTGACGTGGAAGTGAAGCTAAGTAGCACGGAGGCTGGGACCGCTCCTCTTCATCGTCGCAAGTCTGAACAAAGGAGCAGTGTATGTGCGCTGTTTTTAAAGGAAAAACTTGCAGCACATCTGTGATAATCAGGATCTGTGGCTTAAACTGCTGAGTTCAGGATATAAAATCATCTGAGCCGCTCTACCCAGCTGCAACCTGAAGATCACCGTGGGTAGCGCGCACTGAATATAACTGGTATTGTGAGATACCCATTGCGCTCCGATTTCTAAGACAAATGTAAAATTTCTTTGCGCATCTATGGTAACAGCTAATGATTATTTTTTTCTTTGAACTTTGTCCGAAGTTCATCTCTAGAACAAACTTCAGTCAAACTGCGTGTATTGACTCCTCAGCAGAATAAACATGCCGAATCTCTAGTAACGCTTTATCACTCGTTCTGCCTTCTTTTAACTTGCTTGTTAACCAGAAAGATAAAAAACAGTGAAATAAACAGGCTTTACTCAGTATTTATTTTTCTGGTACCTCTATCAAAAACTCTGAAGGACAAGAGCAACTCTGGTCTGATTGGTTTCAGAGTAAGCTGACTTCTCTTCTTGCTTCAAACCCTCACTGAAGGTAAAATTAAAATCCAGGCTGTTGTCTGGGTTGTAACACTCGGCCTCCACGACTTGAACTGCCGGTAGTAAAAGTTTACATGGAGGAGGAAAAAATCTCAGTATCAGGGCTGGGATTTGCAGAGGGGCTTAAAAACTGGTTACGGACTTGAGACTGGAGGGGTGAGAGGAGGGAGGGGGCTGGACGGTCCCTCAGCCCCAGGAGAAATCTCAGTAAACTAACGTGCAGGTCTGACAGTAATCGACCTGATCCCCGTACTACTTGATCTATTGAGTGGCTGTAGAAGTAAAGTAGAGAGAAGTATAAAAAGCAAATATACATTTATTAAAAATTGTGTAATATTTTTATTATACTAACCATAACACTTCTTGTCACAGTTGGACATGTTAGAAAACCTACTGTGATGGCTGTCAGATTTTTTGGTAGTCCTGTGCACGTGACCTTACCCGTTAAGCCACAAACAGTGCACCTATCAGTAACTATTTGATGAGCACCCTGGCATCTTCTGTGTGTTTATTTTTTTAGTACTCCATCAACCCGGCTGTTCAGAAACATAGCTGGCTTGCAAAAAAAAAAGGAAAATAAAGAAAGAAAAAAAGAGAAAAAAAGGGGAGGGGTAGGAGAGATTGCCTCAAAAAGAAAAAGCCAAACAATGTGACAGTAAAAGAAAAAAAAAAAAAGGCATTTTTGGATGACTCTATTTGCTTCGTACCTTTTCCTTTTTGTGCCTTTAAGGTTTGTGTCTTCAAGCTCATATCTACAAACCCACAGGCTAGAAACTTAATTAAAAAAAAATAAACCCGAGTTTCTTGCATAGTTGTATGAGTCCAGGAGCTACAGCTTTAAGAAAGGCACCAAATGTTGTAAAGTTCACAATTAAATCATATACAACTTGGCAACCAACTGATGGAAAAAGAAGTGGAAAATTAACAGTAATTAAATAAACAATGGCTTGGTAGCCCAATTTTTTGACAGTTGAGAGGGAACCTTGCTGTAAATCCCTGCTCACATCGAGCACACCAGAATCCTCCAGATGATAAAGCTGTGCATTACTGCCCAATTACGATGAGTCCCTGAGTTACTCATCATGACTGCTTTATGGATTTAGTTTCACAACATAATAATGAGTTCATCGTGGTTTCCTGAAGCATCTGCAGAGATAATGCAAACACTTACTTTTCTTCCCAACTTGTGAACATTTTGAAGAAATAAAGCGATGCAAGAGGCTATTAAAAAAAAAAAAAAAATCGGTTTTGCATTGCATCAAACCCCGGCTTTCTGTGCGAGCTCAGGCAAACCCCGCAGTGCCCAGGACATGTCCCACTGCTTTAGCAATGGTGGCTCTGATACGAAGGCGAGGTTTTAAGTATTTCAGAGACTCTGGAGACTTTCAGAAGCCGGAGAGGTACAGGCTGTGCACGCCATGCCTGTAACTTAAGCTAGTTTATTGCAGGTAAGCACTGATCCTGCGTGGGCTGTCGGCTGCCTGCCTTTGGGCACCCCCCAGCAGCCCGCCGTGCTGTGGCTGCGAACCGGGGGGGATGATGGCCCCCGAGCTGCCTTCTCCGGCGGGCCCAGAGGGGCCCGTGGGGGCGAGGGAGCGGGCGAGCGAGGAGCCCCGCCGCTCTGCACCCCGCTCCCCGCGGCCCCCCGAGCAAGAGCCGCGTTCATCGGCCTCTCGTGGCAACCGGCCCCGCGGAAACGCTAAAATGCACGATACAGAGCTTCACTGCTTTGAACCTGCCTATAAAACTTTCTGACTCGCCACGTTTTTTTTTTTTCCTTTTGGGAGGGGAATTAAGAGGAAGGAGAAAGAAGAATGAAAAAAAAAAAAAGGGCAGGGAAAGCCGATGCGCTGCCGTTCCCCGCTGCTCGCACGAAAGCAAATGGCAGCATCACCCGGCACTGGAGTAGTAAGTTAATAAATAAATAAGCAAACCCCACTGCATGAGCGGCACAGGCGGAACGCGGCGGCGGAGGCGCGGCGGCAGAGCCCTCCCCGGCCGCACGGCGAGCGGCCGCGCCGCTTCTGCCAATACCACGGCAGGGCCGGCGGGGAGGGCGGGCGGGCGGCTCGTCCTGGGGCCCGGCGGCGCGGCCCGCCGCGGTGCCCGGGCGCAGCCCCCGGCCTGGGGACGGGGATGGGGATGGGGACGGGGATGAGGAGGAGGCCGCCCTTCCTCCCGCCCCCCCCCCCCCGCCGCTGCGGCCGCTTCCTGCGCGCGCCCCCCGCCCCCCCCCCCCCCCCCGCGGCCCTGTTGCATCAACTTCCTGTGCGGAGCCCCTCGCGGCGGGGCCCCGCGCGCCTCCTCCCGCCCGCCCCAGCTTCCTGCGCGCGGCCCCGCGCGCGCGCGCCCGCCCGCCCGGCCGCGCGCCCGCCCCCGCCGAGCCCCGCGCGCCGGCCGGCCGGGCGGGGGGGGGGGGGGAGGGGAGGCGCGGGGGGGAGCGCGGGGGGGGGGGGCGCGCGCCGGCCGAGCCCCCCGCCCCTCATCCCGGCGCCCCCCGCCCGGCAGCGGCGGGGCGGCGGTGGCGGGGCGGGGCGGGCGCCCGGTGCCCCCCGCCGCCGCGGCCGGCGGCGCCGCTCCGGCAGAGTTTGGTGCCCTACTTCACTCTACTTTAGTTTCACTCACTTTACATCCGGGCTTTTTCCCTAGGCAATGGGGGCCGCAGCACAGCCCGTTCCTTAGGCAAAGGGAAATAAATTCGCCGCACCGATACGTCAAGTAGTCCCCCTCAGGAGGAGCCGCCGAGCCCGCCCTCCCGCCTCCCCCCCCCTCCCCGGCCCGGGCCCGGTCGGCGGCGCCCCGCCGCCGCCGCGGGGTGGGGAGGGGAGGGGGGCGTGGGTCCGTCGGCCCGGGCTCCCCCCCGCCTTCCCCCGCGGGCTCCGGCGGCGGGCCGGGCCGGGCCGGGCCGGGCCGGGGCGGGCGGGGGCGCGCGCGGCGGCGTGTCGGGAGCGCGCCGCAGGCAGGCAGGCAGGCAGGCAGGGAGGCCGGCGGCGGAGGGATCCCGGCGAGCGGTGCTGCGGCCGGGCCGGGTGAATGGGATTGAAGAAGAGTTCAGCTTCTCGGCTTGTTTTTGTGTCACAGTTTCTCTCCTCCTGCGCCTCTCCGGCTTCGTGCCTCCCTCCCCGCCCGCCCCCTCCTCCCCGCCGCAGGAGGAGCCCCCCGCGGAGAGGGGGAAGGAAAAGGACCCCACAGAGGCGAGAGCGAGCGAAGAGGAGGAGGAGAAGGGAGCAACCTACCATCTTCCACTCCCCGCTTAGCTTAAAGAAAGTGAGAGGAGGAGAGAGAGAGAGGCGCCCAGAAGAGGGGGACAGGGAGGCCCGGAGGAGCGGCGGCGCCGGCACCCTCCCCCTATGAAGAAGAGTCCTCCCCCTCACAGAGAGGTCCTGCCAGGGGGACCCCGGCCGGCCCGCAGCAGCACCGCCGCCGCCAGCAGGGTGTAGTATCCCACCTTTCGGATTCGCCTCCTCCTCCTCCTCCTCCCTGCCCCCCCCGCCCCCGGGCGCCGTCCCCCCCCCCCCCCCCGCGCCCCCCGCCGCCGCGGGGCTGGGGGCGCCGAGGATGGCGGCGGCTGGCCCCGCACTCTCCGGCCAACTTGGCGATGAGGAGCAGCAACTTCGCCGCGGCCCCCGGCCCCTCCCTCGGGGGGGTGGTGGTGGGGGGAAAAGCGGAGCGTCCCGGGGCGCCGCCGCCGCGGCCCCCCCGGCCTCCCCGGCGGGCGCCGGCAGAAGTTTGCGAGCGGGAGCGGGAGAGGTGGAGGAGGGTGACACTTGGGGTAAAAGGAGGAGGTGACACATTGGGGTTGGGGGGAGGAGCAGGGGAAGGAGATGACACATTGCACTGGGGATGGGGTGGGGGAGGGAGGCTTATCCCCTCCCCTCCGGTTTCCTTCAGGATGATTATTTCCAGGCCCTTTTCTCTCGGTCGGGTCCTTCGCCGCGATGCTGTCGGGGAAGTTTTATTATTATCTGAGAAATGATGCTGCTTTCGGTGATGGATAATTCGTAGTAAAGCTGCTGCTGCTGCGTGTTTTGGTTCCCCCCCCCCCTTCCTTTCCTTCGCTCTCTCTCTCTCTGCCCTCCTTCCTTTCATTCGTCTTTGTGGCCCGAGCAGCGCTGGGAAAATTCCGTTTCTTCTGCAACTTGTTATTCTGGAGCCGGGCCTGCCCCCCTCGCCCTGGGGCTGCCCTTCCCGCACAGGTACGGAGCTGGGGGCCGGGGCGCCGCCGGGGGTTCCCGCTCCTGCTCCGGCGCGGCCGCCGGCGTTGGGGACGGCTACTTTATTTTTTATTTTTTCCCTCCCTCCTGCGTCTGTGTAGGTGGAGTGGGGCTCTATGTGGGACTCTGCCATTTGGTGTAGTCCTCTTTTGCATGCTCCTTTCTTCGCTTGCCTTTCTGCGGTGTTTTTTTTTTTTGTGGTGGTGTGTGTTTTGTTTTTTCTTTTATTTATTATTCCGAGCTTCGCTGTCGGTAGAGCTCCCCCCCCCCCCCCCCGCAGTTCGGTGGGTGCTGACAGGACTGTATGCCGAGGTTTTTAGGTGAATTCGTATTGGATTAATCCATGGAGCTCTTCATTCAACTTCTTCTCAAGTGTCAAAAAATGAGGCTATGAACAGATGTGTTTCAATATGGAGAGATTTCCAAGTTCCTAATTCTTGGGGGTGGAGGAAAGAGTGCCATTGGAGAGTGGCTTTTGTTTTCGATTGGTGAACAAATGTCATCACATTTCAGTCACGTGCTGTAATATTCTTTGTTCAGCTATCAAAGTATGATATCTGCTACACCTGTTCCCACTTTTTAATTGTAAGTAGCGGTGGTTGCCTGCAAATCTGACAATTGTGGATAGGAGCACTTCCCCTCTTTCTCCCCCTCCTACCCCCTGGATGTTTGTTTGGGCCCAAGCGCTGAGCTTGACAATGAACTTTTGTTCACTGTGGAGACTGCATGCAGAAAGGTCCCACTGGGGGTAATAACTTGCGTGTCACGAGAAAGTTGTGTACTGTGATGTACAGTAGGTCTGAGCGCGGAAAAACCAGGTGGGGACGTGTGCTCGGTAAGGGGTAGGCTCCTTCGGGCCAGTGAAGTTTTCTTAACTAGATGTGCTGTTGCTTGTTATCAGGTTAAAGGACAGATACTCCTGTACACCCATATCGATAGATAGATACATCTTTTTTCCTTAGCTGTAGATTTTCAGGTATCAGAAATAAAAAGGATTATGGCTGTCTGTTTACTTTTTTTTTTTTTTTTCCTTCTCCCTTCATTGTGCTCACTTCTAACAATGAAGACACCTGCTTAGTTTCAGTTTTGTAAGTCAGCTTCCTCTGACTTTCCTGCGCCTGCCCGGAGCTAGCTGGTGAGGCTGGATATGCTACATAGCGGGGGAATGTTTAACTTTGATGAAAAAAGGCTTATTTTGGGGCTTAATTTGTGAAGAAAATAACATGCTTTTCAAAGCCTTGGGGGAAAAAAAAAAACCAAACCAACCCTGGAAATCTAAAATTCATGACTTCTACCCGGTTAATGTGTAATGCTAAAACTTTTATATTAGGCTTGTTAGTGATTGTGTATAATATAACTTTATCGTTTATATTTAAATAGTGACATTAAATTACTAGTAAGAACAGGATCTTGAAAGAAAGAAACAAAAAAATGTGCATAACTACCCATATTAGTTGGAGAAGTTAATTACCACACTTTACTAGAAAAATCACAGACTTTGGGAATTTTATTTATATCTGGGCATGTTTCACAATAGCTGAATGAAACTGTTTCTTTGGGGGCATTTTTTATCAGTATTTTCTAGAAAGGAATTCTGTAGCTCAGTAAATGAAACTTTAAAACTGTATTTAAAAAAATAAGTGCTTCTCGCATGTTTTTAAACCTTTCAACCTTACTGTGGCAGAGAAATTAGATTATTTTATGATAGTTACATCAGCTAGAACTTTCAGCTGATAGAGAGGGAATATGAAGCAACCTCTTTATCCATTGATGTCATGTTGCATAGTAGCATGTATAGAGTATCACTTCAAGGTCTTAAGAGACCAGTTGTCCAGCAGAAGGTAGGTGCTTGCTCACTGAGTGCTTACCGCCAGCTGGATGTCAACTATGTCGTACCCCCAGTTTTCAGCCGTACTGACCTGAGCGACAAGAAACTTGGAGGGGATCCCATTATGGTTTTGGTGATTTTTCTGTTAACTAACAAAGCTAACACAGAGTATAATTCAAAATGTCGCATTACAGAATATTTTGTTATTAATAATTATTTTACCATTAGTCATCCAAAGATTTCTACCTGAAAGCTTTTAATCTTTGCTCTTCTCTCTGTGCATCCTGAACTGGATTTGTTGTGAGGTGGAAGAAGGCAGTTGAAAGTGTTTTTCTTCCTTTAGGGAATGAAAATACAAAACTTTCCTTCAAAGAACTGCAAGCAAAAGTAGGAGACTGAAACTTACGCTGCTCAGAGAAAAATGCTGTTGTGTTTTCCGGCTTCAACAGTAAGATCTCTGCTTTCAGTTTGGGTTTTGTAAAGATCTCTCTTCACCCTAGGCCATTCAGCTTCAGCTGTGTTGCAAGCATTGGGCCTAAATAGTTCTTACTCCAACTTTACTTCTCTTTTTTAGAGATTAGGTTTTGTGTGTGTCTGTTAAATGTCACTGTAGAAATTATAATTAAAAAAAAAAAATCCTTGGACTGAATCTGTACAGAGGAGGCAATTTTCATGTGTTTTTGTGGTTGGTTTGGGTTTTTTTTTTTCCTTTTAGGAAAATAAAACATGTTTTAATGGTGCCTTAGAAAGTTGTGAAATTGTGTGCAATTGGAAAGCTTTAATAGTGAGCCTGGCTATCGCTTGGGTTGTTCATGCAGTTTGTTTATAATGGTCATAATTGCATATGAACACATCGTAGCTGTTCAGTTCCTTTATACTTATTCTCAGAGGCCTGAAGAACGTTATTCAGTCAAATGAATTGACACTACTGGAATTTGTTTACAACAGAGACTTCTGTTTCATTTCAGTACCGGTTTGTAAGAACCGTGGTAGACTGTCTTATTTTGTGTGGTATGGGCATTTTTGTGCGGGTACCAGAAACTCAAGATGAACATCATGCGAGAAACACATGTTGGTGACTTAACCTTTTTACTATTGTTTCGGGTTTGTTGTTTGTTGGTTTTGCTTGTTTAAAATCTTCCAGAAAGAACTTCATAGTGTGACAGGGCTTTGCTTTTCGGAGGGCCATCGCCTGGTGATGTGAGCTGTAAAGCAGAGTAGCCTTCAGGAGAGGCTGCTGGTGTAGAAGAGGCAGCGCTAAAAACCTATTATTAAGCTTCTAATAGTATTTCTGTACTGTCCCCTTCACCCTTTATGCTCACAACTGTGCAGTCACATGCGTAGCTCTATACTAGAAGTGTAAGACTCCACAAAAGGCCTGCCTCCTGTACGTTCGTGAATTGCCCTTGTTCAATTATTCTGTGCCAGAAAGCAGCTCACATCCTGTTTCTGATGTATTTTAACTGCACAAAGGTTATTTAGGAACAAACCATATACTGGAAAGGTGGGGCAGTGCGCAGAAGGGTTTTCAGATGTCTGCCGAATGTAAGGGGTAAGATACTTACTTCTGTGCCCTGTAAATAGAGGGTGAACTGAAGGATAGTTTTTATAGGTATCTTACATTAATATTTCATGTTCAGTACAGCACAAAGCCAGTGTCTGGCTTGTGCTGGTGGTAGAGGTATGCATTATGCAGGCAAAAAAGAAGTTTATTTACATTTGAGGGGGGAGGAACTTCGTATTTTCTTATTTTCCTTTTTTTTTCTTATTGCAAATACAGTCTCATTAAAAAAAAAAAAAAAGCCCTGTGTTTCTTTCATAAGTTTTAAATAATTTATGGCTCCTGCACCTTACCAAGTTCCTCACTGAATTAAAATTGGTGAAGTATGATTTTAAGTTTGTTTGACTCTGGTTTTGTTACGTCAAAACCTCACAAAAGCAGTGGCAAGCGTAGATATAGAATGGCTATAAAATGTACAAAAATCAAAAGAGTTTTTAAAAATGTACGTAGTGCTGAGGAAAGGTGCGCTCATGTGACAGTCAGACTTTGCAATTAGAATCACCTGTCCTTAAAATAATTTTTCAAGCTGTAGAAAGTTCTGAAAGGTCCCTTCCATCTGCCTGAGAGGATTGCCATGCCTACTGCCCTAACAAAGCCCCAACTTTGCCACAGAATCTTTTGTTTTAATACTTTGATCATCCCAGGCTTTTGAGGAAAGAATGCGCTACTTTGTATAGGCTTCTCTGCAGCATTTATTTTCTGTTTTACTGTTTACATCATTTTAATATCTCTCTTGGAATTATCAAGTACCCTGTGCCTTAAAAGCTCTTTGCCTAGATGATTTGACCTATTATTCGTTCTCTCTTACCTGAGATTTCTTGTTCACTGTAATTGCAAACACTCACTCTTTGATTAGAGATTGTATACTCGAAGCATGCTTTAAAAAACCCACACCAGAAAACACCACCCCCCCCAATACTACTCCCCCCACCCCAGCCCCAGCCTAATGTTTGTTGTTACTGGTGGGAATGCATTTATAGACAGTATCTAAGGAGGGAGGCTCTGCTTAATGTGAGCTCTGTTGTAGGCCGTGTTCACACAGCTTCTCTGCTTTTTTAATGTCGGACTTCTGAAAATGTGTGTTTTCCAGATTCTGCCTTTCCACCTGACAGTACTGCGCTTGTAGGACAAAAGGGAATGTTACCAAGTTCACTTGCTACAGAAATGGTGTTTCGTGCCTCTCAAGTGAGGGGCTCTACCATCACGTGTGTAATTAGAAATATGTTTTGAAAATGTAGCCGGTGTGTTTCTTGAATGGGGGTACAGATACATGAACGGTTAAAGCAAACGAGGGCAGATTTGAGCCTGTGACTCTTAAGATGGCCTGTGCTTGGACTCGGTCTCCAGGCCTGCGAGAGGAGAACTCCAGCAGAGCAGCTGAGCTTACGGTTGGTTCGGTTTCGTCGTTTCTGCCTGCGAAATACAAGCTGTTGGTACGAAAGGGAGAAGGAACACCGATTCCTTCCCTTGTTCCCCTCCAACCCTGCAGATTCAAGCGTCGTTAACTATGTGGATCCCAAAGGCAGCGTAGTTGCAAACAGTTAATTGAAGAGATCAAGTGGTATCCTATTGAAGCTTTAAATTGTTTTAACAAAACTTCTGAGTAATCGCAGTAATTATTTTCTGATAAGCTGGCTGATAGTAACTATGGCAACAGCTGTCTTTGGCCTATGGACAGTATTGCTGTATTGACAAAACCTTTAGATGCTCCTGAGGCCTCTTGCCTCTGTAGGGAAGTACATCGGGATGTCTTTCGGGTGACCGAAGAGTCACCGTTTGCCTTTCTGTTGCAACGGGACACTGTCTTTCTCTTGGGTCAGAGTCTTGGTCCTTTTTCTTTTGCGTGTTCTTGCGGGTGCTGCCTGCTAGCCTGGAAATGCTGCAAAGCCTGTCTTGTTCTACAAAGACTAGTTAAACATATCAGTACTTAGATGGAATGATATATGCATATTATTGTTTTTTAATAATAATCCAGAGCTTGGGGAAAAGGGAGGGAAAAGAAAGGAGGACTTATTCATTTTGATCCCTGGTTGTTTCCTTCCTCGATTAAAACCTTCTTAGAACAGACTGGTAGGGGGAGCTGCCCTTCCCTTTACTGAGCTGAAGTATAGCGTATTCTTCTCTGAGGCCTACGCTAAGATACAGCTATTTAATTTTCAGCGAAGCTCTGCTTCTTTTTGGAAGAGAGGCAAGCTCCTGCTTCAGTACGTTGTAGAAATGGAGGAAGAGAGTAATTTGTTTCCAGATTACTAAATTCTGGACAGGGAGAATATGCCCCTCGCCAAACATCATTTTCCTATTGATATTCAGAAGAGCACTCTTTAATGTTAATAAATGTAGCAGTCTTGGGGGGGGGGGGGGAATTACTGTACTATAGTATGAAGATGTTAAAAAGCCATGGCCCTTTCTGCATGTTTGAAAGTAGAGAAACTGCTGATGATTCTTTGAGAATTATTGGTTAGCTGATGTGGATTTTTACTGAAATCTTTGTCCGCTTTAATGTACGAGAACTGGGTATCGATCCAGCTTACCTGATGGTTACTAGCAGCGGTCTCCCTGTACGCTACGTGCACGTTGTTTGCTGGCCCGTGGAAGTGTGCAACATGGCCTACATCTGGTCTCGTCTTCAGTAAGCATGTGGCTCGTGGAAACTACGGGTCCCAGTATGCAGTGCTGTGTTTTCATCCAAATAGCGTGCCTGGATTGCAATGTACTAATGCATCCTGGGACCTGTAGTTTTCCTGAGCAGAAGTTGGAGATTGGGGGTGACAAGTGAAAGATGCTATCATGTTCTAGAAACTGAGAGGTTGATACCTTATGCCGTTCTTAGTTGGTCAGCTTAAACCTGTGCTGCTATTACCATGCAGCAGCACGTATTTTTATTTACAAGTCGAAGGCAGTTTATAGTTGGGCAGTATGTTTGGGGAAAAGCAGTCGATGGAAAAAGTTTTCCAACTGCCTATGTGTCTTTGTACAAAGAATATGTTAATAATTGCACTAATACCTGGCTTCATCTGTGATTGCAAGTATCCTGTTTGATATTCTGGGAGTTTTTAATCTTTCAAGGCAACGTTATGGATGGAAACATTGGGTGGAAGGAGGCTTCCGTTACTGGCAATATGGCTGCCCCGTTCTGTCAAACTGCCGCCCAACTGTCACAGGGGGCTTCTGTCAAAGCGAAAGGGGGGTTGGACAGCTTTTTACCTGCTGAGATCCCACTTCTCTGCTCTATTGCTTGAGGTTGAGCCATGACATAGCCGCCTTAAGGAGCCGATCAGGGGAGCCGGGTCTGCGTTCCTGCTGTGGGGGTTAGTGACGTCACTGCCGGTTGCCAAGGAGACGCAGGGTCTCAAACTCAGGTACTGGCAGGTGCCACCAGGAGCAGAGCGCATCTGGCAGTTTTTGTCCCGTGTGTTTGAGCCTTGACCGCTGCGCTTGAACTCGCATCAAAGAAGGTGAAGTGTTTCTGGAGTAGGGGTAGAGGAATAGTAACTTTCAGAATGCTTGGTTTTTTTTATATCCGTAAGAATTGTGTATTTTCACACAAGATGTTAACTAATAACGTTTGGTGGGATTTGCTAAAGTTAATGTGGACCTTAATTTGATTTCGGTTGTTAGGCCAGTAGCAAGTTTAGTATTCGCTGTAGTCTCGTGTGCCAGGTTTTGGATACTGCCGTTGTCTTAATTTTTAAGTGAGCAAGCACTTAACTTTAACTGATCCCAGTCAATTTCTTTGTTCTTCAGTTTGTGTGAGATAACAATAAAAAAAGGTTTATATTTAAGTGCCAAACAATATGAAATAAACCTTTTTTGATGGTTTTGGAGAAATTAATTAGAGCTCCAGTCTTGAAAAAAGTCATGCGTATTTTACTTTAAATCCTGCAGAAGTCAGAGGGGATATCTGAATGCCTAAAATTGGAACCTGTATAAGTAGTAGTAGGATCAAGACTTCCAAACTTCTAATGTTGGAGAGTAGCTTCTTTGTATTCACCATGATTAGCTTATATCTAGGTCTGCGTGGCAAAATTCTTTTTGTAAGTGTCTGGAAATTCCAATATAAATGCCAATATATTCAATATAAATTTAGAGTTCATATTTGCTTCATAGTTGTGCAAAAAAACCCGATGACACCCCCCCCAAAAAAAAAACCAGCAAAAAGTTACTCTCCTTCACCTGTACAGATTATGAATATGACAGATATTTAGGTGGTAATACCTTCTTTGAGGCAGGCAATGTATTTTGTCAGCACTGATGCATTGTACACGCTGTATGTTGCTGACGCTTCTGTTTAAAACTGATACAAAAAGGTAAATCTATACAGAGATTCATCTAAAACCTTACGTATGCTGTAACTGTAATAGAGTTTGTAAACAGTTAGTAATATACTTTTCTTTAAGTGTTCCCAACCCCTTCACAGCCCATGTGGAGCAAATTGCTGACAGGGCACATGGTTAGCTGAAATAGTTACTATTAGTATATTGACATGATTAGAAAGGCTGTCATTGTTGCTGTGCAAGGATGAAATTCCCTTTCATTGACTGATTGGGCCTACACAACAGGCAGGAGAAGAAACCAAGATAAATCTATACGTAGTGGAATGATGATGTATCTTGTCCTTCAAGGACATTTTACCCTCTGTAGAGAGCCTGCGACAGTGCCCTTTGTAACGCTGCTGTATCAGGGTATTCTAGATAAGGAACGTGGGTAATAGGGATGTACAAAAGGGTTTGATGCATAGTTGCAAAGAAAAACTCTTCTAGAAGTACTTCTTATCTCGTAAGAGCAAAAGTGTCCTGATCTGGGAGGAAATCCTGGCCCTGCTCAAGTCGATGGGAAGCTTCCCAGTTGAATCAAGAGTACCAGGCTTTAACTGTTTTCTCCAAAAAGGGTATTTGTAAGTGGATTTTGCAGGGCTGAAGCAAAGTTTGAAGAATCTGGCATCTGTTTAAGATGCTGCTGGCTCTTGGGGGATCTCGCGCCAGGTACTTTGTCTCCTAGTGTCTTTGCTGTTCCTTTAAAAAGTGGATAATATTGAGCTCCCGTAACGCTTTGTAAGAACTTGGAATCTATTTATTCAGGGCTTTTGCTTAATTTGCTAATACGACAAAATTTTACATGAAAGCCAGAAATTAGTCCTTGATGTATCCAAGGAATACTTTTTGTCTCCGTCTCTTCCTTCTTGCCAGTGTGGCAAAAATGCCCCAATTGGAGATGTTCAGTCTGAACTTTGAATAACCTGTCTTGTGATGGATTAAAAAACAAAACAAACAAAGCAAGCGCCAACAAAAAACCAGCCCCTCCCCCTCAGCTAACAAACCTTTTTCATAACTTTTATAAAAGGACTACAGTGGCCTATATTACTAATAATGAAGCTTTTTGCTAATTTGCATCTAGCTGGAGCACCAGATACCTTACTGCTTCACTGCTGCTTAGCTTGTAGTAATGGTCTCTGATAAGCATCTTTATCATGTAAATCTATTGTTGTGTGTAGTATGAATTTGCTGTATTAAGGATGCTCTTGTCAGTGACCCCAAACGGAAAGGATGTGGCTACCTGAGCTTCCCTTATTACCCTTTCAGAGAGTACATTCTGGTCAGGAATAAATTGGGAAGGTTCTAGCAAGGTTTGCACTGTCTCTGAACACCAAGTACCTGTCCTTGAGTCAACTGCAATTCTTCTCCCAAGGAGGAATCCCCCCCCATACCCCTTATTTTGCATTCTCAGAGAATCCTGCTGAAATCAGTGGATTTGTCACCATGAAACTTGTTGCAGAATCAGAGACTTGGTTTCCGTTTCCCACCTGCGTTTTGGCATATTTCACCAGCTCTACTTTTCCTTTGAATGTCATGCTCTAGAGTAAACATGGAGATCTCCCCCCCTTCACATAATTCTCATACCTGTACGGCATTTTCTTCTTGGCTTAAAACTCGCAGTGTCTTCTCCCACCTTACTTCTTGCAGGAATTATATTTGGATGCCTGACTGTTGATTCAGAACTCTAATAGACTGTGCAGTGTTTAATTTAATCAAACAGTTTTTCCTGTGATGATGAGCTGCAGTTTTTGCAGCCAGTCAAAATCTGATGTTGTTGGCTTGTTAAATGCATACTCCAAGTTAGTTCCTCAGTGTAGTAACAGTACCTTCTCAGCTGCAGAGTTGATTAGTTCAGCATAGGTCTATGACTATGTCAATACCAGTACCTCAAGTTGTTGTTTTGCACTGAGGTTGTCATTGCTACAAAATTGCATGAGCGAAAATACTGATCTTAGGTTTGCTCCTTCCTGATGTAAGGTAAAGATGTATGATTCCTCAAAAGTTGGGACCTTCTTTCTGGTTTCCCTTTCCTAACTTAATCTACCCTTCTCTACCCATGGTTGTTTTTGTCCAAAAATGCTGATTTTTCCTTATGCCCAATATATTGTTAATATAATGGATGATTTCATCATTGTGTATATAAGCTGTCTTACTCTAAGGCTTTTGAAAACTTAAACTAAGGATGGGGACAAGTATCTGTTAAATCCCTGTTCCTTGTGTGTAGAAAGTACTATATGTGAGACATGCCTCTGTTTTTCTCTCTGGTATATCAGAAACTCCTGCAGCTTCTTCAGGAACTCCTGCATAATACGGGAAAAGTGGTAAATACTATCTGCATATTTTTTCCATTTTCCCACATATGCGGGATATGTTTTAAGCCTTCAGCTGTGCAACCTCCATTGTGTTATGATTAGATCTTGGTTTTTCTACGTTGCTTTCCGTGCTGTGGTCGTTGGTAGTCCAGTAGGCAGTAACACTTGTATGGGCTTCTTGGGGTTCAGAAGTTGTATTAGAAGGGACTTAAAAATCATGCAATAAACTTTCAGGTACGTTTCTTGTCCTCATATGGCTTTTTTCCCCTCTGCTGTGTAATAACCAGAGTCTAAATTGAGAGGAGCTGGGATTTTTCTCAAAGGGGTTTTAAAAGGAAAAAAAAAAAAGCCATCCTCAAAACAGCAAGGAGAGGAATATGTGAGGACGGTGTAATGAAAGGATTGCATGAGAATTTCTGTGTATGTGTGTGGAGAGAGATGTTTTTAAACATATTTTCTAGCACAGCAATAGGACCATTAAAAATCTGGGCATTAATTTTTAGATAACAGAATTTGTTTAAAGAGTAAGTTTGCAAAGAAGTTACTGTAATGATGGGCACTACACTGATACCACAGTAGTGCTGTGATTGTAAATACATCATTGTGAGTGTTGGTCTTGATACTACTGTGGCATATGCAGTACTGGTTTAGTGCCCGGCACTGTTTTGTCTCCTCTTAGTGTCTGCTGTTATGGTAAGCCTTCTTGCCATGTGGTGGCTGTCTCCATCTCCTAGGACAGTGTTGGAGTGGGGCTGTTGTGTACATGGAATCAGTAGGTCCCAGGAGGGCAGGTGAAGGATGTGGTGATGTTGGTGTGAGGGGACACGAGAGGAGTGTCCCTCAGCAGCATGTTACTGCCTTCTCCTCTGGGTGAAGCCCATGGGGGATAGGTCCTGGCTTCTTGGGAATAAAAATAATTCGAGGGAGAGGGAAAATCGCCTGCCACCAGCAGCCTCCTTCAAACTGCCGATTCTTTTGTTTAGAAAGCGTAATCGTACCATGCTCCTTGATACCCTTTCACTTTCTATCAGCAATGTGAAAGTTGAAAATGGTATTGCCTTTCAGTTGGTTATAGTAGCCACTAAAAATGGATAAATCTACAGTTTAGTCTTCCTATTTTAAGTAAACAATCAGTTAAAAATCCATGGCAATCAGTGCAAGGAAAAATGTTTTGAATGCTTTGTTTTTCTTGTAGCCGAAGTCTACTTTCATTGTACAGCAGTCTTGCACTCAGATTTTCTTCCATTAAACACTAATTGTATACTTATGTGATTCCATGTTAGATTGGCACAGCGATTTCAGTGTTATGTTTATGTGATATAGCGTGTAAGTCTCTTTACTTATATTGAATAATCATGGTTTTGAGAAGAAAGGAACTTCTATTAAGTGTATGGTTACTTGAATTCTTCCTTTCAGATTAGTGACTACCATCAGTACTCCCACACTGAGTGTGACTACCCCAGCTACAAATACCATTCTCCAGATGCTACCGTTCCCATTTGTGTGCTTTTGAGGAGAAGGAAGAAAAAAAAAGGCTTTTAAGGGGTAAGGAGGGAGAATATAATAAAAGGGGAAGGGAAGGCAGAATTCAAGGTTGATACCTGTGTCTATATATTTACAGGGAGCAGCGAGAGTGCCAGCTGACTGGAGTGTAGGGGAAGGAAGATCAGAGCACATCAGTGAAATAATTTTGGAGTGCTTCCTGTTGACTTGTTAATACTGCATGGAATTTGGCCCAGGCAATCTGCTGTTGTGAATCAGCATAGTTTATTCACTTGAGTATAAGTGTGCCTCTTGTTATTTGAGAATCTGCTCCACTTGAAAGATAACAGGTCAGTCTGGTAAGTAGTATTATTCCCATGTTTCAGATTAGAAACTGAGGCAGATAGAAATTGATTTATTCTGCATTGTGGTAAATTTATTGGAGACCTTGAGCTAGGAATGGAGGCCCTCACTTGGGTGTTTAATCTAGTAAACAGCCTGCTTCCTTCAAGTCCTCAATGTTGCTACACTGTAAACAAAAACAAGCCTAAAAATGATTTATTGATTAACTATGGGTAGTGTACCAAAAGCAGTGCTTGCCCCAAAGGAGGTGAGATTCTTTTAAAACTGGCTGTACAAAATAAATAGGGTACTTTGTTTTTGAAGTTTTGGATCTATTTTTTTATTAGGTTATCTTGGGTTGAAATAAAAGTACAGGTTTGAATGGGAATGGGAGACCTTCTGATGCATAGAGGAGATAATGATTAATAAATGTGAATTTGAAATCCAGTGACATCTGAGTTGCGTAGGTGAGCACTGGTGCCAAGAAACAGTCCTGAGTTAAGTTCTGCAGAACCTGAAAAAGTATAGAAGAAAGAAGGTGGTGGTGGTGGTTGTTGCTGTTGAAATTTTTTTTGTCCACCTTTCTAGCTCCCTTGCATTATACTACAATTAATACAAGAAATCGCATATTACTATGTAGGCATGATTATGTTTTTACAGATACTGTTACATGGGCACACATCCTAAATGTATCCAGAGGGTCAGAGTTAAGGTTAGTGCTTACATTTACCAAATCGAAACATCTCCAGAATGTACTTTGTCTACGGCCAGTGTGTGAATGAGGGTCCAATATCTTTACTCCATAATATCACTGTTTCTGTATCATACTTTCCGAGTCTGGTACAATGGACTTGACATAGCTAGTTGCCTGGAATGGTTCAATGCACAGCAAAAGTAACACTGACTAAGTAGTGTCGTCAGTGCTGAAGTCTTAACCGCTTGTTAAAACTATTCTGTGTACAGCTTATGTGAGCAGAATTCTTCAGTCCTCCCACGTGAGTACTGTTCAGGGACAGATATCTTGTTAATTTGGACAAACCCCTTTTCTAAGTGGAAAATCAGCAGAGTCAGCAATACCCAAATTTCTGCATCTGTCCCAGTTGGCTGGGTCCAGTGTTGCTTCCACTAACTCTTTTAGTGCTGCTTAATAAGGACACTATATTCCAATGCAAACATGAAAGGTATGGCTCCCTCTTTGTTACATGCCTCACTGTCTACCGTAAATAGCTCACTTAAAGGTGTGAGTCTGGTGCTTAGAACTCCATGTGATTGATTCTGTGACTACCGATGGCATTAGGCTCTTGGGCTATGGTGGGATATTGAATCACGATCTTTTAAACGTGTGTCTCTTGTTCTGGAGTAACGCTTAGTGGCACTGCTTGTGGTGTCTGCTGGTGTCCTAGAGTATTTGTGGAGCTCGGGAACTTTGGCATATGACCCTCTAATGTTTTATTAGAGTTGTTCATGTTTTGAGGCTCTGGTTCTGCATAAGCCTGGGGTTGACTTTTGGCAGTAAGCTGGTTTAGTACAGTCTCTTTACTGAAGTGTTTTTATGTTGTGACATCTCAACTCTGTAACTGTGGAGACAGCTTCAAGGCCAAATAGAAGGCAACGTCAGTAACTACCATGCCTCATACTCTACGATGTGACTTCTGTGAAGTAGAATTCTGGTTTTGGTGATCTCTTGATTTATAGATCGGTGTAATGAAACTTCTTGGAGTATCTTCTTGTGTTAACAGTTTAGTGATTGGCATGCTTCTCCTGTTCATGTGCAGTTAGTCCCACTTATATCTCCACTGCCTAATGAAATTATGTTTCTAAAATAATTCTCAGGTATATTGTCTTGGCATTAAAGGCCTGAGATCCAAAGAGATAGGGTTGGCTGGCACTGCGTTTTTCAGAGAGACGACTTTCAATTATTGCTCTCCATGTTGCCAAAGGAAGCAGTTCTGCTTTGTATGCAAGTGTCATGGAAATGTGAAGTACACCAACATGAGAACTGTATTGCACTGGAGAGGTCACCCTGCATCATCACTAAGACCAGTGGCTTGGAATTACAGGCAAATGGGCATAAATCTGGAGACATCCATACAGTTGTCCGGTTCTTCCTCCATCTCCACGCAGCCTAATGTGTGAGAAGAGAAGAAGATGCATCAAAATTATCGCCTGTATTTTGGAATATATCAGAATCAACTGAGTTTTCCTGTGTAATAATTGAAGAAGTATCAGCAGATATGGGAGAGAACAGAAACTCCCCTTGAACTTAAGAGGAGAGCAAGAGGATAAGCATTTGGATTTTTTTGGTTTTTCTTTTTTTGTGAGCAAAAAATGTGAATGAGATTTGAGAAGTTTCTTGGTACGGCTTGAAGCTCTTTTATAGCTTGCTTGGTAGTGGAATTTGCTCTCAGTGAGAGATGGGGCACTTCAGAAGAAAACTTTCCAAGTTATGTATCTGGAAGACAAATTATGCATCTGTGATGGGCTTTACTGGTGGGATGGAGAAGAGAGAAATGTTGCCCCATGGATGATCAGCAGAAGCACTGAAGAATGAATAAACTCGCTACGCACACATTCTACCATTAAATCTTCTTGCAGTTCTCTTGGGGATAGCAACAAATTCAACATTCAGCCTATGACACCATGGAGTGAGAAAACACCTAGCAAATCTGAAGTTCCCAACTGCAAAGAAGAGTGCCAATTTCTATGAGTTGTTAGTTTGTAGTGCTATTTGTTGCCTGTGTAGTTTGCACAAATGATCTTAAGGATGACAAGGGCATTATGTTGCTGTTTTATTTCAGCAGGACCAATTTCAATGCTATTACTGGCCTAGGTAACACCCCCGCCCCCCCCAAACAAAATGAAAGAACCCCAAACCTACCTGTGTGATTACGTAAGCAGAAGGTTATTTAAATAACGAAATGATACTACCCAGTGTGAAATGAAAACAAAACGTAGCGCAGCCTGAAATTCTTATTTTGTTGTCTTTTTGTGTGACTTAAGAGATTTCTCATGTAAAGTGGATCGTGGTCTGCTTTCTCACCAGTGTAGCTGAGCAGTAATTTTATTGAGGCAATGTCTGCGTCTTCATGAAACTGATCACAAAGCTTCTGCTCTTCCTTATACATTTTTATCCTTGATGCTTGCTTGTTCCTGATAAGGATGATAAGCTTATTGGGTACATCCATCTTCATCTTACTGCCTATAGGAATACTGAAAGGTGGTGTATACCGGGTGCTTGATTTGTTTTTGAGACCTGTTGTAATTTGGGTTCTAGAAAATGAAACTTCTGTGTTTCTCACAGATTGAGACCCGCTTGTTTATCCTACATGGCTTTCAGCTTGGCTATCTTCAAAAGCTCATCTGTCAGAAGAGAAGGAAGCTGACAGTGATGAGGAAGCAGACGTTCACCAAATTGTTTAGGCAGTGCTTTCTAGCAGGATTAGCAGTACTTCCTAGCAGAATTCTGTTCGATGTTTGTCCTGGGCCTCAGCTTGAGGTTATGCATTTTCTGCGACAGTAGTACTTCTTCAGCTAGACTTCCTTATTAAAAAGGAGAGCATCCAGTACCGCTCCAGGGTCAGACAGGACCTGATGACTTTGGCAAGTTCAGTTTTCTTGGAGAGGAGTCAGACATTCATCTACATGTTCCCTTTGAATCCATTGGTTCAGGAGATCTTTCCTCTGGTCAGCTGGGAGGAAGCCAAGTTGTTGCCAATCTTAAATGGGTCTTGGCAGTTTTTCCAGCAAACATCCATGGCTTATGTTGAGTGCTGCTTTCCAACTTTCTGGGTCTTTCTCTGTTAGGAGAGACTAACTGCCTGAATCTCCTTGGGTTGACATACTGATTCGTGAGGGGCTTATAGGAGAATTTTTCAGCAGTCTGATGGGTTGTGTAAAAACAGAAAAACCTCACACCCTTGAATATTTGATCATGTCTTTATTTCAGTGTTACATTATATTACACAATAAGCATAAACCAGTTTGATTTCTGCTTCAGAAGTTACAATTTCTGCCTTTAACATTACATGCTTGAATTTTAGCCTGATTTATTTACCAGAAGAACCAACCTCCAAAACAACCCAAGACATGTACCGGTATGGCTGCTCAGTGTGATTAAATGTAAGAACTAACATACTGTGCTGGACCAAATGCCCATCTAATCCAGCATCTTGCCTTTATCAGTGGCCAGCAGCAGCAGCTGACTGAACGGCATAGGAAATGGGTGAATTCTGTCAGCTGCTGAAATATTAACAGTAAATTTCTGACAGACACTTGTTTAGCTGCTGCCTGAGCTACATTTGGGCTATTGCTCTGTGAATCAAACTATTTATAGGTGAATTTGTTGCCTTTTTGAACTCATTTATATCCGTGGCTTCCATAGTATTCCACAGCAGCAAGTTCCACGCAGTTTAACTGCATTTTCTGTGTGTGTGGTGGGTTGATGCGAGAAAAATAGTTTAATTTGTTTTAAACGTGCTCACTAATTGTCATTCCTCCCTGTACCATTTCTCGCTCTTCCCTTTTTGAGGTGGAGCAGCCAGAATTATGTGCAGCATGCATCACAGCAGAATGTTCCCTGTTTGTTCTGTTTCTAATACCTTCTGAGATTTTCTCTGAATTCTTGCTGCTGGGAGCTGAACTGTTTGCTTGCAATAATCTCAAAATGTTTTTTTGTAAGTAGTAATGCCTAGTTTAGGCTCATCGTTGTGTATTATAGCTAGGGTTATTTTTTCCTCTGAGTATGTTACTTTGCACTTGTTGACACAGGACAATAAAATGACAAATGAAAATCAAGCATTCAGTATTATCAGATCCCCTATGAGTCTTTGAAGTTTGCTTTAATTTTAACTATCTGGAATAATGGAAAGCATTGTAATGTCTGCAACCTCCCTTTTTGCCAGATCAGTTAAAAGTATGCTCACAGATTTAACCCTGATCCTTGTTATGGTAACTACCCTGCTTTTTGACCGTTTAGTGTTTTCTTTATTTTCAGTCTTTTAATATATTCTTAAGAAGGGGAAGGTCTCCTCATGTATTTTGCTCTAAGGTGGTGTGAGGTGTACAAATGGGTTCACCTTCCTTTTGTTTTTGATGCAATGTGGTGTATGAACCTTTTGCTGTTCAAGATGTATATGTTCCTGTGTCCCTTTCGCTTTGAAGTTGGATGTCCAAAAGCTTCATTTCATTAAGATTGCAATCTTCTATATGAATGCTTAGAAGAGAGTGTTCCTCAGAGATGTGACTTCTTTTATTTTTTTTTTTTCTTTTTTATGGTAGTTTAAATGGCCAGGGCTTTGTAAGCTTAGTACCATGAATTATATCACCTCCGGTAGGTAGTGGCATTCCCTGCCTCTCTTTTCAGTTCTTGGAGTTTGTGGAAGTCCCTGTCTTGCCTTTTTAACCAAGTCTGTCACATTTTTGTTATGACCAGCTGTAAGTTTATTTATTTTAAATAAATATCAAGAATCCACTGCTTATCTCTTTTTGTCATCTTAGTAGGATTTTCATAGTTTTTATTTGAAACTCTGGTTTGAAAGCCAAAACTTCTCACTCAACCAGCATTGATGTCAATGAGGGAGATTATGGTCAGTTTTAAGGCAGTTTGACTGTCAGGCAAAGGGCAGGTGTTAACTCTCATAGGTTTAATCCTTGTTTAACTAGAACATCTCAGTTTGATTTTTGGGGGAGTTTGTATTAACTAGTTGAATTTTTAGAAAAGTGGAAGCAGACACTTTTCAGAGAAGAAATATTGCTAGAAAGTAATGCTTCTTTTGATTATTATGGTTCTACATGTGGATTTACCTTTCCCTTGCTGCTCTAAGTATTGATTGGGGTTTAAATAATTAGACTGATAAAGTAGTACATGTGTTCTTTCTTATCATACCTGAGTGGTAGGAAGAAGGGCTGTGATAGACACTTCTGTCCAGAAGACTTCTAGCCTGGAGGACAGGAAGACTAATGCTTCATGTATGAACGTGCAGATGTGACATCCAGACTGTAACAATTTACTGCTGTAGGAACTGCATCCTTTACTTCAGCTTTGCTCAGTGTGTACTGATTGTACAAATTTTCCGATATTTAGGTGGTTTAGATTATTGTTGGGGAAATTGACACCCTTTCAACTTCCTTTCTATTTGTGCATTTGGTAATTTGAATTATAATTTTACATTATTATATTCAGAAGCTCTTGGCAGCTTGTACTCTTGTGTGGGTGCATACTTGTGATGCTTCGCAAGTTGTGGAAAAAATATTTTTTTTGGTAGGTTAGTATTAATCTGTTGTGGAATTTGAATAGTCTCTAGTGTAATATGTGACTGCAGTAGGAACTTAATAACTGCAAAAAGTTTAATTCATAAAAATTACTGTTACCTTGACTGCTTGTGTAGGAACTTCTATGCAGATTTTTAAAAAGTAAGACTGACACTTTTAGAAGCTTGTGAATGAGAAGTCTGAATAATGTGTTTTGTTTTTGTAGGACATGTAACCTAAGCAGCTGAAGCTTGCTTTGGTTCTCTGTCTCTACCTGGACAAACCATTGTTTTGTGTATTAGTGAACTTTATTCAGACACTTCTAAAAACATATAAAGCCAAGAAATGAATACTTGCATTGTTATAAATCTTCCAAATACAAACACACAATGGTGATACCTGGTTTAAGTGACTTGGCAGAGGCTGTTCAAATGAACTAGTCCTGAAATTGGCAACAGATCCTACTCCTCATCCCAGGGTCCTTTGGTCTGTTCACTGAACAACCATCCTGTCCTTTTCAGAAAAAAAAGTACTTTTTAGCATTCTGCCGTCTTCCAGGGCTGGAGCCTGTAGTGTGTATGAAAGGATGATATACAAGCCACTTCCCCCACAGAACCTGTGCCAGATATTATGTGCTTGTTAATGCAACTTGAGAAAATAGAAAGGGCTGAAATAATTGAAATTCTTAATGTTTCTCCAATAGATGATTTGAAAATATGCCATTTAGCACAGGTTAAAATGACAATAGGGACTATTATTCACTAGGACTGACTTCCGAGACATTAAATGCCTCTTGTTTTAGAATTCTTTAAAATGCTGTGTTTGTTTTGGGAACTTAAATACCTCCTGCCCGGTACAAGGATATATGTTTTCTTGCAGCAGAGGGGGCTGAAAAGGGTGTGGAGAGTGGTGTCCTCCTGCTTTTCCTTCCTTCTAGGGCAGGTGTTTCTTGGAAGACAAAGGACTGAAATAAACCTTGTAATTTAGTTCAGGTATATTGTGCAGAATAGAGAGGGGGAACAGCTGCTCAAATTTTGAGATCAGAAAACAAATCTGTAATGGGGAAGAGAAAACAGGTCTTTCCAAGGTGCGTATATAAACTTGTTCTCATTTGTCCGTCTTTTTTGTGTTGGTTGTTGTCTAATAGTGAGTTCTTTAGGACTCTGTCATAAATGTTTTATGTATCAAGTGTTGTCAGGCTTTCCATTGCAATGAGCTAGTTAAATCACTGTTTAAATAATTATATATTTTTAAAAAAGGTTGCATATACTCTGGATTGTCTGGGAAATCTTTTATTTTTTAATTGCTGTGGACTGTTCCCTGGAAGGAACAAACTAGTGATTTTTTTTTGTGTGGATTTTTTTTTTTTTAAAGAAAAAGTACAATGAAACCATTTTTGCCTCCAGTATTCAGGTAGAGTGTGTATTTCTGTACTTACCTCTAAGTTTCAGTGTTCTTTAATTTTTTTTTTTTTAATGCGGTATTCTGATATATGTTTCACCTCCAGAATGTTACCTCTTTTTCTTTAGCCTGGTGAAGATGAATTTTGAGACTTGATCTATACCTTAGTTGATGCTGTTGTGTTTTCCCAGTAGTTTTGTGTCAGTCTGATGAGACTGTGTTGCATCAAGTACTTTACCCAAAATGTCATTCAGGGTAAAGCTATTAGAAAATGTGGTTTTTATCTCAGTGTTGTTCCATCTTGCCTGGATGAGCAAGTTCATGCTATACAGAGACAAAACTTTTTTTGTCCTGAACCTGGGTGTTGCAAAGCTACAAGATAGATTAGGAATCCTAAGAGCAGAAAAAGGCTGAATTAGATAAAGTAAAAGGCTTAAAGTAGTTGTCAGAATGGGATTAACCTGGCAGAGAAATCAAGTTCTCTGTAAGAGAACACTTGAGGTACTTGGACCACCACTTAATTGCACTTTTATTTAATAGCTTTGTATGAAAATAAACAGGGGAGTAAGGAACTGGTGTTGAAAGAGAGAGAAATGTGTGAGTATTGAACCAGTGTTGGACTTGTGTATCTGTTGAGAGAATGGGGAAATCTGAATGTTCACTGAGCCCAGCAGGAAGCAAGTGAGAACAGGGGATTTTTTTCCCCTTAGAGGTATGCTGCGAAAACAGTGATGCAGCCTGGCAGGCTAAGTCCTGTTGCATTGAAGGAACAAAAACCAACAGCTGACGATGGCTCAGAAACTGCAGGATAGCTGGTGTAGTAAAGAAGAAAAAAATTAAGGCCAAATCTTGCACAGTGTAAATTGTGATTCCCTCATCTTTTTAAGTACAGATACTACAGTTAAAGGAAGCAGAGAAAAAAAGCTGATGCTGGAAGGATCTGGTCATTTAAATCTGAAGGGAAATGGGGAGAAGGGGTGGACTCCTGCTCATCTGCAGCAGCACTGCACACAGAGCCTACCTGATTTAGGCCTAGCGACAGTTGCGTTGGAGGCCCTGGGAAGGCAGATAGCTCAGCAAGCATGTTTTCTCAGTGTGACGTGCTTGGGAGTGTGTACAGCCTGCATGCTAAATGTGAGTGGCTGGATTTGACTTCGCTTATAACAGTTCTAAGAATGTAATGAAATCCCTTCTCACTCACGCTTTTATTTTGGGATGGAGCGGGAGAGAAAGGAGCCTTCAATATTCTGTCTAGTTCAGAGTTTGAAACAAGCATGTTTTACCTAATTCTGTTTACTGCCTTTTTATTTAGACTACTTATAAAACATGTTGATGCCTTTAAGTGCTCTATCATAATTTATCAGTACACAAGACTAGAAACTTGTGAAAACCTTAATGCTGCTTATTTTCTTTATTTAATCTATACACAGAGCATACTGTACTTCTTGTTAGAGGGTCTCAAGCGCGTCTTCCTCCCCCCCCCCCAGTGGGTCTCTGTGCTCAGGAGATCAGGAGTGCCAAAATGACAACACAGTATAATGAAATAATAGCTGGTGAAATAAAATAAGTTTGACTAAAAAGCAAATAAAATTCAAACATAGAATGATTTTTAGTACATGTTAGCAGGCTGTACTTAGAACAGGTGTTGTATTTATTCAAGAGGAGAGGAAAATGTGATACCTTTCTGGTAGCAGCAGAGGGTCCCAGCTGCCTTTTACAGGGTTCAGAGCACCCAACAGAATGAACGGAAGTCTGAGACTTTTTTGCAAAGAACTGTGTGAAATTAAATTGCCAGTATTCTTTCTAGAAAAAAATCACTTCTAGCAGGTAAGAAGCACTACCTTTTTCATCTTGTTCTTAAAATCTGAAGACAGATTAAGAAACAAATGATTGTTCTTTGATACTTTTGTCATGTGAACATCTGTTCAGTAACAAATCATTTTCATATTGTCTTCTGACAATTATTCGGAAGCCTGTGACATATTAGAGCCAGTGATCTGAAATGTTGTAAAGGCAAGAATTTATGTATAGTTTCTCATTTTGAGCCATCTCGCTTCCTGTTAAGACAAAAGTTCTACAAAAGATAAAATGGGTATTTTTCAGTATCATAAAATACAGAACACAAGAACGTACATTAGCATCAAATTTTCAAGTTTATGCTGCTGCACTTTATATACATGAAATGGCTTATTTTTAATGCATGTGCTAAAATAATTAAATTGAAGAGGCCAGTTTACTGTAAGAACTGTGCTGGACAGGAAGTGTGGACCAGTACTTGTTCTAGTATATTGACATGAAAGTTGACCCATAGCACAAACAGCACAGGTTGGTTTAATTTTAGCGTTTAAAGTACATCTTAAATAATGATTTTTCTCCTTGACCTTTTTACCAGTCTTTTCCTGGACGATACAGTAAACAAGTAAAGAACTGTTATCCCCTGTGCCATAGTGAGGATAAGCAGAGAATAATAGTGATTTCTATTCTGCCTGAGTAACAAGCAGAATATACAGAATTGAGATGCCTGGCAAACTCAGATACCTCTTTTTCCCCAGTCATCCTATAGGTCTTCCAGTCTCAAAATGAAAAGAACGTGTCTATGTGACTGGATCACTGAAAACATAACTCACAAGCCAAACATCTGAGCAGGTGGGGGAAGTGAAAGATGACTCCTTGATGATCGCTTTAGTTAAAAAGAAAAGCAACAAAGTGCTCAGTCTCTTACCCACTCTAGCACACTGGAACTCAATGACTCTTGAAGGAAGGAGGTCTCCCTTCTGCTGCTTGCCCAGTGCTTCTGCTGCTTAAGCTTGTGCTTGGCGCTCCTCAGACCTATCTGTGAATCACTTCAGCTTTCTGTGGAGTGTGACAGCCCCTCACCTCCCACTCCCCCCAGAAAAAGAGTGGGGACTGCTGGTGGTAGGACTTCACAGCTGGAGGAGAACATGAAGGAGAGTGCCTTGGTCAGTTAGATTAGCTGCCTGTGGGAGTGTTCCAGCTGCAGGATAAATTAAATGAAAGTGGAGAAACTGGAGGCAGAACTATAAACTCTGAGCAGAACTGGGTTTTACTTAAACCTCTTGATGTACTGTTAGTCTAGTCTTTCCTTGTGTGTGCTTGAAGAACTATCATTCAGTTGGCAGGTCTCATGAACGCAGAGAGAAGACATTTACTGAAAGCTTTACTGAGCAGTACTGAAAGTATATATGGACGTATAAAGGATTAGCTGTTGTTGTAAGGTGCCCTACCATATAATCACTAATCACAATTCATCTGCATTTTTTAATGTTTGCTTATTATTACATGTGTACCTAGCTTCTGTCTGATACTTGTCGGAAGGTAACATCAGTAGAAGCTTGTGTAGTTAATCTCCATAAATCCGTCACTGAAAATCTCCCTGTTGCTCCTTGTGATTCTTAGCCTGTGATGCTTTAAACTGAAAGTCCTTGTGATTGCAGGGCTTGTCTTTTTTTCATTGTAAATGCATGTTAAATTTCTTCGCTCAACAAATTTTCACATTTTGGTTTTCTGTTTCTTAATTTTAAAATGCATTGTGTAATTGCGTCTGTTTCCTGTCTGTTGCATGCAAGTTGCTCTTCATCAAAATATGTTTAACACAGATTTATTCCCTTAACTGATACTCCCTTTAAGTAGTTTTCACTGTACTTTGTAACCATGGAAATGGTGTACAGATAATATTTACAAGGTAGAAGGAAAAACAGGGTGTCTAATGGGACCCTTGCTGTTCAGAAATCTCTTCAGCAAAAAAAAAGTCCAGACTCTTGGGATTCTGTATAAGGGTAATAGGAAGTCTTCTGTAATGCAGAATGATTTTCTAGAATATATGTATTCACTTTAAATAAATTAGTTCATACATTCATGTTGGATAGTCCTTTAAAAATTCATATTCTTTCACCTCAGTTCTTTCAGTTGCGTAATCAGTTTGCTCTTCATTGAAATGCTACATTTAAGAAAACTGTAATTGATTTGCAGTCACTCTGTGCTACCACTGAAACGGAAAGCTTGTTTTTGCTTGCTGGTACTGTTCTTAAATGCTTATATTTTGGACTGACACTTTCACTGTTTCCTCTCTAAAGCCTGGAAGAATGAGCAAAATACTCAGTTACTTTGAGTTGTATATACTTCTGTTATCCTGCCTCCTGTCTCCAGGAGCAGAATCCTTCCCTTCCTTAACTGCTGAGAATATGTGTGGGGGGATTGGTTTGTTTTGTTTTAATTTTATTCCTCATCTTTAGTGTTTTGCTCTTAACTTTTTTTCACTTGTTTGGCATTTCCCCCTGCTGGCAGATTGAGTTAATAGCACTTCTTTCTGCTGTGGAAATGGAAGGCTGTAGTTGTCCTTGAATGTCACTGTTTTGTGGTTGAGGCACTGGCTGCTTTTTTTTTTTTTTTTTTTGGTCTGCTGAACATCTCTGGTAGGTAGATAAAATTCAAAGAATAGTTTGTTCAAGCAGAGGATGTGCACATACCTGAAATTCTCCCCATCATAAGTGCAGTAGCATTTCCAGTGATAGTCAGAGATACGTGTAGTTTTGCATTTCATGCCTGCAGTCTTGCAGCACTACCCAGATCATCTCCTTTTGTGCTCTGGACCTCTTCCCAAAACTCTTAAGGCACTTCTGCCTCACTAACGCATTGTTCCCGCAAGCCAGTTCTTCAAGATAAAGTGGATTGCTAGAAGGGGAAAAATAGTTTGGCACTCAATATGAAATTTCCTGTCATGTTTAAAAGAATATAACAAGAAATCAGAGATCCCTCTGTTCTTAATGGAATTTGAGGGGAAAAAATACTTTAATCAGTACTGGAGTAGAATTTTCTTAATTTTTTTCTTGTTCGTTGCATCTTCAGTTGTTAAATTAATTACTAGGATTTCCTCTCTGTGTTCTTTCTAGAAAGTAGTCTTCTCTCCTCCTTGCAACTCCTTCTCCTCTCTCTCCTTTTCTCCAAATAGTCCTCTGTCTCTGAAGTATGAAAGGAAGGCAGAAACTTCAATGACTGGAATGAGAAATTTACAACACACTTTAAGAACAGTGGAGGATAATGAACTGATTTTTCTAGGCGTGTTATTAAAAAAAAAAAAAAAAACTAAACCAAAACACCAACCTCCAAATAATGTCCCTTTGACTTTCTTATAAATTTTGAGACAAAACAGCAGGCAGGACAGGTGGGAGGGAACAACTGCTTCTGTTTTCTATTGACCTTCCATCTTTTTTCCCCTCCCAGCTGTATGTATACTTTGTAAATAAGTTGAAAATAATTTAAAAAAAAAAAAATCCAGTTCTAAGACTTAACAGATTAACTGACATTTTTTTTGAAGTTTAATTGATAAACTTTGTTTTCTTAAAAAAAAAAAAATGTTTCCAGCAACTTTATGGAATATGGCAGAATGCAGCAAAAATTTGTAGA
The DNA here is from genome assembly GCA_020745775.1 of Theristicus caerulescens. NCBI lineage: Eukaryota > Metazoa > Chordata > Aves > Pelecaniformes > Threskiornithidae > Theristicus > Theristicus caerulescens. The sequence continues at coordinate 28,234,861 of CM036564.1, forward strand.
AACAAACACCAAGCTCTGCCTTCCACTGATTTATATCTTTACATCATGTAAATGTTTTAATTTTTGCAAAAAATTCCCTGGCTCCCTGCTTCAAATATGAAACTTTGCTGTTGCGCTGTTAGTAAATCATAAATTTATAGACTTAATTAGGACTGAGGTTTCCTCTTAGTGTATGTATAGATAAACAGTCCTTCTAAATAACAAAGTAAGTAAGTTATTCACTAAAATAAAAGTTCAGGTCATCCAGCTTTTTACTTGAGCATGATTTTAGCCATGCTGTGTAGAAGGTGGTTTTGTGTTTATTTAAAACTGGTGAATGGTAACTCACTGAGCAATGCGAAGCTTAGTGTTCTTGTTTGTATTTCTCTGTCTGCAGTACCATAACTTTTGAATGCAACAATGCCGTAAAACATCCCCATATGCTGGTTTCTGGGTACAAAAAGTAGAATTGTACTGATGGTAATTTTATGAATGTTAGAAGGGGTTAGATGGGGAATACTTGTATTCCTTGGTATCCTTAGTATCAAGTCAGGAAGAACTTCTGCCAGGCTTACTAATGGTCATGGGTTAGAGAGGCAGACTTTCTGTAATTTTCTAGTTTAGTTTTTATTTAAAAAAAAAAAAGTTTCCTGAATGCCTTATTGTATGGAAGGAAATAGAAAAGCAGGGAGTTGAATTTGTCATGGGTTGGTTTGGTTTTGTTCTGTTCTAAATGGCAGCACCTTACTCTTTTTCCTTTCGAAGGAGGGAAGGTATATGTGTGTGAGAAGTGGGAGGATGAGTGTTTTATTTTAAAGATGGCTTAAATGGTTAATCTGTGGCAAGTTAAATTATGCAAACTGTTTTCCTTTCGAGTGTAAGTGGCTTTAAGATGTACTTCTCTGATTCAAGAAATATACTAAGACTGTTCAAAGAAGAGGGGTTTGTGAGTGGGTAAAAAGTGCAAAGCACATACCTTAAATCTGCTCAGGTGAGAGAGGCGATCCTGAGATTTTAAAACATACTTGTGCTAACTTTTCACTAGGCCAAGTGTGGTTTTTCATTTTGCTAGAGAGCATGATCTCATCCGCCCCTCTCCCAGATGCCAGGAAAGGCTGTGTTCAGGAAGAGTTACTAATGGCAGTCAGAGCTGTAGTCATAGGACAAGCAGAACTAAGAGGATGATCTGCTTACATGTGTTTGACTGCCATGGCAAGTCTTGGTTGATATTTTTTGTCTTTACAACAGGGATGGTCTTTTTAGCTGTAATGAGTCTTTTAACTCATTTTCTATACGTTAAATGTAGTACTGCTTCTGCAAAGACTAATGATGGCATCACACACTTCCATTAAAACTTAGTTTGATGGTTTTCTGAACTCTCTTAGAGAAGGCGAAGTGATCTATCCGCAAATGAAATCGGCTTCCGGTGTCATAAATGCCAAACTGCGTCTGTTTCAGGGCTAATCATTGTGGCAGAAGGAACTCGGAGGCAGAATTGGAGCTTGTTTGAATCCTGTAGGTTGATGTATGCATCAATAGAAAATCCAAGCTCTTTGACCATTTTAGTGGTAGTTATCTACCAGTATTGGGTGGGGATAGGGAGGAAAAAGAGAGAGAAGTTATAAAGGAGTTGTGCAGATGGACAAACTGGAAGGCATGGCTAGTACACTTCAGTGCAGTCTCAGTTATCTTGGGCAGTCCTGTTGGTCCCTTTACCACCTGCCTGACACGTGTTACTGGGGCTGACTGGGAGTTCTCCCAGCTGCAGCACAACGGCAAGATCAGATTTCCTGCACTGGCGCACGGGAGGCTTGTTTTTAATCACGGAAGCGGCAGCACTGGTGTTGCTAACACGGTCATTGAAACGTGAGCTTTATAATAATGTAATTTGAAATAGCTTGTATACGCCCTGTCTGGGCTGCGTTTTGGTCTGTCTTTTTCTTGAGACTGCAGAAATCCTGTCCTGTTAAGGAGTATGAGTTATTTCATTTCTGACTTGAAAATCACAGTCAAGTAACTGTTGCGACTTGTTTTCCTAGAAGGTACTGACAGAGTGCTCTCTATATTCAGGGTGTCTTTCAAATCTAGGAATGAGAGCTGTTACTTTGAGGAGTTCACATCTAAAGACAGAGGTCCAGAGAAAAGTGTGAATCCCTTCTGTGTGCAGTGTATTTTGCACCAAAAAAAAATTAATTTTTAATTTTTTAATTAATGCTTTACACTTAATATTGTCAAGAAATGCTCTGAAATGTGAAAGAATGTCAGGCTCAACAATTAGTGCATAACAATTAGTCCTTTTTCATCTGAGTCTATCCTGTGCACTGAAAAAGATTGAGGTCCTATTGGCAAAAAGTAAAAATTACATAATTAAATATGGTAATGTGATCTTTACATATCAAGTTCCTGATTAGTTACATGGTCCAACAGTAAACACGCGCTAGCTTCTGGAGTTAGGAAAAATGCTAACAAAAAATGGCTAAACATGACTTTTTCTCCCATTTTTTCCAAATGAGTCTCTAGTTACGGTAGCATAAGCTTTATTGTATAACTTAAAGGTAATAATAAGTATCTGATTGATGTAACCAAACATCTTAATATACAGATACTTAGCATTTAAATAGTCTTAAACCTTCAGGTGCTGTATGCTAAAAAGTTTAACCACCATGTGTAGTTCTTCTGATGTCCTCAGGGGCTACCAAGCCTTAAACATAGGAGTTTTGTGTTTGAGGTCTTTGTTTTCCTAACAGTCCCGTGAAATGAGTAACTTTTCTCCTTATTTAGCAACTTCAACAAAAAGTTTAAAGTTGATCTGCAGAATATGATTGTTTTGGTAATGGTGGTGTATTTTTCCTTATATATGTTGTAGAGAATTGTTGAAAAGGTTAAGAGCCTTTTTGGGGGGGGGGGTGGGAGGGGGAGGTATTGCTTCTTTAAGTGTATGTAGATATCAAACTACCCTTCCTGTTAGTAACACTAACATCGTTAGTCGATGTCATTAACATCGTTAATGGTTGGACCTGATGATCTTAAGGGTCTTTTCCAACCTTAACAATTTTATGATTCTATGATCAGATTCTCAGCAGTCAATCTCACTAAGGAAAACGTATTTCTAAGACTTTGATGTTTTATTTGGTTAATGCTAATTAAAATTGCTTCTTGTTTTTTAGCTTGTAGTAAACATAGGTAAGCATTGCTCAAGCTTTTCTTCTGATCATATGTATGTTTTGGGAAGAAGGCAGTGTTCTTAACAGAAAGCAGAGATGGATATAGAAATACGACTCCCAGAGCTGGGGTTTTAAAAACCCCAAATATTGCAGAATATACTGTAATAATCTGAGAGTTAGCTGTGCAGACTCAGACCTCTGACAGCTTACAGCATGTGTTTCTAGAGCCTTCAAAAGGCCACCTCAGTAAAATGAATAGCTGAGATTTTGTGATACATTTCTACTTGCTGAAGTTTTTAAGAAACCCTGCAAAATGCTAAACTCTTCAGATGTCTCTATTGATATGAGCGATTGTGAGCTGTCTAATCTTAACTTTCTGATGTGTTTTGTAGTGAGAGAGGCACTGTGAGTTTGTGTATGTACTCTTGCTGTGAACAAGAAATAATCTCATTTCACCTATAGCATGGATTTTATCTGGTACCTTTTTCATTAATACTGTTCCGGCTTGGTTCCCAGTAGCCACAAATGTGGAGAATTGTCAAGAACCAAAGCTACAGATTTAGTTGGTTGTAAACTGTTCTCTACTATAAAAATGTTAAGAGCAATGGAAAATGTAAGTCTGTTAAAGATGCTTGGCGTTACCAGTCTTGGATGTTCTTAATTTCTCTGTCTCAATTCCCTATTTAAGAAAACGTACCTGTATCAGGCACAAGTTTTTTCTGTGGCTCTCGTTAGTGTGCTGCTTATGAGGAAACCAATTCTGTATTTGTTGTAGAGCTTAGATGTTGAATTAAAAAAAGCATGCAAACTGAAAACTCAGAATGAAAAGAAATTATTCAACTGATACGTCATTCTTTAAGCTTGTCCTCTCTGGTAAATGAGGCAGAGATGCCAGTAAAAATACTATACTTGCATGAGGGCAGAATTAAAGTATTTTGTATTTCCAAAGGACTGACTTTCAAACATTAACCTGTTCTAAACACTTAAGAAAAAGCCTGTAAAAAATTATGTACAGAAGAGGATGCAAATGTATTTCCATTCCCTGTCTAGGTCCTCTCTAAGTGCCTTCTCCAAGGCAACACAGCAAATCACTCAGATAGTCACGATTAAACTCCTGGTGTTCGTAACTTTGTCCTCGGGAGCCCCTGGGTTCTCAGCCTGGGGTTGCAGCCCTTCAGAGTGGTTAAATGCAATCTGAAGGTTTGTAACTGCGGCTTTCTTCTGCGCAGTTCAGTCTTGATGAAGCTAGGGTCCTGCTATGAAGGCAAATCTCTATGTAGGGGGGAGAAAAGGAAGGAAGGAACAGTTAATCATGCTGTTATTTTTAAGTGACAGTTTTCTCTTCAGTTTATGTGTGTACTTGTGCTACAAGTAAATTGATATTTTTCTTTTTAAAATAAAAATTATGTCCTTTTATTCTAAGACTGTATTTGCAAATGTGTAACATCGTCCGTTTTGCTTAGCTTTCCGGAGTCAGTCATCTACAGCAGCGAGATTTTTTTTTTTTTTTTCTTGATTAATAGCATGGAGATGTAGTTGCTTGTTGAAGACGGACAGTTAGTGCTTGCATGATGAAAGAGCTTCCTCTATAGATTTTTGGACCAATGAAATAACTGATTGATAGTGGGAGGTGGTGGTGACAACTCAGGTTTTAATATTCAAGAAGAAACAACTAGTTTGGGAACCACACCTGTCTCTTCAGCACCCGCAGCAATGAGGGTATTTCAAATTCTGTAGCATCCAGAGCAAATGCACTTAATTTGAATATAGCCTCAAAACAGTCCATACTCCCCAGTTCATAACCTATCATGTTAGCAGATGGGTGTTATTTAAGCTAACCTGAAATTGCTCTAAAATTAATTTAACAACTTATCTTCTGTAATATTTTGTTGCTCAAAATGCACAATAAAATTTGAGACTCGGAGTGACAATACTTACAGTCACTACCAGCAGTAGGCTTCCTGTTTTCTTTTCTGTTCCTGGTGTTCATCAGCACCCTGGTTCTGCTGGTTAGTAAATGTAAACTCCTCCACTTGTGCTGGTCTCCACTGAGTGAGAGATGATTATGTGGCTTTCTACTGCTGTATCTATTTATAAGGCTGGGACTTAAACTTCAGCTCTGCGATGACTTGTGTGTGGATAGAAACATATCTGCAAAGATCTTGTTAGCTGTGGAGTTGAAGCTTAAAATAGGCTAATATTCTAGTATTTTAGTGGAAAATTGGAGTATTTTGGAGGCTCTTTTTAGCATCAGGCAAAGTAATTGAGCAAATGAGTTATTGTTTATATTTTAGTTATCTTTTTAGGACTCTGACTCACGAGTTTTTTATGATTCATATGAGGATGATTTAAGAGGTACTACCTTGCTCCGCTGCTAAATGTTGTTCTTCCCATGACACAGGCAGTGTAATGGGCAGTGTATCTTCTCGGCCTCCACAGTTCATGACCTAGCATATTAGCTTAAACTGCCATTGATTTCAGTTTACATTAGTACTCTGGGATTTGAGCTCTAGTGACTGTGCTGACACACCATGTGCTCTACCATCTTTGTTGTGTTGGTATAACCTCTAGCAGAGGTGGTGGGCAAACGGCTGGGGTGGGTAACCTGGTCATATTTAGCTGTGGCAACTGACAGCGTTTGTGATTTATATGTTAATAAATGTAATGGAAAGGAGGTATTTCCCTCAGGGGAGGGGGACACAGGCCTTGCACAGAACTAGAAAAGCTTGTACCTGTAATCTCTTCTTCCCCGAGTGACAGTAATAGTTTGTATTTTAATCCAGATTAGAATTATAGGTCTCCTTGGCTTTCCTTGCCATGTCAAACAGATTTTCTTTCCAAGTGGTATTTTATAGTTAGCTTCAGCATTTAAAAAAGAAGCCAAAAACTGAGAAAACAAACAAAAAACCCCTCCCCAAAACCTCCCCCTGCCCCAGCTTTCCAAATCTTTGAATTTTCTTTTTCTGTTCCAAACTGTAGTTAAGCTGTTTGTAATTATCTTTTTTGTTGTTGTTGTTTTTCTTTTGTAGGAGGGGGTAGAGAGCTGAAGGGACTAACTTTCTCAAAACCGGTAAGTACTTCTTCCCAGGGCTAAGATAGTTTACCTAAGAATAGATGATATGAAGAGCTGGCATCCATTCCTGGAAAAGTTTGATGTTTACTAAAACTGAAATCCTATCCTTATATTCAGAAATTAAATCTTAAAAAGTAAATGTTACTGATGGAAGCCCCAGTCCTATAAATAAAATTACTGTAGGGCTGAGATTTGGGCCCAAGGGTCTGCAAATACAGTGGACATTTAAATTCATCTACTCAAAAAAAAGATTTTAATTTTTTTTTTCTGTGTAATGTGAAAACCAAATTTATTTGAAGGGATTTTTGGCACAGAAAGACTTCTGTCTAAAATTTTAAGTTACTCAGAGTCATTCCATACTCACAGAAGGCATTCATAGCTTTTGTATGGGTCCTACTTTTTTTTTTTGTATATATATTCCTTGTCAGCTGTGTTTTTATTATAGTTTCCAAAATAGCTGTAGTTTAAATAGCTTTGTGATATTTTAGAGGTTCTGATGTGGATTGTATTTAATTGAGCTAATAATGGAGAAGTGCTAATGCACTTACGTCATTATTGTAGAGTTTAAGGTTTCATTCAGTCTCTGAATATTTATATAGTATATGAACATCTACTACCTTAACTGTAGTGCATTGGGGTACTTAACTGAGTATGAAATTTTAAGTCATGAAGCAACCACATAAGAAATAAGGGATTATTTATAACAAATGTGTGCCAGCAAGAAATTGAATGGAGGACTGCTGCCTCCAATAGTTGAAATCAATCCAAGGAATCGCAAATTCACCTCTTGCTCTCGGCACTCTTTCTGGCTGAGGCTTGGAAGTCTGTCTGGGTGTACAAGAGGTGCGTGTACTCTACAATCCTCTGCTTTTCTTTTGGAAGTCACTGATTCTAGCATTGAACAAGGCCTTTGCATGTTTTCCTTTTAAAACTAATGGAATGAAGGATGTTTGCAGACCAACCCATCCATGCAATTTCAATCATCTACAAGCTTTTTAATTAAAATAATTCTGCTGTCATAACAGTAAAGTGGAAAATGCAGTATGTTTTATGATTAATCCAGGGATGGTTTTATACATCTTGAGATGTGGTATTCTAGGTAGTTTATAATGCCACTGGACTTAAGTTTTTAAATCTTCCCTTGAAGTTCAGTCTAAAAGAATGAAAGTTCAAAAATATTGAAGACTTTTGCACTCACAAAATGTGTGTGACCACTTGCTTATGTAGTTCTGTACCTGCTTTCAAAGAAAATACTAGCAACATTTAACAAGCTGCCCTCATAGATTTTTCTAGACGTTATTGTACATAAAAGAGAAAAATACAGTCTAGGATTTGTTGGATGTAAGGAATGATCACTTTTTTTAATTAACATTGGATAAATGTTTACGGTACTTCAGGGGAATTTTGGACAGCGATAACTTTAGATAGTTATTCCTGCTTGGGAAGGGAAGCTACAAGTGCATGTTCTAGAGTGTTTCAGTTCTAGAGGGGTACAACTGAATAACAACTGTATATATTTCAGATTCAGAAGTCAGCAACTTGACCAAATGTTTAAATGAACATTTTATTTAATGTGTTCTCCCACCCCACCAATGATTTGGATGCTTAGAACACTTCAGAACCTCTTAATTTCTTCACTGTCCTTGGCCTGTTTCCTTGTCTGTAAAGTGGTGGTGATGCATGCCTTGGCTGGGATGCCATGACAAATATATGGTATCTTATTTGTAATTTAACAAAGTTCTCATACCTGCTTTTCCTGGTTCTTTTTTTTTACTAAGGAGAACACTGATGCTGCTAGCTGACAAATACAGCAGCTAGCAGAGGTGATTGCAAAAGATCATTCTTTACTGTGTGGCCTTTGCTGATGGAGCAGCATTAGTTTCTCTTTCCTTACATATCAGACACTTAGTTTTTGAAGAAGAGGTTGTTTCCTATGTTTAAAATGTGCTTTCAGTGTAACTTTGCCAGCAAAAGGTAACTGGAAGTAAATGAGACTGCAAAGTGAGTTGCTCTGAGGCTATAATGGGAATGCTGGAGGAGGGGAAGTAGGAAGAAAGAGTCAGGAGTTAGAAGACTCTTAGAAGAAAGGTCAAAAGTTTGTTAATCTCTCTTGCCTTTTCTTGGAAGCTTCAGTCTTATGAATTGAAATTAATTCTTCAGGATGTTATGGTATGGCACCTATTTCAAATTTATGTATATTGAATGAATAAATTTTAAGGAATCTTAAAATCTGCTAACTTTTAAAATTACAATGAAAGGAAAATCTGAAATTGTAACAAATATTTTGGGATAGAACTGAATGATTGGTATGCTACTAGAATTGTTTTGGTTTTTTTTTTTTTTTTTACTTGTCACAATATACGTTCATCAATATGACAGTGAATTACGTTTGTTCATGTCTGCACCCCTGTAAACATGGCTAGGCTGAGCAACCACTTGCTTCTGCAAAGCAGTATCACTTTTTTCTTAAACCTTTTAGAAATTAATTTTGAAAAATCTTTCAAGGCATCTATGAAAATCTGTTCAAGGCATCTATGAAATCAGGTTGGATTAGTTTTTATGAACCATTAATACTATAATTTCTATCTGTCAAATTAAGTTGGGCATTAATAGTAGTTGCTTAATCTTTATATGGTTTTTTTTTTTTACAGAAGTACTGTGTCATTTTTCCCATGAACTAGTACTGGGCTTTACAGTCACATGTATTAAAATTATGGATATTGTTTACATTCTCAGTTGAGATAACTGTCTCTTCTGCTGTTTTGCACTTAACTTTAAAGTTAACTTTAAAGTTAGAGAGTGATACTAGCTATTCATCATGAGTGCCTTCTTGTTCATTGAAGACACACCGAGAAAGAAACTATGGCCATATCTGCCTGTATCTTTACCCCAAAATTGAATTTCTAAGGCTTATGAAAGACTTTTTGCCTCTGCAGTGGGTTCCAGTTTTCATTAGCCAGTTTCCCATGTGATTTTCTGAAGCATGGTTTCTTTTGAAACTGCAATGGTAGGGACTTCATGCAGACTGTAGTTGTTCTTGTCAGTGAGTGGAAGTAATAATCTGGGATTCTATTTTCTCATTACTGTTTGTAGTAATAGAACAGGGAACTGTGTGTAATTTCCATGTATCCCTTGATACAAATTACAATTTTATGCAGAGTAGTGCTGCAAAGGCAGCTGTTTTTGCTCGTCTGTGTCACATGTGGGAGAGGCCCTTGCAGAAGGTCATTTAATGTGTTGACTAGAAGTCTGATCAGGTCTTTGTTATTTAAATAAGTAACTTTAAGCTAACAGCAGACAGCACTGACAAAGAATGAGTTTAAATATAATGTTTTTTAAAACCCCTTTATAGTCTTCTCTTTCTGTAACATTTCTGTTTGGAAAGAGAAACAATTAATTTAAATAAACAAAACAAAACGCGCACCACCACCCCCCCCCCCCAACTTTTTATTTTCAGGAGTTCACAAACTTGTCCAGCACTTCAGTTTACTGTAGTGACAAAATGTTAAAATGAAATTATTTAACCTATGGGAATTATTCTCTTTTTACAGCCTACATGTCTAATCTAAACTGTCAATATCCTTTTGAAAACAATGAAGTCCCATTATGAAGGCCTCTGAGTTGGCTACGATACCTGTGCAATAATTGTGAGCAATTTTCAAAAAATAAAAAGATAGGAACTGTTTTAACACTCCAGCAGTTCTTTAATGTGTGGTGTCTGGATGGAAAAGCGACTGGAAAGATTGCTATATAATGCTTTCCGATGGCTTTTATGTGTATGTATTTATAGATGTTTTTACACAGGTTCCATTGTGATTTCAGCATATGGGATAGAGACAGGAATCTTAATCCTGTTTCAGAAGCTGATACCTTTAACATATTTCTGAACAAAAATCTCTTGTCCAACTTTCAAGGCTTTTAGAAGTATGGCTGATAATGCTTTTCTATGTCAGAGGTTGGGGGGATTAATTTGTTTGTAGTACAAGTGAAGACGGTAAACTCATACTCATGTTCTACAAGTAGAATTCCAGGATTAAAAGGATTTTAAAATTAATGGGTTTGAAGAAGTCTTGTACTGCTTTATATCAATCTTGTGTTCCTTCAAAATAGGTTTCAACTGAAATGACTAACTCAGCACAAACTTTAGGCCGTGGGTTATTAATATATTAATGTTGTTCTGTCAAATTGCATGCAGACTATCCCATCTAAGAACAGCTCTATAGTGTCATGGAAGTATGTTAGTGCAGTACATTCTGTTTAACAATTTATTGCTGTTTGAGTAGCAGAATTTTAGTCTCCAGAATATTTTCTCATCTACACAGATTTTCAAAACATTCTCAGTAGTTAAATTTTCTAATTTAATATGCAACTGCAATAGGATATTGGTAGGAAATAGCTGTCTGCAAACTAAGATAAGGGACAAGTATGTCAACTTTGGGATATGTGGGAAGTAACAAATTTGGCTAAACGACTCCAAGGCAGGCATTTTGTACAGCCTGTAGATTTCTTGTGTTCGAAAGATTCATTGTGTTTGGGCTAGAAAACTGCAGTTGAATATAGTTCACTACTGAACTCCTGCTCTGTTATAATCTCCTTTTTTTCAAATCGATTTCTCTCCTTCACTAACCAAAACAAAATCTTTATTTTTTTCTGTAGCACTGGTGTTAAAGAGGAAACCAGAAACTAAAGGCACTGGAATCAGCAAAGACACTTCTAGAGAAAGTGGAGAAGGTAGAGAATGGAGCTGCAGACTCTACAGGAGGCTCTGAAAGTGGAAATTCAGGTTCACCAGGTAATTTGTATTCTTTCTTGCTTTATACTTTCAAGTAATAGCAGCATTTGTACTGCTGATAGTATTAATACTAATGGCAGCATTAAGTAATAGCACTACAACTATAGTAATAATTGTTTTATAAGCTTGGAACTACTTTAGAATTTTATCCTCTGCATTTTGACCCCAACACCTGTTTTTTTTGGCAAATGTGAAAAATCTACATATCAGGCTGTGGGTGGGGATTTTTTTAATGTATTTTGTAGCAGTGATAAAAACATTCTGAAAACTCTATGTTCAGCAACTTCTGTCTGGAAGGTTTTTCTAATGTTCTGAAGCCAACTTCAGTATTCAGTTGGCAATGGAAGAATATGGTGGAGGAACAATTCAAGTGAAATGTGCGTAGTGCTGTATGGTCTCATCTGGTGCTTCTCTTCTGGAGTGTCTTCTACTTTAGTACCTTCTAAACTTGTAATTGTATATTTTTGCTAACCAAAACGTTGTAGTGCCTGGGGTCAGAATTTTTATATGTTGTGTCTCTTTACTGGTAGCATGTCCAATACTATATGGCAGTAGAGTTGCAGTTTGCCATTCTGTTACAATACAAATGAGAAATATTAAAAATAATAATAATAAAACCTAACTTAGCAAATATAAGAGGACATATGCATATTAATTCTTGGAACAAAATTGTTACAGTCATAAACACAGAGTAGTTGCCAACTTGAAATATTAAATTTATCAGTCCTTTAAAATAAATAAATTTATCAGACCTTTTCTAAAGACAGTTCTCCAAGTATTTCTGTTGGATATCTGAAACTCACAACTGTTACACAGTGGATAAAAGAAATATATGATACATGTTACACTGATCAGTGTAACCCATCATATAAAATTCAGAAAATGTTTCCAAATTACCTGGTGACTTGTCTAAACAAGAGTTCTAGTGACTTCTTCAGTAGTTGCTGCAATGATGAGCATAGTGCAAGAACTTGAACAGGTGGATTAGTAAAATGAAAGTATGTCTGCCTTAACAAAATACAACTTTCAACTAGGGAGAAAAACTTGAAAAAGCTAATTTCCAGAACTATAGACAAGTATTTTGCTCTCCTCAAACTCCAAGGCCCTTGCATTCAAAACTTCAATGAAGTTTTGTTACGAGGGTAAGGAAATTCAGAAATTGCCAATAGCATTTTGCTGCAGGCATTAAAAAGTTTAAGGCCACTAAGTATTTTTTTCAAGTATCATCTGCTGTATGGTGATCAGAACGCTAGTCATACTTGCGTTCATATAACAGCATTTACCTCTTGTGTGTATCTTCATTCCCTTTTATGCCTCAGGTAACCAAAATTTTAAGACTGTGAATTTTGAATAATTTTTAGCATCAGTTCATAATGATAATGATGAACAGGGATGAAGACTGGAAAATGTCCAAAAAGACTTTTTTTTTTTTTTACAACTTCAAGATTTTTTTGACCCTGTTTGCCTTAGCTTTGCCCAATCCTCATTGAAAGTGAGTTCTGCACTGAAATCAAGTTTAATTAAGTTTGGTTTTAGTTGGTGAAACTAGACAAGTCATTATATCAGAAGCTTGTCTTTTTTTTTTTTTTTTTTTTTTTTCCTTCAAGATACTGTATATTCCCATAGTTAAGGCTAGGAACAAGTCTTTTTCTAGTCGAAAATAACACTTGCAGCAACAAATTGGGTGCTTCAGTAAACTTTTCTTGAACTGTGCATGAGTGGTTACTGCTGTGCTCGTCAGTGGCCACTGATAGAAATGAAACTGGTTTTGGCACAAAAAAAAAAAAATCTTCAAATGAAATGCTTGAACTGTATTGGGTATCTCAGAATTTTGTAACGTAGAGTTACAATATATCCCTTCTTTTGGCAGTGCTCAGGATTTGTGGAGAATTGTCTTACCTGTCATCTTCTACTTATCTAATATTTCTTTTTCTGAGGACTCTCTAAAAAAGCTTGCCAACACTCATGCAGTCATAGTTTGTCGTCCCCTTGTAAGTGAGAGAAAAGCCTCCCAGCTTCCTGATGCCGGGTGTTACCTGTGACTGCTTACATAGCTGTAGAAAGTCATGCTCGGTATGACTATTTTTGTTTGTAGAATAGCTCCTTGTTTCCTGCCTATTCCTGTTCACCTCTATAACTCTGTCTGAATCTTTGATGCTGCTGATTTGGCAAGGTGTATCTTAAACTACCAGTAAGGACCTAAAGGAGGTGTTTAGAAAAAGCTACTTTTTTTGTTTCATTTTGATGATCGAAGAATCCTCCATAAATGAAGTCTGACCAGGTCACTTGCTGTATCAGAGTACAGCTTCAATATTTGAGTATCTTCCATGTCAAAGCTATATTTCTTGTCCTGAGAAGATATATGCATCAAATCTAAGTAGTTCATTCTGCTACTGTGTTGACTTAATTAAGGTTATTTGAAACAGTCTGCTCTTCATAGTTTTGATCACAAGAGGTGTTAAAGGATTTATATTTAGCTATTCTCACAGAAGGGTTGGGCTTCATGAATGACTCCTTGAGCTGATGTGTGGAAAAAACCTAAAACATCCTTTAGGTTTTAAAATATCTTAAATTTAGCTTGCATTTGGGGTCAGTGCAAAAGAACTTTTTTTTTCTTATAATTGGATGACACAGTATTGTGTGATCCATAAATTTAGCAATACTTTATGAACAGTTTACAGTCACTGACTGTATTGTCTTATGACTGAGAGTGTACAAGCACTTTGTATAAAAACTAATGGATTTATTGCTTGTCAAACTCTGATGTGGCAGAAAGCACCAAGGGAAAAATAAGCTAAGCATGTAAGCAGAAGGGTAACAAAGCACCTTAGCTCCCGTGACACTGAATAGCGGCATGATGAAACAATAATATTCAGTATAGACAAATGCCAAGTGATGCACTTCAGAAAAACAGTCCTGGTTTTACATCTGCAATAGCAGGCTGTGGATTAGCTGTTAGCACTGTGGAAGGAGTTCTTGCAGTGCAGAGTACTTGAGTGTTGCATGCAGTTCTAAACTTTGTCTCCAGATGATAGAGACAAACTAGAGAAGTACAGGGAAGAGTGCTAAGAGTGGACAAAGCAATGGAATGATTTGTGCATGAGGAGACTTTCAATCTGAAGAAGTGATGACTGATGGGGGAATATGTGGTGTGGAAAAAATGTAGGAAGAAGATGAATAGAGAAACAGTCGTAGAATCATGGAATATCTTGACTTGGAAGGGACCCATAAGGATCATCGAGTCCAACTTCCAACTGCTCTTGACCCGAGTCAAGACTAGTTTTCCATAATCTTATTTGCCCCCAAGCTTGCATTATCCGGAGGCAGATTCAAAAGAAAAAGGAGGTCCTTTTACATAAGAGTCCTGTAGTTTAACTTTAGAATGTATTGTCACAGAATCTTGAGTGTTTTCCTGAGTTCAAAAAGTAATTAAGGCAGAGTAATGGAAGAAAAGTGTGTTGCTAGCTATTAAACTTAACACATAATCTTTGAAGACATCAGAGATGTAAATTTCTGAAAGATGGGAGATAACATTATGCTTGTCCAGCATAGCCATCATGCTGATACTTCTGTTTGGTATTGGCTAGTACTAGAAAGAAAATGCAGCAGGTAAACCTGTGGTCTGACACAGAATTACCTTTGTGTTACGCTTTTTTTTTTTATTAATACCTTTTTTAGGATGTGAAATGAAACAAACTTTTAAAGAGAATTAGTTGTCAAAGTCTGAATTCTCTGAGCAGTATCAGTGCAGGTGGAATGAAACACATTTTTCTGGCTTGCTCTGTCCTGTTTCTCACTGTTTTTCCTGATTCTGATGAGCAAATGGGGAAGAAAGTACAGACTTTACATTGTTCTTTGCATGTGTGGAAGGCACATGGCAGCATGATGAATCAATGTGGCTGTAACCAAAAAAAGAAATTGGGAATTTTTGGTTTATATTGCCTCTTCATTCTGGGTTCTGGTTTTCTGTGGTGGCAGCCTGGTAACTTTTTCTTTGCTTAGCAATAGACAGCATTCTCCTGCAGCTGCCTGAAGGAAGTGAAGGAGGAAGAATAGTGAATGGTAACCATCTGTCTGCTTTTCCTTGGATGTGGAGGGCATCTCCTCTACAATGATCTCAATCTCTCTCTGAGGGAGAAAAGTGGCAAAGATACTTCTGAACATGGGTCTTCCATGTGGTACCAGCCAAGCCAACACACAGGCGGACCCTCAATACTCGAAATGTTTTGCTCTTAAATATACAAACAGCTTTTGTGCCCACAGCAGTTATCTGTGATTTGTGTTTCTTGTGACTGCAAGCAAAGAAGGCAGCAGTTCTAGAGGAGACACAGCTATTATATTATCTTACCCAGCTGGCTTAAATTGTCCTTAAAAGGCATCACTTGTTCAAGATCTGTTTAGAAGGAGCAAAAGTGGTGGCTTACTGTGGTAGTTTTACTATATTAATAAGAACGGGTTTGGAAAATATATAATACTGCATTCCAGGCCTTGCTATTGAAATGCTGTAAACTGAATATTTTGCTTTTACAAAGGTTCTTCAAAAATGTTGAATTTTAAACTGTTCAACAAGATCCGCAATGAAAATCTTCATTGTATTGTTGCATCTTTTTTCTTCCTAGAAATTGGTTGCCCAAATGAAGCAAGATCCGCAGGTAACTATTTTTATATTGCATTATTTACCCTTAAAAATACAGGAAATAACAGTGCATAAAGCTTGAGAATTTTAGATATTTCTTGATCATGTTCTTCCTTGCTAACACAGTGTTTAGAAGAAAACTATTATGAACAAGTCTTTAAACAATGACTGTTGGATAATTTAAAACAAAACAAAAACTTTTGCCTTTATGAAGCCTTTTACCTCACATTCTTAATAGTTTAAAGTAAGCAACTTGCAGGTTATGGTGCAGTTCAAACATGCAGTAAGTTCCTGATTCTATTGGAAGCTGCTCTATAAAATCTGCCATTACTAGAATTCACATTTTTCTTTTTTGAGTATCAGAAGGTTCACAGTTGTACAAGAAGAGATAGGATATTTTGTCCAAATAAAGAATGCAGCTTAAGGCTGTGTTCAGATTGCCTGTCTTAGGTATCCAACTTCAGCACTGTAGTGTCCAAAGAGTGGACGCTTGGCCTTGGGATGTTTCAGAGCTACTGAAGTTGGATAACTAGACTTCTCGTGTAGACAGCAGAAGTCATCCTTTTCCCAGTGACCGTGTAAGGAGACTAGGTTATCTTGTACAGCAATTAAGCACTTCAGTGTGCTGAATGGGGAGTTCTGTGGAGTTCTCTAACCAGTCTGAAATGTTGAGTAGAGGGATAAAGGCAGCTCACCTGAAGCTTGCTATTAAGTGCTTCCATCCCGATACAATACTAAATGCCCTGTAATTTTCTGAGCTTATCTTTTTCTCAGCTCAGTGGAGTGGGAAGACAGCTTTTTGTAATAGTCAAGTAGTTAGACCCCTGATGGGGAGGGATGAGCAAGGAGTAGGGTGGTATTGGAAAACCTGCTTTCTAGAAATTCCTTATTCTGATGGAATTTGGGTAAGGTCTGCTACTCCTTCTTGCTGGGCAAGTCCACTAATGATTAGCCTGCAGTGCAGTTTGCTTTCAGTTTATCTCTGCTGAAAGCCAAGTCATGCTGCAAGCAGCCATGCAAAGTTCCTGGAGCCAGGAAGAGTAAATCTGGTCCCTGCTTCTGATGCTCTTAATGCATTTTTATCCTAGATTATTAAGTAGAATCTAGAAGAAGGGAGGATGACTGGTCAATATCTGTTTTTTCTAGAATTGTACGTATATTGGAGAGGGCTATCTGCAAGCTGAGATTGTAATGCATTTCAAAATTGTATGCAGGAATATAAAAATAGAGAAGTTGTCCTGAGCATGAAGCTCTTGTAACGATAGTAGTCCTATGTTTTAATATTTTTGTGTAGCAAAGCAAACCTGCGTAATCTAGTGTAAATAGTTTACACCATAAATGAGAACAAAAAAAGTGGAAAAAGAGCAAAAGGCAGGGAAGCTCGCTTCCTTGTCACGTTTCTGCAGAGCTTCACAGGCTTTAAAGTGAGGACAGATTTTTTTATTTTATTTTTAGTAGGAAAGAAATAGTCCCAGTAAAAATTGCTTTCTGACTGCATCTTTATAGTGATGCTTATGGCTTTCAAATCTTAAAAGTGCTATTGTAAGCGAAGTGCTGATATGAATGATGTGCTAAGGCAAATGTAATTCTCTTAAATACAGTTTAAGGCATAAACGTACATGGAAATGAAGACTTAGATATGTTTGCCTTCATTTGACGTGTGTCAATTAAGATTTAATAGATATATTTGGTGATGCGGTACACAATCAAATGTATGATAATGTCTTTGCGTAAGTAGCATAGGTGAGAATGCTTTAGGTAACATACCATAGCATAATATTGTATACAATATGATACTATTGTATAACATATTAACAAACATTTCTTGTTTAATTTGTAAGCTTGATGAAATGTACAAATGTGCTTTCTAATGCAGTAAGCACTAATGGATGTTTTAATGAAATCTTCATTCCAAACTGGGTTGTTTCTCTGAGTGTTAGAAAGGTCCTCTTGATTATTGTTGCACTCAGTGACTTAAGTAAGGCTTTGTTGAGCCTCTTGAATTTTATTGGTTGTACATCCAGAGGTGCTCTATTTGTATTACACTATGCAAAAAACAAAAACAACAACAAAAAAAACCACCTTCCTGCTACTACTCTATGTTAACAAATGGAATATCTTTCTCACAGATATTTTTTCTTTCTAATCAGAACGCTGATTTGAAGAAACAGCTTCATGAACTTCAAGCCAAAATCACAGCTCTGAGTGAGAAACAGGTAGGAAAGCAGAGATGTATTTTTAACATCCTTTTCTAAAGATGCTTCTTTTCCCAGCTTCCAAGATAGCTGCTAGATTTTTAAGTGTAAAAATAAGTGTGGGCAACCAGACACTTTGGATTTTTGATTTCTCAACAAAATATAGGATGAGTTATTGTGAGTCTATCAAACAAGCAACTAGTGTAATCAGTGGAAGCTATAGCAATTTTTCTTGTGTTGAAACTCATGTTTTGTATTAAGGGAGCTGGGAAAATGAATTAATTTTGTTGCTTCCTTTATTATTGTCTTGAAACTTATTCTAAACCCAGACCATTCTGGTTTAGGCAAATCTTTAGATTTTGTCTTAGTTGGTCCACACTGTGCATCTGGATGAGTATGCTGGAATTATTCTTTGTGTCTAGACCAACTAAATACGGGTACCTAATAGACAATTTGGAAATTAATTGTGTGTTTTTACCATGGTAAATTACACCACAATTGTCTTACGTTTGCCATTTGGTAGGAATTCTCTTTGACAGGTCTAAAGTTTGAGTAATAACTACAACTGAATGCTTAATAGAAAGATCGTGGAACTTGAAGATGCATCTTGTGGGTAACTAGAAGAAAAATAAGTAACACTGAGAGATCTACAAAACTTGTTCTCACATATGTTTAAAAAAAAAAACCCCAGAACAGCAACATACACAAAAAACCCCCTCATCCCTCCCTTGCCCTCTCCCCTGAAAAAAAAAAGCTCAAACCTGAACTGACTTAAGCAGTCCCTTAATTGTATTGCTATTGTGTCAATAATGGAACCAAATTAGGTCAATATTTAACACCTTTGAAGAGAGGAAACATTTTAGAACATGTGTATAGGTAAGAATATAGTTATGCCTCAGTGTCACTTCTAGATACCTGCATTCATCTGTTATTATCTGCATGTGTTCTGTTTTGAGAATTACTTTTCCTAAGGAAATGGGCAGACAGTGATTAACATTTATCTAGCAATTTTGTTTACTAAAACATTATAGTATGTTTTAGTAGTGGAACAGTGAGTCTGGGAAGGAACATGTAAGGATAATAAAGAAAATGATTTTTTAATGAGAATACTAATTCAACAAAAACTGAGGTTTTGCTGATGTGATGGCATGCCTCTCTTGAAGATGATTTATTCTCTAAAACCAGCATGGGCCTCTGCATGTGGCTATGTCTCACAGCAAGCAGCTTCAGAATTCTCTGGTAAGCTCTGGAGGCCCATGGTAATTTCAAAATTAGCTTGCCTTGATGCCATGAAGCAAGTCATATTGACTACCAGTTCACATGATCAGCAGGGACAGGCAGTGAGATAGCAAGTGGAAGATAAGAAAGAAGTAAGTGTATCTTACCGTAACTTTTAAACTTGGATTCATAACTCTTTGAAGTATGTTACAGAGTGGTCTATACTATCATGTATTTTAAATTGCCCATCACCAGAAATGCAGCTGTATCCTTTCTGCTGAAAATTGCAGCTCAAAGTACTAAAGCACACTTGTCCATGGGATGAACATGGGCTAAGTTTCCAAAAAACTAAGTTTCTGACTTCACTTCCACCACACAGCGAACACAGTCGATATGAAGTCACAGTCCAGCTTCCTTCTTTGTATTCTTAAGGTTTTGATTATCAGTAGAACAGTGAACTTCTCTACGATTGTTGAAGGTTAAATATTTTGTTATATCTACCACCGGACCACAGAGCTGCCAGTGTCCCAGATGATAGTGCTGTTAAAGTAGTATGGCTGCTAAAATGCAATGGTCATGGCAAGTGTGAGTTCTAGAAAAAAAACCCACAACTTCCCAATGCAGAGAAATGCTCACTCCCTCTTACTTGTAGGAATCTGTTGTATAGACATCTGTGGCTTAGCAGTGCAGAGTAGAGCAGCATTTTAGAGACTACAACAAAGCCCTTTTTTCTGTTCTCACTTTCATTTCTCTTTAGGAAAAATAATTATTATCAAATGTTTTATGGGGAGAATATTATCCAACAATTTAATTTTCACACAGCATGGAGAAATGTGCAGTTTTGCATAGTAAATAAATGCTTTACATTGTGCAGTGCATTTCTTAAGGAAGAGTGCAACATGTGTTATCTGTACGCTTGTTTAGAGCCAAGTAAGTAGCCTTGATGTCTGATGTCCAATGAATAAACTCTGAGGGACAGATTCCACTGCGGACAGTTATGGGAGGCGTAATTGTCGCTGTTTGACAAGCTTTTAATGAAATGTGCAAAACTAAAGTTCCAGCCTGTGTGGCGTCCCTGCTCGGAGACGGTGGCGTGGAGCTGAGACCCTGGTGTTAGAGAGGCAGAATACTGAAATATTTCTGGCTTCTGAAATATTATGTCAGCCTTACGTACCCTTTTTCTTTGCTCTCTTATTTAATGAAGTTGCATGAAGACTTGTGCAAGAAGCAAGTCAGTGGTAGGTTAACTAAAAGCTTTTAGTTGCTTTAGGACTTCTCTCCATTTCTGAAGCATTGTGAGAGTAGTGTCAACACTTGCTGCCAGTCGCTGCAGTGATTCATAGTGACTTAGGTTTCTTGCTGAGAATTAATAATGACAGCTCTGTTCAGAAGTTTGTGAAACTGAAGAGGTCTGGCAAAATACAAAAAGAAAGCAAGTAGGCTGTGCAGCATGTAGGCTTAAACCTAAAGAAATTTGTTAGCTGATGCAGGGTTAAACTGTTACAGCACAAGGTATGTCATATATTCATACATTTTTTGAAAATGTTAAAGAGGTGAAAATAAATGCTTTGATTTGTTTCACCTGAGAGATGATGAGCAATGTATGCTGATTGTGTTATCATATGGAAGAAAAACTTCAAAAAGAGAAAAAACTTACTTGAAGATAATTTGCATTTAAAGGGCAGTAAACATGAATCCTTCAGATGATCATTTTCCTCTGCTAGTCTCTTTTTGTTATTACCATGGAGTTCTAAACTGTGCTTACTTTATTTTTCTAATCTGGGGGCAATAAAGTGAATTTAGTTTAACAGTCTTGTTCCTCAGCTATAGATGTGTGTGCTGCAGTTTGGAAACCCTGAATGCCTTGGTGTTAAAACTGGTCTCCTCTTTCTTCCCTCACCCTTCTCTTCAGTAACGAGAAGTCAGGATTAGCTTTCTGCAAAACAGTTTTAATTGCCAAATCTAAGCTTGGGTTGTAAATATGAATTAATTCTGTTGCTGCGTAGCACTGTTTTTTATTACGTTTTCACATCATTTTAGGAAAGTAGTAGTCTTAGCACTCTTTCCTTCACTTTGTATTCTACGATAGTGTCTTCCTTTGGTATTCTGCCTTGTAGACTTTTACCCACAATTACCTGTCACTACTCAGCTTTTGTGCGTTAAATATACTCCTTACAATAAAAACCATAAAGAATGTGTTATTGAATTTTTCCATGACAAAGTTTACCAGTGTGTACTTTTTTTTACTCTGGGGAGGTGGGGTGGAGATTGTTACCAGTGGCAGTAGTGAAAGACCGTGGTAGAGCAGGGCTAACCTAAAGGAGCAGGAGGGATGTAGTCTTGAAGTAACACCTTTTTTCTGCTTCTTTCCCTGCATAGTTAATTAAAAAATTATAATATGATCTTGCAGATGTACCATCATTGAGTATGTATCATAACAGTACTTTTTTCAGTGACAAGGAAGAGGTCATGTTTGTTTGACTAAAGAAATGTAAAGAAAGAAGTGGGCAGCAATTAATACTTTTTAGCAATATCATGTCAAATACGAAGGATTTTCTACATCTGTCCTTATCACAATTTCTTGGAAAAGTTGGAGCAACATTTTGTCTTAGATGTGGAAGAAAGCTTACAGGAATAGTCTTTTGATGTTATGGTAAAAAGATGATGGTGATAAGCATATACTAAAGAAATTGCATGGCTCTTTCCCCTATATTTAAAATGAAAATGTCTCTTACTGTAGTTGCAGTTAAATTCATTGAATCTTCAAGAAAACAGTCTTGTGAAAACTAGACTTATATTCTAATGCATTTGCGCTTGACATGGAAATAATAAAGTGAATTCCTTTGTTACTTTGATATCTGAAGAGCTGTATACACTTGTAGGAAAAAGTACTCAAAAATAGTTGTTAACATCGGGATACTTGTGTTTTTATTTTTCATGGGAGAAAGTTTAACATACTTTACTGTGAAGAATAGTTGAAACTATCATCAGAAAAAAGGCACACTAAAAAAATCAAGCTTATCTCTATTATTATGAATAGGCAAATCTAGTGACTTTTGCTTGTATTTAAAGTTTACAGCAAATTGAGGTCGTTGAGGTTATTCTGTATGTTCAGGATGAGACTCTTTTTAACCTTGCCACTAAATAGCAAGTAATGGGAAAGGGGATTTGGGGGGGATTTTAAGAAAGGTAGTGTAATTTAACCATGTTTTTGTATGGTTAAATAAATGTAAATATGTGGTTTAGACTGACAAAGGAAACTTGTTATTTAAGTCTTCAAAAACTGTCAGGAATAGGTTTAGGCATTAATGTTGCTATATTTATTACAAGTACCGTAACTGAGTAATGAAAAGATTGGTAATGTGCATAAATTCATCCTGTGAGACTGTTGTTCTTCTTCAACGCTTGTCATCCATAGTAAAGGTGAATTTTTATGGAGCCTTTTTGAACACATTATCAGAAAATTGTACCCGAAACATGTTCCATCATATTCTGTAAAGATGAAAGGCTGTGTGTTGGTGAGAAGAAAGTAAGTGCAAGAAAGCTAGAGAGCAGGAGGGATACTGGGTACAGTTAATGAGTAGGAAAGAACACTTTGAAATGCTTCTGCATAAGAAGGTAGGCAAGAGATGCCTATATGTTGTAGGTACACCTAATGAATACCATAAGAACTTCAGGGCTCAAAATCTGGAAAGAAATAATGAAGACACTCACTTCTTACTCCTGCCAGTTTTGTCTGGAGTTTCTCATCCCTCCTTTCCACAAGATCCATCAAGGGCATATTAAAATGCCAGTTATTCTGTCAGTAATGGAGGAAGTATGCAAATATGCCATATGAACGTGTAGTAACTAATAACTTGAGGCAGGTGATGCTTAATTTCAGTTCCAGTTGTTTATCTGGAACTGTACATATTATTAAACACCTATCTTTTTAAACTAAATGGCATGAATGATAAAGATATACTAATTTCCATGTAACTGCAAGCATCTGTTTATGCCAACTGTTCATAAAGCAGTCTTAAAATATATGAAAAACTATTTTGCACCTTCCCAGAGTTTGGTTTTAATAATGAAACCCTGTAGTGATACAGTTAGCTCTGCCTCCTCCCATAATTGACTATCTGTAGATTCCTGTCAGAAAGATACTGGTCTATCTGGACATAAGGAGGAGTAAGTTAATGGCCTCTGTGAATCATCAGACCCTTTTGAACCCTCTGATCAGTGTGAACAGCACCTGTTTAGAAGGTGAATGTTTGTCTGAGAAATCTGCATGAGTTTACTAGTTTAATCTTTGGTATTTATTTAATTTGCATCCAAATATTGTGTGAAAATGTGAATATAATGACTTCTCATTAAGTTATCATCTTTCATGTTCTCAAGATATACTGGCTGAAACAAATTTTCAATGTTGTACAGGTGATTGTAGATAGGCAGAGTGCATGCATCTCTCCCTGCTGCCTCTTTTGCCCCAAACTCTTTTGCGAAACTGATGTTATAATCATTTGCATATGACTGAAATATTGCTAAGCTTTCTCAGACCTTTTGTCATGCTTAAATCGTGATTAAACCCATACCGGCATTTAAACTTGGATTTCCCATTCTTCTCTTAATATAACTCCACCTAGACTTCCCACTGTTGGTTTGTGAACTTAATTTTTGCATGTCTAATACACATTAGTACCAGAGTAACTTAATTTAGGAAGTGGAAGTGACCATTTCATGGTATCATTAAAAAGAAGAAAAACCCTCCACATCTTCCTCTTGCTACCCTTTCTTTAGCACCAATTTTCTGGCTCAACTTTTAATTTTTGAGTTCATTCTGTATTTAAGCCAGATTTGGATGCAGCTGGAGAACTTTTTTAATTGAGCCTAGTTGGATATGTCTTTCATCTTCATATAAGCTAGGGCATAACTCCAAAATAGCCTGCTCTGCTTGAAAATCAACATTGTAGCTAGAAAATGGGCAGTTAAATCACAGTATTTCCTTGAAAATCCCCTACTGATGCCGAGAGTTGGGTATTAGGTGCTCCTACATGTTTTGACTTGCTGGATAACCTCACACATCGGTAGTTATTTCAAGGCCTACTATTCCCTTTTCCTTTTTATAGTTGGAGGAAAGACAGGCGAAACATCAGATTGTGATGGCTGGGATTTAGGATGTTTTGTATAGCACCCTTAAAGGCGTCTTAGTTGGAAGCTGGGAAAAGGGATTAAATCTACTAATGAATTTTTATAAGTGAAAACAGATTAAAATAGCCCATTCTGCTCTGTTCTGCATGTCTCAGTGAAACAACCTCACAGCCACAGAAACAGTATTTTGATTTATTCCAAGTGTATCAGTGTTAGAAGGGGAATCAAATCCAGGGATCTGCTTTTCAGAGCCTTATGGATCGTTAGTGCCTATTGGAGTTGTTTGGTCCCCAGCTCTGCTGAAAACTGTGTTGAATTTTGGAAGGGAGAAGAGAGAAAGACAGTGTGTCTAATGCTTAGGATACAGGCAAATCTTGTCTTTGCTGTTTGTTCTCTGCTGCCTGTTACTTGATTTGAAAATAAGCTGCTTCCTGAGATTGTGCTTTTTTGCGCTATGAGTTACCGAATGTAGTACAGCTATGGGCTAAAAAATTTTGTTAGTAAAGATTATCTTATTTAATGGTACTATGCCAAGGACAAGACTGACTAAGGTAGTCAGCATTAGGTGGTATTTTCCAACATATGGGCTACACGTTACACCCTCATAGTGCATTGTGGAACCACTCAGTTCAGTTCCTCATGCTTATTTTTGAAAAGGACCAAGGTGAATGTGTTATATTACATTGCTTCCGTGATGCCAGTGTGGAATTGGTTTCTGTTAATTGTACTGGACTTTACAGGTGGACTGGGGGTCCTTTGTGATGGACACTGGGCAAGTAGAGAGGAGATATGCCCTTCTGGAAGTGATTTAGAGAGAAGATGGCATACTAAGGAAGCATGAAAAGGCTAAATGCATGTACAGTTTTTGTAAAAGTTTATTTTAGGGTTTGACTTTTCTATTTGAATAAGTGTTATCTGCCCTTATTGCTCTAGTCTGAGGGGTTTTTTTCTCATTTTATTGTGGAGACTGTGATAGGCTTGGGCCTTGAAGGGCTTAAAGAGAGAACAAACTTCAAGGATTAAAGGGTAAGAATGCCCTTGATGGGGCTTCACTAAATCTCTGTGCTTTCTTTTCTATATTGACACTGTTGTAGGGAGAGAATGCAGTCTTCATCCTCAGGAAACATTGGTGTTCACTGAAGTTATAATCTGGTATACGTTTTCTGTCCATAGAAATAATTCAGAGTATTTTCATCAAATGTGGGTCAAGTCAATGCGAATTCTACTATTTATGGGCTTTATATATAGTCAATTTCTTTCAGTATTGTACTCATTTCTGGGTTAACATTTAAAATACTTGTTCTGACTTTTAGAAACTCCAAAAAGTATATAATCTCTTTAGAGCAACTTTTCCCTTGCTGTTGTATTGCAATACCTAGTTAGCAGAGACACCTGACGGGGAGCTTCACTGTTAGGGAAGATAGGTGGTGGAGACCAGATAGCATGTGCATTTTCTTGGTGTGTTTTTTGTTTTGATTAGGTCCATTATTCTCTGAGCTTTTCTTTATTTCCTCCTTCCTGCTAAGTCTGTCAAAACTGGTATTGATGTGCAAGGTGCCTTTCTCAACTTTCCCCCCTTATTCTAACGTAACAGGTAGATTTAGGCAGTGGTGAGTGCAGAATTCTGACAGAAATTTTGCTGGAATGAAGTTTGAATTACTATGGGGATCAACAGAGAGGTGGAAAGAGTACTTTCCAGGAGGCAATTCAGACAAAGGAACCTAATTCTTACTGTTCTGTGTTGCCTTTGTGAGTGCCCACTCCTTACTCCACTAACTATAGAAAACTTGTAGGAAGATTAGGCTTCAGTTAACTTCTGTGAGTTCACTACCTGTTTTTCCCTGCAACATTTATCTGATATATTCTATGGAAAAGAATTCTTTTACTATTTCTTTTTTTAATAGTGAGAAAATCTAAGTGTCGTCTTATGGTAGACTTTTGAAAGCTAGCAGGGAGAAAGCCATTGAGTTGTGATGAGCATTTCTTCTTTGTCCTGTAAACTCCCTTCAAGGTTAGGTGAGGTGAGGTAGAAACAGTTAAGTAGTTGTGATTCTTTTTTTTTTTTTTTCCCTTCTTCTTCTTCTTCTTTCTCAAGATTTCCTCAGTAAAATATTGGCAGTGTGCCACAGTAAATGGACACTAGTGTGTAAAACAGTTGGACCCAGGCTGCCCTATGTAGCAAGGAGAAATGAGCCAGCTTTTTCCTTTCCTGTTAAGTAAAATCTCAGTGATGGTGTTTGCACTGTTTATAGAAGGTGGAACTTGTTTACCTTATTTTTCCTTTAAAAATAAACAGAGAAAAGTTACATGGGAACTCTAATATGTGATGTGAGTTTTTGAGACATATGCTTTAGAGCTGCTTAATGTCCTGCAGAACAGCGAGTGGCTATCCTTTTATTTTAGACTTCTGAAAATTTGAGTACTTGGCAGTATTTAAGCCTGTGGAGTCTTGCCCCATATCCATGCACTCTTTTTATAAATTGCTTAATTTTCGTACTGGTATGGCAGCTTTTCAGAGCAGCGCTTTGTCCTTTAGAGTTGCAGCCAGCCCAGAGCGGTGTGGAAGTGCCTGATTGTCAGCAGCTTTCTAGCGTCAAAAGCTCCACATGCACCTTTGGGCTGGTAACAAATGCTTCAGCGATCAACTTGGACAAAACTACGTTCTTGAATTCTCCAACTCATTTTAAATTTTGTTGTATATCTCAAGAAACAGAAATATCCCATTCTCCGAGTAAATCATTTGGGGGAAGCAGTTTTACAGCAACCCAGAAAACTAAGCTCCTAACATTTGTCTGCTGGGCAATTAAAATTGTGTGGCCTAAAGGTACTTTGTTCTCTGTTTGAAACTTGGAAACAGAAGAAGATTTTCAATTTCTAAGTTTTTTTTCAAATGAGAATGGCTTACTGGCTGTCCAAGATTCAGTTCTACCTGCCATGTAAGAACTACTTTCTCAACATCTTGTCTCCTGTAATATGCAGGAATCCTGCACTTGAAGGCTGGTTTGATAGGCATTTCTTCCATACAGTGAGACTCTTCAGAAATGAGTTATTGGGATGCTTTAGTGCATCAAAATTGTCTACTTCAAATGGATGGAAAGCAGCAAAATCTTGCTCGTCTAAATGTTAGAATTTATTCTGCTACCGAACCAGGCTGGTACTTTAATATCTTATGGAGAAAATGGCCCTCTGTAGGAAAACTGGGTATCATATAAGTGTCAAATAATTCTGTTGTTTAGAGAACTGAATATTATTCCCTTCTTCTGAATTTCTACCCTGTTGTTTGGTTACCTATCAAGGTACTGTAATTTGGGACAAAAATTCATTGTAGGTCTGCTTTTAACATAGCTTTAGGAACTTCAGAAGTTACTGTGTAAAGGACTTTGTGCACAATACAGTGCTTAAGTGGAGAAGATTCATTTTAATCAGATACTAGGCTTCTTTTTCAAAAGCAAATGAGACTAATTTATATTTATAGATACAGACAAATGATTTGAAAGATTTTGTCTTTAAATGTAACTTAGTGTATATTAATTTCCTTTAAATATTCACTTAGACATGACTATCACAAAATAGATTTGGAGTTTATAACAGTTTTCTTTATGGAGAACTGGTGAGAGACTTGATAATTTCTCCCAAATTACTTTTACATGCATTCAAGTAGTTGCGTAGCTTTTATCTGACAGAGTTTGAACAGTCAAGAATGAAATTTCTGCAAAGGTCTTAATTTTTGAGCAAAATACAATACAGTTAGATGAGAAATGCAGATACCACAAATTCCATTTTGATCTGTTAACAGAAAGATCTTTTCGAGAGGATTTTTAGTTATGATACAAAGTTGATTCTTTAGGAGCTATTATGAATTTGTAGATCACTTTGGATACTTGAATATTCTCTATGCCCTGGAGTTTAGAGCTATGTGCATCTCCTGTTAACAGAAGCACTGGGTCAGGCCCTCAGCAAGTCTATTCAGAATTTAAAATCCAAGGAATACTATGGCTAGAGTCCAGTTAACTTAAAATATGAAGCCATTTTATTTTTAGCCTTGTCTCTATTATTCTTCTTAGTTTAGTAATCTGAAGGCCTTGAAATCCTACTTACTACTATAAAGAGAAAACTCTTCAAGAACCCATAGAAATCGACACTTAGAATGCAAACATCTCTGGGCACTGCAAGAAGTCAAGCAGATGCACCAACTGCAGGCAAGCAAAATGGTCTGTTGGGCAAGCTTGCCTGCAAGATGGATGGATCCACAGGCAGAATATTTTTTTTCTGAGGTCACCAAAAATTGCTAGATGTAATAATGTCAGTCATAAAACTAAAGCACTTAGAGGAAATAAATAGCCAAACATTTTTAGGAACAGCTATGCTAGCTGGGTTTGTCTTACTGATGCTCTACAATTCATTTTTCTCAGATAAACCAGGTAAAAACCACAGCTGATAGTTTGGGGGATGGTGGTGGTTTGGTTTTGGTGTTTGTTTTTTGTTTTTTTTTTTTTTTTTTGTAGTAAATGCCAAATGCATTGCTTTTATCCTTTGCATTAGGAAGGTGCATTATGGTAATATAAAAATGTGTCAGGTTCTGTATGCCTAAACCTTAATTTTTCTGTCAAGAACACAGGGAATAATCAAAGTGTTAAGTAGGACAGCCCTGCAGCAGCAGGGGTGTGCCATTACGTGGGACACTAATACAGCGTACCTGCTTATTTTTACAGGGTAACATCACCTTGGACTGCAGTATGGCAGTGCTAGGTTTAACTCCCTGTATAGCATGCTGGGTTTTATATTTGAATAGTAAGAGACAGTTATTGTCCTCATGCTTAAAAAGAGAGTTTAGAACTTAAAATATTGCATTGCTTTTATTCTGTTTTTTAGTTTTGAATATAAATGCTACTTTTAAACTAAATTCCTTCAGAACAAGAGTTAGTATTTATTAGGCTTGTACATCCTCTATGATAACCAGGCATGATCTCAAAGCACTGGCACTAGTGTACAGTGCATATTAAGTAATCTATGTAGCACTTTTAGAAGGTAAAGGGTAAATAAAGAAGTCTTGCCTTTTCTTCTTTCTTTTTCCTGCTTATCTCTTTGCACTGTATTAAGTGATGTAAACACTTTTTATTTCATCATTTCATAGTGGGGTTTACATCATTTGGATTTAGCTATGTGGAGTTACACTTGATGTACTACTTCTCAGAATAATCTTCATAGGTTCCAAATTATTCAAAAGTTGCTTGAATGAAAATCGCTGATCATTTGAAGCCTTGCAGGTGATAAAATCTCCTTCTCCTTCACCTTCATAGTTCACTTATTTATATCTTTGAATGGTGGTTGCTTTGCTAGCTTTTAAAGTATATATAATTTCTCTATTCAGGAATGGGTTTTTTAAACAGTATGTGAAGGGCAGCATTTAGCAGATAGTTAGCTTCCCTTCTGACCTCTCCTGAGTTAGCAGGAGACCCACTTATCTGACACACATACAGTCATTTTGAGCCTTCGCTTTCAAAAATATTTTAGTGGGTCAGATGTCTCCAAAATTTCATTACATCCTTTATTTGCCTTTAAAATATTAATGATTTGCTCATGCAATATGCTGATTAAGACTAGAAAATGCTGAGACAAAAAGTTCATTTTACCACTTATGGTACTCTGGGTCTCTGTGTGTTTAGTTACATGTCTCAAACAATATTAAATATTCTAAGACCTCCAGAGTTGAAGTCTGTTCCTTGAAAAGACAAGGTTTGACTAATTGATCACATTATATCTCATAAACTTCTGTATGAGGGGAGAAATGGGTTGTGGACTTAAATTTGACCCCAGTCTGAGGCATGCAGGGGAGTGGGTGGTATTTTCTTGTTGTTTTATTTTTTTATTAGAGTTGTTCCTACAACCCACAAGATAGAGTGTCTGTGCTCTCTTGGACTGTCTGGGATAGCCTGTAAATCTGTGAAAACAGATTTACCTTTCCTCCCCACCTAATATTTTGAAAATTAGTTGTATAAATTTCTGTAAAGTTAAATTTTCCTCTAAGAGTGTCTAATAACAGCATCAAATTCTAAGGCCATGCGGAAATACTGGTTGCTGTAATAATCTTGGACTCACTTGATAAAACTCTCCACTAAGACCCGGGATCATTACTGCCACGTCAGGCTGAAAGATGAATGCGATTAACTTGGACCAGAACGGGGACAGGAGCGTGTCTCTGAACCAAAAGTAAGAGGGTGGCAGGACTGCAGAGGCCCTGGGCGAAGCCCTGTTAGCAGCTGCTTCTGAGGAGAAAGCTTGCACTAAGGTTGATGTTGCATTACTGGGGTATTTTTTTTTATCAGCGAGTTTGTGTATGGGGTACGTCTGCTTCTGTTTGAAGGCTTGGTAGGAGCTTGGCCCATTCTCAGATGGTCTTTTGTCTGCCCTGCTGGGGGAGGGGGGAGAGGCAGCGTTTGTGTATCTGACTGTAGCTTACTCTCCCATATTGAAGAAGTCATGACATAAGATGTTTATTGATGCCAAGAGAAAACTTTGCCTCTGGTGCATGGATTTGGATTATAAGAGCAGTTGCACCCAAAAGTACTTTAAACTCTTCAGAACAGTTGCAGTCCTGTTTGCCCATCTAATCTCGATTTGCTCAGTATTTCCCAGTGTCCATTACTGCTTTCAGACCTGCTTTTAAGGGAAGCTGTCCAACTGTGCCATGTGTTTACCTACACCTCATGCCTACTCAGACTATGCCTGTTCCCCGGAGATGAAGCCCTTTTTGCAGCCCACTTGTCGTTTCTGGAGGTCGGCAAAGAGGACAAACTGGAGAGAGAGGAGTGGGATGCATCACCTGAAAGGATGGCGCACCTAGTGCACATCCTGTTTGCGCTGACATATGCTGTGGTGGTTTGCAACCGTGTGATGTCCCCAAAGCAGGCTGTGCTTTCAGTGTTCTGGGAAAGCTGTGAAGACAGTAGGCATCAAATGTAGTGTCATAAGAAATAAAAATTGCCTATTATAAGGCTTTAGGTAATTTAATGTTCGTATTTTAACTGCTTTGATAAGGAGTCAAGTTAAGTTCTACAGGAAACAAGGTAATAAAAAAGTATCTTTAAAAGTAATCCCCCCCCGCATTCTGTTTCCTTGCCTGTCTTTAAAAGTACAGGTTGTTTTGAAATCTTTTATTTTGTAGGGCTGAGTGCATTTCAATAAATCATTTAATCAATTGATGTGTGGCATATAATTTATAGAAAGAGTTAATCCCTATGTTGCCCATTATAAAAGATACACATTTCTTTAAGAAGCTTTTGTACTTTTATTTTTGCAACAGGCCTTTGGTAACTCAGACTAGAAAAGTGCCTGCTTTTTTAATAAACGTTCATCTTGTACTAAAAATACCCCCCAAACCTGCTTTTTACAAACTGCTATTTTCTTTGTCTTTTCCTAATGGTCTTTAAAAGGCCGTAAGCAGGTTGCTGAAGAAATACCTATTTAAGAACATCCTGTGGTTGGGCTGATGGTAACACTTTGTAGTGTCATTATCTGGAGTTACTGAAGCAGTGTGCAGGAGTGAGGAAAGGTTGCAGTTCTCTCCTTTGTCTTCCTCTGGAACCAGTGGTTCCAGCGCTGTGCTTCCAAGGCACCAAATTCACTATGTTTCAGAGGCAAAACTGAGTTCACATCCCATACCTTGTGCTTTTGTAGGTTGTGATTTGTTTTGGCCGCTTTGATTAAGCTTCAAATTAGACTGCTGGTGTGGAAGTAGTGACCTGCCTTCCTGCCTGGTCTAACCACTTACTTCTGCCCTTCTCTTGTGCCAGAATTAGTGCTCATGTTGCTGTGCAGTAACTGGAGTCAAAAAGTTGTCTGGCTGAAGACTAACTCTGAGATGTGCTAGTTTTTGAGCATGATCCAGTTTGCTCGCTTGGCTTGCGTGCAGTTGAATGAATGCTGCTTTTGGCATAAGGGAAGTGGCAGAAAGGAAGGGCTGAAACAAAGGCAGGGTGAAACAGCTTTCATTTGACAGCTGCCTGAATTTATCCTGGACTAAACAGCTGTGTAACCACAGCTTTGATCCCAATCTGTGGCTTGGTAGTCTCCTTTTTCAGGGGTGCAGTTATAGTAAATATACCTGCAGCTCCTGAATGGCAGAAAGGAAAGCAGGCTGTGTCTATCTTCCTTCTCCCACTGGAATAGCTAATCCACACGTTGGCTGTATGCATGAAGCAGACATAACACATGTGACAGTAGACTTGAATGACTGGGATTTAAGCATAGAGAATGGAGATTGTTACAGTTGCACATGGAAAATTTCTGTTAAAGCTTCGCATTTTGTTTGTCACCATTTATACTATTTTCAGTATAACCTAGCACAAGAAGTATGAAGATGAAGCACAAAAAGAAATCTAAAACGGTTCTTGAGTGTTCTTTGAAGAACTGAATTTGTATAACTTGAGTTGTACATAGGAAGAACAGCTGAGAAGGTTTTTTAGAAGCTGTTTGACAGCAGAGAGCAACCTGAATTCGAAGGCATTATGATTTTTGTTTAGCAAATTTCAAACTGAATTGGTCGGAGACAGAACTTTTAAATTCTTCCTGAGAACTTGCAGCACAAGTCCTGAGTTTCCACTGTGGGTATCCTCACTCCTGCTGCCCAATTATGAAAAAGGAGGAAACCCCTAAATTCTGCTGAAAAGGATGTGAATTTTCCACAGCTGCTTTTATTTTCAGTGGTCTTACGTAGGCATAGCTACAAGGAGAATTTGTCCTGTACTTGGAGCTTGGTTAAAAAGTGTTGGGTTGTTTTTTATGCATGAATTGGAATAGAAACAAGGTTTTTTTCCTTCTAAGTTCTGCAGAGTTGATTCAACATAAATAAAAAATAGTAAAATTGTTTGTTTAGGGTTTTTTGTTTGTTTGTTTTATACTTCAAATGTATGTAGGGATCGAGCTGTTAAGGAAGACAACTTTTCTGCACTCATGTTTCAAAGTGTAGCTGAGTCTGTAACAGAAAGCTAGCAGTATGACTTACACAAATCACTTTCAGAATCAAGAATTCTAGAGGGTAACTTCAGTCTAATGCTGTAGGGCATCTTTATATTTTGGATCAGTACATAGTTATTCTTAAGACATTTATCACTTGGTCACTTAAAATGCTAAAGAAACTCAATGCTAAAGCATAAGAATACAGACATTCTGATTTAGTTGGTCACAGGCATGGATTTAAAAAAAAAAAAAAAAATTTACTATTTGGGGCAGGCACTTGTAAGAGGTTTTCTGCTTTTTCCAAGCAGGGCAGTCTCTCATTTTTCTGCTCCTCTGCCCCCTGCAAATCCCCCATCATAATTGCTTTATATGGTAGTAGGGTGATGGGTAAGGATGTCTGAGAGGAAAGCCATCTGTGAAACTTTAACATGCTGTTCAGTAATTTTTTACTAGTGTGCTGATGCAGTCAGGTTGTTTCTGGACAAAGCAGCAGCCAGGTCAGCCAGAAAGGAATTGTAAATGACAAAGACTAACATAATGGAGCTTAAAAAAACCCAAAAAACTCCTTCCTCCCCCACCAAGCTACCACGACCAATACAATGAAAAAAGAAACCCCAAGAAAAGTGTCTCCTCCTATCATCAACCTAGATCCTCATAGTCTAAAGAGTGAGAAAATCTCAGAGACCCTCATGGACAGTAGGCAGAGGTAGACTTCTTTACATGGAGGAAGTAGGAAACATCTTTGACCCTAGCTTATATTTGCTATATATCCCCCCACCCCTAAGTGCACTGTTAATAGAGTGCATAGTTCAACTCTAGAGACACAGACAAACTCATACAGAATGCTTCTCAGAAGCGTGTTATGCCTCAATGATAAGAAATAAGATTGTTATGACACAGGAAAGTGAAAAAGATGGAGAAGTTCAGGCATGGGGTACACTCAAGAGCATGTAATTCAAGTTTTATTTTTGTAATGTGCATTCAGGGCTGATACCATAATTGGTGTTTTGATGAGGTATGGTAAATGGAAAATGAGGTACAAAGGGAGCTCCAGAGGTCATCTAGTCCAACCTCCTGCTCAAAGGACATATGTACTTCATGACTACAGAGTGATACCTGTCTCCCAAAAGAGATTGATGGCCTGGACTTGCATTATTTGAATAAAAGTGTAACAGTTGTTTTCCCATTTGTATTACTTAGTATCCCTGTCTGAACTCAATGCATATGCCATCAGTCTTAATATGTTCACGCATATATTTGACAATTTATTTTCCTGGGCTGGAAAACTCCCTCCATTGCAGCATTTTAGGAAGATATTTTGAAAACACTCTTGTTTTTCTGAAACTCTTCCAGGGCATTAACACTGCTGCAGCTCTGCTGGCACTAACACCAAGAGGAGTGGTGCTGTATGCAAACAGTTTTTGTTACTATGTTGTCTGCTAACTCTTAATGTGAAAGTAAGCAACCAGTGCTTTTCTCTTGTGCATCCGGCCATTATTAACTGCAGTAGATCTGAGCAGGCACGGTGACAAAGAGATAAATGTTTTCATTTGTCCATCTCAAGATCTTATTCCAGTCTGAAAAGAGTCTTAAAGTGAGTGTTTCACTGTCAGTGTTTGAGATGAGATCTTAGTCAAGTCTAGTCTAGAGTTGCTGCTAAACTTTTTTTTTTTTTAAATTAGTGTCTTTTTATGAGGAACTGAGGAGTGCAAAACTTACTGCATTTTCCCTTGAGTGTCAGCTCTGTTTATTCTCTGTATACATGGAAAAGATAGCTCTAGAGCTAGCTCTGTCCCTTGTACAGTTAATTAAGCCCCCTGCTGTGGGCCTAGATACGTGCTCTTGCTGTTCAATGATGTGTGTGAATTGACCGAAGAACATACACTCCCGTGCAGGCGTATGCAGAGAGAGAGAAAGCCTCCAAGAAACTCAGCGAAAGATGATGGGGTAGCATGTGGCTTCATAATCTGTCATGCTGAATGCTAGCTAAAGCTTGCAAATATTGGGGATTTCAGTTATAACAGTTAACTACAGAAATGGCTTACCGTTGTATGGTAACAACTAGTCAGTTTTTAAGGTGTTACTTTAGGAGCAAACCATAATAGATGATAAGCATCAGTAACCTAGAAATGTGCTTCAATATTTCAAGCACTTGAAAACTCTTGAGTAACTACATAACCTCATACAAGTAACTGTTAAAGGACTGACTTGTGCTCTTAAAACACAGATGCGTGCAATCCTAAAACAAGACAAGATGCAAACTCTGGTAAATCAGTAAAACTTCACAATAGCAAAGCTGCCTGTGAAGTTTAATGAAAGAGAAATAAAATTGTTCCTTTAGTGTGTATTTTTATTGCAGAATTAACCCGGCTTATTCTCTGGATTTTTCACGCTTGTGTTTCTATACAAACTTCTATACAAATGCACACACCAAACTTTCACAGAATTTGGCATGATTTGAAGCTCACCTTTGCTGCTGCAGCTAGGAGTCTGTATTAAGCATGGACAGTATCTTTTTACACTTATCCTTTTAATCAGCTGCTTCTGAATAATGTTGTAGTCATTGCATTATGATAGTTTTCTAATGGCTTTCTGTAGTTTCTTTCTATCATGTATTTGGAAGAGTAGGCAAGTTCTAAAACTAGGAAAGGCATACCACTTAATGCATACAACACAAAAGCAACCTGTGATAGGGCCTGAAATCCTGTCAGCAAACTGTAGGTAGTTTGTTACCTATGCAAAGATAGTAACTGGGATATGGCAATACAGCGTCCCTGGTTACACATCAGCTTGAATCTGGATGCCAGTCATTCTAGCAAGCTGCAGTGATAATAGGCAAGGTGCTTATCTTGCCCTCAGGGATGTGGTGGTGTAGAAATTAAATGCCTTCTTATGTCCAGCTTGAAGTGTGAGTTTTAGCCTTGCTTCAAACTCCCACCGAAAACTTTCCCTTCGGTCTCTGCTGTGTTGATAGTGGGACTACCTGATCATTCATGCTGGGCAGCCGTGTCTGCTGATTGCATCGGTTCCTTTGTATGCCTTTGGCTATTAGGGACTGTCCTGCTGTAACAGGGCTTGTGACCTAGATGTGGGTTGGCCCTCGAACTTAAAGGTTTATTCTGAGTCCTGTGACAGTCCTTGCATATACATCTTATGCGACGTGACTTAATTCTTGACTAGGTTGCTCACTGGAGATGTGGATTCAAATGTGAATTTTGCTTAACTTTGAGCTGGCAGGTGCCAGTCTGTGGTTAAGGATGCGCACTAAATAACGTAAAATCTTCAGTGTTTTCCTGTAACTTACGTGCTTCTTTATCCCATCTGCAAATGCTTCTAGATTTTGCACATTTCATTGAGAAGGAATCAAAAGAGTTTCAGTAAAAAGAGCCAGAAAGTATTTCCCCAGATGCTGTGAAAGAGGGCATATCAGCACACTTAGGGCTGTGTAGAGAGGGCGCATGGATGCTCTGTAATGTGGACAACCTTCAGAGCAGGGATACTCACATTTGAAAGTTTGATTTCTAGTGCTGTATTTCAACAGCATAAAAATACAAAGGGAAATAGTGGGCTTTCTGTTTAACTAGAGTCCCCAAAAGGCTGGTTTAAAATTTAATTACCCTTAGAACACTGATTCCTGTTGCTAACCCTAAAGCATCCCAGCTGCTCACAGGATGATTTTCAGTTGCTTGTGAGGAGGAAGGAACTGAGAGGGTACTTGTAAGAGCAAGGTGGGAAGGGGGGACTACAGTTTTGGTCATCTTCACTGTGAAGTTTATCAAAAGAGGTAAAAAAAGATATTTACTGTCTGTATTTTCCCCTTACTATTTCACCATATTCTCTCTTTGCAGAACACTTCTGCAGCACGTTCTGTTCAGTGAGTAGGTAAAAAAATCATAGTCTGGAAGTTAGCAACTGCTCTGAATTCTAATTCCTACTTTCCTGTCATTCACTGGATGTACTTACAAAAGCTTCTCTGTGCCAGATCCCTGATCAATTAAACATGGCTCAGAGTATGTCATCAAGTAACTAAGTAACTGAAGATATATTAATTTCTGTTTGCAAACTACCTAGATTATGCAAAGAGCTATGTTACTATGAAATATAAGTGATCCAATACTACACACTTGGGCATGGACACAGAAGCACCCTGATGTCCGTATAGACTATAGCTATGTATAAACATTACCCCAGTATGTCTTCTAATTTTTCAAAATATTTCTTTTTTAGCATTGTGGTTTTTAAATCCTTCCTGTATGTAGAAAAACTTTCAGATATATTCTGGTCTTCCAAGGGAAAACATGCACAAAGCAATAAAAGCTTTTTCATAAGGCAGTAATTTTTGTGCAAGTGCTGTGTAGTGGCATTGCTTAAATAGCGCATTTAAGGAAGGGAAGAAAGACAGCTTCTTCAGGACCCCTGCTCCTCTCCCCACAAAAGCAGTTAAAACCAACTCTAAGCTAATTGTAAATTTAAACATTCTAAGACGCAACGTTTTAACAATAGATACTTTGCAAACAAACGTGCCTTAGTATTAAACTGGGCGTTTTTAAGCTTAGTTGAAGCTCCTTGTAGCAGGACAATCAGTGCAAAGAAGGCCGATCAAAGGCTAGCAAACAGTTGTACTTTCTGATGAATTTAAAGAAGGCATAATCTAGATAGAAAGAATGTCTTGATGTAAGGGTTTTTTTGTGCAGATTTGGGTAGGATGTAATGTTTCTGGGCTTATTTTCTTCAAGTATGCTGTATTAAGAGTTGTCAAAATCAGTCTGTCCTTAAGCAACTGATCTCCGGTTTGAACTGGATTTCATTAAGTATCATCGCAATAAGTTTATGCTGGCCTGAACCATGGTGCCCAACGAGAAAGCTTTGTTAACATGTGGCAAAGATAGAAACAGGTTTAAAGCTGTTAACCACAAACCCAAAGTTGCCCAGTTCCCTTGATTTACTGCAAATTCAATTATTAAATGGCTTGATATAAATCATTAAATGCACATTTTAAGATTCTAGAAGAGATTAATTTTTCATTGTTTTCCTCACACGTAGCCACCCTATCTGCAATTTATAGTTCTGAGGGCTAGGAAAATTATTAGAGGATTGTCCTTCAGGATGCCCAAGTGAAATGCTCCCATCAGTAATCGTGTTTGGAGTGTTTGCTTCTGGCATCATCGCTATTAGATATAAATATTCATATTTCACCTGGAACAAAAAACTGCTGATTTTTGAAAGTGGGTAATTTTCTTTAAAAACGAATCTTTTGGCAGTTTTCATTATGTGTATGTAATGCTACATCAAAACTGGGGAATTATGTGGCCATATTTGTCTGTAGATGTGTTCAGCTGAAACTTAGATAGCTTGAAAGCCCCCCCCACAGAGAGAAGAGGACTCATTCACAGCCATGTGAAGGCGGCTGCAAATGGGAAAAAGCAATGTATTGTGGTATGGACGTTGTTTGCCTTGTTCTGCTGTTTTCTTATTCACTTTAACTAATTAATTCAGAAGTAATTATGCTGGAAGTCACGTAAATGAAGATTTTATTCCCCAGTGCATGAAATAAAAGCACAAAAATTGTTCCAACATGTAGAGTTGTAGAATGTAGAATTTCTACTTTGTAGAATTTACTTCTGTAGAATAACTTATAAAAGATTCTCCAGATCAATTTGTTAATGTTTGTGTGGTGCTTTGAAGTATTAAATTGCCTCATAAGCAATAGGGACAAAATAGTGTTATAACCTACTTTAGTTGCTCATACATAAGGAAGGGCAAATTCTGTTATAACAGTGTTGGTTTGGTATAAAGCCATAGTGTCTGGGCACCACCTAGATGTGTGTAGGTGGGAGAACTGTCTGTGTAGATGAACCTACAAATATAAACACCTATTTAGGACAAGGTTTTAGTGTTCAGTAATTTCACATGTGAATTTGGAACTTTCATACTTTCATACTTCATTTTGCTATGAAATGAAGTGTGGAAGGGAAGAAAATAGAGTCAGGTCTACTCCTAGTAATCTTCATTCTGACATATTTACTTAATCTTATTTAGAAAGTTTTGAGCTGCTTCAGAAAAAATTCCAGATTTTTATAGCCTCCAGTGGTTCTTTATTTTTGGTTTGTCTGTTTCTCTTTAATGATGGTTTTCCTTTGCTTTGAGAGAAACTCTTCAAAGACAATGGAAATTTAGTCATAGATTTTAGTTATTTGCTAGTGAGAGGGTGCTTTCATAATTTTGTGTCAGAAGGACAGGAAAAGAAAGAAGAGTAGCATCTGTACAGGTAGGGCTCTGCCTTAAGGTAGCCAGTGTATTTCTCTGTTGCAAGTTACTGCCCTGTCAGTAGAAGGAAGGAACATATTGCATGCTTAGACTATACCAGTTTAGTCCTGTATCATATCTCAAACTCATGCTAAGTTATTATTTATAGCAAGGTATCAGACTGTGAACAGGTGTGGTTGAGGAACAGAGTTATCTTCTGTTCTATTGACTGATTTATTTTTCCTAAACTGAATTTGGAAGAAGAATGGGTCAATAGGTGCAGTGCTATTGGCTAACTTGGGCATCAGTTTACTCATTCAGGAAATTTCGGTGCACTATGGACCACTTGTGAATGTCAGAATGAAAATGGCACAGAAAATGATACAAGTTTTTTTTGATTAAAAGTCTGACCTGTTTACCTGTTGGTTTATATGATGGGAAAGCTAAGTACGCTATACATGTGTCACAATATGGGTGGAGGGGGAGTTGCCACAAGCACCGTTGAATTACGCTCACTCTACTGCCCTTGTGTCATTGGTAACTATTGAACATTCACTTCCGATCTATTGTAAGGATGTCTTTCTGTACTGCTACTGCAGAAAGTAAGCTGAGCTAATTTTACAAAAGGACAGCCTAATTTTTTTGTTAGAAACAGTTGTCTTAATTTCAGGAGGATAAATTCTGGACAACAAAAAAATAATGTCTCGACAAATATTTTCCTGCTTTTTAAAGCAGGTTGAGTAGAATGATGGAAGAAAAAAAATTATTGAATAGTATCTCTCAAAGTTGGTTTGAATTTGATTTGATATGAAGCAGAAATAATTTTTATTGAATAAATTCTGCATGGATGGATTCAGCAATATTTAACAATAAAAGTTTACAAAATTTTTATTTAACTTTTATAACTTCAAAAAGTCAGATCTGCTAAATGGACCAGAATCTTTACATTACATTACATAAGTAATGTATCAAAGAGTTTATCTGTGGGTATTGATAATTATTTAGTACAAGGTGTAGCACATTCCAGCCCCTTCCCAGGCTTGGTTCTCATCAGTTAAAATCAATAATTTTTCTGTTCACTTGAATTGGTACAGAATCAAGCCTCCCATGGAAAATTCTTGTATTTTCTGATCATTACTACATAATATCACTAAGAAATAAAATAATTGAACTCTAAGTTTCCCTTCATGTTTTAAACAGTAAATTTACCTCTGTTGTTAGAGAAAATGAAACAATCGATCTTGAAACAGGCTAGAGGAGAACCCAGAAACATGCTCCAGCCGTGGACAGTCTGTGCAAAGCAGCCTCCAGAGCAGCATTCCCAGCAGTCATCATGAACAATATTCATAGCTTACTCTTAAAGATACTGAATAGTAGAAAGGTGACAGTGTTCATAACACTTATAATCACTACACCAACCACAGAACTTTATGAATACATTAAAATTATTGTTGTTAATGACTTGATTTAAGATACACATGTAAAGCGTGAATTAACTATGTAGTGTATTTCTTTCACTAATGTGAAAATGCAGGCTCTTAGTGGAAGTGGGTGTGTTCTTAAGCTGTTTTATTAGTCCTGCTCTCAATTTTCACCTATTCAAAAATGAAACTCTCAACCACATTTGGAAAGATGTCAGTTAGAAAATAGAGCCAATTCTTGAAGTGCTCTTTTGGGTGAATACCCACTGAATTGGTGAGAAATTGTCTTAGAATATGGGGAATGAGAAACAAGTGAGTAGCTCAGGGATTTAGTCCATATGTAGAAGAGAAAGTAAAAGAAAAATCCTTGAAACACGCCATTAACAACAGCCATAAGAGTAGTTAAACCAGACAATTTATGAAATAACATTATTTGCTATATTTTTTGCCAACTTTTGTATTACATCCTAGTTGTGTAAAGATAATTTATGTTTCTGATCAGTTATATTGGTTCTAATATATTATATATGTTGCAAACACAGGAATTGCTGCCCAAACAAAACTGCTTTTAATAGTGGGGTTTTTTTTAATTGTGGAACGAGTTGTCAATCTTGCTTTTTGTAGGTCTTAGTTCTCTCTCAAATATATTTTATTTGTAGCCAGCCTGGCTTTGTCCATTTAATATTTGACAGGAGCCGTGGAATAAATCTCCAAAATTAGGACTTGTTGTCTTTCATGAAGGCGCGGACTTTGAAGTGCCTACTCACCAGACTTTGTAGTCATTTGGACCATTGTGGAAAGTTTGTCTTTATTTAACTTCCAAATTATTTTTTAAAGATTGCAGCAGGTGTAATGGAGTGTAAAACTATAGCCAAGCTCTAGAGTTCTTTGGAGTAGAATATAGAGCAGACCTTTTGCAAAATTTTTCGGTGTTCATATTCTAGTCTTTTATTGGACTGATACAAATGCAGTCCTGTTTGTTTCTAAACATTGGTAAAATGGGATAATTAAAACTGAGTAATCCTTCTTTAAATTAGGATGTGAATAGTGAAAATTGTCTGAGGTTTGGTACTCAGCTAGTGGAAAGCAGAAAAAAAAATTAGCTCCTTTCATAACCTCTTGAATCTCCCCCAGTTATTTCATGAGATCTTACTAATATGAATGTGTTCAGAAACTACATTTTATTCTGCTTCTCCGTGACATCTCCGGATCCATTTTCCAGTATTAGGCAGTCATGCATACGATGTTTCTCAGATATCACGTCATCAGCTGAAAAATGGCCAAAACTTATTTCCTTTTGTAAAATCCGGATATCAGTGAAGCTGGTGTACATTTTGCTATTTATTTCAGTGGGGCCAAAGTTTCATCTCTCGTCCTATTTCTGTCCCAGATTCTTAGTTTTCTGTCTTTTTCTGCTACTGACAATACAGTCTTGAATTTCTATATTATTCAGGTATGCAATTTTTAGATTTTTTTTTTTTAGTATTTTCATTCCATTGGTTGTAGTCATCTAGGTCAGCTATAAATCTGGTGCTTGCTTTCTTAGCATCTTAAGACATGCTTTTTTTTTTTTTTTTTTTGCATCCCTATGGGCAAGCCTCATTTCATGCCATGTCTTAACCACTGCACTGTCTTCAGCTCTGTTCTAGACATGTCTATTATGACAGAAGGAATAGAGACTTCTTTCATTTCCTAACATGTAGCTGTTAAAATAATCCTTCCTGCTTGCTGATTTAATTGTCGCTCTTATTTTTGTATTCCCCCTACTGTTCACCACCCATATTTGCATCAGATTCGAGCTCTTTTCAGTACTTTCAAAGTTCTATATAATTCTGCCCTTCCTTACTTATGTTCCCTCGTTGAGTTTCCTGTCTCTCCCCCACCCGCTCCACTTCTTTAATGTTCCCACACATCCATCTGTCACTTCTTGAGCAGTTGCTTCCATGTCATCTTCCATGTTACCATCTATGCATACTATGACCTCCCAGGACTCATCTGTAGAAGTGTGTAGCTTGGCCACATTTACGTCCCATTTAAGAGCACACTACTTCTCTGCTGCTTTTATAGAGCTGAGTTGGATTTTATTTTTAAAAAAATAATCTTTCCTGTTTGTTATTCCTCCTTCTGTAACTTCTGTTGCTGTATCTATAAACTGTACGCTGCTCATATTACCAACTCCCTTTAAGTGCCTAGACAGATACCCTTTTGCAAAAATGTCTAGAACAATTTAAGACGTTACTAGCAGCAGTTACGTGTTCTGCACCTCAGCTAATCAAATACTTCAAGTGTTTTACAAGCCAACAGGGACAAAACCTGGGGCAAAGTGACCTCAAGTTTTCACCTGCAGAGGAGTAGAACATAGAAGTAGGAGTGGGGAAAAGTAACTTCTAAAAGGGTTGTAGACAGATTTACAAGATAGTATCTGCTGGAGCCCAGGCTGTCTGGAAAGCAACTAGTATGTTGTTTGTGTATCAGGTTTAAACAGGTATAACTCCAGAACTTGCATTATGCTTGCAAAGATTACTAATGAATTTCTGTATGATGTGTGGTATCAGTAAGCGCCTGGGCAGGAATAGGAATCTGTACAATGCTAATACTGACAAAACTTGAAGGACAAGTGAAAAGCTCTGCGTTTTATTTTTTTACATTTCTGTGTGACCTATATTGATACTGCAGTCATGGTAAAATTTAGGCATCTACTGAAAATTTTATCTCAGCATGATCTTGCTAACACTGTATTAAGAAGGCAGGTAGTTGGGTCTTGGGTTTTGGGGTTTTTTTGGTTTGTTTGTTTTTTTTATCAGTACAACACTGTTTTGGCTCTAGGTGTAGGATCCTCTCTGAAAAAATCTGAAGCAAACAGATCTGTCTTGTGTTGCTTTAGAAGAAGGAAGACATACGATTAACCCTGATCAGTGTCAGTGTTCTATAGCTTCATGTCTTTTGCTGAGAGCATCTGTTCCCAGCTTTCTTGAACTTTACTTTAAGCACCAGTAGATGCATTGTATGTGTTGATTTCAATATTTTAGAGGAAGTATGCAGCAGGAAAGGTAGTCTTTAATTGATCCCACTGAAAATTCTTAAATACAAGCTGTGTAATAACATATGTGTGTATTGAAATGAAACGATGTGCCTTTGCTGGAAATAGCCACTAAACCAACTGGACTTTGAACTTCTGGCCAAGGAGCGTGTAGAAGAATTGTGAGTGCATTCCCAATTACTTGGAGCATTACAACCATTAAGAGCCCTTCAGGAACGTTTTCACTTGTGTACTTTGTCTTAAAAATACCTCTACAACTTGTAAGGACATAGTCTGATATAGTGGTATCTGAACATACAGTTTTGCCAACAGGATAAAACACATACTTATCTGACAAAGTAATTA
Organism: Theristicus caerulescens; assembly: GCA_020745775.1. Classification (NCBI taxonomy): domain Eukaryota; kingdom Metazoa; phylum Chordata; class Aves; order Pelecaniformes; family Threskiornithidae; genus Theristicus; species Theristicus caerulescens. The sequence continues at coordinate 28,279,058 of CM036564.1, forward strand.
TTCTATAGTCAAGAGAAAATACTTTAAGAACAGAATGTAAAAGTGTTCAAGTAGGAACAGTGTCAAGACTTCATGTGTTGCAAATACAAAACAAGAGATCACTTCTTATAATTTCTGTAATAAGAATTGTACTCTGAGAGTCATCCTTTATATAATTCCTCCAGAATATTAATTATGATAAAGTATTTTTTATGGCATTTCTGTGCATAACAGAAATAAGTTGGTTTTAATTATAATTTTGATTTTTAGTTTGTATGTAGTTTAGAAATGAGCTGGCAGACTTCTGAGCGAGCTTGTCATTATGTTGGTATTTGAGTAAGTGCCTCAATGAGTTGGGTAGGTTTTGTTGCTTGTGTGATAGAGGTGCAGACTGGACTGTGTCTTGCAGTTGTTGCTGCAGGCTTCAGTGTTCAGGTGCATATATTATTTCCCAGTGTCTAGTAGGACAAGCAGTTTAGTTGTTTTCCTAAAGACAGCTGAATTATAATACTAAACATTTAATTTATAACAGACAATGCAAGTGTGCAGGCCAGTTAGTCTGTACACATATATAAACCAGGTAAACAGTAACAGACTAGTATAGAATTGTGTTCATTGTGAATAATCTTAAAAACAAATGTATTTGTGCTTGTGCCTGTCACACCTATTACGAAGCGTGGAGAAAATACACAGAAATCGCTATATCATGTTAGAAATCTAATAGAAATGGAGGGAGAAAGCAGAATGATGAGAGACAGCTGCTGCTGCTGCTGCCTGGATTGGCAGCCTATTTATAATCGGGCAGGCTGGTAGCTAGATTACTGTGCTTGGCTGTAACACATCAGATACCAGTGATGATTGTTTGTATATATATGCTAAGCATTTTATTTTTTAAAGCAATGCATAGTTTTCACATTCTAAATAAATTAAATAAATGGACCAAACCAAATTTTCAGTATCTTAAATAGTTTTGAATGGTGTAGTACTTTCGTGTCAGGAAACACTATTTAACAGTTTGTTACTGATTTTTTGCATGAATCAAACGTGTTATAGTAGTAGGGCTCGTTTACATGTCCTGAATGCCATCTGAAATGACGATGTCAGGTGAGACTGAGCATCACAAAAATCTTGGCTGTGTATGAAAATAACTCTGTAACAGTTACCAGCCTGTTTCACGTTTTGCTTTTTTTTCTTCTTTTTTAATTGACATTTTAAACACATGCAGTGGTATTACCTTAAAATTACCTTTTTGAATATTAGGGCAATTCCATTCATAAGTCACATAGGGGACTTATAAAGGCAGGCATTTATTCCTCTCAGAGGTGATTTCTGGCTAGATGTCTGCATAACACGCAAGAGCATAGAGCCTAAGCAACTTGTTTCACTACTCAGATGCAGGAGTTTTACCAATTGATTTGATTTCATGTAAAGGTCAGTTCCCTCCAGCCTCTCTCCTTTCCCAGTACCCCCAGCTAGTTTACTCTGTAACTCTGGAAAGCTTCAGAAATCTTAAAGAAATCTTAAATTTTTACATTAGGAAATGTTTTGTGGGAAGATTATTCTAACCAGGCTGGTGCACAACTAAGCAGTGTAGAGTATTGCATTACATCTTGACCTGATCTGCTGTTTGGAGTATTCCTGACAAGGAGATAAGTAAAATATTTTTACATATTGAGATAATGTAGTTAACTTCCCTTCTTTATCAAAATGTGCTATGAGACTGCAATTGATTTGGTACCTTAAACCTTGAGAAAAATCAGATTTTCTGTCTTTTGGGGGGGAAAAGGGGAAATAAAGGGGTAGGAGGAGTCTTGTCTTTACATAGTGATGTCCTTACCTAAATAAATGTGAATGTAAGTTCTTCACTGTGCTACCTTGTGGCTGTGAGTTCTAAAAGTTATTAAACAAAACTAGTTTATTTTTAATTGAAATTGTTTACTTTCAATTTTTTTATATTCCTTTGTGCTTCAAATAGGACTTTGTTTTCTCCGTAGCATTTATTCACTCACTTCATCTGAATCAATTATATAAGCCTGATATTTTATTTCTTCACATGAAAATCTTTCTAAGACTTATATTTATTTGTGTTGTCTGTTACTGAATTAATTATATTTTAGTTGTTTCCGTGAACAGAATTAGGGAAAATTTATATTCAGGATCCTAGGCCCACTGTTAATTTATATAATGCCGTATCATTTGTGTGTTACATCTTCTTTGCTTTCCTTTTTTTAAAAATAATTTTCACATTGTGTAAAACTGAGATTCCAAAAGAAACATTCCAAGTTTTTAATTTCAAATATATTTATTGATTGATTTTGCTATGTCATTGCTGACCAGATTGTCTGTGGTAAGCGTTCAAAGTGCCTTACATTGAAGTAAAGCTGGTTCAGCTGTAATTGCTAGGATTTCTTTTTGCATCTTTAAGACAGTTTTAGTGTTCACATTTTAATATGCTGGTGTATATAAAATGCCTGTTTCTGTCAGTCGCTCAAGTCCTTAATTTTAAATTCCTTAATACTTTCTAGATATTGTGTATATATTCTCAGTGACTCTCTCTCCTGTGATTTTATCATCAGATTCCACCATCCTCTCTTTGGCATCTCAGTTATCATATCAAGATATATGAAAAGCAAAGTTATAGGCATATATTCATCTTCTGTGAAGAAGACCTCATACAAAGACGTAATTTTGTTTTCTCCGCAAATTTTTGACCTTAGCTGTCCGTTGACTCTTCAGCAGCCCAGCAGCAGCCTGGTGGCTTCCTGCTTTGATGCATTTCAAGAATGCCTTGGGTGTTGCTGTTGCAGCTCTGTTCTTTGCTCTTCACATTCCCTCTCGTGTCTCCATATTTCTATCTTTCATTTCAGCTGTCATAATTGATACTTCCTGCTATTGGTTTGCTAGGGGTGAATTTCCCTCCTTTGAAGGATGCATGTTTGCCTCTAATAACCTCTTCAATCACACCATTAATGAAATCGGTTTATTTCTCACTTTTTTTCTTCCTATTCTGTATTTTTTTTTCTTTGCTTGTTTTATGGTTTCTATGAGTCTTTTTCGCTTGGTAAAAGGCTTTCTGGTAAGTACTGGGGTTTTAGTTTCCCTGTTTTTATTTGTAAAGCCTTTTGACCCACGTCATTTTTCTGAAGTTTTAGGTTAGTGGTTAGTGTTTGGAATTGCAGGTGTACGACACCTGCCCTTCCCCAAAGGGATCCTCTCTGGGCAGTATTCATACACGTTTGCGTGTACGTGTCCAGTTAGCTATCTTGTGTGTTTGTGCGAGCTTCCAAACGTAATCGGAGAAACCGGTGGAGCTTGTGAACTGAGCTGGGGAGGTAGTTCTGGATTTTATTCCTCCCCTTTTGAAACCTAAAGTAACACAATGCAGGCAGCTGTGGCAATGCTTTTAAGTTTTTGGCTTAGATTCAAAGGGAGTGCTTTCCATTAGAGCATCCCCTGCCCGACAGTGAGATACCACGGTTGGAGCCAACAACCCCATTTCATGGCCTTCCCCAGTCAGGCTTTCCGCTCCCGTTCCTCTCCTCCGTGCTTCAGTGACCACCACCTTGTGTCGTCTTTCTGCTACTGCACCGTCTTTTCTCGTTGGATTTTGTGTCCCTGGCAGGAATCTGTTCCAGCCCAGGAACAAAGACCAGACCAGCTCTGGGCGAGTACGCGTATTTTTCACTGGCCTGTGCTCACATATGTCAGCTGCGTGTTGGAATACATTTCCTTTCACCGCTCCCCAGTCAGCACCCACGGGGAAGTGGGTTTTTTGTAATTATTTTCACGAACTTTTTCTTTGCAGGAGATGGAATAAGCGAAAGACTCAGTGAAAGTGCTGACCCAAAGCAATATCAGGTTTTGTTCCGAAAAAATCTGAATGTATATGTAAGATATCAGCTGAGAGAAAGTTTGTTCACTGGTTAAGAATTATATTGGAAAAAAGTGCCGTGCCCTCAAGGGAAGTGAAGCCAAATTAAGAGCAACAATGTCCTGCTAGGAAGTTATTTACCTTGAACTGATATGGCATAATATATACAGTCCATTTTCCTGTGGTGAATAATCAGAATAGCCAAAGGAGACAGCGGTAGTTTTTCTACTTCTCTACAATAGAAATCCATGCAGAGAGGTGTCCTCTCCGTTTAAGTTTGGAGCCACCTTTATCCTGCTTCATGTTAAAACCAAAGTAAAAGTGGGCCCCGGGCTGGCGCTTGGTTGCCCTAATTCTGACGCAGGTGCCATTGACTCAGTGTATGATTCTTCATAGTATTAAATAAAGGCCTCTCTGTGTCTGTGTATTTTATTAATTATGGAAGATAATGTAACAAAATTTCAAAAATAAAATATAATAAAAATGTTAGCTCAGACTGTCAAATGTCTAATGTTATACTCCTGGAGAAAACTTGTTTTCACAAGCTCAGAGCCCCATCTGCTTTTATTGATTTTAGTGCCTTTAAAATTAGTCTTTTTTTGCTTAGGCCTTGACTTTACATTTGGGGGACCTACACTTGCATTTTTGTTGTTAAATTAATCTCTCTGTTTCAGTTTTCCCATATGTGAATTTAAAGAATAATGAATACTTTACTCCCTACCAACATTACAAGGTTATTGTAAAGATTAATTATGCTTGTAAGCATTATATAAAGGCTGTATATTGCCAGCAGTATTACTGTGCTTTATTAGTTATTTGCATGGTTCATCCTATAGGTAAATGTGTAATGTTCAATGATGAGTAGTTAGCAGTTGATAATTTAAAAAAGAAGAAAAAGAGCTTGTTCATTTAAATTCCTCCTTTTATTTTAAAATGTGCCTACTTAAAATTATTACAAATCAATGTCATGCCCTGTTTCAATTTGAATAAATCTAATTTTAATAAAGATAATATTAAACAATACAAGGTTGTTTCTGACATCTTAAAGAACTCAAATGAACCACCTCATGGAAATCACTTGGTACACTGCTGGAATTAATGTGTATGTGTTAAATTGAATTATGAGAGTAGTAGTCCCTTCTGCAGGTAAAGAGCATATTTACTCATTTATGCATATGCAGTTAATTTAGTTTTATAATTACTTCATAAAGGGCTGTAAAACAATGATGGAGAAACTGTTTTCTATCTTAATTTATAAGTAAAAAGCAGCTGAAGAAGGGCAAGATCTACTAATTCTAGAATCTTGAAGGACATATTCACTAAAAACAGTTCAATTTTGTCTTATCAGATGCCCCCCTCTCTAATACATCTGTTTTAAATGTGAATCATGCCTTTGATAAACTTCCATTCCCCTCAGATACACAACACATTCAATATATTTGTACTGATCTTTAAAATGTATAGTGTTCTGGTACAATATTGATATTATTCTTGCCACAAATTATAGTAAGAGATTAAAAGAATACAATCTAGTAGCATGAAATAATCATTTTTGAACATAGTCATCTATATGTGAATAATTTGAATGAATGTATGTTTAGCTTTATTTTTACCTTAAAATTATATTGATCTGAGCTAATTTCTGGTTAGCAAAAATAGGTAAAATTTTTAGGGACAAGTTTTTTGTTACATTGTTTTATAGATTCACTGCCAGTGAGAACCAGCTTTTTTCTAAAAAGTTAAAAAGAAATACAAATTCAGAAAAGATTAAAACCCAGCTCTTTAAATGAAGATTTTCCTGTTCAAAGGAAAAATCAAAATCAAAGCTCACTAACTTCCGTGTGCTGTAATGGATAAAATGTACCCTTAGATTTTAATTTATTTAACTCACCTGATAATGTAGGGGTACCTATAGATGTTTGTATCTAGGAGTCACAGAGGGCAACAGCACTGTCTAAGTCTTTCTCTTTGTGTCCATATGATCCGTTTTGTTTATAATGTCACTAGTGGATGTTCGCTGCTTTATCTGAATACCGGGAGAGAGAGGTATGTTAGAAGCCAAGGTCAACAGCATCGTGCTTTAGCTGCAACATCGTAGGTAGCAGTTTCTTGTGACTATTCTGTTGGTTGTTCGATTACCTCCTTTCCTTCCCTACGCCACATGTGTTTTATTCCAGCCACAGCTGAACCAGCAGGGCTGAAGAAATGAGTAGCCTCCAGAAAGGTTGCATTTATCAGTAATGTAGTAGTGTGTAATAGTAGCATGTAACCACAGCCTTGCCATCAGCATCCAGAAGTGAATGTGTAACTCTCCATATTTGAATTACACTAACCTGATAGTTTACATTTTGCTGTTTGATTTTTCAAGAGGATGATTGTACAGTGCATGACTTCTTTAGTGAACAATTCTGTCATTTCAATATGTTCGATAGGTTTTTGTGTCTTTTTTGATGGATGGACTTAAATGAAGACTCTTTTGGGGGCTTGATATGAATTAGGATTTCACATTTTAGTCACAGCGTGGTTTTGTCACACCTGTTTGTGCATGCTGCCCTGATTAATATTCATCTGATGTCATTTTGATGTAACTTGATTTGAAGCTGAAGTCCTGAGCTCATCAGAAAGAGCTTCTAGTGGCAAATGAGAATGCTGACACCCCAGAAATGCTTTAGAAGGCTTTAAAAAACATGAGAAGTAGCTTTTCTCTGTGTATTCAAGAAGTTAAAGCAAAAGCCAACTATTTAAAATGAGAAATTGCAGGCCCTCAGACAATATAATGTGTATCTCATTGTGTGCACACAGAGGAAATATATTAATTTTTAACCATCAAGGACATAGCTGATACCATGTGAGGAACTTTGAAAACAGGTATTTGAAAAAATAATATTGTGTTGATGTATCCCAGGTCAAACTTCAGAAAATGTCTCATACCCATTGATAGGCCTAGACTTTCAAACCATCATTATTTCCCTCTAGGAGCTGACGTTCAAATAGGTAGTACTGGCCTCTGTATATTTCTAAAAGTCTAGTTTTGAATTATTCCTTAGTCGTCCTGTTCTTTCGTAGCTTTAACCGAGATCCTGTCGCAGTGAAGATGTGCTTTTGCTACAGATACGTGTGATATACCTTAGTTTTGCAGTTGTCGCAACAAGTCTTGTAACTTTTGCCAGTGCCCTGCACTGAGCTATGTTACTGTAATTTGTCATCTCTGTAAGAAGCAGGCTTGGACACCTGCAGGTTATTAGAGATGAAGAAAAGGAAAGTGTTAGGTTATCCTGCTGTCATGCATTCGGTTACTGCTCCTATTGCTTTCACGTTGTCTACTTGAAATTACACAGGGCATCTACATAGGTACACAGACATTCATTACCATTATTTGGGGAACTGTAGTCATTTCTGCTGCAACTGAAACTAATGATACAGTTTTTACTCTTTCTAGCCTCAGCTGGCAGCAGTTAAACCCAGGTAAAACTGTTCAAGTTGGTGACAGCATTGGCCGAGTTGACTATACAGTTGAATCCTTGAGGTTACAGTTACGTGTGGTATTACAGTGTGTTTCAGAATCCAAAACGCGCAATAAATGTATTATAAATTAACAAAAGGCAGCATTTGGATTTTCCCTAGTCCACATAACCATTTGGGTGTTTTGTAGCTGATTTAAATGGATTCTGTATGCTGTGCTGTGCTGTATGCTGTGCTGTATGGACCTGATACTGGAGTTTGTTTTAACGTGAAAATGATCTTGACAGGCTACTTCTAGAAGAGGTTTAAAAAATATTAATGAACATGATAGACATTTCAGAAGTTTTGTACAGATTGAGAAGGGACAGCAGCTGCTGCTCCTCAGCTTGAATGGCAGAGGGAATCGTTGCGACCTGCTAGTCAGCCACCCTGTACAGACAGGCCTCAGAAGTTTATCAGTAGCTTCTCCTTAAAGCTACTGCTTATACTTTGGGTTTCTGCATCTGGAAAGAAGGTTTTTGGAGGAGGGGGGAACAGCAGTTAGCGGCGTGTGTTACGTGAGAGCGCTCAGTGACTCTGTTAGAGGCAAAATGCAAATGAGAAAGCCTGTTGAACTCATCTGACATCACTTAGTTGCTGGAAGCTGTCATCTTTTGTAGCATTTTTTCCTTCCCTTAAGAAATGGGGGGAAAAATATTTGTAGAATTAGGGTATAGTTACACCCAAATAACAACCTCATTTTTGTTTCTCTGAGGCAACTGAGGGTAGAAAATGTTTTTAAGGAAAAAGGCTGTAAGACTTATTTGAACAGCTTTAAACAATTTAATGCTGCGCATAATGCAACACAGTCATCTTCTGCTTGTAGTTTGTAGAGGGTGGGTTTTGCAGACCAGGATTTCTCGGTTGTGATGTTAGAGGAGAACCCAGTTCTTCTCAGTACACTCTGTATGCATTTTTTTCATTACTTGCTCTACAGTGTTTCAAGAGGAAAGTAAAATAAACGTGCCAGAAATGTTTGATACAGAAGTTAATAAATGAATCCAAACAAGACCTAGGAATAATATGGACTTAATTGGTTCTTCTAATGGAGCAGATAGAACCTGTAGGTAACACGTAGCTTTTTCAGGTAGAGGTTCAAGACACAGTCCCCCCACTAAATCGAAACGTGGCAGAAGCCCTTGCATGTAATTCTCGGTGGAATCTGGGGAGCAGTGTGCCCCTGGGACGCCTTGCAGAGCTTTGTTCGGTCCGGGGGAGGAGACATGGCAGTGACTGAATGATTGCAGAAGATGGAATTTTATAGTTCATGTGCAGTGGAGTGGAAGAGGGGGGGGTCCCGATAAGGCAGTCTGTATGGGAATACTTCATATGTATGGTATCTGATGGTTTCAAACGCAAAATTAAAATAAACAGATGCTGGTGCAGGGACCAGCATTCTCTCTCAGGGGAAATCCCTCCTCTTTAATCTCCCTCTTCCCTTCTCACTCCATCCCTGGGAATCTTGGGTTCTTTTCTACATTGCGGCTAAGAAGGGGAGATAAGAAGTGTCCCTGGCCCAACTTCACATACTGCTAGGCGCTTACAAAGCTCTTGGGAAAAAGAGATGTACTTCTGTATTATCTCGAGCTGAAAGGGGAAATGAATGTCATCTGTCACTTTTTGGGCAAGTACTCCAACCACAAGGACATGTGCAGCCAAGCACTGCCGGAGTAATGTGGGTAGATGCCTAAGTGTGCAGAAGAGATGGGATTTCAGGCATTTTTTTCTCTTCAGGATTTCCTTTAGGCAGAATTGGACTAATGGGACTCTAGGTGTTGTAAATCTTTCTTTTGTGTTAACTCTCCCTAAGCGCTGCATAAGGTACAGAGGTGGCCCAGCATGGTCATGTGAGTCTGTGTATGTAGCCAGGATGATGCATTCAGTTCCACAATGTGGAGCTGTGCTGCACTAGCCACTAGGAAAAAAGGTTTAAAAAGTAAGAATGAAATAACTCGGAACTCAGTGTCTCCGGGAGCTTAGAGAAGTGGCTTTTCTTGTAAGACGACTCGTTTGGATCCAATTCAGTACTAATGGTTATTCCTCACATTTCACATGCAAGTGGTGTCAGACAGACTTTGCTAGCCTACTTGGCTTCTGAGGCTCATATAGGATGGTTTCACCTACATTATTTTACTTTCTTATCTTACTTTACCTTCTATTAGTTTAGAGGAATCAAAAGCAAAGAAGGAAATCAGGTTGGTAAATTGCCATCACTTTTCAGTTTCTCATAGACGTAAAAAGTGAAGGCTGAAAACATCTTTTATACAGCATTTTTACTGTACTACCGAGTATGAGTTGTGGAAAGCGAATTTACAAGAAGTAACTTCCTTTCTCAAATTAAATGCTTTATTTTATTTAACTGTTGCGGCTAGTGTATTTTTACTGTTTTATTTCCTTTAAAAGTATTAGCTTCCAGTAAGATTTCAGACAAAGTTAATATTAATGAATAATTTTGAAAGAAAAGTTTAATTATTAATAACACCTCAGAAAGGCAGTAATGCACTGGAACAAAACCAGTAGCTTCCTGAAACAAGATTGCTGGAGTAAGGTTCTTCAATCAGTGATTTCCAGCAGTATCCAGGAAAACAATTTAGCAGAGTATTATGTTCAACATCTGGCATTCTCATTTTTAAAACCTCTGTTCTTTCTGTTTCCGCACTTTCTTAAAAAAGTGCTTCTGTTTTAAGCAGAGAAATGTTCTTGACTAGAGATGAGACAGAAAAATTGTTACATTTCTGTTTGATTCCACGTGTTCTGATACTTTTTTTAGTTACTCTGATGTTATTTTTAGCTAAGTTCATCCTTGCACTTTCCTTATTTAAACTTCCTTTTCACGTGATTCTAATTTTATCTTGAATTTTTTGTAGCATATTCCTCCTTAAGTGTTCAGACCCAAATTGAAGGAAAAAAATTTTAATGTTTTCAATTTTTTTGCATTCACCAATATCAGTTTAGCTCAGCTCTTCCAACTGTTAAAGGCTTGATTTTGCTTATTAATATAAACAGCCAGAAGACCTAATTAAGATTAAAGTCTTAGTATATTAAACAATTGTACAGTCAGGTTCATTTTTTTTTTCTGAAAACAGTGCAAAAATGTCAGGAGAGAGGAAAGGAGGCTTATTTTCAAAGTGCGTGGATACATTTAATTGGTCCTTTATAAAGTTTGGGAGCTGCAGATTCATCTCAGATCTATGAAGTTAAGAAAACTCAGTTGTTGCTCTCTACAGCGCTGGAGTTTCTGCTGACCCATCAGCCCCTTGGGCTTCTCCTCCCAGAGAGCCGCTGGGACAGCGGAGGGCGGCGTGCCTCAGCCTCCACACGCTGTGACATACGGTGTGTGGGACACGATCGAAACACATGAGAAGCGACTGAAATTTCCAACACCTGTCTTCTGTTGTATGTCCTTGTAATTTCAGTTACGGTATTTTTGTCAATGATGATTTTTTGAAGAAAATATTCATGTGAGTTAAATCAGAGAGTTATTTATGAAAGAAAACTAGGAAAAAACCCAGATTTTGCTATTGGTTACCATGATAAATATGCTACTTTCAGTCCTCATGCAAGTGGATTACGAGAAGGTTTGAAACAAGGACCTTTCGTTAGCTCTCAGTATGCCTCTCTCTTGACTGAGTTAATGGGATAGTGGGAGAAGTAACAAAAGCAGTTTGGTGGTGCTTTTGCCAAAAACACAGCTATTTTTAAAGTAGCATTTGAATGTGCATTCAGTTTCCTTGAATCTCTTCCTATTTTGAGGAGAGGCACCTGATTAGAGCTGTGGTTTTATGCAGGATAGTCAAATACATGGATTTGACATGTCGTCGTAAAGGCTGGACTGGGTGAGTCTTTTTTCTTTTGTATTAGGACTGTGTTTCATGTCTGGTATTGCAGAGATACCCTTGTGCAATCTATGTTAATTCATTTATAAGGCAAAAGAAATAATTTGTCGCACTTACAGGTTGAATGATTCGTGGCCAGGTTCAATAATAAAATGTTAGAACTGAGCAAAAACATGAATAGCAGTGAGTATGCCTTGCCTTATAGTTCACTGTACCTTCCTTAAGGCCATATATTTTGTAGAACATCCTTTTTCTCAACTTCTGCTTAGCAGAGATGTGTGTCAAGGAGATTGATTGAACTCAAGCTCTGAAGCACTGAAATCTGTGATGCTTGGGAGATCTGGAATGCCTGCCGGACAGCTGATACTGGCACACATCTCCGAACAGCGCTTGTTAGAGGCCTGGCTTTCGGGCCAGCAGCGGAGGTATCTGCTGGTCTTGAACAGGATAACCTTCTTGTGTACATGGATGTGGCTAGACAGATTGCTGTTACGGGCATGTGGAAATTAGTATTTGTTTTCAGGTGTCTTGGACTTTGTATGCAATGCAGAGCACGTTTACATCATACTCTGCCATAACTCACAGAAATGTAGAGCCAGATTTCTTGTAATATTAGCTTGCTCACATTCCTTATATATGTATATGTGTGTGTGTATCTGTCTTGATTATTATGTTCCTCTCATTTGAGGACAGATGAAGCTAGACTAGTCTCTGCTGTAAGTTAGAGGATCCTGAAAGCCTTTTGCCGGACATCTGCGTGGCTGTAGCTCCCTTGGCTACGAGGGCGGTTAAGTCTGAGAGTGGGTGTGAAGTCCTAGTTTGGTTGTGCCTGGCAGCGAGTAGCGCCTGAGCTGGTGTGCCAGCTGTGCCACATCTGGGGAGGGACCCCTGCCTGGCTGGAGTGCCTGGGTGCTGTTCCCGCTGGCTTCCCAGCTGCCTCGAGCCGCTGGTGCAGCGCACAGCAGCTGGAGCGGGACTGGCGATGGAAGTCTCTGAAGTCTTGTTCGGTCTTCAGCTAGAGCCTTTGCAAATACCGTAATGTGCGTTAGGAGTAAATAATGTCACGCAAGAGAGGCTTAGTGCTAACTGCGGAGTTAAGTCTAGCAACAACTTTGTTAGGAGATTAACGTGAATGAAGACTTCACAGTGTCATGGTAATGCTTCCGTTTCGCTACAGACAGATGTAGATGGGTTTTCAGATCTGAAAAATCTCTTAGGAATTTAACAGCGGTGTGGGTTGTTTTTTTTTTTTTTTTTTAATATTGCTGCAAACTCTCATCTCCGCTGCTGCCTGATCCAGAACCCGATCGGCGAGTGAGGCGCGGCCGCAGGAGCCGCAGCACCGGCCCGCCCGCCGCCCCCGCTAGATGGCGGCCGTTCCCTCCCGCCGCCGCGGCTGCGCTCCGGCGGCCGGGCAGCGGCGGGGCGGCGGGACCCGGCCCTGGCCCCGGCGCCGGCGCCGCACGGGTCCGCCGACCCCGCGGGCGTGGGGCGGGCACAGCGCCCGTCCTCTGTGAGAGAAAGATGGACTTGGGCGTCAGCCGCCTTCTGTAACACGGGAATGAGCGTAGCGTGGTGGTACGCGCCGTACGTGCTGCTGCTGCGTGTAAACACAACAGCGTTCGTGGTTTTTAATGGTTCATGTAATGGCTAGGCTTCTGATCTCTCTGATCTGTTATGCTTTTAGAAAGTGAAGGTAAAATGGAGCCGTTCTCTGTTGAAACAGCAAGTTTCTCAGTATCTTCCAAGAAGAAGAAAGTTTTATAATACCTGAATTAACCACCAAATCATTTGTTAGCCATTGTGGTGGTTTGGCCACTGGAGAAGTGAAGTGGAAGAGACACTTCTTATTTATTTTGGGAGGGGTTTTGGCACCATTATTTTTAATTCTGTGTAAGAGAGATAAATTTGTGAGGTTTTGTTTTGGGGTGTTTTGTAGCAGTTTCAGCTCATTTTAAAGAATGCAAAACTTTGTGCAAGTTTTTGGGGTTTGTCTTTTGGGGGGGGCGTTAATGTGAAATACCTATTTATGTGCATTAAGTAGGTAATTTCTTGGAAGACCAGTTCTTGAGGATGTCAGGGTTCCTGCTGCTGAAACGACTTCCATGTTCTGTTAAAGTAATTTTTGGTCCGATCCTGCAAACACACTTGATGAGTGCAAATTCTTGCAGATGCACAGAACAGCCAGTACTTTGAACAGCATGAGCTTATCTTTAGTGCTTGTTTTACACTGACAGATTGTTAGCGTTCAGCTTTCTTACTTTTAAAGACCATTCCGACCCTAATTAATTGAAAATTAATACAGAAACATCTGTGGGGGAAGGTTTTTGAGAACATACGTTTTTCCTGTATGCACATACATAATATAATTGAGTAGATTTGGGAAAAAAGTACAAAAGCAGAAAACAATGGGCAGAAGTGTTTGGTACTGTGATTGGGTTTGGAACAAAATACAGCAGCAAAAGTATTTAGCTGTCTTACAACAATACTTATTTGTCAATGTTGTCAAGACTTTGCATAACTGAAAACAAGAACATCAATTTGGTATCAATGTTATTAAGACTTCACGTAACTAAAAACATGAACATGGATTTGATACCTCTGAAAAATGTCAAGTCCAAAAGAAGGATGCATTTTACAGATGCAACCACTTAAATGTTTGGGCATGTAAAAAGCTTTTAACTGTTTTTGGGTTTATAAATGTTAATATCTTTTGGTTTTAATCTGTTTGCAAAAAGCCTGTTAGAAGCAGATAAGTTACCTGCTTTTCATCTGCTTCATCCTATTCTGTTCAGCAAACTTTGATGTATTTCATGTGTATTTACTGGATGTGAATTTAACAGAGGTCGTCTTACTTACTTTGTCATTTGTGTATCTTCAAGACTGATAATACTGGTTCAGTTCTAAAATTATCATTTACCGGCTGCTAAAAAACATGCTGCTTTACTTTCTTGTGCAGGCGATTTTCTGTATTTCAGTATAGTCATAAAGCCAAGACGATGGAAAAGCTGTAAGTCTAGTGATCCTTGGTAGTTCTTCAGTCTCATGGGCTTTAATAATCTGGGAGAGATTATCTACTTTTTTGATTCCCCCCGCAAAGTGTGTCAGTTCTGGCTGAAACTCAATATGTTATGATATATATATATTGAAAATACGAATAGTGTTAGAAATTTTCACACAGGTTTCCCAATAGTATCTTGGGCCCTTGCAGAAAGCGAAGTTCAGCAAAACTCAGTGTTAAGGCTCCTTTGATGGTGGAACTAGTCTGTAGGAATTATTTGCGAATACTTTACTATTAACCTGAAGTTAGTCAAAACAGTATTCAAAGTTAACAATACTTAGCTGGATCGTATGGCAGAGCTGTTTTAAGGGGATTTCCTAGATGATTTATGAGATAACCCCTTTGTGTCTCCATTGTGTTCATAACCAAACAAGCAAGATGCCCAGGGAGATCTGCTGTGAATCATTTCACTGTGGCAAAGTTTGTAGGAAGTGGTAATATCTTTGATTCAAAGAAATGATGCCCCATCAGGAACGCAAGCCTTTTATAGTTGCAAAATGGAAAAAGCACATTTCAAGCTACGAACACGCTGAGAACAGTCCCTCAGAGTTTTAATTGAAAAGTGTCAGTCGGAGAGGAAGAGGTGGGTGGTATTTGTGAAGCAGAGTGAATGTCAGCAAGGGCAGAGGTGCTGCATTGTATTGCATGTGTTTTTGCATCAGGGTATGCATCTGTGAGTGATTGCTGCTGTCAACAACAAAGTGGGGGATGAGCGTGGTTGCTGTTTTCAATGGTGGACAGATTAAGTTACAATATCAAACAGCGGTATATGCATACCAGTAAAAGAGGGGTCTGTGGAGTTGATGAAGAGATGTTCTGTCTAGAGAGTCAGCTCAAGGTTTCTAATTTCAGCTGTGTAAAAAGTAGTCTAAACTGTCCAGAATTAGTGAAGACAAGGCTGCATGCCGAACATTACTTATTCAACCATCCACCTGTCTGTTGCTGTTGACTATACATGGAGGCAAAGGATGGTTTAGTTTTTAATTACAGTATTAGAAGAGTTGAATACCATCCTAGGTACGCAGTGTAGATGGCTTTTCTGAAAATATCTGTGCTGTAGTCAGCTGAGGTACTGGAAGACTGCAAATACATTCCCTGCTACTTCTAGGAAAAAAAAAAAATGTACCGTGCATTTAGTGTTGATGATATCCAGAGCATGAGGATCCCAAGAGGGCAAAATTAATACGCATAGATGTGTACCCTGAACGCTTTCTTAGTTTCAGATACTTGGGTTTCACTGAGTTTGATAGTCGGCAAGAGCACCAGACAGCTCCTTGTTAATAAAGATTTTTGTTGCTGAATTTCCTTAAAACTTTGGTGTTTGTCCATGTTCTTGTTGTTGTTAAGACAGAATTCCTTATAAGGGTCAGTAATCAGTTATGCTGTTGTGGTCGCATGAAATTGATAGTTGAATGAGCCGGTGGACTAGCAGATGCTGTACAACTTTTTTCCATGCCGTATCACTGCAGAGTGGAAGTTCATGCTTTAAAATGTCCGGGGTATGTGATTGGCAATAGCATTTGTGAGAGCAATCCAACGGCCTGGTTACTTGTCCCAGTCTCTTGATATTTACACCAAATTATGATTAGAGTAACTCTTAACATGTGACATCAAGCAGCTTCTTCATTGCCACACTACCATCCCTTGCAACTTATAGCTCCTTCCTGCTGTTATTTCCAGTTCATTCTGTTCTTCCCATTAAACTGTTACAATTCTAGCCAGCATTAGCACTTTACAAGTTCTCTTTTTCATTATGCCGTTCCTTGTCTTCTGCTTTGTATGTGAAACACAGGTAACAGTTATATGATGTGACCGCACAGCCCCAGCTGTATAGCTGAAGTTTAAGCAGTGCAGTCCAAGTTTAAAGCTAATCCTGCCCAGCTGTGTCCTTAGCCACAGTTCTCCATCCTAATTCGTCACTTCCAGTTAATTCCCACTAGCTGAGCGGAGTCATCAGGTATTTTAATTTTTATTACAGATGTGTAATTTCAGCCCTCAGCTCTTTACCCCTCAGTACTGAGGCACTCTGATCGTTCTGCAGGAGCTCCTTGCAGATCCCCAGAGCACCCTGCCTGAGGTGCTGATCCCACACGGCAGCGTGTCTTCCCGGCTCCGCTCAGCTCACCGTGGCGTGGGGTGCGGGAACGTGGCAGAGCGTGCTGCTGTTGCTCAGCCTCGGCCTGCCACACTGCGTGCCAGCCGCGCTCCTGTCAGCAGCGGCGAGAGCCCTCGCAGCGTCGGGCTGTGGCGTTCACAGGGGAGACGGCTTTGGACAGGAGGGCTTGGGGTGAAAGAGGAGGGAGGAGGAGCGCTAGGGAGTGGGTGACAGGCAGATGCTAACTGGGGTGTCTCAGTGCCACTGTCTGCCCACCCCGGGCATGTTCTCTAAATCCATGGCCCCCAGGTCCTAGCTCGTACCTTAAACGGGGAGAAGCTCAGGCACCAGCAGGCACAGCCGACCGGTGCCGAGGGGTGGGTGTTCTCAGCTGGCAGCGCCGGGTGCTGCCGGGTCATGAGGTGGCACTTCCAAGCCAGGCTGATGAGTCCTTGTGTGAATAGTACTGGTTAGCGGTGCTGCAGAGGGGACTGATTTATGAAGAGTGAGTGTCTGCAGTTTTTAATAAATTGTTTAAAGATATCTGCACAGACCCAGGTTTTAAGGCGCTCTGTTCCAATTTTAAATGTTACAGTCCGTCTAATTTTGGATTATTTTGACTAGGCACAGCTGTTAAGCCTTTCTCTCCTCTTCTGCCTCTCCTCTCCCCAAAGAACATAAGCCTCTAAAAGTCCACGGTTATCTTTCTTACCGTGAGCCTTGCTGGCTATCACATATTTAATGGAGGCTATTAACTACCTTGTGATTAAGTTGAAAGAAAGGAAGGAGAGTAACTGGAAATAGGACAGTGACTAAAAAGAAAGACAATACCTAGCTTGTATTAAGAAATTCTTTAACTTGATTTGTTTTGGGAACCACATTTATGTATATCACATCTGAAAAGTTTACAAAAAGCTTTTACAGGTGTTTCTTCAGAAGGCGTTTTACTCATGTTGCCTGAACTGGCGTGCCTGTTACAGTTACCTGCCTTCCCAGCACATTGAGTCAGTGCCTTTGAGAAGTAAGCTCACCCCACCTTTTTAACAACTGACCAGTTAAGTTGCTAAGAACACACATTAAATGTTTTTGCAGTTTTGTTAGTGTTACTAAAATATCTCACTATTCCTAATTTCACTTCTTCGGGTAGAATACGGAGTATTTTCTGCATCCAAGTGTCTTTTGCAAAATGTCATAGAAGATGAGACCAGGGGTAAACAACAGAAAAACAAATGGTATTGCAAAATATAACTCATGGCGTTAAAAAAGCCATACAAAACAGTGGGATGACAAATTTGCCAGTTTATAATGAGTTAAGTAAATTAATAAAATCATGTTATTTTTGGGACCTGTTTTCTGCTTTTAATGCCTGATGGTAATTTTCCAGTAGTCTAGTTTTAATGAAAACATTTACTCATGTAAATGAGGGGTTTGGTTTGTTTGTATTGACATGATTATTTATTTTTTTAGAGAAAAATCCCTCCTTTCTTTATCATCTACTTTCAGAAATCTTTTGGAATGTGCTGAGGAAATGTCATCCTTCCTTTGACATTCATGTTTTGTTTGGGTTTTTTCTTTCATTTTAGTTTCTATGAAGTAGTGTAAACTCTAGCTTAATTTGATCTGGCATCCCCGCAGTTGAACATTTGTAAGTATCTTGTATTGTGGCCCATCTGGGTTGCCATAGAAACCGGAGACCTCCATCCTCCTCCTTGTTGTTGGAAATGGAATGCAAACAGGGCATCAAAGTGACGTTTTTCTAGTACAAGTGAGAGCCCTGTGAAGAGCCAAACAGAAAGGTTTCTTACGGGTTTCATGCTCTTGCGGCCTGTTGTAGCAGTTGTTATAGTACACCCTGTTTCCTCTTGAATATCTGGCAGCCAGGTAATAGAAAAAATGTGAGCATCATGAAAAAAACAAGCTAGTGTGGTTAATCTTGTCCACAGCTTTTTCCTCTCTATCTTTTTTTGATGTATTTGTCTTGGATTGGGCTGCTGACTAGTAAGGAGGTGCGGAGCATGTTACTGCAAATCATTTGCGCTGCAAGGGGCTGAAAGAACCAATTATGTAGCACGTACATGTGGCTTAACGTTTCTCTGCACTGATCCTCTATCCTCTTACAAGAAAAAACAGCCAAATAATTCTGGCAGATGTGTTAAAAGTTTTTACTTGCAAAACAGAAAAAATGCCGAGTGATCATTCTTCAAAACTGTATGGATTTAACAGATATAATTGCAAAATCATACACCGTTTCCCTTCCCCCGCGTACGCTCCAGCTGTGTACTCAGCAGTTCTGCCGGCATGCTGGTGAATGGTTGTATCTCCTCCCCAGGACAAAGAACCTTTGAAATCGCCGCTGAATACTAACCAACGCAGCCAATTGTGCGTGATTGTGGATTTCCAAAATAGGCTGAGAAATTATTTTCTAAATAGCGACTTGCTCATCAACCGAGAGACAGGCTCCATCAGCACAAAGGGGGCACAGGAACAGTTTGGTTTTGTGTGTGGGAGAAAAATCTTAGTACAGTCTGTTCATGCTGAGCATGCTGTTGCTGGCCTAAAAGCATCTGCCTCTATAGCCTCCGCTGCTGGTGCGGTTTCTTGAGCAATGTGGGTCACTGGGCAGGCTTCTGATCTTCTTTAAATTAATTAAGGAAACCAGCTTCTGCCCCTGTGCAAAAGATGGATCATCCAGTTCGGAGAGCTCCGCAGTGTGAGAATCTGTGCTGAAGGTGTTAAAGGCTTGGAGCAAAAACTCCTCTTTCATCATTGCTCTGGTAAACTGGAAGAGGAAGACAAGGAATGTGGAGGCAGAATGCTACAATCCTGCATTATTTGTCTAGCTCATAGTAAATATATTCAAAATGCAGAGCAGGAAAAGGCCACTGAATTATTATTACTATTTGCATAGTACTGGTATGTGTTAAATATTTCAAAATATTTTTGCAGACTAGGTTTTTGGTCTGCAGAGCTTACAAGCTAATTGTGCAACCTACTGGCAGGGAAACAAAAGAGGAAAACCAATTAAGAATGTGGGTCTGTGGGGTTAAATCGAGCATGGTTTACTCATCGGGTTTTGCATATGTGTACATGAAGTATGGACTGACTTTCTTCAGTGAGATGGTTATTTCTAATACCTCAAAAAAAATCTCAAAGTATGCTGTGCACTACTTGTGTCACCTCGGACATCCCTCTGGGCGTAGGCCTGACGTGTCAGTGAGAAGGGACTTTAAAAGGGGCTTGTGTGACCAAAAGTGTGCCCTTTTTTCCAAGTCAGTCTGATAAAATATAATACTTTCACCTGCAAGCCTCGCCTGACAGTGAGAAAGGACTAATTTTTGCTTGTCAGACTTCACTACTTTTCCGTTCAGCTTTACATTGTCTGTGAGTGCCGTTTGCTTTTGTGAACCTGTTTCTTCTTACTCCTTTCTGTGTTTCCTGATACTGTTTTTTGGAGGTTTTGTTTCCTTCTGAGCTTCCTCGCAATCAGTGACAGCTTGACTGTCTTCCTATGTAGACTGACAAACATGTTTGGGATTAAGTGTGTTTTTGATATGAACATATTTATATGATCCTCCAAACAATTACCATGAAAATCCTACTCTGCTCGTAATGAATACTGCCTATACAGTGTGAAGTCAAGTATTTCTGTTTGCACATTAAAATCTTTACGTTGTTTTTTTTTCTATTTCTGCAACACCTATCACACACTGACATTTTTATTACGATTGGTTAACATTTTCTTAGCCTTTGGTCATGGTGTTTTTTTTTTTAAAGTAAAGTTAGATCACTAGTTATTACATGACCTTGCATGTATTTGCTGATAGAAGTGTGTGGGTGTGTAGTATAGATCTTTTAAAAGCCTCTTTCCTCTGCTTACATCCTACCCCAGCTCCAGATGAAATACAATAGAGGATAGTTTTATCAAAACAAACAAATAAATATGCCCTGTTTCCTTGAATATGTGCCCTGTCGTATTTGTTAGAAAGCAGAAAGAAACCCTGAAGCTTTTTTCCGCAAAGCACCCCTGCATTTCAGCATCAGTTTGGTTTATTCAGAAGTAATATGAGGGAAAATGTTCTCTCAGCTGCTTCTTTGCTCTAATGGCTCCCCTACCTCAGAGCCCACAGAACCGGCTTCCTAATGTTGAAGCTCCCCTTCTGCTTCTCATTTTGTGAGAGAAAGAGGGTTATGCGAGGGCTTATTTTTATGGACTGGAGTTTAAAAGGGTACGCATTATGTATACGAAACTTTAATTAGACTCTGATTGCAAAGACAGTGCAGCTTTAAGGTAGTTCTCTAGGTAAATAATAGAGCTCGAGATCCCAGTATGAGTAAAGTTACCAGACCTGAGGACACAAAGCAAGATGGCTTGCTGTAATAGCCTGTGTTTCAGTTGCTAGGTTTCTGTAATCTTTCAGCCTTTCTCAACAGCGCAACATGTGTTTCCTTTAAAAAAAAAAAAAAATCCATCAGTGTGAAACCATGGGGAGGAAAACTACTGTTTGGTGATTTACAGCTCTTAGAGACAGGTGTGATAGGTGTCTTTAGAGATACCCGAGAGAGACCTGCTGGTGCTGTTTTTAGAAGGCTCTGCGTTCTGAGCTAATGCTTCCAAACATATTCACAGCTGAATTGTCACCAAGAAATGCTGAGTGAGGGCCAATGAAATAATACTTCTGAGTTTCCCTAAGACTGTCTGATACCTCTGAGTGCAGGTTTAACTGGTCAGACCGGTTTGTAGCATGAAATGTGTTCATCCGGCAATATATTGCGTGTTCTCTGCAATAAGTAGCAAGTCAAGCATATGGTCTCAAAAAAGAACTTGCACTTCATTATGTGATGAAAATATATGGTAATTTTTGTTTAATCCTTTTTAAAAAAAAGTTAGTTTGCCTTTTAAATCTAATATGGGCCTGCAGAAGCAAAGAAGAAATCTTGGTCTCCCCTAAAAACACACTTATTATATATGTTTAGTATTGCATAAAGAGGAATTACAAGAGAGATTATTTTCTATTTCTTACCTCTCTATGATAGAGAACTCCTTGGAGAGTTATAGAAATTAATCAAAGGCTTCTTCAGAGTTCATTTTACATCTGTAGCATTTACAGTCTGTCTTTAATAGTATTTTGTTAAAACTTTTAACAAAAATACTCCCCCCCCCAAATAAAATATGGAGAGTTTTAGCCAGTTGCACTAGGACTCTTTTCCCACCTTTTAAAATGGGGTTCTCGCATTTGTATTTGTTATACCAACAGTTCCTCAGTCTTCAAGGGTTGTTACAACAACAGTATAAAAAGCCTCAGCAATTCTCTTCCAGAATCCGTCACCAGACTGCATATTTCTGTATGTGTTAAAAGATCTGTTTACCCACCTGATGCCCCCTCAAAACTCTCAAGAGATATTCTTTATTGACATAATAAAAAAAGAAAGTACTTGCATTATTTTTGACAGGTCTTCTGTAAAAAGAGAATGATGAGCCAGTATAGAGCAAAATATTTCCTTCTGAAGTATTTTCTAAGAGGTGTTGGGAAAAGAACAAACATCACCAAAAAGTTCTGAAGAGGAATATTTCTCAGGTGATGAGCTAAAAAAAGGTCCCATCAACTGCAATGTTGCATTCTTCAGAGGTGAGCTTGGCCCACTTGTTGGAAAACGGTATACCAAATGGTGTTAGCAGCGATGGGGCAGCTGAAGGAAGTGGAAGCACCTCTGCAATGCTTTATTCTGAAAGCAGTTTCAACACTCGATGCTTACAGCCAGGAATTTTGGAGCTTTTAGTCATGATTCTAGTACGTACTCCAAAAAAAAGATGAAAGAGCAAGTTATAGAGGCATTTAGTACAATTCATGTGTACATAAATTCAAAACTCTTTTTACAGAAGTAAGAGCTAAGTGTGGCTCAAAAATGTGGTTCTGCCTTCCTTCACAGTGCTATCCTGACTGTCCTGACAAATTTTAATTCCATCTCAAACAAGATTTCATTGCATTACAGCATTGAAGCACTATAGATACATTTTTACAAAACAAGAGAGATGGATGCTTTAGATAATTTTATTCAATGTCCTAATAATGTATGTTTCAAATTTATTAGGTTTGATAGTGAACATCATCTTCAGTAGAGAAATTATATCTGACAAAATTCTTCTTGCATCTCAGTTGATATCAAATGCATCCCAACAACAGCGTTCATTGTTCATCCACGAAATTATTGCTACAAAGGTACTTGTGTTTGCACTTTGAGCATGCCTGTCTTAGAGGGAAGAACTAACTGTCCTCTGACTATTCAGCTTTCCTGAGGCAACCTCAGCAGCTTGACAGTTTTGGAGTCACTGTTCAGTCACATCCACAGATTCTGAATTTATGTCATATATTATAGGCTTAGATGGCACAAGTTAAATTGCATTAAAGACTGAATTGGCATCTTTAGATTAAATTTAAGAAAATTTGGGAAAGGAGGTCCAAAATCTATTAGAAAATTACTTAGATGTAAAAAGTCTTATGTTAAGAGCCTTTAATGATCACTCTGAAAACCAAGTCTCTTCAGGGTACTTTAGGTGGGTTCAGTAGCAGTGTTTACCTTTCTGTTAGAAGAGAAGGACCACCTCTGTTTCCTTTGTACTGGAGGGGATCTTTGACAACATTCACTAGAACTCTGAAATAAAATTTCTGTACCATTCTGAACAAGGATGGTGTTGGATTCATAGCTTGGCTTGTAGCACAAACAGATTCTGTTTCAGGTACTTCAGAGTTACCAAGACTTAGAAAACAGCAGATCATTTCAAAATATTAGCTGAAGGTTGGGAAACTTACCATAGAAGAGAAGTAAGTTATATTTATTTATGGAGATGCATGCAGATGTGAGTATCACAATATGTTAAACAACAGGAGAGGGATGGGAAAGGATAATGGAGGTAATAGCGAAAAGAATATCATCATCACTCACTTACATAGGCCAGTTCCGTATACAACTTTATGTTGTGAAGTCATTTGAAACAGTTAAAAATTCCAATGGATAGTATAAAATGTCATTTGAAAGTGCAGATTTTGTAGTGTTTCATTTATTTTTTAAATAATTTGGATTCTGTTCCAGATTGTTTACAATCCCTCCTTCCAAATTTGTTTCCCTTTTATCTGTGTAAGCATGTGCCGACACTGTTGCTCAGTATACAAAAATGCTAATCTACCTTCATGCACATGGAATATAGCTTTCCTGGCACTGAGTTTAAAACTCCCATAGAATACATTATTAATCGAAGAAGTCTCTCTTTTTAGAAAAGCCTATCATTTATGTGGTCACCGTTGAGAAGGTTATAGATAAATATAATGCTGTTTGTTAACAGTGTGGTCTTCAGAACATACAACAAACAACCCCAGATACTGAAAGTGCATTAAAAAAAGATTTAAATTTCAAAAGGAATTTTCCTTCTCTGTACTCTGGTTGCATACGCTAACATGATCTAATTATAATGTAA
Source organism: Theristicus caerulescens (assembly GCA_020745775.1). Classification (NCBI taxonomy): domain Eukaryota; kingdom Metazoa; phylum Chordata; class Aves; order Pelecaniformes; family Threskiornithidae; genus Theristicus; species Theristicus caerulescens. The sequence continues at coordinate 28,302,872 of CM036564.1, forward strand.
CGACAACTTCTTTTCTATTGCCCTGCATGCTTTAATGCTCTAAATGCATCTCTCTTGGCAGGTCTCTGCAGTGAGGTGAAAGCATGGTAACTATTCAGTTCCTTAGAGTGAATAATTCCCTAGTTCTGCATTTGGCTTTCAAATGCTAGATCGTGTATCTGTGAAGTTCAAGGAGTAAAGTTGTGAGGGAAGTGGGTAAGTGGGTAGGGTGAGGCTGGTGTCCATTTGTGTATAATTTAGCTGAATATGACTGCCGCTCAGTAACAGAGCTCCAGCCCAGCTTCTGCTAAGTCTGCAGTGCTGAAGTGTTCCTTTAGTTACACGTGCTGGTCTTGCAGACTCTGCTGAGCCTTATCAAACACAGCCAGTTGGTGCTGCTGGTACGAAAGCACAGGGGAGCTCTCATGTGGAAGGTTAATGGAGTGTAATTAGAAAGAAAAATGAACTGCTCAACCACTCTATCTCACTCTACCTGCACTGAGAGTGACAAGTGCTCTGATCTTTTATAAACCCTAGAGCAGAGGTTTAACAGTCTAAAATTATGGCAGTATAACTGTCAAACAAGCAAGCACACTGTGAAGAAGTAGTATGAACTTATGGATAGGAATGTTTACATTCCCTTATGTGGTCTCTGTTAGTACTTTTTTTCATGCTGGATATTGTCCATATTGATATAACAGGTCTCAAATGCATTTTCCTGTGAGGTGTCCATCAAAGCCAGAAAGATCTTTGTGTTCCATGCGTGGCTTCTTCGTGTTTGCACATCACATTTCTGTTACCTTGCTGGATGAAGTGATGGCACCTTCCTAAGGCATTTTGATAGCAAGGGATTAAGCTTTAACAGAGAAGAGTTCTGGTGGGAGCAAGAACAGCTTCTGGGTTTACATTTCAGGAACTAACCGAAATTTGAGATTACGTACATAATTTGAGATTAGATACTAATGCCTGATCCTGTTAATTAAGTTAGGTACTATGTACATCTGTTGAAAGCTATCATGTTCATAAAATGTTTTTTTGTCTTTCATCTAGCATGCAGATTTCTTTTTTTTCTTTTAAAAGAGTACTGATAAACTTCAGTTGTGAAACTGCATCTAGGAAGTAGAAGGAAGACACCACATGTCAAATCCAAAAAGGGCAAGGAGATTAAACAATTTAACTTCTGCATGTTAGAGGCCATTATGTTCTACTCCAGTACTCCTGTGTGACGTCTTCTGCCTTCAGGGAGACTAGGACAGTTTGGTCATCAGGAGACTAAATTTTTGTCTTCCACATCTTTGTGTTCCAGAAAACAGGTGGTGGATTGAGCTGCCAGTTATTCTGAAGGCCCTTGCAATGTCAGCAGTTGATTAGGGGAAATTTGCCCAGCTAATCCTAGCAGACAGTCCACATCCTGCATTGCAGTGGAAGGGAAAAAAACAACATCCCAGGAAGTCTGACCTGGGGAAATTTTTTCCCATTCCAAGTCTAAAATCAATAAGAATCTATGTATGTAAAGAAGGCATACAATAAAAGGCATCAAAGGAAGAAGATAAGCTTGCTTTGTTTAGCTTCTTTTCTCTAGCTGTGGCCAATGTCTTGTGTTTCAGAGGAAGGTGAAAAAACAACCTTGAGTATACCTGGTTGTTGTGCCTCTGGACGTGTTCATATTCTGAAGAGTAAGACTGTGCTTATGCGCAGTGTCAGTGCTGGAGAAGCGTGCTGGGAACAGCCCTGGCATTTGCACTGTCCCTGGTGAGGGATGGGAATGAGCAGAGGCTTCTCAGGTTCCAGGGACCTCTCCCTGTCACACGTACTGTGCGATCTCCTCCAAAATTTAGATTAAGCATTTCCTTTAGAAAGCTGCACAACCTTGTCCTAAAGACTTTAAACCATGGTAGGCCGTTACCTCTCATGTTAGGCCGTTCCAGCATTTAACCATCTCTGCATCTTATTTCAAGGTTGAATTTGTCTACCTTCAACTTGCAGCCACAGAATCATCATTTTACGTTTCTCAGAGAAACTAAAAACCCTCCCATCATCAGATGTCCTTTCTGTGTATAAACATCTATACTCAGTGAGAAGTCACCTCTCAAGCTTCTCTCTGTTAAACTGGATATGCTGAGCCCCAGTAAGCCTCACATTACACAGCATTATTTCTTGGGTCCTTGATTATGTTTGTGGTTTTCCTTTGAACTCTCTCCAGTAGCTCTGCATCCCTCGTGAAAAAGGTAGCTTTTCATTCTTTTGGCAAAATGCCTGTTCTTGGGTGTTTTTAAGAGAAGTGGAAGTTCACCTAATCTTCAGTTGTTGAGTAGTTTTAGCCTTACTTAGTGAGGTGCTTTTTGCGCCGAGATAAATAAACACAGGGAGAAAGCCCCCCTCCCCTTGCCATTTAAATTGGGAGGCTAAGGAAGACCCATTGCTTTGTTTTTCAGAGAGTCACCGTTGACTGATCCACAAACCTTGATACCGTTGAAAAACAGCAATTTGGGTCGTCTTCAGTGATTTAATTTGATGTCTTCTCTGTGAAGCAGGCATTTTTCTTTGTTTTGACCGTGCTTGTTTAACTAAAGAGAATAGTAAGGCAGGTATATTTAGCTGGTCAGAATATCTGTATTTGATATACTGTTCAAGTGACTAGGAAGAGAGAAAATCTCTCATTTGAGTGAGGTGAAACTATGACTTTTTGCTCTGATAACTCATTCTGCCTATGAAGTAGAGATCAACAGTGAATTGCGATGCGATGTTGTTAGTGATGGGTTTTAATTGAATTGGCGCTAAACGGTATTTGGTTGACGACATAGGGAAAAAGCCTGTCTGCTGCTGTTAGTTTGTGAAGCAACTGTGGAAATGAAATATTAGATGCTGTTAACAACATCAGAGTAATCAACAGGTGGTTGTACAGTATAGTTTGTGCATCCAGATCTTTCTGTTCACAAAAGAACAAGTTTGTATTCTGTGGTGGAATAAAACTAGTCATTTTGCTTGCTACTTCCTATCATGCATGAAGCGCATGAGCATGAACTGTGTGTGTTTCCTTTCATGAGGAGGAGAGGAGGTGTGATTCAGTCGTGGGAATAGCTGTAGGATGCACAAGAATCCTGCTGAAGCTGATTCATTTTTATTCAAGGGACTGTGTTACTGTGCAGTAGTACACTGTAAAATTACTTGATGACTATCCTTTCCACTTGGGTTATTAAAAAATATGAGGAGTTACCAGATTAGAAAGTAGTCTTTTATTTAGGTTGATCCTTTGTAAAACATGAAATAAGTTTGCAGATTTAAATTGCTCTACTGGGTTTGCTTAATTCAGAGAAATTCAGTTTAAAGAATGTCACGTTATGAGGTAAATCAGAGGTAAGAGAAGAGAAGCAGCAGGACTTCCCTGGCAGAGGTGTTTAGCTTAGACAACTGGCTACCGTGTATAGATGCGAATGGCTTTCCCAGGGGGGTGGTTGTTCCTGTGTGTTCTCCTGCGTAGGAATAATAATCCACAGTATTTTTTGTGCTGAGATTTTATATCCCAAGCTTCAGTCCATGACAGATTTTACAAGACCACATTATACACTTCTTGAAAACTAGGTTCAGTCAGAGATCATAGAAGCATACTTTACGTTGAAGCGTTGAAGTACAAAAGAACCCTTGTTTCATTTCTGCACAATCTAGGTGGCTTTTTTTTTCCCTAAGGAGATTTTTTTCCCTGAAACGGACAAATGGACGTAGAACAATACGGAGATAGGCAAGATAAAATTAAAAATAGCATCTTTTCCATGGTAGTCAGCAGTTTAATTTTTTCGTTTCTTCAGCCTTTTCATGTTGAGGTGATCCCCACATCGTTTTACCAGTTTGTATTTGTGCTCGGAAGTATTGCTGGGAAGTGGAAAAACCTAAACCAAACCAAAACAAACCTTGTCAAACCTTGTCAAATTTAAAAAAAATAAATTTCACTCCTTTCATTCCATTCCTCCTTAATTACAGTCAAAGTACTGCACTTAACTGTCTTTCCTGTTCTGTTTTGCCTGTTGTCATACACTTAATTCTCCATTCATTAGTTGCTTCATTGTTTAATTACTGTAGCTGTTCTTGCAAGTTTCTTTCCGTTAACATAAGTACTGGGGTGAGAAGGTAGATATTACATTTATTTAATATATAGGATGTAGGAAGACATTGTATGTGTGCTGCTCCTAATAGTTCAGCCTCTGTTCCCTACTTTGTGCAAGAGTAAAAATTCTAAAACGAGAAGACAGTGATGCATAAGGCATTTCACGGTACAACATTCCCTTCCAAAAATTAATTCGTCTTGTGGTGCTGCAAATGGTAAAAGACACGGTACTGAAAATAAAGCAATCAAGAAGTCACATAAAGCAGAATGGCACAGCAGCTATTTTTGGTCATTTTCATTTATAATTCTAGCTATATTTTTAAATAAAATAAAAAATGATAAGCATTCGCCCCCGTTAAGAATGAAGGAATGAACATTATTTTCAGACCTTACATAATTCACTTATGAATGATTTCTAGCAACTTCAAGTAGTGTTTCTCTATCATAAAGGAAAAATCCCACATTCCTTTTCAAAGTATGTACGTTCATATGTGAACTGTGTATTTGTTTCAGAATCACACCTGTAGTAATTATTTTAAATAATTTAAAATATAATGAAGTGTAATAAGTTTACCAACATTTTTAATGACAAAAATACTTTTCACATTGTGCCAATGCTATATAACAATATTTATCTGACAAAATGTCAAAGTAGATTTTTATGGAATGAAGATTTATTTAAATTATGTTTAACACAAGGTACCCTATGCCATGTTCAACAATTGCATTTAAGATATTAAGACTGCAAAGCAAGCTCATGAATTTAGAGCATACCCAAATTAACTGTACTGTCTTGGTCCATGTCTAGTGCTCATAGGTATCATAAGTGTATTGTTCATTTTATCCCATAGGACCATCATGGCAGAGGGAGGAGAATCATTCAGTTCCCCTAACATGCTCTGCAACCCCTTTTAGACATGCAGAAGTCCTTGTATCTTTGTGCAGCTTTTAGCCGTGGTTTCTGCGGGCCGAATGCAGCACGTGCTCTTTGGGACAGTTACTGGAGTGTTGACAATGAAGCCATTGACTGGGTATGCTTAAGATACCTGTGTATTTAACAAAGGCTTAAAAAAAAATTAAGTTTTTAAACTATAAAAAGAAATAGCGCACATTTTGGTAATCATGCCCAGTAAGACATGCAAGCATGTGGTGGAGGTGGTCTCCCAGACCCACTGCTACATTCCCATTCAGCACACAAGCACCCCTGCCCCAAGAGAATCTTTTACGACTGAAAGGTAGAGGTGCCAGTTTGATCATCTTTAAGAAATAGGAAATTGTACCATGCTTTTTTCTTGGAATAAAATTCTTTCTAATTTAGTTGGTTTAGATTTTTTTGTTGATAAAAAGATCTGGGCATGAGTGAAGCACAGCCAGAAGTGCAAAATTCCATAAAAATACAGGATAACCACAGAAATAGCTGAAAATATTTCTGTAGTCCTTTGATCAGTCTTTCAAAGGAATTAAATTCAAGTTGTTTTGTACAACAGGTTTTTTTTCTCACTGGTGTAGATTCTGCGTCATCAATTTCTATAATTGGATTTAACTATTTTAAATTTTAGATCCTATCTTAAAGCAGTAGATGAGCGTACAATTATTCTCCTTGCTTGTAATATTTCCACTCCCAAAATGCACCCTCTTTGCAGGTTAAAGACTAACTGTGCCAGGGCTCCAAAATCTTTTAGCTTCTTTCTGCCACGGAAGTTTTGGTCTCTTTCTGTTTTGTCAAAAAGCAGAGGTATTCCACTTCTCTTTGAGTAGTGGCAGAGGATGGGGCTGGCGAGGAGAGGGGCGGGAGCCTGGAAAGAAAGATTCAGTCCATCCTTCCCACTCCCAAGTTGGAGCTTATCTGAAATCAGTACTTTCTCTTACCATTTCAGTCTCAGCAGTTGGCAACTTTTATGTTCGAGAGAACATTTCTTGGTCGTTGGAGGGAACAGGTAACAGAGGATCCCTAATAGCTGACTTCTGGAAGTGGTGGAGGAGGAAAGCAGGTCACTAGCAGGCAGTTGAGCAGTTCAAACCACATCAGCTTTGTTTTTGTGGTATAAAAGGTATGCATTGCAAGGCTGTTTAGTACCTTACTTTTCTCTCTCATTTTTAGAAGATTTTTGTGTTTTAATTTTTACAGATTTTTGAAGTTTAAAAACAGACCTTCCTTTCAATATTCTATCCTTTAGCTTTCCTGAACGTGTTTCCTGGATGAAGAAGAAAATGTGTCACCAAATGTAACAAGGGATCTAGTATTTTAAAAATTGCTGTACTCAGAGAATTACATTGTTATTGATTGATTGATTAAAATGGAAATAATGCTTAGCTAATAATGTTATACTTAAACCTTACTGAGCTTTAAGTTTGCTCCAAGGACTTTCCTTATCTTATAGCAACATATTCGTGATAGTTTTTTATATGAGCACAAAGACCTTTTGGCACAGATCTATGGCCAACAAGACATAGAGGCAGATTTTCTGCTTAATCAAAGCAAAATAATCTTCTAATGCTGTGTTAGGATCTGGCCTGTGGCATGAATGAGAAAGTGGTATCGCTGAATGTCACAATATTGATTACAATTATTACCTTTAAGAAAGGGTCATATAAGATGTCTAGAGCTCTGTGAACTCAGTGGTGTGAACGGTTCTTGATGAGATTAGCGATGAAGCTGTCAAGACAGCAAGAGCTATGAGATTATGAAGTATGCTTACAGGGCACTGTTCGACAAATGGATTTTGAAGTAGTCTGATAGTAACCATTGCAGAGGGCTAGCAGTTACTTTTTGAGTAGAATACAGTTTGGAAAAAAGGATGTGATTATTAATTTCTTCCACGTTCTGGATGTAAAGAGGGGATTGGCATTCAGCTTTGAGGAAAATTCAGTAAACTTGAAAGACAAATGTTTTTCATACATTTGTAGTGTTGCAGGAAAAGAAACTATTTTAGGAATATGGAGAGGGTTAGAGCTTTCTGACATGCAGAAAACTATTATGTTGTGTTTATGATGATGTGTTTATGATTGAGTTAATCTCAATTTAAAATTTTGAATTTGTCAGTCAGAATTTAATTAAATATTCTTAAATAACAGTGGGAAGGAAAAATGGCAATGATTACATTTAAAGAATTAGGAATATTTCTTAAGAGTTCTGCAGTACTTTTAGATAACCTCAGTCTCACTGGCACTTCATCTCTAAGGCACGTACCTAGGACTTTATACCAGCCTTGGCAAATTTCAGTCATACAGATTGTAATTTCTGCAGCGCAAGCTGCCTTCAAAATTGATTAACAACAGTCAAATAACTCAAGAACAATTTGAAAATACAGTCTTAATGAAGGATCAAGTCTGGCAGTAGACAAGAGTTTCTTTCATACTGCCCTCTTGTTTAATCCCCTACAAAATGAGGCTCCGCTCACATTGCTGCAGACAGACATGTGCCGGGGCCCTTGTGCGGCTGCAGAGCAGCGGTTCCAGCAGGACACCGTGGAAGAGCCGGACGGTGTCAGACCGACAGCGTGGGTTGAGACTGTGCAGAGGAGGGCGCAGCAGAGGGTAGTGCTGAAAATGGGCATAGATCTGCTCTTAGTTCCTGTGTAGGTGCAACCCTGAGAGTCTCGTCTGGTTTTGCTAATTAAGCTAAGTAATTTTGGAATATGTTGTTCAGAGCCCCTCTTGATAAGTACTAGCAAACAGATAATCCCAACAGCCTTGCAGGTAGTAAAATGATTTCTGTAGTTTCAGTGTGGCATTTTTACTGACAGTTGGTAGAAGCAGCTTAATAAACTGAGTAAGCAATTGGCATGCACTGCAAGCTTCAGTTTTACTCTCTGAATCTTAAAAGCATTAGATGTTTCTTCCAATTTAATATCTGCATAATGGATATGGATGGCAGGATATGCTGCTGCCAGGCAGCTCTCAGCAGCCTCTAACAGGCTACTGTAGACTTCCAGAGCAACAGCGTTTTTCCACTCACGTTATCCATCTTGTGCCAAATATGCTGAGCCTCAGTTTTTGCACAAGGCACTAATAAAAGTTGTGCTTCGGCCCTGTTTTTCCCCAGCCCTGCACACCGTGGTTCAGGCCCGGGGGTGGAACAGGCAGTGTGTGAATGTGATGTGACTCACCTCGCTCCCGCTCCCATCCTCGCTCGCTCTCGCCCTGCCATAGCAGTATGGCAGAGGAGTCCTCCAGCCTCTCTCTCTCTCTTTTTTTTTTTTTTAAAAAAATCCTTTCACTAATGTTCCCTCCCATTGTAAAGAACAAGATGGAAATGAATTCTTGGGCCATTGCTGCTGATTTCCTCCAGTTAGGGAATCAGTAGAAGAGCAGCGCTATCACTGAACTTCATACAGGGAGCTGTGGAAGACAAAACCTCCTTTCCTGTTCACGCCGGGTACAGTAATTCTTTAGCCTCCTGTGCAGTGTATGTGCAGTCCAGTTTTTGGCAGGTATTCCATAGGCATGTTGCATTATTTCCTCTCTTTGCTCCGTTCTCCTCCCCTCCCCCTTGGGTTACTCTCTGGAAATGTTTTTTCATTGCATCTGCTTGCTGACACGTTACTTTGGTTTGCATGTTAACGTGGTTGATCTTTTCAGAAAGCAATTTTAAATGATTGTTCAGTTATTACTTGTACAAATGAGCTGATAGACACAGGCCATTTAAAACTACTTAAAATATCTGAATTAGAAAAATGCCTTCTACACCTCCTATTATTTCCTCCTTGTTCTAGAAGGGAACAAACAATTTACAGCTTTTGGGCTTTGACAGCTTTTAGCACTTTTCTGGATGCAGCATCAAATAGTTCCTTCAAACTGCTGTCCGTTACCAACTCCCTGAATTTTCGGTGAAGTTGGGACTATGTTTCTCTTATTGTGGGAGCTGAGTGTGCATCCCCAGCCAGGGCTGGGGGCTTTGCAGAAGCCAGGCAGTCCTTCTTCTGTACACCTCTGAGTTGCTGAATTCAGTCTTTTGCAAAAAATGTGAGCTCACACATTTCAACCTGAGGAAACAGAGGTGTTTTTTTCATTGATTGTGTGTTTTATTTGGCTTCTTAAAGTTCTGGTTCTCAAATCTGCCAATCTGGGACCCTGCGCCTTTTGTTACCTTCTTATGGGCTAGAGGTACACATTCAGCGTGTGAGGCACAGCACGGTTTTAACTCATTGTAAGCAAGATACTCGGAATCCAAAGTCTACAGTATGTCCACAAGAACTATGCAGAGAACAGATATTTTGTTAGCTCAGAATGTCATAATGCTGTGTGAAAGAAATTTGAGGGAAAAAATTGTTTCAGTTGGTTGTAAATAGCTGCATTTGTTTGTTTGTTTTTTTGTTCCATCTCTCTGTTTTGTACTGTGGCTTAATACTAAGGCTTCAAAACAAAAATATAAACATTTGATATTGTCAGAATGTTTTTCTTTTCCGTTCTGTGTAAATGGAACTTCTTAGGGCGGCCCACTCTGTCAGCGCCTGGCTCTGGTAGAGGTTTCCTGACCGTTTCTGTTTCTGCTAGAGCTTTCTCAGTTGAGTCCCAGCCACGTCTGTTGACTTCATTGTCCTCTTCTGAAGCCAGCCTTGTTGTATAACTGTTTTGGAGTATGCATATGGTCTTGATCAAGGGGGCTTAAGTATATATCTAAATCTTTTTAAAACTGTCCTAATTTGGGAGTGGTTGGAGTGTAGGAAAAATGTCCATTTTCTATCATGCCCACAAACGGTAAAAAAAGTCTCATGGTGTTTTCACCCTTGTCCACACTAAAGTATAATATAAACATAAATTGTAAGCCCTTATTGCCCATGTGGCAACATGGTATCTCATCCTGCAGGTCACTTGGTCTGCTCTTAAATCTGTTGAGTTACCGTCTAAAGATACACAATGGCTACCAGAAGAAGAAACTTCTTTTTTAAATAATTTCAAGCTTTCATGGAAGCTGTAATGTAATAGGAAGCTTTTAAGCTGGGAGAGATAAATCTGTGCAGTTTCCTTCCCATGTAGGTAGCCCTATCTGATTTTCTTTCAGGTGACAATAATACGGAACAGAATGCACATCTGTGCCCTTCCTGTTCCCCACTCTGCACTGAAACTGGCTGTCTCTCCACTTGGTTTTGATGCCTGGTACAAAATGGCATCCCCGTTGCCTTGAAGTCAGCCCTGAGGCTTCAACCTGAAGTTGTTTTTCATGACTGTGTAGGAATGGTGCATGTTTGAAGGAGTCAAAAACTTTGGAATCTGAATGCTTACAGTCTCAAGTGAATACAGGTTAATGAAGTCTTGCAGCGGTTTCTGAATAGGCTGAATTCGGATGGGTGGGTTTCTGCCAGGACAGCAAGGTCACCCTGCTGGGCAGCAGTACTCCTCTGTGGCCTATTTTGACACGCTGCCCATTAGATAACACCAATATTTAAAATTCCAAAAAGAGAAATCCCACTAAGCTTCTGAACAGTTCTTTATTTACATTAAATAAATGTAACTTCAGGTGTTATTATCTTCTCTAATATGTGCAGCTAAATAACTGTCATCATTTCTGTTTGTTTCTGTTTATCTGCTAGAAAAGAGTGGTGGAACAACTTCGAAAGAATTTGATAGTGAAGCAGGAACAGCCGGACAGTAAGTTTCAAATACAGCCGTTGGCACAGTCAGAAAACAAACTACAGGCACCACAGCCGCAACCACTACAACAGCTACAGCAACACCACCATCAACAGCAGCAGCAGTCTACTGCACCCTCTCCAAACGTGATTGGATCACAGGTAAAAATCTCTACAATAATTCTTTTCCTTGCTGAAGTTCACTGAAAAAAAAAAAACAAAACAAAACACAAAAAAAGGTGCAGAGAGAAAATTACAAACTTTTTGTTATGCCCGTTAGTGTACCAATATGAATTTCTTGTTTTGTGCATATACGCATATAGGTCTTGTGTTTTTTTCCAGCAATAGCGTCCTATCTGAGTCAAAAAAATAATAGTGTTTAAAAGTCAGATCATAACCTTACAGAAAAGAAGGGTGGCAGTATCACCTTTCTTAAAAATAAATGAAGTTTAGCAAATGAACCTATCTTTTCCATAGGTGCATGAATGATTGTCTGTTCATGCCCAGTAGGTCTCAAGAAACAATGAAGACTTTACATGCACTGTATGAGGTGTATGACTAAAATAATTTATTTTTAAAAGAATAACAGAGTGCTCACTGTATCTGTGAACAAAATGTAAGAATATAGTTCCCTCTTCTTTCTGCTTGGTTCTTTTTAAACAGATGTAACTCGTATCAAATAATACTTACCTGAGTCTTCAAGGATTAGTCTAAAATTATACAATGGTAATTGCAAAGTTTGAATTTTAGAAAGTAGTGTCTTTATTGGGAAGGTACACTGAATTTCAGTACAGTATAGGATTAGAAACATAATCCCAGAACTCACCAGAGAAAGTGGTCTGCTTTTACTAAGAGGGGAATTCCAAGCTGATTCAAAGTCTCTCCTGTTCAAATGTTTAGAATCCCCAAAGTGTGCTAATAAAACAGCAAGAAAGCACATGGAGGTGTTTTGTAAAAAGAAGTGTGTGTGAGGTCTTTTTTCCCATTGATGCAATCTCAGCAGTTAGCGTTTACCTGACAGGCAGATGGCAGAATCCACCCATGAAGTTTACTTTATGCACATTGCAGTGAATCACAGCCATAGCTCTGACCAACGTTGGTTCTTGTCTTCCCTTTTCCTGGAAACGGAAAGGGGAGAAAGGGCTGGGCTGTTACTTTTCTCAGTAACTCAACAGGTTGTTGTGGATGCTGTCTAAAAATGTATTTGAGAGACTTAGGTAATTGCATTTTTGATAAAACAAAAATTGGCAAAATTAAGCAAACTTAACTAAGGAAAAGGTATTTTTGAGCAGCAACATCTATATCAAAGCTAAAACAGAACAAAGAAGTAAATATTACTGCGTCCTAAAATATTTACAGGCATAGATCACTATTTGCTGTATCTGTCTCTGTTTTTCAGTCAGGAAACATGACTGCAAAAGCAGTTTCATGCGTTTCTCTGGATTCCACACTTTGCATTCATGCATTAACTTCCAGGTCATCTCCTGGGTTGTAAAAATTGAGGTTTTGTTCAAAGTTAAAGAGCCCTCTAGTGAAACAGTCAAAAAACTGCTACACCCTTCTGACTATCGTTGATACAGTTGTACTTGGAAAGTAATTATAAACTGAAAGGCAGATCATCCTCTCATTTGAATAAATAAGCCAGCTTTTATCCTTAACACTTTTCTATTTTTATTTATGTTGGTGTAATTCTGAAGTAACCTCACTTGCTTCTGTACACATTTTGCATCTAAGGTTGTGCCTCTGTCCTGTTGCCCCTCAATCTCTTTCAGCAAAGAAAAGTCAAATGTTTTGCGTCTTCAGAAAGTTTTTTGGTGCTTACTTTTGTAAATAATACATCTTTCAAGGCCGTGTCAGTAAAGAGGATGCTTTCAATGGTTATTTTCAGAGTAATTCAATTTAGGAGTCAACGTATATATGCTGCATTAATAGTGACATTTTAATATACTTAATGTAGTCCAGTAAGAAGGACTTTTTAAATTTTCATAAAGCAGCAAGCCTACTAAAAGGTCATATTCTTGCAATGTTATTATGCAAAATAATGCAGACTTACTATGAATGCTACTTCAGTATGAATTCATGCATTGAAAACTTTTTAGAATAACCAAGGTAATTAATGCTCAGCAAAGTAACAGGGATATTCAAGCTCTGTGATCTGCTGGCTGAAACTAGACTCTTAGTACTTACAGACCTACTAGAACCCCTTGAAAGAGTCACAGTCTTGTATTACATGATTGATTACACTTTTCTTTAAAATGTTTATGGCTGAATGTAATGCTTGTGAAAATGATACCATGTTACATCTCATTGGAAAAGCTTGAGTAATGTTACAGCATTAGGGGAATGGAGGCTCTTGCTTTGGAGAAGGTGCAGCAGAGGTCAATAAGAAGCTCTTGAATCTCAGATAAAAAGTTAAGGGAATTGTTCACATTGTGACAAGAAAAAGTTAATTATGTCTGGATTTTGTGTAAATGTATAAAATTGAAACATTAATTATCTTTTGATTTGGCATTATACAGTGTTTGAATTTTTTCACACTTGTGCATAATTAACGGGATATAGTTTAAGCATGATGAAATTAGACATGTGAAAGTTAACTGCATTTTTCTTTAAGGAGATAATATTGGTGAAAATACTAAAGAATCCAAGTGGAAATATATTTATATTATTTTATTAGAAAGAAGAGAAAGGTCTTGTGTGATTAAAATCAAGCAGTCTAAATGAGGCATGTTCAGAACATGAAAAAGACTGCCTGATCCCTGGTTCTCCATTTTTCCTGTTGTAGAGCCTAGCGCTGACATCAGTGAGGGAATGGTGGTTATTTCATACTAGGAGCACTTGATCATGCCAGGAACTGTTCTGAAGATGCAGTGCCATTGGTACAACGGATTTTATACACCAAAGAGAAAAGAAATAAGCTCACTTGCCATTCTGTTGAGTGTCGCTAGTCATGAGTTTTCTGTGCACATGGTGTTCTGGTTTTATATGGAGACACTCTTGCCTTGTTGCTTTTTGAATGAGATTCGTAATTGTCCATTGTTCCCTTCACATCTTAGAAGACAGTACATTTTAAATCAAAAATATGAAATTATAGTTGTTTTAACTTTGGAATTTGTGGACATAGTGTATTCGGGCATTTCAGGTAAATGCTGGCATTGAGTGATTCAAAGCCACTCTCTTGAAAACAGGCTGAGAGCAATTCTTGGCATCGCGTATATGTTCCAAAACCACCCCATTCCACAGAGGTTAAACTTAATTCCCTTCAGCCTGCAGCTGGACAGACTAACAGCCAGCTCTTACAACTTCAGGATAGCCCTACTGATATTCTTAGGAAAGAAAGTTAAGGGCTAAGTAACTGTATGTATGGCTAAAACTGAAATTTGGGATACCCAAAATCAAAATACATTTTTATTCTTAAAGAAACCAATTTATGAATGTTTTTCCCTCTTCCCCTGATTGTGAGGATCTCTGTAAATAAAGTTTCCATTTGAAAATCTGAGTTTTAATTGGTGAGAAGCTAGTTTGCTGATAAGTTCCATAAACCTCCACCTTATTTGTTTGATATTGAAGCACATATTTGGAAGTAATATGAAACTAAAAGATCCAAAAATGCATATGCCACTACTTACACTTGATTGTCATTTTCTTAGGAATTTGTTTTGAATCAATCTGTAATGCTGCAGATTATTAAAATAGACCCAACAGGTGCCCCAAATGAGAATCCTTTCTAGCTATCCAGTTTTCCAGGGCGTAAGATAATGTGCCTGTGTGAACAACAGGTAGATAGACTCAGTGCTGCCTTTTCTTTCTCTTACTGTCTATTGTTTCCGACTAACCAATCCACGTCCTGTCTGATGCGAAGTGTCTCTGTCTCTTACAGTGTATTTTCTGTTTCCCTTAGAAAACTGTAACTACAGCTTCTATGATCACCACTAAGACACTACCTCTCGTCTTGAAAGCAGCAACTGCGACCATGCCTGCCTCTGTTGTGGGTCAGAGGCCTACCATTGCCATGGTTACTGCTATCAACAACAATCAGAAAGCAGTCCTCAGCACTGATACGCAGAGTGCACCAGTCAACCTCCAGACAACAAATAAAGTCACTGGGCCAGGAGCTGAGGCAGTCCAAATAGTGGCAAAAAACACAGTAACTTTGGTAAGCGTTTCATGTGTTTGCCCTGCAGATATGTGTGGGTTTAGTTTACAAGAGGGTTATTGAAAAAAACAAACAAACAAACAGGGTTTTGCACAGAAAGACTAGTTGGGACATGTTGTGAGTCTTCACTAGTTGACATTGTTAAAATGATAGTCTAAGAGAAAAGCATTTACCATCTACATGGGTTGTTATTACTGTTTTGCTTTGTAGAATTAAATCAGTGCTATCATCACCTCTGTGTAAAGTTTCCCCTGTTAGTAATTGTTAGTCATGGGGAAGAAGCAATTGTTTCACCCCTACGTAATCTGTGTGGCTGTGTTCTGCAGAATTCCTGCTCTTTTCTTTGGTAAAGGAGATGTCAGACTTTCTTCATTTGATCAGTTTGGGTTTTCATCTTAGATTTTTTTGAGTAAATCTCTCTCATTCCCTTTGCGTGATAAAGTCTCTAGTGTTAGATGCATCACTTAACTCTGCCCACTACCATGTCTTCACTCACCACTTTTTCATACGCATGTACAGGACCTGTTTCTTTAAGCGTGTATTTTGGAAAGTGCTTTGATTACATCACACAGTGTTTTCCAGAATAGTTAGCGACCTAGAAATGAAAGAAGTAATGCTTTAGAATTGGGTTATATAGGCTTCTTGGTCTGGAAACCAGGCATTGTATAGCATCATGATAGGGAAATTTTACTTCTGGAGTAAAGGTTAAGGCTTCACTAAACATAAATCCAATTTATCTTTATTGAAAAATACAGTTTAATAATGCAAATGGAAGTAATTTTGCTTCCTAATGAGGCATATGTTTGCAATCAGAATAGAGAAGACTATTTGAGTGGAGTTTTTTCTACTGTTCTCTTTTCCCATGTCATCCCTTGCACCACTCTCATCTGTCCTTTGCGTCTGTGCTTCATTTCTTTGCTGAATAACTTACTTAGGTTTGGGGAGGTGATTCTGTTTTAATAATAGTCCATGATTTATGTTTCTGTGGCAAATTTCATCAAAACTCTCAGAATATTATCCCAAGCATTAATTAATCAGTACAAGACCTTTTTGAAGTAAATTGGAATCTTATGTGGGTGGACAGAAGTACAGAAGGGTGGAAACTAACATGGATGTTAATTTCAGAGAATCTTGCTGAGGACACAACTTAGGGTAGCTAGTAGTGCTATTTAGAGGTTATCATGTGGCAGCTCCATCTAACGGACGTCAGTTAGACAGGGAAGTACTTAGGATACCTTAAAATCAGATCTCAGTTGTTTCAAATGAGTGTCCTACTTCTGAAAATGTCAAGTTGTGTATTTAGAGCCCCTCATAGTGTCATTAATGTTGCTAAAAAAGTTGTAACTTCCAGATCTTTTCTATTTGCGTGAGATACTTTCATTCTTCTGTATTCCATTCAGTATGAAAGGACAATGATTTATGTAGCTGGACATCAAAGTCTCTTATTATTTTCTGTCTGTCGTAAAGCCAATTTTTAACTATTAAAACAAATAGGAGTTTTCATTATCTTCAAATGAAATGGTTTTAGATTGCAGAGCACAGTAGTTAGTACAGTTGAACTAAAAGGAAAGATGCCTTCAAGTTATGAAGCAAGGTGTGTAGGAACTGGAAAGTAAGATTAGCTCTGTGTTTAATACATTTCTAATGAGGAACCTGTTACTGTGAAAAATCATTTACAGAGTGGAAAACCGGGGACATCAGGTCTGAAAATACATTCAGGATGTTGATTTTGGTGAATGACTTCACAGCTCTTACTGAACTCTCTTATGTTCTTATAGCAGGTTCAGGCTACACCTCAGCCCATAAAAGTGCCGCAGTTCATCCCTCCTCCCAGACTTACTCCTCGTCCAAATTTTCTTCCACAGGTGAGTGTACAGAGAGCAAGCAATAGAAGAAGGAACTTAATTATAGCATAGATAGGACATAATTTCTATGAACATCATTTTTGTCAGTCTTTATTGGTGACCTGGTGGAGGGGACAATTATTCCTCAACAGGTTTGCAGATGATGCCAAATTTGAGGGTGCAGTCAATACTCTTGAGGGCAGTGCTGACATTCAGAGGGTCCTACACAAGATAGAGAAGTGGGCCAGCAGGAATCTCTTGAGCTTCAGCATGGAAGAAGGCGAAGTCTTGCACCTGGAATGGACTAACCCCCTGCATGGGTACAGGCTGGGGACTGGCTGGATGGGGAACAGCACTGCTTAAAAGGTCTTGGTTGACAGTAGCTAAACTAGCAGTGTGCCCTGGCAGCAAAGAAGCCTTGCAGCATATTGGGCTGTACCAAGTATAAATCTTTTACAAAAGAAAAAAGGAAAGTATAGGCTGGTATCTGATTAAGATTTGGGGATGGTGAGATCTGTTGGAATGTGACCTAGTTTTCCATGATAAAATGCATTATGGAGTATTAAAGGTGGATAGGACAAGAGAAATTAAATAAGGAAGAAGAGTTTCTTTTCAGAGTAATGTATTCTACTTCTGTACTCTGTAATGATGTGATAAGTACAAACTTAACAATGGACAGGAAATAAGCAAGTATTGGTGGTGGAGGATTGGAAGATTCTTGTGGCTCTCTTGTGGCAGTAGTGACTGCATTTGCCTGTAGCCTTTAGCACTTTCAATGAGGGATTAATGTATAATCTTAACAATTTTTTTGCTTAGCAAGATTGGTTATGCAGATGTCTAAATAATATGTAGAGTTGACAAAGGTAACAAGGATTTGCTGAAAATTTTAAGTCTTTCAGGGAACAATCAACTGTTCGTGATTTCTTGGAGGCTCAGTATAAAGCCCTAGAGACACGCTTGTAACATGAGAGCCTCAGCTGTGCCTGTAAATATTACATGAATTTTTTGGCTTGCAAAACCAGTGTGTTGATTTAGATACAGATAAGGCACTTGGAAATAAACATGCAATATAAGTGTCTGTGCATCCAAATGCCATTTCAGGGACAGTGACTGCATATGCAAATGTTATGGATGCATTTTATGCAAGTAGGTTTGAAAATGTGGCTTTTCCTTTTCATAGCATACTTAGGACACTATGCTAAAAATTACATTCTATAAAAAATCAAGCAACCTTCTGCAGACTATACAGGCTGAATTGAAAGACTTAGTAAAAAAGTTCATCTGAAATACTGATATACAAATCTCTCTCTTTTTTTTCTTTTTTCTTTTTTTTGTAGGTTCGACCTAAACCAGTTGCCCAAAATAACATTCCTATTGCCCCAGCACCTCCTCCAATGCTTGCAGCTCCTCAGCTTATTCAGAGGCCTGTGATGTTGACAACAAAATTCACACCCACCTCTTTACCCAACTCTCAGAACTCCATACATCCTGTTCGTGTAGTTAACGGGCAGACAGCAACCATAGCCAAAACTTTCCCTATGGCACAGCTCACCAGCATCGTGATAGCAGCACCGGGTACCAGGCTCGCTGGACCTCAGACTGTACAGATCAGCAAACCAAACATTGAAAAACAGGTACAGATAAGAAAGTGTCTACCAGTGCAGCATACTGGGTTTATTGCTTTATTGTGCTGGTTTGGAGATGACGACAACCATGGAGAAATTTTCAATGGGTACTGGAGATACTTATGTTCCAATAACAGTACATTTTATGGAATGACTTGCAACTCTTGAGGCAGAAGTTACCATTTTCTTTAATACAGCCCATTGGAATCTTTTTTCTTATGCTTCAGTGTTTTATGCTCCCCCTACTGTCTTAACTTGAGTAAGCTAGCTATATTGCAGGGCTGTACTAGTATCTTGGAGACCAAGTACAAACTGAAGTCCATGTTCATATCAAGCCTTTAAGAAACACTGGGAAAATATTTTATGTGTTTCTGTTTTTCAAAGGGTGGCTACGTGAAAGGCAAAAATTAAGCAAAATTGTAGGGGTATTTAATATGATAAATGTAGCCATTTCTTCCTTGTCTTGTGATTGGAGGCAAAATAGTCTCACTCAGCTTCTGAAGACTGATAGTTCCCCATGACTAAATTGGATTGATTGAGTGGAAAGGATACCCTCAGAAACAGAGAATTCTAGATATTCAGTTTTAAAGTCTCTCTCCAGAAAAGACACTTATAAAATAAAACATGACTTGAGTCAGTGCGGATTGCAACTGAGTCCTTGCCATTCAGTTCAAGCAAAGCAATCTTTTGCTTCACTTTTAACTCTTTTGTATATTAACTGTTAGTATAATATTGTATACTATATAATGCATTATCTATAACATATAATGTTTCTGTAATTTATATAAATAATAGTAGTATGTATTTCATTCATAACTCTTTCATAGACTAATGTGCCTTGAAGTTACTTTCTGCTTTTGAAGTCACCTATGAAGACTGTAAAATCATGTGCATGAAAGATATGCTCATGCTCACTTCTGCTTATGAATTCTCATGAGTAGGTTCTTGCGTACCTCAAGACTGTTCCACAAGTTGTTCAGCAATGCATGCCCTTTTCGTATGATTTGAAGTTGTACTTCTACAATACTGTACTTTTGATGCCTGTTCCTTTTGGTGTTAGCAATATTTGTTTGCTCTTCGAATAATTACCGGCAATTCAACTGTTGAAAAACATACAGAAGAATGGTGGTGGTTTAATAATACATGAATTTTTCTGTATATTTTCTCCATATCATAAAGGGGAAAAGTTTGTCTCTCTGTAGCTTACCTTACGCAGCTTGTAGCCTCAGCAGCTATGCCAGGGGCTGACGATTGTCATGCAGGGTTTGTGATACCATTGCAGAAGATTATGACTTCAGGAAAAAAAAAGCTTCAGAAACATCTGAAATCACAGGAGTCAGAGAGACAGCTTTTGAGCCATTCATAAGTCTATGAAATATAAAGACTGAGGAGTGAGAAGTACAAAATGCATGTGCCATGCAGAATGGTTTCTACCTGGAAGTCTTCCATGGGGTGCTTTTTCTTAAAGTGTCTGTTAGTTTTCCCATACCATATAGTGATTCCCATACCATATAGTGATTTCCCCTCCTTCTGAGGGGAACAGAGGGCCCGATATGCCGACCGGCCCCATCCCATAGGGAAGTCTGCTGCCTCCCTGGGGCGAGGATAAGAAACATTACTAGGGAGCTCCCTAAGCTGGTCAAATCATCTGATTATTATCCGTTACTGGTTGTACAGGTTGGCAGTGATGAGGTAGACGATAGAGGTGTAAAGTCAATCAAAAGAGATTTTAGAGAACTGGGGCCATTACTTGAAGGATCAGGAGCACAGGTGGTGTTCTCCTCCATCCCGTCAGTAGCGGGGAAACATATGGAAAGGAACAGGAAGACCCACCTCATCAACACATGGCTTAGAGGCTGGTGCCAGAGGTGGAACTTGGGGTTTTTCAACCATGGGGAAGTTTACATGGCACCGGGCCTGCTGGAGGCAGATGGGGTTCACCTGTCGCCAAAGGGGAAAAGGATTCTGGCTCAGGAGTTAGCAGGCCTCATTGACAGAGCTTTAAACTAGACTCGAAGGGGGAAGGGGATAAAACCAGTTCTGCTAGGGACGAGCCCAGGGGTGGCACGCCTGTGTTGGAGAAGAGATCGATAGCCCAACTCAAGTGCATTTACACCAATGCACGCAGCTTGGGCAATAAGCAGGAGGAGCTGGAAGCCATTGCGCGGCAGGGAAACTATGACATGGTTGCCATTACGGAAGCATGGTGGGACGACTCACACAACTGGAGTGCTGCAATGGATGGCTACAAGCTCTTTAGAAGGGACAGGCAAGGAAGGTGAGGCGGCGGGGTAGCCTTGTACGTCAGAGAGTGTTTTGACTGTCTTGAGCTTAACAAAGGTAACGACGAGGTTGAGTGCTTATGGGTAAAGATCAGGGGAAAGGCCAACAAGGGAGATATCCTGGTGGGAGTCTGTTATAGACCACCCAACCAGGATGAGGAAGCAGATGAAGTTTTTTACAAGCGGCTGGCTGAAGTCTCAGAGTCTCTAACCCTTGTTCTTGTGGGAGACTTCAACTTACCAGATATCTGCTGGAAATACAACACGGCAGAGAGAAAGCAGTCTAGGAGGTTCCTGGAGTGCGTGGAGGATAACTTCCTGACGCAGCTGGTAAGCGAGCCAACCAGGGGCGGTGCCCCGCTGGACCTGCTGTTCACGAACAGAGAAGGCCTGGTGGGTGATGTGGTGGTCGGAGGCTGTCTTGGGCACAGCGACCATGAAATGGTAGAGTTCTCGATTTTTGGAGAAGTAAGGAGGGGGGCCAGCAAAACCACAACCCTAAACTTCAGAAGGGCAGACTTTGGCCTGTTTAGGAGTTTGGTTAACAGAGTCCCTTGGGAGGCAGTCCTGAAGGGCAAGGGAGCCCAGGAAGGCTGGATGTTATTCAAGAGGGAAGTCTTAAAGGCACAGGAGCAGGCTGTCCCCATGTGCTGCAAGTCGAGCAGGCGGGGGAGAAGACCGGCCTGGCTGAACAGAGAGCTCTGTCTGGAGCTCAGGAAGAAAAGGAGAACCTACCACCTTTGGAAGAAGGGGCAGGTGACTCAGGGGGACTACAAGGATGTGGTGAGGATATGCAGGGAAAAGATTAGAAAGGCGAAGGCCCAGCTAGAACTTAAACTGGCCACTGCTGTCAAGGACAACAAAAAATGTTTCTACAAGTATATCAGCGACAAAAGGAGGGCTAAGGAGAATCTCCCTCCTTTGCTGGATGCGGAGGGAATCTTGGCCACGAAGGATGAGGAGAAGGCTGAGGTACTTAATGCCTTCTTTGCCTCAGTCTTTAATAGTCGGACTGATCATCCTCAAGGTTTTCATGCCCCTGAGCTGGGAGATGGAGATAGGACACAGAATGTAGTCCCAGCTGTCGAAGAGGTGGCAGTTGCCGACCTGCTCCTCCACCTGGATGCCCACAAGTCTATGGGGCCAGACGGGATCCACCCGAGGATACTGAGGGAGCTGGCGGAGGAGCTTGCCAAGCCACTCTCCATCATTTATCAGCAGTCCTGGTCAACCGGGGAGGTCCCAGCTGACTAGAAGTTAGCAAATGTGACACCCATCTACAAGAAGGGCCGGAAGGAGGATCCGGGGAACTACAGGCCTGTCAGCCTGACCTCGGTGCTGGGGAAGGTCATGGAGCAGATCATCCTGAGTGCCATTATGCGGCATGTGTGGGACAACCGGGGGATCAGGCTCAGCCAGCATGGGTTTATGAAAGGCAGGTCCTGCTTCACTAACCTGGTCTCCTTCTATGACAAGGTGACCCGCTTAGTGGATGAGGGGAAGGCTGTGGATGTTGTCTACTTGGACTTCAGTAAGGCCTTTGACACCGTCTCCCACAGCATTCTCCTGCAGAAGCTGGCTGCTCACGGCTTGGACAAGTGCACTCTGAGCTGGGTTAAAAACTGGCTGGATGGCCGAGCCCAGAGAGTTGTGGTGAATGGAGCCAAATCCAGTTGGCGACCGGTCACGAGTGGGGTTCCCCAGGGCTCAGTGTTGGGGCCGGTCCTGTTCAATATCTTTATCGATGATCTGGATGAGGGGATCGAGTGCACCCTCAGTAAGTTTGCAGATGACACCAAGTTAGGTGGGAGTGTTGATCTGCTGGAGGGTAGGAAGGCCCTGCAGAGGGACCTGGACAGGCTGGATCAATGGGCCGGGGCCAACTGTATGAGGTTCAACAAGGCCAAGTGCCGGGTCCTGCACTTCGGTCATAACAACCCCAGGCAACGCTACAGGCTTGGGGAGGAGTGGCTGGAAAGCAGCCTGGCTGAAAAGGACCTGGGGGTGTTGGTTGACAGCCGCCTAAACATGAGCCAGCAGTGTGCCCAGGTGGCCAAGAGGGCCAATGGCATCCTGGCTTGTATCAGGAATAGCGTGGCCAGCAGGACCAGGGAGGTGATAGTGCCCCTGTATTCGGCACTGGTGAGGCCGCATCTCGAATACTGTGTCCAGTTTTGGGCCCCTCACTTCAAGAAGGACATCGAGGTGCTGGAGCGTGTCCAGAGAAGGGCAACGAAGTTGGTGAAGGGTCTAGAGAACAAGTCTTATGAGGAGCGGCTGAGGGAGCTGGGGTTGTTTAGTTTGGAGAAGAGGAGGCTGAGGGGAGACCTTATTGCCCTCTACAACTACCTGAAAGGAGGTTGTAGAGAGGTGGGGGTCGGTCTCTTCACCCCAGTAACAAGCGATAGGACGAGAGGAAATGGCCTCAAGCTGCGCCAGGGTAAGTTTAGGTTGGATATTAGGAAAAACTTCTTCACTGAAAGAGTGGTCAGGCACTGGAACAGGCTGCCCAGGGAAGTGGTTGAGTCCCCATCCCTGGAGGTATTTAAAAGACGGGTAGATGCAGTACTTGAGGACATGGTTTAGTGGAGGACTTGGCAGTGGTAGGTTAACGGTTGGACCTGATGATCCTAAGGGTCTTTTCCAACCTTAACAATTCTATGATTCTATGATTTCTGTAATGGAGTTAACTCTTAAGATGACTTTTATTGCTTGCGTGGCTGCGTGGGTTAATGGAATGGTGGTAACACTGTTTCATCCTTTGTTAAAGGAAAACACTTTATTTAACATTCCTCTCACGTCAGATTCCTCAATTAAGTCTTTGTTAGTACACTGCCAGCTTTAAACTTTTTCTCCTGTATCTGCGAAAGTATTTGTTCTGCTTTATTAGTCAAAGTAAAAAAAGTCATTCTTATCACTGAATGAGAAAAACACTGTTTCGTTTCAGACTATTAAACCACATGTGGAAGCAGAAGAGAAGCAAACAGAAAGTCGTACAGTTACTCCACCTGCTGCACCGAAGCCAAAACGAGAAGAAAATCCACAGGTATGAGCACACACCCAGAGCTTTCTTTTGAGGAAAAAAAGGAAACACTCTGTCTTTCAGAAAACATTTTTCTCCCTCTGTTCCATCAAGACTCCTTAACTTTAACATTCCTTACATTCCTGTTGGACAGCAGTAGTTGATAAGGCTACAGAATAAGAAATCTAAATAAATATAATGCATTGCATTTTTCAGTCCAGGAATGCATTTGACTTCTGAGTCTTTTGTAAGTTAGAAGATTATAATTTCCTTCTGATACTTCCTTCAACGAGGAGGCTTAGATTACAGTGTTGATTTCTGTTCCTTTAAGGTTTTAGACTTCTGGAGTTATTTTTAATGCTGGAGAAATGTCTTTATTTTGCTTTATAAAACATTTCTGCTCTGGTGAGCAGGATGGAAAGAGTCATGTATGTTCACATTCTGCCCGGGTTTTATTCCAGTTTAGGTCCAGTCGGTTTTGGGGGGAAAGAGAGGCCAGAATGGCTATTTCTTAAAGCCTTTCTGCCATGCAGAGCTTTGGAACTGATTACAGCTAAATGATCTGCTACATTTGTTTTTGTAGATGGATTCAAACTGACTACTGTGTGAGCATTAACTGTTGTCAGTACGAATTCTAATTTTTACATGTCTGTGCACTTCCTGCATTAAAATGAGAATCCTTTAAGAAAGCCGTAGCCCTTATCGAACGGCAAATGTAAACCAGAGTTGTTCCTTGTAGTTCACAATATATGGAGAATGATCTTCAACTAGCAGTATTTTGCTGGCAATTGAACTGTATTGGTATTTACTAAGAGCCAGTCACATGGTGGTTCAGTGCTGGGCTGGAAGTAAAGAAACTGCTTTCTCGTTCTTAGCTCTGCCAACTCTGTGATCATGAGCAACTGGCATTTTCCCTGTACTTCAGCTTAGGTTCTCATCTAGAAAATGGGACTGTTGTCTATCCTCTGTAAAGCAGTTTGACATATATAAATGAAAAGTGATTTATAGAAGCAAAGTATTACTAATAACATTTTTCTTCCTTAGTTACCTGTCAACTGACTTCAAAGGGCCTAAGTGACATAGCTCATCCTAATGGTTGGACTTGTCATGATCTTTTTTTCTCCCCCTTCACAGAAACTTGCCTTCATGGTGTCTCTGGGACTAGTTACTCATGACCATCTGGAAGGTAGGAAGAATGTCTTAAGTTGGTTCTTGAGCTCCTTGTTTCATGGCCATTCTGAACTGGAAGTATAGGTCCAAAATATTTCTGTATTAAATGCAGTATTTTCTTGCACAAAAGTGCGTTTGGGATGTCTGTACTCTTGATCTAACTTAGTTTGCTGTGCATACTTTTTTATTCCTCATATTACATTGAAACAAAGCAGTTGCTTATGCAGCTGAGATCAGTGGTTGGGGAGAAAGTGTATGCTGTGATGGTAGGAAGGACATTTGTGACAATCCCATTGCTTTCTGCACAACTCCTGTATCTGCAAAGTTACACCATGGATAATTTTACTGTAACCCACATCTGGATTTTTCATTTATTTCATGGGACTGTAATCTATAGTGAATGAGTTAATAGATTATAATTGGTTTTAGAATTTAAACTCCTTCATCCTATACAGTGAAATACAGCTTAACATTTCAATGGCTTGCATATTTCTGTACTGTATTTATTTTTAAGTATCAACAAAGTTACCAGAGGCTTTTCATTTTAGATCCCAATTACACTGACCATGAATTTAAAACGTCTTAGTCATGGAGTACTTGGCGAGAAGATGGCAGTCATTTCATTAGTTACTTGAGCACTGTATTTATATTCCTTGTCAGCTCTTAGTTTTCAAAGCTTCAGAAATTAGAGGTATAACAAAGTTGCCTATATTCAGCATGATTGGTGTTCTGTAGAAATCATCACAGCCCTCCTCACATGCAAACTGAATTCTAAGGACTTTTTATAATTTCTGAGACCCATTGTTTTCTAACCCGAATGCTTTGTTTTACAAGAAATCCAAAGTAAGCGACAAGAGAGGAAAAGAAGAACAACAGCAAATCCAGTGTACAGTGGAGCCGTTTTTGAGCCTGAGGTATTAATTTGTTGCTGGGGGAAGCTGGTATTTTCATTCTGAGCTTGTGTGTCTTTCTGCCATGTTGCTACCTCCTAAGCTATCTCAGTTCTAACTAGGCAGGCAAGCTATCATTTATAATTCAAAAGGTCATTGCAATGATATGACCCTCAGATTTTTGAATAGTAAATACATTGGGGTGTTCTTCTAATACTTATGTCTTTTTCTGCCTATGTAAAGCTGACATTAAATGGCAGTGTGTCTACCAGTAGGTCAGCTTGTGTATCAGCCTGAAGCAGTCCAGATGTCAGAAGTAGTGTAAAAAAGCTAACCTTTCTGAAGTTGTGCTTCAGAAAACAGAACAGCCAGTAATCTCACTTAGTACTACTGTGCTGTTCCTCAGCTATTGCATATAGTTATTGCCAAAAATGTTAGCCAACAAAAATTATTATATTCTTCCCTGCAGCGCAAGAAGAGTACAGTCACATACCTGAACAGCACAATGCATCCTGGGACACGTAAAAGAGGTGAGGTACACTTAGACCTGTCTCCCTGCTGTATGCCTCTTCCTCCATCTTGCATTTGCAGTCCCCTAGTTGATTTAGAAGAGCAAAACAAAGAAGGACTCTACAGTACTTCATTTGTCCAGTAAATTTCCATGGTAGACAAAGATCATGACTTCTAGGGATTAACATAGCAGGTTTTATTAGGCAGCTCGATGTTTCATTTCAGTTTCACTCTCCAAAAGAAAAAAAAAAACAGAGCAAAGTGAAAGGTGAGATGTTTGAACATCATTTAGTCGTTTAAAGCTGCTGTCAAGATCCTCTTGTTAATAACTAAATCGTATTGTTACTGTAAAGAGGAAGGTGGTTATGGAAAAAGTGTCTGTGCCCTGAATAGGAGAGGAAACTTAGTGTGACAGAAGCCTTGTTCCCCAATGGGAGTAGAGATGGGTCCTTCAAAAGAATTTATCTTGAGCAAGAAAGGTTATCATGCTCATACTGAGCACTTTTCTGCAACCAGAGTGCCACTTGTCCTAAAATGAGAGATGATCTTTCATATAGGTATGCAGTGTTATTCAGTAGAAATCCTTTTGTAGAACAGGTGAAATTTTAAGACTTAGATTATGGAGAAACAGATGAGTCAGAACAGCATAGGAGAGAACGTGATACCATTTTTTGTGCATGGCATCAACCACACATACATGTCAATCTTTCCCTGTTTTTTGATGATTTTCTGCAGTCCTTAAAGACTCCTAACACCTTCTCTACTCCTGAGTTTGCTGTCTAAAAAAAAGTCATCAATCAGATTAAAAAACCCACAGTCCTACCTAGCACTGACCAGTTCCATTATCTTTGTTTTTTGGCTGCAAGGTCAAATATTCATTTGATATGTGCTCTCCTTGATACACCTCTTCAGTCCAGCAGGCAATGTGGCAAAGCTGACACTTCTGCAGCTATGCTGTTTCTAAATAAAAGGCATCAGTCTCTACCGCCATCCTCTAATAACATTAAATGTATTTTTTAAAATTACATGATGTAGATCTTATAGAGAGGAGAGTTTTGCATTTACTCTGTGGATAAGTAAATATTCCTTCTCCTAGTAATGATTTCTTAGTTCTGTTTTATAACTCATTGTGAGCAATTACTGTATCAATGAAAACAATTGCATGCTTTTGTACTTGATACTCTCTTAGCCTGTTTTTGCACACTGACTGCTATTATACTTTCTTTTTTTTCTCACACCCTGTTGTGAGCCTGTACCTTGCATCAGCACCAAATTAGTAGCACACATTTTCAGTTGACAAAAGATTTGGTTATATACGTCTGTTTTGTGATTTAGTATAGCAATATATTAGGTGAAAAGCTTATGCAAGCATGTGCCCTTGAGAGCTTTAGTTTAATTCTAGATGGTGCTGAGCATGTCAGAAATTTCAGCCATGGACATCACTATCAGAAATCCGTTTCCAAGGACATACTTAGTTCTGGAACCTATCCAGACCTTAAATGCAAGGTTTAGCATGTTAATAGGTATAGACTGACAATCTGTAAACATAAGATCTGGGGAATTATTCCTAGATCCTAACTCCTTTATGTTTACATATCCATAAATTACCCTGGAGAAGGGAGGCAGAAATGACAGTTGCATACTGTTTTTTTGCTGTCTTGCTTTGCATACATAATTTTATGAATTGTTACGAACACATTTTGCATTTCTGCTAGTCTAAAGGAGCACATAGGAGTTGTACATAATCAAACATACTTGTCTGAGAAAGTCTAAGAAAGAATACAGAATTTGAGGAGGGTTACAGTGGAAGACCAGTGGTAGGTTACAACTGGTAGTGCTAGTGTTAATGGGTCAGACAACAGGACCTGTTCTTGAGGTAGCCTAATTTAAAAAATGTATTGGTAGGGTAGAAAGTGCTGATCTGTGGGTGAGTGGGTTTAAAAAAGGGGGAAGAAAAGGAGGGGGTTGGTGAGTGTTGGCCTCTGATAAAGGACTTAACCTTTGTGTAGATTTATGCTGGCACTAGAAAGATAGGGAGGTGTGGAATAACAGTAGAAAGGATTTAATAGTAGTTATTGTAGCTTGTCTCTAGCTTTGATGCCAACATGTTTTCCCTAAAAACTGAATAGCCTCATTTCTAGGAGTGGCAAGTGTCCCCATGCTGCTTTTGTGGGAGTGATTCTTTGACCTTCTACAGAGCTTATTTCTATTTCCTTCTGAAATACATCTTTTAAATGTTCTTTCCTTGCAAAATTCTACTTAAAGATTTCTAAAAAATGTTTAAATCTTTGCTTCTGTCCTTCTACTTGTAACTTTTATATTAACTTCCTCTCTGTGCTACATCATTTCCTTTTTCACGCTAGCCAATGAGGACCACTGGCCAAAGGTATGTAAGATCATTTTTCCTTTTTTTTTGTTTTTTTTTGTTTTGTTTGTTTTGTTCCCTGTTGTTAATATGTAGGTCGTCCACCTAAATACAACACGGTGCTGGGGTTCGGGGCTTTGACCCCCACATCCCCTCTGTCCGGTTATCCTGACTCCCCCGACAATGAAAAGACAGAGACCACATTTACTTTTCCCGCAGCTGTTCAGCCTGTGTCCCTGCCTAGCCCCAGCTCCACAGACGTAAGTAACTCATGGGGCGGGGGGTTACTTTTAGAAAGGTATGCAGAAACAGCCACAAGGAAAATCGTTACAGATTTTGTTTCTTTAGTCTCACTCATCATTTGTCCTGATTCAGTGCAGTGAAATGGTCTAGCATTCTTTTAACACCCTTCCTTTTTCCTCCTGCACCTATGTTCTTATCCTGTGGAGATTTTATTTATAACTCCTTCAGTGGATTGAAACATTGGGAGGCACCAGGCATGCCAGATGAGCTCATTTCCTTTGTGCAGTGTCTGAGATCTTGTCTGACTGAATTGAATCTGTCATCCATGAAAAAGGGGGAAGGGGAGAATGAAAAGTATTACTTACAGACCATAATAACAAAAAGTTGGGGTGTTTCTGTAATGGGAGAAGGAGGGAAACTGCTTGGATCACCCAGGACAGCCAGGAGCAGTGTTCACAGCACTGGTTGTGGCAGTTCTGGTGTACTGGCGTAGCTAAATTCATCGCCCCTGTGGTCAAATCGCAAAATCTGTCTTCAGTGAAATCAGGACATTTCGTTATAATTTATGAAGAACTGAGTGTTCTTATTTTAAGTTAATTCAAAGTTAAGATTTGTACTCAAAGCACAACCTTTTTTAAGTTGTTGAGAACTGTCCAGTTATTTCATTGTTTCTATTTCTTGCAAAAACATGATGAAAAAAATTAAAGGTCATGCATAAACTTTAGAAGATAAATAATGTGGGAAGAATTGGACTGAGTTGCTATGTAGGTCCAAAATGACATAATGAAGGGACTGTATGCTATGGTTTGTCTGAAAGCATACTGTGACTGTTCAGTATGGGTGAAACAATTCATTGCACAAAAATTCTCAGTAGTTGTAGTGTACTTCCAGTGAAGTGCTTGCGTTTTAATAACTAGTACTTACTGGGCACAGTTTAAAAATAAGGAGGTACTTGCTTATTTCTTCATACCAGTGCTGCAAACTCCTTCTGCAATCTGAGTCAGAGCGGGTTTTTTAAACATATTATCACATATAATTGAGGCCCAACCATTTGAAATGGGCTTTAAGGAAGAGTTGGGCCACTTTATTTTCATCTATGCAGTTGCACCACTGTAAGTACATAGACTGAGAGGCCAGCTCTACTGGCCACATATAATAGGGAATAGAAGCCAACTTCTTGCCTCTGAACTGCATTTGTTCTACAGAGGTAACAAGAATAGAAATAATAAAAGTGTGTCTGAGTCACTGAAATAAATAGATGCAATTCTGATACCCAGGGAATATGTATGTGAAATTAAAAGGTTCTCTTTTATATAGTCACTTTTGAGAGCAGAATAGCACTTGACAGTAAAAACCCTTTCCTGACAGTCAAATGAATGGGATTGTGCCACAGCCCCGCAGGGAGAAGGTGGGGCAGCTCCATCTCCGGGGACTTTTAAAAGTAAACATTACAAACAACTAGCAAACATTCTGGAGAGCACATTTTTTTACATTGGCCCCAAGAGGAGGACTGGATAATGTGGTGGGGGTCTTTTCCGTCTCTGACTTGTGTGTGTATACTGCTGAGTCTTTTCCCACTGTGTAAGAGCTCTCAAAACAGTACAATGAGTTGTTGCCCTGTTTTCTGCAGTGCCTGGTGGCAGCAAGCTAAATCAAGAATAGTGAATTTCTGTAGCATTCAAATAGAGTTCTGAATGCCCTGAATTTTCTGAATTTGGATAGTATTTAGGCCTAGGTTCTGGATTGCTTTAATATTCATTAATTAATGAAAATAGAAGTATTTTAAAGGAGACAATGGAAGATTACATGGCAGGTAATTAACATTCTCTCTTACCTAAGCATATTATAATATAGCACAGTAGCACTCTTTCCCCTTCAGAATCATACAAAAATCTCCTTTAACATGTTTCCAGACAAGTCGTTTAGTTTATACATATGCAACAGCACTAACATTTTTGTGGGTTTAATTTTTTGAAAGAATTTTATCCCAAAGTCCTATTCAATGCATATTCGCTATCAATTGGGCTAATTTGGTAGACTTTTCAGAAATATTTGGTATTGAATTCCATATAAAATAAAATACATGTAAAAGCAGAAAATGTATTTCAAAGTGCTCATAAAAATATTTTTAATTAAAAATAGACTATTAAACATTACAGCCTCCAGCTTTTGGGGACCTAAAAATGAAAACACAAGTGCATGCCTAAGTTAAAGGCTATTTCAGAAGTCTCAGTTAAAACAATTGAGCAGTTCCTTAGACAGATATAGAAGAAAACTGCAGTTTTGCCCATCTTTAAAGTATTTTTGCATTAATTTGCTGAGAAGGTCTAATTCCTATAGGCTTTAGAATGGAAATTTTATATTTAGCACTTGAGTAATCTTTGTCTTTAGCCAACCTACGAAAATTACATATCAGGCCAAGCACTTGGCACCAGGCACCATGGCCCAGAACAACCTTCTTGGCTTTCTCCTGAATTGTCATTCTCTGAATGACAGGGATAAAGTTTGAAGGGAGGATGAAGCAGGAACTTGAGATGGGATTGGTGATAAGGACCGAGGGGTAGAAAGTAGGAATAGAACCTGGGAAAAGGAAGGAAGTAATGCACTAGGCAGGATTGAGCAAAACTTCTCTTTTTTTTTTTTTCTTTTTTTTTTCTTTTTTCTATTTGGCAATTGGTTGTGAACCACTTGGTTATGTATGATTCTCCCACACGCAGTAGTGGCATATTTACTTGGAAGACAGCAATTGCCTTTGACGGTCAATTACTCAGCAGTAAGAGTAGTGCAGAAAGCTCTGTTCTAGTGATGGTTCAAGTCTGTGGTCACAAAATGCCTTTTTATTAGTAAACTTTTCATATCAAAACAATGTTTGAATTGAAAGGAGCATTAGAGAACATTCAGATTGCAAAGTCAAGCCCATAAAAGTTAGGAAATGCCAGAATTATTATTGCTTCTGATAACTTAATTCACTTACATCATACATTATGATCGTCTTTATTTATATGGTCATGAACAGTTCCTGTTGCAGAATATTCAGTTTTCCCATGTTGTTCCAGTGAAATGTACATATACATAATACATATTCAAACACACAAACTACATATACTTCTGATTTGATACTGTATTATTCAGTTCTGTTGCCTAAAGCCAGGCCCTGCTGCTCTAGACATTTCACAAAAATAAAGAAAACTGTTAGCTGTCCAAAAAGCTTTCATTTATTTTCCTGGTCTCTTGTTGCTGAGGAAGTAGAGCAAAAAGTGACATTAAATCACCTTTTATGGTCTCTGTTCTGAAATTATTCTTCAGTCTCTTCAGCCTGTAGCATGTGTTAGAGCAGCCTCGATGAGCTCTGCTCCAGCCTAAGTTGGCTGCCTGTAACCTTCACAGAGCTGGTCCAGAAGCTGAGATTAGTGGGGTGCATGTCACAACATCAAATCCTGCCCCCCTTTATGCATAGATTTATTAACTGCCCAGAAAATCTGGGACGTTTCTCTGGAATCAAACAGTGGCTGGGATTTTGGTAAGGCTGGTTATTGATTCTGAGGAAATGCCCTGAATTTTGCATTACCAAAAATAGGGCTGTAGATTTTGTGCACGTGTGTTGTCATCTCAATGCGTTCAGCCACACTGCACACTGATCAGCTGTGTCACTTCAGGTTTTGCAGCGTTCAGTTGAATTTAGAAGGTTCTGGGTCTAAATTTCTAAATGTCTCCCCTTCAAGAAGCAACTGCATGTGTCTCTTGTGTAGGTCTCTTTCTGCAGGGCATTAGACAAAACAGGTTTGGTTTTCAACAGACCAATAATTGTGCACCTGAGCCAGTTAACCAAATGCCATCATGTAGTCTGTGGCAACCAAAGCATCTTAACGCATGTAATTCTTTACAATGAGAATGTTCTTCTAAAACGTGAGAATTTCCCTCTTAAATTTTTCCTTAGGTTGCAGAGGATTTTGTTTTAGCTTACATGACATCTCCTGCCTGCCTTCTTTTCCTCGTACTCACAGAATGCATGATCGAGGAAAAGAAGTTCTTCCCAGCCTGGTTACACAGATCACTTCACAAGAGGCATGAAACGTCACTCATTTAATTCTTCATTTAACACTGAGGAACATTTTGGTGTTAAAGGATGAAATAATGCCATAACCCAGCTCTCAGTGATCCCTGGGAGTTACGGAACCAAAACATGGCACTGAAAATTCACTAAAGATTGATCCTTTACAAAACAGGACATCAGTGCTAACCTTGGAAATTAAGAGAAGAATAGACTCCCCTTTGAAGAAAGGCCGCATCAGCAATAGAGCCGGGAAGTAGAAACCTGAGCAGATTGCTTTTGTGTCATTCTTCTAATATGTTTAATATTTTATCCATAGTAGAGATTAGTGTCATTTTTCTTGCCTGGCAACTTAATGTGTAAGTGCACAGCCAAGTCTGCTATCCCTCCAAATTGATAGAACTTATTCACGCACGTGAAAAGACTGTACAGGTCAAAATGAAACATTGCGCATGTTGATATTTCATACAGGGGGAGTGTGCACGTGCAGTTTGAGTCCACACACACATAGCGATCTTGCAGATCTGGTGTGTGTGAAACTTTGTCCGAAGTCGGTGAGAAGCGTGTATTTCAGACTCCAGGTGGGGCCTTGAGTATGTCAGGTTGCCAGGACAGCCCACAGGCAGTGAGAGGAGAGGGCTGCCGTGCCCCTGTCCTCTGTGGATGCTGAGCCATCTTTCTTTCATGCCTCTTTGTTCAAATATCCAAAACCCAAAGAAAACCAAACAGAACCACCACCCCCCAAGCATGAGATGGGAGTAAGAGGAGGAGAGAGAGAGAGAAGAAAAAGTGACTAAAATCAGACCTACCTTTCTGGGAAGTTAATAACTGTAGAAAAAAATTCTCTCTGATGGTGATGCAATAGTAACTAAACCTAGGTTTTTTAAGAGACAGTAATGTTTTCAATTCTTTCTTTAATAAAGCCCTTAGAAAATCTCTCTTAGTATTCCCTCATCCTGGCTCTCAGCCTATGTTAGTGATGAAATATAAACCACTCTCTGTAGAGAATAAGAAAATTTTGAGTCACAACTTTTTTGGTGCAATTTGAGGTAACCTAAGTGAAGTAAAAAGAATTGTCTCAGAACATAATTCATTCTGTTCTTTCTCATTTACAAGCACAACACCTTTTCCTTCCAGTTTCATTTTTAAAGGTGACCTAAATATTTGACAGTGTTTTTTTAAGTCACTCAGTTGGGGTTTCTTACACACTATTACTGGCAAGAGACAGCCTCATCAGCATTCCCGAAGCGGACTTGTGCTTACATCCAGAAATTAGAAGGGTTAAGAAAGTGGGTAGCTCATCACTTTAGGCAAAAAAACAAAACAGGGTAAAGGAAGAATCTTACAGGCTAGGGGCAGCAGTTTTTAGGAGAAGCTATGGTAATAAGTGTTGGCTGTAACATTTTGCCTTGGGAGGACAGAGGGAGTGTTTGGGAGGACAGATGTCAGTGTTTCTGACATCCTGACTGGTTTTCCTTTCACATCCTAAAAAGGGTTTGACCATTTGGAATCCCATTAGACGTAGTTTGTGCTGTAAACTTTGCGTTCAACTAGGATGTAGATGTCAAAGGTCAAAGTTCACTTTTTGCCTTCTCTCTCTCTTTCTCTCACCCACACCCCTTCCCCTCAATTTTATAGGGCGATATCCATGAGGATTTTTGCAGTGTTTGCAGAAAAAGCGGGCAGTTGCTGATGTGTGACACATGTTCACGTGTTTATCACCTGGACTGTCTGGACCCGCCTCTGAAAACCATTCCCAAGGGCATGTGGATCTGTCCCAAATGTCAAGACCAGGTATTGTTTGACAGACAGGGAGACTTGTATGCAGTGCACTATAAAGATTTTACCGTGTTAAAGAAAATAACCAGATCACTTGGCTTACTGAACAAATCTATTTGATCTGTAATAAGGCTTGTGTGAATTTGATCGAATTACCTCTGTTGGGATGCATGCAAATACAAAACTATTAAGTCTTGCTCCCAGATTTGGGGTCCTCATTGGTTACCCTTGTTTTTGCTCTTCTTCTGGGCCAAAGCACACAAACTTTTGGGAAAGGTTCTCTATGACCCATATAGATTTTCCTGTTCATCTTAAGCTCCTTGTTTCTTCAAAAGTTACTAGTATATTCTTCTGGACAAATAAATAAAACATTTGCACAAGCCTACCTCAATAGACAGAGCAAATGTAAGCCCATTTACTCATATAAATCAAATGTCAGACAGGTTGTCTTCAGTGATCTCTGAATCATAATAATCATAATATCATCCAGTATCAGTATAATGAGGGTAGGCGAACAGTTTGGTTCTTCCTTCCACATCCCTTTCTGAAAGTACACAATTGAAGTGAACAGATGATATTTTAATATTTTGTTTATAATTGCATTGAGATTACAAGACAAAGAAGTAAACTATTGTATTCTTAACCCTTACATGGAACTCCAGAAGTTGCAAAGGATTGCTGATAATCAGCAGCGTGAAGCCGTTAGCGTTCTGTGTGATAGTGATATAGCATATTGCTTGGTCGCCCACGTGACCTTCAGTTAGCCAGATGGTAACGTAAGAAAATAGCCTGTTAGAAGATGCTGTTCAGAAACATGAAAACGCAAAACCCAAATGGCTTGGTCAGTAGTTGCAAGTGAGGAGGGGGTTTTACCACTTCCCTACTCACGCTCTTGCCTACTCTGACCTTATCCCTCCTCTTCATACTTCTGTGATAGTTTCCCACAAAATTAGGGGGAAAAAAAATCTGAGTTATTTCACTGTGAAGTGACCAAGCCCTCTCTCTTCTGAGACATCCCTCTGATTCACTTATTCAAAAGACATGATACATGTCTTTCTTCTCAAAATAAAGTTTGTTAGGAAGGAATATGTAGGAAGGATCTGAAAAACATAAATGGTGCTTACCCTTATAAAGAGGGTTTGACAACTCTATTAAGATGATTCTGATAAGAAGGGGAGATAGGACAGTTTCATGTTTTACTAGCCAGGAAGCGTGATGTTTAACTATATGGTGTGGAGGCTGCTCTGTGCCATGAAAAGTTTTCTCCCAGAACAACTAAGATCAGCAATTTGTCTGAACCATGAAATAATGTTTATATCTTCTGGCAAGTTTGAGTTCAGATATATTATCCTTTCATTCCTCTTTTAAGTTGTTTGGTTTCATTAGTAGAGTTTATTTGTGGCTAT
Source organism: Theristicus caerulescens (assembly GCA_020745775.1). Lineage (NCBI taxonomy): Eukaryota > Metazoa > Chordata > Aves > Pelecaniformes > Threskiornithidae > Theristicus > Theristicus caerulescens. The sequence continues at coordinate 28,338,868 of CM036564.1, forward strand.
GGAGGGAATTTGAGAAAATGCTGACATTTGTAAGAAACAGGCCTGCTTTGTGGGAGCCACAATACAGTTGTGAATAATTCCCTCTGTTAAATCTCAGAACAGGTCTGTGAAGCTTCATGTTAACAGAGCTGAGACTAATGATAGCCATAAAAGAAAATTTTCAGTCTTTCCCTCTCTTTTTTGTTTTCCTAGAGGTAGATCGTGTGCCAGCTAAATCTCTAAATGCTTTTCTTTCAGATGTTAAAGAAGGAAGAAGCAATCCCATGGCCAGGAACTTTAGCAATTGTTCATTCATATATTGCATATAAAGCAGGTAGGAAAATGGGGAACACCACTTTGTTTCACTTTTAATAATGGAAGATGCTATTTCGGGAATGGGATAGAATGGTACTTCCTTTACAATAGGAAATTAAAGGGGAGGAACCTTAATCACTAGTGAAGTGAAAACAGCAGTCTAAATATTTAAGCCTTCTGTGATGCTTGTTTATGGAGGTGAAATTTTGGGTGTGATTTAGTGCACAAGTTGTTGAATTGGCTTCAAACACAATTACCCTCTTTACATGAACCAGTTTAGAGCCTCTGTCCACTGTCCTGTAACAGGAACATTTTAAATATTCTGATTAATATTCTGTTTTGTAGCAAAAGAAGAGGAAAAACAGAAACTACTTAAATGGAGTTCAGATTTAAAACAGGAAAGAGAACAACTAGAGCAGAAGGTCAAACAGCTCAGCAATTCTATAACGGTGAGTATTGCCCTCCCAAATAGCTCTGCACCTGTGTTCTGGTGCCAGAATGCAGAGAGAAAACTATAGAGTGACTCCATGTACTAGACCTGTCTTCCACTGGATTTACTGAGAACTGAGTGAGCGCTTTCCTTTGCTTTTTAGGACTTTGGGGAGCAGGAATGAAATACAGGCAACATATACTTAGATTGAGTCACTTATACGTGATCCATGCTGACTGTATATTGTAGATGTGTGGTGACCTGTAGTATCAGCAGGTGACAAACATGACCCAGAGCATTACCGTCTGTGGGCAGTAGATTAAGTCAAATTCTTCAGTGGCTCACTTAAATATGAATAGTTGGGCCTCTCTGTGCAATAAGAGTTACAGTCTTGGTGTGCTTTCCAGACCTTCCTAATACAAAAGTGAGCATTTACTCATGACTGGCTCTCGGGCTCTTGACATGTTGCCATGCATAATATTAATTAGACAATGTCATACTTCTAACCAGAAGCTGTAGTTTCCACCTTAGTTTATCGCAGTAATTGGAGCATACATATTAATTTGCTCTCTCTTCTCACCTTAATAGGCAAATCAGGCTCCTGAGTTACCAGTGTAAAGTTTGAGCCCCTCACTTAGCATAGCCCTAGTCAGTATCATGGAATGAAAAATACTGAAATCTCTTATGTGGCAGCATCTGTAAGGCTGGATATATAAGTACAGACTTTCTTTTTAAATACAGATGCACTTTCCGGTCTGCCTGTCTTTACCTATTAGAACAAAAGTCAGTGTCCCATGTTTAAAGACCCGTAAATACTGATGATACAAATAAAATGACTGTGAGCAAACAAGTACTGAGAGGTGCTGGTTAGCAGTTTTGGAGGCTGTCATCTTCTGGTTAGCAGTAGCTGGGCATAACCTGAGCAGCACTAGAGCACTAACACTGTTTCTCAGTGATGTACCCAGGCAGATGCAAGCCCTTAACATGAGGGATTGACAGTAGGTAAGGAGAGTGGTTTATTTTCTATGATCAAGTCATTGTTTATACTTTCATTGGAACTGTCCAAAAAAGACACATTGGGTCTAAATATTGTGGCGTTTTTACAATGCCATGAACTGCATGTGGAAAGAGTAAAGCTGAAACCAACAGTGTCTGGAGATCAGCATGGATAAAGGGTTTAAAAAATGTAGGAAGGTTGCCATCTTCATGTAAGAACCTGAATGTTACAGACATAGCTACCTTCTCCTCCTTTTTGAGAGTTTCAAATATAGATATAAGCAGTTTTTCCACCCTTGAAACATCATTTGTGGGCTTTTTTTAAAGTTATCTTACCCTGACTCTTAACTGATGAGCTAGCTAGGTTACTACCGCTTCTGAGAGAAAGAAGTGGCCACAAAATAAGATTTTCAAGTGAAAAAGGGCTTGGTTTTCTTTTCAAGTGCCCCTTTATTTATTGAGAGGAGGAAGTGATGTTCCTGCTCAAATGTATGTGAAAGCAAAGGCTGTATCCCATTAGCAGCATGCACACACACTGTCAGCAGTCAGCTGCAGTAGGATGCCTGAGTTTGCAGATCTGAGCTAAAGAAATTTCGGCAATGCAATACTAATAGAAAAATAACAAAGTTTCCCTTCAAAAGGAACACATAAGGATGGAGCTGTCTGTGTGGATTTGCAAAACACCTTGGGATGAAAGGGGGCCATACCAGGTGACAGCTACACACTGGCAATTTAATTCCACAGCCTGCAAATACAAATTCTCCTGTGAACACAGCCCTTTTTCTTCTAGGCTGGGAAAGTGAAATTGTAGCTGCAGTCTTTTCTGCATACTTACTTTTAGATCTGTGAACATCATATTCCTTCTCTTACCTTCTTTCGTTCATAAGCTTGAACTTATTACTGCTTTTCTGTTTTGCTGCAGAAATGCATGGAAATGAAGAATACCATCCTTGCAAAACAGAAGGAGATGCACAGCTCCTTGGAGAAGGTAAAACAGCTGATCCGCCTCATCCAAGGCATCGACCTTTCAAAACCCATAAACTCTGAGGTCAATTCAGTAGCCATCTCCAACGGCATGGACTCCACTAACAATACTAATGCTGCCACCTCCACCTTAGCCCCCTCCCCTTCCCAGAGCTGCATGGTGAACTGTAACAAGGGCGATGAGACTAAATAACACAATGAAGTTAAGAAGGGGCCAGGGGAGGTGGCGGCGAGGAGGAAGAGCAAAATAACGAAACTCTAGAAAAGCAAAACCGGATTTCTTCTGGAAAGTGCAGAATTCTTTAGTTCTTTGGTTCCAGAGAGAGCGTGAAGATGCTTGTGCCAGGCGGCACCGGAGTTTGCCAATCGATCCTTCTTATTCTGTGTGTACATGCAAAGTTTGGATCATGTTACATGAATAGTGCCAGCTGGGGGTTCTTTGCCAGCACCATGCCAAGTGAAATAATATATTTACTCTCTCTATATTTTACACCAGTGTGTGCCTGCAGCAGCCTCCACAGCCACTATAGGTTTGTTTTATTTTTGTTTGGGGTGAGGAGCAGGGATGGGGGAGGAGAGCAGGTTTCAAATCCTTATTTGCAGAACAGTTTGTTTAGCTAGGGGAAAACAAAAGTCCAAAGAGCCTGTGGGCTTTTCCTGTTTCTAAACTCTCAGTACTATTAAACCAAAAAACCAGAAACATAAATTATCAAATCCCAGTGCCCAGAAGGGACAAGTCTATCAAATAAGCAGTATTTACTATTGTTTAGACAGGAGATGTACAAAAGGAAAGGAGATGGACTTTTCACTGAGTAACCAGCACATGTACAGGCTGAAGATCTACTGTCCCAACAGCTTTGGGTTAATCCTATTTCTTCACATTAAACAACAGACATGCTTTGCAGAATTGGTTTGGGTCCTCACACTCATCCGGAAAGCCTGTGTTGGGAATGGGAAAATAGAGGGCCAGAATCCAGGGTCAGCTTGGAGCATTGGACGGAGGTGTCCCAAGAGAAAATGTGCATCGATTACTTGAAAATGAGATTCCAGCCCTTTTCTATATTTATAAACAACAAAGGTATCCTGAACAAAGTAGCACATGACCCAGATGTGTGAACTGAACAGAGAAATGTCCTTTTCTTTCACTTCCTTTCTCTTCTTTTGGTAACAAGAACTAAATAAGGAATAGAAAAGCTGTTTTTCAGGCTGACAGTCTAATTAAAGAGGTAGATGGGACCTTGCATGGTATAGATTAGAAGTAATAGTGTCAGTGAGATACAGTGAGTCTTTGTGAGTCCTTGTGTCATCGTTTTGGGCACTGTTTTTTTATGCAAGGGCAAAATCTTTGTATCTGGGGGAAAAAAAACAACTTTTTTAAATTAAAAAGGAAAATAAAAGATATTGAGGTCTTCCTAGTGTTACTTAAAATAAGATCAAGGTAAGAAACATTGTAAAAAAAAAAAAAAAATTACAAAAGTGCTATTTGTTTCCTAAACAAGTGATTTCTATTAAAAAGGTGTCAGAACTGGAGAAAATGCTGTGTACTTAGAATTTTTTAACACAGACTTTGCTTATTTATGATGACATTCTGCTGTGTTTGTGTTTTAAAATCCAATGGGACAGTTTCCATAGATTATACCATACATGCTACTGGCTGAACTCTAAAGAGAATCAAATCCTACAGTGCTGGATCTCACCCCACCTGGAGGATCTGCCAGGCTTGTCTCTGCTGTTACTGTATCTCCCCCATTCTTTCATGTGTTCATAACCCAGAGAAAAGCAATTGGCAGTGTGCTTGTTTAAGGCTTTTATAGTTTGTGATATAGACTGATTAGAGCTTGAGAATGAAGGGCAATGAGTTGGCTGGGCTGAAATCGCCTTCTGTTATATCCTCTTGTTTAAGAAGTTAATCTCTTGTGTATAATCTTTTCACTCTAGATAGCAAATCTTGCCTTGTGCTTCCTATTATTGTGAGGTCTGTCTCAGTTTAGAGTGCTGATTCTGGTCACTTAGGGTTGTCCCCCAGAGCTGCCTGGTTTCACTGCTGCATATATACATTTGGGCAAGCCCTGTTTCCACTGGAAGTACTGGGAAAACTCCCTTTGCTTCCAGTGGGAGCAGAGTTGAGCCACTACACATGCAAGGTGAGGCAGAGTCCCTGGTGTGGTGCCCTTGAGAGCGTGTGTTGGGTGGCGAGGCAGACCTGCTCAGCTGTTTCTAGTGGAAGACAGAAAAGCTTTGGATTTCAGGGATGCATTTCTGAGCGAGAAGAAGTGAATACTCCAGACACTACATAGCCTGAGAGAGTCTCTTTGCTGCCACAGCCAAGTATGCTTCTGCGGGATTCTTGGAGCTGTTTTCTTCCCTCGCCTTTAGGTTGCCCTTCTGCCCTTTAAGGACTTTATTCCTTCTATAGGAGTGTGCACTATTTTAAGCTCTGAGCTCAGAACTGATATCCCGAGTTCTCACATTTGTCTGTAGTTGGGAGAGTGACTCTTACGTGCACTTCTCAGCTGAACCTGTGATAACCTCGACTCTGTCTTTTGATGTTTGAGCGCTGTTCTGGAACTAGCAGAGCTGGAAGGATAAGTTAGCACAAGTGGCAGGGAGACAGCTGGGCAGACAACGTCAAAACCGATCAAACCAAAAATGTCCTTGCATCAATCCAGTTACCAGTGGGGGTCATTACCATAGGGCAGCACTGGGCCAGCAACCCATAGCATTTAAAAAAAGGACTATGTATTACAAGGGATGAAGAGAAAAAACAAACTGAACATGAGCCTCCTTTCTTTAGAATATGAGCCAGCAGCTAATGGCCAGATACTCAGGAGAAAATGCCTTTTTGGCCAGGTTGGTCTCTAGTTGGCCACTTGGGTAATTCTTACAATCATCTGAAGCATCAAGTACGTTCCTGGTAAGAGACAGCCTCTAGGGATAGGTGCGCTGAGTCTTCATGGTTCTCATGTTCTTATTTCTGGTGTTATCTTCTGAGCCCTCTTGGAAGCACTGCACTATTTTGGGCGTAGCAAGCTATGCCTGAAGACCTGATGGTCCTTCTGTTTTCTTTGCCAGTTCAGGAGGGGATGGAAATGAAATTCACTGGTAGCCCTATTTAAATTGGAGCACGGTTAACCAGCCAGGCGATGTTAAAGCAGCTATTACTGCTTTTCTGAGGCATCTGCTTGTCACCAGAACCTGAGTAGATAAGTATAGACTTTTATGTCCCTTTTGTTACAGCATTTGTGTTCCAGGCTGTAAAAGGATGCCTTTAGTTAATCATTACCTGGCAGAGAAATGATCTTAACTTAGACTTTTTGATACTGCTAGATAGTTTTCTCTCTCTTGTGCTGATCCTGTTCAGATGCTTTCCCCCCTGGCTCTGCAGCAGTATCAGTCAATAGGCAAGGAGCATTCCCAGGGCTGCACTGACACTGGCAATGATGCTGCTACATAGACACAAGTAAATTGGGGTTATCTCTGCCCAATTAGCAACAATAGGGTGGAAGGGGAATTGGCATTTGCTAAATAGAGAGGAAAATGTTTTTTTCCTAGCTGCTCTAAGAGGTTCCAATCAAGGGAGAAATTTAAACTCTTTTACAGCTTAAAGCTCAAACTTGTCTTCTGGGTTTGGATTGGTTTTTTTTTTTCTCTCATGTAATATTTAAGATAGAGTTTGTACTAAAACTTCTGTTCTTTGGGAAGCTGTCATAATGACTGGCATTTCGTATTTCCAAACTACCATCAAGATATTAACTAATTCTTATGTCATTGCTTGTCATTGGTGGGAGGTAAGTGGCTTTTAAATCTCTGTTGTAAAGGAGGAGATGAGACCACAGAGGAAGCTCGTATCAGAGACAGTTCTGGCTCTCAGCCCAGTGCTAAGGGCTTTGAGAAGTCACCCTGCTTCTTTGCACAGAAATAGACTAAGCATCGCAGAAGTAGTTTTTTCCCTTCTCCTTGCAATCTGTTCTTTAAACAGCTGGAAAGGTGTGTTGTGGTCAGAGTGGGAAAGCAAACATGTGACCTGACTAGAAGAATTAGTATTATCATTAGTATTCTCATTATCTTCATTTAGAGCCAGCAGTGGTTTTTAGTGCTGTACAAAACGCGGTAAAGGCAATACCTCTAGGGATGACTGGCAGGTAGGGTGAGTAGCATGGATGATTCTTCGAGGACATCATTAGCCAGGAGTTACCACGTTGGTAGGATGAACTAATGGTTTGCACGAGCAAAACAAGGACTTCGTTGCAAGCAAGTTTCTGTCGGTGGGGATATGAATTAAAAGCCACTAACCTAGAAATTAGAGAGATGATAATTTTATGGGCAGATCTGTTGGTTTTGTTCTGGTAGAAAAAAACAATACTGTATTTTGTCCTTCCTAGCTGACCAGGCTTAAGAAAGCAAATCTGTATTCCAGCTGTCTAGAAATGTGAACCCTAATTCTGACCTCCTTGGCCTCAAATCATCTTTTTCCCTGCACTGTTGCAGAGACAGCCCTGAAAAGCAGCATGATCAGCATTCGGGAGGACCCAGAGTGAAATCTCCCTCTTAGCCCCACCAAGCTGTGGCAGCCCACAACACAGGGAGTAAACTCTGACATTTCCTTCCCATGTGGATACGGTGGAAAATATTTGTGAATTTGCAGCACACATGTTTCTCTTTCCTTTTTTTTCCCAGCTGGGTTGTACCCTGCACTCCTTGCTTCTGAAGCACTAATGATGAATACATGTTTTTTAATGAAACATGTTTTTAAAATATCACATTCAGATGTCAAACCAAAATTCACTCTTTTACTGAGGGCCTCTCTCAGTGAGCTGCTCAGATAACCACTGAAATACCAATATTACACTTCCTTGTGGACTGTGCCCCTGTGGGCAGAATTTGTTGCGTCTTTTCAGAACTGTTTTGACATTTCTTCACCTCCATTTGTCCTCCCTTGGGATTCTGAAGATCCAGGGCAAGTTCAGCCTTGCTGCGTTACTGCAGAGAGTTTTCTGACAAGTGTGTAGAAACTCTTCAGAAGAGTCAGGAGCCTGGAGAAAGAGGAAGGTGTTTTGTCGTGCAGCTAATTCATTTGGCACTTAGGCTTGCCTGGCCAACAAACTACCTCAGCAAAGGCCATTCCCAAGCACTCCGTGGATTCTGTAGTTTCTGGCATTCAGAAGGCAAAAGGTCTCCGAAGAACCCTTCCAACAGCCAGCTAGGTACTGGTTCTGAGGGCAGGCGAGTGAGCCTCCCAGCAACACGCTGTTGGATCCTTGTTTTCAGTGGTCAGACCTGGACCAGGGAACGCCCTAAAAATCAGGTGGGAGTAGGAAAACACAAGAGCTGCAGACATCTTGTCTCCGGGTTATTGCCATCTTACTCAGATCCTTCTTTAAGCCTCAGTCCTGTTTGTAACACCTGCAGAATGGAATGTAATACTTGAAAAATATGACTGACTCTATCCTTTACATTTAGCTCCCATTTCCCCCATGTTTATCTTTCACCTGGGACAAGAACTTTCTTCATCATTGTGTCTTGTATAGGCTGAGCACATAGTTGAAACTTGCCAATAAAGAAAATTATTTATACCATGCACTGGTAAGCTTGGTAATTATAGACCCATGAAAAGACAAACACCTCTCCTAGAGGTTAATTTAAGATGTGGGCTTGTTTCAGCAAACCAAGACCTTACCCGTGTGAGGGTCCGTCTGTATCCCCTGTCAGTATTACTAAACTACCCGAGTAGTGAATGGAAAACAGGCTCGCCAAGAGCGTCGGTGCTGTGAAAATCGCTGTGCTGCGCTGGAGTGTGTCGCGTGAGAGGAGTCAGGCCAGGGCTTCTCCTCTCCCCTGGCCAGCGGTGGGTGCTGCGGGGACAAAGGAAAGGACGGAAGCCTCTTTTGAGAAGCAAGGGCAGTGAGAAGGGGTACAGCGCCAGAGACGGGCGAAAGGAAGAAGGGAAGCAGGAGGAGCAAAAGGAAGGAAGATTGTGTGGGGTAAAGCAGAGCAGAGAGAAGAAACGGAAAGAGATGAGAAGGAGGGAAAGCAAGGAAAAATCCAGGAGTGAAATAGGGCTCCGTTGTGAGGAGACTGTAACTGCAGGGATACCTGAGTTTGAAAGACTAGAACAAAAAGGCTCTTTATCCTACCTCAGTTTCTGACTTGGGTTCATCTGTGTTCCAAAAGGACCGAGTGTGGTGGGAGAAAAGAGCTGCTCAGCTGCAGATGGGGAAGGAAGTGGGCGCCAAGTCATCCCTAGCTCTGCTTCTCCTGCCGAGTCATCCCATCCTGACCAGAGCCTTGTTTGACTTCGGTGCTACAACATGGGACAAGGCAGATCAAGCAGACCTTGGGGCAGCCAGAGCCTGCTCTAATCTGGACTGAATTAATTAAAACTTTCCCTGGCTAGAAATATTCCCAGGACTAGCCAAAGGTTCAGCTCGCCAGCATGGTTGCACGTTCCTAGTTTGAGTGTCACGATCAGCCTAGCTGAAACCAGTGTCAGCTTCTAGAGGTCCTGGGTCCCGAGTGAATGGAGGAGATGATGCCGGGCAGGACCTTTGAGTCAGGTACTTCTTGGCCGTGCAAGGTTCCTGTTCTGTGGGCCATCGCGTCTGGCAGTCCTGTGCCAAAACCACTCTGTGCAGCAATGCCACCCTGTTTTCTTAGGATCTGGTTTATCTAGGGACACGTGTAAAAAGGCAGTTCACCAGAGCAGCTAGAGAGCGTCATGTGTTAAGTTTAACGTAACCCTTCAGGAGCTGAGCCTGGAGAGCCGTGCTGAGGGCCTGCACCAAGGCTACATTAAGCAGCAGCCCATGGGGCACCCTCCTGGGAGAATGGCTGTCCCGGCTGTAGTGTGTTAGCAGGGTAGTAAGCTCTCTGTGTCTGCTTAGTATCCGAGCAGGTGTCAGATGCTTCAGACAGAGAAACTCAGCCCAGTCCCCTTCTAGGAAGGAAGAAGTACTTAAGAGCATGTTTACTATCAGGAGCGCCTGGGGAACTCAAAAGCCTTGTAAGCTTGGCTCTGTCTGTCCTGGGTGGAGAGGTGGCACGGAAAGGCAGCAGCAGAAAGCAGCAAACAGTGAGCAATATCAGTCTGCTGGCATTCAGCAGACTTTTCACCAGGGGAATTTGCATCTTCTTTCTTTTTCCTAAATTTACACTGGAAAATGTAGACCTCGACCGATTCCTGCCCTTTTGTTGCCTGCCTTCTTTTATCTGTGTTGTTGGAAAAGAAATGAAGCATTGTTGCCTCTGAGCCTCGAGAAAGCACTTTTCTTAGCGAGCAACCAGAATGGCCTTGGGGGTGTAGCTCAGGCGGGGAAGGGAGGCAGTGGCTTATGCAGGTCCAGCGCTGGCAGAGGCCAGCTCCCGGGGCTGTGGTCAGTGGCCGCCCTTGATTTTGGATCCCCGGCGCTGGGGGTTGGTACTGCAGCAGCACTGGGAAGACGCTGTGCCCGTGCGAGCAAGGGCAGGGGGCTCCCCTTGCTCGTTGTCCAGGTCTGTCAGGAGGGGCGTGCCAAAACTGAGGGGAGGACAGCACTTACTTGAAAGAGAAAGGAAGAATCCCTCCGTGCCTCACATTCCCCTCCGCAAAGCGGGTACCAGCAGTTCTGACACTGCCAGAGCTGTTCGTCATGGGCTGCAGGCACGGTTGAAAGAAGAGGTACAGTCGCGCTCCGTGCTGGGTGCGGCAGGAGGCCATGTGTTTCTGCTTGTTCTGGGCTAATGCGTAATTTCTAATCATAGTCTCCTACGTTTCTTTAATTATCACTGACATCAAAACAGTGATTGACTCTAGAGGCAGGAGTAGCGTCTTACCCGTCAGCTCTCCCTTCCAGAAGGTACGTTGTCTCTGAGTTGTTCCTGATGCCATATGTGACAGGCAGCCAAGACCCTCCTTAAGGAGGGTTTTTGCTACCGCATAAAGCCCCGAGGCTCGGGCAGCTTCCCGGCAGCCCCACGCAACCAGAGCCAACAGGCAGTTGTGCCCCACGGGCTGCTTCGCTCCAGTTACAGCTGCAGGGCCCCCCCAAGCACCCTCTTACATGGCAGAGGCGCCTCTCATAGGCCCACAGAAGCAGAGCACAGGGGTGCTGTTGCAAACTCCATTAAGCAAAGATTAAGCAAGGTAACCGGGAGGGAGGCAGCTAGTGCCAACCTGTTCAGGCTCCTGCAGAGGAAGGAAACAACTTTGCAGCATTAACAGCAGTGGAGCCCGCGGTGCAGAGCCGTGGTGGTGAGCTGCAGCTTGCCTGGGAGGGCCGGCCGTGGTGGTGGGGTGGCTTCCCATCTGGTACCTCACCTTTTGGGGGCTGACCGGCTGTAATCTGCAAACACCCACCATGTCATCCGCAGCTGAGGGCAGGCGGGTTGTGAAGGCAGCTCTGCTTGTACAGAGAAAATACTCAGGCCTCTATCATGGCTTACACGTTCCTGCGATTGTGCCGGCACCATCTCAGTAGACTTGTTGATGCCACCACCCCGCCTACATGCCGTGCTTTGTCCTTTCCCCCCACACCCCCAGCGTTTTACCTGAGACCAAGCTGTAAAGCCAGAGTCCTGGCTTGGGGTCGGACCAGGAGCTGACGCTGAAGGGCGCCGTGTCCGAGCCCCGGTCCCTCCCCAGCCTGCCCGACTTTCTCCAGGTGCTTTTGGTGAACAGCCCCCAGTTCTGGCGGTGCAGCCCCCCGTGGCCGCGGGCCTGGTGCTGCCAGGGGACGGTGGCAGCTTCTCTCCCGGCTGGGTTTCCCCACGGCAAAGCCATGGCTCTGCCCTCTGTGAGCCAGCGCCGCCTGTGCCGCCCCTCTCCCCGCCAGTCTCCCGTCCTTGCAGGCCCTGGTGTAAAATGCCCTTTCTGACAGGTACCGCTCTGTTGTCACAGAATCACATCATGAGAACACCAACTCATGAGCTGGTTTGGGTTTTTTAAATATCTCTATTTTTTTTAGCCTGATGCTCATAGTGATCTGCAGTCTCTTTGCTGCCTTCAAGTCCCTTGTGGTTTCAGTTTTGGTACAAATGTGTTTAGATTTTAGCAAATTAAAGTTGGGGGGGGGGGTACAGAGCATCTGATCAATTTGTATTTATTTATTTTAACATTTTACTAAATAAAACACAATAAAAAGTCTTGTCTCCTTAGCCGTATGTACCAGGCGGGGACAGCGGGTCCCAGAGGCACCGGGGATGGCGCGGTGCCCGCAGAAAGTCCCCAGCCCCGGGAGGGGTTTCCGAGCGGGGCTCTGCACGGTGGCCACGGCGTGCTCTGGCTGGAGGCTCGCTGCCTTGGCGGGGAGAGAGGAGGGTGCTGCCTTAGTAAAAATGAATTTTAGCTCTAACAGGGGCTGTGCTCAGTTAAGAAAAATCTCCGCGGGGTCTGACTTGGTGGTTGCCTCCAGCTGGTGCCGCCCGGCAGAGGGCACATGGAGACCGAAACCGAGCTGGGTTTGCTCCAGGTACCTAAAACCTTGTAGGCACGTTTTGGGCTAAGGACCAGAGCTAGGCTGGGAAGGCATATCGGAAAATGATGGCACACAGTCCTCCTGCTACAGGCACAGCAGTACACCTTCCAAAACACCGCAGAGCCAGCATTTCTGTAGCCATCTAACCATCAGAGAAGTGCCCAGAAGAGGCCGGCTCCATCCCAGCACTGCTCCACCACCACATCTCTAGCAGAGAGCAGGCTAAGCTACTGACTAGATCTGATCTAAACCTGTGCTGTTGCTTAGCACAGAAGCAGAGCAGTATCAGCGAGCTTTGGCTGTATTAAACAAAAGCTGTCTGCTAGGGACTGGTGGGGTGGAGCTGTGCTTGGCTTCACGGTGCTCAGCAATGTCTTTCCAGCCCTTTCCCAAATAAAGCCTCAACAAGTTGCTCCTGGCATATCACCCCCGTCCTCCCTCCCCCCGCAGCTGCAAGGCTGGCAGCTCATACGGCCGAAGAGCCGGTTTTTATTCCCAACAGTCTTGCGAAGCCAAGGCCATTCAGCGGGGGAGCCCCGCTCGGTCCTGCTCCCTGCGCTGTGGCCAGCGCTGGGCGCCTGTCCTCAGCGGGCGAGGGGAAGGTCCTGCAGGTCACAGCACGGCAGCCAGCTTGACACGCTGGTCTCAGGGGCGAGCCACAGCACCGCCAGAAGAAGAAACCACATCTCTTCTACTTGGGTGCAATTAGACGCACTACATGCCTAAGCCGTGAAGCCCCAGGCTCCATGTAAGGGGCGCAGGCTGTGCAGGCAGGCTGCGCCGCCACCCTGGCTGCCAGCCCCCGCGGGCTCGATCCCACCGCAGGCGGCCACCGCCAGCTGTTTCGAGGCTGCCGCTTGGTGACACGGGCATTTCTTTTGCCTGCTGTTGCTCCCTGCTCCCCAGCCCTCCCACCGTGCCAGCCAGAAAGGGAAAAGGCTTCAAACGCGCCAGGCAGAGCAAGCCCAGCGACGCTTTTCCCCAGCCGAGGCTCAGGCTACCCCTGCATTGCTCTCCTCCCGCTGCCTTCCCTCCAGGGGACACGTGCAGGCTCGCAGCAGAAAAAAAAGTTAATAACCAGGCAGTTCTAACAAGGATGTGAAAAAGAATAAAAAAGCTTTAATTTAAAAATTAAATTAAAAAGAGAGAATAAGCAAGAGGCGCTTGTGCCCTTTCCAAACCCCGCGCTTTGTATGGCTCCTCCTAGCCGCTCCCACCATGGACGGAAATCCTACACCTGCACAGAGCTGGCTCTTGCAGCCCAGAGTAACGCTAAGGAGAAAACAGCACAGACTGCAGCAGCAACTGGCCTGGAGAGCCTCCAGGGCCACCAGCAAAATCATCCGGGAGGAAGAAAGGATTAAAAAAAACCCCAAGACACCCTAATCATTTAATTCTTATGATAAAAGTATTAAATAATTTAAATAGCGTGAGGAAAGCAATGCATCCTCTGTGCTCCAGTGTGTGATAGCAGTGGAACAGTGCCCGGCCAAGCTGCTCCCGGCACGGGGATCCCGCCACAGTGCTCAGCTACGGTCACGTCCAGTGTCAACCACATCCCTGATTGTCGACGGCAATGTCTGTGCTGCCAGAGCTGGGGAGGAGCAGGGTGGCCCCCTGCCAGGAACTTCTCCAATCACGTGCTGGCCCACGAAGCCGCTGTTTTGCCCGTCGCAATGGCTGCCAGGCATGGTCCGCAGCCCTGCCCTGCGGGGCACTGCCAGACCCGGGACAGGGCCTGTCAGTGGCACGGCTGCTCCCAGCCGGGAGGCACAGGCCTGTTCTGGGTGCTCACTGCTGGGGAAGGCAGAGAGCCCATCTGGCTCTGGGTGACTCCCACACCACCAGTACTGGGCCAACACCACTGGAGACTTTGCATCCACACGGATGGGGAGTAAAAATTATTTCGCCCTGTTAACCAGCCAGCCTCGGTCCGGGCTTGAACCAGGTCTCCACCACTCCTGGTACGCCCCAGCCCCACTTCCCAGGGTGCTGGGAGGCTTTCTCTGAGCCTGCTCCACAAAGGATGCAAAAGGATGCTCTACATCCTCGTCTCCCACTCAGCCCCAGAGGGATGTGTGGAGGACTGGGACTTGGGACCACAAAGCAGAGGCAGAGGAGGGTAAGGTACAGCTCCCAGGCTTCTCTAGGAGCCAGGCCCCAGGCTGAGGTGAGCTAATGAAGGCTGAGAATCCACATCTGCTAAAACAGGGGAGGGAGGAGACCCATCCTCCTGGCCCCCAGCACGGGGAGGTTCCCCTGTAACATCTGGCACACCAGGAGGGCTGCTCCTCTGGAAAAACCCTTGGCCATGCTGCAGCAGCTTGACCTGCAGGCACTGCCTGTTCTCGCAGCTGGCATCTTCCATCTTATCTACGGGCATCCCTTTGCCGGGCCGGAGAGGCTGTGCTGCCAGCGTTGTTCCCTTGGGCCAGGCTGCGGCAGTGGGCCGGGGCAGGAGGGAGGCCCCGCGCCCTCCCCTCTCCAGCGCGCTGCTAGCACCCCGCACCCACTGTCCCCAGGCATCACAGGCTCCTCTCGGCGGTGAGGTATTTGAGCGCAGCAGCCCCGTACCGCCGTGACAGGTCCTGGTGGAACTCCTCCCGCAGTGTCTGGAGGCAACCCCGGTACCCGGCGCTCAGGCGAAACTTGGAGATGTCGAAGCTGGGGGCATGGGGCATGTGGATCATGAAGGCGTTGGGCAGGACCAGCAGCTCATACTCCTGGGAGGCAAGAGCAACAGCCCTTACTGTCAGCGTCAGCTTGGTGGTACCAACATGTCACTGCCCGGCCAAGATCCCCCAACACCCAGTGCCTCCGTGGTGCCAGGAGCAGCCCCTCACCCACCTGCGCATCCAGCTCCATGATGTGGGACACCTTGTTCCAGCCGAAGCCCACAAACCTCTGGTCGTACTTGGGGCAGTCTCGCCTCACTACAACGTAAGGCTCGAAGTCTGGCTGCCACGCCACGCGGTACGGCACAGTGGCCGTCCGCCACTTGGCGTAGTCAGTTGGGGCATGGCCTTTTGGCCACACGTGGTACCTGCGGGGAGAGACGGAAATGAAAGACCAGGCAACACTGGCAGCTCCCCAGGACAGGCAGAGGATGCAGGGGGTCCTCTGAGCCGGCTGCCCCACAGCCCCGAGGCACAAGGGCACAAAACTGGCTTCTGCTGGGTGTGACAGCCCCGCTGGACAGCGGAGCAACTCCAGTCCCTACCTGAAGGTGTAGAGGGAGCCCATGTCCAGCATGGAGAGCAGCTCTGCTTTGGATTTGGGGAAGATCAAACGGTAGTGCAGGGTCTCAAACGCCGGCACGATGAGAGCTGCCTTCCTCTGGGGCAGATCCAGCTGCTGGATGGAGTTCCTATGGTGGTAGGAAGGGTGTGAGGTCTCCCTGGCTGTGAGCTGTGGCCACAGCCTCCTTCCTCAGCCCCTCCAGCCTGCCCAGAAGGGTATCAATGGGTTTAGACACTTTGTAGTGGTGCCATGCAGGGGCAGGAGAAACGGGGCAGCCCTCACAGCCATGGCTGCTTCCTCATCTGCTGGTGTCTGACAAAAGCAAGGGCAGGATCCCAAGGTTGAACACAAAGGGAACAGTTTCTGCATGTTGAGAACTGCTGCCCAGGGTGTTTCCTGCAAACCCCAGTGCCTGGGGAGCCTAGCAGGCTGAGCAAGAGCCGTCTGGAGAAGGACTTACCTGAGGTAATCATAGAGGCCATACATAGGCAGGAAGTCAATGTCCGTCAGAAAGACGTATGGCGTCTGCGTGTTGGCCAATGCCACGTTACGCAGGAGGTTGATGGGGTAGAACTGCCCCTCCTTGTAGACGATGTGGTAGGCGACATTGCGGCGGGCACTCAGCACCTCCGAGGCCTGGGCGTAGCGCAGGAACTGCTGAGCCTCCGCGTCCGACATGTACAGCGCCAGGCTGATGGGGCCCGCCCAGTGTTTGCAGATGGCCTCCAACATCTGTAACCTGTGAAGCAGAGGGCACTGCGTGAGCAGGAGAACTGCCCCATGGTGGCTTGGCCAAACCCAGAACCGTGCGCCTGCCAGTGAGCGGCGTGCCAGCCGAGCCCAGTTCAGGGGGGAGCGGCCAGAATTGCTGCTCCCAGCTTGGGATGTTGCTCCTCACTGCAAAGCGCTGGTGTGAGGGTGAGGGACCCGTGTTTCGAGATCCCTGGTAGCTCCTAAGCTGTGGAGCTACCCCACAGGAGTGGAGGCGGCATCTGACCTCCCACCAGCCCCACCAGCAAGTACCTGTCCATGGAGAGCTGGGCCACGAGGGTGACATCGGTGGGGTTGGGAAGGGCCAGGAACTCGTACTGCAGGAAGAACAGGTGGACGCGGTGCTGCGTGAGGTGCTGCCGGCGGAAATCGTAGCAGGGATCGTCCTCATCCAGCTCCTCCAGTGCCTGCTGCAGCTGCAACACCGTGAAGGTGAGGGAGGGCAGGAGCCCCATGGGGAGCTGGGGCGGCTGCGTGGGGTCTCTGCCCACCCCATGCTCTGGCGTCAGGGGCAGAGCCGCAATCGCCCTCACCTGGTCGCTGGGTGGGCTGGGGAGACTGGCACAGCCAAAGAGCTCCCTGCGCAGCAGGTTCCCGTCATACTCCAGGAAGGTCAGGTAGAGGTTGCGGAAGAATTCAACGTGCTTGTTCTTCACCCGCAGCTTCTTGGGCGAGTTCCAGTGGATCACCTGAGGGCAGTGGTGTGTCACCCCGCAGAGGGGAAGTCAGCAGCACCCAGCACTCCCCAAGCCCCCAGACCCCACGCTGACTCCCACAGACCTCCAGCGCATGCACTGTCCTTCAGGCCCTCCCCAGTCTCAAAGGCAGCAAATGCACCCACCTTGAGATCCGAGACCTCAGTGTAGCACTGCTCCGAGCGGGTGTGATCAGAGAGCTGCACATTCCAGAAGCAGGGGAGCCGGTATACCAAGGCTGGGTCCTGCTTGATCACCGCGTTAAAGATGTCCTAGGAGAGAGAAAGGTGAGCGCGCAGGAGGATGCGGAAGATGGCATGGCCCCGCCATGCCAGCAGTGCTGCGGCAACACAGCAGGGCCGACCACCCCGGAGGAGGGACCATTACCTGATCGGCCAGCGAGGTGGAGAGCATGCTCATGAGCTCCCGCTCCGCCGTCAGCCGCCACATCTGCTCCCAGCCCAGGCGACGCAGGCGGTCGAGCAGGAGTAGGATCACCCCTGGGTGCCAGGGAGGAGGGCACTGGGTCACCCAGGCAGCACCCAGCCATTACAGAGCTGGAGGACAGCAGCCTGCATGCCTTTGGCCCCTGGGACATGGCACATCTCTGCGCCCACCCACACGGCCCCAGAACGCTGTAGCAGCCCCCTCGTGCCCACCAGACTCTCCTGCCTCACCTCAGCCTTCCCCAGCCTCCCGGTGCCAAGGGCCGCCTCAGCTGGATGCACCATCAGGCTGCAGGGCCCACCCCGGCAGCCCACACTCACCCGTGTTGAAGCCACGTCCCAGGGCCGGCCACGGTTTGTGGTTCTTCCACAGGTTGCCCAAATACCAGTCGCTTTGGTTCTCCACCAGCCCAATCACCTGCTTGTCTGAGGAAACAGAGGGACGTGGATGCAGCCCGTCTTGCTGTAGGTTCAGAGGGCCCAAGCAAACCCACTGTGCTGGTGCTGTGGCAGGCGGGGATTGCCACCCTGAGCCCAGCACCCAGGGCCCTGGGGGCACCCTGTCCTCACCAGAAAACTTCCCAAAGACAGCCCAGAGCTCAGCGATGTCGGTGGCGAAGGTGATGTCGGTGTCCAAGACGATGACCTTGGAGAGGTTGGAGGGCAGTGCCTTGGTAAGCGTCAGCTTCATCAGCCCGTAGATGCCAGAGTAGTGCTTGTTGGGGATCCACGACACCTCCGGCTGCAAGGTGACACGGCCTCAGGGCTGGGCACGGCCATGCCCTTCCCCTGCCCGGGCAGGACGGCTCTGTGTGCCTGGCACTCCGCGCAGAGGGGCACAACAGAGCTGTGGAGCCAGCCGAGCCTGGAGCATCTCCTCCAGCTGCACCACCAGCAGCCACACACCTCTCTCCCCAGGCCCTTCAGGCACTCGCTGCATCTCCTACTTTGCTCTCACCCTGCCCTGGCTCTTCCTCCAGCCCCCAGTTTCAGTGCTCAGTGGGGAACCCAGCTCTGCCACAGAGGCAGCGCTACCCCAAGGGGCCTCCCCATCCCTCCAGCACCAGCCCTGTGCCCCCTTTCTCAGCTGGACGAGCAACAAGTCCAGAAAGGGGAGCAGGTGAGTGAGGGACCAGCAGGAAAAGATTTAACCCCCCTCCCACTCGCCCCTCTCTGCTGCTCCCCTCACCCTCCGAGCACTGGGTTGGGACAGGGCAAAGGGGGGGGCAAGTGCCTGCCTTCAAGTCATCGGCGTTGTAGAAGCTGACGTGGATGGAGGGCACCATCCAGGACTGGAAGAGCGTCTGGAGGATCTGGTGGGCCACTGAGTCCGTGATGAAGTGAAAGTGGAGGGGGTTTTTCCTGCCAAGGGCAAGCGCAGCAGCACTCAGCACCACAGCAGGAGGAAGAGGACACGGTCCCCATCCCTCCCACCCCTGCCAGGGGACAGACATCAGCTGAGTGGGCAGATGGAGAAAAATCAGCCATCTGGGGGAAGCAAATCCCCCCTGGCCCTCTAAGCAGTGGCACAGGGGGTAGAGAGAGGCCCTAGAGCCCCTCTCCCACAGCACTGCCCCCCCTGCAGCCTACAGCAGCTCATCTGGGAACCCCAAACCAGCGGGCCTCTGGCACAGCCCCTCCCCATTACCTGTGGAAGAGGATGGATTTCACCAGGGTGACCACATCCCGGCTCGCGTTGTGCCCAGCGCACACAATCGCAACGTGCAGGAGCTGCCCAGAGACAAATGACGCCTTTTTGAGACTGGACATCCCCCCTTGCAGGGGCCTGTCAGCTCCTCCCTGGGGCTGTGCTATGGGGAGAGACTCCATAACCCAGCCCTTCCCCTGCGGAAGGAGCCCCAAAGAGAGGTGGGAGTCCCCTGGCTTAGAAGCAGGGACCAGGAGTCTGGCTGCCACTCCTCCTGTCTGGCCTCCCCCTCCAGAGAAGCAAGACACCCTCACCCACCGGCTGTGGCCCGTTGAGCACCATGGAGAGCCAGGATGAGGCCCCAGCATGGCCAGAGCACAGGGTGAGCAGTGCCAGGCAGGCTGCTCATACATCCATGCTCAGCCAGGGTCCCAGCCTCCCATTCAACATCCCCTATCCACCGTGCCACCGTGCCGGTGCTGTCACCCACCTCGCACTTGTGCACCGTCCGCTGCTTGGGGCAGGCCGTGCGGTTGCTCCTCTCTGCACCCCCGGGGGGTTCCCCATCCTCGGCGGAGGCCCCCCACTGCGGGCTGCCGTCGCTGCCCTCCGCCTGCATCTGGCTGAGCTGCAGGCGCAGCTGCTGGTTCTCCTCCTCCACCCTGCGCACCCGCGAGGCCAGCGCCTCCCGCTCCACGTCCCGGCTCGGCTGCTCGCCCAGGCAGGGCGGCAGCAGGAGGAAGCGGCCATCTGCAGAGGAGACACAGGGCATGCGATGGGCACAGCAAGGCAGAGCTCGGCTGGGAGGGACCGGGTATGGATGGTGGGGCAGAGCCCCAGCTGAGAGGTCCCGGCACATCCCACGTGTGCCCAGCCAACGTCACAGCTCTGCTCCCCTGATGCCCAGGGATGCCCCTGGAAATGCAGTGCTCAGATACACCTGCAGCGACTTGCACGGCCACAGAGCAACCACCCCAAGGCCTCGGCCTCCCCTGCCCACCCTCTGTTGGGGACCATCCCTTGATCCGAGGAGGAGGACCCACTCACATTCGAGGCTGCCCACAAAGAGGTAGAGCCAGGAGAGAAGGATGGCCAGGGTCACCGTGGCGAGCAGCAGCTTCAGCTTCACACGCCAGGAGCGCACCATGGTGTGCCGGTGGGACAGGGGTGGCGAGGATCAGGTGGGCAGCCCGAGCCCGGCTGGCCGCGGCATCCTAGAGCCTGCGAGGGGCAGGGGAGCAGAGAGCGCGGTGTCACCAGCAGCCCTGTGGCCCACACCCAGGTGCTCTGATGTCCCCCAGCAGGATGTCCCGTCTCCTGTTCCCTCCAGGACACTGCCTGGGCGAGCACAGCGGCGAGACAGATGCCCTTCACCGCTCCAGCGACAGCCTCTCCCAGCTGGCACCCTCCTGCCCATGCCGGGGCATCTGGGCCCCCCTGGTGCCAGCCCCACCACCCTGCTGTGGCTGCACGGCTCTCAGGGGGGACCTCAAACACAGGAGAAGGGAAGGAGTCCTCCAAGTGATTTCACTCTAGCGCTGTTCCTTGCTCCTTGCCATCCCACAGGCAAGGGGAAAGAACGAAGGGCTGCCAGGGGAGGAGAGAGGCTGTGCTGGAGAGGTCCTCCCCGAGCCGGGTGTCTGGTCACAGGGTGGTTAATGGAGCCTGCCCTTGAGAAGGAGCGCAGGTCCCTCCCCCACTGCCTCCGGAGGCCGAAGGGGCCAGGACTGCTCTTGAGACGAGGCCTCAAGGACAGGGCCAGGCTGGGTGGGAGCGCAGCCCACACGGAGCCAGGCGAGGAGCCCGGCTGGGCACGCTAGCTCCTTCCCAGCCCTCCCACCGGCGGGCTCGGGGGAACTCCCGCAGCGCCCCATGCCGAGGTCTGCTGCGGGCCAAACGCCTCCCCCTCCGCTCACAGCTACCTGCCCCGACAAAGTTTGGTGGAAAAACCCCAAATGCTTCAGTGAAACTCGCTTCCCGGCACTGCTGGCTCAACGGGGCACGCCGGGGGACCCCCCTCGCCGCCGCGGTGGCTCCAGCCACGCGTGCTGTGCTGCTTTCATTCCTCACCAGCGGTGAGACGCTCCCCACCGGGCAGAGCACCACGCTCCCCGCCTTGCTCCTGCGCCCAGGCCCAACACGGGGACAGAAAGCCCATCTCCAGAGAGGTCTGCCCCGAGATCCCAAAGAGCCAAGTGCCCAGGGCAGACAAGGAGCCCACAAAGCAAGGGAACACCAACCTCTGGTGTTGGCCTCGCTCCGCAGCCCTGCCTGCCTGCCTGCCGCAGCCTGAGACTGAGCCTCTGCCCTCAGTGCAACATCTGGAGGCTCAACAAAAGCTGTTGTAGGGATGAATGGGCCGGATTAGGGTCCACTCCCCCTCGCACACACCCTGCTAGAGACCATTGATGTGCAGATGCCCATGGGGCCGCCAGCTTGGGGGCTGAAAGAGGCAGCCCGGGAGGACACCATCCTCAGCAGCCCGTGGGGCCAGGGTGCAAATGCCTACCCACTGCAGGAATTGCCTGCTGAGGGTGGATGGCAAGCTCGCTAGGAGCAAGGGATATGTAGCAACAGGCTCAGGCTCTGCAAGGGCTGGGGCACGGCCACCCCAGCCCACTGGGGGATGCAGCCGAGCCCCCGTGGCAGCAGGCACGGCATCCAAGGGCTGCACCCCTTTTCCTGGCGGAGAAGGGGTCCTGCCAGCACCACAGCTCCCTGCAAGTGGGGCCTGGCATTGCCCTGCTTCTCTGCTCTATAGAGCGGGCCAAGCGCTGGCAGGGTGGGGAAGAGGGAGCTGATGCATGGAGCACACCAGGCCCAGGTGCCCCTTCTCCCTGCCACGGCCATGAGCCATGCTGGACCTGGCGAGGTCTCTGCACGCTGCTGCCAGCCTGCCTCCCGTCCCACAAGCCGATCTCCGCCCCTCCTGCCTGGCCTGGGCATCCCCCAAACTTTGCGTTGAGCTCACAGAAGCAGCAGGGACGAGGTAAGAGGAGGGAGGTCAGCGGGCACCGAGCAGCCCGGGAAGCCGAGGGATGAGAAAGGGACTTTAGCACGAACAAAGGAGCGAGAAGGTGGTGGCACACAGCAGCACCCCTCCTGCTCCCGCTTGCCCCCGTGGCCCCTCTGGGGGGCTCACTGCAGGGAACGGCACCCTGTCCCCAGCCTGCATGTCAGCACGCTACGGGACGGCAATTTTGGGGCACGGGATGGGACCAGCAGCGGGCCAGTTGCCACAGACCCCGCCGGAGGCACCCAAGGACTCCATCCCCCCCCCCCCCCCCCCGCAGCACCCCCGCCCCTCCTGCCGTCCCCTCTCCCGGCAGGAGGCGAGCCCCTTACCTGCCTTCGCCCGTCTCCGGGCGCCTCCCCCGCCGGCCAGCAGCCCACTGCCGCGGCTCCCTCCCGGGGCGGCCGTTCCCCGTCCTCCCGTTACTCCTCCCTTCCCGGCCTGACGCTTCCCCCCTCCCAAGCCCCAGCTCCCCCCGCAGGCCCCGCGCCCGCCCCCCTTTCGCAGGAAGAAAGAGCAAACAAAACAAGAGATTAAATTCGCTTTCTACTCAAGAGCCCCCAGCGCCAGGGGCACGGAGTTGCCCAAAGTAAGTCAGGAGGAATCCGCCCTCCCTCCAGCCCCCTTCCCGCTCCCGGGCCTCAAATATCCATCCCTCTTTTGCTGAGATAAGGGAAGCACCGGGATTATTTACCCCCTACCCAGCACCTGCCTCCTCCTTTCCCGGGGCAGGTGCAGGAGCATTTGTCCACACGGAGAGATACTCGGGGGGCTCTGGAAGGCAGCAGAGCCCACCCCACCTGCCCTTGGCTGGCAGAGAGGGGCTGCACGGCCAGCCCGGGGTGCCAGTATGGCAAGGACGGGGTGCAGTCCTCGCTGCCCAGAGGGAAGAGGTATCAGCTGCCGTCTCAGCACTCGCCTCTCACCTGGACAGGGTGCAAACGCCGCTGTAGGTCTGAAAAGGAAAGAAGAGCTGCCCCCCGATTGCCCAGGCTGGCTCCAGCCCCACCAGCCCAGGAGAGCGGGGCTCCCCGAGGAGCGCAGCCTCCCCCAGACCTGCCCAGCGCACCGGGAGCCAGCAGGATGGCAGCAGGGGGAGCGGGAGGCCGGGGCTGGGAATGCTAACTATGCGGAGAGGGGCTCCACCTGCAGCTCCCCCCGCGCCTGGCCCCAGGGCTGGGGAGAGCTGCAGGCTCCTGCCCGGGGCCGAGGAGCCCCTGCCCTGGCCGTGGATGGAGCCTGCTGCAGGGGGCCCGGAGACGGCAGGGCGTGGTGGGAGGAGGCCGCCACCGGCAGCAGGCGGGAGGGATTAGGATGCAAACTGCCTGCATAGCAATTTAGATGAAACGTAAATTGCCCCCCACCCCGTAACCCAAGGGCGAGCTGCGGCAGCAAGCCCCAGCCTGCCTGGCACAGCCAGCCCTCCAGCCCCAGGGCCGGGGCAGGCTGGGCCTCCACCCAGGCAGCGCTGAAATCCCTGCCCCGGGGGCGCATTTACCTCCCGCTCAGGCAGCTCCTGCTTGCCCTTGCAGAGCCCCGTTACCACAGGCAGTCGCTCCTCCGCAGCGCCTTTCTGCCCGGCCCCGGCAGGGAGAGGAACCCCCGGCTGCCCCGCGGAGCCAGCGGCTCCCCAGAGCGGGAGCCCTCCCTGTGCTCCCCCGCCTGGCCCAGGGGCACTGCCCTGTCCCAAACCATGGTGCCCATCATCTAACAAGCGCTCCAGCTGATGCATCGGAGGCATCGGGGCTTACCCATGCTCCTGGGGAAGCCCAGACCTCCTGCAGCCCCCTGCCAACAGCACTGCTCTGGGGGAAGAAACCCCCTCCTGCTCCGGCTGACCGCCGCCGCCTCTCCGCACGCTTTTCCTGGCCTCTCTATCTTGCTCGCTCCCACAAGCGAGGGCCCAGCACCAAGCCCAGTGCCGTGAGACCCAGCCAGGCCCTCACCAGCCAGGGCAGGAGCAGGTAGGCTGCTGGGGAGCACAGGCGAGGCAGAGGCGTTTTAGGATGTTTATGGTGGTGGGGAGGAGATGGCAAGCAGGAAGGCAGCCACACAGCCTCTCCTCCTCCGTGAAATGTTAAAGGCACAGCAAGCGGAGGGCAAGGCTCGAAGTGGCTCCCAGACAAGGGGCACAGTGGGTACCGGCAGCCATGGCATGGCACACAACCGTCCTGGCTCTACCCATCCCCGCAGCCTCTCGGCCTCTCCGCCGTCCCTCCTCGGTCTCCTTGCTCGCGCCAGACAAGCGCAGCCAGCAGTAAGATGAGAGGTTTCCCAATACTGCAGGTTTCCGACCCCAGCGCGAGGGTGCGGGGCAGAAGTGCTGTTCGCAGCAGGTTATCCTCCCTCCCCCACCTTCTCCCCGGGAGCAGGGCAGCTCCTGCTTCCGCAGGGATCGGGCACGTGGCAAACGGGACAGAGAGAGGCACCTGGGTCCCCTCTCTCGCTGGGAGAGGCTGACGGCAGACACCAGGGAAGGGGCAGGCAGGACCCTGGTCTTGCCTCATGCCTGGACACCCCTGCCTCCAGTGACAACAGGACGATAGCCAGGGGACAGGGAGCGTCAAGCCAGCAGAGCCGGGCAGCTGCACAAACACCAGGTGCATGCTCACACCGACCTCCGAGGCGTGGGCAGGAGCCCAAGGCTGGCTGCCCACCGGCCACCCCTCCGTGCACAAGCAGCCTTTGCTCCCGGGACGGTGCACCCACCTTGCTTGCCCCAGGCTCTCCCCCAGAGCTGCCCATGTGCTGGCACCCCGCTCCTCCAAAACCCCCTCTTTTTGTAGGAGCGTGGCTCAGCCCCACTGGCCTTCGCTCTCCCTGCCTCGGTGACTATCAGGTGAGCAGTTAATGTTTAGGGAGAGCTGGCAGTAGGAGCTTTCCCATTGCATCAGCATGTTTCCCCCAGCCCCGCAAGCGCAGAGGGGAGCAGCCCTGTTTGTCCATAGCACCGCAGCTGGCAGCAAGGCCCACGGCAGGGTGGGCATCTTAGCCTGTTGTCTCTCCTAGAGCTAATGTGCACTTGCAGAGGGGATGCTGAGGCACAGCGAGACTGTCTGCAGCCCACAGGACAGCAGCCCTGCAGGGCACAGGGACAGCCCCAGGCTTGCTGCCCCCCTGCTGTGTCCCCCCCAGGCATTACAAGTGAAGCGGTGCCCTGGCTGTTCCCAGTAAAGAGCTGCAGGGCAGCCAGGAGAGGAGTGATTTCGCGGAGCCACACTGTAGGCATGTCTTACCTAGCTGTAGGCGACAGAAACTGCAAATCCTTCTCCCAGGTCTCATTTTTGGCGCTGGGAGAGCAGCAACAGTTTAGCTGACCTGCTTAGACTGCCTTAGCAGGAGCACAACACGGCACCTTCCCGGGCTCGCAGGAGGT
Organism: Theristicus caerulescens; assembly: GCA_020745775.1. Lineage (NCBI taxonomy): Eukaryota > Metazoa > Chordata > Aves > Pelecaniformes > Threskiornithidae > Theristicus > Theristicus caerulescens. The sequence goes on from CM036564.1 coordinate 28,364,210, forward strand.
GAGAAAGGGCCCAACGGCCGCGGTGAGAGCTGTGCGGCAAGACTGGCAACTGAGAAAAGGCATTGTGCTTTGAAGAGAGGCAACTGGGGACCATCTCTTCTGCTCTTACAAAGAGATGGGAGGGGACAGGCTGGTTCCTCATTCAGCAGGTCACCTTTGAAGCACGTGCCACAGCACCCATCTGGCAAAGTGCCTTACAATTCGGGGTCACCTCCCCGCCCCCCTCCCCGTGGCTGAGATGCTGCTGCTTGAGGGGGGCTGCACAGCCAGCGGATACCACACAGGCGGCACAGAGCGGGGCAGCTGCAGGAATTTACAGAGGCGGAATGGAATTTGGCCAGGAAAGCAGGATTAAAACCCCATGCTCCGGATTACCACGTCGTCCCTCCCTCCCTAGTCTTATGATAAGCAAAACTTAAGTGAGAATTTCACCTTCGTATTTCCCTGGAAAGAGCAACCTGTGGCAAAACAGCCACTGTGTTCTAGAGGTGGGATCAAGCAGCAGCCACAGAGTTGGATACCAGCACATGAGCTGTAAAAGAAGAAAGTGTCCCCACCTCCCCACTGCCCCCAGCACCACCAAGCTGCAGAGAAAATCCCAGAAAGGTGAAGATCTTCCTGGGACAGCAGTCAGCTGTGCCTCAGTTATCGCTCATTCTCGTGCATCAAGCTCTCCTCAGGCCCGTAAGATTATCACCACACACAATTCTGCTGCTCTAAGAGTTCAGCTTTTTACTCTGCAAAGGTCACACTGAAAAGCCACCTTCTCTTCTCTGACAGCGGCGTAGCACTTGGGGAAGAGGAGCTAACAGTCTCTGAAGGGTGTTAGTTGAAGCTCCAAGCTTGGCTGAAGCAGAGACTTTCGTCACCAGACCGTTTCCTTGTTTCCAGAGGAAACAAGCAAGTTCAGGCTGGGTCTGACACGGGAACATGCCTCGCTGCTTACCTCTCCATGTCTGAAACCCCAGGAATGCATCAGGGAGCAACTCCTCTTGGCAGGGACTCCGATCACGAGGCCCTGCTAGACAGTCTGCTTTTGCAGAGCGGCACTGCAGCCAGTCTCCCTGTCCACAACTGGGCACTGGATTTGGCTGCCCGGCAGAGCCCCAGCTGGAGAGGGGGCTGTGCAGAGCACACGTGGGGAGTCCGGTGCCACGGCAGAGCGTGCAAGTGTTGCGTAGGAGTCTACCAGACATCCTGCAATGCTTATAAATTGGGCAGCTGCATTTTGCCACAACTCACAGGCAAGGCAAGAGGGGGCCACCCAGCTAGCAATACGGTCCCTAAGTGCTCTCACTCCTGTTGGGTCCAAGAAGAAGCTGGAAGGATCCAGCTGGCAATAGCCTTCAACCACGTCTGTGGGGACACCAGGGCAGCAGAAAGCAGGGTGCTGGCTTGCACTCCTCTGCATGTGCTGCATTTGTCCCTCTGCAGCAGGGGACCAGCAGGACAGACCCTGAAAGCTTGTGTGTGAGCAGAGCTGCAGCACACCAGACGTGCTGCCCAGGACACCCACCCAGACATGCCGACACCACCGGCTGGGTCTCATGCTGGGCTAGAAGTAAGGATCACCTCTCAGGGACCAAGTCACTCCCTGCCAGCAGGAAGCCCCTCACCCAAGGGTTGTCCAACCCTCCAGCATGGCTCTGGAGCAGACCACCTTCCCCCAGCGCTCAGCCAGCCCTGGGCCCACAGTGCCAGGCTGAGGGCAAGGGAGCACCCCGCATGTCCATGCTGGCCATGGCTTTCCCACCGAGCTTGCTTCCTGCACAGCCTGGTGGGGTACACCAGCCCCGCTCCAACCTGGCACCTGGCGGCGACCCCAGCACCTTGTCCCCCTGTGAGACCCTGCCAATGTGCTGCTGAGACCTCCAATGTGCTCACGGAGAAGATACCTGTTCAACACACTGCTTCCAGCTTTACCTCCCTGGACTACAAGTTGTTTGATGCCAGGAGGATACTTGGCAGGTAAAGTATCGACACTGACTAGCCGCCTTCTAGGCCTGATGGAGCATAAGCCTGACTCGGGACAGCTGCTCTGACCGTAACACAGAGGCTACAGAGTCCTGCATCAAATCTCTTCCGCGTGCCCCCCCTGGCCAGCACAGCTAGGCACAGGAGCGACCAAGCCTGGGCTCTGTGCAGGAGCACTACAAGGGGCAGGAGGACACCGCTTGCTTCTTGAAACAGAAGAGGAGCAGCATTTGGGCTGATCTCCAGCTCCCTTCCCTCTGCCAGGATTAGGTTTCTAATATCTGCATTTTTGCTGACATCTGTGCTGCAGCTAATGGCCAGCTCTGAACCCATTAGGTTCACTGCGTCCCGGTCTCCGGACGTGCTCTGGGCATCAATACCTGTTCACCCCCACCATTTCCCGATACTTCCAGTGCCGCGGGCTAGAGGCAGACGGCGGTTCCTGGGGTCAGAGCTGAGCAGGGTCAGCAGCCAGGAGCTCCCCCGTCTATCCAAGCCAGTCTGCAGCAAGCCCTCTGCCATCAGCACAGCTGGAGCACCCAGCAGGCGTCACGCCCCGTACAGCAAAGGGGTGGGAATTTCACCCTGTGAACTACCGATGTCTTAAGTTTCCAGCTAGCAGTGCCCACGGGTAGGGACTGACAGGAGATTCCCCCCAACCCCAAATCTCACTGGTCCCTTGAAACTCTTCAACAACCTGCACCAGGAGCTGCTCCCCGGTGGGACAAGGGAGACCATATCCCAGCACATCTGACCAGACCTAACAAGCTTGTGGAGTCTGCACCATCTCATACAAAATTAATCAGGTTAATTACAGCAAAAAAGGAGGCAAAGGGACTCCAACAACCCCGGACCAGCACTCTGCCTGGAAAAGTCCACAAGAGGCACAGCACCATCCTCCCGGCCACCTCTGGGAAGGTGCCAGGGGCATGGATCTGAGCCAGGCCCCCAGGTGCCTGCCGTGCATTGTCACCAGCAGAGCTGGCTAAGTGTTTTTGGCTGAATAGTTATTGATTGAAAACTGCAGTTTCCAGACAGCTCAGAGCTATTCGCTACTTCACGACAAGTTTTGGACAAGAACAAAATGCTTTGTTTTCCAAGAAAAAAAGTCTCATTTTGCATTGTTTTGTTTGAAATTGAGCCGCGTTACATTTAAAAGAAAAGATAAAGGGTCTCTCAAACTCGGCTGTGTTGCGTTCTTTTCCTCCAGCTTTTCATTTTGGGCACTAAATCAAGCAATTAATTATTTGTTCAGCTCTGCTCTCCAGACAAGCTGCGAGCATCACGAGCCAAAGGGCCGGAGCAGTTCTGCCCAAGCAGCAGAGCTGAGGAGAGCGTTGGTGTTTTCTGCGCTGCAGGCTCCTTCTAGACCTCAGCTGGAGCTCCCTCGAGGCCAGCAAGCACTCTCCTGGGGGAAGGAGAGCAGGGCCCTGTGTGAGGGATGGCAGGTGCCCCACTGAAAAGGCATCCACTTGCCCTAGTGGGCAGCCGTTCAGGATACACAAGCAAGAGGTCACAGCCACTGCTTGAAGGACATGCTAGGAGCAGGGCTTCCCATGCAAACTGCCCTCCACAGTGCAAGCACATCACACCAAGGTCCCTCACTGTTCCCGCTGGTACCTGGCACTGGAGCAACTCTTCCAGATGCCATCTCTCGCAGTGCCGAAGTCTACTCCGGCAGCCTCGGCAGCGCAGGGGAGCCAGGTGCGCACACGGGGCACCTGACGAAGAAAGGCAATCCCTTCACTTCCCCTGCATGAAAAGCAGCTGTGCCGCAGGAGGCTGACACTCACTGAGAGCCAGAGCTCACGGATGCAGCCTGGTGCCTCTTCTACCAGGGACTGGCCCAAACTGGGAGCTGTGCTCAAGCAGCCACTCCCATGTCTTCCTTGCCCAGAGCTATTCCTGGCACTGGTGCCCTCAGTGCCCAAGCAAGGCTGAAAGCAGAGCTCGTCCATAGAGGAATGGAACAACTGCACTATAAATAGCAAACCAGGATGGCTCAGGGCAGGCTCTAAAAACCCAAGCAGCAATAGTGCCATCCACTCAGGGTGCCCTGGGCATTTTGTAAGACCTGAAGCGATACCTGAGCTACAGAGAGGCTTACACATCGCAAACAGGCTCTGACAACACTGTGGAGGAAGAGCTGCTGGCTAGGCTAAGAGACTGCAAACTTATCTGCAAGAAAGCATATGGGGCATTTTGCAAACTGGAAATGAGGTAGTGACTGATGGGGGCAAAAAAAGGAGGGGAAGTGGGTGCCAGGGGGGAGGCAGTTCCCAAAGCCAGGTGGTGGAAAGGAGAATGCTCCCAGCACCCAAACTCCTCACTGACCATTCCCAGCACTCCTCCCCTTCCTGCTGCTCCTTGTGTTCCCATCCCCGCGGCTTCTCACACTGCTGAGCTAAACCCCGAACTCGCACGCCAAAGGACAAAGGCGGGGAAGAAACAGCATGCCTCGACTCAACCAAGCAGCAGATGAGTGGCTCAGGACAAAAGCTCGTGTCTTCTGCAATCCACAGCAACCTCTGTGCAGCGCCCAGCCTGCACCAGGAGTGGGACAGAGGCATAAGAGCTCAGCCCATCCTGTGACCATCAGCATCAAGTTTCCCTCCTGCCTCCAAGCAGAGTCTTATCCTTCCCACCACGCTCATCCTCCCTACTCCCTCCTCCCTGCTGGTGCCTCCATCTGGAACAGCAAATACTCTGCCTTCCCCTTCACACTGACAGAATATGTCCTATCAAGGGATCTCAGCCTCCACAGCTGAGGATACGACCGGCCTCACGCAGCACTGCCAGGCACCAGCCTCCCGCTCTCAGCGGGGAGCCCTGCACTTTCAGCGATGCTGCAGCACGGCTCACTTGGGCGTATGCTGGGAATAAGAGTGCAGGAGAGACAGCTGGGAACATGGGGAGAGGTGCGTACGCACAGGGAAGGCACAAGATCTAAACTGAATCACCCAGCGTATAAATACACATGCACACACACGTACAAGGAAGCATTTGCTTCCTCTGACAGAAAGTTTTTTTGTCAGAACAGGAAGACAGCACTCAAAAAAACCCCAAACCCAAAACACCAGACCCTTGCTTTATTGCTCCTGGAGCACCAAAACCAGCCAGGGCACAAGAAGCAAAGACAGCCAGTGCTGACTACGAACCCACCTTGAGAATTTCGGAAGCCCACGGCTCACTTCCCTCCTCCCCCACGGCTCTCCTGTCACCCCTCGTCCTTCCTCCTCTGCGCAGCAAGGAAGAGGAGAGGTAGAGGTCTCGCGTTTGGCTGAGTTTCCACTCTGGGGACAGAAGCTCGATAACAGACTGGGCAGGATGTGAGCACCCGTTGAGGAAGAGGATTAGTAACCCCCTAATCTGCACATTTTGGAGTCTAAGCACTTTACTCCGCTCTCTAATTAAACCACAGAGTGCAGAGATTGCCAGAAGGCGGAGAACAAGGAGGAAGAAGGAAAGGAAACAGAGGCTGTGGCTTAAAGGCTGTTCCTTGTGGCTTAAATGCAAGGCGGGGGGGGTCACTGGTAGGGATGTATTTCACCTCAAGTGCTTTACGCCAGGGCTGCGGAGCATCCTGTTGCCTCCCCGATCCAATCCATAGCGGAGCTGAGGGCAGGATGAAGGGGAACCTGCGCGATGGCCTGGGGATGGCAGAGGAGGGAGCAAGGGGCTCCATCAGACCAGACAAAGCTTTACCTGCGGCAGCCTTGCCTGGCCGGCCGTGACTCCCCTCCCGAGTCCCCTGCCTCCTGGGAAACAATACGAGCGCCAGACCATGTTTGTCTCCAGTTCACAGACCTGTCTGCACAGAAGGGCCTTGTTCAAGCGCTTATCTGGCTCCAGGCTGGGGAGGGGACGGTGCCTTGCTGCCCTGGCACCTGGCAGGACATTCGGCTCTGCGCTGGGCTCGTTTGGGGCTGCCTGGCAGGGGAAACTTTCCTGGCACAGGTAAAGAGGAAAACCTTTTACCGCAGCCTATGACAAACAAAGCAGTTCAAATAATGGCCTGTTTCCCTCAAGCTGTGTTCAGGCCCACATGCCTGTGCTGAGAGGAGGCAGCAAGCCCGAGCCTCTGTTCCTCGCTGCTGCTGGCACTTCAGCACGCAGCGGGGACAGCCTCACCAGGGAAACTACCGAAGCGATGGGGACAGGGGCTCTCTGGGCTGCAGCACGCCACGGCCCCACAGCACGGGGAGCAAGGCAGCTGGTGGCGTAGCTGGGAACAGGAGTGCTGGGGAAGGGCCTCACCTCCCGAAATGCTCTGCCCCACCAGACCGAGGAGGGGGGGTGCGTGTGTGCAGGGGCAGCCTGTCACTCCAGTGTCCCTCTCTTCCCTAGCTCCTATTCTCTGGAATTCCTCTCTTCTGTTTGCTTTGTTTCAGCTCTCAATGAACAGGAAGAAAAGGGAAGGAGCCTTGACAAATCCGATCAAGGCGCAGACACGCTGAGGCTCCCTCCTGCTGGCATGCCAAGCCCTGCACTAATGAGGGGTAGAGGAGAGAGAGGTGGCCACTGCGAACAGTGGCCCCAATGAAACACTTGGTGTAAGGGACAGAGGGAAAAGCAGCAGCTAGGGGAGAACAACGCCAACACAAGCTCCCAGCCTTCAGAAGGGGGTCTTCCCATTTCCCCTGGCCCAGGGAGCTTGCTCCAGCTCCTCAGCCCGGGTCCCAGTCACCTACTGCCCACTACACTAGAAACAAGCAATAGACCATAGTAGTGTTTGGGGAGAAGGATCCAGGCGTGCACGTTCAAGGGAAGTTCGACTGAAACAGCCATGGAGATGGGACCACACTTTGTTCCAAGGATTCACATGGGGAATCTGGTCTTTCCCTCCAGAGAACTGGGCCATGGGGGCTTACAAATGCCAGTGCTGTCTCCAGAACCTCCCCACAGGTCCCAAATACCCACGTGCCCAGTAGAGAGGAAACCCACAGAGCCAAGACCTTCTGCCATGCAATTATCCCCAGTTTACCAACTTGGGTACAGAAGCACTAAGACAGGAAGGGAGCAAGCATATGTAAACCGTCTACTTAACAAGCAAGATAACTAACCTTTGAAGGCTGCCAATGTTGCAGGGGTACCTGGGAACAGTTGGAGAAGCTGGCAGGGCCTGGTGGTGGCTGTGAGGACCACTCTTTAACCAGGGATTCTCAGCTTGAAGGGCAGATAACACATCTCAGCTGTACTTGAGGGTTTTGGAGCTTGCTGCCACCTGAAACCCAAAAGGCAAAGAGTCACGTGAAGAGCTACTGCATAAGAGAGCTCTGGGGACAGGCCCCTGCACAGCCAAGAGTGTCACAGATCAGCAGCACCCAACACCTTGGTCTTTTCCCTTTCCTCCAGCCTGTTACAAAGCACAGCTCAATGTCACCCAAGGCTACCCAGACAGCCCATGGGAGGATATCTGCATGCTGCATGTTCCTAGTCTCAGATCACTGCACTGTCCTATAGCACATTCCCCACCCACGCAAGGAGGACTGTACACGTGTCCCCAGAAGCACTGGCAAAGCCACAGCCAGCGTGCTCCATCGCAACACACGTGAGTGCTCACGCTGACTCTTCAGCAGGACGAGGAGCTGGGGGAGGGATGCAAGTTCCCTGGCCCCCTCCCAAACATGACAGCAACAGCAAGTGTTTAGCTTGTGAGGCAAGGAAGGGATTAACTATCATGTCCAGTAACCTGAGCCCCTGCGACATAGCCTGGGCAGTCCCAGGAGGGGAGTAAGAGAGTCTATCCAGATAGATGCACAACAGGGAGAGAGAAGGCAGGCAAAAACCACCACAGAACTTGCACTGCAGAGAGCAGAGCAGCCTGCACGTGTCAATCCTCCTCAGGGGAAAAGGAGATCCTCCTCCTCCTCTGCTGGGATCTTGCCAGAGCACCCCTTTCCTCCAGCTCCCATGGAATTGGGCACCCATGCCCCACAACTGCAGGCTGGAATGGAGGAGCCCTTCTCCCAGGAGGCTACAGGGGTTATCACCTCCTTATTGGGAGAAAGCCCAAACCAGAAGCACAGAGCCACGCAAATAAGTTGGGGCAAAGGAATCAGAGAGGTATCAGGAGTTTCGATTTAAAGCCCCTCTATCCACACATCATTGCTCTGAGATACAGGAGGAACAGGACCTTCAAAGCAGGTAAAACCTACCAAAATCATCTTTAGAGTCTGTCCCACCTGTTTTAAAACCCCAAAAAGAGAAGTAAGTGTGCAGTGTGCTGGGCAGCAGCCCCGTTGCACCCCTCTGACCACAGCAAACCCCAGTCAGCCTGGCGTAGCACAATATGAAACAAGGGAGGCAACATCAATCCCAACAAGGCCTGGAAATAAGAAATAATTTGTAACAGCTGCTACTGGAACAGTGAAACCCAGCAACTCCAGCGAAGAAGTACAGCACCACAACTGCTCAGCAAAGCCCTCCTTCAGCAACAAAGCCTGACACTACTTCTGCTTTGCGAGTCTGCCTCAGTACCTGGCTACAAGGTGGCAGGCAGTGAGAGAGGACACGTATGGACACTACGGCACACGTCAGTAAACAGACATCTACCCCCTCCATCATCCCCACTCTGCTTGTCCTGGTCTGTCAGCTCCCACCTCAGACCGAAGGGGTCTAAGGGGGGAACCTCAAAGACGGATACTTCTGGAGCAGGGGAATGGGATATGAACCAGGGTGTCATATCCGCCTGGCACACGTCCCTTTTGCAGTCACAACCCTCCCTCTGGTGCTAGTAGAGCCCTGCATTTCCAGGGAGCAGTTAAGCAGGTAAGAGCCAAGCCCCTGGCACCCACCTGAGATAGGAAGCAGAAGCTGCTGGCAACAAGACCGAGTACTTTCAATAGCTGGAAAAGCAAAGGCACCTTCAGCAGAGCCAATACTGAGTGGGGAGAGCCAGGCATGTGCCTGCCACACATGGCAGCGCTGCCCAGTGGGACCCGCCACAGCACGGCCACCAGCCTCACTGGGAAAGCAGACTGCCCGTGCGCACGTGGCACGAGCCTCATCTCCAGGGTGGAGCCCACGTCCAGCGGCTGCAACCCAGCTGCCAGCAGTTATTTACACAGCACCGCGCACGGGACCTGCAAGACCTGCAACGTGGTGGGACCGATGTCCTGCTGCCTTCTCCAGGTGGGGTCAGGGGAGCTTGGGTGAGGCTGGGGGGAAAGGCAGATCAGAAACCACAAGCAGTTGCCCCCCTCACCTAAAAGCAGTTGCAGCACCCTCTCCCTCAGGGCCCAGCTGCATCTCTCCCTTGGAGTGCTTCCATTAACTCAGGCCACCAGAGAACTGCATGTCCAGAAGTTTTTTCCAACTGCATCACATGGTTATTAAAAGATATGGCCTCTCCCTCTCAGCCTGTAGCACAGTCAGATTTGGGATATTACCAGGAGATACTGCACATTACTAATGAATCAGGGAAGGGAGTTATCCAAGTAACAGCCTGGGGCTCTAAATGGCTTTCTGGAAAAAGCATCTGGAGGTAGGAGGCGGTCACTATCTCACAGCAGGGCTCTGCACACATTGCCAGACGTGTTGTTCCTCCTGGGAAGCCAAAAAGAGTCTCTCTCCTGAGATGCCAAGTCTCAGCTAAGCTGAGAAGGGCAGGGGCACCCTGACAGAGAACAGCAACAAAATGCCTCCAAGTCAAAACATGCATTAAAAGGCCCCTTAAGCTTGTTTGACCTGGGTTTCCCTTCCCCTCAGACCACCGCTTCAAGCAATAGACCTGTCAGCAACACTTCAGGAACTCAAGGACTACACCACCAACATCCCCTGCCAGCTGTTGCCTTTCCAGGCCCCAGGAGGGCCGTCAGAGATCAGAGGTGCAAGCTGCCACCACCAGCAATGCCATGCTTGGAGCCTGGTGTGCTTCATTGCCCTTGTCTCCTCGTTTGGACGGAGATCTGGAGCTCTCCTGAAAGGTGCTGGCCTCCAGTGAGATACTGTGAGTGAATCAGGCCTTCCATTCTAGGCAGGGCTCATGTGTCAGGGACTAAAATACTCCCTGGTCATGCCTCTCTCTACAGGTTATTTGGAGCGAGTCACAATTGATCCCTAGCTATCCCAAAGTATTGGCTGAGCTCATCCAGAAGCAAAGAAAATAGACGGGCACACCACGGTGTGGGAGCTGAGCAGGGCAGGAAGGGATGCCCCAAGGAGACAGGGCCAGAAAGGCCATCTCATCCCCCACCAGGACTGCTCCCTTCCAACCACAGCCAGAAAGATGGAAGGACAACAGGAAAACATGGTTGGGGAGAATATCCACTTCCCCCACAACTACCAACCTCCCAAGACACAGCCAAGCACCGATACACTGAGTCTATTCTCCCACATCCCACTCCCCAGCTCTAATGCTGGCAGGCACTGTAAGAACACATCCTCACCTACCCCAGCACCCTGCAAGGCGTGTTTTGAGCAAGGTTTAGTTAGGATGAGCTTCCTCAGACCCACGGCAGTGCTCCACCTGGGGTCAGGGTCCCCGGAAACAGTGTGGTCTCGCAGATCTGAGCAAAGAGCGAGACACTGGCAGCCAAGCAAGCTGGACTTCAGCACTGTACCGACTGACAGGCTGGCAGAGTGTTTGCTTTTTTTGGTTTGCTTCTTTTCCTACCATTAGTGCTGAGCCTGCACCCTTCATCATCAGAGCATAGGAACTATTTGGCCTCAGTTACAGCCAGTGGATTGCCAGTAAGCACAAGCCCTTGGCACCCAGACTGACAGTAATTGCTAAGAAAGAAGCTGCTCAGAGATCTTTCCGGGTACAGTCGAAAGAGAAACTAGACCCTCAACCCAGCCTTTCACCTCCTACCCCCACCACCGTGGGCACCATAAGCCAAGGGACCATAAGTCTTGGCCAATCTCATGGGCTTGCTGCTGCTCTGAGAAGCCACCCCTCCTACAGCACTCCCTTGCAGCATATTTACCATAAAAAGGCAGCATGATGCTACTCAAACTGTCCTCCAAACTCGCTCACTGCAGGAGGGAGATGAACAGAAAGGGGGACAGGACAGACAGCGGGTGGGAGGGAGGCTGGGGGCAAGGGATGAAGACGAAGTGTCTGCCAAAAAGCTTCCGCTCAGGGACAGAACCGCACTACCTAGCTATGCTGTTCGGAGTAGCCCAAGGACTTTGTGCATCAAGCTTCACCTCTGGCTGAAGACAAGGTGTCTTTGGCAGTCTCCTAGGCAGCGGGTTCTCAGATTGCTGTCTGGCAGAGCCAGAGCTTCTCCTTGAAGGAGAGCAGCTCCAGCAGTCTGCACTGGATATGCCCCTAGAGTCACCTACCCCCAGCAAGCTGCACTCCAGACCTCTGTCACGGGCTTCAGGTGCTATCTCACCCGCCCTGGTACTTACACAAGCAGCTCGGCCACTGTGAAATTCAGGGGAGCTCACAGGTAGCACTGTGTGTGAATGGAAAGTTGGGTCTAATCCATGTGATTCTGACTAAAAAGGTTTGTTTAGCGCCAGACTGTTTGCCAGCAGTATCTCGTGCCCTTTTTGAACTCAGCCTGCTGGAAAACAAACCCTCAGGGGGAAGGGGGGAGAAGAGGAGAGATCAGAAAGCATAAAGTGCCTGCCCATGCTACTGTAGTTCTTGCAGAGGAAGCTGCAGGCACACACTGCGTCCATTGTGTGGAGGTAACTGGACAGGAGGAAGGAGGGGCAGCTTGGCGGGGCTCTGTTTGCACTCGGGAGACCTTCGAGGGGCCACGAAACGCCCTCCTCGCCCACCCTGCGCACCCTCAAAGGTTCAGCAGGGAGGCGCACAGCTGTGCACCGCGGCCGATCTTTGCACCGCAAGGTGTGCGGAGGGCCGGGCCCAGCTCTGGGGAGCAGTGCGCAGCAGGAGGGGATGGCTGGGCAGCCTGAGCGGGGTGGCTCTCCCCAGCTGAGCGGGAGGCAGAGCCGGGGCACAGCCTGGGCAGCCCAGCACCGCTGGGCCTGCGGGACCGGACGCAGGTTCGAGCCTTCTTCTGCAACAGGCTGCAGCCAGGCGGGTGCCGTGCCTCTGCCTCCCGCCTGTAAAATGGGGGTTAGTGCTTAAGTGCAGTAAGGACCAGAGCGTGACTGTGGCTGCGTGAGTCCCGCAGGGGCTCCGGGAAGGAGCCGGGGAGCAGCGACAGCCCTGACCACCTCCCTTCTGCACCTCTGCCCCCCTCTCGGTCCTCCCTCCTCCCCTCCCAAGCCTCCTCCGGACCCCCCATCCCGGGCAGGGACAGACACTGCCGCGCACGACGAAAGACCACCAGGAGACTGGCAGGCCCCGTCCCCAAGGCCCCCCCCCAGCCTTTCCCAGCCGCTGCCCGCCGCTCGCAGCCCCGCGGGGCAGCACTCCCTCCCGCCCCGCAGCCCGCAGGCGGGGACGGGCCGCTCCGCCGCCGACAGCGCCCGCGGGGTCCCGCCTGGCGCTTCCCGAAACACAGCCCCGGCCAGGGGCGGAGATGCTGAGCAGGGACCCAGACGCGGTCCCCGGGTGCCCATCAGGGCACCCCCCCGCCCCGGGGGCACGGGCCCTCCCGGCCGGGACGGGGGTCCTGCACGTCGGTCCCCGCCGGGCGAAGATGCGGCAGGCGCCCACGCTCCCTCCCCGACGCCACCGGGAACTTTTTAGGGGTGCCGCCACCAGACCCGGCGGCTCCCCAGGCCGGCTCTCCGGGGGGGCGGCCGGCGCTCGCCGCATCGCCGCCAGCGGCCCCGGCCGCCCCGGCCCCCAGCCCCACAGAGCGCCAGCCCCACGCGTGGGCCGACCCCCGCCCCGCTGCGGCGCCCGAGGGACGCTTCCCTCCCGGGGACCCCCAAAACCGACCCGTACCGCGCCTCTACGCCCTGCGGCAACCGCGTCCCCCCCTCGGGACACCCTCTGCCCCCACGGAGGCCGGCGGCCCCGTCCCCCAGCCCGCCCCGTACCTGCCCGGCCGCCGCCGCCGCTCCCCAGCCTTCAAACCCCCGCCCCGCCGCTCGATCGGCTGCTCGGCGCTCGGCCGCCGCGCCTGGCCCGCTCCGCCCGCTCGGCTGGGCGGGGCTGGGCGGGGCGGGGCGCGCAGGCGCGGTGGCGGCCCCCGGAAGCGCGCGGCGGCCGGAGCCATGGCGGCGGCCCCGGTCCCGGTCCTTGCCCGCGGCGGCGGCCCGGTGGGGCGGCTGCGCCTGCTGTGCCAGCGCTACCAGGAGTACGTGAGGCGGCACCCGGCCGCCACGGCCCAGCTGGAGGGCACCGTGAGGGGCCTCTCCTACCTGCTGCCAGGTGCGGGAGGGGGGCGGCCGGGCCCTCGTCCCTCCCGCCGGGGCCTGGGCCGGGCCCCGCTCCGGCACCTGCCCGGAGGGTGCGGGGGGCCGGGGCCCAGCGGGGAGCGGGGGCCTCCCCCCGCGCTAGGCGCTGGCTGGTAGCCGCTCTCCTCCCTTCGCAGGTCGCTTCTCGGACTCGCACGCCCTGTCGGAGCTGGGTAGGTGGGCAGCGGGGGCGGGGGGCTGGCGGTGTGCCTTTGCGCGGGGGGCGTGCGGCGCCGTTCCCCGGACTCCCTGTGTTCTTCACGCCTGGCTGCGTCCTCCGGCAGCCTGTGGGAGGAATCTGCACCTCATGCTGCCCTTCTTCCCTCATCCCCTGCCGGGGAAACAGGCAGCAGTCCCGCTTTGGTTTGGTTTGCTTCGCGTGCATCCCGTAACTGTGGTGTTCTTCTCTTCCTTTTCTAGTGTATTCTGCCTCCAACCTCCTAGTGCTATTAAATGATTGGATTCTCCGAAAGGAGCTGCAGCAGAGCCTGCCCATGGTAAGGCTGGAGTGTGCGGGAGGAAGGTTTGGGACACATGCTTTCTTCCTTGCAGAAGATTTCAGGGAGTGTCTGTAGAAACAAACAGCTCTTTGCTGTGGCCTCTCTTTGCTGTCAGGTATCTAGAGGCCAGAGGCAACCTCTGAATGCAGGTAAACTCCAGCTCCTGGCTTAGAGGAGTGGCCAGAGCACTCCCTGGACCACAGAAGTCAGGTCCTGGCTTGCACCAGGAGCTCCACTGGTGTTTGAGAAGCTCAGAAGTTGAGCTAGGCAAAGGTGTTGCCGAATAACCATCGCTGCTTCCAGAGCAGTGGCTCTGGAGCACCGAAGCTCTGATTACGTCCCTCAGACTCTTCCTTTGCATATGCTATTGAGCAAAATGAACATAAGCACCTCGCTTCTATGTCTCTCTTGCAAGAGCCCCAGGCTGGCTCCCAGCACTTGTTAGACCCTTTGGGGAATGCGGAGGAGGGCGTTTTTATTCCAGACAGGCCTCTTCTGTTGCAAGCCTGCCCGCTGTGTGGGTTTGGGTGTAGGCAGCTCTCTGGCTGGAGCGTCAGGTGTGTAACAGACAGAAATACAGAAGACTTCCTTTCCTGGTTGTTAAAGGCCAAAGTGAATTTCAGCTGTATTATCTTTATTGACGCTTTTCAACGGGTTAAATCCTGTGGTTGACAGCACCAGCAAGTTCCCACGTGGGGAGCAGGGACCCAGGCTGGAAGAGCACCCACTGTCTTGGGGTTTATGCCTGGAATCTAGACTGATGCTGAAGTCAGCAGGCATTCACTCTGGTGTGACTGTGGACGCTGGGTCCCCTTCCCTCTACTCCAAGCGTACTCCCTCGTCAGCTCTAACCAGGGAGGAGGTTTGTCCTGTATCACAACTCCAGGACAAGGAGGAGGAGAGAGTTTTGCCGTGGAGTTCAGGCACAGTGCCACAACCCAGGAGACTGCCCTGCTGTGTCAGCTGGGGTAGAAGGCAATCCACGATACAGCTGTGATGTTCTCCGTGTTTCTGGGGTAGCAGCTCTGTGTGATACTGCGATGTCTTGGTCTGCCCATCCTTGGAGGAAGAGAAGTGGGCTTGTGCGTAGACTCTGGCCACAGTGGAGGCCCCTCTCTTTGTTTCTGGGACTGTGACTTCCAAGGCCACCCGGTGCTTATTTCTGAGAGTCCCACCAGACTGGGCTGTGCTTCTGCCCCGTTTAACTCCCAAGCAGAACCTGCATCCTGTCCCCCTCCTCCTCTCTGTGTTTTGCAGTCGCTGCCCCAGCAGAAGCTGCTGACCTGGCTGAGTGTGCTAGAATGCGTGGAGGTCTTTGCAGAGATGGGGACAGCCAGGGTGTGGGGGGAGATGGGCCGGTGGACCATCATTGTCCTCATCCAGCTGGCTAAGTAAGTGCCGCGGGCGGAGGGGAAGGGGCAGCGAGCGCTCGGAAAGGGGATCTGGAGGGGACTCAGCAGTACCCCAGGAAAAAGCCCAAGCAGGACTGAGCTGCCGGTCCCTGAGCCTGGGGGAATTTGGAGCCCCACGGCGTGCTGGATACTGTGCCACAGAAGGGGACCCTTACCCGTCTCACCCTGCCAGTTGCCCTGAGTAGACCTGAGTGTTTCCCTCTTCTGTGGGAGCCACCTTTCCAGCACAACAGGAGCCCAGCTCCATAGCCTGGTATTGAAGGCTTCCATGTATCTTCTCACAGAGCCATCCTTCGTCTCCTGCTCCTGCTGTGGTACAAAGCTGGCATCCAGACGTCTCCTCCCATCGTACCGCTGAACAGGGAGCAGCAGCAGCCTCTCCACCCCCAAGGTGAGCCCACAGTACTGTCATCACTGGCTTGGCGGCTCGCTGGGCCACATGTCTTGTCCTGCTAGGAATTACTCATCAGAGCAGTGGCTTGGGTGGCACAGGGAACTGTAAGGCTTCAGTACACAAAGCTGAGCTACGTTGAACTTTCCACCCTCTGCAGAGCACAAGTTAGTTTAGTGGCAGGGTTGTCCTACAGTCTGGAAGGAGGGGGTGGAAGAGTCCAAGCCTGGAACCGCTGGCTGAACTGTGAGTCAAGCTGTGTGTCCCCCGGTCTGACAGTGAGGAAAGAGATCCTAGGCCTGGGCAATGTCAGGAAGATTTACCTTTTCATCCTCTGACAGCTCTGCACAGTGTTAGCCCCTTCAGGATGGTCTGGTTTGCACTAGATTAAACTTTCAGTCCAGTCTTCTTGATGGCAATGTAGGGAAGGGTGCTGCCAGCTCTGGGGTGAGGCGTGTTGCTTTGGAGCCTGACCCCCGTGGTTGTTTTCTTTTGCAGACGTGGAGGACAACTTCTCAGGGAAGGATCAGACCTATGTTGGCAGGCGTTCCAGCCGTGTTGTGCGCTCTCTCCAGAGCAGTAAGTAGCTGAGCCCGTTTTCTGTCCTTGCCTGAGCTGTTTCTGCTCTGTGCCGTTCATGTATGACCTGTGTGTGGGCAGTAAAGAGCAGAACGTTGTATTGGGGCATATCCCGCCAGTCACTGGGCCCTGTGGGTGGGGGGATGTCAAAGCAACGGGGATTCAGGCACGTGCTGTAAGGCTCACGCTTAAATTGTATTTTCCCAAGTGAGCTGTGCAACAGAGATAACCCTTCAGTGTGGTTATGCTTTGAGGAGCACGGACCTTATGAGTACCTCTCCCTGCCCTGTCCTCTCTGGAGGCAAGCTCTGAGGGTGCTGGTCAGCCACAGCAGTTGCTGTGTGCGCGGCTCTTCAAGCTTTCCTGTTTCATGCCTTCACGGTGCAGAAAGCAGTGGGGTGGTGGTGCAGGGAAGCGTGGGAGGAAGGTTTTATTTGTGTTAGCGACCTGATCTGCTTGTTTCAGCCCCATCCCTGCAGTCCCGGCACTGGGGGTCCCCTCAGCAGAGGGAGGAGTCGCAGAGCCGAAGAGCGGAGGAGATGAACCAGCCTCCCACCCCTCTGGGTCTCCAAGAAACCATCGCAGAATCCATGTACATCACCCGTCCTCTGCTCCACCGTATCCTGCCCTGGCTGCATGCAGGCTCACGCCGTACCCCGGGTGCCGGCTAGAGGGTGCTGCGGGCTCAGCCCTGGCGCAGGGCAGCGCCACGCCAGGCTTCTCTCTCCCTGCTGCTGCCCTGCTTAGGCAGGGGCCTGGGGTCTCTTCCCTTACGCCTTGATGGCTAGCGTCAGCCGCTGGAGTTGTGGGTGCAAGTCCTCCAGCCCCTTCCCTGCCTCCCCCGCCCAGCACTGCCTTAGAGTGTATTCTGGGCTCGGCAGAGCTTTGCTGGTGCCCAGGGGATCACTTGCCTGCCTGCCTCTTGTTAAGCATCTCTGATTCTTTCCGTTCCTTGACTGTGTGTTCCTAGTATTGAGTTTAGGAGTGTGGGGCCAGAGATCGTGGAAACCCTGGCTCCTCTCAGCAGTCCTGGACATCTCTAGGTCAGTCTGAGGAAGAGTCTTTGCAGGTGCTTGAGGTTGGTGGTGGCTGAGCATCACACTTCCCCCTGCTCCCCAGTCCAGGGCAGGCCCTACTGAGAGAAATACGCACAGGGGCTGGGCCTGGTCTTTAGCTGGGAGATTGACACATTTAGTTATCTATCTTCTGCGACACTTACGGTGCTCTCTGTTCTGAGCTGGTGCAGCCTGCTCTGCGTGGAGCTGAGAACAGAGGGCATTTAGAAACCCACTTTCTTTTCCCTGCTGGCTGCCGTTGCCATGAGTTAGCTCTCTGACCTTCTCCTTCCAGTCTGAGCTTGCTGAGTGATCTGAAAGACCTGAACAGGCGAGAGCGAGCAGAGCTGAGGCGACGAACCATCCTACTGCTGTACTACCTGCTGAGATCTCCTTTCTATGACCGATATTCAGAGTAAGGGGCCCCTGCTGGGCTTTTGCTGAAAATTTCCCTTTTAACAGAAATAGCGTCAGGGGACTGGGTGAGTAGATCTGAAGAGGTCTGGGTGCCTGTGACCAGGTTAATCTGAGCCCTTGCGTAACAGCTGCCATTGCTGTTCGTGCATTCAACAGCCGGGGCAGGAGGTGTCCCACTGGACTTGTTCATACTTTCTCCCTTCCTAGGGGTAGGATCCTCCTTCTTCTGCGCTTGTTGGCTGATTACGTGCCTGGAGTTGGCTTTGTCACACGTAAGTGGGCCCCGCTGCTATATCCCTGTTTCTGTTGGGTGGAGAAAAATCAGGGGAGTTGGACAGAACGTTTGTCAATTGGTTTCCAACCTGAGGAAGGAATTGAGAAGTCCCTAGAATGGTTAGCACCAGTGCACCCTGTATTGATGCTTGTGTTGTTTTAAACTGGAACAGGAAAGGATGAATTGCTTCCTGGCTATTAGGGACCTGTGCTCGACCACAGTGGTAAACCTCCCTGTGCCCTCCCAAGCTGCAGAGCTCGTTCTCTGTCACCTCGGCCTGTTCTCCCGGGCTCCCTTTCTGCACCTCAGCTGGTGCGCCAGAGCCCTGCTTTGCAGCCCCTGTTTTTAAACTCTTTTCCTTGATCCCCAGTCTGCAGTGCAGACATGGGGGTAAACAGGTGCCTAGAGGTATCGACCCAGCCAGGAGCCAATTGTAAATCAAAGGGCCGAACCAGGTCTGTCTTCTAGTCCTTCACTGGAGGATCCCTTTATTATGGACCAGAATTCCACCTCCCCCTTTTCCCTGCTGATGTGAAGCCTTTTGTGGAGTGATTCATGGCAGTGATGTGGCATTAGATCAGCCTGGCACCGTGGGATTGTACTTTCTTTGGGGAGTTCACAAAGCTGGCTAGCTCAGGAGCTGTTTCCTCCAGTTAGTGATTTTGGAGAGGCTTTGGAGCCTGCATTAAGCCATGTGCTACATAAGCATTTTCATTCTACAGCAGTTGCTTCTGTGTCTGCACCTGCTCATTACTGAGTTGTCTTCCCTCTTTCCTGTGCTGCAGCAGTGTCCTCCTGACTCGCTGCATGCAGGTTTTCCCCTTGCACATTGTAAAACCCGCTTCCCACTGGAGCTTGGATGTGTCTTCTCTGACGGAGTGGTGTAACTGGAGATTTGGGATTGTTGGGTATCATAACGAGAAGGGGGGATGCACCCTGTATACATACAGCTTCAAATTCTTGCCTTTCTATGTGCGTGATCCCTCTGTTCTCTTGTTTCAGGGCCACTGATGGATTACTTGCCTGCTTGGCAGAAAATCTATTTCTATAACTGGGGCTGATGAGAAGATGATGATTATTCTCTGCTAAGATCATGGCTAGACATTTCTAAGGAGGGCAAGCAGGCTGGGGGAGGGATACTGATAATGTCTAATTTCCAGTTAAACCATCAATGAGAAGCTCCTGTTCTACAGGGTGGGGAGGGGGGGTGTATGTAACTTTTTAAACAGATCTGTCTGTGAACGATGGACGCTACATGCATGGAGAGTCCCTGGCCACCTGTTTCTCTGGACCGTGCTGTGGCCACAGCGATGGTGATGGGACAATCTCTTTTTTTTTTTTAAGCACTTGATTTTTCTCCTTTTATACGGCTGCTCTATAATAAAGCCAGCAGCGTAGTGTTTTTTGGAGAGCATTGTCTCCCACCTCACGGCGCTGAGATTGACCTGCTTGTGTTGGCCATCCCTGGCCGATCTGCTTGGAGCGGGCTTGTCTGTCAAATAAACTGACTGAACAGAAAGAATTAAGCTGAAGGACGTCTCTTCCCCTGTTTGCATGGGCTCCAGCAGGTCTCTCTCTGTCAGAAAGAGCAGCTTTTGCAGTTGTCTGCTCTGGGGTACACTGTCCCTTAGAAGCCTGTGTCAGGCAGGGCCCCACACAGTGCTTGGCTGATGACTGTAGCCTCTGTAACTCCAGGTTCAGTCCCCAGTTTCCTGGGGTTCCCCTGGGGGTAGGGAGAGCTGCAGTTTGCAGGCTGCTTTCCTAGCACCTAATGTGTGCTAAAAGGGTTTGCAGAATGGCTGCCAGCCAGTGCTCGGGACCTTGGCCAAGGGCAGAGAAGAGGAGAAATAAAGAGGTTAATTCAGCAAATACCGCTGCACCACACTTAATAAAGGGCCCAGGAGAGGCCTGGACAGCCATGGCCATCTTTTTGTATCTGCTCTGCTAACTGGTGAACAGTTGAGGCATGAATCTGTTCAGTGAGCTGCTGTGGAGGCTCCCTTGGCCCGGACAAAGGGGTAGCCAGCTGGTGGCACTGGATTGCCCCACAGGCAGCTGCCAGCCCTGGGCAGAGCTTGGGAGCTGGAAACTGCCAGGTGTATTAGCCTCAAGTGGGTGACAGGAGCATTCCTACCTGAACCACCCTGGAGGGATGCTGGGGCTGCAGGGGTCACAGCCTGCTCGGCTCAGCACCTGAAATAGGGGATGTACCCTCCCCCCCCAAACTCCTAGTGGGCCACCGCAGCTGGGGACCCCAGGGCTTTGGCAGCTCCAGCCCAGCCGGTGTCCCAGGCCACCGGGGTGGCTCCTCTGTGACCTCGCCGTGGAGCCAGTGTCGGGGCGCGCCATGCGGTGCTGGCTCCTGCTGCTCGCCTTGCTGCTGGGAGCTGCCTGCCCGCGGCCCCTGCACCAGAGGTGACGGCACTTCCCCCTCCTCATCCCTGCCCTGGTACCTGCAGAGGTAGCCCAGGGCTCCTGGCCTAGGCGTGGGCTGGCACTTGTGGCACCAAGCCCTCGAGAGTTGGCTGGGCTGGGTGAAGATAGGTGGCGCGTGGGAGCTCTTGTGCCAGCGTGGGTGAGCACTGTAGGGTCTTGGCTCACTCCTGCCCCTGGTTATCCTCCACAGGGTCAGCTACTGGGTCCCTGAGGACTTCTCTGCTCCCCTGGAGCTTCCACAGCAGCACTTTGGCCTGGTGGATGGTACAGTGCTCTCCTCGCCCCTGTGAACCCCCTTTCCATGCGCTCACCCCTCCAGATGGGCGATTGTCCCCAGCCCCACGAGCAGCCCCAGAGCTGAGCCCAGCCTCTCTGCTCTTCCCACAGATTATGGCATCAAACCCAAGCAGCCTCGCTTCAGGACCCGGGCAGCCCGGGAGCGGCCAGCAGGGCTGCGCAGAGCTGGCAAAAGCAAGCGCGATGAGCTTGACTTGCTGGAGTACTACTATGATGCCCGCCTGTGAGCCAGCGTGCCCCTGTGCCCACTGCAGCCCAGCCTCTGGAACCTGCCTGCCTCCACTGCTGCCGGACAGGGTAGGTGTGGAGCATAGCAATGGTGGGGGGGGATAAGGGTGAGCCCTACTTAGGATGGGGACTGGAGCAGATGACCTCCAGAGGTCCCTTCTGATCACTGTACAATGTTCTCTGGCCTCCAGGGATCACAACTGAGGCTCTCAGGCCAAACCCAAGAAGCTCCAGCTCCTCTTGGGGTCCCAAGGGAAGGAATGAGCCAGGGCCCAAACCCGCTGTGGTGGGACACAAACAGCACGGCAGCCCTGCTCCATGAACCGTCATATTTAATAGTTGTTGCCATCACAGCAGATCCAGCTGAAGCACAGAGACCGCTGGCTGCAGGGACCGGGAGAGCTCTTCTGCCTCCCCGGTGTTTCGCATGGCTCCCTGCAGGCTTTAGCCCTTCCCTGCCCCGCTTCTGACAGGGACCCAGCTCTGCACGGGGGCTAAGCCCCACTGCCCTGGGGTGGCCCAGCCCTGCTGCTGCCTCTGCCACCTGCAGCTGGGGGGAGAGGGGGAAGGGGCAGAGAAAGTCTCCCCTCCCAAGGGTGGTTACTGCAGGGAGGTACAGGGCAGACTTCTCTCTCTCCCCAGGACATGGATACAAGAGGGGAGGGGTGGTGATGGGGGCAGAGGCAGGGGTGAGCTGGCTCAGCTCAGCCTGGTGCTGGCATACTTCTGGCAGAGGAGATACTGGGGCTTCCTCTGTCATCCCTGCCCAGCAGCCTTGTCCCCAGGGCCTGGCAGGGAGGCAATGCCTGCCCACGGCAAGCCCATGCCCCAGGCACGAGCCTGCACATGGGTCTCGTTTGCTGTAGCTGCTGCGTCTTCATACTGCGACAGTCCGACTCTGCCACTGCATTAAAAGTCACCCCCGAGGGATGTGACGGGAAGCTGGGCCATGGTCACGAGGAGGAGATGCTGTCACCCCAGCCTGCAGCAGGAAAGGGCCCGAGCATGCTGCTGCCCACCCCTCCACCGCTCACAGGCACCCAGCGGCTGCTTCTCCAATAGAATAAACTAAGAGTATTTTGTACAATAAACACAATTTGTCCAGCCCTCCCCCCTCCCGTCCCCCCCAGCCCGAGGAAGGGAAGTCATGAAAAGAGGCGGCGCTCCATGCCCCAGGGAGCCCTGCCCCGGGCCCGCTCCTTCTCCAGGCTCAAAGCAGCTCTTGTCCATGCACGACACGGGGAAGGGGCAGATTGCAGCACTGGCTGTGCAGGAGGTGCCTGTGCCAGCCCCTACTCCAGGTAGATGTCCTCCGTGGGGCATGTGTACTCCACATACTCCTTGTAGAACTGCTGAAAAGCCCTCCTGCAACACAGCATCGGGCAAAGCTGAGCAGTGTCCTCCCCAAGATGCATTTACAGAGCCCCGCTTCCCTTCTCACCCTTGCTCCCTACCCTGCGGCCAGTTTCACCCTCTAGCCCCCCAGCCCCTGGCCCCTCCAGCATTAGCACCCAGAGCTGCCATCAGAGCCACAGGGTCTCCATCCTTGCTCTGATCCCCTGCACAGCACATGACTTTCAGCCCCATCTGCCTGCCAAAGCCTTGCACTGGGATTTGTTCCAGCACTGTCAGGAATATGCTCACGAAGCCCTGTTAGCCCTGGCTCTCACCCCAGGCCTCTCACTTGAGGGAAGAGGTGCAAGCCTGGGGCCAGGCCCAAGCCCCACACATATGGGGAGATGGCAGGATTCAGCCTGGCTGCCCTGTTCCTCCTGTCCTTTGGGAGCAAGCACCTCCCTCCCTGCCCAGCCAGGACTCACCCTACAGACTCCGCCAGTGGCTTCGTGGACTCCTCCGAGACGAAGACATGACAGGCAAATCTGTGGTCAGCAGGATGCTTGGTGATGAACCCAAAGTATCTGAGGGCAGAGAGAGTGGGTGTGACTGGACCAGCAGACAAGCAGGCACAGGTATCCCAACATCCCCAAGGTGTACCCACCCTTGAGCATAGGGGTTTGGGACCTCCATCCCCAGACCCTAGTGGCTACCAGCTGCCACAGCCCATGCTCAGAGCTGGGATGTAATTCCCATCCAAAGGCTGCTTTTGCATGAAGCCGCAGCATGGGCTCACAGGGAAGGGGAGCCCTCAAGACAGGGGCGCTGGGAAGCCTCCCCTTCCCTTCCCAGCCCCAGTCGTGCTGCCCCAGGGAGCAGGAAGGCAGCAAAGCCTCCGTGCCAAGCTGCTGGCATTGAGAGCCGCCCCATACCTCCCTGCTACTCACTTGTTGTTCTTTGGATGGTACCCACAAAAGGAAATGTTCTTCAGCTGGAAAAAAATGGCTACACTTGTTTACCTGGGGGGGAGAGAGATGAACTGTCAAAGCTTTCCTCCCCACCACCCTGCGGGGCAGCTGGTCTCTGGCCCCTGGAAACACGCACTTGGGCTGTGCAGTGAAAGGAATTGGAGCCTGATGCTGGGCTGCTACCTGCAGCACTTTCAGGATGGCCCCAAGCACCCACACACAGGGTGCTCTTCCAGGCAGCCCTGCTGGCTGCCACCCCAGCTGCCTCCCCCCTCCAGCAGCTCCTGGGGGGCTTCCCTGGAGGCCCTGGCTTAGGCTGCTGTTTGCCCAGTGCACACAACCCTTCTCCCTTGCTAAAAAGGCTCTCAGAAATACCAGCAGATAGAAGGTGAACTTTTACAACTAAAGAAGTCATTCAAGCCTGGGTGTTCAAAAGGTCCCAGCTAGAAATGAGAACTTATTTATACAAGTTTAAAGAGCAACCAAGTGGATGGCATCCTCTAGATACAGGAGGACTTGTAGAAACCCCAGCCCAGCTCCCTGCCACAGCATCCACAGCTGTGAACTACTCCTACCCCCAGCTGTAGGGGAGGTTTCCCAAAGGCTTGCTGCAAAGCCCTTGTTTGCCTCTGCCCAGCATCTTGCCATGCTTTGCTAGGCTACTTATGCAGAACGCTAATCAGCAGCCTGCCATAGCCCGCTAAAGAGATTACAGGGCAGATCTGGAGGACACCACTCAAAATAGTAGCAGAAGGGTTTAGGAGCAGCTGACAGATTACCAGCACGGCTCAGCTCGCAGCATCCCAGCACAGCCATGTGCCTGGCAACTGCGAGGGCATCAGCTGGTGGTACGGCCCAAAGCTGGGAGCCTGTGGGGCGTGAGGGACCCTGAGGTGGGCCTACAACCCTGCTGATGGTGTTTTTCACACCCTTAGATGGGTGGAGATCCTCCAGTTTCATATGCAAACATGACCTGTAGCACAGGGGGCACGAGCCAGCAGCCGGGGAAGGGACGAGACGAGCGGGGAGCAGGGCACTACCTTGCTGTGCTCCTTGGAGTCATCGGCTTTCACGGCAATCTTGACCCCACGCACGCTGATCTCCAGGACGCAGCTGGAGGGTGGGTTAAAGTGCACAGTGAGGCGGCGCGTGGTGGCAATCTGGGGGGAAAACAGAGACAAAGCCCTGGCACTCATGAGCAGTGATGATGGTTCACCCTTTCCCTTCCCTTCTCTCACTGAGGCTCTGCCCTGCTGCCAGGAGCAGGCACTCCTGCTCCCAGGGATGAGGTGGGACACTACCTTCTGCATGGCCGCGCACAGCACGTCATTGCCCTTGTGATAGGGAACCTGCACCGAGCCGAGGAACTTCACCCGAAACTGGTCCACCCAGTCACTGCTCTTGGTCAGAGCTGGAAGAGAGAGCACGCAGCAGGGATCATCTCTGGTGACCGGGAACGTGGGCCGAGATCCGCCTCCCTGCTCCATATTCCCACCCCTGCATGTTTCCCTGGCCAGGGAAGGCTTCCTGCAGCACCAGGTTCCAGCTCCTGGCATTGCACCAGAAGCTGCCCATCACTCCCTGCTGGGTGCCCAGCTTGGTCCTCCCTCCATCCCTCTGCTCAGCACCAGGCTCTGCTCAGCAGAGAGGAGGTGGACACAAGATGGGAGACATCAGCAGGCTGCGTGCAGAGGCTTGGTACCTGTTAGATGGTCTGGGTCCTTGGTGACTTCGATAGCATAGTAGGCAGGAAAAATGCCCCGGTCGCCTGTCCGCATGTTGTAGGCCTCGTACCAATAATCTTCTGCCTGCACCTCCACCAGCAAAGGATCGTCCACCTCCAGTTCCAGCTCATCCGCATGGCGAGGCACAAACCTGGGCAAGGAGGCACTAGCACCTGGCCGGCCAGCAGCGCTGGTGGCCTTCTCACCAGCACACTGCTGGGGCAGGGGGCAACACAAAACCCGCCACCAGCCCAGGCAGGCAGCGCCCTGGCGGGTGTAATTAGCTATGGGGACCTGAGATGCTGAATAAAGCATCTGAGCAGGTTTAGGCTCAAAAGGCGGCAGCACCCTGGCACCTAAGGCAAGGGTATCCCTATGGCACCACCCATGCTGCTCCCCAGAGGTCCCGGCTGCCCTCAGACGCCTTGCCCCTGCAGCAGCCTGGGCAGATGTCACTCCTGAGCAGGACATGAGCTATGGGCAGTGGTTTGGTCCCCAGAGCTTCCCAAAAGCTGGAAACACTGGGGTTTGGGCTGGCCCCGCCATGGTGGTAGGGCAGCACTGGCTTTGCCCCATGAGAGGCTGGGGACACCACTCGCTCGTGCAAGCTCACCTGAAGACAGCACGGTGGGTCTGCTCCTGCTCCTCCCCATTGATCACACAGGAGAACAACCCAAAGGACTCGGCACCTGGGGACGAAGGCAGAGGGGGACATCTCAGCGTTGAGGGGTCAGCACCACAACCAAGGGATGTACATCAAGTAAAACAGACTGCTGATGCCCCTGGAGATGGCTGGGCAGAGACAAAAGCGCGCGATGCCACACAAGAGAAAGGCACGGCTAGAGCTGCCGCACTGGTGCCCAGTGATCCCTACTGGGACCACGACCTCCCTGCACCACCCCGCACAGCTGTGAGAGCTGGTGTCACCAGCACTGTGGGACTGGCCATGCCGCAGGAAGCCGTGCTTGCCGGGGCACGCCACCGGCCCTGGTGCTCCTCCAGGCTCAGGGAGGAGGGGGAACACTCCAGAACCGATGCTGTCCCACCGTGAGACCACCCAGCCTTCAGTACCCTCAGCACAGCCAGACCTCAGGCTAGCCAAACAAGCAGCCTGAAACACCTCTGGCCACCCCCACCTGCAGGTTGCAAGGCTTTTCCAAGCCCCCTCACCCCTCCCCGGCCACCAGGGACAAAGCCACAGGCTGTAGCAAGCAGAGCTGGGGCTGGTGCCTGCTGGTGGCTCTCCACCTCGCTGCGGGGCCCTGAGCGTGCCCTCAGCCTCGTACCAGGGATGGGCAGGGCTGTCCGGGCAGGCAGCCACCAGCCCACCTCCCCCTGGCACCCAGCACTCACTGGAGGAGCGCGCCCGGCCGCTCATGAAGACGTTGAGGAACTTCTTGGAAAAGTGGATGTCTGCCTCCGGGGTGGAGTCCTCAGAGAGGCAGACTGAGTCACGCTTCAGCGCGTCCTCCTCGTACTCTTCGCCGATGGCCGACTCGTAGGGTGAAGAGACGCAGTTGTCATAGACGGTGGCTGAGTCGCTCTCATCGCTGTAGCCTGAGTAGCACTGCTTGAGGCTGACCAGCTCCAGCTGCACGTTCTCGTCCACCACCAGTGTGTACTTGACCGAGTCGTAGGAGAGGGCGCTGGTGTCTGAACTCACCGAGGCTCTCTGAAGGTTGTGCCCTGGCCGGCAGCCACCACTCCCGCCACCGCAGGAGGCCCTGGGCAGGTTTGTCTTATCGGGGGAGGACATGTAGTCCAGCACCTCGTCCTCCTCGCTGATGGAGGGGTTGGTTTTCCCCACCAGGGCCGAATAGCCAGAGGTGTCGATGTCGGAGCTGATGGACATGCGGTTCTCACTGGACTGAGACAGGAACGGCTTGTCCATCTCCAGGGGGTCCGAGTTCTTCTGCACGGGCGTCAGGTAGATCTCCTCTGTGGCCTCCAGCCTCACGTCCGTCTGGTAGCGGATGCGGTCCCGGTGGGCCTCAGGGCCCCTCGTTGTCACCACCACCACGCTGGCGCCATGTGGTGGGGGCCGGCTGGTGGCCTGGTGCTTCTCAGGTGGCCGGGATGAGGCAACACAGGCAGGTGCCATCTGGGTGGCCGCTGTGCGCCGGCATGGGCTCTCTGTGGACGTGCCCCGGTCTTTGGTGGAGGTTGTGCTGTTTTGGTGATTGACCTCATCACTCAGGCAAACGTGGTCGTGGGGAGGGGTCTGCTCACCTGGAGGGGGAGGAAAGCAGCATTGACAGCCCTGCAGAGAGTGATACTCCCTGCCAGGGAAGGTGGCCAGGGATGCCACCCAGACTCAAGGTGGACATGCACCCTGCATCCATGTGGGATGTTTTCCCCAACCTCCTGCTCTGGCACCACTTGCCCCAGGCTCCTGAGAGCCACAAAAGGGTGCAAGGAGCTGGCCCTGGCCAACAGCCCCAGAACTCACCCGTTTTCAGAGGGGACGACGACCGGGACACCCGCTCCTGCCAACTGTGCTTTTTCCCCAGAGAGTTGTTATTCAGAGTGTCCTGAGGAGAAGAACAAAGCCGCCTTGTAGCCTGAACAGTAAACAGCGCGTGGCACAGCAGCAGCATCACCCATCCCTCCCCGGGTCCACGGCACCCCGCTCGGCTCCCCCCTTGCCTGGGCACGCTGGGACACATAGTGCTTGGGGGATCCGCCTGCCAGCCCCACACTTTGTCATGCCGCTGCTGTGAGAGCTGGCCCGGCAGCCAAAGCAGGGCGGGCAAGGAGCCAGCTGGGAGGCAGATGGCCTGGCCTGGATGGATGTACTTGTCCGCCCTGGGGAGACTCGGATGTAGGAGCCCACGGCTGGATGGTCCCAAGCCAAAAATTCAAGACCTGAGCCTGCCTGGAGCCTGCCTGGGCTGGGCAGGCATGCTTTGCTCCCCTCCTTCGGGCCCTGCCTACCTTCAAACCACCCAACATTATTAAATGGGGGAAGTCCCAAGGGCCAGGGGTTGTGCTGCTGCCCAGCTGGGAGCCAGCTACCAGATAGACTGATATCTGCTACTGGAGTCATCCATATTGGGTGTATATAGGGGTATACATATGCACACACACATATATGTATGGATACATATCTATATATGCAGACACACTTTTTTTCATATTGAGAGAGAGAGAGTCCACTAGCAGATGTCAATCCTGATCAGCTGGAGAGGCGAGGCAGGATCAGGCTGTCCATGCTGCCCACGCTTGGGTGAGTTTGGGTGCTGTGCCCTGCCTACCTTGCCCTGGGTGGCCAGCCATGCTTGTGCATGTGTGTGTGCACAGGGGAATGCGTGCTCAGCCTCACTGTGAGACCTGGAGACAGGGAACCACAGCGGGCTCGTGTCTGCAGGGCTGGGAGAGGAGCCCTCCCCAGTCCCAAAGGCCACTGGTCCCCCTCCAACAAGGGCCCTCTTGCAGATGGGGGACAAGTCCTCCCTGCCCATCTCTGCAAGGGTGTTTCTCCCCCAGCTGCAGCATCAGCATTTTCCACGTCATTAGTTTTTGCTCAAGTACTAAGCCCCGTTGGGACTCCCTGGATTTTCTCACGGCCTTATCACCAGCTTGCAGCTATCACCAGCAGCGCAGGATCTGCCCCATACTTACTTTGCTTCCCCACCAACACAAAGCAAGCCTTTGCCCTGAAACTCTGAGTCACACAGCTGCCAGATCCTTGCCTCTATGCAAGGAAGGGAGAGACCCCTGCCACAGGGCTTCGGCAACCTTCCAGCACGGCCTCCGTGAGCCCCTCCTGTGCCAAGGCAAATAACAGCGCGTCCCCGCTTGCCTTTCCCAGGGACACAATGGGCCGGGACACAGGCCAGGCGAGCTGCTGCAGTGACAGCCTCTGCGTGTGAAGTGCCACGGGGCCAGCACATGAGCCAGCCCTGCTGCCTGGACCAGGGCAGGAGGCAGCAACGCAGCAGGCAGAGCCCACCCATCCCGGAGGGCCAGGGCACTCTGGGGTCTGTAACACCCAGCCAGGGTGGAGAGGCACTTACAAGGTCTTAGAGGATGAATCTAGCAGTCCCAACAGCTGTTTCGTCCCCTCCTGGGAAGTTGGGGGGATGCTCCTCTCATCCCAGGCCACCTACCTGGGATGACTCTCACAGAGAGCCCAGTGGCAACCAAGATATCACCAAGCCAGCTCCTAGCCCCGCAAGGAGAAGCTGGAGCAGAGGGTGGGACGGTGCCCTGACCATGAGCACCCTGCCCAGCATGAGGAGGCTGGAGGCACGGGAGGGCAGCCTGGTCCCCTGGCTGGGCATTCAAGAGAGGACGCATGGCTATCGTCCCTCTTCTGACCACCTGCAGGAGGAGGGAGCCGGGCAGGCCAGGAGGGTGCAGGAGGGTCTGGCACAGGTGGAGGCAGATCTTGGGCCGATCCCCAAGGGATGCTCTGCACCCTGTCCTCTCCTCGGGGCACCACATGTGGGCAGGGGTACCTGCCTACCTATGGCCAGAGGTAGACATCCAGAACAGGCACCCTAAGCACCTTACAGCCAGCCTGCCTCCGGCACTTCTCCTGCTTCTTGCTAGATGCCACCGACAGCACCACCCTCCCTGGTCAGCCATGCCCCAGCCCTGTGCCCCCATCCCCACTGCCTCCAGGCTCCCACCGCCAGCTGCGGCAAAGCCCTCACCTTCTGTTCCCCATGTCCTCAGCTCCGGCCATGCCTGTGGCCCCACAGCCTCCAGCATCCCCCTGCGAGGGGACCATCAGCTGCCCCAGCCCACTGTCTATGCAACCCGCCCCCGCAAAATCCCTCTCCGCAGGCCTGCTGCCATCCCTGGACATTGGCTGGGACCAGCTGCCTGGGAGGGGGGCCCTGCTGTCCCCCATCACCCCAGCTGGATGTGGCTGCCACGTGCCACTTGCTCCTCAGGGTCCCCGTGCAGGGTGGGACAAGGCTGCTGCTGTCCCCTTGTCCATTATGCTCGGTGGGGCTCCCCCCCCGGCCCCCCCCTGCCCCCCCCCACCTCCCCATCCCTGTTGCCTTTGTCCTCGGTGCCAGCTGCCCTGAGGGCGCCCATCCTGGCTCTGTGCCTTCCTCCTCCTCCTCCTCCTCCTCCTCCTCCTCCCACCCGTGGCCTCAGGCAGAGAGCTGGCATCAGCTGCTGGTGCTGGGCTGGTGACACCCAGCTCTGACTACTCCCCATCTGTCACCCACAGGGACACCTGCCTCTTGCTTCATGCTCCTCGGCAGAACATCACCACTACGAAAATCCTCCTACTTGGCAGGAAGCATGGCTGAACGCGGGAGGGTGGCAAAAATAGCCCTGTGCCTCGCGCATCTTGCATGGATTCGTGAAGTTTGCAGGAGAGACGGGGCAAAGGGACTCCAGCCACCACTCAGAGGGTCAGCATGCGGGGCACTGAAACGCCACCTGCCCCAGGGACAACAGCAACCCCAAGGCTGCGTGGGGTGGGCAGCGTTGGGGAAAACCATCCAAAACCTCGTGCAAAATCTGAGAGCGAGTGAGACAACAGAACCCCCTTGTCCTCCTGGCCACCATTTTGGGCGTTGCCGGTCTGTCTCTCGAATTTTGCACGGGGCACTGACATAATGCTTCTTTTGCCGGGCGCCGCTGCTCAGGAGCGGAGGCTGCCAAGTCCCCACTGCTGGGCACGGGGCACTCAGTGCCACCATCCTGCCCCGGGGCTGGTGCCACCCTGGCCTGGGGCTGGAGCCCAGCCAGCTGTTGGCCAGTGGTGCCGCCCGGGGGCTCGCCAGCCCCGTGGCGTGGTGCCCTGTCTCGTGATGGCTCATTCATGCGTTCAGTACGCCATGCCTCGTTCGCTCTCCATCCCCACGGGGTCCCTTCCCCGCTCCCACCGTGCCCCCGCCCTACAGGCTCTGCTTGGGGCACAGCTCAGCCCTGCCGCACCGATGCCCCGGCCTGGCCTGTTCCCTCCCGCCTCGGCAGCGGGGGTGGAAGAAGGACCCACCCGGCCCCTAAGCCCCCCCGTCCGCCCCCGCCGAGCGTGGTGCCCGGGCAGGGGGGGTGCGAGGGGGCGGCACGCAGGGCCCCGCGTCCCTCCCGATGCCTCCCGGGCCCGCAGACCGCTCCCTCCGGCTCTGCGGTAGGGACCGAGCCTGCGCTGCGCCCGGCCCGGGGACGCGGGCGGCGGCGGGCAGGGACCCCCGGGGGCGGGGGGGCGGCCGCCCCGCTGGGCATCGCGGGGAGGGGCAGCGGAGCCTCTTCCCGCCGTCCCTCCAGCCGAGCCCCGCCATCCATCCCTCCCTCCCTCCCTCCCTCTCTCCATCCCTTCATCCCTCCGAGACAAAAGCCCCCGGCGGCGGGAGCATCCCTCCTCCTCCCCGGTCCCCCCGGCCCGCTCGCCCCGAGCCCCCCGCCCCGTCCCGGCCTCACCTGGCTGCGAGGCACCTGCGGGAAGAGGTTGAGAGTTGTGGGTCTCTTCGGCCTGTAGACGTCCGTGGTCCCGGCCGGGGGGTCTTTCTGCAGCGGCTCGGGCGCCGTCTGCTCCTCGGCCGGCGCGTCCCCCGCCGCGTCGATGAGGTCGAGCTGGAGCATCTCCGCCTGCAGCCGGCTGGCCTCCCCGCCGCCCGCCGCCCGGGCCCCGCCGCCCTGCCGGCTCACATGGCCCTGCCGGGATTAGCGGCCGCGATCAGGCCACCGGGAGGGCGGGCGGGCCGGCAGCCGCCGCGCCGCGCCTCCCGCCGGGGCCGGGGAGGGGGGGGCCGGCGCCGGTGCAGCCGCATCGGCACCCGGCGGCCGCTGCCTTTTAAAGGGGCAGGGTGTTATTCCCGGGGCACGGTGTTATTCCCGGGGCCGGGGAGCCCCGCGCCCCCTCCCCGCCTCCCCATCCGTCCTTGCCCGCTGCCCCCGGGTGCCGGGACACCCCGCCACCTCACTCCCGGCAGGTGCCTGTAGGTACGTGTCACCGACGTGTCACCGTCACATCCACCACAAAGCGCACAAATGTGCACACCCAGGTTTCATCTCGACATAACAAGGACATTCTTCTACAGTTAGAGCAATCGTTCACTGAAACAACCTCCCCAGGGACGTGGTAGAGTCCCCATCGCTGGAGGCTTTCAAGATGCAACTGGACAGGGTGCTAGATAATCTCACCCAGGCTCCCTTTCCCACGAAAGGTTGGGCCAGGTGATCTTTCAAGGTCCCTTCCAGCCTGGGCTGTCCTATAATTCTTCCTCCCAAGGCAGACCGTGCCCTTTCTTGGTTCCTGTTCCTGGCAACTGGGACTCATACAAGCACGCAATCATTTTGGTTGGAGGTTTGGTCCAACCCCTGCCCGGACCAGGTCGCTCAGGGCCTTGCCCATCACACCCGAATACCCTCAGGGACAGAGAACCCACCACTGCATTGGGCACTGGTGCCAGTGCTGCACTACTATTACTTTTTCTCTCTATGGGGTTGATGTTTTCACGGCCCACCTCTGAGAGGAGTCAGGCTCCTTCTTCCCTGTATCGCCCATTAGGCAGCCAGGGACAGCAGTTACATCCCCCTTGGCCTCCTCTCCTTGAACAAGCCTCTTCTCATACACCCTGCATTTGCACATACCGGGATGTGAAGCCGTGCAGAAGGGATGCCCGACAAGCCAGCAGCCTGGCATTAGCTTTCCAGTCACCCGCTGGCAGTGGCTGTGCTCTGGCTGGGAGCAGCCCCACTTTTTCCCCTTGCACCCTTGGAGCAAGGTGGCCACCATGGCCCGTGAGGGCTGTGAGGAGCAGATGCCCTCATGGCTGCATTGCTGGGCGAAGAGGCACCGATGTCCCCCCATGGATGCAGGTGTTTTAAGGTCAGTGGTTTCCTTCCCAAGCCACCTTCCTTGCAGTAACTGGAGCTTGCACAGGCACAGGTTGCTGCAGCCAGCAATAAAGGCTGCAACTTGGCATTAGCGAGTTGAATTCCCCATGTTATCAGCTGTTTGTGGTGACTGGAAAGCTCGTCAGCGGGCATTTTTTTGCAGCTGATGCTATCCGTGTCTCCGGCTGCACGGAGGATGCCCCTTGAGCTGTGGGAGAAGAAACAGCCCCAGCAGCTCTGGCAGCCCCTCCAAGAGCTCTCGCTGCTACCAGCTCCTAAACTGTTGGACTAAAGCCAGCACAGGCAGGGCTCTGCCTGCTGCAGGCAGAGTATGACCCCTCTCATGGGGGCCATTTCACCCCAGTGTCCCTGCTGCAGGCCTGGCAGGCACCGGGAGCACTGGAGCACTGCCACCAAAACCCATCCTCTCAAGGCTTTAAACAT
Organism: Theristicus caerulescens; assembly: GCA_020745775.1. Lineage (NCBI taxonomy): Eukaryota > Metazoa > Chordata > Aves > Pelecaniformes > Threskiornithidae > Theristicus > Theristicus caerulescens. The sequence goes on from CM036564.1 coordinate 28,397,327, forward strand.
TTAACTCCCTTGTTTTTAATGTTAGCCTTCATACAACAAGTTCTGTGTTTCTATGGCAGATCCCACCGGTTGCTTGTGGCAAATGACATGGATTTTAACAAGGAAACAGAAGCAAAGGAAAAGAACTGGGAGGAAATGCCGACTAAATAGATCGTACCTAGCTAAGGTAGGCGTGTTTGAGTCAGCTGGTGACGTTCAACCTAGACTGCTAATGATGCTGCCTCAGTACTCCTGTAGCTGTAGCAATCACTCGGAAAACTCACAGAGGAGGGTAAGTCCCAGAAGGATGCAGAAAAGCAAAACACTACCTGTTTTGAAGAAAAGTGTACCCTAGGAGGGATGCACCATTCCAGGTTCAATAGCTAGGAGGAAGCTACAACCCCTGCAGGTACTTACTAATGGACTGTAGCACAACAAAGTGATTTGGAAACCATGCAGCAATAGATCACCTTACCACCCGAGTGGGACCTGCGGTGATCTGCAAAGCGAGGGCAGGGACTAGATGTTGGGAAGCCTTTCTGACTGGAAGGACACTGCCTCACCAGAACAGGCTGCCCCGGGAGCCCTCTAGGAAGAAGTTCATGTAACCTAAGGTCAGCCTGAGTATGCGACGGTGAGGTGACTTCCCAAAGTCTCTTCAGCCCGTGGGAGAGATTAGGGTGTGTGGGAGACCAGTACCAGTGCCTGAATCCTGTGGTGAGCTGTACACAAGATGCACACCTGGACCCCGATGCAGTCATGGGGGGGGCTCACAACTCCATTACGGATCTGTCCCTGGGATGGCCACGATGCTGGTGTGCTCCTACTGCTGCTACCTCCCACCCACAAGGTGTCGTCCCAGTGTCCAGCAACCAGTGTCTGATGGTCCTGATGCTGTGGTCCATGGGCCCCAGGGGAGCCGGAGCAGCTCGAGCCCTGCTGCAATTGCGAGGTGCCGGGAGCACCCCCAGGAGCACCGGTCTCGCCAGGGGAATCCCCTGTGTGGGGGCTGCTGCTGACCCCAGGAAGGGACGGATGCTGCTCGCTTCCCTAGGAATGAAACGCTCTCGCAAGGGGAGCGGGGTGATACACAAGGTGTTGCTTGAGTGACCCTGGTCCCTGCCCCCTGTGGTTGAGCAGGCAAAGGGTCTTCCCTGCTCCTGCACCTCTGCAGCCTTCCCCATCGGAGGAGGAGTGACAAAACCTTCAGCTGGGAAAAGCATTTTATGAGCATGGGGGACTTGCCGAGCAGAGGGGACAACTGTGTCTCCTCTCCCTACCACCCGGCTGTGATTGCTTTCCTCCCGGTTTCAAAGTGCCAGGAGAAGCCTCTCTGCCCCCAGCCTGGTGCGGCCGCAGCTGGCGATGGATCACAGAGGCAGCTGCACAGGACAGCCTTTGAAAAGGCACCCGGAGTAAGCAGCCGCCTTGCTGCTGTATCGTTTGCTCCCAGCCCATGCAGCCGGCTCCCTGCTGGTCCCTGGATCAGCAGGTTGGCCGGCTGATGGCAGCTGCTTCCCCCTTTGCAGTGGGTCCCGCTGGCCTTCCGGGGGCAGCTGCTGCCAGCGGCATGCTGCATCAGTGACGGTGATCATCAAGAGGAAGCCCGGCATTTCCAGCAGTCTCATTATGTTGGAAAACCAAAGTGTTTTGGTTTTTTCCTCCACATATCTGTATCTTCATGGCTGGTTCAGGCCTTTTCATGCAGACCGTGAAGGCTCAGCACAGACCTATATCGGCTCTTTTCGTTGGGGCACTTGTTCTCATGCTTGCAGGTATTTCCAAGAAAGGTATTTCTTATTTTGTTCTTTTTTTTTTCATTCCTGCATTAACCTTTTTCTGCAGCTCCTGGAATACAGATGAGGCACCGAGCCTTTATTAACCGCAGCCTGGTTGTTTGCTGGGATCCATCTTGCTGAAACCAGGGACAGTCACCCCAGATTTCCAAGCCACCAAACTGAGGCCAAACCTAAAGCAAAGGCCCAGCGCTTCTGTTGCCACCGTCCCTCTCAACGTGCCCGAGCTGGAGCTGGCTGCCATTTGCGAGGCGGGGGTGGCGTCCCTCGCCCCAGCGGCCCCTGCTCCTCCCCAGCCGGCCTCCTGCCCTGATGCTCAACAGCCCTAAAGGCAGCTCTGCTCCTCCGCTGAGCGCTCGCCTCAGCCCACCCCTCGCTTTGCTCCCGGTTTTCATTCACCCAGGACTTCTTGTGGAAATTAAGGGGTGTTTCCGCTGTGTTTGGGAATATTCCTCATTCTTAGTACGTGGTCTCCCATCCATGAGGTGCAGTCCTTATTGTGGTATAGAGTTCCCTCTTGCACAAACATCAGTCTGCGCCTTCTTGCAGTTTCTGTGTGTCTAAGCCACTATTTCTGGCAAGCTGCTAAAATAGCTGATGATGAAGTCATCTTTGTTTTTCCAGGACTGAAAAAAAACCCAAACCCCACCTCTGTTTGGGTGTTAAACTCCACACCAGCTGCCTGTTCCTGCCACGGGGCTTTTCCGCCAAGCGGCTCTGCCCAGACCCCTTGCCTTGCCAGGGTCACCGGCCGTCCCCATCTAGTAGCCTCCTTCCCAGCCCTCTGGCAGGGTTTGTCCCCTCGCTCCGTCCTGGTGCTTTCCTGCTCACCACTGGGGTGGTTACTGCGCCTGCCCATCTCTCTGGAGACTCGCCTCTGGGTCGGGAAGCTTGGAGTGGCTGGATGCCCCCAGCCCCACGGCTCACCGCGCTCCCCAGAGCCTCTGTTTCTGCCTTCCCCATTGCTCTCTGCTCTGGTGTGATCTGGCAAGCTGGCAGCTCGCCCTCGCCCCACATCCCTCGCTCCATCACTGGGCTTTCACCAGCCGCCTGGTGCTTTGGGGTGACCAGGGCCAACCCTCCCTCCTGCGTACCATGGGTGCTCTGCGGCACCGGCACAGGAGCTTGACGCAGGCAGGGCATCAGCGCGGGGCCCCCCCCAGCCCTGGCGTCGGGCTGACTTGCCAAGCCAGCCATCCCCACGTGATGCAATTAGCTGCCTGATGCCGGCCGCGGGTCATTACTGATTTGCTGGCCCCTGCACTGCGCAGAGACCCAGCCAAGCCGCTCCCTCTGGGCCTGGCTGCTTCCATCAGGCAGATCCTGCAAGCCCGTCGCCCTGAGCTCACTCTGGACGGCAATTGAGTTGGAAAGCTCCCTGGCTCTTGCCTTCGATGTTTGAGATTGAAAAGCCCCTCTTGCTGCCGTTGCTGTCACCGCTTTCGGTTCTGCTCCTCGGGCAATCCTCCGCATCCCATTTGGACATATTTTTAGCAGGCATTTTTTCTGAGCGTGGTAGGCTTCTTCCATTGCTGTGTTTATGAATAGCTCATTGCTTTGCCGGCGGCAGCCTCACATCCCCCTTCTACCCCAGGAGACTCTCAGTGCACCCGGGCATTTGTGCAAAGCAGCTCTGAGCCGTCCCCGGGGAAGGCATGGGGCTCGCTGCTGGAGCCCGAGCAAACCCTCTGCCGAGGGTCAGGTCTCTGCATCACAGTAAACTGTTTTATATGGGAAAAACAGCCTATTTTTCCTCACCCTCAAGGAAGGCGTGCAGCAGTTGAGCTGCAAGTCCTCCCCCACCCCTTACCCTCCCTGCCAAACCTCAGCCAACGGCTGGCAGTCTGTAAAGAAAAAAGAAATCCTGTCCTAAGAGCCCAGTGGTGCTATCAGCAGTGGAGAACTGGGACAGGTAATGGGAAGCGCCCAGCAACGGACCCACAGCCCCTGCCTGCCTCACCTATTGCGGGCAGGAGGATCTTTCCGATGCCCTGCCCTCGCTGCGGCTGTGCCCTCATGGACACCCAGCACGGGGCTTGCCTCTGGTTTTGCCTCCAGCATTATCCCTCTTTCCTTCAGCATACACAGCCCATGAGCCCAGGCTCTCCCCGTCCTTCCCTGGAGCAGCAGGAGGCTGTGGCCAGAGCAGAGATGTGGAGCAGCAGCCCCATCTCTGGGAGCAGCGGAATTTCTGCTCGGAAGGTCCTGAATTAGACCAGGGAGCACAGCAGGACACCTTCACCTCCCAGGGATTAGGTCTGCCTGTACCCTTCTGCCTGCACCCTTCTGCCTGCAATGAGGGATTCCCAACACCACAAATTCACTTTCAGATTTTAAATCTGCGAGAAATTCCTCTGCCTTTCTCCTCCTTGCTGGGTCTTCATCAGTTTTGCAGAGGAAATATTTCTCCTGAGGGACAAAATTATTCTCAAACCATTTGGTTGCTCCTCCAGCATTTGCATCCCTTTAGCATGAAACACATATTGGCAAAACACAGAATCCCTGCATATTTTCAAGCCAGTGTAATTCTCAGTTTATCTCCACATTTCTGCCCCCATGGCCTTCTCAAGCAGTTCAAATAGTGGTGTGAACCCTGTCGGGGTCTCCACAGCATGCCCTAGGGTGCTTAAGGTGGATGGGAGATCCACCTGCAGCATCTGCACAGGCTTCACAGTTCCCATTTTTATTTTACCTGCTGCCTGCTGGGGTTGGAGCTGCTTTTTCCATCCCCGTTTCCCTGGCACACCAGGTCTCCTGCTTCCAAAACACCTGAGGATGGCTCCTGCTAAAGGCAGCCAGAAGTAACGCCTTGGGCGGGTGGAGGAGGGCTCTCACCATGCCAGCCCAGCTGCACCTGCAGGTCCAGGGATGCACGTGGGGGCAGGAGGCACAGCCTGTGCAGGACTCTCAGTGCCACCTTGCATGTGTCCTTGCTTCCCAAGGATGCCGATCAGGTGCCAGAGGCTCGCTGGCCATCCTGCTCAAATGGGGGCCATGCCCCCAGTCACGCCCAAAGCCTTAGGCTCATCCCTGAGGAATGAACTCAAACCCCTCCAGCACAGTGGGGACCAAAAGGCACCAGCTTTGAGATGCTTTTTTGACCCCTGGGTTTGGCTGGGTCAGAAAGGGTCTGTACTGTGCCGTGATGAGGAGAGGGCACTGCTGAGCAGAGGGGATTGGGGTTGTGGCAATGGGTCGATTAGAGAAGCATCACTGGCCTGGGGATCTGGTGGTCCTGCACAGGAGCTGCTGGCCCTGCCAGCCCCACTGACATGCTCTGCCTGTCCCCATCCCCCTCCCCATCCCCATCGCGCTTACCCGGGTGGCCAGGCTCTCCTTGCAGTGCAGGCTGATTCCACACTCATCGGTGATCTCGGAGAGGTCTTCATCCTCAAATTCCTCGAGGCTGATGTCATGGGTGAGCCTGGAGGGAGCAGAGATGGGGTGGTCACCCCCTGTGCAGGCAGCAGGCAGGAGGGCGCAGGGCGGCATGCTGCCTGTGGGCAGGGAGCAGCGCCACGCGCTCTGGGAGAGGCTCTCCCAGTCTTTACTGGGGAGAAAGACTGGGAAGGGGGCTCCTTCTGGAGGGGATGGGTCTGTCCCCACCGAACAGCTGGGCTTGGCATGGTCTGTGACTGTGGGGAGGCAGGAGGAGCGTGCCCCAAACCAGCCCCTGCCTGACCAAAGCCAGCAGGGATGTGCAGGTTGGGAGAGGACAGGACAGACGGCACAGCCAGGTGTTCCCAGAAGGTTCACCTCCACCATCCCAGGGAGGCTCTGGTGTTGTTCCAGCTGGGCACAGGCATCCAGCAGGGCAAAGACTGGGGTTATAGTGAGGGGAAGGGCTGGGGGTCGTGGCAGGGCACAGCTGGAGGATGGACCCGCTGGGACAGGTGACCACATCAAGACCCACAGACCTTGCAAGCACTGCAAACCTGCAGACCATGGCACAACCAGCCCCCGAGCCACAGCTGGGATGGATGCCCCAGCCCAGGTGCCTGCAGTAAGAGAGGGCAGTGATTTCCCTCTGTGCCAAAATCACTGCCTGGGGTGACTGCAGGCACCCCCACGGCCATCGGTGCTGCCGAGCTCGCCCCGCCGAGCCCAACTGCGTGGCCTCAGGGGTCCCTTAAGGCCATCAGCCCCACAGGCTCATTACACCCCTTTAAAAAGTTTACAGAGATATCCTTTTAGTGGCTGGAAACGTGCTGACGAGTGGGCTCCTGGCATGCTTGCTTGCATCCCCAGGGGGACAGCAAGGCGCTCCTGGCTTCTGTGCATTAAAACATTTCTCAGTGGTGGTACCGCAATGCTCCTCTCGCTTATTCATTACCATGGGGGTAAATAAAAGAGCCCAGCTAGGAAGTCCTCTGCCAACCAACTCAGCCCCCTGAGTTTGCCTGGAGCGGCCACGGGTGCTGCTTTATGTGCTGCTGTTTCCCTTTGCTCCCAGCTCCTCGGGCTGGGGGATGCTGGGGTGCAAGCACCACGCCGAGTCCAGCACCCCTCTCCAGCTTGGCCCTCACCAGCAGGGAAGGAAGGAGAAGGGTATTTTGTGACCTGCAGAGCTCCCACCCTCACATTAAGCATTGCTCACACACCTTGGGGCTCTCCCCCCTGCAGTGGCACCAAGCCAGTGACATGGAGAGGTAACATCTCCCTTGTCCCAGCCCCTGGAGCAGGGGGAAGGAGCAGGAGAAGCCCACGGAGGAAGCAGCATCTCCCCTCCATGTGTCTGAGGACCCCACCAGCAGTGGGCTCCTGGGGTGAAGGTGGCCAGGAACAGCTGTGCCCACGGGGGCAGCGCCCATGAGACACATTTTGAGGGCAGGGACACAGCCTTCAGCACAGGGTGGGGAGTCCAGACCCCCCGCCCATCTCCTGCTGCTGCCCATGGGAGGGAGGGAACACGGAGCAGGAGGCTCATGATGAGCCTTCAAAGCACAAATCGATTTCTTCTCCGGTTACGCGGGTCGCCAGGGTGGGACACCATCAGCTGCTAATGCTCGGGGCCTCCACTCACCCTGGCGCAGGAGTGCTGCCGGTGCCGCAGGGTCCTGGTGAGAGGCTCAGCGTTGCTGAGGGGCTGGCAGGGGCTCCCTGGCTCTGCAGGAGCAGCTGGGGTGGGTGGCAGTGCCCCCCACTCCAGGATGGGGACAGCCAGCCCTACCCGCACTCTCAGGATGGGGAGATGATGCAGATGCTGGTGCATGGCAAGATGCGGCTGGCCACCTTTGCCGCTCCTGCGCCCAGCTGCCACGCAGATCCCTGTGCAGCCAGGAAAACTTTGGGCTCAACTGGGCGCCAAGTTTGCTCCTGTCCTGCGGCCATTGCTCGCGGAGAAGGGCAATATGCCTAGGGGCAAGGAGCTGCCCCTCGTCCCTGCTCCCACCCGTGGGGGCAGCCCCCCCTCCCTGAGGCCCGGCGGGTCCCCTACCATTTCTCCCACTGATCTTCCAGCCAGCAGTCCTCCTCGGTGCTCGACTCCATTTTCAAGGGCAGCTGCATTGAGAAGGACCCCCCTTCCCTGGGGGACACGCTCCCACCCCAAAGAAGATCCCCAGGCCCAGGATGAGGAGGAGTGAGGGAGGTGACAGCCGAGCCCCAGGCACCCGCTGTCCCTCTGCCTGCCCCGGCGCAGTCTGTGGCTGCTGGCGCTGCTCTGTCTCCTCACTGCGCAACCTGGGGAAGCTCATTAAAAATAGATGGAATCAGCTGTCCTGGAGGGGAAAAAAAAAAAAAATAACCTCCCCAGCTGAGCCAGTGCCAAGTCCCTGCACTCTGCCAGGGATGCTGACTGCTTCCGCCTGCCGGCCAGCCAGCCCGGCTCCTGGTCCTGCTCCAGCGCCCGCTCCCCTGCAGCGGGCACAGGGGATCTGCTTACCCCGGCACAGACGCCCGCGCCACCTGGCCTCCTCCTCCTCGTGCCCTTGCAGCATCGCTGGCCGAGCCAGGGACAAGGGGCTCTGCCCCTCTCTGCCCCGCCACAGCGATGGGATCCCCTTCCTGCGGGACATGGGAGCATTTGTCCGGCTTCTCGCCAGGTAGAGCGGGGCCGGCTCACCGACGCAAAGGCCAGAGCGCTTCCAGCACAGCAGGACCGGCATTGCAGCCGGCCGCATTCCCTGAGTGGAGGGAAGCAAGACGAGCACCTTTGCCAAGGGGCAAGCCCAGCCAGCGCAGAGCAGCGCCAGGAGTGTTGCCCTTTCCCTGTCTGCCCCGGCCTAACCCCCAGCCCCACTCCTGCCTCAGGCAGGGCTGTCCCTGAGCTTTTCCAACCTCTAACCCCTGTTAAGGGCCAGAAAAATACTTGGTGAGCTGCTCTGCCAGCTTCCACCCCTCTTCTGCTGCCGAAGGAAATAGGAGCCTTTCCCAGGAGGGGCTGCCAGGTGTTGCTGACAAAATGTTGGCATAGGGAGCCTCAGATAATCCTCCATCACCCCCGTGCCTCTTGGAGCCACTCACTGCCCGCCGGCGTGCCGCAGACCCTGAGCCTCTGTGGAGCCATTCGCCCCTTGCCCCATTGGGATGGAGCCAAAGCGGCTCTGGGAAAGAGGTGCCCATCCCAATTTCGAGATGGGGACGGGGCACCTCCCTCCCCACCAGCTGCACATATACTGCTCTGGCACCCAGCGGGGCACGCCTCACTGCTGCCCATTGCAGCACTGCCCTCCTGCCCCACGCTGGCGCCCACCCCAGGAGCTCTCCTCGGCCCCCCAGCCCAGGGGCTGGGAGTGATGGGTGCGTCTCCCACCAGCCTGACCAGCACTGTCAGGTCCTTGGGACCCAGCTTCGCCCCTGGCTGGGTTAAGGTGAGTGATGTTCGCAGGAGTCCAGCTCACTGGGTGGCCTGGACCACCCTGCTGAGCTAACTTGTCACTGCACCAGTGCCATGCCACTGGCAAATGTCACTCATGATACTGTGTTCGTTGCCTCTCAGTTCCTCGATAACAGTATCCAGGACTCCATCTTCCCTATCAGCTCTGCCTGGAGGGACCTTGTCTGCTCGAAACCTCCTTGCTTAATGCCATGAATAAAGAAATCTCTATCTCCGTATTACTCCCACCCTTTTCTTCTCTCACGTGGATGCTCCAGGACTTCCTAGGAGATACAAGGAAGGCTCTCCATTATCCCCCCCACTCCCCGTGCTGGAAACACCCCTGCCTTTCTCTCTTGCTTCTCAAAGAGGCTAAAAATACTAGCAAAACGAAACAGCTCTGACTCCCCTCAGCTCCATCATTGGCAGCAAAAGTCTGAGCAGGATCTACACGGGTATTTTGGCCAACTTCCCTCCCCAGCGGCAGCAGCGGAGGCATGGGTGCCACCGACGTGCCGCTGCAGGCGGGCACCATGGCATCACAGGTACGTGGGAGGTTGCCCCTCAGCCGTGAGGGTGGGTGAGCCCTGAGCCTGCAGAGGTTACGGGTGCTCTCCTGGAGGATGTGCCAAGAGGCTCCGGGAGGCTGGCAGACCTGTGGAATGCACGAGAACTGACAAACTCAGGACACCTGGGAACTGCGAGCGAGGGAGCACATGTGTGTGCGTGAGCGGAGGCAGCCGTTACCTGCCCTTAGCAGGAGCGGCTTGATCGCAGTCCTAATAACAGCCTTATAATCAAGCCTGGCTGCTGTGCCTCCCTCCACTCCATCCCCTGTCAGGGAAAAGGGGATTTCCAGCATCGCCTCCCCAGCCTGCTGCTGCCATGCAGGATTTCCCAGGCTGGCCAGGCCATACTCCGGTACTCTGCTCCCAGGCAGCACTGTGTGGAAGTCCTGTAACCAGCATCAGCGGGAAGGAAAGTACTGTCCTACATTTGGCTGGCCCTGGGTTTTTTCTTTCATTGCAAGAGTCACAGAGACTCTTATTTGAACCGAGGAGAAGGCTCCTCTCTCTCTCCATCAGAAAACAGCCCTTTCGTCTCCCCTCACAAGACGACAGGTAGCCCCACTCCGATGCCCAGCTCATCGCCTCCAAACAGGCTCCTCCCACAGCTCCAGATGAGCACGGCAGACACGTAAAACAACCCATAGTGCTGGGACTGATTTTTGCCTCAGCTTGAAGGTGCTTCCTTGAACTTCCCAAGGAGATGGAGAAGTGTCCTTCCCCTGGAGACCTCCTCCCTTCCCGAGGCCCTGGCAATGGCACGGCTCCCAGAGGGCTCCCTGAGGAGCAGGGTAATTTCCCCCTCTCTCCTGACCCATGCAAATAACTCCCTAAGGGCTTCCTTCCCTCGGAGCCTTCCTGCCCCAGCAGCAAGGTGGGTTGCGGAAACCAGAAGGAGATAGAGGAGATCGGTCACTGATCCCCCCCGCCCCTGGTCCCGGCTACATCAGAGCCATGCTCTAGTGGGCAGTGGGGCAGGTACCCAGCTGCACCCTGGTTGTGCCAGCCCTCCCTGCCCCTCTTATGCTGGGCAGAGGGACCCCCACCCCCAGAGAGGCCCCAGAGAGCCCCTCACAGGAAAGCTTGGCTCAAAGCACTGGCAAAGCTTCTTGGCAGCATGAGGAGCTGCAAGATGGTGTCCCAGAGAAAGGTGCCAAGGAGCCCCAGCGTGGCACAGCCCTGACCGCGGGGCTTTGGGAGGCTTAAGGACAACAGGGAGGCTGGGTGAGAAGAACTTTTTTATTTCCTTTTTTTGTTTCCTAAAATGCTGCTGTTCTTGTCGTGGTGAGCAGCCACCTCTGGAGGGCCTCCTGGCTAAAGGAGGGCTCACCTCACCCGCCTTCTCCTCCCACCTCTTCTCAGACAACACCAAACCATCACCGGCAATGAGGACCTGCCAGACCGCCATCTCTGGCCACCAGAGCTTCAGACTCCAGCCCATCAGGCCACTTGCTGGCCAGAACCAAGTCCTCTCTTGATTCAAGCCACCCGATCACCTAATGCTTGGGCCACTGAGGGAGTTGGAAGAGCAGGCACATGTACCAGAGGGCAGAAAAGCTGAAATACCTCATCCTGCAAGCAGCAAGCTGGGAGAGAGGGCAGGGCTCACCCAGGACCTCGCCGCCAGCCACGGGCTGATCCCTCACCCTAAACCATGCTCATTGTTGCCAGCTCCAGCTCAGCCACGGGGGGTGGCCCCTCGCTGAGCCCCCGCAGTGGGGATGCAGGACCTGGGACAGGCACAACCCAAGCTGTCACGTAACCCAACTCACAAACATTGCACAAGCAGAGCTCCCTCCTCGCACACCGCTCCCCGCTGTGGTGTCACCTCTGGTCTGCCAGACCCTGCCCCAGGCTCAGGGATGTCACTGGCATCTCCTTCCACTTCATATCTCACACACCGAGCTTGGCGCCCAGGGAAGATCTCACACTCCTGCCCCAACTTGCCAGCTCTCCACCTGGCGGCAAGGCCTCCCCCACGGAGGTCGGTTCTTCCCTGGGGCAGGCTGCCAGGGTGCTGGGCTCCCTTTCCAAAGGTCTGAGGCACAGCAAGAAGCAGCACCTCCTTGGGTGTCACCATTTGCTGGGGAGCAGGAGGGTGTCCAGGGAACAGCCGCTGTATCCAGGACAGCGCCGGGTGGCGAGCCCGACCCTCTCATGGGCCTGGAGCTGCTTGGCAACTCAGCCTCTGGCCCCCTGGCTCAGTGGCCAAGCCCCTTCTCTATGGTGGACATTTCCAGAGGCAGCATTTAATTGCTCGATTTGCAGGGTTTACCCAGCCATGTTGCAACAGCTCCCAGCAGCTCTCACAGGCAGCGCTGCAATAGAAGACAGCTGCCGAAGCCCCGGCACCACTCGGCAAAGGGGCTCCAGGAGCAGAGGAGCCCTTCAGGGGTAAATTGCCTGAACGCCACCATAGCTCAGCTGCACCTGCCTGCTTCCTCACAGGGACCCGCTGGCCCCCAAGCCTCAGGGGCTGGGGCCTGCCAGAGGCAGGCATGAGCTCAGCCATGGCCCCAGGTGTGGACCAGCCCCTCCTCTCCTCCCCAAAATCTCACCACACAAAGCAGCCGGTACTGATCCCCCCTTCTCAGCCAGCTCCCCCGCAGCACCCCTGGGTGCCAGAGGCAAGCAGAGAGCAATGGCTGACGATGGCACAGCTGCCAGAAGCATCGAGCCTCCCCCGGATGACAAGCAAGCAACGCCGGGCACCGCACCCGAGGGCAGTGGCAGAGCTCCCTTACCTGCCCAGTGCATCCCCATCCCAGAGTTGCCCTCAGGAGGCTCCGGAGGGTCTGAAGCCCCCGGCCCCTGCAGATCAGCACCTCCAGCCATCCCTGGCCTGGCCGGTGCCATCGGAAGTCCCCGTGAGCAGCCTTGCTGGGTTTTGGAGGAGAGACAGCCCCCTGCATCCCAAATCGATGGGAGCGCTTGGTACTGCCGAGAGGATCAATTCTGGCACTCTCCCACCCTCTCACTTGGGGTTCCTGTTTCACAGGGGTGGGAAGGAAGCGGGAGCACCTGGGATTTCTAGGAAAGGGCTAGAAAAAGGCTTTCCTGGAGGTGGAGAAAGAGATGAAGCTTTTTTTTTTTGTGAGGAAGAGGTGTTTGAAGAGGAGATAAGACAGGTAAGGAGGCTGGGGGGGGGGTTAGAAGGGGACATGGGGCCAAGCAGGGGCCTGGCAGGAGCTGAAATGGGGTGAGGGCCAACATGGGCTTGGGGGGGGCTGAAGGAACATATGGGGTGGGCGGGCTGAAGCAGTGATGGGGGGACTGCAGTGTGCGGGGTGAGGTTCAGCGGTGTCTGGGGTGGGGGGCTGAAGGGATGGGTGGGGTGGGGGCGAAGGGATGCGCGGGGAGGGGGCAGAAGCGCTGGACGAGGCGAGGGCCCGGCGGTGCGGGGCAGGGGCTGGAGCAGATGGGGAGCGCTGCCCGGGGCGGGGGCAGGGGTAGCCCCGCGGGGATCCCGGGGGGGGGGCGGCCGGTACCTGAAATTGGGGGGCGAGGCGAGGTGCAGCCCCAGGAAAGGGGAGGAGGCGGGCGAGGATGCGGCTCCTTTCTCTCGCTCCGCCATTCTGTGGCTCTCTCCATGCAGGCGGAGGGCGGGCGGGAGGGAGGGAGGCAGGGAAGGAGGCAGGGAAGGAGGGCTGGAGGGAGGGGGATGCTGGCGGTGCCGGCGGGGAGGGACATACCTGCCGCCGGGGGGGGAGCGGGGGGCACAGCCCGGGGGCTCCTTCCCGCGGCCCCCGGCGGCCGCTGCAGGACAGATGAGGCCGCAGCTGGAGGCGGCACCCCGCACCCCGTCCCCCGCCGCACCGCCCGGGCCCTGGGAAACGCCGGCCCCGGCGGGGCAGATGTGCCCGCAGCTGGATCGGCCCCCCCAGCTGTGCCCGCAGCCGGAGGCAGCGCCCCCCCCGGGCAGATGTGCCGCAGGTGGCGGCGGCAGCCCCAGAGCCCCCGGTGCGGGGGGTTGGCCGGGGTCCCCCCCCAGGCCCGGGGCCGGCTGGCGGAGCGGGCAGGCAGCAGCCCAGGGCGAAGGGCTGGACGCCCAGGGCCACCTGCAAGGGTCTCCCCCGCAGCGGGGGCGCGCCGGGAGGCAGCAGGAGCAGGCGCGGAAATCGGGCTGCGCTTTCCCACCCATCGCAGGTTTGCAGCGCCTGGCTGGCAACAGGTCTGGCAGCCCCAGCACAAACCCCGTCCCTGTTGAAGCTTGCCAGCGCTGCAAGCACAGCAAGGGGAGTTAAAAAAGCAGCTTATACACACGTTCCACAGGCACAAGGAGGGAAAAAAATGCATCTCGAGGTTGCAGGTCTCTCTCCAGAACAGGCAGATCCACTCTTGCATCCAGCTGTGTCCCAGGGAGCATCTTACCTTGGGTGAATGCTCTTTGCTGCTACCCTTCCCCACCAGCCCGAGCAGCAGTTTTCTCTCTCTGCCTCTCCTCCTCATGCTTTGCAGGCTATCTCATAAAACTGTGCAGGATGTGCTGTGCACAGAGGTGGACAACATCAGTAATTTTAGGTCACAAGGCCACTTCTGGATCTGAACAGGAGAACTTTTCATATTCCTGTGTGCCCAGCGTGCTCCCAGTTACTGTCTGTGACAGTCCTGGATGCGGTGGGTGTCACTGCTTTAGCAGTTCAAACTTTAAAGATACAGCAGGTGCCATCAGCATCTCTCACACCACGGAGCGGACTGTCATTGAGGCAATGGTATTAGTTCTTGGCCAAGACCCAGGACGTCAGCTGCTCCTCCAGAGAAGAGCAAGCAGAGCCCTCCGAGGCACACAGCCCTGCTCTCACTCGGGAGCCTTGATCTCCTGCCAGACAAACTCAAAAGAGATGTTACTCCTGGACCAGCGTGGAAACAAGCACACACCCACAGGGTCACCACGCACAGGAACCTCCGGGGCAGCCTCCCAAGGGGGGCTAGGTGTCCCCTTGGCAGTTTGGATGCACAGACTGAATGGTCTTACATGCAGGACCCAAGAGACTCACCAGCATCCACTCAGGGACCGGGGGAGCTTTGACACGGCTCCATCTTAAAGCATACACCCCAGCTATCAAAACACGATTCCTCCAGAGCATGGCCGTGGTTTGGCCTCTGACCTGGGGCAGAAGGTAAGGCTGCCTCCTCCTCCTGCAGCCAGATCACCACCAGCACATCTCATCGTGTTCTGGGGGGCCAAGCACCAAGAGCTCCCCCTCCCTCTGGCCATCAGGCCCTTCATCCCAGCCCTGGCTCAGGCCGGCCTGGCAGGAGACCCACTTTGGTCTTTCTGGCTGCGCTACTGCCACTCACATCTATCTCCTTGTATGCATGGTAGAGCCCATGGCCTCCGGGAGAGGGCTCCCAGAGGATGTGCACGTACATGTCCTGCAAAAGAGAGACTATGCTTCTGTCCTAGCCAGTGTCTCTGCTCACAAGGCATCTGCTGTCTTTTTTGTCTCTTTCAAATTGTCCAGTTGACCATCAGGTTCACTTCAGAGCAACTGTTCTCAGCCTTAAGCTAAACCTGAGGAAAGGTTATGTGCTGCGAGAGGTTTTCCAGCTTCTCTCCCCCAGCCGAACCACCTGATCTCCCCCTAGATGCAGCTGTGATACCAGACCAGCACTCTGCTCTCTTCCCATCAGCCATCCTTCTCACTGCTCCAGTTCCCCTCTGCCCCAATGGCCACAGCTCCAGCTCCCATCCCTCCATATCCAGGTGTGTTTTCTACTCTCAAACCTTCCAGCCAGCCCCACCTGAAGCCACTCCAGCTCCTTATGTGTGCAGACAGAAGAGACACGGGGGAAGTGAACTTCCCCAACCACCAGCACGTGGAGCAGGCAATCACTCTCTGCTAGAAATCCAAGGTTAGCCAGTTGCCATCCTTAGCCACATCACCATCGTTGCTTTGACAGGGAGAACAGATGTTCTGGCCAGCACAGAGAAGGAGCCTCAAACCCGACCTCTCCAGGTTTAATTTACATTATGACACTCTAGGTAGAGAAAGCTGGCCTGAGCTTGCCGTCATCCTGGCTCTTCATCTTCTAAGGCACCAGCTGCTATTTTCAAAAGGTTTTTGTCACGTACGAGCCACTTCAAGCATTGAAGTGTTACTTCCTCAAGCCCACAAGGTCATTGCTGGAGACAAGAGAACCCAGCAATAGCATGAACCTTGACCGCATCCTCACTCAGTTAACCAACGCGCTGCACACGTTGCTCTCCCTGTAGACCAGATGTGCCCTTTTATCTCCAGCGCCTCTTAAAAACACCTCTTTGCATCTTCAAAAACTGCCTTTTGCATTTCAAACTTGCCGAACAAATTAAGGTCAAAATTTTAAATGCTTATATATGCAAAATGTTTTAAGATTGCACCTTGGCTTTGTTAAATTGTTTGTAATTATCGCTTAGCTGGTTTTGAACTGGTGGTATCTGAATATACCCAACTGAGGCTAGGGGTGTAGCAACTTCTGTTCTAGATCAGCCCCACTGCCAAACCTGGATGAGAAAGGTCATGGCTACTTGTGATTCCTAAAGTCTTGCTGGTTACTAAGAAAATAACATACCTCATGTAATTCTCCAAAGATGATAAAAAATAAAGGTTCCAGTAAGTGGGTCTACACAGGAGCAGCAAGGATGATGGCATAGCGCACAAGCAGAACTTTACTCCAGCTGTGTCCTAGCTAGTTACTAGACTGCTAAGTCATGGTGTATTTAGTTCATGACTTAGCTGAAGAACTGCAAGAGAAAAGGCTCAGTCACTGACAGGAGACCCACGCTGAACAATGTTCACATTGTTCACAGCTCTGTAGCACTTCTCCGCCCCCGCGCCCACCCTCTCAGTTGAAAGGAGCCTCCACACCACCCTGTAGAACATCCTGAGAGCCACTACTCTCACAGCACCCAAACCAAACTGCTCCCTCTTCCCAGGCAAAGAGCTCACACTATGCCTGCTTTGGGGGTGCCTGTACCAGGTCAGATATTGCCACCTAGCCCTGAGACACAGAAAACAGTTGTTATCCCAGGAAGTAAAAAAAAAAACCAAAACAACAGGTGATTGGGCCCAGTCAGCATGGGTTTATGAAAGGCAGGTCCTGCTTGACCAACCTGATCTCCTTCTATGACTAGATGACCTCCTTAGTGGATGCTGTCTACCTGGACTTTAGTAAGGCCTTTGACACTGTTTCCCACAGCATTCTCCTGGAGAAGCTGGCTGCTCGTGGCTTGGACGGGTGTACTCTTTGCTGGGTAAAAAACTGGCTGGACGGCCGGGCCCAAAGAGTTGTGGTGAATGGAGTCAAATCCAGTTGGCGGCTGGCCATGAGTGGTGTTCCCCAGGGCTCAGCATTGGAGCCAGTTCTGTTCAATATCTTTATCAATGATCTGGACAAGGGGATCAAGTGCACCCTCAGTAAGTTTGCAGATGACACCAAGTTGGGCGGGAGTGTTGAATCTGCTGGAGGGTAGGAAGGCCCTGCAGAGGGACCTGGACAGGCTGGATTGATGGGCCGAGGCCAACTGCATGAAGTTCAACAAGGCCAAGTGGCAGGTCCTGCACTTGGGTCACAACAACCCCATGCAATGGGGAAGAGTGGCTGGAGAGCTGCCAGGTGGAAAAGGACCTGGGGGTGTTGGTTGACAGCCGCCTAAACATGAGCCAGCAGTGTGCCCAGGTGGCCAAGAGGGCCAACGGCATCCTGGCTTGTATCAGAAACAGTGTGGCCAGCAGGACCAGGGAGGTGATAGTGCCCCTGTATTCGGCACTGGTGAGGCTGCACCTCGAGTACTGTTGTTCAGTTTTGGGCCCCTCACTACAAGAAGGACATCGAGGTGCTGGAGCGTGTCCAGAGAAGGGCAACGAAGCTGGTGAAGGGTCTAGAGCACAAGTCTTATGAGGAGCAACTGAGGGCACTGGGGTTGTTTAGCCTGGAGAAAAGGAGGCTCAGAGGAGACCTTATCACTCTCTACAACTACCTGAAAGGAGGCTGTAGTGAGGTGGGGGTCAGTCTCTTCTCTCAAGTAACAAGCGATAGGACAAGAGGAAATGGCCTCAAGTTGCGTCAGGGGAGGTTTAGGTTGGATATTAGGAAAAATTTCTTCACGGAAAAGGTAATCAGGCACTGGAACAGGCTGCCCAGGGAAGGGGTTGAGTCCCCATCCCTGAAGGCATTTAAAAGACAGGTAGGTGCAGTGCTTAGGGACAAGGTTT
This sequence comes from Theristicus caerulescens, assembly GCA_020745775.1. NCBI lineage: Eukaryota > Metazoa > Chordata > Aves > Pelecaniformes > Threskiornithidae > Theristicus > Theristicus caerulescens. The sequence continues at coordinate 28,414,680 of CM036564.1, forward strand.
AGTGGTGGACTTGGCAATGCTAGGCTAAAGGTTGGACTTGATGACCTTAAAGGTCTTTTTCAGCCTAAACGATTCCATGATTCTATGAAATGGAAATCCCCAAACTGGCATCCATTTCATGATGCTTCCTTTATCTCAGCCTCCAGCAATCCTGTGCTCCTTCCTGAAACAAAGATGGTATCTTCACTAATGGTTATTGATGGCCTTTTCTTTCCCCATGAACTGGTCAAGCCTTTTTGAACTCAGTCAAACTGTTAGCACCCACAGCTTACCACAAAAACTAAGGAAGGTGCAACCTTGTTCAGTCTGCTGTCTTGTAGTTTAATTGAACACGTCCAATCCTAAACATTACAGAAAAGTGAACAACCATCCCCTTCTCTACTTCTTTGTCCCACAGTTTCACACACCTTTATCATTTCAACTGGGAAACGATATCGGAGTGGATGAATCTCAGCCTACTTAACCGGTTTCCTGCAGGAAGTTTTTCCTGTATCTTTGCTTGGCCTTGTGTTTCTCTGTGTCCATCCCAGTTCTACTACCCTGTCCTGGTTTTGGCTGGGATGGAGTTGGTTTTCTTCCTGGTAGCTGGTATGGGGCTGTGTTCTGGGTTTAGGTTGAGAACAATGTCGATGATACACTGATGTTTTGGTTCTTGCTAAGTACTTGCTAAGTGGTGCTCACACTGGTCAAGGACCTTTCAGCTTCCCATGCTCTGCCAGGGGCATGGGAGGCTGGGAGGGGGCACAGCTGGGGCAGCTGACTCAGACTGGGCGGGGGCTATTCCATACCATGTGACGTCATGCTCAGTATATAAGCAGGGGAGTTGGCCGGGGAGGGGTTCGGTCCCTGCTTGGGGGATGTGCTGGGCATCGGGCGGCGGGTGGTGAGCAATTGTACAGTGTACTGCTTGCTTTGTATTACTACTGTTCTATTTTTTATTTTACTTTAGTTATTAAACTGTTTTTATCTCAACCCACGAGTTTTCCCCTTTTGCCCTTCTGATCCTCTCCCCCATCCCGCCGGTGGGGGGGGGGTGAGCGAGCGGCTGCGTGGTGCTTAGTTGCTGGCTGGGGTTAAACCACGACATACCCAAACTGCAGCTCTTCCAGCTGCCACCACCCACATCACAGGCACTGACAGAAACCTTGCAAATGTGATTTCCCCCTCACCCACAAAGCCTTCTAAGAGACCACTTAAGAGATTTTGCCTCTCCTCCCTTTGGCTCCTTACCCCCATGGATCCAGCCCCAAAAATGCCACTTACCAAACAAAATAATTTGGATGACAGCAAAGAGAGGGTTAAAGACATTTATATATATATAAAAAAAGTCATATTTACAGACCATTGCCTAAACATAAAACTCTCCAAATGACAGAAGTCACAATTTCTGTAATCTAAGTGTACAAAGTGCATGTCTTTCCCCTTTCTTCTCTCTGCAGCAGAAGATGGGGTGGGGTGGGAGGGTCTCTCTTTCTTTATACCTTTCTACCCTCAAGACAGTGGGAGTAAGGTCTAGGTCAGACTGAAGGAGACAAAACCTTTTTATTACTGAGTTATCCACTAGGCAGACTCTATGAATAGCAGTTTAGAAGAAAGTAAGGGCAGGAAAAGTGACTCTTGTTTACTTGGTCAGTCTGCCCAATGGATTCCCTTGGAAAAAGGAATCTAGGGTCAATGCCTCAGAGCGATGAGTGGGAAGGAAAGGTTATTCAGCTATTCAATAAATTAACTCACAGACCTAATTCAACCACTCCAGGTTTTCCAGATAGACTTGAGTCAGTTTCTATTTGCAGCCCCCTTGCTCTGGGCTCAAACATGGGCTCCGAAACAGAATCTGATTATCCCAGTCAGAGTGGGAGACAACCCTGTGCTCCCCAAGCTGTTACTTGCATAAGCTCATGTATAGCCCCACACTATCTGTGCCAGGCGGGGATGAAAGGTTTTGGACAGCAAATGAAAACAGTGCCAACAGCAGCCCATCGCACAGGATTAGCTACTCGATCTAATCCCTCTTGAAAACCGCCAAAAGACAGGCTCTTCTGCAGCACTACCCTCCCTTGCCCTCTTAGGTGGGAAGGCAAGCAGTGGCGCTCTGCCAGCACCGTGCTGAAATGACACGTGACAGGAGCAGGCCAAGGAGTGTATGGTTAAGAGCCAGGAAAGCTACACAATTGTCCTGCTAGACTACAAAGCACCAGCGTGAATGCAAATGGCAAGAAGGAGCAGTGTGCAGGGCATGAGGTACAGGAGTATACTGTGTAGAAACTCAAAACGCAGGAAAGAGCAAACATCCACACAGAATGGACAACAGACTGAGCCTGAGTAAGACTCACTTCAACGAGCTGATGTGTAATACATCCCCTATCAGTACGAGGCACTCCACAGGCTACACACCAGACACCGGTCACTCCATTTGAGACAGCTCTCACTCAGGGAAGGAAATGTTGTAGAGTGCAGGGCCCAGGTGTAGCTACCTTATTATTTGGACCAGCAAGCTTCTGGGAGACTGCTTTACTCATATCAAGGCATGATCTTATTCTCTGAAAAATTCCTCCTTCTCTCAGAGTCCCCCCCCACCAGATGTCAAATTGCTCTGAAGCTGCCCGTTCCAGGCAACAGCACTATGGCTCACCTTGCAGCAGTGAGATTCTTCTGCAGGGAAAGTTTTAAGTGCCTGTCAAGTGTACGGACAGTTTGAATCTCTTTGTTCTTGTGCTACAGTTGTCCTTCGTTTCATTTCCATCCCACATGAGTACCACCTTGATTTACTCAGAAAGTATTTACATCCCCGTCAGTCTAGCCTAATGAAAGAAATACTGAAATTTTCCTGTTCTCTTGTAGGATGGGTACTCCATTTTTGACATTGTAGCAGCTTCCTTCTCAACTACTATAATTTGAAGTAATCAGTGCACCTCACTGCCTAGTACTAGTGATGAGAAAGGACGTTCACTATGTCTGAGATGTGCAGATGCTGCTCCCTACATCATTGCATCAACTCACACGCACTGAGCCTTTGTCAGAAGAGAAAGATACACCTGGGAGTGAACAAGTTGACAGAAGGCTCTTGCCCCCTTAAATGTGGGCAGATTTTGGGCATGGCTGAGAAGAGACATATTTGGCTCTTTGGAGACCAGAAAGCCAAATATTCCCAAGCACAAGTAACGCAGTGCCCTTTTGTGGCAGCTATTGGAATTACACATTTATATGAGACCACAGATTTTCTGTTGTGAATCACAAGTTCCAGTCCCTCTGTGGCAGCAGTCCCTCCTCCTCCTCTGGTCACCTCTTCAGCACTCTCTCTCTTCACTTGCAAAGTGCTTGTCGCTGGCTGTAGGAGAAAGCAAAAGACAGAATTTGCCTTGACCTCCCCCCTCATACTGAAAAGTTGGCAGAACATGCGACCAGCTCCTCCCTCCTGGGATCCGGAGCATTTCAGGCAGATGACTGGACCTGCTTGCTCCCCTCCTCTAGCCCCTACCCTCACCACATGGGCAAACCTGGCTTCAAACCCACTCTGTGGAAGGAGAAGCAGCCTCACTAGAGCAAACCTACCAACAACTGTGCTCTGTGACTGTTCTAGTAACAGGGTACTGCTCTCTGCTGGACAACTGAGTTAACAGCTTGTCAAGCAAAAGCAAAACAACCAGAGGGCAGATCACTGCCAAATTAACAGGGCTATGGAATTACAGTTAGGAGCCACCTCCCTCCACAAGCAAGTCCGTTTTGTTCATTAAAATGCAGGGAGCAAAAGATTGAGCCTTGCTAGCTGCCAGAACAAGGTAGTTTAGGCCAGATCACACTAGGGACTACTCACAATCATAAACTCTTGCCAGGGATCTCTGGAGTGGACAGACATGTCACTTTGGCTCGTTTGTACAGTTCTTCAGTGCACAGCTCTTCTGCTCCCTCGTGTTTGCGCTTTGGAGAAGCCTGGTCTGCTTGCGACAGCCTCATTGCTGTAGAGGAAGAAGAGTCACTGCAATGTTTCCCCTGCCTTTAAATCTCCTCACAAACACACCCCAGCCTAACCCGCTACAGAGCTGGGAGAAAAAAGACTATGCAGTGCACAAGCACAGAGAGATGTTGCCACAGCCTCCTTGAAAACTTTTGAAAAGTTAAAAGCAGAACAATTGAGTCCCCGAGAACAAACACAAAAGTATCCTCCTTTGACAGGGGACAGCTTAATTATACCTGATTAGCCCTACAGTGATCTGCACTTCTCCCTTAAGTGGCTGCATATGATCCCATACAGGCAATAAAAGATTCACTTTAATGAACTCCTGTTCTTCAGCCCTTTTAGGAATAAAGGCTCACTGGGGACTTCTGAAGAAATCCTAAAGGAAGGTGAATGTGATCTACGCTTCCCTACTTACACACCCTCTTCTTACTAGAAAAGGATCGATCTCTCCTGCCTGTAAGCCTTTAAGTCAACATGAAACTATCTCAGAAGCACACAAATAGCTCCGACTCACCTGTACTGGTGCTGCAGCCCTGCCCTGAAGCTGAGTCTGCGACTGGGCCACTGAGATCTTCCACACACGAAGGGACTGATGCCAGTAAACCTAGAGAAAGGCAAAAGGGCCATAGCTAAGAAACAAAAAACACCCGGGGTGAGAGAAGCCTTTCATGTGGGAACACCTGAGTGATCACTAACCAGCACATCCATACCCCAAAGCGGGATGAGTTCAGAGCTGCGCTCACCCAGTGGTGGTGACAGACAGACACTGGGATCTAGCAGCATATTTATTTAGGATGCTCTGCCTAGGTTTTTTTCCAAAGTGAAGACTGGACCATTGGTGGCATATGGATGGTGCTGTGCCATCGCCAGCTCTCAAAACTAATCAAACTCCACTCTTAGCTGTCCAAGAGTTCAGTGGAGCTCTCCCTGGACATTGATTCAGCAGCTTTGGCAGGGGCTGCCTCCTCTTGCAAAGACTGGCCAGAGAGACAAATGCTATCTGTTTTAAATCACGACCCCTCCTCCCATCTTTTTATCTCCTATTAAAGACACAATCTTTTGCAATTGTTGGTACTTACAGAGCCCCCTATAGCGCGACAGCTGCTGGTAGATCTGCTTCATGCGTTCGATGTTCAGTCGGCTGGTCTCTGCATGGTTCACCATGGGTTTGGGGTAGTCCACCCCAATGATGCACTTGGCTGCCTTCTGCACAGACTCTGGGGCATTCCATGGTTCGTAAATATATCGTGAAGGGAAGCCCTTTAGTTTGGGCAGATACCTCCTGCAACACAAGTAAAAAGATGCACAAACACCACTTACAAGTGCAGCAATGCAGCATTCACAATGCACAGAAAGCGCCGCACACCTGTCAGCTACTGAACGACTTAGGCTCACAGATCAAGCAAGAAAGGAGCTCCAGTCACATCACTTACTTAACGTAGTCACCACTGGGGTCTGTGCGACGGCCGAAGCCCACGGGGCAGTAGCAGTGGAAGAACTGCTGGAAGAACGCACTGCATGAAAGCCACATCCAGCTGCCTGCATTTACGCTGAAATCTGCATCCAGCAACAGTTCGTCAAATACCTGCAGGAATTGGAGGAAAAGGCAGTGAGAGCTTCCCCAGGCAGGACTTTGTGGCAGGAGGACCCAAGGTGCTCTTTCAAATGGCAGGCACTGAGCTGTGAGAACAGCTCCTAGTAACCAAAGCAGCAGCAGTGATCTGCTGGCTGAAGCCAGTTGGCTGGTCAATACATCTCACTTCCTGATGCTTTCACATAGGGAGGTACTGTCTGCTCACGCTGATAAAGTGCTGGCTTATCTCTCATGCAGCTACAGACTAAATCACTACCTAGTGCTGCAGCAAGCCTTGGATATTGATCCTAGCCTGGGAGGCGTAACAAGTGCAAAGCACCAACCGTGGGAAGCAGGCAGATGCTGCACAGAAGAACAAGCACCAAAGCAAGAAGGAAGAACCCCTCTGAAGGTCCCAGAGCACACTGCCACTGAGAGGCAGACAGGTTTCAGCAGTAACTCGCTCACTTCCATGCACAGATGCTGCGCTTTTAGCATCTGACCCTGTGACGCACTTTCAGCTATGCTCTGCTTTGCCAGCTTTGTGACAAGATGCCCCTGCCTCCACTTTTTGCGTAGGGCAATAGGTATACTGGATAGGTTCAAAGCTGCCTGTCCCTTCAGATGGCCCAAGAGGAGGGTCTTTTACCTCTTTCCTTGAGAGACTCTAGACTCAGATTTCAGTGTCACGGAGCGTTCCCTGACCAGCACAATGATGGATTATACAATGAGGAAAAAAGGTCCAGTTATGAACTGACATTGAACTTGCAAAGAAAACAGATGGACTGAGAGAACTTTTGCAAAAAAAAAATAAAAAAGCCCCCAAAACCCCAGACCATATTTACCAGTGGGTCCCACTAACATTTGGTTATGGTTACTGGAGACTCTTGATACTGTTAGCGCCTTGTGGTAGAAGGCAGAAAGAAGTCAGGCCGTTGGCAGGCCAAGAGCCCGCTAGCAAATCCTCTCTTCCACGCAACTTTTACATGCAAAGCAAAAGCCATACCTGTGCGCCCATCCTTGCATTGAGTGCCAGGGAGACTGTTTTCCTTACGGCCTCCTGCAAGCCTCTGGAAATGCCAGACTCACCCTGACTCCTGACTCCCAGCTGATCCAGAGGTCGCCCCTGGTCAGGAAGCAGGCCACCGCGTGCCTGGCCAGATGGTGGATCCACCCTTCCTGTCTCAGTTGAGTCATGATTGCATCGATCCAAGGGAAGCCTGTCTTGCCCTCTGCCCACTTTGCCAAGGCTTCAGGGTTCCTGTCCCAGGGGATTTGGATGCAGATGGGGTTCCCCTCCATACGATCAAACTTCGGGTTGTTTGTGGCTGCTGTGTAGAAAAACTCCCGCCACAGAAGCTGGCCGTACAGAGAGAGGGGGGGCGTGCTGTTCCGCTTTACCTGTGGAGGAGGAAACAAGGGTATTCACAAGCAGGGGAGGACTGGCTTCATTAAGCTCAGCTGTAGGCCACCCATGCATTTATACACAATTCTCAAGTCAGTTACTGACAACTGCCATAAAGGAGCTCAGTTCCAGATCATCCTTCCAGAAACCCCAGGTAGTAAAGTTAGTGCTGCTTTTAGCTCACTCAGTACCCTGACAAGAGACTTGAATGACCCAAAACTAACGGCAAAAAGCTCTACGTGGCTCATGACACAGGAGTCCAGGTTGAAGAACAGGGTACCGTCAGATTTAAGGTTTGCTTGACTATATATAGAAGAATCACTTTTCCTCACCCAAGAGCCTCTTCTGTAGTAGCAACAAGCTTAGCCCAACAATCAAATACAAGTGAGACAACAGTAACTTTTGCAGCTGTTCTGGCACACTGTCTGGGAACCAGCATCATGCTATGCTCAAAACCAGCCTGCTCTCCAGATGAACCTTTTGTCTTACCTTCTTATACAGCTCCCAGAGACGATAGTAAAACAAGCGGCAGGACAAGCAGCCAAAACGCAGGTAGGGACTGAGTCCTGTAGGGCTGGCCAGCAACGAATTGGCGTTCATCCTTGGTCTTTCATAATTTGCAACCCATGCCTAGACATATTCAGGAGAAATGAGCCAAAAAAACCCCTCCAAATCTGTGGGACACTGCAAAGGGCAGGCCTCTGTGCAGGTGGTGAGGCCACTCGGGTCTGACAGCAGTCTCTTCTATTCACCTCCAACCACTCCTGGGAGAGATCTCAAGTGGGCAATCCCAACCCCCACACCCCACTCAAGAAATGCAAAACCTTTGCTCCAGGATTTAAACCAGTTAGTCATTTTGGCCAAGAAAAGGACTAAATTTGCTTTGCATGCAGGAGCTAATAACCCTGAGAACTCCTAGGGACACAAGCTAATGCAACTGTTTATGTCCAGGTACGTCTATCTCATTTCTCATACTAAACAAGAAAACTGGGGAAATTTAGACCTTTTTGTGGAGTATTATGTTGACAGTTTATTCCCCCTTCAGCACAAGAATTTATGCTTTGATCTCTACAACTGGCACCAAGCCACCCAGCATTAAAAAGATCCAAACTGGTTAAAATTGAGTCATGCCTCTGCAGCTGGGTCATCTTTCATTACTCTGAAATTGTTTGCCTTGTGCACTATAATCAAGAATACATGCTCATAGAAAAAGTAGAGTATTTCAGCAAGGGGCTCAAGGAATGCCAGCCAGTGAGACAACATATTAACAGGCTGATGTACAAGGGGAAGGCATCCTTTTATGAGCATGTAAAGACAAAACAAAATGGTGTGCAGTGTGCAGGAGGGACTGAGCAACTTACACAAGAGTTTCCAAGTTTGCACTCCTCTAAAGGAAACTGAGGGGTAGAAACAAGGAAAAGAATCTTATGTGCTTCAAACAGCAGCATAATTAACATACACCTCTACTTCTTTGGGTCTGAGGAAGCCCAGGAGCTCCCTGCTCCCCACGCAACCCAAGATTACAGGAGTACTCCAACAATACTAAAGACCCCTTCCAGAGGTGAATGCTGCAACTGTTGCTAGGCAGAGAAGGGAAACAAGAGCAATGGCCAACGCTCAACATTTTTCGTTGGGAGGCACAGTCTGCAGGAATCACCACTTAAATAACAGGGGTTACCTTTCTTTCCAAGTGTTTATCCAGCCGCGCCAAGGCTTCCGTCTCCCCTCCTTGCCAAACTGCAGGGGCAAGACCATCCGTAGGAAAGCCTGAGGGAAAGAACTTTGTAAGAATTGAAGCCACGCCTAGACAAAGGGGCCAAAGATGGGACTAAGCATTAATAACGGCAAGACACTACATACTGCAGTTGCCTAACATGGCTTACTTGCTGCTCTAGTCCTTCTACACCAGGCAAATCATGTGGAACATGGGGAGAGCCTGCTCATGACACTACAAGGGCCTCTCCCTGCGATGCTTCAGGCAGCCTTCTGGGGACTTCTCCCATCACTCATATGCCAGTACTCTCTCTTGTGTGTCAGCACTACCCACAAGGCTCTGCTCCAAAGGCCAGAGCAGCTGGCAAAGGAACATCTGCTCCACAGCTCTGCCTTACAAAATACCTTGTCATGGACACCAGCAGCTCACTAGAGAGCCTGGCTGCTCCTGGTGAGGCTCCTATTCTGCTGAAAGTGAGTGCTGGGGAAGACACTGGATTAGTGCTGAAGAACTGATGCAAAAGGGGAAGTAATAATGCAGTTGCCCTGCACTGCTCTGGGCTGACAGAGGAGCCTCCCCTGCAGCAAGCAGAGCAGTGTAAGGTTGCAGGCAGTCTCGCATTAGGCCAGACAATAAAGGAAGCAGATCTACCCAGGACTGCAACTTTTCGGATGCTCCTGTTGTGAAGCCCTCCGCTTTTACATGACTGTTGAAACTGTACCTTAAGGTACAAGGTGATACTCCTATAAAGTTGGCGTGGAGCCTCCAGTCACACACACAGTATTCTGCATTAATCCTTTCTTCCCTTGCATTTAGATTCACTTCTCTGATATAGGCCTTGCATTCCTCATGCTTCAGCTCTCTATTCATCCTTCTCCAAGAAAAATACAGGACCATAAGGCATCACAGGACGAGTGAAAGAAGTTTCTGTAATCTTTTGTTTTGCTAAGCTCCCAAATTGGTGCTGCTTAGCAATAACTGAATGAAATGATCTAAGCCTGGTACACAGTTAGTTTACCTCTTCAGGTCTGTTACACAATGGCAGAGGTGGAGATGGCAGTAGGAGGAAAGCAGCTGGCAAGGACATGAGACACTGATACAGTGGTTACATGCTCAGTATAGCAGAGAACAGAAGGACAGATGCAGAGCGTTTCAGAGCAATGCTAAAGGGGATGCTGTGCATCGACAGTAGTGCAAGGGACAGCAGTCTATTTGCACGAGGTCCAGAACTTGCTGAAAACATTAGGCTGCTTCTATGGCTAGAGGCAGCCCAGGTCAGATGAGAAGGCTGGAGCTGTTCTGGGCACAACAGTTTCACTAGATCCCGTTTCAGCTGGCAGTTATCCCTTGCCTTTGCTCTCGACACATACCCAGCTCTTCCAGGGATGGGACCCCATACACATCGTCATGGTTCTCCTGGATGTCCACTTTACACGTCTCCATCTGCTGGCTCATTATGGTGCTCACCGGCTTCTTTGGGAGCTCCATACGGCTAATGATGGCCTGGAAGCGCTTGTAGGTGAGGGGTGGCTTGTGGCCATTCAGCTCAATTATTCTGGAGACAAAATAAGCAAGGTGAAACAACACAGCCTTACTACCACAGAAGACCCAAGGAAATAACAGCCAAACTGCATCCTACTCTCACTGCTCAGGATAGCCTTTCTCTTTGGATACAGATATCCTTACAGACCTACCATCCACTTGATGCATCCCTCAAAGGGATATTAAAAACAAACAAACAAAACCCCAAAACACACCAGAAAACAAACCCCCACATACTAATTCATCTCCATGGGGAAAAAAAAAACCAAAACAGCTCCAGCTGAATCAGGCTTAGCATCACATCTCTCTCCCAGAGCTCCTCATCAGACCCCTGTATGAAATCTCAATCTGATTACTGCCTTTCTGTCTCCCCAAGATGGCAGATCCCAGACCTGCATCTGTTCCCCTGACACCTTGTGATATCCTAACCTGATTCTGACCTTACTCCCTCCTCGTCTGACACAAAAAGTCCCAGCCTGTTTGTGACCCCCCCTCCACCTATCTCAGATGAGACAAATCCCAGTTTGCGTCATGCCATTCCTCTCTCCCCATGATTAGAGAAATCACCATCCTCCCCTGCGCCATAAGGTCACGAGTAGACCTGTCTCATGCTAATTCACCTGTGTCAGATCATGCCACGGAAAAGACAGCCACGGTTCCCCATTCCTCTACTTTACTAAGCATCCACAGCCTGCTAGGGCCATGCAGCCTTATGTTTCCTGAGACAGAGAGCTTTGATAAGCCCCCCGGGCAAGGTAAGCTTCCCCAGGGTCAAAGATGCCATTTTTAACCCCCTCTCCTGCAGGGCGAGGAAGGAGTTAACAGCAAAGCAGACAGCAGAGGGATCGCCAGCATTACATAAAGTTGAGACAGCCAACCCCACAGCTCACACAGGAGCTGCAGCAGAGCCGCCTTCCCCACCCATTACAGTCAACAGCTTATGCAAGGGGCTGGGCTTAAAGCCCAGCCTTTCGGCGGACGCCATGTGCCTTCCCTTCCCCCCGAAGCCGCACGTGTAGCGAGGAGGAGCGACATGCCGGCCCAGGGCCTGCCCAGCCCGCAGCCCCTCCTCACGTGTGCACCGCAGTCACCCAGCAGTCAGTCACCCAGCAGTCACCCAGCCTCGCCGCGCCACCGAGCCCCGGCAACGCCGGCAGCCGGCCGCGCCGCCCACCACCTCCATCCCGGCCAGCCGGAGCCCGGGCCTCCTGCACGCTGCCAGCCAAGGGAAGGGGAGCCTTGAAAACAGGCAGCACAGTTGCAAAGGTTAAAAATAAAGCTTCCTGCAGTTTCCTCCTGGTTTTCTGCTTCTAGGTTGTAAACACTGGGAGAAGATGACACTAATGAACAGGACAGGGGAGGGAGGGCAAGCGAGATGTGCACAGAGTGCGAAACACTGGAGCATCTCTGCTTTCACGCACTTTTTGGCCGGCTGTCTCTGCGTACCACCCCAGAGATAGTAAGAGATCGTGAACTCTCATGAATACTACCCACCACAATCTTCTTTGCGGCTTGCTCTGAGCACTGGGGCCCCCAAACAAGCCCATCACTTCACAGTGATCCCCAGAAAATCAGCATTGCTGCTGGAAGAGAAGGGAGGCATTTCCAGTTACAGGACTCGCTCATTTCCAGAGCAGTTCAGTGCTGGGAAGCAAAAACGTGACAAAGCTGCATGGTGCTTGCCCTGAGGTGCCTGGGATGGGGGCGGGGAAGCCGCTTCGTTAACACGGCTTCATTTTTCAGTCCTCTTCCACAGATCTGCTGAGGCTGCAGCTCAGTCTGAGATCCACGCTATTATACCACGTCCCAAATCCACAGCTAAAACTTTTGTGAACAGACAGCTTGGAGCAAATCGCTGCGACTTGCAGGTGGGTGCCAGTGCCTGTATTTGACATCCTCAAGAACGTGAATACGAGTGAAGTTACCTAGTACAGCTCCTAAATTCCTAACCAGACAGTTATTGGATCTGGGACACAGATCTTTAAGAGACAGGACTAGGACAACTTGCACATTTCACAGCACCTGATACTGGCATTATGCAACAGAATTTGAACCTTTCACAATACTGCCATGAAAAGAAGTATCAAATATTGGCTACTGTACAACATTGGATATTATACGAGACATACTGGGTATTGCAGTGCTGTTCAGCCTTTTGTACAAAGATTTGTACAGGAAGCCCCCCAGGCAGGAGTCCTTTCCTTCCTCCTCCTGTCCTTCTAACCCAGGCAGTACAATCTCACAGGACTTTGCCCAAGGACAGAAAAAGGGAGGTCCCTCCCGAGGATTTCATATTCCCATTTCGTCTGTCTCTCGCAGTGCAACCCTCAGACTACACGTGGCAGTTATTCTTCCAGTTTTCTTGAAGCAGAACAGAGAAGAGCAGAATCACTGTACTCATCATACAAAACCTAACCTTTCTTGTGTTAGTGAGCACACATAAAAATAGCTGTGCTACCAGCCTAGCAACATACTGCCCAGCGCTGCCTGACAGTAGTACCTGGAGGCGAGAAGTTACGAGGGTCTTTTTGACCGTCGGTCACACAGTCACACTTTACCTCAAGAAAGCAGGCAACCAAAACCTGACCAGAGTTCTGGTGCTGCTAGGATTACCAGGCATCCTACAGTCAGTCACCTGTGACAGCAGAGCGTCAGCGGACTTCGAATGCACACCCCCACGGGTGTCAGCTTCTGACTCACATCTCCACAGCAGTGTCCCAGCAGGATGGCCACCGGGCTAGGGAAAGCTGCTCGCCTCAAAAACCTGACACCTCAGCTCGCTTGCAAATGACAGGGCCCGGTTCTGGCAAGGGACTGAATGTGCTCCCCCCTGCTTCCTCCCGCGAGGAAGAGCTGGCTGCCAGCACTCGGCAAGCAAGCTGCTCAACGATGCACCCCACTACCAGCTCACACAGACTATTTAGTTAGCCTCGCCAGCTTATGCAATTGCTCTGATCTAAATCCTCGCTCCAGAGAGCTCATGTAGGGCTACGCATGTATAGGAAAAGGAGTATTTCTACAGATTCAAAGAGGAGATAGAGAGATAACCAATAGATATTCCACACAACAGATGCTGGACAAAGGACGAACAATTCAACTTCCGCAGAATCGCACACACGAGCGTATGAAAGATGAAGAAGTGACCTGATGACAGGCTAAGTATCAGCGCAGGGGGAAAACAGCTGACACCAGAGCACCATGCAAGACAGACAAGGATAACAAGATCTGGCAGGCAGAAGTTTGACTTAACCTTCTTAGATGGAAATAAACCATTTTTTTGGCATAGCGTAATTATGAATTGCAGAACCACCAAGGTATGCACACTTCCCCAATGCTTTGTTCCTTTAAGTCAGTACATCCTCCTATTAAAGTGCATTTAGCTATCACTTCAGCCTTAGGCTAGAATATTTGAGGAAAAGCTGCTCCTGATGCATGCTACAAACATACAAGCTCACAGCGTTCTTTTCTGACCTAAACCGCTCCCCCCGAATAACCCCGGCCTGCCCTGGATTACAGAAACTACGATGCTGACCGTCAGCAAGCAGAATACAAAGGATTTAGATCCTAAGGAGGAGAAAACAGGCAGATCCAGAGAAGGGACAAAACAACTTGTCAGCTGGAAGTTGTCAGACAGAATAATTGTCAAGTAAAGACTTTGAGCAGGCTAAGCTGATACCCAAGAGATTATCTTTTCTGTCTGACTTCTACAATCTGAACGTCGCTAATCTTGACTGAGAATTCCTAGATTTTCTTAGGAGTATTTTCCAGCACTGATGCTGATTTTCTACAGCCGCCTTCTTGTTTTGGGGGAGGGGAAAGATGCTCTGATAATCACACAGCTATGCTGGCAGTGCCAACAAGGAGCATATTGTAATCTTCCTGCTGCATAGAACTGGTCAAATTCACAAGTTAACTGAACAGGCTCTTTGTACATGTTTAAAAGGAGCTGGTGGTGACGGTACTGCGAATACACTGCAGGGGACAAGAGAAGGACTGCTGGAATCATTTATGTAGAAGTGAAAGATTAGTCTAAATTGTTCAAAACCAGGCCTGACAATCTTGTCGGAAACTTGATTAAAGAAAGATAAGAAGTAGGACACCACCACCAGGTTACTAATTATGCAGGAAAAACAGTAGGCAGAGGGACAACACATACCCTGAGTTAAAAGACTGAGTAACATGACTGGAGGGCGATATACTCTGAGAGAGGCTTCCAGGAGAAATATAATATTAGAACTGTATTACCACCTGCTGAGAAATCTCAGAGATGCCAAGAACCAGGAAATGTCAGAGTAACTGGAGACTTCAGCTGCCTCCACACAGACTGGGTAGCTGTCACACCCCGCTTCCTGCCAAAAACCAATCTTCTAGTTGCCATAAATGACTGCTCCATGGAACAATTAATCAGGAACCCACAAGGAAAGGCAATTCATGATTTAGTCTTAGGCAGCGCTAAGGTATAGCTGAAAATGTTAGTCATCACTTGCCTGCTCTAACCGTGACTTTGGCATGCAACAATTTAACATCCTTCCAGCAGCTATAATACCATAACGGCTTATATTTCGAGAAGAGAAATGCATAAAAATAAGGAAGCATGCTGAGCAAAAAGAACAAGCTGAGATGTAAAACACTGACAGGCGACACAGAGATGATTTGAAGATGATGGGGAAAAAAAATTCAACAAATGCACACAAACCATCAAAAAAGATTTCAGAAAGATCACAAAAGTCAAAACAACTAAAGAATAGCATCATCAATGGTAACAGAAGGCAAAATTGTTCAGAAAAATGAAGGCCAAATAAAGACAGAAAAAAACAACTGGTAGGTTAAATTAAAAGCCACAAAAGCAGCCTCCTTGCACCTCCCAACACAAATGAAAGTTTGAGAAACCTTTTAAAAAAAAGCATAAATAGTTAAAAAAAAAATAAATCCCTTTACAGACACTCCAGGATATTTATAGGGTCAAGAGCTGATCAAGTCATAAAAAACCAGAGACTGTAACACCAAAGGAAAAAAATCATGCATGTAGTTCTGCATGTGTATTCACTATGGAGGTATTCAGGCAGGCTGTCACTCTGAATCTGTTTAAGGAAATGTAGCAGGAGATGTCACAGACTGGGAGGTCAGGAAGAAACACCACAAAACAAAGTTATGCTTGAACAGCAACAGCTTGCCAGGACCAGCAAGCATTCACCTAGGAGTTGTAAAGGACATCAAGAAATACCCAAACTAATAGCTGCTGCATGTAACACTTGCCTTTAAACTGTCCAAATACTATGAGGAAAAAAAGGCAAATATGACTCCAGATTTAAAAAGCATTTCAAGGGCATCAGAGGGATGACAGACTAGAAAGTCCGGTATGTGCATTAGGCAGATGGGTAGAAAATACTATGGAATCAGTGAATGGATGGGTATATGCAATATGCTGGAGGGTTAATTTGGCCTTGGTAAAGGGAAGTTGTGCCTCAAAATCTATTAGTGACATTTGAGCCTGGGGCAAGGGAGATTTAGTAGATATACTCTCCCTGGATTTTCAGAAGCCATCTGACTAGATCCCTCACTGAAAATTTTTAAAGAAACCAAAATAAATTGGGATAAAGGAAAAGGTCCCTGCAGACAGAAAATTCTTTGAGATACAGGATAGAGTAGGAATCCATTTTTCCAACAGGAGGAAAAATCCTACACAGGGCTGAGCTAGGGCTTGTGCTGCTCAACATTATTCATAAATGATCTGGGAAGGGACAAAAAAAGAGCATGATGATAAAGTTTACTGACGCAAGAAGCTATCTGGGATAGCTAAAAATGAAAGGCAACTTAAAAATTTCCCTATACACCACATGACCAGCTGACAAAAATATCAGATGAAATGCAGTGTTGGTCATGTTGTTTCTCCATATGCATGGCTATGCAATCTTAAACTTACTTATATAGTAGCAGCCTCTCAAATAACCTATGACCATTCTGGAAGGAAGTCCCGAGACATCAGTTTAGTGTGTAGCAGCACTCAGAAAAAGCAAAAAGAATGCTAGCAACTATTAGGAGAAGACAGGAAACATTATAGCACTCTACAAATACAAGTTGCTCCTACATTTTGAACACTAGCTAGAGTTTTCACCACTGCTCTCCATCTCTAGAAATAGGCAGAAGTATAAAGAAAGGTGACAAAACTTAGAAGAGATTTGGAACAGATTCCACCTGAAAACTTAAATAAACTAGGACTCTCCACCTTGCAAAAGTCAAAGATGACATGAGGAAGGATGTGAGGAGCATTGACAGTGAAGAGGTGAGGATGTAATAAGTATTCATGGTCTCTTCTAATACAAAAATTAGAAAGCGGTGTCTGCTCACAAGGCAGGTTCAAGAAGAATCCCCCTCACTCCAAAGACAAACATTTCCATACAGCATGTGCTACTGCAAAGCTTCTTCCCATAGGAAATTATGGATGCTAAAGATAGGAGGAAATCTACATTCAGCATTACTGGCACAAGTCATCCAAAAAAAAAAAAAAAAGCCCCCCCAAAAAACCAAGCAACCTATAAGAATAGTACTGAAACATGGTTGAAGGCAAGGATACCTTAGAGTCTTAGCTGAAAGACTGTCTCCACTGTTTAAGGAGATCATATACAGAGAGAGATTACATATATAAGTAAATATATAAAACTCAACATAAAGGCAAGGCTCCCCCATAGCAAATACACAACAAAGACAAGGCATTCAGGTTTTAGAATAAGGTAAGTTTTCCCCAATCTACCTCGTACTACTTCTTCCAGCTGTCCTGGCACATCCATCAGTTAAAAGCCCTGCCTTCATAACCTGTTTGAGACAACAGCTCAACTATCTTTATTACAATGAAGCAAAAAAAGCAGTCCACGCAGTGAGGGCATGCTCAAGGAGAGCAATCAATAGGACACAGCTGAACAACGAAAATGATTGTCAAGTACAGTTTAATAAGCTTGAGGCAACACCTTTCTGTACATTCACGTCACTGCCAGCACTTTGACGTGCTCTAATCAAAAGTGCGAGTGCGCAGAGTAATCCTGTTGACACCTTCTAGACTCACATAGGATGACAGCGATCAGTGTATAGTGATCAACGTAATGGAGGAGACTGAAGCCTTCCCAGACGCGACAATCCCAGCCTAGCCCAGGCAGCACCTCTGCCCTTGCTCTCCCCGTACCTGTCCAGGTCATAGAGGGTGTGGGAGTTCTCTATCACCACCTCCACGCCAGCCTCCTTGGCCAGTTTGACGATAGCTGCATCCCTCTCCTTACCAAATGGCTCTGAGTCATATTCAAAGGTGAGACGGGTGACTCCCCATTCCTGCAAGAAACACAATACACACAGCTGTCAAACAGAAGACTCTTTCTAACCAGCACAATTACAAATGAGGATGTTGGAATTCCTGGCCAGTGTTAAGTCCTGGAAGCTTAGAGATGGTTCCTGTGAGGAACAGCAGTCTGGAGTCGAGATAACCAAAGAATCAACAATTTTATCAGCTCTAGCAAACATCACATCTGCTATGCAAATTCCTATATGTCAGGTTTAAAACACAGAAGAGGAGGTCTGAGTTCTTCTCTATTAATGTTCTTAGGTTACAGCTCAGTCCCCAAGCCTAACAACACCTTGTTTTGTGGCACATGCTGTCCAAAAGTAACCCTACCATCCTGTTCCACTATTTGCAGAGAGAGCATTTCAGAGAACTCTTTCAATACAAGTTCTGCTCAAAACCCCCTATTTTTATGTGGAGACTATCATTAAGTAAAACCAACACACTCTAAATTTTTTCCAATTTCTCTTTAAAGCCATCACACAATAGAGGACCAATGTCCAACCCAAATAGCAAAAAACAGGGTAGTGAGAAATGCAGGACAAAGGATAGCAACTGAGTGAACCTTTCTGGTCAGCACAGTAGAGTATGATACTGCAATTCAGTTTTAAATTAAAGTCCTGCCTTTGAAGAGTTATTTCACGCTAGTCGTGCCATGCACCTATTCTGTATCTTCACACCTTTAACAGATCCCTCACAGATTACATGGAATAGGCCTTATGAAATAGCATTCAGCCTCTTCCAGGCTTTTCCAGAACACAGTTTGCTCTCAAAGACTATGGCCTAGTTTTCCTCAGAAAATGAATCCTATGAGAAGAGGTTTAATGGTTTCCACAGCGACCCTCCCGAGACATCCATCAAGCAGAACAGGAGCCCACAGATTTGTTTAGCAAACACTTTAGTCAAACACAGCCAGAAATCTATAGAGACACTTAAAAAACCCCTCACACAACTAAGATGTGAACCACATTCTCAAAGTGAGAGTCTAAGTCACCTCTGTATATACAGGACAGTCTTTTCCACCTCGGAACCAGAACCAGAAACACAGCACAAAGAAAAGATGTGATTAATTCACTAAAGACCATTAAAAAATAATGCCAAAGCTGGGGAAGGGAATTTAGAAGCAGAAAACAACTGTACAAGCCATTTTCTTTTCTAAACTTTCAGATTCAATCCTAAAATATAGTTTTAGGAAGGACAGAGCACTGCAACAGTAATGGACCACTGAATGTACATCTCTGAGAGGTCCTCCACTCCTTTTTCAAAATAAGAACATGACAGCATCCATAACTCAGAGCAGGGGTCAAACAGACATGTTCCTGCCCTGCTCCCATGTGATTTAACAGCTTCATTTTAAACTTTTCTTTCTACGAAAGACAGTATCAGCTGGAAGGCTTGGAAAAGATGGCTTTGGTTTTGAAGAAACATACATTACTGCCTTGAAAGAAAGGCATGGAATAATAAAAAAAAAATTTAAGGCTAAAAGATTTTAGGTAAGAATATAAAACTTCAAATTCAGGTATTTCCTACAGTTTTGAGAAGCCCACCACTCTATGTGCTACAGTAGCACACAGGAAGCAGAGCACCACGAACCAGAAGACAATAAACTGTATGACAACAAATTGCTGCAGATATACAAAAGTCCTGACTGACTTGTCTCTTAGTACCTATCCTACAGCAAAGAAAAACGGTAGGGAAAAAAATAAAACCACACCAAAGGGATTGTGAGCAAACTTCAGTGAAGAAACGACACACTTTTCTTTGGCAGAATAGGTAAAATTACAGATGTTTGTTCAGAGCAAGTGAGACAGAAAACCTCTGCAAAGGTTAGCATTAGAGCTAACAAGTACACTTCTCATGATATCCATGCATAACAGTACCTTTGCAGTGACTGTTATCAACAACATAGCTCAGCTAGTGACAGCAAGAGCAGAAATTATACTAGGTCTAAGTGTTGCATTACCACATGTGACATAACTCTCCTCTCCACAACAGCTGACAGCAAGGCACGAGCTGCTGCTAATTCACTGTTCAGTGCAGCAGCTCTGGAGAGGCCTGAATTCCCGTGAAAGCCATACATTTACCATATAATAGCATAAAAAAGCCTCCCATGTTCTTTTCAGCTCTGTTACAGCACATCTAAGATATTCATCAACTCACTTGCCCAGGCAAAGCAGACTGCAGCAAAATGCAGGTCTGGCTGATTCCACACCCATTTCTCAAACCTCAGACTCTGCCAACTACTTTTTGTTCTTTGACCAAAGCAGGCATTTTTCTCCAACCAAGTTTTAATTATTCTGTGAATACCTTGAACTAAAATAAAGAGCGCACGGACTACCACTAGCCAGAGCTTATTTGCAGATCAAAAGACAAAAAGACATTTTGCAGATCAGAAGCCAAAATAAATCTGTGCCCCTTTTGACCTGCCTAGTCTGATTCCCCTTCCCAGTACTGCCCTCCTCCAGAAAATACACATCAGAACCATTTACAGCAGGAGGGTATAGATTCAAGTTTACTTCTCCTTCTCACCAGCTGGTTTATAGCAGGCTTTGGGGACACTAGTTCTGTCAACCATATGTAAGGTACAGCCCACATGACAAACCCAACTCATAAAACTATTGTGAACCATGTTTTTTCTCCTTTAGCTTTGTCACTCTAGCAAAGACACCCTCAAAAAGCTTCAAAGACAATGGGAAATACAAACTTAGAGCAGGACAGAGAAGAATGATACTGCTTGAGGAACCTTGATATTCAAGGAGATGCTCTTGCCAGTCCTGTCTCTCTCACAATCTGCAGCACTGACAGATCACTTTAGAAATGTATCCCCACTAATCATCACACATCATTGACCACTGAGGTCACCACATATTCCACTGTCCTAAATCATGAGCAGGAAGCTTGGACCCAAGCTGTATTCTGCTGCTGAGCTGACTGAACTGCAGCCTTGAGCAGGAGAAGAAAAGGAATGTCAGCTGACATAAAAGCTTCTGAATTTTGAAATTTTAGCACAAAGCCCTCTTTGCAATTCACATACAGATCAATATGCTTTTTCAGTTGTCTGTAAAGGTGTATGGACATAGCAGTCTTCTCAACTAAAAGCTGCAGGAAGAAAATGGCCAGTAGGGAAGAAGCTCTCAACACAGAGGAGTCAGCGTGTTACAGTGCAACTCTGTGAGACCTGACTTACGGAAACAAAGGCAAAGGCCACCATCCAAAAAGAAAAGCTCAAGCACCCTGGTACTAGGTTACACCCTATTACTAAATTTATTTGCAAGTCTGAGTTCAAAAGTGTATCTGGCTCCCAAGCTGGCCCTTATAGATAGTAGTTAAAGTTAGTTGTAGTTAAAGAGAAGAGTTTGTTATAGTGAAGAATTAGTTATAGTTAAAGAGAAGCTGAGGGGATTTCCAACAACTAGCAAATCATTAGCGAGTGAAAACAAGGATAGCACTGGGACATCAGTTTTTCTTCACTATGCTCCAGAAAATGACTTTATTCTCTTACTTTAAAGAGTCTTGGGAAGACATCTGTTGGCTGCCCTCGCACAACAAACAAGCGGGAGTTAAGTTTCCTTAAACTGTTGTCCAGATCTTCCAGAGACTGGAGCAGAAATCTGCAGAGAAGAAACAAGAGCAGTTAGTGTCAGTCAGTCTGGTTACAGCTAAAAGATAAACAAGGAGAATTTGCATGGAACTCCAGCAAACCTGCATCAACAAATCAAACTGAAAGTTAGGACAAGAAACAGAAAACAAGAATTCGTATTCATCCCTGGTCTGTCTACCAACTGCTGTGAGATTGCAGCACCAGCCAGCTCCCAGCCATTCACATGCATGTTCTGCTTGTCCAGATGCAAGAGGTTTCCAGGATTTTCTTCTTCCTGCAATCCTCTTCCATGTTCTCTCTCAGAGCTGGGAGCACCCCCCGCCAGCTGCTCTCTTCACATTACGACACGGAGAAAAGCATATATTTATATATATAATTCACTACAGTATATTCTTTCATGGGTTCTGGGGCAGGAGGGATTTTACATATGAAGTAGAAAGATGTCAATACACTAGTCCAAGGAAAGTAACGAATTACTACAAGAACTGTGCAAGTTTTGCAGTTCTGGCTACAAACAGGCCATGTCACAGCAGAGAAATGTACACTCCTAGCCCATCAGTAGCATGACACTGAGCACCAAGATGTCCCAAGGCAAGAATTATCTGTACTTAGAATAGCTGCAAGCAGAACTGCAATTTATCTTCCACCGTGAAGATGCAAAGCTGAGAGAATGCCAAGACATTAATCTATTCCCTCCCACCCCAAAACTGTAAAAAAAGCATTTAAGTGCTTTTTGCATTTAATGGTGTGTCTTACTGATCCCCCACTATGCTATAAAACATCAAATGTATCATCTTTGCTTTCACAGCCACACGTCACTCCATCTACATTGTAACGTCACTTCATTTTGTCTAACTCTGCAAAAGATGCCAGCTTTAAAAGTTTAATCTCTGCGACAGCACGTGGCACTGCTGGCAAACTCGCAACCCTTTGTAAGTGAGCCTGCCAGCCTCTACCTCTCCCTCATTCCTACATGCCCACTCTGCAGCGTGACCTGCAAGACATGAGTATCTGCATCAGCTCCCTTGAGACCACACACAGCTAATAGGAGAGCTAAGCTACGACTTCCCCGCAAACTGGGTACCTTCTCTCTCCTCAACTGCACTGCCCATAATGTGAACTGCAAACTTTGAGATAGAACAAGCTCCCTCTGCACTTCCTGAGGGAGAAAGGGACTCGGGGTTCATGGAAAGAAGGGCCCAGTATCACAGTACAGAAGACCCAGAACCAGGTCTGGGTAACCTAACAAACCACTCCCCTACCCCCAGCCCACTTTCCATTTATTAAATAGGAATATCAGCTTTCCAAGGTGTTCTAAAAATTAAACAAGGGTTAGTCCTATATGCCTCACACATGCTGTGCAGTAAAATAATAAGGGATTTTCAACATGAAAAATTTCTGGGAGCTAGGTAAAACACAAACATTTGCTTTTGGAGCACAGAACTCTGAACACAAGTAATTGCATAAAAAAAAAAAATAGCAAAACAAAGCCAAGGTTCCCAATGGGAACCAATGGAACTCTGGTAAATATAAGTAACTTGCTAATACATTTTTGCCTAACAGCCAGTGGTGCTAATTTCTGGCATCTGCAGTAGCTACACACCTCCAAGAAAACATTATTTTTTAAAAACTTCACCTGCTCATATATTCCATGACTACAACATAAATAAAACCACTACCTGCTTCCCTCCCTCTGCAATGTTGGTGGAAATAAAAAAGGATTAAATGGATCAGGAATTAACCTTTTGGGGGCACTGCTTTCTTCTTCCAAATGAGGACAGTTAGCAACAACAGCAGCACGTGAAAGGCATTTCTGTCTGCTGCTGCCTGTAGGAAGTCTGGTCTATGGAAAGATCTCTTCAAGCTCCTAGGATATTAAGCAGTAACACAATCCACAATTTTCTGTAATTTAAACATCTACGTTGTGGTCATTTCTGCACATTTACAATGTTTAAGCCATCCTCTGATGTTGGTTCTAGAAACGCTTAGAAACCACCCACACTATCCCATTCCTTTAAGATGAAGCAAAGGTGCACAGCAGAGGCAATCAGTTACAA
The DNA here is from genome assembly GCA_020745775.1 of Theristicus caerulescens. NCBI lineage: Eukaryota > Metazoa > Chordata > Aves > Pelecaniformes > Threskiornithidae > Theristicus > Theristicus caerulescens. Next base: position 28,437,857 of record CM036564.1, read on the forward strand.
CCACGGTTTCCCTAACCTTACATACACAGCCACATGACGTTTCAAAGAGCACTTAAAGGCTTTTTAGCCTTTAGGTGGCTGTCCTTCCAGAACCCCCTTGATGGGGTAGTGCAAGTGCAGGGGGAGATCTGCTTCGCTTGTATGCAGGGGAGCCTTGCAGAGAAGAATCCCTATCTGGACTGGGTTTCCAAATGTTCAGGCAGCTGAGACCTGACAGAATAGCATTATGTAATGTTACGGGCTGTCAGTACATAAGGTCTCGCTCTCCGCACAGACACGACTCACCCCACACATTTTCCCACTTGTAGAGAGGAGAAAAGCCCAAACAGCTTTCTCTCTACCCTCCTAGCAGCAGCCAAAGCGTATTTCCGTAAAAATTTGGGGGATGGGAAGGCGGCAGGCGTGCACACATGCCTATGCACACTCGGCAGCCGAAGGGCAGAAGGAAGGCGTGGTGTGGTCACGCAGCTCCGAGGGTTCTTTGCGTTTGTCTCTGAATTCAGGCAAAAGCGTTCCTGAAGCGAAACGCCCATGGGCTGCCGCTGTCATACATTCGGCCGGCTTATAAGGAGAAAGTCTAATGACATTACATAAAGTTGAAGGCACCCTCCCACACAGTCGGGCAACACCGCTGTGAAAACCGTGGCGAGGCCAACCGCGGAATGCAAGCTCTCTCCTGCCCGGAGAGGACCGGCGGGAGCAATACGTGGACCGGGCGGGACGAGGCAGCGTGTGCTGCTCCCGCTGCTGCGGCGGCCTGGCAGACGCGGCCCAGCCGCTGCACTTTAAAAGCGCTCTGACTCCCTCCCCAGCGCCAGTCCCGTCGCTCCTGCCCACACCTGGCGCGTCCCTAAGCCTGCCCGGTCCCCCTCGGGCCCACCCGCGGGCCTGAGGGCCCGGCAGCCTCCTCAGCCCACTCACCGCCAGCGGTTGATGCCCACGGCGGAAGAGGCGGCGAACCAGGGGTCCAGGATATAGATGCAACGGAGGGACGCGGCGTCACGTAGCGCTTCCTGCAGCGCCGGATTATCGTGGAGACGCAACCCGCGGCGGAACCAATGCACCGACCGGCAAAGGGCCGGGGCCGGAGTCGGGACCTGGGCGGCCGCCGCCATCGCCGCCGCCAACTGCCGCCGCTGCCTCCGCGCGCCGCCCGCTCCCGCCCCGCCGCGTACGCGGCGACAGCCAATCAGCGCGGCGGGGCGGGGCGGGAGGTGCTCTGAAGGCGCTCTGCCGCCCCCTAGCGGGCGCGCCCGGACCTCGGCACGGGGGGGGGGTCGCCTGTCGTGTGTCGTCGTTCCCCCCCCCCGCCATGGCGATACACGCTGTAATCGTCGCTCCCACCGCTCATCAGACCCAGAGAGCGACCCCCCGACTTTATTCAGCAGATTTGGCCGTTACAAGTCAGTACGTGCAACATTAAAAACGTCAGATCCCGTAAAAAAACAAAATTCAAGGACCCCAAATGGCACCCTGCATCAAAAAGAAGGTACCTGTGGTCACGAAACCTGGAGCAGGAGCCCCCCAAAATTAGATAGGAACATATTCCGGGCAGAAATGGAGTGTCCTTCTGTAGGAGTGGCCAGACATCACGCACGGGGGCGGGCTATATCGTGTAGGATCCATGGGGCAGGGTACGAAGCAGTCGCACCAACTGCCGGCATCCTTGTTCAAATAACCCTTTAAATATAAAGGGGGCAGGGGTTTAGAGAGCTGGTGCAACATCACAGCTGACTATAGGATGTTGCTGCTGACCCCCGGGATCAAAAATCACCTCGGGTGGCACTTGCACGAGACCAGATGGAAGGGCAGAGATTTCTGCAAAAGTAACTGTTCAGCAGCAAGTTTCAAGGAAAGGGATTGATGCAGCTGAGCCAAACTAGGATTTTGGGGGGTGAAGGATTCATTGAGCTGGCCATGTGGGTTGTTTAAAAAGAATGGGCCAAAAGACAAACTGGAAATACCAGAGGAGATCCAAAGTAGGTATGGAATAAGTCCCCCAAAACAAGCCTAATTAGTAAGAACCCCATTTTGAAACACAAACCTACCCCCTACGCAGAGGGTAAAGAGGACAAGTATTGCAAACCTCGTGAACTGGGATCTCCACCCTACAGAAGCAAGTGCTTCAGAGCAACTTTTCCCTTCCTGCCTCTCCCTGACAGAGGCAGAGGCCAAGCTCACTCCTCTCTGAGAAAGGCCACTTGAGAGAGCATGCTCTCCCTCACAGGACACAGTGCGGAGGGAATGAGAAGTTTCATTCCTGCTTCTTAGCATGATTTCCCAAACTAAGAAACCAGGTGGAGAGAAACGCAGAAGAGACCTCAGCAGGATGTGATACCGACTCTTTGGAAAGGAGATCTGGAGGCACTGCTGCTGCTTAGGCTTCTACAGAACCAGAAGGGAGGGAATTTCCCATCCCTCGCATTGAATGGGGCAATTGGAAGAATGGCTGTTGCCAATCCTTTTACAGCAGAACAGTTTACTGGAGTTTATCCCCAAGTCTGGCTACTTGCTTCTTCCTTACATGGAGCTTTAGGATTTTATAACTTCAGACTGTGTTCATTCAGTTAATTGTAGATCCCTAAGTACACAAAGCTCCCATCCCGGTCTTTATCTGCTATGAGCCCACCCCCCCCCCCCCCCGAGATGCAAATTGCCCAGATTAGGTCAATATCAACATCCATTTTAAAAAACGATCACAAAAAACCCTGATTGTTCTCTACAACACATGCTCTCCCCAACTCTGATACAGGGTGAGATCCCGTGGATAAAACATGATCCAGTCAGGTCTTTGGCTCTGGTTCCTGACACAGTTCCCCATATACTTTGCAGGTGAATCCCTTCCTGCTCCTTGCTCTTCTTCTCCCCAGGAGGAAAGGAGCACTGAAGGTTAACCCCCCGGGCACAGAAACAGAGGTGCAGGAGCTGCCTACACACCAGTCTCATTTCTTTCGCTGCTTTTGACATTAGGGTCCTCTTGCACCTTTCTCATCTCCAGCCCTTTCACCCACGTGTAGGCGAAGGAGCCCCCCAGAACCATCAAGTTACTCGTCCACCACAAGAGGCTCTTTGTCTCCTCAAAGTAGATAACAGCCAGCACTGTTTGGGCACAGGCCTTGGCTGTCCCAGACACATTGTGGGTGAGTGGGCTAGTGAACTTAATCTGGAGTCCGGTCACATACCCAATGGCAAAGCCAAACACTCCCCCCAGGGTCATCATGCCCCAAAAACTGGGGCTCCCCAGCTTGTCAAAGTGGTAGAGGGTGCGGAACTCTCCCAGCAGCATCATGAGGGGGAAGAACAGGACACAAGCATTGACGTTGTTGTAGAAGGTCAGGCGCCAGATGCTACCATCCACCACAGGCAGTACCTTCTTGGTGTAGATGGCATTGAGCGAGACACACAGGCTTGCTAAGATCCCAAAGAATATACCTGGCCATGACAGAGTGCCCTCTGCTCCTTCCTGGTCAACACCCAGCCAGAAGCCACCTGCAACCAAACAAATCAGACATCATCTGAACAACTGCTGAAGGACTCAAAACATACAGTCAGCAATTCATCATCTACCTTATACTGAACAACCACAACCACAAGCAGCGACAGGCTAAGGGCTTCCCCTTTCTATTAAGTGAACCCACAAAGTGTCACGACTAGTGTCCTGGGAAGATTTATTTTGGGAGTGCAGGTAATTTACTGTGCTATCATTCAATCTCAGAGGACCGATTCCCACACTGAGCAAGCAGCATGAGTTTAGAAACTATTATTCCAAAGAGCCATGAACTAAAGTTAAAGCTACTCTTTGTGTATAGGTCATTTTCAGGAGATCATGTGATTTTTTTTAATTGAAAAGGCAGCAAACTGACACACATGTAGCAAAAAATATTCCTCAAGGTTTTAAAAAAAAAAAAAAAAAGGCCTCAGGCTTTGCTGCGCTGTTAAGAGGAAGGGAAAGATATGTCAAAAAGAAGATAGAAAGATAGTAAACACGTGCATGTAATATTAAGAAGCTTGATCAAAAAAAGATCACAAGGCAGAAACCGAGTGCAGCATCTTCAACATGTTAAGCTTCTTTGATGGGTAATACACTCTTTAACCACCTCCAAAACAGGAGCTACAGGCTTTGCGTCTCCAGGGCAGAGACGGAGACCTCTCCCCATCCTGCTCATAAGCAAAACATAAAAGGGGAGATGAGCTACTGAAGGAGCACTGCACCGCCTCTCCATTAGCTGCTTCATCATGTTGGAGGCTGTCTGGGAAGTTGTCTGCAAAGCAGCTAATGTGCTTTAAACTGAGCCCAAATACAAATGGGTTCAATGCAGACAGGAAGGACTTTGCTCCCACAGCAAAAGGAGATGGAGCCAGGGAAAATAGAGTCTAGGAGAAACCCTGCAAGGCTGGCAGATGCCATAGTCCTGGGCAATACCCGACCACAAGACTAACTGAAGGCAATCGCCTGCACCACTTGGGTGGAAAAAACAGTAGTTCTGTTCCTGTTCACCTCTTCTATGGAGAGGAGAATCTCTTGTCTCATTTTCATCTGGGTCCATCTGCTTGTCTAAGCACCAAAGTGAACACATGTCCATCTGGAATCAGACTGCGGTCAACATTTCACCATTCTTGGCATCTAAATGGCCCTCCAGCGGAAGGCAGCCTTTGGAATAAAAGGCTTGTAAGCAATTCCCGTTAAGCCAGTCAATGCCCTGCCCTACATACTAACCACACAACCAGATCTTCTGGTGGTGTTTTACGCTCGCCTTGATCAGCTAACCCTTCATCACATGCATTCAGCCTGTCTGAATTGGCTGGCTCCATTGTATGGTCCCAATGGTGCTGACATAAATACCGTTATTGTTACCAAAGTTAATAATCAACAAGCACTTGAGAACAGGAACAAAGCCACCTGCTGGTTTATGGCCTTTGGGGGGGGGGGGGGAAGGTAGGGCAAGTTAAACTTCATTAGAGAGCAGATAGGTTTTAGTGCTCAAAGGAGAAAGGGAGCCATGGTCAAGTAAGGGTAATTTCCTCTCTTAACGAGTTACCTACGTGCTCCAGACATATGAAGCGGGCTGCTCACGGCAGAGCAAGGCACAAGCCCTGAGTGACCCCACCTTGCCAGGGAGCCGCCGTGCAGGCCGGGATGGTTTCCCAAGGGACAGACACCCCACCCTGTCTCTCCGGGGCTATGGGGCAGCCCCCTCCCACTCTCCCTCTCCCTCACCTATGATGACTCCGCAGGCCAAGAGGGCGTAGAGGGAGGTGGTCTGCTTGAGGAGCAGGTAGGAGAGCAGCACGTTGAAGACGGTGGTGAGGGAGCGCCCCACGTTGTAGAAGGCCACACCGACATGCTTGAGGCAGAGGTTGTTGGAGGTGACCATGCCGATGAAGACGGCAGAGAGGGGCAGGACGCTGCGGGACACCTTGGGGTCGAGGCGGAGGGCAGGCAGGCCGGGGCAGGGGGGCCCGCAGGCCGCCCCCAGGCTGAGGCCCAGGCAGAGGGCGGCCGTCAGGGCGCACTGGAAGAAGGTGACGAAGAGGGGGGCGTCGAGGCGCAGCGAGGGGCTGTCCAGCAGGTACTTGTTGAGGAAGACCATGGCGATGGAGGTGAACCAGTAGAGGCAGACCACCACGGCGATGCGCAGGGCCCGCAGCAGGAAGGGCGCCCCCCCGGCCCCCGCCGCCCTCCGCCGGCAGCAGCGGGTCGGCGGCGCCGCCGCCCAGCGCCATCCGCAGGATCCCCGTCCGCGTCAGCTGCGCCCTGCTCATGGCGGCCGCGGCCCCGCCGCGCCGCGCCCCGGCCGCCCTCCTCCCGCCGCCGGCCCCGCTCACCCGCTCGCCCGCCGCCGGGCCCGTGCTTCCCGCAGCGCCGCGGCCCCGCCCGCCGCCCTGTATTCACGCCCCGCGGGCGCCGCTCGGCGCCTGCCCGGCCGCGCCGCCATCTCGGGGGAGGGCCCGGCCCGGCCCCGCCCCGGCCCGGCCCCGGCGCTGCAGGCGCGGGAGCGCCGCCGGGGGCGGCCCGGGCAGTTAACAACCGGGGCGCTTTATCCTCGTGCACCCCCGTGCAGGCGGCGAAGGGCTGGCTGCAGGCGCCGCAAATGGGACCCGGGTCTCTGCGCTCAGTGGCTTTCTGACACGGGCTGTCCCCGCAGCCCGCCGCAAGGCACAGGTCTGTGCTCTGCTGCCTCAGCCTTGTTTACAGAAATAAAGTTCACGTTTTTGTGGAGGCAAATAAAACCTTCCCCGTATGACCCGATTGAAGTAGACGTGGTGACACCTGCAAACGGCTCCTAAGGACAGCACAGGGAAGCGTCGGCTGCCTTGTTCCCCTTCCTGCAGCGTTAACTTTGAAATCTAATCGGGAGAAAGTCACTGCCAATGCCATTAACTACTCGGGCACTGATGTGCTGAACTGTGCACCCTGCTACACTGGAAGCAATACAGGAACCACCTACTTGCAAGGCAGCCTGGGTGTTGGGGTAAGCTGCACACACTCTCCTGCTAAAGCAGTTATCCCGCAGTCCCAAGTCATCATTCCAGGTATAAAAGACCCTTCTGCCCATACTCATATGCCAAAAGGTCCCACCTTCTCTTAATGGTGCTTTATAACAAAGGAGCCTTTTCAATACCAGGCTCTAGCATGTTGTGAATTCAAACTGCTGGACAGGACGAAATAAATTAAAATTAATACCAGATTCCATGTGGCGGGGGAGGCAGCAGTGAGCTCAGTGTCAAGCATTGGTCAGTACGATCCCCCACGCCTTATTTCAGCTGAGGCTGCTGCAGAATGTCTGCTCTGCAATGTCCTGAGGCCCAGCGATTCACAGAGGGCACAATTAAGGGGATTTTGGAGGCAAAGCCAGCAGCATTAATTGCCCTCATAGCAGCCATGCTCTTGCAGTTGTGAAGGACAGAAGCGTAGCAGGGGTTGTGGGGAGAGAAATGATGTATTTCATCAGACCAGTTGATGTGGCTGGAAAATGTTTCAGGCGTAATGTGCTTTTCTCAAATCTCTGAAATCGCACTTGATTTTTTTCCCCCCTAGCTGCATCAGTTGGTTTAGTAAAAGATGTCGCCTTTCCTCATAGCCCTTCCCTTGTAAACAGCACCTGGGCGCTGGTAGGAATCACGTTCCCTCTGGACAGAGAAAGTTGGTGCCTGGGTGTTTGCTCTGGACTGCCCAAGCGCCCCGCGGGGTGATGGAGAGCTCTGGGTACATGCTGAGCACCAGCTCTCCCCCCTGCCCCTTGTGAGGGGCTATCACGCGCCTTTCCAGCCTGGGAGAGCCCTTGCAACCCCAAGCGAGTTTTGCCTCCTCGCCTCACTGACCTCCCCGCTCTGCCTGCCTGCGCAGGCAGCCGGGACAGCCGCAGCGGTGCGTGGTGTTTGCCCGAGCACACATGGGGCATGAGAGCAGGCGGACGCAGACCTGCGGTTCCTGCCGTGGAAACAGCAGAGATCATGACTCTGCAGAGGGGCTGGCATCAAGGCAGGGAAAGCTACTATCAATATTCTGGAAATGACCGACCGGCGTCCCCTCTAGCTCAGCCACGCTTTGATCCTGCTGCTAGAAGTGCAGCTAGCACTTATTGCAAGCTTCCCATCCTGCATCCCTTCCCACCCACCTCCTTCCAGCACCTGGCCCAGCACTTGGCCCGTAAGCAGCATTGGTCGGGTAAGAAAAAGAAAGCAAACAGGCTGGGTGTGGGGTGCTGTGTTGGTGCTAGGGGTCCCCATGGCCTGTTACACATACCTGTGTGCTTCAGCATCACACATTTGTCTTGAATTTCAAGGAAATTACCTCTCCTACCACTAATGTCGAATCAGAGCCAGATATAGATATTTTTTCCCCCCTCTGCCACTTGCTAGTGTTGTTCAAAATGTCTTCTCTAAACTAAACACAGAAATTAGAGATGGAAAAAAAACCCAACCCTCAATTCCATCTTGTCCGCTCATTCAGCACATAGAAGATTGCTTTGTCCTGCACAAGTCTGAAATATCCCAATCAATAAAATGTTCATTGCTTCTCCTGGGGGATTATTCTCCAGCCTTATCACACATGTATGGCACGTCTGCATGGGAGAATTGACCAGAATAGCACGCTCAGCTCTGCCAATATAACTCCCCAGTGTTGACAGTGTATTCCAAAATAAAAGTGATTTATTCTCGAATAATCAGGTAGTTCTGTGATAGTTGTGCTGGTCAATCCCCTTAGGCAGAGCTTGTCTAGAGCATGGCAATGGTTCTGACAAGTGCTTTGAATAAAGGCTTGCCTAGGTGCAAAAACTGACCGGCAGAGTTACTCTGCCGTAGCCGTGCCTGCCTACCTGCCTCACAGGGACGCTCTGCTCTGGGGAGAAGGTGATCTAAAGTTGTAGGTGATTTAGAAATTTAAAAGTAAAGGTGGTAATGAACAGGTTATAATGCTAATTGGAGCTGTTGTGACAATGTAGCCTGGTCTCCTGCACAGCACCTTGGGCTTCCCTGAATTAATTCCTGCTTGAATTAAAGCTGATCTTTTAGGAAAAAAAATCAATCTCCATTAAAAATACTTCCAGGGATACTGAATTCAGTAGGACACTAGCAATATTATTCTGAGGGCTGATTATTTCCCACTAAATAATGTACACTCTTTTTCATGCTTGGAGTTGTCTGGTTCAAGATTTCAACCTCTGGATCTTGTTACAGCTTAGCTGATTTTTTTACAAGCAAATGCTTACAGGCAGATGAAGTTACCTTTTAATCTATTTTTTTGAGAAGATAAATACATTTCACTTCCTTACAGAGCATGCCTATTATGCTATAGCAGCAACAATTAGCTTCCTTATGCGGATGAGACCTAGATATTTTCCTGCCCTGCTGCCTGGTTGTATATTAACATGATAGCACATATCGTGAAGAGCCAGCACAGGATTATTTCTGGCTTAGGAGTGTGCTGCTTCATGTTCCCTGAGCGCTTTCCAAATAAACAATTATCGCTAGTGGAGGTCTGAGGCTGGAAAATAAGCAGCCTTGACAGGTTCCTCGTGTTGGGAAATCTGGCTGCCTTGGTAGTGTCCTTGCTCCCATGCCTTGCAAGGTGCCTGTGCTGCTGCCGGCGGCTGGCACGCCTGCCTACTGGCATGCACACACACACGTGTGCGCTCCTGCATCTTATTTAATCCTTTCCTGTGTGAACAGAAAACCTTTTAAAATAGGAGACGTGGTGCTCCCCTGAGGAGAGCTCTCCCCTTCCTCCTTAAATTATGTGACCTACTTGAAAGCAAGCAAATCAGCTGATAACCAGCAGCCTGGCTGATAAAATAGCAATAGGCTTTGGGGTGTAGGTCAAACCCAGTGGTGAGACAGCATAAATTGCATTTCCTGGCCACATGGGAGACTGGGATGTACTGACCAGCGTGTTAGTGAGGGAACAGGCCCTTTGTAAGTCATGTAGAATAGCAAACGATGCAGCAGAAAACACCACCAGTTTTGAGTATTTCTGGGTCTTCAGGAAGACCCCTTTGGGATTAGAAATAGGGCTCATTCCACTACCTAGAGTGGGAAATGGGAAGAAACCAGCTCAGCAGTGAGGTCATTCCACTGTATTTAAGGATTTATTGTTCCTTGTGTGTATGGGGATCTGATTTCCAGTTAATACAAGCATCCCTGATGCAGATGTTTATAAAGTGTAAGGTCTTGCACCTTGCACATAATCCAGGAGTGCAGCTCAGACTGGGATCCACCTGGCTAGAGAGCAGCTCTGTGGAAAGGGACCTGGGGGTCCTGGTGGACAGGAAGCTCAACATGAGTGAGCAGTGTGCTGCTGCGGCCAAGAAGGCCACTAGGATGCTGAGTTGCATCAAAAAGGGCATCACCAACAGAGATAAAGAAGTCATTATCCCACTCGGCACTTGTCAGGCCACACCTGGAATACTGTGTATAGTTCTGGTTCCCATTATACAAAAAAGATGTGGACAGGCTGGAGGGGGTCCAGAGAAGGGCCACCAAGATGATCAAGGGTCTGGGAAGCCTGCTGTATGAGGATAGGCTGAGAGCTGGGTTTGTTCAGCCTTGAGAAAAGAAGGCTTAGAGGTGGTCTCATCACCAGGTACCAGTACTTAAAGGGGAGCTACAAAGAAGATGGAGACTCCCTTTTTACAAGGAGTCACATGGTGAGGACAAGGGGTAATGGGTACAAGTTACTCCCAGGGAGATTCCGATTGGACACAAGAAGAAAATTTTTCACAATGAGAACAGTCAGTCATTGGAATAATCTCCCCAGGGAAGTGGTTGACTCCGCTACGCTGAACACATTTAAGACTCAGCTGGACATGGTGCTGGGCCATCTCGTCTAGATTGTGCTAGAAAGGTTGGAACAGATTATCCTTGAGGTCCCTTCCAACCTGGTATTCCATGAAAGTGTGGGGCTAATGAGTGAAGGTGTCAATCTAGCTTTATATATGTATTAGCACATGTACACATGTATATACACACATATATGTAAGTATATGTATATCTGTACATATGCATATGTGTGTGCGTGTATGCTCAGCCTGTATACAGTCAGTATGACCCCACAAGGGCATCCAGGCAGGGACCAGCAACCCAGGAGGGTTCACCTGTGACAGGAGTATTACTTCACTGGATGTGCTGGTGATTCCTCTGGTTTGCTGTGTACCTCATCAAAATTAGCTTGAGCCTTCAAGGTTTCAAGTTTGAACTTCAGATATTGCCTGGTAACAACAGGTCTCAGCTGTCACACCATTATTTCGTATTTGCTGATAATTAATACAGGAGAAGGAGGCCAATGCAAAATCCAAGCCTGATTTATCAGGTCAGAACAGCTGGATCAGGTCTCTCTCTGCTAGGTAGTAAACATGAATCAGGGTGAGAGAATAGAAAATCTCTTAGTATCATCCCCAAACAACACCCATTTCTAGCACTGGCATTTCCCATTATGATACAGTGTCTTTCCAGACTCTCCCTGGTTCATAGGAGAAATGGCTGTGGCAGGGTAGTGCTGCTGTAGCTCTCTCTTATGCAGGGTAATAGATGTCTCTGCAGTCATATCATGGAGAAACATGGAGCACCTGGGGAGTCCACTGCAGAGGCAGCCTGGTGTCACTGCAAAATGGGAACGGATTTGGTCCACGTGGATTTATTAGCTGTGGTTCTGTGCCAGCGGTGTTGGACCAGGCAGCTGCTGCAAAGATGCTTTGGTGCCTGCCCCACCTGCCGTCCTCCAGCAGCTTGGTGGCACCAGCTGGAGAGTGGCTTCAGCTGCACCCGGCTCAGACACCTTCCTGGACTCCAGGACATGGGGGACTCATGCAGAGTCTGCTGGAGCTCAGCCCAGAAGGGGCTAACTCCCAGTTGGATCCAAACAAGCCCTATAACTGGATCAAAACGAGCATTGCCTGAGCTCTTCATCCTCTGCATGTCTGGTGCCAGGGCCCTGGAGCAGTCATGCTGACTCAGCTCTTTATGGAGGCAATGGGGTCCAACAGGACCTCTGTGTGGGCTCTGCACCACGCCACAGCAGCCCCGGGCTTTGCAGCCTGGAGCTGTTTCTGGAAGCAGTGCAGGTGCCCCATCAGCTAATAAACTCGGCCACATCTCAGACTGTCTCTGCATCTGGGGCATGCTTAATCCCCAACCTGGAGAATCTGAGTGCACGTAAGTGGAAGAATAGTGCATAAGAAATAGTTAATGAAGGTTTCTCCTGGCTGTCTTGATCTTTCCTGGTTTCATCAGGACTCCTGCTTTGACTGGGGAAATGTTGGGGACCTGCTTTGACCATGGGCAGAGACCGGAGGCGAAGGCAGCAGCAAGTTCCTTCCACCCCCAAATTACAGCATCACCATCTGACAAATCTCTGAGCCTGGATCCTTGCCCTGTCCTGCTCCCTTAGCGTGAAAGTCAAGCTCTGCCTGAAACAGTCACACCTTAGACCCGACTGAACATCTGCACCAGAGGTGCTGGGAGAATGAGCTGTATTATAAAGTGTGGTTGTGGCAGAAGTGACACTAGAGGGCAGGGCTGGCACACGGCTGGAGCCTTCCTAGGCAGGGCTGGGACAAGCCTGGGGCTGGACTGGGAGGCACTGGGGTAGGGGTGGACAGGACTGGGGCAGGACTGGGGCTGGGGTGGAGACGAGCTCTGGCCTTGCTGTCCCGCTTCGCCCACCCGCTTGCAGCCGTGGGAGGCAGGAATGGGTGCACACCACGCAGCAAAGGCCGTGAGCTCTGCAACTGCTTTCCAGGGTGTGCGGGGATGCTAAGGTGCATCTTCAGCTGCCCACGCTGGGCTTCTCTGCTAAGCACTTGGCCTCTGTCACCATCCGGGAACGGTATGAGACCAGACCCCAAGGGTCCTGGCATCAGCTTAGAAATCACAGCACCACACAAAACAGCACGGATTATGTACACTGCCCGGATTATGTACACTGCCCGGTTCCTGCATGATTCCCGTGCACACCCCGACTCTCCACCTCATCCCTGCGGGCTGTGGCAGCCTCTGCTCCCCACCCACACCAGGCAGAGGGAGCTGGCTGGGGCCTGACCATCTGCACAGCAGAAATGACTCAAGAAGGCAGGGTGAAAACTGTCAGCCCGTGGCAGAGAAGCGAGCAGTTAGCTAGGCGTGAGGAAGCTGCTGCTTAGTCCCTCTGGCTCTGCAGAAAAGGGGATAACCTTGGGGGAAGGTGGCCCTGTGCCCACCCCAGGATGGCCCCCAGTTCGGAGGGATGGCTGGGGCTGACTCCGCTTGCCATGGCTCTGGAGCAGTCCGGCAGCAGCAATGCTGAGCTCTCCACTCGAGGCTGGAAATGGCCCTGCTGCCGTGGCTGGGTCAGGTGAGGGAGCAGCAGCCCGTCTCCCCAGGAGCAGGGTGGGTAGGTAGCGGGCTGTGATTTATGAGACAAGCCCTTGGAAACTCTCCGAACCCAGTGCTTAAGTGCTTCTGAATGGCAGCATTAATTACTATTAAAAACACACATTTATATCTCTCTCACCTGCTTTAAATCCTGTGAAATTAGATTCCCTACCCATCCCTTCCAGCCTCCGTGGCAGCTCAGGGTGTTTTATAGGCCTATAAAGCCCTGCAGTACCTGCTGTCTACATGGGCTCTTATTTACGAGGCCTTTAACAGGCTTCCTGGCTGCACCATCTGAGCCCCCTGATCATTTCATTTCCATGTCCCTCGGAGGGAGCCGTCCCCTTGGCCGCCCCGCCGTCCATCCCTCCCTGCGGGGAGCGGCTGATGCAGAGACCTGGCTACCTGGGGTGGGAGCGAGGCTGTGCTGGGGGTTCTGATCGAACCCATTCCCACCATTTGGCCCAGCCTCTCTGGTTTTATGTAGAAAAGGGATTCAGCGAGACAAGTGCCTCGTGACAGGGTTGCAAATGTCCTCATTTACTTGTCCTTTACAGCAGAGTCATGCCAGGCATCATCAAATGTCACCCAGCACCTCCCAGGCTGGCAGGTGAGCAGCCCTAAGACCCCAGATTTACTGAGCATAGAGACAGTAATTTGTATACATGTAAAGTTATGTTTGTGTAGGTCCTACATAAAAAGCAAGTACTATTTCCATGGTTTATCCTTTCTTTTTGGAGGGTGGAGGTGAACTGTGTAGATGTATCTGAAATGCCAGCTTTTCCCTAATGGACTGCAGCCATTTTACAACTCATCATATAGTGAATGCCTTGATGGTGCATTTAAAAATATATTATGCCTTTGGACTGAGATGCAAACCCCATTTTCTTGGGGGTCCTCTTGTTCCCATGTCACAGAGGACAGGGTGGGGTGGAGGTGGGAGCTTGGTTCTTTTCCAGGGCTCTCCCATATAATTTCCCCATTGCTGACTCTACCCCGCCCCCCCCCCCCCCCCCCGCACTTCTGGGTCCTCAGACCTGCTGGAGATCAGATGCTGCTCTGGGGAATTGGCCTTATTTGTGTGCCTGTGTCAGCCTGCTGGGGAGGAATTGATATCTCTGCCTCCTGACTCCCAGGCTGAGCATGTTAATTTATAGATTGGATATGTCGCTCCTGATAAACGATATCTTACTTCCCTAATGCCACCTTCAAATTGAGTTTTTAAGGCTAGGTCAGGTGGAGAAACCAAAGGGTGACTCTGCTTTTGCTTTGCTCTGGCTTCGTTCTCTGCAGTTGGGCTGAAGTTGGCTTTTCAGGTGAGAGATGCATCTGGTGTGGCAGGGATGTCCCCCTGCGTTGGTGGCCAAGCTGGCAGAGCATCCGCCCCAAACGGGGCTCCAAAGCCCCCCTCCTGGCTCCCCCAGATGCTCGGTTTGCCCTGATGTGTTTTTGGGGAGGGCCAGCTGGGGCATCTCTGTGGGAGGCATCAGCACCCTCCCTCCCTCCCTGCTGTGCCCTGTGAGTGCAGAAGGAGCCAGCTCCCCTAGGACAGGGCTGCCACCATAGTGAGACCCCTCCATCCAGCACCTGCTGCCCCCCCTCACAGCATCATGCCAGGCCATCCTGCTCTTTCTGCCTCTCCAGCCAAAACGCAGGTTACTTATGGAGCAGCATCCAATTTTCCCTGCCAGAACAGCCATTTCCTACAGCCTGGCAAGGCCCAGGGCACATCTGGGCTGCACTGGTGGGCTGCAAAGGGTCCCCCATGCTGTCTCACCTTCCTCCTGATGAAGATGAAGGGTCCAAAGCCTCTATAGGACCTGCTCTGGTCTCTCTGAGGAGCAGAGTGTTATCCCCTACCCCCTGAAGGGATAACAGGAGGCAAGGACGCTAACTTGCCTGGGCTCAGAGAAGAGCAGAAGAGTTGCATTTCCCTCCTCCTCCCCGGTGATGTGAACAAAACCAAAAACACCTCTTCTCCCAAAGCACCCCAAGTGATGCCCAGGAAGAGGGGAGGATGTTTGGAGCCATCCTTGGGGCAGGTGGAGGTGCAGGTCCCTGCCACGCATGCCGAAGGGGGGTGTCCCAGCAGCCTGAGGCAGCAGGTCCTGGGTGCTTGTGGCGCAGTGGGGCTCAGCTCTTCAGCGTTTGGCTGGTTTGATGCACCAGGTGGCAGAGCTGGGAGTGCCGAACAGGGATTGATGGCTTTGGGTTTCTTAAGCCAACAGTGTGCAATTGCTGCTGCCAGGGGCTGGGGAGACCTGACGAGGCAGGGCTGGTGGAGCAGGGGCAGTCTCTCCAGCAGGGAAGAGGCATTTCCCAAAGGCTGAGCGGGAGGGTTGCGACAGGGTGGTGATGAGACACCTATGCCGAGGCTGGGGCAAAGCTCTGATCAGGCAATATGAGACCAGCCGTCCTCCTCATCCTCCTCCATCCAGCTCTGTTCCCAGTCTCTTACAACACTGCTGAGCTGCCTGCTTGGGCAGATGGTGGAGGTGGGCCTTAGACATTGCTGAGGAGGGTGCCAGAGCCCGGGCTTGCCCAGGAGCACAAGGCAGTACCAGAAGGCTCCCAGCATTGGCTCCTGCCCACACCTGAATCCAACAGTGTACCCGTTGCCACTCTCCAGGGAAAAGTGGCATTTCCCTTTCTCTGCATGTTTCAGGTGGCATCTACTGAGCGTTAATCCCTTCAGCGGATGTGCCTGAACGAGCACAAGCAAAGCTCGGCGAGGATCCTTCTCCAGCAGCAGAGAGGACTGTTTTCTGGAGCATGGCCAATGTCTTAGAGCTGTACATACGTGAGCAGCTTTGTTCCTCCTCCAGGGAGCTGACTAACAAAGTTAAGAGTTGGCCAAACAGCCAGGATTAAGCATATCATTGCTCTAACCCTCCTGAGCTTACGGTGGCTAAAGGCATGTGCGTGAGACCTGTTTAGCTTGTCATTATCAAACCCTGGCTATTTTCTTGTTCCCCAAGAATGGAGTTTGCTGAAGCCACCTGTTTATGCCCTTTATGCCTAAGTGTCACTGTAATAACATAAAATAAATCAGCCCAGTGAATACCTTCCACAGGTGATGAAAGAGGAAGCCAGTAATGCCTCACAGAGGCAGGGAACCTTCCGCTCAGCGCTAACTCTGAAACCTAATAAACCATCATCCAAACTACACCACAGCTCTTGCCCAATTTCTAGCAACCACAGCAGTCAAAATTTCCCTGCGCAACAATCATCACAGCCGTTTGAGACTGCAAATCCTGCAGCACATTGGAAACTAAAAATGATGGAGCTGGGAACAATAAACTGAATTTGAACTTCCAATTAAAGAAATAGAGGAGATGGCTGTGATTTGATTCAGATTTAATTCAATCCAAGCTTCCCCCTTTCAAGTTTTGTTTTTTTCCTTCAGCTGCTGCAGACTCTCCCATCCGCTGCAGTGCGAGCTGCAGAATAAACCTTGCTGCCGAATTTAGGTCAAGTTTGCTAGGGAATACATGGGGCCTTGGCTATTATTAAATTAATATGGTTAGCATGAAGACCACATTGCAAACGCAAGAGTGGATGCTTTAAAGCCAGCACCCAGCTCTGTTGCACCTGAAGGACCTGTAAGCAATGGAGGAGGGATGGGAGCTGGTGCGGAGCATGGGGGAACAAACGTGCTCCTGAGCTGTGTCTCTCAAAACTAAGTTGAAACCCTCAGCCTCCCTGTGGCCTGGGATCTTGGTACCAAGGATGCATTACCCCATGCAGAGAAGAAAAATACCTGGTCAGAGGAAGCCAGGGTGGAGTGGAGGCTGACAGCAAAGCCCTCTCTAGCCGCCTCCCCCCCTGCCATTCCAGCTGGCTGCCCGGGAGCATTATCACCATAATTACATTTGTACTTTTTAACCTCTGGCTTCTGTTCACGCGATGCTGAATGCTCTCACACCCGGCATATTAACAAGGGGATTGCAGCACCCATGGGAGCCCAGCACCCGTGAATGAGCAGGAGGAAATGGGGCGAGGAGCCCCGACCTCCCAAACCACTCAGAGTAGAGGGAAAGCAGGCGAGGGCTGCCCGCAGCCGGGAGCTGCTGCTGGGTGTCCAGCTGGGAGCCCGGGACAGTCGAGGAGGAGCAGCGGGTGCGAGGCTGAGAAGCAGGCTCAGGCCGGGCACAGGGCTGGGAAGGTGGCTTGCCGCTCCTGCTGTGGCGCAACCAAGGCAATCCCTTTCATTTTCCTGTGGTCACCAACAACACAGAATCTGAGCAGCAAGAGGGCTGCTGGCAGTGCTCCAGTGCACGGAGCAGGTTGTACCCTGCAAATCATCCCACGGAGGAAGGCAGAGAAAGGCCAGCTTACACCTCACAGAGGAGCTGTTGGCTGCTGTAATGTAACCCAGGAGCTGCAGGGCTCCCCGGAGCAGTCTGTAGTCTGGTGAAGGCAGAGGCACATCTTGGGGTGTTGCATTCCTGCTGCCCCATTCTGCATGGGTTAGCACAGGGTCCATATAGTCAGAACCAAGTGTTCTTTTTTTTAAAAAAAAAAGATATACACATACTTTCTGGTAAGAAAAACTCCCCCTCCTCAGCAGGCATCCCTTCCTTGCTTCCACTTATTCCTCACAGGGTATAAAGACCCTTCCCAGCAGCTCACTGAACACAAGCACTCACATAACTTCTGCCCTGAGCCCCCACCCCAGTTTGCTCTGAGATCCCGGGTTGCCAGCTGGGGCAGACAGGCTGGAGAAAAGCAAGTACCAAAGGCTGGAGTGGAATCATCTCACGAGCACAGCCGGTCCTGCAATAACATGTCGCACAATAACAGGTCCTGCTGCAGGTGGCTGGGGGCCAGGAGGGAGAGGAGCGAGGCCTGTCGATGTGCATCTTGTCCCCTGCTCTTTCCCTGCCAGGGCTTCCCAGTGCACCGGGAATGGCATCACCCCAATCCTCCTAGCATCGCCAGCCATGCCCCTTGTTACACACCCAGAGCTGAGCTCCGTGTTCCCCAGCACATGGGTCCCCAGCACTCATTTTGTGCTAACGGGGCTGCTGTGACTCTGATTGCCTGATAAATGTAATTGAAGCCTCTGGCTTACTTTGGCATTACTACATGGAGCTGGTGATGGGAGTTAACGGTAGCTGAAGCGCAGCTGTGGTGCCTCCTGCCCTTGCTGCAACACACAGGACTCCCGGGCAGTCAGTGCTGTACTCTGGGTCACTCCCTTGCTGCTGCCTCTGATCTAGGAAAGTGCTCTGCCGCACAGCCCTGCTGTATCCAGGCAGCTCATACAGTCCTTTAACCTGCACCTTTTTGGTCGTGCAGAATCTTTCTCTCGCTCGTACACTTGAAGGAGGCCCTTTAATGCACTTCTACTTTATTACTTGTCCTTTTCAATTTACCTGTAGCCAGTTACGCTGTGTGAGGCCAAACTCTCCTGCACCACTTGCCATCAATACTGTGTTGTTGCAGACAATTAGACAAAGAAGCCACTCAAAGGATTCTCCAGGTGAGGTTACATCTCAAAATCCATCGGTAAAACAGGAGACCAGATCATACGCAGGGTTATTGCATCAGGCATCAGCGAGTGGAGGTATGTGATTGCAGAGCCTGTGAGTTTGGGAAAGTGCTTGTTCTCCAGCACCCCAAGGGGCTACTGGCAGGATTAGGAAAATTACTTTGCAGCAGAATCATTTGAGTGTAGAGTTTGTTAGTCATCAATCTGAGCAGCAGCCTTAAAATAAGGCATGGAAGTCCAGATCTCTGCAGGGAAAGGGCTGGGCTGGGGGAGCAGAGCGATCCCCTGCTGATGTGAAGCCAGGCACTGTAGGGTGGTTGATCACCTCTCAGGGAGAACTCTGATAGAAAACCAGTGACAGTCGCAGGGCCAGGGCTCTGGCAACTAGTATTGTCCCTCCTAATTGCAAGCTCTTTTGTTTGAAGCAAAGAATGCCCGCAGATGAAATTATATCAGCTAAAATTGAGTGCATCCCACACCGAAGATATCCAGGAGGGATAGGCCATCTGGAACGAGTCTTTTCATCTGTTTTATTGAACAACTGTTACAGATTTGGAGCCCCTGCGGTTTTCCACAGTCTCAAAAAGCTCCTTTAGTCAAGACCTGTTCAGCATCAGGCACTTCTGCTACCCACCACCCCTCGGCCCCCTCATCCCAAAGTAAAGAAAAGTCAGTGCTCACCATTGCTGAGTGAGCAAAGAGAGGCTTTGTTTTTAGGGTGGGACAGCCATAGTGGTGCCTGGTGTCCCTGGTAATGATGTTGTGAGGGCAGTGGTTATAGCTCTATACCATGTAAGAGCAGAGAAAGGGGCTGCAGCTCAGCACCCACTATAGCTTCACGACTCTAAAGCCAGCCCCACACGACACCCATTTCTGCTCGTGGCAGTGTATGTGGGGTGTCTCATCCCTGCCGGCCCCTGCTGCAGACCAGGCAGCACCCCCGGGGAATGAGGAAAGTGAGTCCAAAGCTTGCAATCGCACAGCAGAGAAAGCTGGGGCAAATCTGCCTTTGGGGAGAGTGGGGAAAGAAGGCAAAGCAGGCTGAAGCCCTCTTCTGAGAGCATTTTGCTCTGGTGCACATGATGCAGCTGGGGCAAGTGCTAACTACAGCCTTTGTCAGTGGCTCGTGCCCCTCCAGGAACATCTGATGCTTCTCTAGTCAAGGGGCACATGCTAAGATGAAAAAAAGAGTCTTTTGGACCATCCTTGCAGAGATCCTGTGGCACCAAAGCACGTGTGGCCCAAAGCAGGTTCAGGATTGTGCAGGATGGAGCTGGTGCCTGACCATGCTGGCTCCATCCCATCCCACCCCCACCCCCAGGCAGAGCAGGCTGTGCTGCTGCTCCCACGGGCAGCTGGCCCTTTGCTGTCACATCAGCCACGGCCATGCTGCTACATCCCCGTCCCCAGCAGGCAGTCACGCTGCATGCTCCCAGCTGTGGTATTGATCCAGAGCTCATCGCCTACAGCCTCCTGTCCCTGGGAGGTGCGGAGCTGAGAAGCCCTTGCAGCGGGGATGTTGTGGGGCTGTCCTCCCATTGGTAGAGAAAGCAAGGCTGGAAGAGCCAGAACAAGAGCACAGGCATTTCTTTGCCCCTTGGCTTCCACCAGGCTATTTGTTCCCTGCCCTCTTTGCTGGATTTGGCCATCTTATGGCGCAAAGGCCCAGCTAGCAAAAAAAACATATGTGGGGGAGGAAGGAGGCACAACACAGCCCCTGAGCTGCAAAACTCTGCTCCCCCTACTCTTTCTGCCTTGAAGGGCCAGGAGGGCCCAGGCTCTTCATTTAACTCCCAAAGCACCTGCGGCAGCTCAGGTTGCAGAAGTCCCCACCTCTACGGAAACCTCCTCTTTTTTTTTTGTTTCATTTTTTTATAGAGGCCTTTGAAGATGCTTGTTGCCATGGAAACACGCTTTAAAGAGGGCCTTTTCCCTTCCCTTCATCTTGAGAGCTTCTGTTGCCATAACAGCCACATCCGACTCCTCCCTTCTCCCTGTTGGCTGCCCCACTACAGGATGCAGTGGGGTTCTGCATTTGGGGTCCCTGAGCCCCCTGCAGTCAGGGCCAGAGGAGGTGCCTGTACTCACGCAGGTGGTTGGTATCCCTCCTCATGCCCATATGTGCGGGGCGTGGAAGAGGCAGCGCGCTAGAAGAGCATCTCTGGGCCACGGCACTGCCTGCAAGCCCTTTGCTTATATATCAGAGGGCCTCTGCCCTTGCCCCTGGCCCTCAAGCCGGATGGTGATGATACCAGGTGGTTTTCTGCACCATTTATCCTAAAGCCATTGACCGAAAAATTCCCCTACAGCTCAGTGGGCAGCATCATGGCTAAGCTCAAAGGAACATCTGCAGTTAGGGTGGCTTTGATCTCTGCGGTGCCCAGTGTTGGGTAGCTGGGGCTATTTTCTGGTCCCCACAGAGGACAGGGTCCCTCATCTCAGTGCCAGCTTTCCCTGAGCAGTGGTGCAGGTAGGTGGGACACGCTTGCTCCATGAGCACCCATCTCCAGGGCACCCTCCCCATGACACTCAGCAGGGAGGGTGGCACAAGTGGTTGCTGGCTGCTGCCCATCCTCTAGGCACCCCACAACAGCCCTGCTCAGCTCATTGCCGCTGCAGGCAAACCACAGCAACTAACTTGTTTCTTTCCAATTTATTTTGCAGCCAGCAGCTGCTGTGGCCGTAGCTCCTGGTTCCCTCCCAGCAGCTGAGCAGCCTTGGACTACACTTTGAATCCTGCCCTGGCAGGCTTGGGGAGTCTGAGCTGGCAAGTCCAAGCTTACCAGTGGTGGCTTGAGACGGCGAAGTGAGCGGCATTGTCCCTGCTCTAGCAGCTTGGCTGGGTGGCCCCAGGCAGGATTTGGGGTCAGAGGGAGGAGGCTGTGAAGTGACAGAAAGCAGGACCTGAACCACATTTAGCTGTGCTGTGCTCCTCCGTCCCGCTGCACCTTCAGCTAGCCAGGTCTGCGACCACTCCCTGGCTCTGGGCAGCCAAATTTCTGACTTGGCAGCCCTGAGCTCCCTGCTCAGCTCCGCTAACGCCCCTCAGTCCTGGCCTGCATCGCCCCCCTCTTCTCCCACTCTCATGTGTTGCTCAAGCAACATCTTCCCTTTGCGGCAATGAGTTGTTTGGGGACAGGGTGCTGCAAACCCCTCCAGGGCCCGCGGTACCTCCAGGCACGATTCTAGTGCGGGTGGGAGGAGAGGGGGCGAAAAGGGGGGGGCTGCGGCTGCCTCCCCGCCTTCCTGCTGGGCACGCACATGCCTGTCACAGATGGCTGCCTGCCTCCCACCTTGCGGCTGCGTCAGGCTCTAGCATCGCTTTGGCAGGATGGTCCACAGGACAGGGATCCCTCAGCGCATGTCAGCAAAGCCAGTTCCAGTGCTGGACACGGCACAGCCCACGTCAGCATGGTGTGGAGCTACAGTAAATGGCAGAGGTGCAGCTAATGAGTACTCAGAGCACCAGGCAGGAGAAAGGCAGGTTTCCCTCCTGCCCCCTCACAGGCCCATGCCTAGAGCATCACTGTAGCAAAACAGACCCCATCTCCTACCGCACTGGGTTTTCTGCTTTCCCACCGTCTGCTTGCAGAGCCAAGACTAACCGAGAGCACATTGCTGGCTGCCGTCATCTCAATTAATGCAGCCCTGCTTGCTTTAGCAATTACCTGCCAGTGGCTTGCAGCCCACTTCCAGCTGGAGATCTTCTGCCAGCATTTACAGCTGATGAGCAGAAGTGGGGAGCAGACATGGAGGGCACCTTCATTCAGCCTTGCCCAGATCCTGGATGCCCTGAGGGCTGGATGCCCTCTCTGCCAGAGAGGCACCTGGGACTAGGATGGGGACCAGCTGGCCACTGGAGAGCTTGAGGCAAGTGCATTAGTCCCTGGCTAATGGCTCCAAGGAGCAAAGTCACCCTGGCCAGAGAAGGGTGGCAAGGCTCTTGGCACAGGCATGGCTTCTGTGGCTGTGTTTCATGCTCATGGTGAAGTTCTCCATTAGGAAAGGATGCCAGTGAGAGCAGTGCTATGGTTCCCCACAGCCACCAAGTGCTGGCTGGGGGGTGACAGCATTAGCCAGCCACCGGGAGCAACCGAGCATCCTCAGGAAGTGGCACAGAGGCCACACTGGCTTCTTCTGCACTGGCACCACAACTCCAAATCTTCCAGAGGCACCAGCCTGAAAAGAAGAGAGGAAAAAAATTTTCCCCTGAATCAGGGCAAAAAAGTTTAGGAGATTGCTGGGTTTTTTTTCTTAAATGTGATTTTTTAAGTCAGAAAATAAAGCACTCTTTTTATTTACTTGCTGCTTTCTGAGCTTTTAGGGTACACCGGGGTCAGGTTTTCAAAGTGTTCCTCCGAGCAGTGAGGGATAGAATCTTATTTAAAAGCAAAGCGAGGTGGGAGAGAGAGAAAAGCAAGCCAAGCATCTCCTGCCATCGGGAGCTGGGTTTGCAGCAGCAACAGCAAGTCCTGAGAAAGGCACAGCACTGGGGGTACACATGTAGGACCTCAGCTCTGGCCAGATCCACCCTTTGCAGCTCTCCAGCTTGCTGTGAGCCTTAAGGCCTTGTCCCAAAATCTTCATATTTTTCCAAACGTCTCCTACTACCTTCCTTCCCTACTGCGGGTTGCCCTGCATGGCCCTGTGTGGGCTGCAGCACGCCAAGCCCGTCCTGAAAACCCTTCCTCGCCTGGAGCTCAACTCTCCAGTAGCCCTGCGTCAGCTGAAGTAGTCATGCAAAATAGAGTCACAGAGACAAACATTATTCCAGGAGAGGGAAAAACATCGCCAGCCTTCTCCAGAGGGCAGCAGCAGTGGAGGTTTAAACGGCCACAATGCAATTTCCTCAAGATGTTGAAAACTGTTACCGGGCTCGCTTCTAAACTAATTAGAGCTCTTTACACGGCATTATTATTTGCTGCGCACCGTAGCAAGGTCTTGCCACACTTAACTCGATCAGCGCAGTTTCCCCTTTGGCTCTGCATGCATGAGGGCTGTGTGTACGTACGTGTGTGCACTGAGCCAAACAAAACACCTCTGTTGCTAAAAATCAGAGCTCCTTATTGCTACCCAAGTCTTACGATTTTGCTACTGATCACCATGACCAGTAAACTTTAAATAAGAGGTTTGCAGTACCTGCACATCCTAGGATGCCCCTGTGCCGTGGCATTTCACGGTCCCCAAGCCAGCCTGCAGGCTGGGGAGCAGCTGAGAGCAGGCTGCTGATGTGCTCTCCCGCTCCCCCTGCCAGGCAGGGAACAGACTTTAAGAAACAGGTGTATTCTCACAGAAAGCTGTCCCAGGACCATTAGGCAATATCTCTTTGAACGGCAATGCCCATCAACTCTCCTTGGCTTTATGGGGATGGTGGTCCTGGTGGCACACATCTCCTTCGGGGCGGAGGACAGCGGGTGATGGGGCTCAGCATGGCCCTGCAAGCAGCTGTGCTCTCCTCAGCCCTGTCCTGGCCCACCGGCGAGCAGAGAAGCTCCATGCTTGGCTCCGGGGTTGGGAGATCTCTGCAGGAGGCATGGGTGCTGCAGAAAGCAGCCTCAGAGACAGTGCTGGCAGCCTCCATCCTCAAGGCCAGCACCAGCTCCCACCAGCCCACCTGTCCTGTCCACCCATGACAGAGACACCTATGCCAGCCTGGCAGTGCCCAGGTGACAGACCGTGCTGTGAGCCTGTCTTTAACCTCTGCATGTTTGGAGCGATGTGGTTATCAAGTGGCTGGTGTGGTCTGCCCCAGAAGAAGGTGGAGGCAGTGGCAGCTGAAGGGAGGCTGCATGCGTTTGCTACGACACGTGAATACCAGGCCCCTCGCACAGGTCAGAGGTGCAGCAGCTGGGCTTCCCACAGCCGGGTTTGGCTGGAAGCCCCAGAGGACCAGTTTACACAAGCACCTGGGTGCTTTCCAACCAACAGCACTACGTGCCTCGTCCCTACCCCTTGCATGTCAAGAAGCTAGACCTAAAAGGGAAATACGGACTTCATCCATCTCCGAGGCGTTGATGCTTACCTCTGCCAGTGCTGTGTAAAGTAGTCCTATACATTTTGGGTACTGGGATTGCAGTGGGCCAGATAGCAGGGGATCAGCCACAAGGCATCGCAGCTCAGGCTGGGGCTCACGTGGTGCAGAAAGGCAGGGTAGCCGGCTGGGCTCTTGAGCTGTGTGAGGCCACAGGACCAACCGTGCCAGAGCCAGCTGGGACTCGGACGAGGCTCGTCTTCTGCTCCATTTTCCACATCTTTCCTGCCAAGGATTTCCTTGGCCACCTCTTGGCCAAGCAGTGGCTGGGTCTCGGTGCCGCTGCCCTGGGAAGGCTGCTGCCCGGCACTGCCCGGCTGAAACAGAGCTGCCCTGGGTGGGGAGGAGGGCCCGGCAGTGATGGACGTGCCTTGCCAGCTGGGTGCTGAGTGTGCGGTTGTGTCTGACAGGCCTGTGCTGGCACCAGATTGATGTCCTTTTTGTTCCTGATAAGGATCCGAAGTATCTTCTGGGTTCCAGCAGCAATTCTTTTATCCTTCCTGATTGTGGCATCCACACTCCCGGAGCCCCTGGAGATGCATCAATCGCAGAGCTGCAGGCACCGTGGCTGCTATCGGCAGAGATGATGGAAAAGCTACAGGAACAGCTGTCATTTCTCCCTGTTTGCGTTTTGTTCTCAGGCTATCAGCAGGACGTTTTCCGCCAGACACCTATCAATCTGCCGCGGCAGAGCCCAGCCTTGTCTGTGTGCCTGCTGCTGCCGGTGCCAAAGCCTGTCTGCAGCCTCCTGCCTGTGGCCAGCCCGCTGCGGTGCCTTCTCCCCTGCCATGTCAGGGAAGGAGGGAGCCAGCGCAGGGCTCTGTCCTGGGGCTGGGGGAGCAGCAAGGCACTGATTGGGATGCAGCCAGGGACCTCTGTGCTTGTGCTGGCCTCTCACTTGGCCCCACGTGGCATTTTCTGTTCCCTTCCTTAGGGCTTTGTTTCAGCAGCCCCCTGCTTTGGGCTGGCTGAGGTGTGCCCTGCAGGTCCCAGGAGGCAAGGGAAGAGAGACACTGCTGTCTGACAGCAGGCAAATCCACCCCAGCCCCTGGACAAGGAGGAGCAGAGGGGCACAGTGGCAGGCAGCACAGCAGCCTAAGTGCCAGGCGGGATGGCAGCCCCCGAGATGAGCTCTGCAGAGCTCAGCATTAGGGCTGGCATTTTGGATTACACTGGGGGTCGCCCCATCCACCCTCTGCGATGCTGGGCTGCCCCTGGAGTGCTGCCCTGAGAGGAGCTGCAGCCCCAGACTGGGTGAGCCAAGCCCATCCCTGTGGCATCAGGGCTGACAGCACCGGGGGGGGGGGGCAGTCACAGGGACATTAGTGGCAGAGGACACCTCTTTTAGCCCCATGGAGTGAGGTAGAATACCTCAGATTAAAAAAAGCTAGGTTTGATTTGCTGTGTGCTTCCTCAAATTCTGTTGAATTTTCTGTGGCTTCTGGGCGTACATAAGAAGACTCATGATTCAGATTTTGGTAAGCCTGGGTGACAAGACCTCCAAATACATTTCATTTCAGGAGGAAGTTTCCAGAGCACCATGAGGCAAAGAGGGCTGTGGGGTCTGCGATGCCCCAGCCCCTCCTGCACTCTGCTGCTGGTGTTACCTGCCCCCAGGGCAGCAGAAGGGAGCAGCTCTGGAGGCCTGAGTGCTCAGCATTTAGCTCACCCCCCTCCATGATGGCTAGCGACAAGATAAAGACAGGCACCGAGTCCCATTTAATGCCACTCTCTATCCATCACGGAGCTCACAGGCCGTATCTTGCCTCATTTCTTAAAACCCTCAGGGCAAGATGACCCGTCTGCCCCGCTCCTGCTCTCTGCAGGAGTCAGCACCGAAACCAAGCACCTGCAGAAATCCAGGTTCTCTTGGAAAGCCACTGCCCCCCTGCTGCTCCCTGCAAACGGCTGGAGGACACGGTGCCCTGTCCCAGAGCCAGCAGGCACCCGCCAGCTGGGACCAGCACCACTGTCCCTTGCCCTCCGCCCTGTCCCGCCGGTGCTTTCACATCCTCCGGTGCTTTCACATCCTCCGGTGCTGGGCTTTCCCCTCCATATGGGACTGCCTCCCTCCCTCTTCCCAGCCTCAGCTGTGCTCCTTGCCATCGCTGTCCCTCACCAGCTCCCTGCCATCAGTGTCCCTCACCAGCTGCGCCCAAGCCCAGGCCCCGGGCATCCCACTGCTCTGCCAGCAGGTCAAAGCAGATGCCCCATTTCCTTCTGCAAGGCTGGAAACATCTGACATGGTAAACATTTGCATGCAGATATCTGCAGGTTTTTTATGGTATCTTCATGCCTGTTTGTTGTTGGTATGGCTGACAAGTGCGACTGCATAACAGGGCTGTCAGTGCCACCGCAGAGCATCTGGGAGAGTGTTGCAACCCCAGCTGGATGACCCTGCCCCTTCAGATGGAGTGTAGCAGCTCCTGGTTTCGCTCTGGAGGGTGTCCCGGTGTTGGGCTGGCAGGTGCCGGCTGGCACATCAATGCTAGGGCACTCGCCCCTTTGCGCCTGCTCCTGGTTTGGTTGGGGTGTCTTCAGGCAGAGATGAAACGTCCCAGACACCAGCTGGGAGAACAGACTATTCTTAAGACATGTTGTTTCTTTCTCTTTGGGTTTGTTTTTTTTTTAAGCCTCATTTAATTTGAATGAGTGACATATAGTGCTTTTGGTGAAAAACCTCTGTTTTCTGCCGCGCATGGGCTGGGATTGCAGACTGCTGCAATGGCCCTTAGCTTTTCTTCCTCAGGCTAAAGAATCTTCTACCCAAGCCAAGAGCTGATTGCCCTGCTAGGTACCACACTGGAAAGCCTCTCCTGGCTGCTCGTGTGGGAGTGATTAGCCGTCCCAGCATAGCAGTCTCTTTGGCTGCAGCCTGCTCTCCTGGGGTGCCTGGAGTCAGCTCCGTGTTAACCTGACTCCCCGGTGAAGCTTTTCCATCCAAGCCTGTGTTACGGTGGTGCTAATTAAACAAATACATCTCAATTCTGATGAAAATCTACATGTAAATCCGTGTGATGCTTCACAGCAGGCTGCATTTTAGCAGTCAGCTCTGCAATCTCTTATGCCTCCTTGGAGAGTGTCGGCTGCATGGTCAATGAACCTTAATGGGGGCTGAAACCTCCCAAGCCCTCCTGCCTGGGAGACAGAACTCTTTGTGTCTTCACACCCTGCCAAACACAGCTTTTCCTCCTTGCCTCTCTACACAGGACTGTGTGCCAGGGCAGGGGCTGGTTTCTCTGGGCATCTCATTGACTGAGCCTTGCTTTTGCCTTGTGCGAGAGCAGGAGATCGACTGCCTCTTCAGCTGCGACTAAAAACCCAGGTATGAGGTAAAGGCTGAGCAATGCCAGTCAGGGTCCATCTGCAATGCCCAGGGACTCCAGAACAGCACCCCATTTTTGCACTACACAGCCTGACTGTGCCACCCAGTTTCTGCATCTCTTATTATGCTTATTTGCTTTCCTCTCTTCTCTGGCAAATGAGCAGAAAGGAGGGGGAGCGGGGGGGCTTTTTTACCTGTTTATAGACTCAAAGTTATTAGAAATAGAAAGGTTGCCTACCTTTTTTGGTGAAGATAAACTTCTTGAGAGACAGCCTTTGTGCATATCGAACACTGCTCTTGGAGCTTCCTCCCACTGCTACTGGGATGCACGCTGCACGTGAGATATATCAAAGGCAGTATAATATGGCTGAGATGCTATGGGGGTACTATGAACTATACCAATGACATTTTCATCTTGGGAAAAAAAAAGAGAGAGTGAAAAAATTTCTGCTTAAAATTCCTGCCTGAGAAGATGAATTTGCAAACGGGTCTGATCACAGAGGGGAGCTCTTTGGGGCACCGCCACCCCATGTTACCCCCCTCTTCTTCCCACTGGGGCTCCTCCAGCTCTGGCCTGGGCACCAGCAGTGCTGGGTCTCCTACTCCACCACCAGCCTGGGGCTCGTTAGCATTTAAACTCTCCCTGCAAATACAGAGCTTAGATGATGAAAGGTTGGTGGGGTGCTGCTGCTGCTGTTTGTCCCTGCTCAGCCCCCTGGGGAGGAGGACAGCGGCTGGCTCCTTACCTCCTGCCATGCCACTCTAAGTATTCCCAGTCCCTCCACCACTCCCATCACTGTACTTCATTAGCTCTGTGCCCGTTGCAGCCTTCGTCATCCCGAGGTGATGGTGCCCAGTGCAGCTCCCCTGGCCTGGCAGCCTGTGCTCTGCTACACGTCCCTGTGAAGACGTGGAGGACTTTAATAGCCATGGATTCATCCTGCTTGCTCACCCCCATCCCCTCCCATGCCAGACAACCCCAGGCACGATCAACTCTGGCTCTGCCTGGGCATTCCCGAGCATCCCGAGCCGGGGCACGCTGGATGCTGCATGAGGACAAGCAAGGCAGGCTGTGCTCGGGGTGCTGCCGGGGCATGCCGGGGTGGTGAGTGTGCAGCTGTGGGAAAGCCCTTCCTGGCCAGAGCCTCTGTCCTCGTCTGTGCTGCTTGCCTAGGCTCTACCGCAGATCTCAGCTCCCCCCGGCATTGCACCCACATCCCCTCCGGCAGGCTCCCTGCTCTTCCATGGGAAGAAAGGCTGAGCCAGCTGCTGCTACCAGCCCCCCGGGGCTTCTTCCCTCCCTCAAACCAGCAGCACAATGCAAAAGAGCAACAGGGATGAACATCCATAGTGGCTATGTTACTGTACCAAGGTGTCCGGCCCATAACCCCCACCCCGGGAGAGGCAGACTTTTCCTCCTTTTACCCTGTTTTTTCCCCGGCAGCTAGGAACTGGGGTAAGTTTCCATCTGTCTGCACCATCCTGGAGATTTTAATCATCAGCCATGTGCTGGCTTCTCCTTCTGGGGATCAACATGTCATGGCAGTGGCTCTGCAGCAGAGGCCATCTAGGAGGAGACCCATGGAAGATGCGCCTGCTTCCCCACTGGGTGTAACAGCAGTGCTGATCTGCACAGCTCCTGGAGAGATTTGCCAGGGCAGGGTGAGAAGGGAGTTAGTACACCCACCTCACCTCCCACCTGTGGAGCACAGACCATGTGCCAAACCTGTAATGAAGCTTTACCTTGGCTTCTGCAACAGGAGTAGCCCAGTTAGGTCCCAGTTAAATGAGGTTTAACTACAGTTAAACCCTGAGGTCATGCAAACTGGAAAGGGAGCCCCATTTGGAGATGCTGAAGCCATCTGAGACAGCATCATTGCTGCTCCGCCGAGGGAGCATGTCCTGCTCCAGGCCATGTCCTGCTCCTAGGAGGCTGTGTCGGTATGTCCCAGCCATGACACAGGCCCTCTGGGCAATCTGGGAGCTCATGTGTTTCCCTGCTCCCTGTGTCCCTCCCACCTCCCCATCACAGCAATACAAAGGCCATTTTACCTCCTTACTGGGCCAAGACCTCTTTAAGCTCCTTGGAGGGAGGCACCCTGCAGGGCCGCAGCAAGTCAGAGCTTCATCTGCTGTAAGCACACATGGGGCAGACCACCAAACAGCATCCACCGAGTCCTGCAGGAGCTGTTGCCTTCAGACATTCACACTCCCATGCAACCCTGTGAATTCCTCCGCGGCCTCCTGGGCTCAGTCGGCAGCAAACCCATGGGCTCGGGGTCCTGCACAGGAGCGTTGCTGAGGAGGGTCCTCTCCTCCCAAGGAGGTGATGCTCTCGCTGTCCTTCCCAGTGGTGCAGCTACCGCTGCCCCTCTGCCCCGCTCCCAGCCTACGTAGCAGTTGGGTCACAGCAGCAATTACCCTTGGCTGGCCCTTTCTCTACCTCACACTCTCCTCTCCGTGCCAGGGCTAGTGAAGTGGTGCCGCTGGTGCAGGGGGAGAGCAGCGAGGCAGGCAAGACAGGGTGCACACCTCTGCCAGCCAGCCAGCCAGCAGCTGGGGCGACTTGAGCCAGACCCCCAGGAGAAAGCATGAGCTCTAGCATGTGCTTGCTGGAGCTGTAAGTGATGTACGGAGACGTGCGGGCAGAAGGTGGCCCAGGGCAACCGGGCTTACATAGCCAGCACACATGAGCCAAGCACATCAAAGGCCCTGCCACTTGCAGAGATTTCCCTGGGCTTTTTTCTAGCTAGCCATCAAATTGCACAGTCAACCAAGAATGTGGGATGGGGACTGGGGAAAGATGGGTGGGCTCCATCCCCCCGCCCGCATCCCCCTTCCCTGCTTCCTCTCAAATCCACCTTGCTCCTTTGCATCTCCGCCTCCTACCACGGCTAAGCAGCTTAACATCTTACCACAATCCATGCTCTGGAGCAATTAGTCAGTGCAAATGGGGATTTTAATTGCCCCTGTGATTTATTAAGCCTGGACAGTATAATTAAAATTCATTCTCAGACACAATCAATGAGCCGTGGAGAAACACCATCCTCTTATTTGTGTGATTGAAGAACCCATTGTGGCTGGGAGGGCTCGCACCCCGTCTCTGCCTCCTGGGGCCCCCTGCACAGTAACTGCCCTCCCAGCAGGGATGCTGCCGCGGCATCCCCCTCAGGCTGGCCTTGGGGTCCAACGGGCTCCTCTACCTCCATCCTTTGGCCCGCTTCTCCACTTTGAGAGCAACTGCTCTCAAGCCACTCAGATGCCAGGGTCCCGAATTACACTGTTTCACTTCCCTGCCCTTTTTGTTTCCCTTGCACCAGTAAAGGCAGGCTGCAGGCTCAGGATTTCCAGTCTACCCTCATCCCACGGCAGCTTGGGAAGCTGTCTGCCGCAAACCATTTGTCAGCCACGTGTGCTGGCTTGCAACCATGCACTGACTGACAGCTGCTTTGGAGCAACCAGCTGCGATGCCGCAGGCTGCTTGGGCAAAGGCTTGGCAGCCCGGCGCGGCTTGAAACCGCTCGGTCCCCACTGCTGTGCCAGAGCAGGACCCCTCTGAGGAGCAAGACCCCCAGCATTAACACCAGTGAGGTTCACCCTTGCCTTGCCCTGCTGCCGTGCCCCTGTTGTAGGGGCATGGATTTGCCTCTGGCATGTTCTTCCCATCCACATTCTACAAAAGCAAAAGCAAACCAGAGCAGGGAAGTATCAGGGTTTGTGCCAGGATGGCACTTCCAGCAAACCAGAGTTTGTGCCAGGATGGCACTTCCCTGCTCAAGCAGCTGCTGGGCTCACACTGTCCCTCCAGCTACAGCCGGCCGGGACCCTGAGTGGCAGTCACGGCGATGGTCCCTCGCTGGTGCTCTGCACCTCACTCACAGCAATCGCAGGCTGCGATGAGACTTTGCGATTAATCACGCAGGAGCTGTGCTCTCCCCTTTCTTCTTCTTCCTCCCATCGCCACTTACTTCTCCCTCCTTGTGCTGTAAGTAGGGAGCTTCGTCTCTTGCCAAATCCCCCGTCTGTGTTGGGGGATTGGGGTGAGCCAGGCGTAAAATGAAAATAAATCACTAATTCCTCCTAATAATGCCTGATTTCCTGATTTGATATCCCACATTAATTCTAATTACTCACCCAGAGTCAGGGCATTAATCAACGCGTTAAAACTTCTCCTCGCTTAGCAACACTGATGTGCCAGGCATCTGGCACGGCCGGGGCGCCGGGGATTTGTCTGTCACACCAGCCCCATCTGCAGCAGTGCTGCAAGGGGGGGCGAGGAGGGGACCCTTTCCCGGCCAGGTGCGCGGGGTGCATGAGGGTCTCGCCACTCCGCCGTAGCTTTGGGGCGCATGGGGATGGTGGCAGGCGCCCAGCATCCTGCTTCCCTCCCTGTGAAGGCGAGGACTGCCTTCGCTCACAGCGCGCCAGCAGCATCCTCGGTGTGAGGGTATCACCAGTGGTGCAGCTCCGTGGCATGACCCAGCCGCTACGGCTTCCTCCATTAAATAGAAGTGCCCTGCTAAATAACGTCTCCCCCATAGAAGTACTGATAGATGATCCACTCACCTCATAGTCTGTTTTTTTAAAAAATATAAACTATGTGAAACACCCCTCTATGGAGAGAGGTGAAGAGGGAATAAGGGGGATCACACCTGCCACGATCCCTGATCTGCCGCCGTTGTCGTTTTCCTGAGCAAACCCCTTCCAGGCAGGAAGGATGAATTGATTTCACTTCAAGTTGATCTAAATCTGTAAACAGGAAGCCTTTAAATAATCCACTCTAATCTTGTTTCACGTTTGAGCTACTTTGCTGTTTTCCTAAAGCAAGCAGACTGGCGCTGGTCAGCCCAGTATTTGTTTTTTGCCAGCTTCCATTGTAGTTAAACCAACTTCTTAGAGCTATTATGTAATTAACATTTATATCGGATTTTTTTTTTTCACTTTGTGTTGAAAGGCTTAATATTGCATTTATTCACTAGCTGATTAATTTCTTTTTTAATTCATCAGTTGAATAAGCTTTAATTTGGATGGTAATTAACTGAAACATGTGCAAACTCAAAATCTACACTTGGTTTTATGAGCCTGCCTTACCTGTCCTAGATACAGGACAAAAAAGATCTCTCAAAATATGTTTGTATTTAAAAGCCATACAATTTATTAAAGGCAGCATTAGAGGAAGTTAATGAATTCGGCTTGGTTTCTGGCTCTGGGCTCCTTGAGGATTTTCAGCAGTATAGATTTCAACCTTGCAGATGTCACTGCTAGGACAAGGGTGGAAAACGAGCCTTTCTGCTTTTTTGATGTTTGCAGCTTCTCAGATTTGACCGAGCTCATCCTTGAGCTGAAGACAGTCTTTTTGCTGCACTTACAGAGCCCATTGCTGTTGCCAAATTCTGGGTTTGTATTTCATTCCAGGTTTTGGGTGCCTCCTGAGTTGTTGGTTTAGCATTAACTTTTGAGCAACAAACGTGCATTTTGTGAGTACTTACATTTACATGGGGTTTATTAACCTATGGTAATTTTATGCCTCAACTTAGAGTTTCAAATCAAGATAGTTATTTTTTAGGAGAAATACAGACCTAAAATACTCTCAATTAGCAGTAATATTTAAATACATGCTGCTCCTAGGGCTCAGGCAACAGCTCGAGGAAGAAACAGAGTCCTCCCACGCTCAAACCTAAAACTGAGTTGTTGCTTGACGGCATCAAACCACACTTGCTTCTGTCCACCAGCCCAGGCTGTGAGCCAATGGTTGTCCTTCCAGCAGTGACGGCCACTGGCCTACTGACCGAATGCTCTGAGATTTTCCTTTAAAGAGAAATCAAACATTTACGGTGAGAAGATAAACTGAAAACCACGCTGTAGACAATGTGCATGTGGAGCCCACCATGTGCTGAGCCTCGTTCTGTCCTGGAGCCCAACGGGGATGTGACAGCTGCCTGCTGCCCCTTGGGATGCTCCCAGTATCCCAGGGACCACGCAGCCCTTGGCCTGATGGTGCCAGGTTTATAATGGCAGGCAGTGGTTTTTAAACTAATAGGCTGTCCCAGCACCTTCTGTGTGTACGGCTTTATCTGGGTGGAAATCACAGTGCTGCCCTCCCGTTTCCCTCCTCTACAAGCTGCAGGTCAGTGGTTTACAGCTGGGCATCAATGGATCCCGGAGGTGCCATGGGCTATTTCTAAGCGTAACTAAGAAAAGTGAGCTTCTCGTCAGCAGGCTTACGGTTACTCTACAGGAATTTGTGGCTCCATGGGAATATTTTTAGGAGGTATACAACTGGGAAAGCTCACAAAGCTCAAACCAAGATGGATGCATTCACCCAGGAGAGTTTTACAGCCTCTGTATTCAAACTCCCCTTCATCCCCCATGTAGCGTGCAGAATTAATTACATTTCAGCAATGCTAGCATTGCCCCATAGCAGCTGAACTGCCGTCATCCAACCTGGCTGGACAAATCTGTACTCCAGAGCCCCTCACAACCTGCAGAAGGAGGGACTGCACTCAGTCCCACCAGGCAAAGAGGAACTGGGGACTTGGCTGTGCCCCTGCCCAGGCGGCAGCACGCGAGTACTAACAGGGACCTCATTAATGTGCACAGCCTCCCCTGGCCATCTCTAGGTCTCCACGTGCCACTAAATCATCTGGTTTGGAACAAATTCACTGGGAAGAACTATAGCAAGTCAAATAGAGGTCTTGTGCACGGGGAACAACGGCCCATAAAGCAAACATGCAGCAGTGTGCTCAGCTGCTGGGGATGCTGCCAGCACATGCGCTTGGGAAGATTAATATGCACTGAACAACCAGGAGTGGGGAGGGAAGCTCGCAAGGTTCCTCTCATTAGCTCATCCTTCCAGCTGAATTAATGACTCACAAGTTTCTCCCAGCCCTCACTGGGTCTGCTATTAAATGGCACCATGGATTAGTGAAGACTTGAGTGTGTGCATGTGTGAGAGGGGGCTTAAAAGACTCTTAGACCCTCTGTGGGGAGCATCTAAGGGAGAGATCTACTCCCAAGATGCTGGGATCAAGGGCAGAGAGGCAGGAAGGGAAGCGCTAGAGTCCTTCATCACTCCCTTCCCTCTCACGTGGGGATGGAGCAGAAGGGTCTGCGTGCCCCAAGCTGCAAGAGGAAATCACAGAGGAATTTAAAATGAACATGCTGCAGGCAGAAAAAAGGGAGCTCAGAGGAGAGTATGCGTATGGGAGCAGGGAGGAGGTATGGGCAGTATGGGAAATATGGGTGGTAACAGCTGACATGCTCCCTGCACATAGAGCAAGATTTGAGGACCCATCAACAGTGGCACTGCACTTCCAGACAGCTTCAAGGGATGGCAAGGTCCCTGTTGAGATGCCCCAGAGGGTCAGCAGCAGCCCGGCTCAAGATCCTGTGTCCCACTGGTGCTGAGGGACGCACCAGGGAAGCGAACATGGAGTGCCTGTATGGACACAAAGCATGCCTGGAGGGCTTCAGCAAGGCTCTGATTTCAAAGTGCTTTTATTGGGGCAGAGATTAAATCAAGGCAAAGCAGAACTGGGATGAAGCTGACGCCTGCAGAAGGCTCTGGGATGTCCAGTGGAGCAGCCGCTCGGAGCCGAGCCAAGCAGGTGGGGAGGATTATTTCTGCAGAGGGCGCAGTGTGCCAAGGGTATTTTTTATACTAATGATCACAGGCCAAACCCAAAGAAAGAGCTTGATGGGGATTAGGAATAATACATTGGCCTTGCAACCCAAGGCAGTGTGGGGCCAGATCCTGCTCCAGGCCCAGCTGCTTGGCAGGTACTATCTGGGGCCAGTGTGGGTATTCATTCAGATAACCTGGAGCATCCCCATATCCGAACGGTTCGATCCCCATGGCAATCTCCGATGGAGAGTGCTCCAGGGCAGGAGCGGGGTCTGGGACCTGGGAAGCATTGGCAGAGGCAGCTCCCATGCCAAGGGAGCTGCGGTCCTTGGAGGGTGGGCTGGGGTGGCAGGGCAGAGTGTGGGACCCCGGGTCAGGAGCTTGCCACCTGGTGGGAAACCCTGCAGATGGCTTTGCACGGCATTACAGGTGCAGCAAGGTGCCCCCATAGAGCTGGGACAGGGGAAAAGCCAGTACCTCACCCACACAGGTAGAAGGAGGAACTCAGCTTGTGCCACACTGATTTATTGGCCGAAGGGTCAAGGCATCTGGTTGGAGGCTTGGGAAAGCCAGCTGCCTCCTTTGGCCCTGTCCTGCCCAGTCCCGCTGTCTGTTGGTGTGAAGGCCCCCACTGGGCTCCCCAGCATGTCCCAGCCCCCTGCAGACCCTCTGCCCCCACTGTTCACCCCCTGCAGCCACTCAGCCTTTGTGTCCCAGCACCGGCTCCTTTGTCGGGCAAGCGCCCTTTGATTGCCTCCTCCCATGGCCCGGAGAGGGCCAGCCCTATGGAAAAGCCATGAGCAGATGCTCTCCCTTATCGTCCTCTCTGATATTTCTTTCCTGCCTCCTCTCCCCCACCTTCTCCTCCTCCTTTATTCTTTGACTCAAGAGCTGAAATGAAAACACCTCCTTCTCCAACAGCCCCCGACAACAGCAGGAGGAAAACCAGCTCCATTCTATTGATTTGTGAAAAAAGAAATACAGAGAAACGTCTTGATGGCATTGTATCAAAAAGCTGATGCTGTGCTGTGCTCAGATGTCTCAGGAGACTGGGTCTCAGCTCCTCTGACTGTTTGAAGACTCGCTGAGTCTCCTGGGATCTCGACAGATCCAAAGCTGCTGCGGCGGAGTGAGAAAAATCAGACGCATTCACTGCTGGCAAAGGCTTCCCCTGTAAGGAGGGGAAGCAAAAATGGTATATATTCAGTATGGCCAAGGAGCAAGAAGACTGTAAGGGGAAGCCAAGGGAGCTAAACTTACACAGCTCAGGAACAGGGCTGGGAGAAGGCATGCCTTCTTTCTGCTGCCTGCAGGCATCACCCAGGTAACAACCCAAAGAAAGGAGGGAGGAGGTGAGGTCAGTCCTGGCAGATCAAAGGACTTGGATAACTGAGCTGGGAGCAAGAGGAAAAGCCAGGACATCAGGAAACTTGACCACTGGAGCAAGGAGAGGGAGGCGAGTTGCATGCCTCAGAGGCACAAAAGCAGGGTTGCTGAAATACGCTGTGATGGGTAAATCAGATGACTTTCTTGCTCCTCCTTTGCACCATTCATTAAGAGAAATCCTACTGGGGACACTATTTTCACCATGTATTTTCACCTCGTGTTTCCTGGCCCTTGAGAAGACACTGATTCAGGGACATCATTGCCCTGATCTGCAGATTTACTGCAGCCTCTGGACAGCTTCACACAAGAATGCAAAATCACGCTGCAAAAAACCCAGGGCAACAGACCCTGTCCTGTGTCCTATTTCTGGTGCTCTCTGCACATTCCTCCTCTGCCCAAACAGCAACTGTTCATATTCAAAAGCTCTTGCTGAGATTTTCCTGCCAGAAAAGCAAGTCCTTTCCAACCTTCCAGGTTCTTCTGATGTTCCCTGGCTTAGAGTCGAGCACAGAGACATTAGATGTTCAAGCAGAGCTTTGTGCCACGCTCACCTTCAGCATCCATGTGTCCCGGCAGCACACCAAGAGCACTGACCAAGTTGCTCTCTTTGAGAGAAGGAGCCCAGGCAATGGGAGCACAGGAATTTCTGGGGTTAATTCTTATTAACCACCTTGATAAATGTTTTTTCTCCTTTCCTTTCTGCAGTGAGCCCAAGTGTGCCAGGGACTAGGTGAACTTGGGATCGCTGCTGGAGAACTGCTGCCTCCTGTGCTGCTAGTGAGCCATCTTCCTGCCCATGTTTCTGTCACGCATGTTCTCCAGCCCCACTCCTCTTACCTTGTTCCCATCAGAGACACTTGAGATCACCCCAAGGTAGACATCTCAGGAAGTCAAATGAGCTATGCTCCAAAACTGCCAGTTTCTTTACACTGTCTATTCATGCAGACTAGAGAGTTGGTACAGATGTAAGGAAGCAAGACATCCCTGGTGCCTTCAGGAGGAAGATGGTGGGACTGATTTCCCACAGGTTGGGATAGGTGTCCCAGGCATCAGAGACTTGCTCTCCTCAGTGCCTCACTAGGATCAAGGATGAGAGAAATGGGTTACCAGGCTGGATCTTGTCTCCTGGAATGGTTGCAGTGTCTCTTGTCCACTGCTGCTCAGCATGGGCTGGAGAGTGGCCATGCTCACTGGGAGGGGGAGAAAGCCTCCCTCTCTCAGTCCTAAAAAACCCCAGAAGATAACTTGGGATCAAAGCACAGACAGATGAAGAGAAGGAAGAAGGCAAAGATGAGATGGAGCTGGGGGTCAGGGTGAGGCATGGGATTGCTCCTGCCTTGCTTCTGATCCCAGGCAGGAGACCAGTGAAGGACCAAACGGCTACAGGCAACGTGGGATACTCACTGTGGTCCCCAGCAAGGAACCAGCCAGTTGAGCGGGAGGGAAAGTCACGCTGCAGCTCTCCAGATATTTTCTAGCAGGTGGGCTGGGGTGGGAAATCGGCTTATCAAAGCTCCCCGTTACCTCCCTGGAACGGTTTCTCCTTTCTGAAATGCACACAGCAGCTGCAGGGAGGCGCAGAGGCAGCACAACTCCTTCCCCACCCGCCTGTGCTGCACCGTCACTCTCCATCACCCGGCTCTGACTTGCACAGCGGATCGATGGACCACCCTGCGCCCCACCAGGCCCAGAAGTGCAGAGACCTGATGGTTCTGCCATCTTTGGGAAGGATTAATGCTAGAGGTTTTCCAAAGCGATGCTATAGTCATCTACCATCACACACATGCTGTTATTGCATTTACAGGCAAGAGCGTCAGGTAATCAGCCACATTCATTAGGAGCTCATTAGCTTTACGGAAGCTTCCTCCTCACTGCGGGCTCAGTTGTGCCTCCTTATAGACACATTACAATGCTTGCTCTGCAAACGGCTCCAGCAAAAATCAATAAGAGCATTCCCATGGCAAGATGCTCTGTGGAATTAGGAAAGGTGTTACCGTCTGGCCAGATGGAAGCACAACACAGAGCTCTCAGCTGGCAGAAAAGCACCCCCTCGCATTCAAAAACTCGGTCAACAACATGCTAACTTACTTGAATGACTAACTCAACTATTGTTACAAGGGCAATAACATTTCACAAATAACACACAGAGGTCTTCGCTCTTCTTCATTGTACCAGCTGCAAGGCTCGCGTTGCTGTTTTCTAAAAGATCCCATTACGTTTTCTTAAGATTCACTCAAAAGCTGCCATAAGACCTCAGTTTTAAACAAAGCACAATTCTCTCTAGTTCTTTGATCCTCCCACCGCTCAGCTCTTTCCAAAGGGCTCAGGTTGTTTCTCTCTTTGAAGCCATGTACTTTTAGCTTTCATGGGTATGCTGCAGCAGCTTCCCCTGGATCGGCATCCTTCGGTTGTGTCAGGGTCTTGGTTGCCCCTCTGCCTTCTGAAGCCTTGGAGCAGACCTGGGAGCCCCGTAACGACAGAGCTGAGCTGCAAGGGACGATGCTCCCTGTGACTCTGGGAGCCCTGTCTCTCTCTGAAAGCATCACATGGTCTCTCCTGCTCCTACTGCAAAGGCTTTTTTTCCCCAGAAAAGATCTAACATTACACAAAAGGGAGCTGGGAGTAACCCAAATCCTTCCCTTAGCTTTGTAGGCACCAAATTTGTTACTGAGAGTGCTATACTGATGCTGAGAAAGGAGAATATGCTGACTTATGCTGGGGTAAACCAGAGGGCACAACCATAGAGGAGTCCGGATGGCCCCTGGGGGAACCCTGCTGCAGGGACTTGCCCTGCTAGGCAGGAGCACAGGGAGAGAGGGAAGGAGGGAGGGAGCCACTGTGCACCCCAGAAAGCTGAAATCAAATCCTTTCCATTTTGACATATTTGGAACAGGGTACAAGAGGCACATTTTGTGCATGTCAGGAAATTCCCCACCTTCCTACTGGTGAGCATCACAGAGGCTTGCATACACCATGAGCTCCAGCATTAACGGCTCTCTCCCATGGTACCGCAGACCCCCTCCATGTGCACCCCACAAATCACAGCCCCTCCAGGTGGCCGAGCACCCCACCACAGCTGAGCCAGGGGCTCAGAGCCGGGCTGGTGACACCAAGCAGGGACAGCCTCAGCCCAGCCATCACCAGGCAAGTCCGGGCTCAAGCTGGAAAGTCAAGCCAGTGGGTCAGGGTGCATATGCTGGTGCAGGCACGGCTGTGGCATAGCTCGGGAAGGGAGCAAGGGCTGAGCCACTTCCTGGGCAGCCCCCTGCCTCCCTCCTCTCCCCTGCGCCAGTCCCACCGTGGGCACGGCAGGCGAGGTGGCCGGCTGAAGCAGGGGCACGGGGGGGCTACAAAGGCCCAGCCATGGCCAGTGTGTATGTGAAGGAGCCAGCCGTCTGCAAAGCCACACGAGACACGCCTTGTCAACATGCCTGGCCATATGTTTGCCCAGGATTAGCGAATGTGCTGCCAAACCCAAAGCACCATAATTTTGCTAGCAGAAAAACACTCAATATTCTCTCTCACGCAATTCACTCAATGCTACTTTATTAGCATGACGAGCCAAGCCGGGGCTGCCAGCTCGCAGCCATTTGATGCTCTATGCTCGTGTCCAGGGATGACATGGGCTGCCCCGGCTGCCCCTCCTGCAGGGCAGCACCGCAGGGAAGAGCTTCACGGGGCTGCAGGTGGGAAAGCCTTTCCCAGTCCCTGCTGATGGCCCCTGTTTCTTGCTTGCTGGACCACATCCCCTACCTCTGCCCATCCCCTCCCCAGCACGGGGCTGGGGCTGGCCTCAAGGCGGTGGCTGTGGCCCTGTGGAGCTGCCGGGATGCTGCCGTGCCCCAGACCCCTGCAAGCAAAGACAGAGCCATCCCAGCTGCCACTGCTGCTGTTGTTATTTCTCAGTCTCTCGATTTTTCCAGCACCGACATCGCTTTCCCTGGTGTTGCCATAACAACTGGCGTTAAGAGCTTGTTGACATTGCCCTGTTGTACTAATTGCACAATTTCCTGTCACTGTTACATGCCAGTTATTTCTTTCGAAGGGCTGAAATTGCTTTCGGCCACCTCGTCTGCTCCCTTGCTACCTCCTTGGGCCTAGTTAGGGAGCTCGAGCCAGGGAGCAAATGATCCTGAAATGCCCCAGGGAAGTGTCATTTAACCCCATCCAGAGCAGCCATCTATGTAGCTGACATGCAGGTAGTTTCTGGCACTTTGCCTACACTGGTGCTTTCACCGTTGTGCTGGCTGGGGGTGTTACGCCTGCAGCAGCAGGATGAAAATTTAGGGATGGGTGGCTGCTGTGTGCGAGATCTGGGACAGAGCTTGGGTAACATCACGGCCACCCCCTTCCCCTGCCAGGAAACCCAAGCTAGGAAACCCATCTTGGGGATAGGGGAAGCAGCGTGGAAGGGATGTGTTTTCCCCAA
The DNA here is from genome assembly GCA_020745775.1 of Theristicus caerulescens. Taxonomy (NCBI): domain Eukaryota; kingdom Metazoa; phylum Chordata; class Aves; order Pelecaniformes; family Threskiornithidae; genus Theristicus; species Theristicus caerulescens. Next base: position 28,478,995 of record CM036564.1, read on the forward strand.
TGCTGGAGGCACCCACCCCACACTGCCCTGTGCCCCTTCCCCCTGGGGTGCAAGCTCTGGCACACCAGCAAGGAGCCAGGGGGGTCCCAGAGGTCCCCATCCACCAAGAAGGGCTCCCCTGTCCCAAATGGGGGTCCTTGGGCTCCCAGCTGGCCCCTGGGACACTGTGGCATGAGGCCAATGGGCTGCCTGTGAGCTCAGGGCTTTTGGTCTACACTTTGACGGAGAGGAAATGATTAGGTGGATCGATTGCATTGATCCAGCCCAGTTTTCAAAGGATGCTCAGGTCACCCTGAGACGCTTGTTGTCTTAGCCCATGGCAGCCCAGCCTCTCTCCAGCCAGAGCTCCCTCACAGTTGCTCTCTGGTCTCACCTGGACCCCTACTTTCCTTCTCCCCAGCAGGTGCTGCAGAATGCCTGGAAACCCCTTGCGATCCCAGTCTGGGGCCTCTCACAGCACTTCATGGCTCACAGTGGACAGTGCAAGGTCAGCCCCTCTCCGACGGCTGTGAGTGGAGGGAAGAAAGCAGGAGCTGTACCAGAGGTGACAGATGCCAGTCCCTAGCAGTGATTCTGTGCAGGATGCTGTAGTCAGTGGCGACACAATCTCACGCTGCTGAGCTCTAGGTCTCAGCAATGGGACCCTGAGCGTGGAGCCCAAGGTTGATTCCCAGCTGCAGAGATGCCAAAGCCCAGGAGGCAGGTCAGCTGAATAGCAAGAGCTTCCACCAACCAGTGCAGCCAGCCAAGAGGAGCAGGATCATTAAGGGCATTTAATTTGCATGCAGGACACCCAGAAGCTGCTTTCAGCCCAGCACCGCTGCACCGAGACAAGGGCCAGGACCTGGGATCCACAGGCTCAGCTGCATCCCCTTCTTGGTACCGAGTTTATCAGTGCCATCTGGCATGCAGCCCTTTCAGGTGTCACTCTGCAGGCTCCCTGTTCGCTCCCCTGTTTGGAGATGTCCAGCTCAGACACCAGCTCAGTCCAGGCACCCTGAAGTTTGACTGGGGGAAGGAGTGAACCTCCTTCCCAGCCCTGCAGCCCTATCAGTCCCACAAACCCAGTTACACCTAGGGATGCTGGATGAAGGGCATGGGCCAACTGGATGCAGGGGGAGCTCCCTGTCCCCATCGGGCACTCCTACATGAGCAGCAATGCTGTCCTGTTGTGTTCCTTAGTAATTTATCACCCGGACACTCACTTTATAAATATTAAATGAAGGGCTCCATCAATTTTTAATGCAGATATAAAACTTCATTTGGTGGAGAAAAAAAAAACAACCCCACTCCTCACCCCTTCCTGTTGTCTGTCTGTCTTTCCCTGGCCTTGCCAAAGGTGGAAAACAGCATTGCACTCAGTCCCACAGCTGCTAATACGAGGATGGAGTTGATATTTCTGCAGGGTGCTCTCAGGTAGTTTTATCTGTGCGAGGGCATATCATTAGCACACCTGCCCAACTTGCCGGGTATCAAGGAGGTCACACTGCAGAGCATCGCGCTCTGTTACATCGTTAAATGCGATCATAAAAATGCTGTGTCCTGAGCTAGTACCATCCAAAGTGACCTGGAGCTACTGCCCATGTAACATCTGTGCCCAGCACTGTTCTTCAGTACTTGCTTCAAGCTAGCTGGCACATTTTGGGTCCAAATGCAGCTTTGTATGGGACTAACCAGTCCCATAAAGGTGGCTGACCCACGTGTGGTGCACAGGCATGACAACAGGTCTCCAGAATTCTCTGAGAAGACCTTGGTGAGGGCTGGAAGTGGTCCTTGCACATCTGGGGCAGCTGTAAGGCCCTCTCAAATGGTTTTGAGAAGTGCTCAGATCCCTCCTGCTCCCCTGGGTCACACATCTTGGACCTAGCAAAACCCCAAGCTCCAAGTAGAGTGCAGCAAAACCAACAGCAGTGATCGCGTGAGCCACCTGCACCATCACATCCCAGTGGCATCGGTAGGAGGGAACGTGTCATTGTTCCCCGGCACACAGGCCAGCGCATCACTGCCTGGGATCATTTGTTGATTGCCCATTCAAGCTAGGGCTTGCTGCTGGCACGCTCTTCACCTGGTCGTGGCTTTCTACTGGGCCACCCCATTCCTGGTTCTCTGGACATGAAGGAGGAGGTGGCCGCTGCTGAGCGCAGCCGTGGAGGCCAGGTGGCATCTATTTCAGGCTGGCCAGGCAGCTGTTTTGGACACATCCCTTTGCAGGGGCTGCTAACGAGGGGCACAGCACTCCGAGCACAGCCTGCACACCCCTGGGAGCTGCAGAAACACACTCATTCCTCACTGTCAGCCTGCTGCAATGAAGAGCACGGATGAATCATTAGGACAAGTGCTACTACAGCCCAAGTGCAAATCAGGAAAGATTGGACCTTTGGCAAATAATAGCTCTTTGCTCAAGTGTTCTACTCTTCTGTATTCAACCGTGGCTCCTTGTGCTAACCCTGTAGCAGGGGATGCACGGCAAAAGGGGTCACATTGCCACCCCTTAGGGCCCTGCATGCATGCCTCTGCAGTCCAGCTGCAACTCGGTCACCCCCAAAGCACAGCAAAGGAGTGGCCAGTGGTCAAACTGGCCCTGAAGATCGTTATGTCCCACCAGTCACTGCAGTATCTCAGTATCACTATGCTGCTTATCTAGTAGAAAACGGAACTTGGCTAGAAAAGCCTGATGCCAGATTACACCATGCCTCTTGTTCTCCCTGCACCCTCTGTGGGACCCACTTTCTCCCCTCGCAGCTCTCTGTGAAGTGCAAATGCCAGCAAATCCCTGCTCCTGCAGTCATTAACTGCAGGGAGGAAAAAAATGTCAGCAGCTTTCTGATCAGACTGGATCAGGTGGACTTTGCCTAGACTCCCCTCAGCCAGACAGGGATGAAGAGGAATCTCACAGAGCTTTCTCCTTGCTGTTGAGTGCCCCAATAGAGTCATCTTGGGTCTTACACTGCAGAGGGACCCTAACTTGGCAGCCAACCTCAAAAATACCTGTAAGAGTTCATCGCTGCTTTGATGAACTCCAACATTTTGGCAAGATTTTGTTGTTTCTCTGCAAGTGAGAAACATCAGAGTCAATGCTTACAATGCCGTGTTGATGCAAAGGGATTAATTGCCCCAGAGCCCCTGTTGAGCAAGGTAAAACCAAGAGGTGCAACTTCTCCTCCGTGCAACAAGTGCTGCCTGCTGCAGTCAATGTCTGGGCAAGCCTCTAAAGCATGAATGATGCTGCACGGTGCCTGGATGTCTTCCAGGCTGAATCAGCCCCCTGCACCTGCCAGCCTCCCTGGCCAAGCCTCCCCTCCCCGGGCTGCCCTCGCCACGGGGCCACAGTCACCTGGAGCATCATTCCCACGGCAGGGGCTGGCAGGGAGGGCAGGGAAGCAGCTTATGCTGGGCAGTGATGTCTCACAGCCTGGCAGGTAGAGGAGGATTCCCAAGCTCCCAGCTGCCAATCCACACAACAGATCCAGGCATTAAACAAAACAGAAACTCATAAAAGGGATTTTAAAAATAATAATGGCAACACAAGTTATTAAAATCTGCACTCAGCTGGGCGTGGGGCTTATTGAGCATTTTCCTGGCTTTTCGTCAGACTGTGGGATTGCCCCAGACACCGGGACAGGGTGTATGACAGGGAGAGACAACGATCAATTTTTAATATTGCATATTTAAGCAGGCTTGGGCTCCAATCCATCATATCCTCCGGCTTTCCCTAAAATTAATCTTCAATAGCTTATCGAGAACTTCAGAAAATTAATATCCTAGCATTTCACCTTAGGGGAACAACACTTTCTCTGGCTGAATACGCATGCGAGAGTGAAAGAGTGAGGGATGAAGTGTCTCCCTGCAAAACTTCAGGTTCAAAAGATGGTTTTAGCAGAGCGACCCACCACCTCCATAGGGCTACAGCTCTGCGGGCGCTGCTGGAGAGCTGAGGAGAGGCACTGCAGGAAAAGCCGATGGGAAAGAGCATCTTGGGAGCTGCTCTGAGCCTGTACTGAACCCACCGCCCTGTGGCCCCAACTCCTCTGTGGTCTTGCTCCTGCCAAGGATAGGACACAGGGTGATGGACAATGCAGAAAAGACATGGCCCTTCCCAGGCAATTCAGGACACTTAACCTTTCTGCTTCCTATCCAGGCCCAAAATGATTGAATCTGCCCTTAGTGTCAGCCCAGGGAAGCATGAAGAGGAACAGGAACAGGTTGTTTCCCTGTTGTCTGACTCCAAGGAGCTGAACATCTGTGCTCTCACTCCCAAATTCAGTGGGGGGTAAAGGCTCCTGCTGGGAACCTGCAGGGTACGGCAGCATCCAAGCCCCACCAGTCTTTTGGAGGAGGGCGGTGGGAAGCCAACAAGGGAGTGCAGGCTGTCAGTCGGGCACAGCTCATGTCCCCTGAGGACCACACTGCTTGACTGCATGCCTCCCAGGAACAATTTGTTCATGATCGAATCGCTTTTATGGCCACAAAGGAGAGTCAGAGTCCTCCACAGGCTGGCGGCGACCCAGCAAGCACTGGCAAGACACCAGGAGACATGGCCAGCACCACCCGGCCGAGCTAATGTGGATCCCTTGCAAAGACATAATCCATCCCCAAGGAAGGCTTTGAGCTGCAGAACACCGGGCACCCAGGGAAACTGCTCAAATAACCCTCAGTAGTGTAAACGTGTATCTGCATCCTCAGGGTCAACGTTTCCAACCCTGCTCCCCTGGAAACACAAATGCAAACGTGTGTAAGCACCAGCAGGAACCGAGAGAAAGGGTTGGAGGGATGGCTGCATTTCCAGTTAACCAAAGTGAGGAGGACCCAGCTGAAGTGGCCATGCTCTGCTCTGGCCCCAGGACAGGCAACCTGCTCGCTAGCAAGGAGGATGGCAGCAGGGTTGCAGCACAGCATAGCGCGGTTGCTTTCCATTCGCCCTACAGGAAGGTAAAAGCAAAAGACCGCTCCTAACAGAGAGAAAAGATCTGTCTGAAAACTGGCTTTATTCACTCGTCCAGAGGAACCCCAGACACATGGCAAGGGCTCAGTGACCGGCATCCCCTCTTCTCCATCTATTGACCCTGGGGATCACCTGGGGACACAGCTCGGGGTGTCAGAGAGGCTGACCGTGGCAAATCAACCCACTAAGAGATTTCATACCATAAAACCACCTCACCTTCCATCAGATCTCGCTTTAAGTTTTATAACACCAGTTTCCTCCCAGGACTTTCCTTACCATTGCTGTCTGGGTGCTTCCCCATGCACCAGCCTCCTACCTGATAGCCCGGGCGCAAGGGAGGGCTGCTCTGCTCCCCCCTCCCCACCGTGCCTGTCACGGCTGCCCCTTCCCAAAGCAGAGCAAGATTTGCAAAACTGGCATCTAGCTTGTGTTGCCAGATAGATCACCTCACAGGTGCCCAGTAAGTGTGTCTGGGAGCCGGCGCCCCCTTCCCTGCCTGCTCCCCATTTCTGGGCAGCTGAGGGTCTCACTCAGCCAGGAGAGAAAAAGGAGGACTGGGAAGTGGCCACACAGGGCGAAAGGGGGAATTTCAGTGCCAGATCCATGCCAGGCATGAATGGGGGAGGCAAGAGGGGCAGACAAAGAGCTAGGGGACAGGGGGATGCCCCAAGCTGTTTCACACCAGCTTCCCCATTAAACAAGCTCCATGGCAATAGGATTAAGGGGTCAGGGAGCATGGGACCACATCCGAGACTGGATTATCAGGAAGAGAATTAAATGGAGATTATCTCCAGCCTAGCACACACTGCCAGGGCCAGGTTGCTGTGCTTGTTAAATCTCCTCCAGCAGCCCCCTGCCTCCAGCAGCGCTGGCAGCCCAGGCGCCCCATCATCACAAGGATTGCATTTAAAGCTTCCCCACGTCCCTTGCCTTGGCCCCATATGGGGGACCCGAGGGGCTACAAGCTCATCTGCAGCTCCTTACGTCAGAGTGGGGCTGGAAGGATTTGTTATTAATAATTAAGCGCCCACAGAGTAAAGCAGAGGAGGGCTGCAGCACCCCATGGGACCCGAGGCATCCCAGGAGCACATGATGAAGCATGCTGGAGGATGCCAGCGCTGAGCGTGCAGCCAGTGAGCCCTGCCGTGGGGGGGTATGGGGAGAGCAACTTGGGGCCAACATGCCCTGGGGACATGGATGCAGAGAGGCCTTTTCTGGGTGGCGGGGGTGGGGGGAGCTAGGTCCAGGGACGGCCTGGAGAGGGGTCTGCCAGGCTGGCACCTGGTCCTGCAGGGGACGTGTCCCAGGTGGCAGAGCAGGCTCTCCAGCCAGACATGAACTCCCCCATTCCACCGTGTTTCTTGGCTTTGCTCTCCCATTTCCTAAGAGGAAATTGTGTCTCCTCGAGGATACGCAGCTGATCCACCTCCCTCCCCGCAGAGGGTCTGGCTGTGCCAGCCCCGTAAGCTGCCTCCACCCCATGCTGGCAGCTCCCCAAAAGGAGTGATTACCTATCTCCATAAAGAGGGCACTTATGACACGTTCATCTTCCCCAGCACCTCCTGACTGCGCTCTACAAGCACTAATTAATTAAGCCATATACTTGGAGCTGCAGTGGGATCATTGTCTGCCTGCTACAGTGGGGAAACCCAGATGGGGTAATAGCAGAAAGGGTTTGACCGCAGAGTAAATCACTGCCAGAGCCCAGAACAGGCTCCAGGATCCTGCAGCTCAGTTGCAGCACACAGGGGTACTCCCAAATGGGGAAATCAAAACCTCGCCTGGCAACAAGAAATTACAGCAGGTAACAAGAAAGAAAAAAAATGAGCCAAAATAGATTTCCGCAGAGCAGATGGCTAAAGGTGTAAAAACAAAAAACAACAAGAAAACCTTCCCTCCAAAAAACAAACAACAGATAGTTGGTAGCAAATGTTACACTGACAATAAAAATGAAGCCTCCAGGGGTAATTTGGGGAATTACAGATCAGTAAATTGCACATCTGTGTGCACCAAATTGATTGGAATGATAATTAAAAACAGAACATCTCATAATACAGCCCAGTGTGCATGTCTCGGAGGAAACTCGTGTCCCACTAATTTCCCAGATTTCCTTGAACGTATCAGCCCAGCGGCTGATGCAGAACAACGAAATGGCTATTTATTTAGAGCTCCTCTGACAAAAGACTGTCCAGACGGCTGCTAAAAAAGCTAATTAGCCGGGGGCAAAAGGCACCATTTTTTCCTGCATGGGAAACTGGCAAGGAGTCCCAAAGCAGAGAGGATGAATAGTTAGGGTTTATAACGGCAAAAGATTAGCAGCGGTGAAGTCGGGATGTATGCTAGGCCTCCTGCTATGTAAGGGTGTTATTAATGGTCTGGATAGAGGAGCAGAGGCAGGCAATAGGAGCAAGTGCAAACTTATTCAGGTGATTCATGAGCACGGGAGACAGCAAGGAGCTTCGGAGAGTCCCGAAGGTACTGTGTGGATGTGTACCACAGTGACAAATTGTATTGACGCTGATAAATGCGAAGAAATGCACTTTGCAGCATAAAATGTGCAATTTTAGTAAACCTGGGAGCTTTTCCGTACCATCCCCAGAGGGGGCTGGGGCTGCCCTGGGAACAGCTTGGTCCACACTCCCTGCTCCAGGTGCAGCAGGGGCTGGTGAAGCCTCGATGCAGCCGAGAAGGGTTGGGCAACATGCGGCGAGTAGCGCAGGGATGAGCACGATGCCGCAGGGAGAGCGCGGCCAGGTTGCAGGGAGCCACCGAGACGAGCAGGGAGCCTGCGGGACGGGGACCATAACTGTCAGGGAAGGGAGGCACATGGGAGACTTACAAAATAAAAAGTAGCAGAGAGGTGGGAAAACCTGGTTTTCCCTGTTGCCTAGCAGGACAGCAGGAGGCTGGTCAGTGAGATGCAGAGACAAGGCAGGAAAATGCCACTTCACCCAACATGAGATTAAATGACAGTGTTTTTTCCCCAGGAAATAGCTGTTTGAGACCAGAAACTCAAATGAGATTCAATGCTGGATTAGATATACACACAGATATCAACAAAACCCAGAGCATCACTATTACTGGTGACATTTTGTGACAGGGATAGGAAGTCTTGTACTTGGAGCTCTGGCTACCCTGTGTCTGCCAGACCCCTGGGGGGGTCGGGTCACCCCATGCTTGCTCTGCCAGCCTTGCTCCATACCCTGCCCCAGCCACTGCTGGGGGGACTGCATCAACCCAGAGGCAGCGAGACTGCTCCTACCTCTCCGGGCCTTGCTAGCAAGAGTTAATTTTGCTCTGCTGAACAGGTTGATGAATGTCTGACATGAGAGAGGCACAAGGAAAGCTCTCAGAAGCAGAAACTCTCCTCCTTGGCACTCTGCGCCTGCAAACTTTTGACGGCCTTAAGGCTTCTCAGCACAGAACACCCCACAGCAGGGGAGCTGCTCCAAACCTGGCCCACATCACCCCATCCACACTATCCCACCCCCATCCCAGTCCGAGTGATGGTACCCGTCAGCGCTCCTGGCAGCGCTGGCCATGCCGAGCACCGGGGGAACGCTGCACTGGGAATATCCTCCATCTGTGCTGGGAGGAAATCTCCCCACGTGAGAAGGCAGGCAGCTGGCTTCAGCCCTTGCACATGCTGAAAAGGCTGGCAGCTTCATGAAACGGGACAAAACCTTTGAGCGGAGACAAAATAGGAAGCAGAAAGCTTTAAGGAAACGTCGAGCCGGAGGCTCCCGGGGCTGCTCCAGCCCCAGCCAGCTCACAGGCAGCCCTGGCACCCTGGTCCCTCGGCTGTGCCGGCGGCTCCCCAGCCAGCCCCTGCACATCCCAGCCTCGACCTGCTGCTCTCCTGGTTTTTCTCTCCCTCTGACGTGGGGTTTTTTTGATGCCAACAAACAGAGCCTGCATTAAGCAAATGAACCCTGCAGTCGCCCTGTTGGGGGTAAAACCCAGGCTTGGAGACAGGCTTGCAGGGGTGAGAGGAGAATGCATCAGCCCTTGGCACCTTCCCCCTTCCCCCTCTCCCTGGGAAAGGTCCTGGCATTTCTCTTTGGCTCCTATCAGCTGCAAAATTTTTTCCTATTGCAGCAAGCAGATTTGCCTTTCCTCTTTCCCACAAGCCTAGCAACACCAGACCCACAGCTCACCTTGCCAAAAACAGTACAGGATGCAGGTTATTACACTGGGAATATACTCCTCCAGCTTCCCAGTGCCCCTTTCACATTCATTTTTAATCGAAGGAAGAAAGAGTCCACTTGTGCCCCAGGAACATGGCCCTTACATATTGGCCTCTGTATCTTTTAAGAGAGAAGAAACTCTTCCCCTCCACTCCCTTCCCAACTTCTCTCTCCCAGATCCATCATCATTAGCAACTATAAACGTCAGAGCTGCAGCCATTAGGCTGCTATTCCTAGATAAATAATGCTTTTCATATTTAATTTACAAGTGGTTGCAGAGCCTCTTTGGGGTGCATGGGGTTAATTAAGAGCTGAATTAGATGGAAATGCTTCTCCCTGAGGAAACGCAATTAAATTGTTCTGGCAAAAAACCAAGGATGGCCAGGATTTCTCCCGAAACAGCGGTGCTGTGCTGGCTGCCCTGACCACTGGGGTGCACAGCGCCCAGGCTGTCACCTGCAGGCACGCCATGGAGCAGCGTCCCCTCTGCCTGGGGAAGGAGCCTCTTCTCCTACCTAATGCCACACACGTGTGTGCCAGCACTGCCAATGGGCACGGCCAGCTGCCCCTGACCCCTGTGGGAAAGGGGGGACTGGAGAGGGAACAGGGCACTGAAGCAGTGGAGGTAAATAATGATGAGGGACAGCACTAAGAAGCACCCAGACCTGCATGAGACACACACCGTAACAGCTCCTCCTTTTGAGTCTGGATATCAAGAGTCTCTGGGTTTCAGTCAGACGTGCCAGTGATGATGCTCACGGTTAATCCTTCCTCCTGCTGCACAAACAAGTTGCCAAATGCTCCTCAGGAAAGCGATCTCCAAAACAGGAGGTGTACCACGACCTTGCTATGCAAGTGAAGGAAGCTCCTGGCCTCCTCCTCCTCCCAGACATCTGCTCACCAAAGCAATGCATGCTGCGAATCGCAAACTACCACAGGCCCCGTGCGAGCTATACATCCTTTCTGTGGTGGTTTATGGGCAGCAGCTCTTTTCCTTCCCAAGAAAAAGAGCTATGGACTGAACAGCTTTGCTGGAAGAAACAAAACAAAACAAAAGAACCCAAACAAACCCTCTAGAGAAGGAAGTGAGATCTTTTGGGATGGCAGGAAAGTTTGTTTTCATGGGCTTTTTGCTCTGATCCCAGCCAAACGAGGAAGGCAGAGTGTCAGGGAGTGTGCATCTGGCTTGCTAGACAGGATGAAAATGCTAAAATCAAGTGCTCAATGTCAATACACAACACCTTGTAAAGACCTGTCAATCCAAGGAAGTGTTTGGTGGCCCCGATCAACAGCTCTTCAAACTCATGCTCAGTTAACCTTAATTTTGCTCTGCTGCATGTCCTTTCAACAGGCAAATCCAAGAGGCAAATGGTCTGGTGGCACCTCCGTGCCACCCTACCCCGGGTAGCCTGAGCTTCAAGGAGGTAGAGGACTGGTACCAGGAGTTTCCCTTAGCAGCGGGTCCTTGATCCGAGGCACCTGCATGTCCCGCAGCTCCTTCCCTAGCTCTGTCCCCACACAACACTGACTGGAGCCCGTCATGAAAGTGATTCAGCTGTTCCCTCCACTCTCACAGCACAAGGAAGATGAACACCATGTCATTCTTTCTAATATCAGTCTCGGTGTTTGATGCGATTACCTGCTGTGTTCACTTGGCACTTGAACATTCAGACCTATCAATTTAATCTTAATTGTGCCCTTAATTTGATCATTGTGTTGTTTCACCTTTAACTGGCTGAGAGGAATCTGGTAGTAAATTTGCCAGGCAATGTGCTTGACTTAAATGTACACTTGCTTGGTTGGCCTTCGTACAAGATTTGTGAGGCAGAACACAGAAATCAGTTTATTCTGTGAACTTTCAGCACGGATAATGAACTTGGGGGGCAGAAGTACCTTTGGTAATGTGCTCTGCCACCAAACCAGCACTCCTGTCCCCCATGAAACTGGCTCCTTACAGTATCTCTCAGTGTCCAGCATGCCCTGTCTAACTGGATGTTGAGGAAGAAAATCAGGCTCTAGAAAGTCTTTCAGTCCCTTCCTCCAGAGGCTGAAAATCCTCCTCTCCTTGAGGGCACCTGGGTGAAGTTACTCACAAAAACGTAGCTTGTGCAGAAGCAGGAGGAGCTGAGAGAAAGTGGGAGCAGAGCAGAAGAAATCCTGGGCATCCCATTCCTCATCCCAGGACTTTGCAAAAGCCCACAGAGACTTCCTCCAGCTTTTCTCTGGGGAAACCAAGTGCTGCTGGACCAGTCCCACCTGGGCCTGCCTGCTGAGCCTCTGGCTGCAGGTAAGTGGATGAGCTAACCTGAGTGCCCAAAACAAGCCTCTTGCTCTCTTGCTGAGAAAAAGCCTCGGGAGCCTGGCAAGGCTGGGCTGCCAGGGAGCACGCCATGGCCAGAGTTGCAGGCAGAGCCAAGGATGCCCTGGCATGCTATCTCCCCCATCCCCCTGGGAAATTTTTATATTTAATTAGAAGAGAGTTAAAGAAAGAAAGAGGAGCGCATGTGTAGGAGCAAACTGTCACCTGGGTAGCTGATTTCCTCCATGCAAGAGACAGAAGCAAAGGAACATTTAATCCTGCTGGCTGAGCACGACCAAATTGAGATCTACAGGGACTTCTCTGTGCAAATGCCGTACGGCGACAAACAGCCTGGGTAACAGGATAAGCTTTATCTGAACAATCAGCCACTTCAACGCAGCCTTCCAGGGCCACCGGCACCAGCCAGCAAGGGGTCGCCTGGGGACAGCTCCTCCAGCCTAGCAGGAGAGTCAAGAAAAGGAGCTGCTGTGGAACAGCCCAGGATATTGCTGGATTTGGGCAACTCAGCCAAAAATCCTCGTTGAGCTCCCTCTTTGCCTAGGAACTGGCCTGTAACCCAGCCCCCTTGGCAAAACCCCTCTGCTTGCCACCCCGGGACAGGAGGCTGCGGCTGCCCACTCCCTGCCCACCACCCACCTGCACACCTACACAGCCCACGTGCCCGTCGGCACAGCGGCCCCTCGAACACGCACACCGAACAGGGCTTTCAGCCGCTGCCAGCATCCCTGCCTGTGACCTGCCTGCCTTCTGAGAGCTCTTGTGAGCGCAGAGATATTAATGATGCTGCCTTTTGATATGCAAACGGAGCACTCATTACGCCTCTCGCCCCACATCCTCTGAGCTGTTAATTAAAGAGTGTGCAGCAGGCAGAAAATTATCGTCGTCGCCTGCAAAATAAACCAACAACGCTTGGATGGCTGCACCCCACCCCCCCCAAAAGCATGTGCGGCAAGGCCCTGGAGGCAGCAGGACAGATGGACCCGTGCTGCCCAGCGCTTGGGCAGGTGAACCCCACAGCTCCCATGCAGCCACGACCTGCGGCACTGAAAGCTGCAGCCAGGCCACAGTGCCTGTGTTGGGACCAGCCAGGCTGAGGGCAGCTGTGGCACACAGGACAAGCGCACAGCTCCCAGGCTGCAAAAGCACCAGTGCTGTCTGCCACCACTATGCTACTCTTTGCCCAACCTCTCCTGGGCTCTAGGCAAGCAGGAGAGACCCCTTTCCATCAGCCCAGGGAGGGATGGCTTTCCCTTCCCCAGCCCCTTCCCCTGCCTGGATGCTCACCGCTAGAAGCAGAGATGGGAACAGGTTATTTTAGTGCTGAGCTTTGTAGTGCTTCTGCTTCCTGGGGGAAAGGGAGACCTGGATCCACCACAGCACTTTGCAGGGAGGGCAGCAATGGCCAGGTACCCTTGATGGTGAATCCTGGAGAGCTGCTGCAGCCCAGAGGCAAGGTTAGCAGGGCTGATGTGCAAAACAAGCCAGTGCTTTGGCCTTCATAAGCCTTTCGGGGAGGGAGGGAGGGACAAGCAGAACGGGAGCCAGGTGGGCAAGGATGCCCTGACTGCTCACAAAAATGGGAGTCCTCTCCCCACTGCTGCCCTGCTGAGAGAAGGGGCTCTCTCAGGCCCTTTCCCAAACTGACTCTCGCCCTGCTCCAGAACCTCGCCTCATAAAAAACCAGCAGCTTTTTGGGGCTCTGAATCCAGTCCTTGCAGAAAGAAGCAAGTGCCTGCAGCAATCACGACAGATCAAAGGGAAGGGTGGGAATTGGAGCCCACAGTTTCCTTCTGCTCTGACTAAATAAGGAATCAAATTAACCTGTTAGTGAGCTGAGTGGAGACCACCCTGACCCACTTTCCCTCTTAGGTGGATTTGTGTTCAATCTGAGAGGGCGTGCTGGCTGCTGTGGCTCCCAGGGGCTGCCTCTCCCCACTTTGCTGGACCAAAACCTCAGCTGTGACTCTCTAGTAGAGGATGAGGCTGCTGGAAGCTCCAGGTCCCAACACACAGCTTTCCTCCCTCCTTGTTGAACCAGAGAGGGGAGGATAGCAGTTTGCTCTTGGGTGGGTGTGGGCACATTTTGGGTGTCCCCTGTCCTTCCACAGATCCCCCATGGCTGAGAAGGGAGCTGCTCTGAGATATAGCACAGCCCTTAGCTAGACAGACACATTGGGGTTTTTTTCCCCTGCCATTTTTTTGGATAAAGCCTGCATTTGTCTCTGCTGTTGGGAAACAGGGATTACTGCAGAAATGAGACTCTCCCACTCACTCCTCTCACAGAGCCAGTTAGAAATGACAGAAACAGCAGGTGCCCTGTGGACAGTAATGGACTCGCTGTCTCTGTTTGCACCCTACGAGCAGACAAGCATTGCCTGATTTGTAACCCTATGGAAAAGGGAGAGCTGGCAGGCGGGAGGCAGACTCCAGAGCTGCCTGCACGCTTTGGACAGAGGCTGCTCCTTTGCACTTTTTTGCCCATCAAAACAAAAGCAAACCCCCACTCACAACTAAAGGTGTGCTACATGGGAGCAAACACCACCTCTCCCTGCCCTCCCAGGACAGGCTTTAATTGCTGCTTGCCTGAGAAGGTGGTTCAGGCTCCCACCTCTTCCCTTTTTCTGCCCCTCTTCCCAAGCTGATGGTGTTTCTGTACCCTGGGGGAGGAGGCCCCTCTGTGGCAGGAGGTTGCTCTCTGCAGCTGAGATGGGGATGCCAGTGTAGCTCGGTGCTGCAGGACAGACCCTGGCCCCATGTCTCCCACACCTCTGCAGTGAGAAGATGCTGGGAGTGGGCTCTAAGCAGCCCCTCAGATATTTCTACTGCTCCCAGGTGCCATCATCCCTGCAGGGACTTTGGAGGCACAGACTCCACGGAGTCTGTGCAGAGAGATGATTTGTCACACTCTCTCCCCTGAGATTTCCTCCTGCCTCCACCAGTGACGGTGCTTCGCACCCCTGGGGTTTGGCACGGAGAGGGCCAGGGGAGCCAGCACTGGGGGTTGCCAGCTCAGCTCTCTCCAGGGGCAGATGACAGCCGCTGCCTCCCGCGACCCCGGTGCCTCAGCTAACCTGGTAATGACAAATGTGGCAATGACTCACCCAGGGGCGGAGATCACGGCAGCCTATTTCCCTGGGGCAGCAGTGGGCACAGGACAGTGATATTCCTTCCTCTCCCACCCCATCCCACCCTCTCAGGACAGGGATGAGGTAGAAGATGCAAAGACAACTTAACCCAAGCAACTCTACTTCTCCAGCTCCTCCCCACCCCATGGCCATGCCTCTCCCCCGCACCACAGCCTCCCGGGACCTTGCTGCAATGCTCAGGGTCTGTAACCCCCACATCAGCGGTTCTGCATGGCTCTGGCATACGTGGGCTGCCCCTGCCCGCCAGCCTCCCTCCCGCTCCTCCCGCAAGCGGTACCATCCATCTCCTCGTCTCAGGACTCGCCCTGCCATCCATCACAGACTGCCTGAGCACATTATCCTTCACTTCTCCAGACAGCGGTCGAGGAAGGCAGCTGGGACAAAGCAGTTACTCTGCTGAATCCCAGACGTGCTCGCACCTTGGCTCTGCGTGACTGTGCTGTGGGGCTGGAGCTTTGCTGATTCAAACTCTCCTAAGACCGGCGAGGTCCACAGAGCTGCCCTGCATTGCGGGCACCACCTGGGATCCTTGGGGATAGAAGTTGTGGCAGACAGGACAGTCTGAATACCACTGTGCTGGACCACAGGCAGCTAAACCCAATCCTCATTGCCATGTCCTGGCCCACACCCACAGGGCTGAAGTACAGGTTATAAACTGCCAGGAGGGAGTGCAGTGCCCCATCTTTGCCTGTGGGCAGTGGGGAGGCTGGGAGTGCCCAACAGCCCAGCACAGGGGCACAGGCATGTGAGAGGATGGGGCCGATTTTTGCCCAGCACTTGAATGGTTTTGCCTGAGACCATAAAGTTTCTGAGGTTGAAGCCTATTCCTTACTCTGTTTTTTTTTTTTCCCAGATGCTGCTTCTCTTGAGTTTCTCTCCTACTCTTTGACTTTCCACTCCTCGAGGGCAGGGGCTTTCACCCACAGCATCCCTGCAGCCCCCGGAGCACCAGGGCTCAGCACTGCCTGCACTCCCAGTCCTGCTCACCTGCAAACCCTGCCCGGCAGCCAGGCAGGGCACGGCTTTGCTGTACAGACCTCCTGCAGCGAGGTCAGCGCTGGAGCTGCCCTCCTGAGCCCCGTGCCCGCAGCCCCACTCACAAATGCCTCCTTCCCCCAGAGCAGCTCTGGCCCCCACTGCCCCTCGTGTCGATGGACGCGTGCTCTGGGGCGAGAAGTGGGCAAACACGCGCTGTTCTGCCACATGAGTACAGTAAAGAAATAATTACAGCAGCATTTGCTCTGATTGATACAGCATAAAAATGACAGCAGGGAAATTCCAATACTTCCACTTCCAAGATTTCCACGACAACACCTCCTGTGCCAGCACCGTGGCAGGGATGTGTCCCTGGGGGAAGAGGTGGCATTGCTATTTCAGAGCCTCACCCATCACAGTGACATCCATCCTTGCTCTTTAGATGACAGGTATCAAGTGGACCCAGTTTGACATAGTGCCAAAAATAAAATGGTCTTTTCTTCAGGTGTTCAGTGCAGGCACAGGACATGCTAAGCATTTGACCCACGCTGACACGGTATCACAGACATGTTAACTAGGGGAAAAAAGATTTTGGAAGGCTTCTCGTGGTGTATTATATATGTCCAAAATATGATTCTGATAAATATATGGTTTAACGTGAGTCAGTAGTAATAGGTGCTACAAATTTAAATACCTCATCGCACACTCAGTACATAGCTATGCAGAAATACGAAGCACTTTGGATTAATATGCACTTAGTATAATGCACTGGTATTTAGTTTATATTGAATTGCTGGATTTCTATGTGCATGCTAATATTAAATGTGCATCTACATGTTGACTGTGTAGATATAAGCAGATATTCAGATATCAGTGCTGATCTAGCTTTAAATGCCCCTAAAACAGTATTTTTGAAGAAGCACCTGATGAGCAGAGGGCTGGGTGGCGGTCAGGCCCTGCAGGCTCCTGTTTGTGGGTCCTGCTGTTTTGGAAAAGCAGGAAAGGATGAACCGTCTTGGCTCTCAGATGATGCTTTTTGGGGTGACCTGACACCATCCATCAGTGCAGAAGGCTCTCATCTGCTTGCCAGGGCTGAGCAGAGCTGGGAGTGGAGCTCTGCCACCCTTGTGGCACATCCCGAGGGACCGACTAACCCACATCCCCTCTGAGCAGCTCCCTCCCGGGGACAGACCTCTCAGCCAGCACGTCCTGGCTGCCACTTAGCTCCGACGTGCCGGTGAGTCACTGGTGTCACGTGAAGAGTAGAGTCCTCTAGAGATGTCATCCAGTCCTTGCTGCCACTCTGCCCGCAGCAGCCCGGGGAAAGACCATGCCATGTGCACCCTCTGTGGCACGCGGCTCCCTGGCAGCTTTCTGGTGCTTGATTCCCCCAGGGGTTTGGTCCAGGCTGATGAGAAAGCTTTCCACTTCTTTCCCAGGGACCATTCTGCAGCCTTGGACCTGGGATTACAAGGCAGCTTCCCACCCACTTTCACCCCTTTCTTTCTAGCTTCATCCCTCTTCTCCCTCCTCCCCTGGGTATTTGCACCCTGCTACCCTGTCTCCATCTAGCCAAGCCAGACATGAGGCTCTTTTAGTCTCTCTTCACACACAAGCTTTCCAGCCTGTTCTCCTGTTTTTCTACAAACTGCCCCAGTCTCTCTCTGGCAACCCACCCTGGGCTGCCCCAGGACACTGGTGGGGCTTTCCAGAGGCGCATATTGCCCATCCATTGCCTCAGCCATGCCAAGGACATGCCCAACCTCAAATCCTGCTCTCAGTTTCAGCCTGCAGCTGTAGGGACCCACCATCCTTCTACCCCTGCTCCCAAGTAAGACATGAAGCATGGCCACCATGCCAACCAGGAGCTGTCCCTTCCCATGCCTCACCCTACCCTTCCCCTGGCAGCAAGAAGCCCACTTTCCCCACACAGTTCACAGTCCTAGGAACGAGGTCTGGTGGCACTATTAGAGAAGAAAAAGCCCAAATATGTGGCATCCTCTGTCCTTGGAATTTTGCAAGACCTAACTGGATAAAGCCCTGAGCAACCTGGTCTGACCCCACAGCTGACCCTGCTTTGAGCAGAAGGTTGGACTTGAGACCTCCTGAGGTCCCTCTTCCAGTCTGAGTTTTCCTGTGACCCTAACCCCCTGCCCCACACATACACTTTGGGGGTGGCCCCAGGCCTTTCCCAGGCTAAACTCTGCCTGGGCTCAGGTTGGTGGCAGCATATTCTTTGAAGGTCTCCTCTCACAGCCAGAAGCAGCCACTTGTGCCAGCCTCCTTCCTCCATGCCTTAGCCCGTGCACAGGGTGTGCACAGGGGCTCCCTCCATTGCAGACCCCCCAGCCTTCCCCCTTACCGCCTCCCTGGGGGAGCCTCTCTCGCCCCACCAGCGCCCTGCTCCGACAACGGTGCTGCTGAGTCAGATCTTGTTCAGCAGAGAGGGGAGGCACGCGTCCTCCACTGGGGGAGCCGAATAAAATGGGCAGAAAATGCACTAAAGCCTTTCCCACTTGTTTATGGCTGACAAATTAGTTTTGCATTACGTTTTTAATATGCCTGGCTTGTCAGCTCTGCTCGGAGCGCAGCTGGAGCAGACAGTGCAGGGGGAGAGGGGAGAGCGGAGGGGGTAGCAGGGACAGGCTCCATCACACTGGAGCAGATGGTGCCTGTGCATGTCGGATGCAACCTCACCATCAGGAGGCTCAGGCTGCCCCAGCACGGGGGGGAAGCAATGAGCCTTCTCGCCTGCCACCCCCAGGGCTTCAGGGGGCTTCTGCTTCAGGCGAGGAGGAAGAGGGGACATGTTTCCAGCAGGCACCAGGCAATCCACATGCTCTCCCACAGCACTGGCATCTCCAGCCAGGTCCAGCCAGACTCCTGGTTTCATCCCTTCCATTGGGAGCCACAGCCACAATCCTTCGCACAGTGGGGCGGCTTCCCAGTTCCACCTCTTCGTCTAGCAAAGATGGTAGCTACAGTCCATCCCCATGAATGCCTGAAATCCTTGCCTAGCTCCCCTCTGCCTCCCCAGAAGGGTACAGGAGGTCAGCAGAAGCCCTGACTCTGTAGGCACCATGATGGTCTCTGATTCCATCCCCAGGAAGTTGCAGGAGGTGTCTCCGGGTCCCAGAGTAGCTTGTGGGCAGGTGAAAGCCATAGTGAAATGGGATGGCATCCAGTGCACTCCTTGGGAAAGGGCAGTTTCATCAAACCTGAAATATTCCTCCGTCGGCTCCTGCGAAATTGCTGCCAGTTCTGGACCAGCTCTAGCAGGAAGGGGGTAGGTTGTAGATGAGGCACAGGCAGCTCAGAGGAGGCTGTTTAAACTACAGCAGGCCCAGAACTGCTGTAGTTTACACTGGGGACTACATCCAGGCTTTCATCTACCTGTACTCAGGGGTTTGAGGTGTCTTCTCACTTGCAGGGGTTAGTGGGGCGAGTGTTTTAAAAGGGAAGCAAAGGAATGGCAAAAAGCAGCATCCCCGGCTGGGAGCAAAGAGCAGCTTTTGTGGAAGCCACGCAAAGAGAGAAATCAATACATCTCTAAAAGAGGCATGACAAAAGAACAAGCAGAAAAAGCAAGTGGCCCACCAAAATCAAACCAGAAGGTGCAAGCAAGGAGCTTGACAGCTGCCTTGGACAGCAGGAGAAGCCACTGAGGAAGAACAAGGATAAAGTCAGAGCCTGAAACACATGGGGCTACAAAAGGGCTCAAGACATGAAACTTCCAGTATCACGTCCCCATGGTGTTGTGATGCAGAGTTCAAGCCCGTCTGGGGAGGCAGCAAGGCCCCCAGTGCCCTGGCTGGCCTCTCACGATGATGCCTCCTCCTCCACCTGTGACCCTGCCTTCTTTCTGGCTCCACTGCATGACATGTAACCACACTCCTCAGGGAAGGATCAGGCCCTGAGCCAGTCCCAAGGCGTGCTGCTGGGTGCTGTGAGAACAGTGCACAAACACGAATCTATACTGGCATTCACTTGTGCAGCCCATGAACCTTTCCCATGGCCATCTCGTGGAGGAGCCAGGCAACGCCTGTGCGGAGTGCAAGGGTCCTGGCCTGGAGACCCTGCCTGCTCACTGCTTCTGGCCCGAGAGGCTCCAGGGCATTTTCTCACCCTCCTCTGGGGACACCAGCCAGCGTCCCTGCCCCAGCCAGTGTCCTTGCCTGCTCCTGTCCCCGTGCTGGGTCAGCAGCCTGGGGATCAGCTCCAGCATTATGCCTGGAGGAAAAGCAGCACCGACATGCAGGCTCAGCAGAAGAGGTGCCCCATGGGGACAAGAGCTGCTCCCCTGTCCCCCCTCCAGCAGACCTGTCAGAGCAGCCAGCGCTGGAGGCTGAAAAGCTGCAGCCCGGAGTGCAGGCAGGCCCTCAGCAGGGGCAGGGGGAACACGAGGCAGGCAGGAGGGCTCAGGGTGACCTTGGAAGGCACCTGTTGAATCTGTATCACAGAGCTAATCCAGGATTTCGATGCTCAGGTACCAACAGCAGCAGCCACAGGTACCCAGAGCAGGCAGCCTGCAGCAACCACCCCAGCTGGCATGCCTCAGACCCATGCCACGGTGCTGTGGGCTCTTTGGCTGCCTGGTGCCCACCTCCAGCTCTCACATGGCCCTTGTGTCCCCATGGAACCATCCTGGACTCCCTATCAGCATCTCAGCCAAAGCCCCGACCTTCTACCCCAGCATAGTTTGTGGGGGAAGGCCACAGATACCCAGCAACCTCTATGCCCAGAAGCAGAGTGAGCTGCAACACCAGGGTGACAGGGCTGGGGTGGGAGATGCCCTCGGGTTTGTAGGAGGGAACCCTGACTCCCAGGGACCCTGACTCCCAGGGATCCTGAGCGCGCTGCCTGCAGCCTGCTTATCACTGCTGCCCACAGCCTGCTTATCCCTGCTGCCTGTGCTTGCAGGCAGGGCCGCCACAGCTGTGCTGGTCCTGGCTCCCTGAAAAGGCTCATTGTCAGCAGCGATGGAGGCAGGGACACAGGCGGCATTGAGGGCGGCGGGTGCCCCGCACTCCTGGCCGGCGGTGGGGGCTGGCCTGCCCTGTGCCTGGCTGCTGGCAGCCCTGACCTCCCGGGCCCCCATGAAAAGGCTGGTTTGTAATGCTTCCCGCAGCCGAGAGCTGCAGGAGGATGAGGGACTCGGCATGCGCTTCTGGAGATCCCAAAAAAGAGAGGTCTCTGCACTTATCCTCTTACCCCCTTCTCACCTTGCCCTATCACCCCGGCACAGCCTTGCATCTGTTTGGGCTCCCCAGACCGAACTTTCTTGTGCAAGGCCAGCCCCAGCCTGTCAGGGCGATGCTGCATCTCTGCTCAGGATGGCCACCACCACCCCAACCCTTCTCAAAGCAGCTGCTGGATGCTCCCTGGGCTCTCTCCTCTCCCTGTCCTTGGGACAGAGCTGAGCGGGATCCAGCCCAGCTGGGGAGGGAGCAGTGGCAGGACTCCAGCTCTGCCTGGCCCTCCGCATTAAGCTCCTGCAGCCACCAGTAAACACACATTAAGCTCCTGCAGCAACAGTAAACATGCAAAACAGAGGAAGGAAGGACGCCTGCCCGGGGAAGCTGGCCCCAAGACATCCGGCGACAGCAGCCCGTACCTGCAGCTGCGTGGGGCCAGCGGCCCCAGGCTGGGCTGTACCCTGCAAGGTACGGCAGCGTGCTGGAGGCAAAGCCTCCTGGCCTCTCCTGGCCCACAGCGCCCAAGAGGTGCGTAAAAGGAAAAATTACTTCCGTGGTGACCTGGCTGTGTAACCTGTCAGATGGCAAACAACCTTTTCTTTCCTGACCACGGAGCCAGGAGGCTTTTGCCAACCACAGGTGCAGTGTGGGGAGGGTTGGGGCAGGGCGAAGCATCAGCTCCCCACCTTTGCCAGCACAAACCAGTCGGGGAATGGGCTCACCCCCTTCCTTCCCAGGGCAGTCCTGAGCACTGGCAAGGAGGGGTGTGTGCCTGCTGGTGGGGCAGCCATTTCCCTGTCTGTGGAGGGGGCATGGGGCTTGGTACCCAATGGGGCTCGCTGTGGGGGGCTTCAGGACACAGCTTTCTGCACCCTGAAAACAGCAGCTGGAGGAGACAGGGTGTCCTTGGGGATGGACAGGGGACCCATCGGTCCTTAGAGAGACAAGCAGGCACCTGGGGTGCTTTCCGAGCTTGGAGTGTGAATGGCACTAACTCATGTGCAGCCCAGGTGCTTGCAGGCTCCTGCAGAGGCTTTGTGAACTTTGGGCAATTTAAGATTAAATGAGAGACTCCACTGACGCCTCCTGCTTCCCCAGGGACTTAATGAGGGCTAATTCGAGGCTCTGCAGAAGCATAACACCCACATCAAAAAGGCTGGGGAGGTGCAGCGGGTGCTGTGCCTGCCGTTGGTGTGGGTCATGCCTGGCTCTCCAGCAAAGGCACGGCTCCGGGATGCAAGGAGCACCGCTGCCCCAGGCCCGCCACAACAGCCCTTGCCTCTTCAGGTGAGGGCTGGGGGCACAGCGGGTCCTATTGCCTCCCACCGCTCTGTGGCCAGGCAGGCAGCCCCTTCCCATGCAAGCGCCCTGCTCCCTCATGCCCCTTTGGCAGCCGTGCCCCTCACCATGTGCAATCCCCCGAGTCGGGGTGGAGGCACAACTATCTCGGAACAGGGCTACAGCCCTCCAGCCAGACTTTTCTCTAGTCTCAAGCACTGCAAACAGGATCCAGCAGCCTCCTCATCTTCCCTGGGGACTGGCCAGTTCCTCCCAAGGTCCCCCTGCTCTGAGGGGATCCCTATCAGATGTGGTGGCCACAGCTACATCAACATCAGAGCAACAGCAGAACGATGGCTAAAAGAATGACTGTATTCATAACCGAGGATGCGTTTCCAGTTAAAGAAGCTGAGCAAGATCAGGTCTGATAAGCCCCAGCACAGATGCCGTGTTAGCAGAAGACACCACAGTGCTATTACTTTCTGTTAACCCAGCAGGAACATAGTTGCAAAAGCATGAATGGGAAAAACAACTTGCTTAGGGATTTTATACAATAAAGGCACGTTCTCCTTCCCTAAGATCTCACTTTGCTACACCATGATTAAAAAACCCCCACTCTTCAGCCACTTACAGACGTTTTCAAGACACACAGGTGTATGAACGCAGAGCACCTTACCCCGGCACTGCATGGCACGGAGGTGGCACACATGGCTGGCTCTGACAGCCCTGTCATTCGTTATGGGATCAAAGCAACCACGTACCTGATGCCACCAAGCAGCCCTGAGAAACAGTTACCTGAGGGTTTTCCTACCTGCCTGAGCCAGCTGGGGTGGCTGGCTGGGACCGGCGGGGGAGGCTGTGGCACAGGACTTGGCCAGGGGGTTTGCCCCAAAGACAGACTGCTATGTAACCAGACTTTTAATCTCTGTTTTTTTACTGACACTTTCACAAACCTCCCCTTTTACACTCCAATAAAACATGGAGTCTTTTAGTAAATAGCCACCCAACCCTTCTGTAAATTCACAATATGTGAATGATTTTTATTAAAAATACCAGAATCAGTGTTAAAGTTATTACTGTATTTTGAACTCCCAAGAAAATGGAACTACAAAAGATAAAGGCCACGTAAAAGTGTTGACTTGGCTACAGTGTGATTTATGGGGCACATTTAACACCATGAAGCCTGATGTACACTTTTAGAGAAGAAAACAAAAGTACAATCAATGATATATGAAAGTCCAATACAGCTTTTGATACTGGCTTTGGGTCTCCATCAGCAGGTGATTTTTCTGTTGACCTCATCTCAAGTGAGGTGGAAATGAGCCTGGGAGGGATGAACATGGCTGGGGGCTGAGCAACGAGGCTGGAGGAGGACTGCACTGTGCCTCATTTACAGTGTTTTCTGCGCTGGGAGTAACGCAGACCCCAGGTGCTTTTAAGGTTTGACCTTTCCCTGGGGAGTTTCTTGGGAGTAAAACAGGATGCTAAGACAGCCATCAGCCCAGGCTGGCAACAAGGGTGTGGGGATCATGGTGGGCTAATTGCTCATAGGTGTGCCGAGCCAAGGTACGATCTCCTGTGGTCAGTCCCGGGATGCTCTCTGACTTGTGGGGTCTGTGTTTCCAAACAGGCATCGGGCAGGCTGGAGAGACTGGCAAGAATGATGAAAAGCCCAGAAACCCCCGCTTCGTCATGAGAGATAAAGAAGTTTAGTCTATTTAACTTCTCAGAGAGAAGGTTAAGAGGTGCCTTGATCATGGTCTATTAATACCTACACCAGAGAAATAGTTCAGATAGATAGTAGATAGCTCTTTAATCTAACAGGCAAAGGTATAACGCAGTCCCGTGGCTGGAAGCCAAAACTTGACGCCTCCAGACTAGAAATAAGGGGCACGTTTCACTGTCAGGCGCATCAAGGTCTGGAACAACTCACCCACAGCAGTGATGGCATCTCTCCTGAGATGAAGGTGGGCCTGCACCCCGCTGACGGCTCTGATGCAGGAATTATCGGGTACAAGGCCTGTTGCCCACGGGGGCAAGGCTGAACAGTCGCAACGACTACTTGGCCCTTAAAATTTGGGATTTTACAAATGGATAGTTGATCGTGTTTATTTGTGTAAAGAGGAGGACAATCTCCTTTCCCCTCCCAGCAATTTAAAACTGATCTGTAGCCACCATGCTGTAAGTATATCAAAGTAACAACATAACATTGAGATAGTTACTTTTGCCCTCATTCATTTCCTTTACATTATGTGTTATATCGACTTGTGGTGGCTCTTTGGAAGAAAAACCAAAAAGGAGAGAAAGGCTGGGGTAAATAAACACATCCTTGGCTACCTTACCAGTCCCGCACACTGGGAGTTCATAAGCTCCTCAAGAGAAGGGATTATAGCATGAGCTGTTTATCACCGCTTCTGAACTACAGAAGGACATCAAGTCTAAAGTCTTTTGTTAAAGCTTCTACGTGATGGCCAACGAGAGAGGACGCTTTCTGAAAGTCAAGCATCCCCAAAATATTCCAGATTCTGTCCCTTAAGATCAAGGTATCCAAAAATCACTCTGGGAGAAGTCTCGGCTGGCACTCCTGTGGGGCTTAGGAACGATTTTGGTAACCCCGCTGGCCCCGCGCACCAGCCAGCTCCAGCAGACTTTAGACACCCCTCACGGGGAGGCTTGCACCCCACAACCTGGCAAAGGCAGCCCCGGTGCAGGGGAGAGGCGGCAGCAGCCCCTACCTCAGCACAGCCCTCAGGCTGCTCCCACCCTGCTGCAACGCCCCGACCATAGACAAGCTGCTGCCGAGCAGCTGCCAGTGAGCGAAACAGCAGCTCTTTCTCTGCGACATACCTTGCGATCCTCTGCGCATATTTGGCCCATGGGGCAGCCACAAAGTTTTTATCATCTCAGCCCTGAGCGGTGCTTCCTTGCAGCACAGAAGGTCTGGGCCAGGCGGGGAGGGGACCTCCATCGCTGCCGGGAGCCAGACGGAGCGGCACACCGGCGCTGCAGGCCAGGGAGAGCCTCCTCTCCTCCAGCAGGAAAACCGTAGCGTGCAGGTGGGTTTACAAACGCTACAGTACAAGCTGACACAGGCTCTCAAAATGCCATGCTTAAGCACACAAATAGTATTTTCTATTAGCCTGCCTTTAAATGCACGTGCCTTAATACATTGCTCTTTATGTTAATGGCGTTTCGCAAGATGTATGGGGGACATAACATGGCCAGATTACTGTGAGAATCATAACTTTGCTCCCAACTGCATTTTGAGTGATTAGAACAGTAACCTTCATATCACCTTAACAGCCACATTGGTATTTTATTACATATATTCCCAAGCAGATTATGTTGTTAAGGTAAATTTTTTGAACCATAACTCAAGAGGAAAAAATACAAAGCCTTCACAGAAATCCGTTGCTGGAGAGCATGGAAATTGGATGCTTTCAAACTGCATTTGGGCTTAGATGAAAATTTTAAAAGGTGAGCTTTTTTGACTCTCCAAGTCACCAGCAGCCTCTCTGCTCTCCCGCCTGGAGCCACGCAGGGGAAAAACGATGCCTTTTAAACAGAGGCAAATTTTCTTGATGAAGATGAGGTACAGCCACAGCAGTCCTTCCCTCTGAAAGGCAAACTGACCACAAACACACACCATGGAGCCTAATTAATATTTTAATACTCATCGGTCAGAGATACAGAGCTATAATATGTAAACTTTCAAACCAACAGCATCACTCTAGATTAACTCTTAAAATACCAGAGAGCATCAGAAAATGTGATCATGCCCAGCTGAAAATATCAGAAGCATCCATTTGTCCTTCAACCCTGCTTTTGTTCCTCATTTTTTGCATCAAATTTCTTCCCTTCGTACGAGACAGCCTCTACAGCCACGTTACCTTGACTGCCCTGGGTTCAGTGTCACCATTTTAAGCCCAGGTGTTGTGTAGACACTCAATGCGCATCGCGGTGTTTGGAAGTTCTCCAGGCACCCGTGCCAGTCCCGCAGGCGGGGGACAACCCCCGGCACCAGGAGGCATGTGTCCAAGTAGCTCTGGGATTGCTCCAAGTTGTGGGGCACCCTGGATTTTTGCAGATGGAGTTTGGAGGTGTCTCAGTGCCCAGACTGTTTCTGGGCTGGTGTCTGAGACGAGCAAAACCTTACTCTTTGGAAAGACTGGGAAGCATGCAGGTGCCCGTCTGCTCTCATATTCTTACCGTGAGCCCCTTGATTTTCTCCTGGCACTGGTCCCTGGCCCGGTTTATGCCCTGCTTGGCCAAACTCCTTGAAATCCTGCCATTCGTGCACTTCCAGCGCCTTGGCCCCCAGTGGGAGTGGAGCACAGCCATGGCTGCAGGCCAGCTGGATGCCCGCTCTCAGCTCCTCCCCACCGCTCGCTGGAGGTGCCCAGCAAGTGCGAGCATACATCAGGCACACATCATGGACACCCAAAGCTGCCGAAAGCTGCTGCGCTCCATGGGGGTGGCACTCAAGGCTATTGTGGGGGTACTACGGGTCCGTAGGTACGAGGTCGGCTATGCCACAGCAGATGAATCAGCAGCTTGTGTCCATGGAAGGGGATGGCCTGAGCGGGTGCATCACCTGAGGAACACCGATGATGGAAACCCAGGGCCAGCAGTGTGTTTCCAGCAGCAGCCAGCAGTACGGCTCGTCCCCAGCTCCGGGAAGAGAGTCAGGACAGGCAGGAACCTCAGTCCTTGTCCTTCACAAGGTGTAGGAGAACAAGCACAAGAGAGAGTGGCTTCAGGGCTTTCTCACTCAAAACAGGGATACACCAATGCAATAGCATTCGTATAACGAATGCTACAATGGGGAGCTGTTGCTATGGTGAGGGAAATAATATTTAAGCACCAACTGTTTATAAATATATAATCCCTACAAAGTTTTCTAAAATTAGATTAAGGGGGCTAGGGCTGTCAGAATATTGTAAAAGACTTGAGAAATACTGGTATTTTTGGACACACAAGATCTGGGTACTCCTAAAACAGCAAATGCAAGTCCAAAATGCTAAACATCAAAAGTGACGACTCCGCTGTTGTGCTTCCCGAGATTTAAAGGCAACCTCATAGCCCTGAACTCGCTGTCGCAGCCTGGCAGGCCTCTGAGAGCGGAGGCGAGAGCAGTGTTCCCAGGGATTTATTTTCCTCTTGACACGATTGCAGCGCAGGGACCGGGGCTCCACTGTTTCTCGTAGCCCTCTCGCTGCCAAGCGAAGTTGTTTCGAGCTGCTGCTGAGCATGCTGGTAGCGTGACCCCACAGTTACACTTTTTTTACTCCTAGAGTCGGAGGTGAAGATTTGGAAATCGCTGAGCTGGGAAGGCAGCTCCCTGCAGAGCTCAGGGGGTTGTCAGGAGCTGGGTGTTGCTCACATGAACGTAAGAAGAAAACTGCCGTGATTCCTTATAATGCCCAGGCAGCACCAAACATGCACAAAGTAAAAGGGGGGTATAAAAAAGGAATACCTGTTGTAGCATCTCCAGAATCACAAGCTGGCTCTGGATGGCGGCTGCCATTTCAGCGGAGGTGCAGTTAAAGTGCTAATAATGCAGCTTAGTTGGCAAGCGCTGGACAAAAGGGAAACATTCAAAGTTGCCAAAAGTAAATGTCCAACCTGTTTCGAGGGGTCGGACAGAAGCAGAACCCGGGAGGAACGTGGCCATCAGACCGCAGCCACCTCAACAGCCCTGACACTCTCCCGTGTTTTTCCCCTGCCCCATCCCACCTTCCCACGGTCAGGATGGCACCTTCCCACCTCATCTCTCAGTATCCCTGCACCGCCGAGGACGGTTTTGGTCCCTGCCCGTGGCAGCGAGCCCTGGCTGTGGCAGCGCAGGGAGGATTCCTGGCACTGGAGAACCAGTCCCCATGACAGTATTTTTTCTGATCAGCAAAGGCCACCAGAAAATGAGCGAATAAATACACACTGCCATCGCTACCAAACCCGGCTGGGCCCATAGACTTCGGGGGGCTGCTTGCGCCCCAGCACTGGGCCGTGGGGAGGGTGGGAGGCACCCGCCGCCCCGCACCCAGTCCCCCTCTGCGGGGTGGCCGGACCCGGTCCCCGGGGATCCCCGCGCGCCCCGGCGACACCCAGCGTGGGGGGGACACGTCTCCGGGTGGGCGCCCCACCGGGGCCTCTCCCCCGCGACAGGAGGGGCTCTGCCCGCCCCGGCCGGGCCGCCTCGGGGAGGAAAATAAAAGAAACGGAGAGTTTCCTGCTGGGCAAAGCCGGGGCGGGGGGGCAGCGGCCGGGCTGGGGCGGCGCGGGCAGCGCGGGGCGGCGCGGCGCGGAGCGGAGCGGGCGGCGCGGAGCGGTGCGGATGCTCTGCCCGTGCCCGTGCGCTGCGCCGTGTGCGCTGCCGGGCGGCCCGGGGGGGGAGGGAGGGAGGGGAGAGCGGCTGCCGCCCCCTTCTCCCCTGCCCGCCCTCCCCTCGCCGCCGGCGCGGCGCGGAGGGGCGTGGAGAGGCGGCCCCGCGCGGCGGCTGCCCGCGCGGGCAGGGCAGGCAGGGCGGGCAGGGCAGGGCAGGCTGCGCGCGGCCGCCGGCAGGGATGAGCCCCCGCGGCGCGGCCCGCTGAGCTCCGCCGCCAGCCGCCCCCAGGCCGGGCCGGGCTGGGCTCGGCGTCCCCCGCCCCAGGAGCCGCGGCGGGGCCCGCCGGGGATGCGGGGGGGAGCCCGCCGCGGCGCTCCGCCAGGTAAGGGGCGCTGGGGGGGGGCGGATCGGCGGGGGTGCCCGGGGGCGGCGGGCCGGGGCTCTCCCGTAACCCTTTCCGCGCCACCAACTTTCCAGGGCAGCGAGGCATCACCCGCAGCGGCGGGAGGGACTTTTCCCCGCTGGTCCCCAGCGCCGGCTGCGGCGGGACCCCGTCCCGGGCTGCCAGCGCCCGGGCGGCCGCGGCCCGGGGCTGCCTTAGCGGGGGCGGGGGGGGGGGCGGCAACCCTGGCCCCCGAGAGCCGGCGGGGGGGAACGAGCTGCGGCGAAACTTGGGCTGTTGATGGGTGAGGAGCTGCCGGCTGGAATAAGTGAGTAAGTCCCCGGTGGCACCGGGGAGGCCAGATGCCCTGCCTGGTCGCGTGAGCCGCGCCAGCCGGCGGAGCAAATGCCCCGGCGCTTGCTGTCAGACCTCAAAGTGGTCTGATAAACCTGCCGGGAGGACACAGGCTGGCGAGAAGACCTCGCAGAGCAGGGTTGAAGCACGCCATGGAATGGGGCAGTCCTACAGGAAAGCTGCACGGTTCAAGGTTCGGGCTCCTGACGCGGCCGTAGGCTGGGGACGTTGCAAAGAGGGTGTTTCGAGGTGGTGAATGAGCGCGTTCATCCCAAAAGAGCCTTCCAGCTCCTGCCAGGGGAGCGCTCCAGGAGGGAGCGAGCATGCACAAACAGGCTGCTGGATGGCTCAGGGGAAGGTGGAGAGCAGAAAAAAATTGTACCGGGTTTACCCAGGCGTTCACATCTTCGGGAAGAGGCAGATGCAGTTCAGCAGATGAGGGATAAACAGGCACAGGTGGATGTTGCGATAAGAAAACTCTGGGACTGGCTGGCTTTGGCATTACTTGACAGTGACTTATTAACTCAAAATGTGTATGCTGAGTGCTGGTAGGGAAAAGCCAAAACCCCCGTTGAAAGCTCTGCGATGATTTAAGTGCTGGTCAAAGTGGGCAGTAATCTTCTGGTGGCAAAGGATCTCTCGGTCCCTCTGAAATGCAGAGGAGATGGGCAGCGGTAGGGGAGCAGGGGGCATGCCAGGAGTGGCTTTGGGCACTGGGGTCCTGTGCCTTATTAGAAAAGTGCCCCAGGAGGTGATGCATCCGAGAGCAGAGCGGCTCTGGGTCTTTACAGGCACAAAGCACCTCCACTCGGTGTTCGGTGTGGTGCTCAGCTGAGGAAGGTGGCGGGCGTGAGTCCCCAGCTGGCATTTCAGGCTGTGGCAGTAGGGAAGCTCTAGTGCTGTACGGCTGAAGAGGAGGTGAGGCTGAAGGCTCACTCCTACCCTGTCAGGATCTCATGTTGGTGGGCCTTGCTGGGGCAGAGGCTTGGGACAGAGACCAGCCCTGCTCACACATCTCTTGCGATACCCAAAATCAGGTAGCGCCTGTGGTGAGGGGGAAGGGGGGCTGCTCAGCACTGCTTTTCCCAGCGGCCCCCCTTTCCCCTGGGGAGTGGCGGGGTGCTGCCTGCCTGTGCCTAGGGTGGCTGGGCCATAGGCGCGCTCAGTGCCTGCCTGGATTCGCAGAGCCACCGGCATGACTAAGGCACTGCGACCGAGTGGGATGCTCGTCGCTAAACCCCGTCAGGAGCCCGTCTTCCCCGCCTCAGTGGCCACAACATGTTGTTTTACGAGATAAACTCTTTGCTCGGTGGGAGGACGCTGGGAAGCAGCAGGGCCCGTGCCAGTGGGTCCCTGGCTGGGAGCTGTTTTGCAACCCTGAGCCTTAATTTCCGTGCCTGGGCGGCGAGGTGGGGGGGAGCGGGACCGCAGGAGCCAGGCTGGCTGGGCAGGGAGGCACCGCAGGGCGCTGGCCACAGCTCCCCGCTCCCTGACCAGCCCTCCCACAAGCTGCTCTGCCCTGGGCACGGCACCTAGGGGAGTTGCTTGCCGGGTAGGGGACAGGGGTGTGGGGCTGAGCGGCTGCTGAAGTTGATGCTGCGAACTTTGTGGGTGACTATGCACGTGTGGGTCTCCCTCCTGGGGGGGATGAGGGGTTGTCTGCGATGAGGCACGTTTTGGGATGTGTCTCCCGGCGAGTGTGCTGCAGCGATGCCTTCCAAGTGCTGCAGTCGCACTTGTGTCAGGAGAGGGGTTTTGCCTTACAAATCCCGGCGTGGGCTTTGCCTCGCGTGGGGTGTGTGCCCCTCTGCGCCGGTGCGAGCGTGCCCGAGTGGGCAGGCAGGCAGCCCTGCCCCGTCCCTACACTCATGCATCCTTCTTCCTCGCACCGAGACCCCGGCACCTCCCGGGCATTCGCTGCTCACAGTTGTGTTTTCCAGCTGGTCCCAAAGTCCTGAGTCACTCTGCCGTTTCCATGGAAACAGCCTTGCTGGCGGGAATCGGTTTTGGGGGTAGAGGGTGCCGGTAGCCGGACCGGGACCGGGCAGGCCCTGGGGAGGGCTCGTGGGGCACAGGCACTCCTCCAGCACATCACCCTGGTGTCAGGGTTTGTGCCAGGGCCGGAGCAGGCACCCACGTTGCACAGACCCTCGCACCTTCTCCCACTCCCTTTTCCCTTCCCCCTGCCACGGGGAAATGCAGAGGGATTTCCCTAGCAGTGGTGAGGGAGCCCACGATGAGCCCAGCCGGGCTGAGGGCACAACTTCTGGGGAGCTGTCGAGAGAGGGGGACAGCCTGGAAGGCAGCCGAAAAAAGCAGGGTTTTTTACTGCTCTGTGAGAGAGCCTTGGAAACACAGCAATGACAGCATCCGTCACTGCAAGGTCTCCTGCCTAAAGCTACCATCACCCCCGAGCTGCCCAAACATGGCCACCTCCAGGGAGCAGCAAGGGAACCTGCAAGGAAGGCTTGGGGCAGGAGGCAGGGCAGCCGTGCTCCTTGAGATGCTGTGGGAGCCCCCCCATGAGAACAGGCTTCAGCAAGTCTGGGGCACTGCCCTGTGTAGCACCTGGCAGCTTTTGGAGGGGAAAAGACGTGCAAGTCACGCTGATCTCTGCAGCAGCCCCGCTGAGTCCAGCCTGCCTAGCGCCTGAGCTCAGCTGCCGGCGCAGCCTCCAGTGCCGCGGTCCTGCTGCGCGGCTCTGAAAGCAGGTCATTCCCATCAAACCTGGGAAGACCGTCCCTGAAGTAGGAGTCCACCACTCAGCATCTCCTCCCAGGCCTCCGCTGCGCTGCGGCTGGCCGGCCACGCTCGCTGCTCCCTGCACCGGTGACTCACAGATGCCATTCAGCTTAATGCATCGCCTCCGATCTCTCCAGTGCTCCTGGGCTGTCTTGCTGGCTTCTCGCCTGCTTGTCCTCCCTGGAGCAGCGCTGGGAGTCAGGGGAGGAGGAGGAGGAGGAAGGCAGGTGACTATGCACCCGCTGCCATTTCGCAGGTGTGCGGGCTGGGGGAGGCTGCGCTGCCTGCGCCCATCCTCTCTCTCCCTTCCTCTGGGCTCAAGGCTGCGGGAAGCAGGGCAGGGGAGAGGAAAGGCTCGGCACCTTCCTCTTCCCACAGACAATGCTCCTGTCCCCGTGCCAGGCACCGGCCAGCCTCCTGCAGTGCTCGGAGCCGGTTGCCTGATGCCGTGCATCCCTCGTGGACAGCCTGGTCCTGATGCAACTGCAGGCAGCCCAACGGAGATGCGGGCAAGGCAGTGGAGCGCAGTCTGGCGTGCTGTGACCAGAGAGGGGTTGGGGTTAGGGAAGGGGCAGTGGTGATCCCAGCACAGCGCAAAAAAAGAGCCCACGTGCCTTTTTGCAGGCCCCTTGCAATGCCAGCAGCACCAGGGGCTGGAAGGTACCAGTGATTTACCCCCACCCCAGCTCTCCATCTCATAGCCCCAGCTGCCTGCAGGGACCTACCAGACTCAGCTCCCGCCCTGGGGCTGCGTTTTCTCATCGTCTTTGGTGGAGCTGAGGTGGAGACAGAGCAGAGGGAGATTTCATCTGGGAACAGTTTATAGCATGGAAACAGCTGTGAGGCCAGCATTTCAGATGACTCCCATGGTCACAGCGTCCCACGGTCTAGGGCTGAGTAGCCAAAACAGTACATGCCTCGCACAGGATTCTCACATAGAGCCCCACATGGGCACGGCCCTCGCTCCAGCTGCTGGTCTGGACTGCTGGCCCCAGTATCGGTGCCTGAAGAGGAACAGGCCAATTTAAGAAGAATGCTGCAGCCGCAGCTCAGCCAGCCCCTTGGAGCTGTGCGGAGCCACGCGCGGCTCCTTCTCGGCAGGTGTTTCACGTCAGCCTGGCTGTGTCCGACAGATGAGCAAGGGGGAGCGTGAGTGGAAACGATCCTCAGCCGTGCCAGCAGCTCCCGGGTACCAAGTGCTTGCGCTGCCCCAGGAGCCCCCTGAGAGCACCCAGCTGCCAGTTGCTGCTGCCTCTTGAGCCCAGGGCTGGGCTGAGCGGGAACCGTGTCCCCTGGGGGACAGGCAGTGATGGGAGGAGGTGGGAGAGCCAGCTGGGGGCTGAGAGGAGGGTCCGTCTGGCTTTAAAGGCCACAGATGAGACATCAGGGAGGGAAGCCTTCTCCCAAACCTGCCCCTCCCTGGCTGTGGCTCAGCACACACAAAGGGTGACGAAGGGCAGCCGAGGCTGAAGCTGGGCTGTAGTTTTGCACCTGCTCTGCCAAGGAGGTGAATCAACACCCCATTTCTTCCCCTCCACAGCTTGGTGCATTGCAAAGGGGAGCGGGTCGGGGTGGGTGGAGAACCTGAAATGCTCACGGCCAGCGATCCGCCAGGAATTGGGCCCAAGGAGGCACCCGGGCTTTGGTCACCTTTTGCAGGGGAGCCAGCAGCAGGTTTCTGCCACATCCTGGGACAAGCAGAGTCACATCTGCTCCAGTGTCCATCAGCAGCACAGCAGGGAAAAGAAGTTGAGGTTGTGTGTGAAGGATGCAGTATGGGTGGCCATCACTAGAGAGCAGGAAAGCGTTCCCGCTGCAGCTTCCGCCTAGGCAGCACACCCGAGCCACCTGGGTGCCAGCAGGGACCCTCCTGTCCTGCCCTGACTCAGCAGACCTGGAAAAACACATTATCCAAGGGACAGAATATCCCAAGTGGACACTGGGGCCAGGTCTCCCCTCTGCAGGGTAGGTAACCCCAGATCAGGAGCAGCGCTAGCCAAGCGTGTGCGACTTCTGTCCCCAGCCGCGTGCCACATCCCTGGCAGGCAGCAGCCCAGGAGAAAGCAACCCTTATTCAAAGCATCATTTCAGGTCTAAAGCGTGGCTCTTAGTGCACAGACATGGTGACGGCTGGTGGGGGGTGGCCTGCAGTAGCTGTGCCGGAGCCCCTGTGCTGGGGTCCTGCTCTGAATTGCAGGGTGCAGAAAACCCCGCTCCTGGCAAGAGGTCTCTGGAGCTGGTAGCTCCTGCAGGTTTCTACCTGCACCGAGCAGCTGGGACAACTGGTAAATAATAAAAATAATAATTAAAAAAAAAAGAAAGAGGTTTTCAACTTACCTGCAGGTCTGAGCAGCCCTCCCAGTGTCATTCTCTGGGTGCCAGGGTCTCTCCGGGGAGCGGGGCATGTTGAGGAAATGAGAACAATGTGCTGTGCCACCTGCCATGGGCTCTGTGAGGAACGCACACCAGGAGCATTGCACCATCCCCAGCTCGTCAAGGATTTTGGTGTGCTCTGGGCTTGAACAGGCCTCATGTGCTGAAATCCATCGCTGGCCCATCCCTTGGAGACCTCGGCCAAGCAGCAACAGCAGCTGCTCTGACAGTCCCACCTGCAGTGGCCGGTGTGCCGGGGGCAAGCAGGGGACCAGGAGCTTGCCACCAGCTTGGGGCCTGCCCGATGCTCTCCCTGGGGACACGCAGGGAGCATGAGAGGAGTGAGGAAGAGGAAGCAGTGGTGGTGATGCTGCTGTGGGAAGGGCTCTGCTGGGTGGGGAGCAGAGATATTTGTGTCTGTCCCCTTGGTTTTGCCTGAGGAGGGTGGGCAGGTGGCTGCAGAGGCACATGCACAGGTGAATGTACCACACTGGGGCAGGGGACAGGGAAGGAAGATGGGCAAGGGAAAGTGGGTGCAGGGGAGATTCAAAGCCGTTGCTAATACTGGGGTGTCTCCCCTGCACAGGGGTTTTGGCTTGTTTGGGGTTTCTGGGATGAGTCTGCTATCTCCCACCCCCAGCTCTGCTGGCCTTGGGGAGCGATAGCACATGGATGTGAAGCCCAGTGCTTCGGAGAGCAGCAGGGCAGTCTGTGAATGTTATTTGGTTAGTGAACGGGGGGGAGATGTTGAAGCACCACCACGGTTACATCCCCTCCCAGCAATGCCGCAGCTCCCCAGGCATAGCAGGGGTGCTCCTCACCTAGCCGTCCCTGAGCACCCCATCCAAGCTCAGCTTCCCCTACCCTTGCCCACATGCGGGCAGCAAAAAGGCAGGGATTAGCACCACTAGACTAAAGTTGCCCCATGCAGCTACAGCCCCGCTCTTCCCTGCACCCATCTCTGCTGCCCAGGGCTCCTGCCGCTGCACTGTTGCCAATAGAGGATGGATGGGATGCAGTTTCTCATGCCTCCTTCTTCGTAGTATTGCTACTGGTGCTCAGAATAGCAAGGGAGCCTGAATCCCTGAGCTGAGGAGGATCTGGCCAGCACCACGAGCTCAGTGCTGGGGGGCACATGGGGCTGGCAGCTAGGACACAGCTCTGGCTCCAGCTGCAGGGCTCAGGCTGCTGCTCATCCCCGGAGGATGACTGACTGAGCGGGCCTGGCTGGTGAACCTCTAAGCAAAGAGGTTTGCAGCTCCAGGAGAGCTGTCGCTGCTCTCCCACGCAGGAGGTTGTTGGCCTGGATGGGCTATGCCTTGTCCTGCCAGCCAGTCAGAAGGATGGAGACGAGCCTCTGCAGGTGGTGCTTGGCACCATCCCCTGCCCTTTCCCTGCACTGGGCGTCAAAGGCACTGGCTGATGGGGTGGCAAGTGACTCACAGGGCAGCTGGGGAGGAGGGTTCGCAGCAGCTGGTTGGAGGCACATAAGCAGTGTGGCCACTGGCCTCAACACCCTCTGCCTGGGCTGCTGGAGGTGAGCTGTGGGGCACAGGATTTGCATACACCCCCAGCCTGGAAGGAAGCAGTCCTGGCTGGAAGTGTCTCTCCAGGCTTGCCAGCCTCTGGCTGGTCTTCCTCTCTTCTGAAATGGGGCTCTGCAGTGCGTGACTGGGGTCCGTGTGGTTATAGCTGATGTATGTGCACTGCGGGAGGGTGTTTGCTGGTACACCCAGCAGTAGGATAATTGGGTCCTCCTTGGCAGTCCTTGCTGAACCCATGACTTCTCTGTTGGGTTGCAGATACCAAGACAACCTTTGAAGAAGCTCCATGAAGGTGACCAGCCATGCAATGTTCCTGGAAGGCTGTCCTCCTACTAGCCTTGGCATCCATTGCGATCCAGTACACAGCAATCCGGACCTTCACTGCCAAGTCCTTCCACAGCTGCCCCATCCCCAACCCCGTGAACTGCAGCCTGAGCCAGGACACGGATGCGGCTGACAGGCTGTGTGATGAGAGCCCCACTTTCGGGTATAACCTCTCCAGGAAGACGCACATCCTCATCCTCGCCACCACCCGCAGCGGCTCCTCGTTTGTCGGGCAGCTGTTTAACCAGCACTTCGATGTCTTCTATTTATTCGAGCCCCTCTACCACGTCCAGTACACCCTCATCCCAAAGCTGACCCAGAGCAAGAGTACGACGGACAGGCGGGTCATGCTGGGGGCCAGTCGAGACCTGCTGAGGAGCCTGTACGACTGCGACCTCTACTTTTTGGAGAACTACATCAAACCCCAGCCCGTCAACCACACCACTGACCGCCTCTTCCGCAGGGGAGCCAGCAAGGCCCTGTGCTCGCCGCCTGTCTGCGAGTCCCTGGGAGCCATCGATCTCCACCTGGAGGAGGGAGACTGCGTGAAGAAGTGCGGTACCTTGAACCTGACGCTGGCCACCGAGTCCTGCAGAGAGCACGGGCACGTGGCCATCAAAACCGTGCGGGTGCCTGAGGTCAGTGACCTCCGGGCCCTGGTGGAGGACCCGCGGCTGAACTTGAAGGTCATCCAGCTGGTGAGGGACCCCCGGGGGATCCTGGCATCCCGGAGCGAGACTTTCCGGGACACCTACCGGCTGTGGAGGATCTGGGATGGCACCGGCAGGAAGCCGTACAACCTGGACGTGACCCAGCTCACCACGGTGTGCGAGGACTTCTGGAACTCCGTGTCCACTGGCCTCAACCGGCCGCCGTGGCTCAAGGGCAAGTACATGCTGGTGCGGTACGAAGACCTGGCCAGGAACCCCATGAAAAAGACCGAGGAGATCTACGATTTCCTGGGCATCCCCATGGACAGCAACGTCGAGCGCTGGATACAGAACAACACCCGAGGAGACCGGTCCTCCTCCAAACACAAGTACGGGACGGTGCGCAACTCGGCGGCGACGGCGGAGAAGTGGCGGTTCCGGCTGTCCTACGAGATCGTGGCGTTCACCCAGCACGCCTGCCAGCAGGTGCTGGCGCAGCTCGGCTACAAAACAGCCGGCTCCGAGGAGGAGCTGAAGAACCTCTCCATCAGCTTGGTAGAGGAGAGAGACTTCCTGCCCTTCTCCTAAGGAAGCCCCAGGGGGGCCCGGTTTTGATACAGACTCTTTCTAACTGTTGCCTTATTTTATTTTCTTTTGTTTTGTTCCCCTCCCCCCCCCTTCTCTCTCTTGTCTTTTTCTCTCCAAAATTTGCACTAAACCTTGAGCGGGAATCTCAACAGAGTCCAGGGGAAGCGATTGCTGCCCCTCAACATGTTTCGGACGCAAGAGGAGTCGGGTCTCTCCAAGCAAGAGCTAGAACTGTGGATGGGTAACAATGTTTACAAAACACACAAAATGTATAAAGCAACCTTCAAGCTTTCCAAACCGAAGGGTACCTGGGGTACTGTACTTTGCACTGTTTACTTTTACAATGTAAGAGGTAAATATAAATATAATTTATGAATGGTGTCGTCCCCTCCAGAATAACTCCCCTTGCCCCCGATGAGCAGGTTTAGACTGGAAGCTGAACGTGGAAAAAACTCCTCATTTTTGATCTCAGTGCGACATGTCTGTCTGTTATTGGGCTGGGCAGTTGGTCAGCTGCTTGTACATGGTTGTTTGGTAACACCTGTGATATTTCTTTGTGCCAAAAACCCACAAAAGAAAAAAAAAAGGGAAAAAAAAAAAGTGATTGGGTGGTTTGGTAAAAGCCCAACACATTTAATGCTTTATTTCTGTGTTTTCTGTAAATAAAAGTGCAATAAAACTGACATGGGGGTGAACTTCAACTGAAAGACCTCAGTGACTAAACTGGGGTGGATGCACCAACATGCCAAGAGCAGTGTCTCCTGGCCCGCCCAGCTCCTCGTGGCTGGGAGCGGGTGGGGGCAAGGCTGGGGGAGCCGCACCGCAGCCCCCGGGGCGGCAGGGAGCTGCAGTCACCTCCTTTGGCATGTGCGTGTTTGCACCTCAAGTGTGGCAAAATGCAAGTAGTTAAGCCAAAACTGAGAACCCGTGGTTATTTACAGACTTGAGAGCATGTTGGCCTGCGTGGGGGCACGGGACTTGCCGAGGTGCCTGGCGGCAGAGCGCTGACAGCACCAGCATGGTGAGCCCGGCCCCATCAGGCTGCCCCTCGTCATCCCTCCGCCATGTCTGGTGCTGTTGATGCCAGTGTTGGTGTGCCCTGCCCTGGAGGACCAAAGAAAAGTGCTTGAGTTCAAGTCATAAAACTGCCAGAATGAAAACAAGCAAACAAGAAGATGGCCCTGGCAATGCACAAGTTGTTCTTCACAAGCTGCCCGCTGCCTGTGGAAGCGGGACCCTTGCGCGCAAGGCACCTTGCAGGTGGTGAGCGAGCCCCTGCCACGCAGGGCCTGCAGGCTGAGCAGGGCAGCAAGCAGCTGGATGGGGAAGCCGGGCACACAGGGCGGGAGCAATACAGCACCGTAGCAAAGTGCCGAGAGCCGGACACAAGACGTTGCTGGTCTGTTTGATGTCTGCCTGCTGGAACAGCTGACCAGCTCCTCCAACCCAGCTGGGACAGAATCCTCCAAACAGCCCAGCCCTCCAGGCACGTCCCACAGACCACAGGCAGCTGCAGATGGGAAGCCACTGGGGCCAGTCTCTAGGGGACAGAGGACAGCAATGCCCTAGCAGTTTCCCATCTCTGTTGCTCCTGGAGCCACGCAGGACGGGGACCCACAGAGATGTGACCACAGCTGGTCACATCCACCCACAGCTATGTGCTCCCAGTGCTGGACCCGCTCCTGGCACAGGCACGTTTGAGCCACCACAGCCCACCTACCTGGGCAGGTCTCGTCTCCAAAGGTGTCTTCTGAGGTGTGCTGCCCACCAGCTCCCAGCCCAAGGTCTTACTTGGGAGAAGGTGAGAGCGGGTGCTGCAGTCGCACACAGGGAGCTAGGACACGCTGCCTGCACACCCACTGCTTGGGTAAGGCAGGGGAAAGCTGTTAACTACATGTAATTTTCAAGCATCCTTTTTCCCCTTTAAAGACCTCTGGAGGGGCAGCTTGTTAGTGGCATTTTGCAACCTGGCTTAACGTGCCAAACCTGCTCCAGCTGGGCTGCAGAAAAGGTGAGCGGGGGTGATGCGTCTGATGGCCTCTCCTCAGGGCTCGCAGCTGGAGCACCTGTAATTCAGCTGTGCTGCCTGCAAGGCGATGTGGCCGGCTCCAGCCCCATGAGGAGTGGGGCAACAGCGTGCACGTGCTGCGGGATGGGCGCTTCCTCCATCTGCCTCCCCACAGCGGGCATGGGGGCAGCAAATAGAACCCCCCACCGCAGGCGCCTTCATTCACTCAGGGGCAGGAGCAATGAGCATCTTCACCCTGTCCCCTCCGCCACCAAACCTGCTCCTGCCACCGGCTCAGCGCCTCCCAAGCCACGCTGCCCCGGCTGCGTCTGCGGGCGAGGACGGAGCAGTGGGGCAGGCGGCAGAGGTGGCCGCAGCCAGCCTCATCAGCGTGCTGCTCTTACTGAGCAGCTGGCAGCAAAACATCAACCAAATAAATGGCTTGATTGCCCCGTTATTAGTTACTAAATTAATCCTTCTGTCAGCACTTAACAAACGCTGAGCTGTTGGCTCCTGGCCTCGACCCAGTGAAAGGGACGCCCTGTCTGGGGCCCAATCCAGCACAGCACAGCCCAGCCCAGCCCAGCCACTGGGCTGCGATCCTCCCTGCAGGAGGGCTGTGCGTCCCTGGGAGCATCAGGCAGCTCTGCCCTGGGTAAGTGCCCGTGGAGCGGGTGAGGTGGCCAGGGTGGCTGGCTGTGCCCTCCCCAGCGCCCGTGCTGCCTGCCAGCTGGCGAGCAAAGGCAGAGGGTCTGGCTGCCCTGCGGGCTCCCCCGCAGCTCTGGGGAGGGACGTCAAACTGCCTTCTGCAGAAAGGGCAGGCTGCTGCAGGGGGAATGAGGCTTTTCCTCACTTCCTTAGCGGGAAAAAGTGGCTACGCAAACCTGCACAAAGGAACAGGGGCTGTAGAGGCAAAATTTCCTGTCTTCGGCTGCCGAGATCCCACTTCTGGGGCTAGGCCAGCTGACCCCAGCCCAAAAGTCCTCTCGTGCACTGGTCTTTAAACCAACACAAGAAATTGAGTTTAGAAGTCTTATCCAAACTGTTCTTACCATTCCAATCAGGAAATGTGCCTGCAGCAAAATGGCTTCTGAATTGTGGTTGAAAGCCATGTCCTAGTTTAAGCAGGGACGGAGGTTCAGCCCTGCCTGGTGCCTCATGTAGAGCCCTTAGGGGAGAGATCTGATTTCCCAAGGAATCTCTAACATCTTCCTTCAACTGCGCTTCCTCTCCTCATTTCCCCCCACTGGAAACAAGAGCCAGCGTAACCAAGGTTTTTATTCTCAAATTTTACTGTAATTAAAATACAGAGATGCAGAATATTCCCAGAAACACACTGCAAAACAAACCAAGCAAACAAATTCAGTAGGAAACCAATTACAGACAATGAAATGATAAAGAACAAAAGTGTTCTCTGGAGCCCAGCACCGTGCATGGGACTGCGTGGCCGCAGTGACAGTTTTGGGTTGCCAACGGGCTCCTCGGCTCCTAGGGAAGCAGAGTTGGGCCCTGGCATCTGTCTCAGCAGCTCTGTGGCTCGCTCTAGCCATCTCCATGTTCCCACTCACGCTGTTGTTTTTACAAGGATGACTTTGCAATGGAGACACAGAAATGACCCACCCACTGGGACAAGAGCCAACGAGAGAACCCAGCGGAAAAGAAGTGGGTTAAGATTTTCGACACGCAAAGCACACGGGGACAGA
The DNA here is from genome assembly GCA_020745775.1 of Theristicus caerulescens. Lineage (NCBI taxonomy): Eukaryota > Metazoa > Chordata > Aves > Pelecaniformes > Threskiornithidae > Theristicus > Theristicus caerulescens. The sequence continues at coordinate 28,520,031 of CM036564.1, forward strand.
GAGGGGTGGAAGACATGCACTTCTCTCCCAGCCAGGGGAGCTGCGGGGGCAGAGTCACCCTCTCTGCCCTCCCAGCCAATATGAGCGTGGCCGTTTAATGAAGGTCTTGGTGAGAGCTTTGCAGAGCTCTATCCGGGGGCAAGACAAAAAGCTACGGGAGGGATAAAAAAGAAAGCGAAGGATAATGAGATGAGCGAAGAGAAAAGGGAGGAGAGGATATGTGAGCCTGTGAGCTCTCCTCTCAGCCAGGGCACATTCCTTGGGCATGGGGAACGCCCAGCCGTGGTGGGGCACACGGCTGCGTGTAGGGCCACATCCCACCTCCGCTATGGGGAGATCATGGTGAAAGCCTGGGGGAAATCTGGGAAGACGGGAGGTTAAGGAGGGAGCTGATCTGGTGCTGGACCATCCATTGGGCACACTGATCTAGCTAAATGGAAACACTTAGCAATCATCACTACTATGGAAGCAGGGCACCAGCCAGGTGTGGACCACCACCGTACACCAAAACCCACATTTGTCCGCTTCCCTTTCCATGCTCTTCCCTAGGATGAACTCCATCACGTTCACCCTCTGATTCAGAGCCTGTCCTAAGAAACAAATTCCCTCCATGCTCCCCCTTATCTTGCTCCCCCGCTCTTACTCTCCCCTCACCTCCTCCTGTCACCAGTCCCTCCTCATCTTCTTACTGTCACCTGAAAACTGGTGATCTTCCTTGTACTAGCTCACTTCATCCTTCCCTCAGCGGTGCCCCCTCTTTTGTACCAAGCCCCCCTCCCTAGTATCAATGGGGTTTATGCACAATGGAGTTTTTGCTCCTCTTACCACGAAGGGGCGGTGGGAGAAGGGCTGCACCAGTGGCCGACGTGGACTCTGAGCTGGCTGAAGTCTCTGTAGTGGGGGAAGAGGAAAGATGGGGCATCCGTCAGAGGCCAACAGCTTCCCCATCCAATCCAGATTCCACTGTTCTGCAAGCAAAGCTGTCAGGAGGCATCTTTACTCTTAGACAGGGAACACGGATCCTGTTTTCCTTCTGCTCTGGCACCAACAGTGCCCAGAAAAGCAGCCTGGGGCTGGGTCACCTGGATGAACCGAGCAAGCCTAGCACACTAACAGAGACATACTTTCCAGAGGCCTTTTGAGTCCTGCATAGTTATGTATTCCTGAATGCCCATTAAGCAGTGTGAGGCCCTTGTTTTGGAGTAGATTTAATCTTACACCTGTACCTGCTAGTCTGCCCTCTTTTGCTATTTATGGTCCACAAGTTCTCCGTTAGCTGGGCTCTAAGAACAGCGATTTAGGCTGTGAGTTCCCCTCACACCTCTTCTCCCCCTCTCTACACCATCCCACAAAGAAATGGCAGTTCCAGAGAAATGGAAAGCTTTACTCCATTTACTGCAAGGACGCACAGAAGAGCAAAAATAAAAAGATGGGAAACCCTCAGGCTGTGTATGGCCTTCCTTAATGCACCTTTATCCCATTTTCCATGCCTGCTCTGCACACATGGTGCCTGCAGACAATGGCTTGGGAAGGATGGACTGCCTCCTCCAGCAAGAGCCTGTGGGGGATACTGGTTAGCCAAAAGCATGATGAGCTTCCCGTCACCTGCCCAGGGGTGGCTGGTGAAGTAAAGCCCCTTAGATACTATCTTCTCTTGTCCAAGGCCTGCAGAGGCAGTTAGGAAGAAGACTGTCTCCTGGCCCAATTGGTAAGAAACTGTATCTTTCTAAGAGGGCTGGTGACAGCGCAGCTAGTTATGCACAAGCAGTTTTTAGCTTTGGGGTTAGAGCTGGCTTCAGGAGCAGTCTGTGATTTGCAGTAAGAAACGAGATGTGCTCAGGGAGAGCGGTGAGCAGAGATCCACGCAGTGCAAACTGCCCTCCTGCTTTGTGGGGCATTTGAGACAAAGGAAGAACAGATGAGACTTCTGGCCTTGCCAACTGCCATGAGCATCCCAGCAAAGTGCGGGCACACATCAAGGCCTGATCTTTCTGTGAAGCCACTGCCTTCAGAGACAAAACCAACACGCCTGGGTCAACTTGGCCTCCACCAGAACAAAAGAGACAAAGCGAGGAAATGCACACACATACCAAACGCTGTTTCCTCTTCAGAAACAAAGATGTAGGTTAAACCACTCTCATGCTATCATCAAGAGTAACACGCTGTGGAGATCAGCAACTTCTTGCCGCTGCAAACAGCAGGGACTACCCAGTGAAGAGTATGCAGAGACTAACACCAGCATGACTAGCACAGGAACACAACGACTTAAGTCAGGCCCAAAACATGGATTTAATAAAGGTTTGAATGAAAACCGTTTCACAAGCCCAAGAACACTCAGCAAAAATGGTGGTGGTGGGGGGGTGTACTTAAATATTCCCTGATGTCTGAGTCCTAAGCACAAGAGAGCAGCCAGGAAGCGCAACGACCTCCAACGGGAAATGAAGATCAAGGAAGTTGGCTTCGGTGTCCAAAAGATAGGGCAGAAAGTAAACAAACGGCATAGATGGGAGAAAAGGGATTTTTCACATTCCTTTGGTTTCAATGAACAACACTCTTGGGCAACAGAGGGGAAAACATCCTCTAAAACACGATTTTTATTTTGACTAGGACCCTGTATAAAAACTATATGCTGGAAGTGCCGAAGATGACTATGTAAACTCCTCTGCAGCAGTGGCACAATTCTGTTTACCTGGCTGAAGACATGCCTGTGGACTGATACATACACACAAGCTAACACAGATGCATATTTATAAAATACAGCACAAGCACTGCTTCACTTGCCTATGCATCCAACACCTAACAACCTAGGCTAATCACCTGCCAAAGCCAGGAGCAGCAGAGTTAATGGTGGAGCCTGTGGCTTTCCCATCCCAAGAATTACACGGGACCTTGGAGTGAGTGAATGTGTGTGTGCGCACGCGCGTGTGTGTGTGTGCGTGCAGGATGCCACGTGGCCCCTTGAGTGTGATGGGCCAGGCTGAGGATGGCTGTGACTCCCAGATGAATACAGGTGTCTGGGTTTCTGCAGCACTATGAGTGTGGGTGGGCTACTTAGTGCAACACGGTCATTTAGAGGAGCTGGGCTGGAGGCCCAGGAGCAGTGTGTGGAAGAGGAGTTGCTGGTGCCCCAAGCAGGCTGGCTACTGCTGGAGCACATTCAGCCCCTCGGGGAAGTGTTCTCCAACACGGCACAGCCCACTCACGGCCAAGCCACCGCTCCCGGGGTCACAGGGAGAGCCCCCCTCCCACCCTGCAGCAGAATTTGGGTGGCATTTGGGAACATGCTTGCTCATGGTTACTACTGACCTCTGTGGAGTGTGGCCTAAAGTCAAAATGCCTCTGTTGCAGATGGGGATACTGCCAGGACTTCCAAGGGCCAACCCCAAGGGCCCAGTCTGTGTCTCTGTTGAGCATCACTACCTGTGCCTGCAATATCACAGAGGCCTGGCAGATGCCACTGTCAGCTGGGAATGGGAACATACAGCAGCTTTCTTCCTCCTGCCTCTCACCAAGAAAATTTGTGCAGAAGTTGATGGCCTGGGACATATGATACTCTTGTGTGGCATCATTCCTGGAGCTGCTCTGCTGAGCTTGAGCGTTCCTTCTCTGAAGGATGCAATTCATCCAGGGAGTAAGTGATTGAGAGCAGCTTGTGGGATGGGCCCTGCAAAGAAAAGGTAAGAGGTGCAGGGAGGCGGCTTCCCCCTCTTCACAGTATCTCTCCTTTGTGTCAATGGGACTTTCTTCTATGCTTCTCCCATAGGCAGACCCCCCAAACACACCACCCAGAGCCAAGGGAAGGGGTGTTTCAGAGGCTGTCTTCCCAGATGAAGTTGAATTTGACTACATAACCCACACTTCAAACAAGACATAGTTCCTCCCCCTCCCCTCTTACACGCCCCACCTCCAGGGAGATGAAGCCTGACACCCTCTCCCACCCCTCTGTGCTTACAAGAGCAAGAAGGGAGGAAGGAAACTGCAAGACAGAGACAACGGCGCCTTTAAAGCCCTCAGAGTAGAGATGGTTCCCGGTAGGTGATGGGAGTGAAAGGCATTGACAGAGGCTCTGTGAACTCTGAGCCAGGCAGGCGGTGCTGAGCAGGCTGCAGCCGGAGTCTGCTCGGGTGCTTGACCCTCCCTGAAGCGGCTGGTTCCAACTCAAAGAGGTGCTGTGTCGGGGGAGAGTATGGGCAGGTTGATCTTTTGGAAGGGAGCTGCAACAGGGATTAGTCAGCCTTGTCCTTCTTCTTTGCAGCGAAAGGGACTTTGCTGGCGACCGCACTGCCCACAGCTCCGACGCTGCCGGTCACTGCCGAGACGCTGCCCTTCACCAGTCCGACGCCAGCAGCGGGGACGCTGGTCACAGCTGTTTTGGTGAGCTCCAGGCTCTTGCTGCCCACCCAGGCGACTCCTCCCAACGTGGCCCCCACGGCTCCCCGGGTGATACTGAACAGGCCGCCCGTCACTCTCCAGATCACCCCTGCCTGCTGCTGCGGATGGTCCTTGCTGGCATCTGCGGGGAGAGAGAGAAAGGGAAAGTCAGAAGTGTCCACGCTGAAGACCTTCTCCCTGGGCACCTCTTCCAGCCCAGGAGAGTTGTCCACCACGGCGCACGCTCCCGTATGCGCAGTGCCTTGCAGCCCCAGACTCTCGGTGTCTGAAGGAGGAACCAGGGTGATCCCAGGCCTACAGCATGGCAGGAGAGGACTTTGGGAAGGCAGGGAGTAGGAGCAGAATTGCCCATGTGACAGACAAGGGAAGAAGGTGGCTCAGTTACAGCCCCAAACTCGCAAGCCTCAGTGCTGCAATGCAAAGCAAATCCCACTAACAAGAGATGTAATTGCCCTCCCCTGTGTGTTGACTAATGCCAGTAAATCACACAGACTAATGCCAGCGTAGGAGGCCTGCAGGCAGCAACAGCTGACGTTTGCATGGCCTGCAGGTCCTCAGAAGCATCCGTTTGGAGGCAGGTCTGCGCTAATGTCAGATGCGGGACTGAGGCACAGCACAGACCTATCTGTGAGAACTGTAATTGAGCTAGCACAGATAGCAAACTGCAGTAAAGATACAGTGACACGGACGTCACCTCAGGTTGTACAAGCCCTCCAGAGATCTCAGCTACGTATTTAATAGTGTTAAGACAGTGCTTAAGTTGCTACACTATGTCACTGCTGGTTTACCTGTGCCAGCTGGATCAAGGCCAGCATGATATACCCACCCAAGCTGCCATCGCACCTGCCCACACCGCAGACGTAACGTTCACAGCTCGCCCCTTCTCGGGAAAGGGCTGACTCTGAACTGCTACTCACGGGATTCAAACCTGACAGCTCTCCTGCCGGCCTCCACACAACCCTCTCCCTTTGCGTCAGCTAACAATGCTGTGCGCAGGCAGCAAAGGAGGAGCTGCTCTTTTTGTGGGGCGAGATATTTTGGATACTCTGACTTCTGATTCACTGCCAGTTCCGTACACAAGATGAGTTACTAATAATTGCAAAAATACAATAAAGCAATCCTGGCAGGAAAAAAAGCAAGTGCCAGCTGAGAATACAGGATCCCTGGAGCAGCAGCAGCCCTTCTAACCCATTACCTACTCAGAAGAAAGGCTGCACAGCGCTGATGCAGCAGGGCTTTAGCCCCCTGCTAAATGAGCACCTGATTTCCTGAGGAGCGGGGAAATGACAGGGGTAGAAGTGGTTTTCCGAAAGCCTGCATGAAAACATGGTGCAGCCACGCGTCTGCAGAGAGCCCAGGACAGGGGCTGTGTCAGCACCAGCCACTGCCTCAGAGCAGAACACTGCAGAGGCTCCACAAGCACCCCAAGAAAGGAGCCAGTCTGCACCACACAGCCCCGTGTGCACCGCCCCCCCCCAGCATGGGCGCGGGGACAGGCCTGGCATCTGTCCCTGGGACCAAAGAGGGAGGCACCTCGGCTGCAGCATCCCAGTTCAGTGGCCTGGCCAGACTGGGCTGCACAAACGGACTCATCGCTAACCTAAGCAGGTGGACAAGCTGAATACAGCTAATGGCAGGTAGGCGAGAGCTGCTGGCTCAATGCACTTTCTCTTTTGAGATCCCAGTCCTTCCACCGCACTCTCCAACACTCTCAGCTCCCCCCACCTCCTTTCTCTAAAGCTCCCCAGGAAGAAAGCCCCCTTGTTTATCCAGCCAGGCAGCAGCTTCTTTCCTGGATTGTTAATAACATTCCAGGCAGCAGAAAACTCCACCTGGAAACCCCCCTTTGATGTCTCCACCCACTTTAATTTCCAGGCAGATGAGAGCCAAGACTGATGTAGGCAGCAGATTTCCTTTGCCAGCAAGCAAAGACCTTGGGAGTGCCGGGAGGCTGGCCCAACCACTCATCAAGTTGCGGGGCCTTCGCATGCTGCATGCCCTGGTTGATGGAGATGTCAGACCTAGTCAGTCTAAGCAAACATCTTCCTCTCACTGCAACTAACTTGTCTCATGCCGTGTCTTTGCCACATCTGCTATTCAGTGTACTTCTGCCAAGCTATCCTGTGAATCCTTCGGAGCAGAGACCATCTTTCCGTTGTCCATGTGCCACGCAACACAGTAGGGTCTCTAAGTGCTGCTCAAAACCAAGCTTTTTTCTTTTCTTTTTTTAAACAAACCAACCAGAAGTCTGACAGAAAACACGCAGCAGCAGCAGGGCACAGATTTTATCCTTGGAAGCACCAGCTGCCCTGGGGTGCTGGATGCATATGGGTGAAGGGACAACCTGACCTTGCCAAACGGATCAGAGCTGCTGCCTGTGCTACAAGCACTCGGCAGACGGGAGGCCACTCAGTCACACCGGGGACTCTTGGATTGCACCATGACATCTGTGGGAAAGCAGAATTTTCCAGGCCTCTTAGGAAACAAATTAAGATGTCTTCAGATTCAAATTGCTAACTTTTAGGCACTTAGCATAGTAGTTTAAGTTAGGAGATTTGATTCCTCTGGCTCCATTTCTAGCCAGGGAAGAGAAGGGGGCTTCTTCAGAAGAGGCTGCATACAGTAGCCTAGCCTAGATTAGGCACGAATCCCAGTTAGGCGGTGTGACGATCCTTTCCTAGTTATTTTTGTGCTGGATTCTTCTAAAATTCTGCAGTTTTTGGAGTCTTATTGGAGTTGTAGGTTTTTCCCTGAGCTTGACCCAAGCTGTAGAGCTCTCCCTTGGTCAAATCTCAGGACAGTGCCTGTGAGGAGTCAGGTGTTCACCAGCTCTGATGACTTGGAATAAGCCTTAGGTTACACATCTGTCTGATAATCTGGCCAGCAAAATGGAGTTTGAGAGGGGCCAGTACAGAGTTTCTGGTGTAGCCTAAGCAGCTACAGTTCTACCTGGTATATGACATATTGCTTGCCTATTCCTCAGCAGTTTTGCTACGTGGTCCGTCCCCTAACCCCAATGCTACTGAGACCCCTTGGCTCCATTTCCAGTTCAGTTTCCAGCCTCCCAGCTGCTGCACACAGCTTATCCCATAGAGCCATTTGTGTGTTTTGTCTTCAGACCGAGGATGGGAAGAACAAAGGGATCCAGAAATTCATGAGACTTTAAAGCAGGACTCTACTCGGCGAAAATCAGACTGGTCCTCCAAACAAACACCGTCCTCAGAGGATGGCAGGTCTTGTGTTCCCTCTCCCCTGTCTGGGGAAGCAGGATCCTTTGCATCCCCTCACTGGACTGCAGTGCCGAAGCTCTGGGCATTAAACACCTACTGGTGTGCTCAGCTGCAGAACCAAGAGCTGTATCAATGCGGCAGTAATCTTCCTGGCTCTCCCCAGGTAAACCTGCGTCTGAGGCTACCTAGAACCCCTCTGTAGGAAGATTTAGGCCGGTGCCCACATTTAAATTGACCTGAGGCCACTAGAGCTGCCCAGCTATCTGAACAACCCTAGTGTGAAAATCTCTTAGATGACAGATGGATGCACGTGGATAGCCCGGGGACCAGAGGGAAGGAGGCAACTGCAGATGAGGATTGAGAGGGGATGTTACTCGCCAGCAAAGAGCTAAAACATATTGGAGAAAGCGTCAGGAAATACTAATGAAGAAAGACAAGGACAAAGGTTCTTTCTGATTAAGCTGGGCAGAGACAACGAAGCTGCAGCAGACTGAAGCACCAGTGCTCGCCTGCTGCCTGCACCTGGTCTGCAGCCACTCTCATGGTCCTTGAAACTCCACAGGTAGCAGGGAGGAGAGATGGAGGACCTGGCCCTAGGAGGGTGGGGAGCTGTTCCAGAAGAATTCCAACAACTCCCAACACAGAACAGAAGCTGTACCATAAAAAAAATCCAAACCAACTCAGGTTTGAATAGATATGAAAAGAGAAAGAAGTCCCTTGTGACCCCAACCACAAGGGGCCATATTCTAACCTAGCAGCAAGCTGAAATAGGTCGTATTCGTTCTATACTCCAGATGATGTGTCAAAAGCTTTCTAGCCATCCCCAGTTACTTTGTCTTCAGGACTGCAATAAACCCCACAGTAAGCTGTCATGTAAGATAAGCATCAGATTTACAGTGCAAATTAGTCTCTCAGACAATGGAGTGAGCTAAGCATTTTGTTGGCACAGAGGAGCCCAGATTAAGGGTGAGACAGACAGGAGAGATGAAATACACAAAATAATCAGAAAGACAGACACACAGCCTGAGCAGGGGAACAATTCTGTTCCCTGGAGCCCGCTGCAGCCCATGCTGCTCATGAAAGCTCTTCACCATCTGCCAAGCCCTTCTTCCTCTCCGTCAGTGACCTGGCCTTTTCAAGGGTCCCTTCAGCTTCACTTCACCCCATGTCAGCTCAGTACAGAAGGAGAAAAAGAGATGAATAAAACGCACTCCTGTATGAACGCTGGCTCTCTGGGCTGGGGTCGGCACCCCCCACAACAGGCTCTCCTCCGTGGTCCCCACTGGCATCTCTCCAGAGCAGGGCTCCTGCCTGCTGGGGCTCCAGACAAAACCGGGTTTTCTCCTCTAATCCTGACAGCATCTATGACTCAGGGCAGAAGTGAGATCAGTTTGTCAGTAATAACAGACAGAACTTTCAAAGCTGCCACGGCGACTCCTCAGGGCTTTGCATTGCCTTTACGTGGCGAGAGAAAACAATAGCCTGTGCCGGTGCCCACTACAAACGGCAGAGGCATTATACTTCCCCTCGGCCCCTGCCGGCAGGTGATACAACAGGCAGGGAGAACTCTTTACTTTAAGAAGGACTTGTACACATTGCTCTTTCCTACTAACTTATGGAAACAGCCCCAAGCCAGGAAAGCTGTGTCAGGGAGAGGCACGTATGGTTTTGCCTCTTCAGGACACTTCCATCCCTGCTGGGCCCCAGGTGAAGGAGCTGGGCTGGCTCAGAGACCAAAATGTAAACAGTCAATGTCATCAGTCTGTCCCTCAGCAGATGTGAGAGGAAGGGAGGAGGTCACTAGTTCAAGCCTGAATTATGCCTCTGGCTGCTATTAAGTGACCACTGGTGGATTTAGGCAGGTTCCCCTACCTAGAAAAATGTTTGGTCTGGAGGAACAAGCAAGGGGCGAAGGGTCAGCTACTCACACAGCCTAGTCCCAGCTTTGCCCAGCTGATTTTTAAGCAACACTGAGCAAATCGCTCTGACCTTTATTGCCTCTGCACCACTGTGATTGAGAATGTGTGATTTTCTAAAAGCCTTGGCTGGTGAAAAAAAGCGTGTATGGGAGAGAAGTTTCCAGTCCTAATGTTTCTTGGAGAAAAACCTGAAAGTTTGATTCAAGAGCACTCTTAAGGCTCTGAGAACCCCAAATGGATTATTGTTATTTTTAACCTTGTGATTTTTCCGAGCCTACCTCAATTTGAAATGCGTGGGGCTGGCACTGCTGCTTTGCTTCCCCTTCTGTAAAGCAAAGCTGAAGTTAATGATCCCTATTTCCTTGTATTGCTGTGCTGTCATGAAGGTTAATTAGGTACAGTTGGTGTGGTGCTTTAAACGGGGAAACTGTGTTTGTATCATCATGACTGGCGCTGACAAATTCCTGTTGACATTCTCAGTAGAGACGCCAACTTCCAATTTATCTACAGAGAGGTCTCCAGTTGCCAGACAAGTCACAAAGGCAAGAGAAAAGCTTGCCCTCTCCCCACGCACGCCAGCCTGTTCTACTGGGGCCGCACAAGTTTATCCTGTAGCTGAGACTTTCCATTTGGGCAATACATGCCTCCTCTAGCACAAGCAGCTGAAACACTTGGACTGCTGGGCACAAATGAAATCTCGCTGTACACCTTCTAGCAGGGCCCTTCTCCAGGGAACGGCCAACACCGCCTTCTTCCAAGCCTCCTGCACGCAGCTGGACAAGGCTTAGCTGACCCTTGTGGGGCACAGCTGTAGCGAGCATTTATGCCTGAGATGAAGGAACTGCCGTTCATGTCCTTTCCGTCATTTTAGGATCAAAGATCTAGATCCTGCAGTGTCACAGGCAAAGCGTTAAAGGGAGCACTACAAAGCGTTTCTTCTCTAAACACTCATGCTTCACTCCTGCCAGCAGTCCCATGCTGCAGCTGGTTGGAAATGGCTTCCCAGGCTCAGCAGCTGTGCTCTCTCCAGCCCTGCTCTGCCCAGGCGCTGAATGCTACAAACCAAGACGGTCGCCACCAGCAAAAAGCCTAGAAATGCCACATTGAGTTTAGCCCTTGAGTTTTAAACTTTAGCTCTGCAATCAGCAAGACATACTCGCCCCTCTCTGCAACAGGATCGGTTCGGGAAGCTGCTGCACACAGCAAAACAAGGGCAGCTGTCTCCACAGCCCAGCTCACTCCAGGGCTCTTCACTGGCACAATGAGCTTTAATTGTTCCTTGCACATGCCCCAGGAGCAGTATTAACTGCTGAAGCATCTACCTTGAAGCACTGAGAGACAGGGTTCAGGAGGGTAAACGAACAGTGATATGCAGTAGCTTGTTTTCCTCAGCTGAGCCTTCAGGGAGAAGCAGCCGAAGCTCTGACTCTGGAAGTGCGAGGCTTAGAGTTGGTTGAGAGTTTTCTGACTCTTTTTGTTGGGAAGCATCATGTCACCGAAACAGAAATTGTTTGTAAAGACACGGTGGTATTATTGAAACTTCAATGAAAAGAGAATTCGGGGAGATCAGCCTCAGAGAAGCTAACAACCCAGTGGTTAAAACATTTGACCAGCCCTGAGTCAGCCCAAGGACGCTCCCCAGCCTCACGCACACCCACTACACGGCCCAAGAAGCAGCTGAATACCATTTTCACTCTTTGTTGAACTGTTTCACTTTGTATGAGATATTAATTGGAGGAGAAATATAAACTTGTCCTCTCACTTTCCCAAAGGCTTTCAGTATGAGAGCCCAGATCTATCCTGAGACGGGTCTCTTATTCTTGGAAAAAATTAGCAGTTCCTTTGCTTTGTTCTCCTGCAGAAGATGACTGTTTTCTTGCTCCAGAAATACCTCTTTTATATAGCTGTAATGACCTCCAAGGAACGGCCAGGGTCCCCTTCAACCAGGATTGTCTGGTACCCTTTTGACATTTAATTCCTTAATTTCTCCTCTAGGTTTACAAGACAAGCTACTCTGGTGGCATAGACATGGTCTCCAATGATGGCTCACAGCCCAGAGGTAATGCTCCTTCTGCTCTACAAAAACGCAAATGAGTTGCAGGACAGACAGCATTGTCTACTAGAAAGGACATGGATCAGGTAGGAGCCTGGAGACCCAGCTCTGTTCTCAGCATTATTGCTGACCTGGTGGGTAACGACTGCATCTCCTCTGCTTCCCCTCCGCCCCACCGGCCTATTTCAGCCGCAGGTGGTGTGACTGCTCAGACGTACGCTGGGGATCCCGCACGGCCTGCAGCAGAGCGGGCTGGCGCAGGCTGGGAGGCAGGAGTGAGTCCCAGCTCTGCCGAGCCCAGCAAGCTGGGAAAGGCAGGAGTTCACTCTGCAGAGAGAAAACTAACGAGCACTAACTGATTGGGCTCATGGTGCTTCTTAGAGACAATCTCCCAGCTCCCACTGGCATACTTAACCTTTCATCTCAGAGAGAAAAAAGTGCACACTGGGACAAACCCCTCGAAAGGTCGCCATCCTCCGATAGAGATCATAAGTGCTTAAGGATGAGGATTCGCCCTTTTTATAGGCTTGTACAACAGCTGGCTTAAGGAGACCCTTGTCTCATTTGAAGAAAATGTCATCTCCTACCACAGTGTATAGGTTGTAAGAAAGATAAGCCCACACGAGAGTCCTAGAGCAAAGCTACAAGTGGCATTGCCTACTTGGGAAGGAAGAAATCTGGACATAACGTTTCTATCTCCATTGCAACATCTCTTTTTCTCAATGTGGAATATATGCAGAAAGTCAGGCTTTTGCTACTGGCCAGAGAGGTCGCTAAAAAACCTATAGGATGTCTCAAGGCCACTGACAGAGTGGAGAAATGATCCCAAAAGGCAAGAGACTTCAGCTCGCCCCAGACAACTGTGTGTTGTGGCTGCTTCCTCCCCACCCTCGCCAACCTCTGGGTCCTGCGTGAGAAACCGCAATGGTGCATTACGGCAGGTATGAACAGCAAGGGACAGCTATCAGCTGGACTATACCTGCCTTCTTACTTGTGTTAAAGGCATCAAAAGTGGCCATCAGACTTAGTATGTTTGAATTTTATGTCCCTGTCTGCCTTCCATTTCCACTCTTTCCTCCACCTACAAGTTCTCAAATCAGTCAAGAGGCTTGCTTAAAAGCCTGGCAAGAAAGAGCATATAAAGCTGCACCAATGGCTCCTTTTCCTGTTGGGAGTCTCATCACCGTGACACTGAGATTTTGGATCACAAGGACTGGAGTCACCTCTTGCTGCAAATATGGGCTCTTGATCTCACTTAGGGATTTGTGGGTGGAACTGGAATAATCCAGTAGACTCAACCATTTTTCAGTGGCCTCAAGTTTTAATGGTCTGAGGAGGAGACCTTTGAGACATAAAATTTTATTCCTTACAAACAACCCTTCCTAACATTTGTGCCCAGGCTGAAGAGACCATCTTTTTAAGCCTGCTCTTTGACCCATGCTAGCTCAGCTCTTGTCAGGGCACATCACCTCTTCTGTCAATTCTCTAGCAGTCGTTGAACATTCTTCACTGAGCTGCTTTCAGCTGCTTGTGATAGCACCTGGCACAAAACGACCCCAAATGAATCAGAGGCTCTTGTTAAACAGCCTTGTTAATTCAGCTCTGATAAAGATGCAGGAGAAAAAAAAAAATCAATATTTGTAAAATGAAAAAGGACAAAATCCATAGAGAAATAAAGGTCATTTTCACGTTCTATGAGGCCCTTACAAACCATGGAGAGTAAATAACATAATCCAAGCTTATGTAAGAAATGACTTTTCTTCCATGCTCTAGTGCTACCCAGTGGATTTTAAACAAAGGCAGACTCAGCTAAGCCTCCTCTGTCCAGTGAGGCTAGAAGTCCTTCTCACAACAATATTGGTAACTCACAATTTATCAAAAAGTGCCTGAAGTTTGGTCCCAGCAGCAGTTTGGGAAGGGGCATAGGAGTGAAAGACAGTCACGTCTAACCAGCAGGAAGGTGCTCCAAGCTCCCAAGATCAGACATCAAAAGTCTGCTCTGCTCGTTCATCAATTGTCGTGAATATTTTGTGTACTCTGCCACCTCATTATTAAAGGCTTAATCTCTCTACCTTATGGAAACATGATTGTCACTCAAGCATTTTACAGCTGAGATATCTCAGAATTTGTCCAAAAATACTCCCGGTAAAGTTGGGAACGTATCCTGCCTTGCTAATGGGGGAGGACCCAGGTTCAGGCATTTCTTCTTCCCACTCCAGGATGGCTGGCACCAGTGAGAAATCCAGAAATTCCCCATTTATTTTGATTATGTGCTCCCCACCCCTCTCCAAGGCACATAGAAGAACTCAAGAAAAAATGGAGGGCAGCTCAAAAAGCAAAGCCACAAATTTTAACTGATCTAAGGTCTGAGTGAAGATTTTTCGACTTAGAGAAAATGACCCATTCATCCCAGAGGCCATCCAGGAGTCTTTCTGTCCACCCAAAGGATAACAAGGCAGTTAAGCTAAAAGCTGTGTGCTATAGAAGCAGCTGAGCTGGGGATTTACTGGGGAGACACGAATATGCTTGCCTGCTCACGCTTCAGTATGCCAGCAACGGGCAGGATAGGGCCTCTGTTGTGCTGCTGGTGGTAGGTGTTCGATGGCATAGTCTCAAAAACTCGTTTCCCATCTCAGCTGTCAAGGGGAGAGTGCTGCAGTCATGAGTGGGCAGGTATGCTGCCTCTGGGAGCAGATGAACAGGCAGAGCATCCCCCACACACAACCAGGCTGACTCGGGAAGGACAGGACCCATTGGTGCCTCAAACGATTAGATCTATTCCAGTGCAAAAAATCACACCCCAGCTCTACACTCAAACCTCTCACGTGTCCCCTCACCTCTGTTGCTTTGAAGTGAGCCAGCCAGTCCTACCCGTTGTGTTCCCAGTGAGCCTGCACCTGGAAATCTCAGCCCTGAATGCCTAAATTAGAGGTAGCACTAACACTGCCCAAGGAGACATCAAACCTCCTCCTCTGTGCTGCACAGACAAAGAGCTGCTGCTTAGGAATGTGAAGCTGTGAGTGTGACAGTTCCCTTCGCTTCCTTCCATATTCATATTCTTGCTCTTTCCAGGGCAGATTTCAACACGGCACAGCAGGGATTCCATGCGCACTCAGCTTCCCGGTGCTTACTGAAGGGCTCTGCCTGGTGCTGCAGGTAAATTGGATTTCTTCTTTGACGCTACAGCAGGACTGCCACAGAGCCAGGGTCTAGTATGGCTCTCAGAGATGCTGGGATATCTAGGCCACCTTTTGAGATTAGTGCTTCATATAGTTGGAGGAATATCTGGAATAAGAGAGACTCCCGCCCGCCTCCTCGGCACAGCCACCAGCTCAGCCCTACACTCTCAGCCCCTCTTGGGAGGTCTATCTAAGCTTGCTTTCCCCCATTGCCAAGTAGTGATAAACAGGCTCCGCTCTGTCTGAAAGGGAGAAGCCCCTGTCACCTCTTGGCTTTCTCCTGAGTCAGTCTTGACTCTAGCTCAGGGTATCCCCTGTCACTGCTTGGAGAAGACCGGTTGACCATTGAAACGAGTTTTTGAGACTATGCCATCGAACACCTACCACCAGCATTGACCTGCACGTCAATGCGTGCAGGCAGAGAGCCCCATTTCCTCCCTGCTCTGTTTCTAGTTCTCCTGAGGAGTTTCTAGCCTGCAGTGCATCTCTGTGGCACTGGGAGGGGGGACATCAAACAACCTCCCACCAGTTTCAGCAGGACCTTCCTTAACTCAAAGATGTCCCTTCAGGCTGGTGAACCCAGTTCCCAGCAGGGATTTCATGCGAGACCAGTATCAGAAATATTGCTAATACTTCTGCTCCCATTCATTTTACCAACAGCTGAAAATCCTCCCATATGCCTGACTGTGATAGCGATGTGCTGGGGAAGGCTGAAAGCCTGGAGAACCTGAGACCCCTCTGGGATCACTGCCCTTCGCCGGTACCTACCTGTTTTGAATCAAAGCCAAGCAAAGCCAGACTTTGCTGTCAGAGCAAAGGGCTCAGTGGAAAAATTCAGCCGCACACCTACAGCTGCCTTTCAGGTCTTCACATTAAGACAACATTTACTGTCTTGATTCTGTAATGCAGCCCAGCCTGGCAATGCTGTCATGCTTTTGCTATCGGGAAACGAAGGGCAGCATTACCCTCCTCCACAGATTCCCCTTAAATTTTCTTCTGCAGTTCTGTACACATGGGAAGCAACAGGGCAGAACGATTGATTCCTTTAAAAATGAGGGAGTATCCAAGGATGCTTTCAAGTATCACAGTACAGAGCTGTGGGATCCGTGTGTCGGGTACCTTCATAGCTTTCACATCAGGGTGCCCAGCTCAGCTTGTGGTCCACATGCATGCACATGCATCCCTCATTCTCAACAGGATAAAACCTTCAGAAACTCCAGATCCCAACATGCCACACTCTGGCTAGTGCAATCATTACAGAAACTCATTTGCACCTTTATTTTCCTCCCTTTGTTTCCAATCAGATGCATACAGGGAATGACCGGAGTGACATGAATCTAATCAGAGGCTGATGCCACATCAGAAATCCCATCAAGCCATCTTCCAGTCCCAACAGGCCCTCCACTGAAACAAAGCATCTTGTCATGACCTGGAGAACCCCTGCGTACATTGTATCCCCAGCAGGGATTCTTAATAGGCTCAGTAGTCAGAAACTGGGTTTTATTTTAGACAGCGCAAACAAAAATCCTTAAATGCCCTCCTAGCTCTTAATGGTGCTTTTCTGGACTTTTTTCCTAGCAACAAACCAATGCTGTATTAAGGAATTCCAGGGAGAGAAATCTTAATTCTCCAACAATGCCACAGCAGAGCCCAAATGGCCTAGGAGACCCCGCACACACATTTCATGCCTGCTGTGCACAAGCACACATCTGCTTAAGCAAAAGCTACGGCAGCAGGACACTTGCAGCCCTGTTCATCACTCAGCCGGAGCAACCTAAGGGGGCCACTTCAACCCTCAGCTGCCTTCAACTTGGAGAATCCAGCTGACACCACCAACCCTAGCCCAGGCTGCAGAACTTGCCATTCCTAAATGCTGAGCCCTGTTTCTGAAATGGACTAAAAGACACATGGCCTCCAATCTGCACCTTCCAGATTTCTGCTTAAGAAGTTTTATCAAGCCTCTTGCGGCCCCATTCAAGCACCTTTCCGGCTAGGAGCTATCCTGAGCACAGATAGATGCTGTCTGCTGAGCACTAAAGGCCTCTCTTCCCCTACAGCAACAACTTGGCTGTCTGAACTCTAGCTGGCTGATGGCAGCACCTGGATGCCATCCAACGGCAGTAAGTTTCTTGCAGCTGAATATGTTTAGTCCCTCTCCTAAGGCACAGTCTCCATTACACAGCTATTGTTTATGACCCCAATTATCTCCCAGAAACTGGTCCTTGCCTGCAGTTAATAACCAAGGCTAAGTGATCAACCGTTAGGACTCTAGCAAACTGGTTGTTAACTTCTCTGTCGACCAAGTTCAGAGTCTTTTATTGCTATTAGAAACTCAGATTAATGATGCATAACAGAAATGAACTCTCCTGTGACACAGTTAGGTGAGGCCAGGTGAGGGGGAAAAGAATAATTTCTTTTTTCCTAGAGGTATCAGCTGAGCAGGGCAGAGACGAGCCTGCCTTTATCTCACTTCTCAGCCTCCCCTGATGTCTGGGAGATGACAAAGAACACCTTATTTTGCAGAGTACTTTAAACTTCATGGGACCTGGATCATGTGGGCAGATCTATATGTAAAATGGGCTCACTCTCCAGAAACTGCTTTCAGGGTCCTTTTCCATACTCTGATTCCTACCCTACTATTCCAGATTTCCAGCAGTGAACAAGAGCAGGCCAATACTGCAAACCCCTGTGGGGCAGGAAAATGAGACCTCGCTTCAGAAAGAAAGGCTAAATAGACCCAGCATGCAGTGTGTAGAAATGAATCTCAGGTTTCAAGGGGACATTTATGTCCAGTAACAGATGTCTTGTCAGCCTTTCCCAGCCTACTCCTCACAGGCTCATCTTTGTAAAGCAGCCCTCCAACAACTCATCAGAAAATAGTAGTTTCAATTCAGAAAAAAGCTAATGCTTCCCTTTCACAGCTCTTGTCTTCTGAACGCTAATGGGAGACCATCAGCCTTGTGCTCACAGGCTCACTGGGTATCTTCTAAGGACATAATTTTCTCAAGAGATTCACCAACCCCTACTCCATAAAGCATAGAAGTCTGATTTTGGGGAATTACCACCATGGTCTTGGGCAGCCAGTCTGTCCCAATTTATACAGAGACACTCCAAGAGCACCAGAAAAATAAACCCAGGCAGTACAGCTGTGCAACCGTGGGGCTCTGGGACAACCCAACAATGACGTGGGAAGGGGAAGAGTGGCTAGAACAAGTGTAAGGATTCCTGGTTGGTTATGCACAACATTAGGAGTTGGTACCTACACGTGACTTTGGGTGCAATGAGCTCACTGCCTGAATCTTGGAGTGTGACTGTCTCCTCCTGCCGCAACGGATATGCAGGGAACAGGGGAAGGAACAGGGCACTGCTTGCTGGAAGGTCTTCTGCAGCTAACCTCTCCTGCTCAGATGCCCGCCCCTCCAGCTCCCTTCTGACATCTGAGGAGCCAGCACTGGGACAGCTGACATTCAGGACGCTGTCCTCGAAATCTGCCACATGCTGTCCAAAAGACGTCTATTCTCCTACCACTCCATGTGTCAGCTAGGAAAAGGCAGACAAGGAAGAAAACCATCAGGAACAAAAGAGGGCACTTTTCCCGGTCTGATCAACTGCTGGATGATAGAAGACCACAAATGTGTGTCACCATGGGTGAGAGCTGGGTGAGGATGGATGCCTCTGTGCTATCAGTAGATGGTGAAGGAAGACCCAGTGATAGTTAGAGAAAGTAACAGATTTTCTGGTGGTGTGAAGAGGATGCAAGGATCATCCTGCACTGATGAAACAGCACTCAGACTGGAACATTTCCTGCAAAAGTTTGCTCGTGCTTTTTCTGTCCTGCCCAGTCCATTCTCAGCCACAACCCCCATAACCATGTGAACATGGTGACTAATGAAAGTGGAGCACTATTTATTGTGTGTGGCTGCCATCAACAGAGAAGCTCTGTCAGCAGACACCCCAGCACCCAGCTGCCCCACAGGGGCACCTGAAGTGCAACTGCAACAAGCACAAACAAACGCTTGTGGTGTGAGGCCATGCCTGGAAGTCAATGGCCACCAGCTAGTGACCACATAGCAACTCACAGAGAGCCTGTGGGCCTGCATGGTCCAGAGGGGAGCTGAGTGGCTGCTGAGTCCTCAGCTGCTGTCCTTCACCAGGGCTTGGCAAGAGCAACATGGCCACCACTCCCAGAGACTGCTCAGGCAGCTTTAAAAACACACTCTTTCATCCTTATGCATGGATTTACTTATTCATGTATTCTCAACAGAAGCACTAACAGCCATAATTGGATCCATTACTGGGCTTATTAGAGCTCTCAGTCACTGCCTCTGCAGCCTCGCACGGTGCTGGGGAAATGTACAGGAAGAACAAACAGGGCAGAGGCACGGCCAGCGGCAGGGGCTTTAAAAATTCGTTAAGTTGTTGCTGTGGCAACTAAAACAAAATTTCTGGCAGGGACTGCGATGTGTGGGGAACTGTAAACTTCTCCATTTGTGGAAAACATTGGTCATGTCTCTGGAAGGGAGGTGGAGGAAAGACAGAAAGAAGGGCTCTTTTCAGAGACTGCTACAGCAAGAGCCAAAAATGGTCTGCTTGCAAATTTATCCTTATGGCAAGCCCTGATGACGGTTGGATTCTGCATACCAGAGCTTCCCAGGAGCCAATGCACCGAGACAGAGCTGGCGTGGATGGAAGAGCACTTCTAGGTATTCAGTCCAGCTGGTCCTGATTGCCAGGAAAGCAACTGAACCGCTGCATGGACACAGGCAGCGCTGGAGTCCACTCGCTTCTACGTTCACCTGCCTCCTCTGCCCCACAACCTATTGAGGGTCTCCATGGAAAATAACCTTGTCTGGGAATTAACTTCCATTGAGATGATAGATTCTGGAACATCAAACTTTCCATCCATCAACAGCGGGAAATGGAAAAGCAGTGGTTAGGTCTGGAAATACTAAAATTTGGCTAGAAAGTCTGAACCTGATCTCAGAAAACACCACAAGTTTTCAAGATACTCAGTTCTCTCTGAGCGGTCAGGACAGCAGTAACCACCTGGATGAAATGTCATCTATCCTGACAAACTTCAGAAGGTGTCCACGACTTTAACATCTAAACACGGGTTGCAAACTTTCAGGTTCAGCATCTTAAGTTCATGTTTAATTACAATGCAGGACCTGCAAAAGCAGAATCAGCGTTGATTTAATGTTGATTGATTTAATGTTGATTTAGGCTAAACAAGCTGTGTTGTGCCACCTATTTAATTTTCTGGGAGATCTCCCAGTTCATGTCTGAGCCTGCTTAGCTAGCAAAGTCCAATACCTCCTGCCTCCCACCTTTCCTGCTCAAGGATCATGGTTGATCAGTTTGTTACTTATGAATTAATTAATTTAGTTTGGAAACTCAAAATGGAAGATGCCTGATGTGAGACTCCGAATTCTCGCAAGTTAAGTGTACAGGTTGGAGCTATGGGCAGTTTGCAAAAAGATTCAAGACTGACAGCGGATGCTGCCAGCAGAAAATTTGCCTACTGAGAGATATTGTATAGGCAAAATGATTGATGAGGATTTCAGTTTTTCTCTGGAGTCAGCAGCTTAACTATGAAGACTTTATTGCAAGTTAGACTCGCTTGGTGGGACTGATTTCCACTATGAAAGGAGGAGCAGAGGGAACGGGAGGACAAAGATATGGGACTGGCGTCGCATCAGCATGGGGGAGCAGCATCCAAGCATCCCCATTATAATGCCACCGGTGTCCTCTCCTTTGTCCCCTGGTGCCATGGACGCTCGCGGTTTCCTGACCCTGGCCCTCATGGCTCACATGACTTCACTGCATTAATGACCTCAGTAAGAATTTTTTAAGCTGACTGACAGCAACCTGGAAAAAAAATCACCCAGGAGCTATGAAATTGCACCATTGCCAAAGGGGAGCTTAATGCAGGGCAGGAAAAGAGGCATTAGCTATGTGCACAAGAGGTCTTTAAACAGACACCCTGGGTCTGCTCTGCACAGCATTAAGGATGGTGGTGAGTCTCTGAGGTCAAGGTAAGAAATGAGTACTTGCAAAGCTCAGTGAAGCTTATGCTTACAATACAGCTCTAATTATCCTGTTAATCAAAGCAAAAATCCTTCAGTTTTGCAAATTCAGCCAGCAAAAGGCTGCAAATTCACAGCTCAGTCACTTAACCCCCAACTGCCCTACACACTAGAAAGCCAAGGAATAGGAAGTTTTGAAAGGCTTCAAAATTTTACTCCATACCACCTCCTTACAACTGTCTACCTTCATTTCTAGCCTACAACACTTGGATAAGGACTTGTTAACAAGGAGGTTTAAAGAAGAGATGTAAGGCATTACCTGTCTGCAGCTGTTAAAATCTTAAATCTGTAGTATATGATTGTTGTTTGTGTAGACGAAAATCTTTTGTTGGCATAAACATCACCTCAATCCATACTTCTGTCACCCACTGAAGTGTATGGCATGTATCAAAGCCTTACATATTTTATTCTGTTCAACGGAGTTCATGGTGTGGTTACTTCTAGTGAACAACAGAATTTTTGTCACTGCAAACTACTTCTTTTAAAGTAGCTTGCTGCTTTGAGACACACAGACTTTGGTTTAAATGTAAGGGAGAAAAAAAATCAGTCTATCAAACAAGAAAAAGGTAGACCACACACAGATCACTTCTCAATTTCCAGAGTCACTGATGCGGTGAAGATATATGTTGCTTGAGAACAGGCTTGTCACTGGCTTTGGGTGGTGAAACATCAGCTGCAGTTAAGGTTGGCTGGGAAATTTTCACTGTGCACACATGACAATTTTAGTCTTGATGTTAGAGCTGTTAACACCTGCATCTGAGGATTTCCAAACTTTTAAGCAGTCCTATGCCTTGAGAAAACAGCCTGCTCTCATAAATTAGGACCCTATCATAGTTGATAAGGTCAATATAAGTTTTACTTTAAGTTCATAATTTTTGAGGGGCTGGCCATTTACTTAGCAACTCTTTTTAATTATGAAGAATTAAGTAGCAGAAATTATTGCGAAGCACACAGGCTACACATATGATGTCTTTGACTCTAGAGATATCAAATATGGAGACTGCTTTTTTTGGGCTGATCTTCCCCCATATACAAATATAAAACCACTGGATAATCATATTCAGTCCTCCACTGTCAGGAAAGGTGGTGTCACAGCTTACCACAGCTAAGCACGTTATTTAATTCTCATATAAGTAACCAAATCCCATCTTAGAAACAGTTAGGTTATTTGCCCTAGTACTCTTACTTGGATATCTAAAATCTTACTGGTCTTTTGCTTAGAAACTTAATTTGCAGCCTAAATTTATTCACGGGCCATTTATACCCATTTCCTCTTGTGCCAATGTTGTCTTTTAGTTTAAATTGCTCTTCTCCCTCCCTGGTGTTTACTCCTCTGATGTATTTATAGAGAGCATTCATATCTCCTCTCAGCCTCTGTTTTGCTAGATTAAACAAGCCACACACTTCTAGTCCTCATGTATACAATGGATTCTCCATCGCCCCCACCATCCCAGGAGCCTTTCTCTCTACCTATACGCCAGTCTCATGTCAGGTTTTTTTGCACATGGGTGTTTGGTAGTGTGCAGAAAACTGACAAAGCCATGTATACTACCTTCTCCCTAAAGGGACAGCTTGCCTTAATACAACCTAGGATTGCATTTGGTTTCCAGTATATTGATAGGGTACAGTAATTTCTTTCATTAACGAACATACTCTAACCCTTCTCTTCCCTCAGCCCCCTAATCAGCTCTCATCTTACACCAGACATTCTTGTTATCAGTCCTTAGATGTACAGTCTTTTTTTGGTACTGTTAATAATTGTTATATTTCTATCATTCTGGACATTGGTCTTCAGTTTTTGCTGCACAATATTCAAGCATTGCTATCAGTAATAGTAATATGCTAACTGCTTTGTATCACGCCTTTTCGTATGTCCACACCCAACAGAAAATCTATGCTGGAATCTAGAAACTGCTCAAGTCATCCCAGGCAAGTATCTGTTCCAGACTAGGAAGAGGAGTGGTTCTTCAGCTCCAGCCTCCACCAACTGAGAAAGCCACCACTTCATCTGCATTTCATCTCCTCCCAATATATGGCACAAATCATGTTCTGCTACTGCCTGAGACTCTAAACCCTCTTGCAAGCATGCTGAATCCTGGCTGTGCAACTGGAGACCCTGGGAGAAGCCAATCACCCGGGTGATGTTTTTGCATCGGTCTGGTTGTG
This sequence comes from Theristicus caerulescens, assembly GCA_020745775.1. Lineage (NCBI taxonomy): Eukaryota > Metazoa > Chordata > Aves > Pelecaniformes > Threskiornithidae > Theristicus > Theristicus caerulescens. The sequence continues at coordinate 28,543,056 of CM036564.1, forward strand.
AGGACAGAAGAGGGGACCTGTCCTGTGCCACAGTGTTTTCCGTGTACCAGCCTACCTTCCTGTTCTAATTCAGGTGGGCAGGAGAGAACCACTCAAGGAAGATCAAGCGTAACTTTTTCTGTCCTCAAGGCTCTTGCAGCTTTTCATTTTGTGAACCCATTGAGGACTAGGCTTTTCACAATCTCCTCTTTCCGATGTCTCTTGCTCCCTTTCGGATGGTAGGAAGAGAAGCACTACTTTCTTCTCCAGCTACCACAGCTGAGGCATTTGCAGCTCTTGTGCTACAGAATCTGCCTTTCCTTCCCTAATTACCTCTCATTTCTCCACTTTTAATTTACCTGTTTTGTTGAGTGGAAATTCTCACGGGCAGCATGGCATTGTGACTATAGCACTCATCAGAGACCACAGAATGCAGCTATAAAATATGACGACGTTACTAATCTTTCTCTCAGATCGCTCACTGCCTCGCTACCACGACAAAAGACATTTGGAAATGCTTATCAATAACATTGATTACAGCCCAGATGCTCAGGCTAGGTAAGTATTCTCTAGTGCTCAAGAAAGCTGCCTGTGAGTGAGTCTTGCTCTAGGAGGACTCAAGTTGGTTTAGATGACTTTGGGCCAAAAGCAAATTGGTTTAATTAACACCCTATCCATACAGGGCTGTAAGCCGAATAACGTAATGAAGCTCTTGCAGGAAAGGAAGCGAACAGAAAAGCCTGGTCCTGAGCTGGCTGTTTCCAAACCTGTTTTTTAACTATTAGCGAGGGTGGCTTCTCCTTAATTTATTTACATAGAATGTTTCTGTAACCATCTGCTCTTAAGCTAAACGAAAAATTATCATCTTTCTCTTGCCACTGCAGAGACTCCCTTGGATGTTCTTAATAATACCAAAAAATCTATCATTTTAATGCAGACAGCTTGGCTAATAAAAATGATCTGTACCATTAGTAATTATGCCACAAATACAATGCAAACAAGCAGCCTTTCCCTGAAGAGGCCAAGCATAAAATACCTCTTACCAACCAGGGGCCAGAGACGACAGCAGAGCAGTGGGACTTGGCTTCTCACTTCTTTACCAAAGAGCAGAAAAACAAAGAGGAGGGCAGTTTAATTCAGTTACCATTACTCACTTCTTTAACAAGCTTTAGATGCTTCAGTCAAACCTGCCCAGTCCCCATTTTCCTAGGGATCTTTTCTCCAGACTATTAATACAAAGCCATATTCCTGAGGAGGGCTACCTTGGTTTACCGGCTTCTACAGTTATCACAGTGTCAGAACCCTTTAAGGCTCTGATGTATCCACCTTTGCTGTGAAACGAGCTGATGCGGCTAGCCCCAGTTAACAGATGGGAAACTGAGGCAGAAAGCAACTACAAGTAACAGCAAAGATGATGAAAGCAAGCAGTGAAGCAAGAAAATTAATTCAAGCCATGAAACCATTACCCAGCAATTGAAAACATCACTTTACGTAGGGCCTACTTAAAAAAAGCTCCACCACGGGCAGTTTGCTAACAAATGGAAGGACAGCAGTATTGGCCAATGTGTTGCCTGATATCGTTTCAGTGTGGCCAGCACTGGACTAACAGGCGTGATACCTAGATGTTGTTTCTCATCGACTGCTGCTCCCTTCTATGAATGGGAGCAAATCACTTAACCTCCACGACTCAGTTTCCTCCCACAAAAAATGCAATAAAATGCTTAGAGGTTCAGGGATGAATGAAAGGAAGACAAACCAAAGCAACACAGAAGGAAATGTTGTTTTCTTTAAACAAGTGCTAAGGGAAAAGGAGTAAGATTACACCTCCAATTATATCAATAAAATATGAACATACCTCTTTACTAAATAATTCAATTGATAAAGAAATGTGTGTAAAGAAAGATAATCAATGTCTTGGGGATTTTCAAACACTTCTGTAGAGAGATGAGCATTGTAAGAAATGAAATGTGAACAAATTGGAAGGCCAGTACATGCCATGAATTCCTGTAGCCCAGAGGTCTGGCAACTCGCATGTGCTGCATGAAGAATCAGGAGTGCCTGCCCTGGCGGCGGCGGCTGGGCAGAGGGGTGCCGAAGGGCTGCTCACGGGAGCACACCTACAGAAGCAGAAGATTTAATCCCAACTTGGCCAACCTGTCTGTTGACGTTAGTTTCCTTTGCTTCTGTTTCTCAGTCCATAAAATGGGGCTAAGGGCAGGTCTGTTGTGGGATGCTGGGATGGTTCATGTTTGCATATCATTTCAAAAGCTAACAAACAACAAGGGAGGGCAATTCTTTGCTAGGCAGGTAAGAAGAGCAAACTACAGTGGACGATAAGAGACAGGCATGAATTGACTCCTCCGTGAAAAGTACTGCAGGAAAGCATCAAAGCTGGTGCATCATAGGACAGATTGTGCAAAACACAACCAGCAATTTCCCGAGCTACAGCAGAGGAAGTGATCCACGAGGAGGGAGCTGGAGCTGTGGCCGTGAGCCAGTCCCAGAACCGCAGGGAAATACAGGAGCTTTACCGGCTGATATTTTATACTGAGGTTAAAGATGCATATAGATCACTGACATGGATGATATCTCACCCATGCGGGGGATTATTAAGGATAAGTCACGCTGCTTTTGAAAACAACTCTTTGGATAGTTGGAGAGCTGATCTTGGCTTGCACCTGGGCAGGGCTGCTAGGGAAGATTGACGACTGGTGCACAGGGATCAGATACTTCTGTTACACGTGTACCTACACAGAGGCCGTGAGCTGCAGTGCTGAATCTGCTTCAGGGAAGCTATCAGATTCCCGAGCTGCATCCCCAAATCTATCAGGGTTTGCAAGCGACAGGCTGCAGGCAGACAGCGGGGGAAGCAAGGTGAAAGGGAGGCCGTTGTACTACACCAGATAGCAGTTGCTTACCCCCCCACCTCATCACCATTTTCGCCTTGTATTGTTTCATGGTCTATTAATATTCATAAGAGCCTTTCTATTGTGTTTGCACTTTTCTATCATGCTCACAGGCCTGATCCCTACTTGCCTTAATAGGATGCAAACCTCATGAAATCAGATCTTATTAGCAAAACTCCATCAGACACCCTCAGCAACGCAATACCTCAGTCTCCACTCCTGCTAAAGTGACAGGGAAGCCTTTCACGCTGTTGACATCTATAAGGCTCTTAATCTAATATGACATTTCAATCTTAAGAGCAGAAACGAATAGGAGTAAAACACAGGGCAGGGAACGCCACTGAATGCTGCTGAGTCAAGCCCCACAGCATCACAGCCAAGAGGTGCAAAAGACCTTGAAAAAGTTTCTAGTCCTGGCTTGCAATAAACCTGACCCAAGAAAGGCTGGTTCATTAACACCTTTATCTCACTGATGGAAGACTGCTGACTTACCCCCAAATGAGTTCCTCCAAACACTCAGTCCTAAAGTACAAATCTCATGGCTTTCTCCCACATGACAGTGATGCTATCCTGCTGGACAACCTCACCCCCGGGGGCTTTGCACAGACAAAACTGAGCAGAATTAGCAAGAAAAGGCAGCGCTGCGCAGTGGTGACCTTACCCACCACCTCTGCTCCCTGCCCCTCCTCACTTTTTAAACTACTGACTTGACCAACGTGCATGAATTTTCAACTCTTGGTCTTGCAGAGCCAAGAGAGGAGAATGAGATGGAGTCCGGAGCACATCACCAATGAGGATGCTCTGCACTTCTAGAACATGTGCCTTGAGTCCTGCCTTATGTCTGCTCCATACATCATCACTGTTGATAAAGATGCCATAGATTGATTTTCCCAGATCCCAGGTGAAGTCCGTGCCTCTGGCAGAAAGAAAAATCATTGCTGGAGTTGGAAAGTGAACAGCTTTTAGTTTGTACGTCAGCGAGTGAAAATAAATACAAAACATACAGTGTCACATTTCCACTCAGTCTTTTTCCTAAGTAGAACAGTACATTAACACATTAATTTTAAAAAAAATTTCCAGCTGCAATAGCTAACAAGGACGTTGATAGCAGGCTCTTACTCACTGAATAAGAGCTGCTCAAGTCTTGACCCTGAAATGCCCAAATCCTTTCTGCTTAATTAATGACCTTCATTCTGTATCAACAATAACTGATAGCAATTTGATGGAAAATTGCTGACCTAATATTTGGGACACTGTGCCAGTCAGGTTTGATACAGAATGGTTCTGTGGTGTATATCTCCTGCTCTCAATACATGGGAGCACGAACTCTTGCCAAAGATCACATCTTATTCTTGGCAGATGGTTAAGAAAATGAGACTAGGCCCATATGGATCCAAATTGCTGAGAGCAGAGTTGGGATTTAATCACAGCCTTTCTTGTTGTGGAGAGGTGAAAAGCTCACTCAAACCACCCGCATTACCAAAAGGTCCTGAGAGCAAGGACTCAGGAGAATCTTATCTTCAGTTACTTCTAATTACAGGGCTTTAAAATTTTCCGGTTTTTTAACCTGTTGTGTGAACATCAAAGGAAAGGAGAAATCTGTTGCTATTATTATCTATTCATACTTACAGCAAGGAAATTCAGCCGTATCATAAGACCATTATCTCTGACTACAAGGATTCTTCCAAGTGTATTTGATAGGATTAAGGGGAACTGGCACTGGGACCAAAGGATAGCTGCAAAGTTTCAAAAGAATACTCAGACATTTAGATTTTCAAATTACTGTACAAGGCGCATGCTGTAATTTATAGCCAGTTGAAACTGCTAAAGTTAGCCAGACGCAAGTGGATTATTTTATCGACTAAGACTTTGTACAAGGGTAGCACTGCAATTCAGCATCCCAATTTGTAAGGTCAGGAGGGACAGTGAATTCTGACATGTAAGAAGGTTTTAGGAACACTGTTCTTCTCTCAGCTTAATTGCTACTTTCTCTGAATCAAGATATCTCTGATTAATTTGCAGACCTCACAAAAGGTTTCTCCAAAACACAGGAATAGGTTCTCCACCTCTGGAGCAGAATTACAGGATATCGCAGCGGCTGCTACCCCAAGGTTGCATGTGCAGCACACTGAAATCATCATCCCAGCAGAGTATGACAGAGAATGTTCTCTGGATCCCAAGTATCTTAAACAAATGCAAGCTTTCCCAAGCCTTTCAATCAGTGTCAGAGATGATACATAAAACCACACCTTGATAACACATGGCAGTCATTACTTGTGTAGTGCCTGGAGAAAAAGATGCCTTGTGCTTTCCCTGCTGCATTCAACTAAAACTTTAAGAAACCTCGTTCCTCAAGCTGTGCCAACATCATTTAGGTTGTTGGTGTGCAAACAAGGAGGTAAACAACAACAACCACAAAAAAAATCATGTTAATTTCAAGCTCCATTAGAAATGCGGAGTTTGGCAGCAAGAAAAATCAATGTTTGTCCAGTGGAAAAAAATAAACAACCAGCACTGATGGGGACAAAAGGGCTGTTCTCAAGTTCCTATGAGGATGTAGAAATCTTCGTAGTCAATATCCTCTGAACTGGGGGAAAATTATTTTCTTATCACAGAGACTATTTGATTCTGACACAGGGAGTACTTTGATGCGAATTATCCAGCCCCAGATACTGTCTGGCAATGCTTTCCTTCTTTGTACATCTGATCAGCTCTGACACTGGGACCAATTGATTTCTTTTTTTCTTTTTTCCCTCCCTAAAGATGTCGTCAATTCTGGTTTGTTCTGATGAACTCCACAAACGCTACACCAGATACATACAGATCTCCCAGGGCTGACTTCCAGTTTAGCTGTGCTGGATAACAAGCAGAAAAACCATCGTTCTTAGGTGTTACTAGTTGTCTGGGATAAGACTTACTCACTGTGACAAGAAAAAAAAAAATCTAAAAAAAGGATCGGAGGGCTGACCTTTCAGCAGCACCTGAACTGAGGCCAGTTTGAGTCAGAAAAATCCTCTCTGGCCTCATTTAGGGAAGCAGCATTGTGAAATTTCTGAGAAATAACAGGTCCCCATTAGACCCACAGTTTGTTCATCTTTAGGAAAAATCACAGTCATTTGCTACCATGACTATGTTAATTTGTTTAAATGCAGCAAATCTCTAAAGCTCTGGGCCCTCCCAAAGCACCAGCGCGCATTAGGCTAAACTGCAGTCTACCTCATCTACAAATCCACCAAACATCGGGGCTGCTGCCTGATGGGAAAATCCCAAGATCTGCATTCCCCAGCAGCCTGCTTGTATGCTGCAGGCCAAACCCTGCCCCTGGCTATGTGGACTCAAGAGGCCCCTCTCCCTGCTAATGGGCTCTGCACGACCAGGAGCCTGCCCCTACGGCAGAATTCAGCTCCAAGAGCTTGCTTGGAGCATGGTGACCAATCTACCCCCTGCAGCTGCCATCTTGAGCAGTTATTTTTCCTTATAGAAGCAATAAAATATTCTCCTGCCTGGAAAAAAAAAAAAAGACAGGCAAGCCAGAAAGCCTAAACTACTCTATTTAAAATAAAAAAGGTATCACCATTTTTGTACCCTTTGCTGGACACTATTAGTCCCCTGCTGGCACAGTCCAGCACAGACAAAGAGACAACTAGGTACTACATGAGAAAGGGAAAAGATAGAAGCTACAGCTAGAGGAGGTCTATGACATGAGCTCCTCTCCTGTCAGTGGCTGGAAGTTAAACCCTCCCTGCCCGCAGGTATCTCTACAGGAGTGTGAAGACAGGAGTTCAGCCAGAGATGAAATCTAGTTGTTCTGCACAGCAGTCCTAAACTGAAGAGAGACCTCCCTTCCAAAAAGCGAGAAATAATTCCCCTTTGTTCCCAATAGATTAAGTCTGTTTTCACTGTCAAGAATGAAAATATCCCAGAGAAGATCAGAGAATCCATTTAGCAGAGACTACACATGAAAGGACTCATAGCAGAGAGGGCTAACGTCGTCCTCTGGCAAGTGCTCCCTAATTTTCTATGAGAAGTATCACATCGTGTGTCAGCTCTTAAACAACTGAAAGATCTCAAAGTAAAGTGGAACTTTTGGAAATCAGAGAGCCAAGATCAAAATGAAATGCACCAACACTTGGAGTTAAAGCCCGTCGCTAAGTGCTGGAGGGTTTCTCAGCTTGCATCTCTCAGCTAAGAGGAGGAATGCTGCTGCTACTGAAAAGGCCACCACCTGACAGTGAAATGTGTAAGCCAAGTCAGAGTGGCTCACTTCCAGGTTTAAGGTACAGCACTGGGATGTGTAAGCTTCCCCTCCACTTGCAAAGCTAATTACTTGCTTTGCAGCTTGACTTCCTGCACGTTTTAAAATGAGCTATAGCAAAAGTGAAGATGCTCAGTCTCCAACGTAGACAAATCCAACTGGGATACCAAGGAGAAAGCATACGCTAACACGTGCGGGGAAACTGGTGAAGTCTCAGATTATATCGATAAGTAAACAGACAAACAGCTTTGCAAGTCTTACCAGCAGATAAGAATGATGCACACTTCAACAGCAATACAGCACCTATTATGCATGATCAAGTGAAGAAAAGACCGGACAGTTCTGGTGAGGGAGGGGAAGGTCAGTAGCTGTACAAATTCAGCAGCTCTTGCTTCAGAGAACAAGCACAGCCATGTGTCAATTCATTCACGAATTCAGACACACCAATTTAGGCTAAGTCTGTCTTTAATTTATAACTTTTTGCATTTTGACAGCCCTCCAGGACTGAATTCATTTGTTTCTTCCCTAGATTTCATGGTGTCTGTAGAATATGTACCAAGGGATGGAAAACCAGCCCAAATATATTACCCAGGCAGCAAAGGGGGGAGAAGATACCTTTGGCAGGAAGCCTTTTTTTTTTCCCAATGAAAAAATTTATTTTTCTTTAACTAAAATAGCTAAATGTAAGGTTCAAAGGTGATTTTTCATTATAAAAATAATATTATATACATTCATATAATAATATATTATATATTCATATATTATATATTCATATAATATAAAATAATATAACAATATAATATGATATATTATTCATATAATAATATATAATATAATATAATATAATATAATATAATATAATATAATATAATGCATATATTTAAAAAGCTCTAGTTCCATGACCTAACAATTCCTCAAAATATTAACCTCTCATATTCAAATTCCGTAGGCCTGCACTCTCTTCAAAGACCCTTGTTTCTTGGGACATTTGATCAAATTGCTTCTGACCTGTTCTAGCATGCTGAGAGGCAGTGAGGAAAGCAAGAGGGAGAAGGATGGTAGGGGAGGGATATGGAGAAGAGAAAAAATTCTCATAGAAGAATTCTTGTTAGCCTGTTCTTGAACAGCTCCACAGTCAAAAGGTTTTGAAGTCGAAATTGGCACGGAAATATTTCTGCCTGAAGGATTTCAAAGAATAATCCCGGAAGGGTTCCTTGGGCATGGCCTGACTCCAATGGGAATTGGTTTTCATTTGACCCAATTATACATGTTTAAAAAGCACATGCTGAGTATGCCTGTGGGGTTTTCTGGTAAGCTCATTAAGGAGTTGATTTTGTCCTGCACCGAGTGCTCTACCTCAGTCCTGAAAAATGCTTCATAAAACCATGAGACTCATAAAAGTCCATGGGACACTGCATATTCCTTAAAATTAAGCAGGTGTCTATGTGCTTTGCTGGCTCAGACTTGAGCTGTGGTTTTCCATGAATTCAGTCTGTGGTCCCAGAATGGCTTTCTAACAGAGATCCTGATCTCTCAGAAATTTTGCAGATTTAGTATAGTTGTCTTAACCAACTTTGCAGACCCATTCAAAGTAATCCAGAGCCTCCCAACTGTTCTGGCATTACAGACTGAAAAGCACTGGGCCAGGACATGCAGTAGAACTGGTCTCAAGCTACTCAATCAAGTCATTATTATATTATAATAATATTATAACTATAATAAATATACAATTATAAATTATAATTACATCATAATAATAACCCAAGTGTGTTGAAATGGACATTTTATGGAAAAATATTAAACTGAGATAAAGATCTGCTTCAAATCAAGTTCAATTTAAAATTCTTCAGCACAGAAAAGAGGCAACCGGAAACGATTGCTTTGCTTAACAGGAAACATTCTAGTTTATCCAGAATAACACATGCCCTTTAGAGTGCTTGTTACAAGAAAAAAAAAACGTTATGAAAATGAATGGTTGGATTCACAAAACTGGTGGTGCATTTAGTTTTTATGTAATAGCTCAGAGGCGAGAGCATTCACCAAGCACGAAAGAAAACTAGACTTAATGGCCCTAAATATTCAAATTTTTATCTCCAATTTGCTTGCGGAGCACTATATACGTAGGCTATTCTGTATTTTGGGATGGACTTCTTTTAGTGTTTTCTTCTATGCAAAAATAATTAACCATGCAGTGGAGCGAGAAGTGGAATTAAAGCACTCTCCTGCCAGCTCTGCATTCTCACCATCAGGCTCAGGATTTCCATCAGGACCTTCACTAGACTGCAGGAAGCACAACTAAGGACATTGGCCTCAAAACACTCTCTAGCTTCTTGGAAAAGGAGCCTTCTTAAGGGATGGAAAACCTTCTGACCTGAAAGGATAGACTTGCACCTGTTTCTCTTATTTTCTCCATGAGCACTTAAGCTAGAGTCTTAGATAAGTAGGCTATGATCAAGATGATAATTTCTTTTGATATCTCCCCCCCCCCCCCCCCGGCTTCCTCACTGGACATTACTAGAAAATGTGGGTTTAAATGAGCAAATGGTTAAGTAATTACCTCCCATCCCTCTCCCCAAACATACTTACATTATAAAACATGTTGCCAAGCTCAACTATGTATGAGAAGTAACTGCAGTTAAAGAACATAATTTAAATTTTAGTATAAGCGAACTGACCTTAACAGACCACAGATCGACTTTATTTCCCTGGGTAAAGAGGGAAAGTTGAATCACGCATAGGGTTAATGCATGTCTGCAGATAATTTAGATCCCTATTTTTTACCTTAGTCCCTGAATTACAGCTAAGGAGTACTGCATTCGGCATATGTACAAATGGTCAAAGATGTTCATCATTAGCTGCCTCAGCTCCAGGAAAGAACATGTCTAATAAGGTTACTTGCAAAATTGTTGGTGTAAATGATTTACTGAGAACGTCTGTAAGAGGTCTAATTCAGACACATTGTGATAATGAAAACAGGGAAACCTAGAGCAAGAAAATTAAAATCCTACAAATGTTTCTAAACTTGCATACAAATTATCATATTCCATTACAGTGTATTATTTGAGAACTATTGTCATAGTATTATTAAATATAATATTGTAATGCAAATGCAGCAAAAAGCAGAGATAGGATTTCTCTGCGAAAACTGATGATATGCATTTTCTTATTTTTGCACACTTTCCCTTCCATCCTTAACATTCTCCTAGAGGATACTTTCTCTTCGACTGTATACAGTCCTGTACTCTCTATTGATCCATGGTAGGACACAGCCTATCGAGTTCAAGGTCAATAAAAACTGCTCACACCAGAAGCCTACAACTCTTTGAAAACACAGCAAATAAAGGAACTGCTGCTAGACCTCCGACTGCTGCAGTACTAAGAGCTTCCAAGCCATCTGCTGAGATGGTTATTTTCTTCAGTATGAGGGTGGTGAGGCAGTGGAACAGGTTGCCCAGAGAAGTTGTGGATGCCCCATCCCTGGAAGTGTTCAAGGCCAGGTTGGATGGTGCTCTGAGAAACGCAGTCTGCGGGAAGGTGTCCCTGCCCACGGCAGGGGGCTTGTAACTAGATGATGCTTAAGGTCCCTTCCAACCCAAATCATTCTATGATTCTATGGTTCCTAACGCATTTTCATCCCAGGGGGAGAAAAGCCATGGCTAGATGAATGAAACACTAACGCCCACACTCGAACTACTCCTCTGCTGGCAACAACTGTTGCTAAAGGAGAAGCTGGAGGACGAGCAAACCCACTGGGTAAATCCAATTGCTGCAAGCACCAAATGGTCCAAATCTTCTGTGGACCATGAAACAGACAAATGAATATTTGATAGAAATATAATTTGAGAAAATAAAAGCCCCACTCAGCTTAGCAATGAAATATACTGGTTATTTGACCTGTCGGAGGAATAAATCTGCAGCATGCACCAATTACATCCAGACTGTGATGTGAAAAAACTCCCAAACCAGTTCCTGAGGAAGCAATATAAACCTTTAACATGAAAAAATTTACTGTACGCCAGGACATTGCATTTCAGGGGTCGTCACTGTTGTTGTAGTTTAATTGCTTGCCCTGTAAGTACTGCCCAGACATTGTGTTACACTGATGTACTATTCTACTCCATGAGCTGAGGTCCTGCCAGGCTTACAGAAATCTTTTAGAAGAAGCCAGCCATTAGATTTCATCCTCAGGATGTCTTTGAAAGGAATGATGTAAGGCCAAACACAAAAATTGGGCATTAAGGAGTCGGAACACTATGAAAAATGCACTACAACATGAAGCAACTCATAGAGGATTTTGTACAGACTTCGGTAAAAAATGGGATTTTGTCTGGTTATTTCTTTGTAAAGGAGTAGCAGAAAGGGTAAGAAACATGAAATGTAAAAGAAAAATGAAGGTTCTTTAATGGCATTTGGAAATCAGTGGACAGCAGGCAAACGATTCCACCTCTCCCATCAGTTCCATGGCCATCAAGGTCTGCATGGTCCTACCCTTGCTCTCTAGCTGTGTGACTTCAGGGAAGTGGTGGAAGCCTGGTAAGCAAGAGCTAGCTGAACAAACCCATGTGCTGAAGATTTACTAATGCCATTACTATCCTCAGCTTTTTCCAGTGGTTACTCTGACGATTTTCTCTCCCTTTGCTCTACCTCCTGCTTCACTTCACCTGCCCCCACTCCATGACAGCTCTCCATGAAGATCTGCTCCCCACAGGCACTGTGAGCAAATCCTGCCCAATACACCACCACCTAAAGAGAGGCAAACAACGAGCCCTCTAGCCAGTGAAACCATGGAAATCATCACCTTGCACAGCATCTCTCTTCCTCTGGCCCTCTGTAAACTTTCTGGAGTAGAGATCTTCATTGATTTGTCATGTCCAATACTGAGAGAGAGAATGAGAAGATCTAAAGAGGTGACTTCCATCTAGTTTTCTGACAGTCACAGAAATAATGAACTGTACTAAAGCTGATTCATGGCAGGAGATGCAGAGCAGAAGGCTCATACAATTATCCTGTAAGCCCAGGTCTGAAGACAAGAATGCAGAACTGTGTGTGGAAAGCACAGGAGGAGCCCTGAGATGAAACCTTTTCATTGGTCTGAAACACGCCCACAGAGGTATCGTCTTGCTCTCAGAAGTTACAAAGGAGAAGGGAGCAAGGAAGACACAAAAAAGAAACCACATAAAGAAAATCCAGAAGGGGAAAAAATTTCCCCATAGACGTTTCCTCAGGATTTATGCAGCTACTGTCTAGTTTGAAATGGAAGGTTTAATTCCATAATTTGACAAGTACGACACATTTTATAAGTAGGAACAGGAAGGGAAGATAGTTTGTCATCATGGTAAGAACTGAGGCGAGTACACTGTTAGCCTGTGAGCCAGACACAGAATTAACATCTCATGAGTGAATCATGCTATACAGATTGACAATCTGACAAACCTGAGCTACACCAAGAAATCAAGTTTTTAGAATGACCTAGTCCTTCATCTTAATCAGCACCTGTGTCAGGCACCTCTTCTTCCCTGACGCCGTTTGTTTATGCAGTTACGGTCTTGGGGCCCACACTGGCGAAGCACAGGTGACAGCCATTTTGAAACAAGACAAGCAAAAGTCCCGCGGCATGGTTTGTCTGAACACATTTGGTTGGTATCTGTGGTTGTGTGATGTGTCAATACAGACTTCCCAACACTTCTGCATTAGGGTCCATATATGTTCTGATAGGAAAGATCTAAAAAAGCATGGGGGCACGGAGGAGAGGAGCATCTGAATCACAGACCCAGACAGATGAGCAAAGTCCTTATGTTACCACTTGTCCCCGAATTAAGCCTAGCCAGAGAAGAGTCGTTGTGTACTAGGGATTAGATCCACTAGAAATAAGAACCATTACAGTTCATGCGTTAAACGGATCAGGCAACACCTGCGACCAGAACTCAGAGCATATCAATTCTGCATTTCCACGCTCATGGCACCAGAGAAAAAACAATGTTAGGGCTACAACTGAATCATACTATTTTGATGATTCACTTGCAACAACCTTAGGGCACAATAAAAAATTGTGGCTTCCACGGTCTGTTGTCTCTCATAAGGGCTGAAATTTCAGACAGCCACGACTCAAGAGTTCAGATGCATCGCTAATGCATCACTTGTGCATTGCTGTCAGCATAGGGAGGAGAAGAGGAAGAAAGTAAGTGCAAAGAGTTACGCATTTGGGCTTTGTGAGGTGAAGAAGGTGGAGATATTCTAACACATGCTTCACAGAGCTATACCATACAACAGCACGTACAGGTCCTTGGGTCAAAACACTTTCCCAAACACCTGGAAAAAGTGTTGCTCTAAGAACCTCAGCACAGATGAGGGCTCAGAAGGGAGAGAAAGGGTAGTATAAACACAGTATTCAAGGTGACAAAAAGTTCAGGTGTTTCTTTACACAGCCAGCCAGGTTTTCTTTCAGCACTGCAAGTGACATTACACCACTGGGGACCAAAAACATCCTGCAGACCCACTGTCGTGGTCCCTGGCCGGGCATCATGTCTTTGCACTGGGTGACAGCAAATCTTGAGCAGACCTATGCAAAGAACTTTCAGCCCATAATTTGATACATCTGGTTTGCCTCCTTTTTCCTCCAAGCACAAGTTGTCAGCAGGCTGGCTGCAAAAATCTCGATCTACTTTAAAGTAGTTGTGAATGCTTTCCACAGCCTGTTCTTATTCTACATGCAAGTACAGCGCCAGTGTGGTGGGTTTCAAATTGTATCCCTGCAGAGGGATGGGTCATTTGTCTTGTGACTGTGCATCTCTAGAGTCACTGGCAGCAGAAGGGGGGATGCAGTAAAGAGAGGGGGCTGTTTTGGGAACAGGGACGGAGAAATGGAGCCGGCACGAAAAGGGCCGTGGGAGGAAGGCTGGTAGCACAGAGAAGAGAAAAAGGAACTTGTGGCTTCCAGGAGTAGCAGAACTGGGCCACAGCTTTCTGCAAGAGCTCCAGGACAAGCCTCAATCATAATAATAACTGCCCAAGGTACAGCACCTTGCCTTTGCTCTTCTGGGAAGCTTTACTTTCTGTTTTCTGAGTTCACTTTTCCATTAGCTGGAGTTTTCTTAGATAGCTGCAACTGTGCACTCTTTCAGCTGCCCGACACAGCCACCTCCTCCCACGCACATGTCTCCTGCTGTGCTTCTACAGCAGGTTCCCAACAATGTCTTCTGGAGAAGACATTCCCCAAGATCACGTTTTCCCAAGTTGTGAACAGTGGCACAAGTGATTATCAAACAGTTCAGTAGGACGTGGAGTTTGGGGTGGGGGAGGAAGTGGCAGATGAAAGAAAAGGTTTTGGATATGGATGAAATTTCCAATATGAAAACAAACAACATTCTGAACTTAGCAATTCAATACACAATTCAAAACTCATGTTCCTTGAACATTCAACTCAAACATTACCTTTAGTGGGTAGGAGGGCTGGCAGAGCTTGAGTGCTCTGAAACCCTCCAGATGCCAATGGGAATGACAAATTCACTCTTGAATCAGAATGTGCGCTCATGCAATGTGGCTCATGCCACAGAATAACTCGGGAATATAATTTTTCTCATACTCCCTGCTTAGTACTTCTTAAAAAGGGGGGAAAGTGGTCTTTACTGAGGAGATGGGGGTTGCACTAAATTCATATGATAAAAGAAATCCTAGGCACTTGACCTTCTATCTTAGAGCAACCTGGTATTATTAAGCAATAACTCTTTGAGAAAACAGCATCCCAAGTGAAAACAAACAGCTCAGAAATGCAAGGCATCCAGGAGTTAATTTCTATAAGTAACAGAGAATCAGAATCCACCCACATTTCTGACATCTTCCATTAGTAAGTTTTCTAGATGAGCAATTCATGACACTGAAGAAACGAGAGCATTAGAATGTGAAATGAAGGGTGATGGATGGAGACCGTAGCAAAGAAAATGATAAATCATGATTTGAGCTATAGATCTGCAATTCTGGGGAACACAGCTTCTTCTGACTGCACCGGATTGTGTTAGGCCACAGCTTTCCAGTTACATCCCTCTGTATTCTTCTGCTGTGAAATTAAACCAGGGATGTAGCTATCATGAAAGACTACGATCAAGAAGGAATTAAGAAGTCCTAAATATGCCACTGTATAAATCAATGGAGAGTGCACATCTAGAATACTATGCACAATTACGTTTTTTCCACCCTGAAAAGGACACAATAGAACTAGAGAAAATGACAATAATGTTGCAATGCTGTTGGTTGAGAGGTATAAAGCAGCTTCCAGATGAGAAAGAAATAAATAGTTTAGATCTCTGCAGCTTGGAAAAGATACGACTGAGGATGAACATGATAAAAAGCTTTAAAACCATGAATGGCATACAGAATTTGAATAGGGGATGATTATTCATTATTTTTTATACCACACGAACTAGGAGGCAGCCAGTAAAATGATCAAGCATCAGGTTTATAACAAATGAAGGAAACGATTTTTCAGACAACACACACTTGAATTGTGGAATTAAACTGCTATGGATTTCTGTGGAGGTCAAAAGTATAAATGGCTCCAAATGTGATTAGATAAATTCATGGAGGGCAGGTCTATCAGTGGCTATCAAAGATGATGGTTCAGATGGAGTCTTTGGCCCAGGAAACACCTTAAACGCAGATTGCTAGAAGCTAGAGAGATATATTGGTGAAGAATCACCCCAAACCTCCTCTAGCAGTGGAGTGGGGAACACACAGTAACACTTAAAAGCTTCAAAAATGTCTCACTCCAAAGGCAAGTCTGACCACCACCCCAGGCAGAATCACTGTGGCCTGTGGAATGGCATGCCTAGTATCACAGATCACCTTGAGAGTGCCAACTAAAAGAGATTTAAGGAGAGGATAAATCAATTTTACTGTATTACAGAACAAAGGCAATTATTTGGATTATACAACTGAGAAGAAAAACAGGTGCAGTATTTCTGAAGGAGCTCTGCTATAGACTTTCATTGTCTTCTTGAATCTTGGGAGAGTCTGTTTTGTGTGACGACTCAGTCTTTTGGGGAAATGAGGAAAATAACAAAGTGAATTAATATCTACTTGAAACTTAATTCTGAATTTCTGTTCTGGATTCTGTCCAATGCTTCCTCTGACATTAAGGTGTAGACGACAAGTCCAGTGACACTTCAGTATTGAGTATTATTTCGGAGAACTAAGTCAGAGATGCTTCCTAGGCATCAGGGCAGAGGGCTTGAATTCACAATGCAATACGGCGTCCCATGCATTCAAATCATGACTTAAAAGTACAGTCTCACTAATCGCGTAGAATTGGTTTTCTCTCAGGGCAAGGACACCTGATGATATCAGAGACATCTGATATTGCCTTCCCTAGCCCTCACCCACTCTTTAATACAGGTAAATACACCATCCTGCAGCCAGAGTTAAGTGACATACAGGAGGAAGGCAAAGGAAACAACCCTAAATTCACCTGGTGACAAGTTCACCTTTGGTTGTCAGAGAGTTTTTAGATGCAGTGTTTTCTTATGACTTGCTACATGCTTGGATTATCACAGATTTGGTTGCTTCCCTAGACAACAAAATCCTCTTTTTGATTTCACAGCATCGAAAAAGTCACATAGCATAAAACATATAAATCCTGTAATAATTCTCTGATAATCTTATGACCTCTAACTGGGTGCAAGATGCAACTAGATGCTACACATCACACTAATATTGCTGATGACTCACTTGACAACAGAGGGTTTATACATAATCACCTTTTTCCTGCAATACAAGTGAAACATCTCATGCTCATCTGGAAGTTTTTCTCAGCTGTTCAAAGCATTTGGGGGTGACTATGTTACACTTAGGTGTTTCACCACTACTATCATAAATTGAGAAAAGTTCACATAACATCTCATCACACTTCTGATTTTCAGCTTGTCTCTGGCAGCACACAGAGACCAAACAAGATACATAGACAAGACAAAAGGCAATTTAAGAAATGGGGTGTCTGTCCCATGCAGAACCCTTTTAAGCCCTGCTTGTCCAATGGAGGGGCAACCCCATAAAAACTCATCTGTGTAAAGCAGAGTAACAGCTCAATTATTTGAGCAAAGCAAGGAGACTGGGTCTTACCTACTATATTTTTACTTAAGGTACAACATGTGCATCATTTCCTGCTGCAACTTGCCACTGAGATATCCTTATTTTGCTCATTTTACTTCCTACATTCAAAATGTCACCAGCCATCACTTCCCGATAATCGTGTCACACTGAAAAAGGCCAATGACTCCCAGACACTATTTTTTTTCCGGCACATTAGGTATGTATAAAATCCTTTCAGGCCCAGTGCCTATGAAGACAATGTCATTCAGGTCTCCATGGCTTCTCTGAAAGGCCCCTAGGACTGTCTGTGCCACGTCACGGTTCTCAGTCTCCGCAAGGCAGGGTCGTTGCCATCTAGAACCTCATCTCCTCCAGGCCAGTATCTCTTTCCTACCCTTCAGTCTTCTGCACTCTAACTTCTTAGGGTATTTGTAAATTATTGATTTTATACCTTCATCCCAAGCTCCAAAGTGATTGGGATCCAGCACAGTCTCAGCAGGGGAGCAGGCAGTTTAGCAGCCAGAAGCCTGAAGAGCCAGTGCCAGGAATTCTTTGAATATTGATGTGGCTCAGAATTTGTTTGGTGCTTTTGCCCGCTACTTCACCCTAAACTTGGATAAACAACGATTAGGATGCCAACCTATGATCTTTGTTCTCTCACCCACTATCCTCCTCACTGCATTCTCACTGAACAGGTTTCCCCTCTGCTTGGACTGCAAGCTCTACTGGGACAGAAACAACATCTCTTATATTCTGGGGAAAATCTAATACACTTTGCCAACGACAATATGTTTCAGTGAAAATTCTGCACACGCAAGAGCTACAGAATTAGGTACAACCCTACAATATCTGGTGATAAGAGCTGCTTTCAGATAAGAGCTTTCAGAAGGATCTGGTTTGGAACAGTTACAATCAAAGCAAAGAGACAGCACTCACACAGTGTGAACCCACAGGCTCGCATCTGCCTTGGCCCACAAGCTTTTTGCAGTCATCATGAAAACATCAAAACAGGTCAGGTGTTTTCACGCCAAGATCTCTTGCTGGGGAATTCATACTGTGGGTGGCGTGGAGAACGCTGCGTATAAGACAGCTAGAGAAAGGACTTGAGAGAGACGGGCTGCAGAATCGTGAAAAGGGACGCTACCAGAGCAAACACAGATCTGAAGCGAAGGGTCAGCTCTTTTCCTTCCTGAACTGCTCAGCTTTGTGTTTTGCCAGTCAAGAAGTCAAGGTGCACTCTGAAAAGCAAACAGCTAGTGCTTATAAAAAACTGTTACATTTCAAACATGTTCATTTGCAAGGATCTCCCTTGTGAACAATTTCTGCTACTTAAATTTTTCTTTTAAATGTAATGAAAATAAAACTGTTGTGCATTAAAACAAAAGAAGATGCCATGTTCTCTTATTATTTTCTTCATTGTTGTCCCTGGAGTACAAGCCTTACCATAAACAATCCTTTTGTCCTCCAGGTATACCGCAAACACAAATATCCGCAGACAAAAACATTTTCAGCTCCTCTTCAGGAGTGAATGTTCTTTGCACCCTGTAGTGCATTATCTCTAAAACGTCTTCCAAAGATCAAATCCATCCCATGGTTCCTATAAAAGGTCACGTTTTGCAATGTAGCCTACAGAACGATGACATTTCAAGGATCAAAGAAAAGGTTAAAATATTCCTATAAATCTATTCTTGGGACTTCTAAGTATTTTCTACGCAGAGGGAAATGTCATTTTTCTTCAGGAACAACTGAGGGCTCTGTGATGGGTAATGGGTCTGTTAGCTTTTATATGGTGAAAGAAAGATGCACTTCACTCCCCAACTCATGCAAATGAAACCTAATTTAATTTTAAACCTCATTTATTTATTTAGATTTAATCTAAAACTCCCACATCAAAGCAAACAGAAAAACAACAAATACTATTGGGGCCTTAATAAAAAGAAATTGCGGCAAGCCAAAATAAAACTCGGAGGAGCAGCTTCTGCATAATGTTATAAATTATGGCCTTGTAGAGCACCCCAGCCCGTGAAATCCTTTACTCAGTCAGGCTGATGCCAAGTGAATGCTGAGGATTTAATTCAGTCACTTAATGCTCCGTAAATCTGAGCTGGCGCTGAATTTTGAGATCTGGAGCTTGGTGGTTAGAATTACAGCAGTGGGGTGGAGAAGCTTTTGCGGCGAGAAAGCAGCCAGTACCCTCTCCAGGCCCCCAGGAGGCCATTTCCAGGTTCTAAATGAAATGAGCTTATGGCTCCCACTCACTTCTTAATTAACACTAAATGACACTCACACAGACGGCAGACACTGTACGCAGGGGAAAGAAGGTGGCAACCTAGAAAAGGTTGGGGGAGAGTGGGAAGCAACACTTTCTGTTCCCCCTTTTTGAAGTGGCATGGCCGTCTCACCTCTGCAGACCCTTGCGGCATGGGTCCCTCTGGCTCACTGTACATTTCTAACTTAACAGGTTCTTTATTTGAAATGATGTGTAAAGGGAAACTGAATGGCTCAGGAAAATAGGAGGAAGATGTAAAACTTCACAGCTTTAGCTGGAATTGGCTTTATTCAGACCAGTTCCTAGCTAGGCAAGACTCTCCACAATAAAAATCTAAATACTGCAGATGCTAATTGGGTGCCTCATTCTTGGCAGTCTCACCAGAGACACATGGAGGACAGAACGATGATTTCAGTCTTTGATTCCTGCACAACAAGGATAAAACCCATTGGCAGGAAAAGCACTCTGTGCATTTTGGACTGGTTCATTTGATGAACAATGCACTTGTTCACAGTTACAAAGCAGAACAGTTACAAAGCAGAACTGTTTAACTTTACAAAGCTGGCACAAAAGTGTTTAGGAGTACGGTATCGAGGGCACGAACCTGATAATGGCCAGAACAGAAGCTTACCTCATACCTGACCAACGGGAATTCTTCAGAAAGGAAAAGAATGTTCCTCCAGTTTCCTTTAGGAGTCTGAAATCCCCATCTTTCATATTTGTGGCTACAGCTTAGGTAACTGGCCTCTGTCCTTTCTGCTCCTTCTCGTAAACGTCAATGTTGGGCTGGCATTGGTGTCAATAGTGGCTTTGTGGGGCATTCTAGCAGAGTCAGGCTAAAAACAGGACACCAGGAACTAAGTTTTACAACATTTGGATCACCCACAGCACTAGGCAGAGCTATTTGAAGGCATCCAGCACAGAAGCCACAAGTACTCCTGCTCAGCCCAGACACCACCTCCACCTCATTCTGCAGATGCTTTTGTGCTACACAGACTGTTTTTGTGAACTCCAGATGCTGCATAAAGTGAGACTCAGAATAGCTGAGACCTCTATGACCATAGCCTAATCTTAGTATACCCCATTTTCAAACTCAGTTTCCGGTTACATCACAGATTTCATTAAATCCTCATTCTAGATGGAGAATCCTCATCCTATGCATCTGAGTCTGTCATCATGCTCTTCTGCACGGCCATACAGTTTTCCCAATTTATTTAATTTATTCACTGTTTGTTTGCTGTTGTTGGTTTGTGTTTTTTTTTTTTTTTTAAGATTTCCTTTCTTTCTCTGGATCTTCCTTGTTTATTAATCACCAGTCACTGAATCATGCCAGAAGTCTTCCCAGACTGAACTGCTGAATGGTTTATTTTTGTACTGCTTACTCTTTTCTCGTGTTCATAATTTCCCATTTACCATACTAATTGTGTAAATTCTGGAGATCTTCATTGATGTACCAGGCTTGCTATTTGTGCCTTTTCCAAATTTTGAAGCATCCAGACTCTGCTCTGTGTTCTTACACCAATAGTTTACATCCACTTCAGAATCTAGGCAGAACCACCTCAGTTCTTAAAACTCTTGGTCCCATCTCAGATCTTAGCAATCATATTCTACAAACAGGACTTAACTGAGCTGTTACTGGGAGCCAAATGATTGTTAGCCCTAAAGGCTCCTTTGATATACAGAAATAGAGTTGAACAATAGATTATGTGCTTGTGCAAAAGAAATCAATGGACCTATAAGGACCTGTTACTTCAAAGCTCACTTGTCTTTTGTGCTGTCTAGTGCTTACAAGACATGAGGACACGAACGAAAGATTCCAACCTTCAGCACAGTCCTAATAAAGACTTCCAGCTAAGATGAAGACAAAAAAAGAAAGAAAGAAAAAAGGTAAAGTTAAAAACAACTGTGTTATTTCAGAATTGCCTTCATTACTTCTGCTAGATGACTTTGTTCTGTAAAACGCCAATGTATTCTGTCCCACTTTCTTAAAATAAACAACTGGTCTATGGCTTGTCAACAAAGCTCCATTTTCAATCACCCACAGAGACTAGGCGAAACACATCTTGCAGTGTCCCTGTTGCTATAAGAAGGGTTTGGGGGCACTTCAAACTGAGAATTTCTTTTGCTTTGCCTTAGAGTGATTTGCTGCCTAAGATATGACAGATTTGCGTTGACAACTGGACCTAAGAGTTTAAGGAAATCCTAAAGCGGGAAGGGGATATTTATTGACAAGCTTGTGTCTTGCTGTGGATCTAAAATTCTCTTTGTTCCAGAGCAGAGCAACCATTAAAACAATGAAAACTGAAGACGATAACACAGTGGCTAACAGGAGAGTGGAGGGTGTAAGGGCAGATCACCTTCCACAACTTAATTCAGAAAGAGTGATGCTAGTTTGCTGCTTTCAACAGGACTTGTGGCATTTACTTTTCATATTGAGGGTTATACCTTCACCTTCTGCAGAGTCAGGCTGAGCAGAGAAAAAAAGCATCAACTAGGATTTCAGCAAAGAAAAAACTACCAGAGATGCAATGAAAAAAAAAAAATCAATCTTTCCCTTCTACTAACGAATAAGCCATAATCCTACCTGTACATAATGTAAAACATCTTTGAACCTTACAGTGCTGCCAGGATTAAAGGAGATTAATTTTTAAGAAATGGGAAGGATATTAAGATTCTTCAACATGTATAAGGCATCGGCAGCAGCTGAGCTATGTAGTTTGAGCTGAGAAGCAATTTGCATTACGTGTGTGAGGGAAGAAGGCAGCTGCTCACCTGGGCTGCCTCGCAGTCTTTATAATCAACAGACATATAAAAGATACACTGACGAGGGCGAAAATTTGCAGGGGAATTCAGAAGACAGGCTGCCCTGTCCCCTTCTTTTTGAAAAATCCAAGAATAAATCAAAGAAGGGGTGAAGAGAGAACAAGCGCACAGAGCTGTCAGCACACTGCAGTTTTGGCCGTTCAGTTTCCACACCAGGGAACCAGGGATTGGTTTCATGTGCTGACCTGACCAACGAAAATGACAGTGAAGGACAAGGACACGTAGGAGGGTTGCTAGCTGCAGAGTTAGTGGTAGCAAAGGTCTCAGAACTGGTCTGAATAAATCAGCACAATTAGACCCCAATTACAGCCTTTATGTGCTACCACAATATAAATATTTAATAAGAAGCATGGTGGCTAGAAGATCATTATTAATCTGCAGTTAGGCAGTATTAGCGAAAGCATAGCTTCTGGAGAAGACGAGCTGTTCCAAGAAGTTACACAGGAACACAAGATCCTAAATTTAGAACAAAGACACCTGGAAAATTTGGCCCTGTAACTGCACTTGCTTTGGAGGTAGCGATTCCAGCTAAGAGGCAGAAGGAACCCAGACACCGTGAAGAACAAGCCCCCAGCTGGGAGCATCTTCTCCTTTTCGCTCAGCCTCCAAAGAGACCAGGACCCTGTGGGGCGAGAGCTCCCTGGAGAGCACGGGCAAGAGAGGAGGTCCAGACCTGCGTGTATGAGGGAAGGAGCCGTGAAGGTGCTCGGAAAAGAGAGCTAGGTGGAACTTGGAAACCCTGCAAATACTTTTCATTCAAAGAGTTCTAGGGAAGATGTAGACTTTAGCCAGACTAGTATTTTTGGTTCAAGTGCCAAATGCAGCCCTCGTAAGAGCCAGCATAAGAAATACTAGGTTTTAAAGGATTTTTAAAAGGCTTTACAGAGTAAGGTAGATTCTAGCTAAAGCAACGTCCTTAAAGTGGCTAATGAACTTCTTTAAAATTATGAGACATGAGATAAAAGACAGGAAGACGTTGGAAACCGGAAGTTAAATTACAGAACCTCCTCAAAGCAGAGGGCATCAGAGGAAATCGTTCTCTGTAGTGCCAGAGATAAAAAGCACACAGAGACTAAAAAAGAGGCTTAAAAAAGCCTTTTAAGTTCCAGTCGGTATGCTTTCAGCAAGGTACATCTTTCTCACATTTCTACTGTATGTTTGTATATAAATAACATTCCTTAGTAAAAAAGGCCCACTAGAAAACATGAACTTAGAGATTAATTTATTAGAAAAAGAGCTTATAAGACATTCTGGGCCTTTAGAAGTGTAAATAGCATGGGAAAAGACCAGCCCCAACAGCCAGATGAGGGTGGCAATGTTTCCCACGTAGCAGATAATGTTCCAGTCTGACAAGAAGAGAGTCAAGACAGAAGGCACCTTCCGTGATGGGACAGCAGCAATTCAACAAACCACCGAGCACAGAAGACAGCAAGAGCTGTTGAACACAAGCACAGTGCAGCCTGCCTTCGGGGCATGCAGACGAGAGAGCATCGGGGGACACAGTACGCTGGTAGGGTGCACAGATGGTACACACAACATGTCTAGTAAAGGGATTACAAATATACAGGGGAATGTGAATGAAGGCACCCTTTGCTTTTATTTACAAAACCAGGGAAGTAGGCTGTGTATGTTGTACCTTGGCTGTCAAACAGCACCTGCTTTTGTAGGACTGTACCTCAGCCTTCGGCAGGACACCGTAGGAAACCTACTGCGCCTTCAGGGAGGCGGGAGAGGAGGTAGCTCAGATTCCCACTCTGAACCAGGCTCACCACCTGACACCCACGAGTTCCTGAAGATGCACAAGTCGTCAAGAAAGGGCAGTTTGTCTGGAGATTAAAGACAAATTGTCATAAAGCTTTAAGAAGGAAAAAAAAAAAATCTATTTATCTCTTCACTCACTTCCTCCTTCCCTCTAAATTTTGATACTCTCTCCATCGTGGCAGAAACGACGAGACACCGTACTCCAGGTTGGGAATGTTATAACCAGACATGGAGAAGCACAGTGGTCCTGTCTCCTCACCAGAGCTCTGGCTGCCACGCTGATGACCGTGGAGGCCAGACAGACTGAAAAACTGCCCGTGGAGGCAGTGGGCACCTGACAAAAAGCCACCCTGACTGACATGGCACTGTTGCAGCACCCAGTGCTCTTCTCAGCTGTCGGAAGAGGTCCTTCCTGAAAAGCTTCTCTCCTAAGGGAAGGCATGCAGGCTCTGTTTGTCACAGAGGACAGAGAAACCAGAAAGGTGAAGAAATGCATTACTGAAAACCAAGCAAATCTGTTATTACGATAACACCTGAACAGAAACACCTCCCTTTGACAGTGAGATTGTTGCCAGAACCACACATTTAAGGGCTTCTATTCCCGATTCTGTCACTGCAGCTTAATGAGACACCAATGCCAGCGCAGCAGCTTTAACTGCAACAAACACAGCGTAACCCATTTTCACCGTGGACTGAACTAAGTTGCACCTCCGTGCACGCTACCGACTGAGCTTGAGCTTTGGTGCTTCCACGACACAAGCACTTTTAGAGAAATGCTAACTCTCCAACTCTCCTTGGGTCTGTCTTTCACGGAGGCAGGCTGGGCTGTTCTGAAGTCCTCTGCAGAACATTTCATATATCTCTCTAGATGTACAGATGAACTAGAAAAGCCGTGACCCAAGACAGATTCAGTTTGAAAAAGATATTATCTATGACTCCGCAAGCACAGATCTCTTTACAGTTATGTTACAGTACTGGGGAGACACCAGGATGTGCCGTGGGGCCCTGCCCAAGTTGTGTAACCTGCCTCTATAGCTCAAGTTACACAGATGTAGGACTGGATATAAAGCAGAGACCCTATTAAAACCAGATGCTAAAGATGAATGGAACTTTTCTGAAGAAAGATATTATACAAGATGAGAATTTGTTCACTGGCTAAACTTGTCCTGAAGCTAAAAGTAGGGATGCCTGACCCATTATAGGAAGTTAAGGGTCAATAACAAATTAATGGGATCAGTGGCTCCATTAATCTTCCCGTAATGAACACCAGCTCAAACAAACCCTTCTTCCCGAAATA
This sequence comes from Theristicus caerulescens, assembly GCA_020745775.1. Taxonomy (NCBI): domain Eukaryota; kingdom Metazoa; phylum Chordata; class Aves; order Pelecaniformes; family Threskiornithidae; genus Theristicus; species Theristicus caerulescens. The sequence continues at coordinate 28,568,426 of CM036564.1, forward strand.
CTTGAAGACATTTTATATTGGCAACAAATTTACCTTATTGAACCTAAAATCATATAAAAGTGATTTAAATGTACTGAACTCAAGACATTCCCTGAAATGCAGAAGGTATTTTGAAACAGTACCACAGCAGAAAGTAGATTGATACCATTAACTTGTGCACTAACCTTCAACCCCTGGAGAGCTGAGGGAGGTCACCAGGGTAATAAATTTTGGTGTTGCCCATACAGCCTTGGGTGGACATTTGCCCGTTGCAAAAGTTACACAGCATGGCAACACACTGCAAATGGCATCATCCACTCAGAAATAGCACGCAGCTGGGACAGATGGGGATATCACAAGCAAAGCTATTCTGAGTTGACAGCCTCAGAGAAAAGGATGGATAAACAGAAATAGAAATGAAGTTTACAACAATGGAGGACTAAGATGCACTGGCAAATTATGGGACGCGACATGCCCATTTCCTGCTCTGACTTCCTTTTCTGGTTCTTAGTTACGACTCCAGCTTTTTTCTGATCTCTTTTACACAAAAGTCTGTGCAAGCAGTAATGAAACCAGGCTTAGCTGTTAGTATTGCCAAATTGAGATGGTGCTTTCATCAGGTCCAGAGAGCTAAAAAGACTGGCTAGCCCAAATTACCAGCTGCATTCCTGCCTCTCCTGATTTCAGTGATTTCTGCAGTAAGACATGATGAAATGAGATGTCTGAACAGCAATCTCGGAAGTATGTTCTGCCTGCTCATCAAGCACAGACTGGAGCCAGATTTTTAAAATATTTTATTTCCCATGGAAGCACTAAAGAGAAATAGCCAGATTCTCAGTGGGAGCTGGATATTGCCCTCACGTTAACAACTTTGGAAAAAAACTGGCCAAAAAGACCGACTTCAGGCCAAACATGATTTTTCTGGAAGCCAGGTTCCCATTATCAAGAGGTGAATATTGTCCAGGATGACAAAACGTCCTGAGCACACGTAGGAGCAACTTGGATATATTCTCAGTCTCAGAAAGACTCATCTCTGGGAAGACCTAGGGCTTCCTATGTCTTGGTAAGAAAAGGAAGCATGAATTATAGCTGGATTGTTGCTTAGGGACTGCTTTAAACTAAACCTATGTTCTCCAGAAATCAAGCACCGAGGGAATTAAACAATAAACCCAAGCAGTATTTTCTCACTTATTACTGATTTATTCCCTTGTGCTGCAGGTGGGGAAAGAAACAGAAGGAAGGGAGGGAAAGTAAGAAATCCTGGTAAGCAAATATTCCTCCACGGCTCACATGCACTCCTCACATCTGCATGACAGACAATACCAGCAGTGCAGCACGTTTGCCACAGCTGTGGTCAAGCGGTTTTAAGAACAAAAGGAGAGCACACAGATTACCTGAAAATTTGGGGTTGTGTGTTAAAAGCCTCTCTGTACTGCTCAGTCTCCTACCAGAGCACATTCCTCCAGTGGGAACCTACCACATTTTATAGCAGAAGAGGCAATTTATTTCATTGCACATGTGCTCACAACATATACTGGTGTCAGGACTTGAAAATGTTTTCCCTGGACAGCACTTGGATTCTGCGCACATCCTGACCCAGGCAAAGCCACGGAAAGCAATGCAACCGGTCCCCCCCCCTCCACTAAAAATGACACCGACTGTGGCACTGTTGTGTTGGATTTCTGGAAAGTAACAGATTTTAAACTACCTACAACATAGCGCATTGCTCATTAGCTCTGGCTAACAGCTAGAGCTCACCTGGCAGCCAGGTTTGCCTTGATGTTCTCAATCCTGTGTATTTACACCGTGAATTTACTTCCATTATCAAATCAGGAACTTGGGTGCTGAATGTAAAACTAAACCCAGTGTTCTTCCACAAAGCAGCCTGGAGGAGACTGTTGAAGGACGCTGCTACAGAAAGGGCTAGGACTATACACAGACTCATGTCCCACAGAGGACTATACGCTAACTCAAATGAGATTTTAACAAGTTTTTACTGAGAATTTCCATTTTCCATTTAAACACATTGTGAATCTATGTGCTTTGCCAGTGAAATTGCTTAAAATAGCATGAAATTGAATGCCCCCCCAACCAAATGCCACCTGACAAGACTGATAAAGTAAATGCTGATATTGAGACTAGACAAGATTAAATTCTACTATTTAGAGTGTAACAGTTTGTAATTAGGGCAGCAGTGGTCTTTGTTGAAATGTAAAATGGTTTTGTACCAAATGCATTAGAAGGATCATCAAATTCTATCACTATTTCATAGCTTCGAATAAAGATTTTATCATATACTAGGGAACTCTCTTTAATAAACACTTTACCTGATAAAATAAACCTATTAATACTGAATAACTCCCTACTCATCTGCAGATGCCATCCAATAGCAAACCCGAGATGTAGAAAAGGACAAAACTATTCAATGAAAGCTTCTGCTCAAATACAACCATTTGTTGCTAAGAAATTGCATTAAAGACTCTGGACACCAGTGGAGCTTTCTAACCGGCTGCTGCTTGTGCATTTGCTGTGTGTACTCCACAGAGCACATAAACAAATGAGACTATATTGCTATTTGCTTTGTGATCTGCATTTCACAGTGGCAACAGGACAGGCCAAGCAAAGCATTTCCTGAATAACAATTATTTACTCCCAGACAATTAAATCACTTTGGTTTAGGTCATATTTATATACAGGGTGGGAAGCAATATACTGTAACTGTTCAGGAACACAGATCCTTACAGGGTTGTTTCTGCTTTATAATAAAATAGAAACCTCTTTAACTAATACCTGTTCAAGTAATTAACCTATTATAAAGAAAAATAAGTCAATGCACCAAGGTTATGCATGTAAAAGAACTCTACTGTGTTTCTTTCATTTAAATTTCAAAGTCGATGTCAATGTTGTTTCATATCTACAAAGACAATTATTTCATGCACTGTCAGGTTACTTGCAAATCATCACAAATACACCAGGGTCTAGCAGGATACAGATTTCAAAGTGCATTGATATTCCACAGTCTTCTCTCTCTGTAGTAACTGGATGGATTGGATTCCCTAGCCTAGCTCTCAGTTATTAAACTTTTCCGTCTTCCAGATGAAGAGAGTGAATACACGATGCAGACATTTTATGTGATCCTTGGCTTTTCAAGGTTTGATCTCTAGAAACGCAGACTGTCTCTAAACTGTGTTGCTCATTTTCATACGGACTGACTTTTGCAGTCTCACAGCTCTCACGGAAGAGAGATGCTCCCGCGCAGGACTGGCACGCTACGGTAATGCGTATGGTCTTAAGAACAGCAAATTTTTATGAACCCTTACTGTTCTCCTCTTTTCATACTGTGTTGTTTCAGGCCACTGTCAGGTAACTGAAGATAAGCGTTCCCAGGTTCGTGTCAACCTTCATGCCAGTACAAACAATACTGCTTAAAATTCTGACTTTTCCAAGTTGTGTACTGAGTTTCAGTAAGAGTTTGCTATTTAGCTCCTTCTGATTCTTTTTAAAATAATTAGCCACAATAAGAACCCTTGGGGTGCTCAAGAGATGTCCTTTGGAGCTTGGACTTCTAGAAATTGAAGTTGCTTCGCAACTCAATTTCAAGAACAAGATACATCTTATAAGGGTTAAACACACCTCTTCTGTTATGCAGTGTTGTTCCATACATTAAGACTACTTTCTGTTTTGTACAAAGAAAGTGATAGATGCTCTTTTTGTTCAGAGTGAAGATTTTATATATCCCTATCACAAAGAATTTTGATGCTCAATCCTTTGTTTAAATTGAATCCTCGTTAGATCACCCTAAACAATTATCCCTCTTGCTGTTACTTTCAAGCTCTAAATACAGTTACAGTGTGTCTCATAAATTGCTTTGTAGTCAAGTTACACCTATCTAGCTTTTCAATGTCTATTCCCCTAAGTCACTCCCACACCATCTTTAATCATCACTGCTGCCTCTCTGCATGGGGTTTTCACTATGAACCTATAAACAGATACAGATACCAAAGACATTTTGTGTTGTCTCGTGATGTGCAACAATCGAGCTTACTTATTGGGACCCAATACTGAAAAAGACCCATCAAGATTGTTTACAAGCCATATGACTGGACCACTACGGATAGCTCTGGTATACAAGAACAAACATCTCGTGTTGGTGAGCAGAATGGGAGCACACTGACAGCCAAACTCTGAAATAAGGGATTCCAGGGAAGCCATAAGCCTGAATGAACATCATGGTTTTGGTACAGAGTTATGATTCTGGCCATTTTTCTATTCCCCAGGCAACAGTATGCACCTGCTGTCTTCAACGCAATGTACTCATTGCATAAGCAATTGCTGTATTTGTTTCCTATTCTCCTAGTGATCATCTTTAAAGATAAGCTTTCTAACTCAAACACCACAGCAAGGATACTGTTACAGGCAAGAGCTTGACACATGCACGTAAAACCTGCTGCAAAACGCCATGCCACACCTTCCTGAAGCAACAACGCAGCACACGCTTCTCCCCTCTGATGCACGAGTTTCATTCACAAAGATAACTCCTGGACAGAACGACGTTCAGAGGCTGACTTCGGCTTATGGTTGCCGCAGATCAGATCCTACCGGGCAACCTTTAGAAATGTGAGCAAAAGAGAGCTCTCCCCGGAGCCCTGCATACAATCCCACATGCCAACAGCTGCCCCTTGCCACAAGCAGATGGAGTGGGAGCGTGCACATCACAACGAATTGCAGAGCAAAATCCTGCTATCTGATGATCCTTTGCCATGCAACCCTTCTCCCTTCCAGAAAGCCAGAACAACGAGCAAAGAAGCCTCCAGACAGTTCACACCGAGCCTCGTTTCAGTCTAGAGAGAGCCCTTCCTCCAGCGCTGCTTTCTCTTAACAGGCAGACAACTCCCAAAATTCAACAGTAGGAAACACTTTACCTTTAACAAGCTCCAGCCACTCTAACCAGATTGTCAATAAACAGAGCATATTGCACAGATGGACTAATAACGCAACCCTAATTCAATTGCCTACAACCATCTTCTGTGCACACTCTATTAAAAGCAGCCACTCGGCTTGCAGCAGCTTAGAAACGAGGACAGGGTCCCCTTCTGAAGGAGAGAAGGGAAGAGCATTGACTTTGATTAGCTAGCAGCTGTGAGCCACATCCCTCAGCAGCACACCTACAAGTTGCCTGCAACCTTACGCCTGCGTGTCGTGGCTTGCAGCCACCTCAGTGGTGAAAGCAGCTTGCTCTTATCCTTGGCTAACCTTTCAGCCATGCGGCTTTTAAGTGACTCACCTACCTGAAACAGAAGTCCAATGGCCGCAGCCACCGTCCTGCACCAATATTTGCATCTGAAGAGAATAATTCAAGAGCAAACACTCAAACCCTGTTAACCTACGTTCTTCTCCTTGCCCTGTTGTCCAAGTAGCCCACACAGAAGAATAAGGGCTCCCAAAGGAGGGGGGAATGCTGGCATTATGGTCAGGTCACGGTGTGACTCTTCGGATTTTAGCTTACATTCAACTTCTAGATTGATTTCCCTATGCTTTGTTTCTCTCAACACTAACTAGGCAGCGGTACAAGCAAGGTTTGGGTATGGGAAAGAGGAATAGGAACGAAAATCCGCTAGTATTATTTTCAAAGTTTGCTCTACCTCTTTTAAAGTCAGACTGCCAGAAGCCATGGGCTGATGCATAGCTAGGGATTATCTTTTGCAGGCAGTACCTTTGAAGTGCACAAGATTCAAATCAGTTGCAAATAGGGGACCTGAGGCCCATCCACAGCCATGCTGCTCGGGGCCAGGAAAGTCCAAAGAGCTGGCTCATGCTTCCATCTGCACTCCAGACCGAAGGGATGTAAAGCGGGCCACGCAGAGCCTGGCTCACTTTCCATATGCCATTTCCCTGTCTGTCCTGGTTTCAAGGTGGGAGCTACATGGTATCTGATACCAAGCACTGGGACTGCAGCACACGTGCACAGTGAGGACTGATTAGAAAAAGAATTTTAGAAGAGCTTTTCATGTCATTTGCTGTTCGTGTTTCCTGCCTTGCTGTGAGAGCACCCCAGAGTCTCCACGCTCCTTCACAGAGGAATGTATTTATGCAGAACCATGACAATTCCTACTTTTCCCATAATCTCCTTTCACTAACTGTCAAGTGGGCAACCCAGTCTGCCCCCTTTGAGCATCCTTTCCTCCCCTCTCTGCTCCTGGATGGTATTAGTATGCCTGAGAGAACCCGTAGCTGCCGAGAACCCCTTTGAAGTTAATGTGACCGGACGGCCCATTGTGGCCAGCTGTGATTGATTCACTCCGTGCTCATGGCCGAAAGCTCCCTCTAGCCCATGGCTTAGTGGGATTAGCCACCTCTTTGCTACTCTCCCTACCTCATTTTTAATATATAATTTACTTTAGCATTACCCTGGGGCAAAACCTACTGGATGTTGCCATGGATGTCATCCCGGGTAAGGGCTTGGATTTTTGCCGCAGCTGTCTTCTCCTCTGACATCTCGACAAGCTGCTGGACAGAACTACTTGAGAACTTGCAGCAGTGTTTGCACTTCCAAGAGCTCTTTTACAACAGCTACCCACGGGAGAAAAGGCCAGTGGATGAGTAACGAAGCAAGAAGAGATTTTTATGTTAATACAGCCGTGTCCATGTGCTTCTTAAGCAGTATGTTCAGAAAAAGAGGCTGTGCATTTATAACCAGCTCTTTTGAGAAAGCAGCTGCAATAGCAATGGAAAACTCAATTTAGTCAAAGAACACATTGTGATGAATAATAAAAAATTAGTTGAATCCAGTGCCTGTGATAGTGACGAGCTCAATAAGCCTAGCTAGAACTAAGCATAACATACATAGAGAGGCTGCCTTAAGTCCTGCCAGTCCCTTCCGAAGGGGGGACTGAATACTAAATACCTTGTTTTAAAGGATTAGGGCTCTCTAGATACCACCCCACTGCTGACCTGGCCTGAATTCTTACTCCCCTTTTTAGCATAGAAAACAGGGAAAAGTATAATTTCAAAACAGCTAGCATGGAGGGAGAAAGCATTTGACATGTTCTAGGCAGAGTTTTCCCAACTCGTTTCAGCTTTGACCCATGTAAAATCTGAGATCCAGTGCAGTAATTCATTGCAGTACTTATGGACCTCAAACTGGTTAAAAATGAGCCAAGATAGAGATGTCTGACAGACAGGAATTTAGCTGACTGATCTTGCATGCAGATAATGAGCTAAGAAAAAAAATATTGTTGCAAAAAAGAAAAATGTCTATCAAAGTCCAAGTATGCTAATTATCAAGAATTTAATGGAAACTCACTTCCTGACAAATTGCATGTTAAGAAATGAGACAGACAGCTGAATATTTTAATACCAGATCTCCCTAGGGGGAAAAAAATAGAAAAAAAAAAGGAAAAGATTGTTTTCCTCATCAAAAAATAAAAGTCTCATTGGAAAAGTTAGCTCTTGGGAAATAAGGCAGTGTAGCTGTTCATCTCAAGAATGGGTGGTGATGCTTCTAACAGAGACCTGCAGCCAGGTCCATCCTCCTGTAATATCCTAATTAAAGAGCTGTCATTCATGCAAGGGAGACAGAACGGTCGAAGAGATAACCAATAACATGACAAGCTAGCTAGGCCAGCTGACAAATACTCCAATGAGTCAAGTCTAAGCGAAAAGTGGAAGCCTGAACACTAGTAAAGTCATCAGAGAGAGCTAACTTCTCCCTGCTCCATGATGTGTGTTGACAGTGCAGGCTACTCTGACTTAACTGACTGCCAGAGAACATGCTGAGACTAGCTTTCCTTTTATTCATTTTTTCTATTGCTACGCAAAGTGCTAAATAAAGGGCATTCGGTTCTGTCCAGACAGTCCTGGACGGGTTCTTTGGAAAGCGTGAGTGATCAGGCTTCTGCACTCACAGCCACAGATCACCTTGGAGCTCTGCAAGAAGAGCAAGCAGCCAGATGAAAATCACATTGCTCAAGGAATTAGCTGTCGTCATAACAATCTTTCTGAATACTGTAACAGTCGGCTAAGTCTGCAAAGCTTTTCAAAGCTACAGTCAGAAAAGGCTCACTAAGTTTTAAACAGAGCTTAATTTAGAAAGAAAGGAATAAAAAAAATGACCCTCATTTGCTAAATTATTGTTTGGTCATTGCAAAGTTTCAAGATTCGTAAACATACAGTATTACAGACTCACCAGGTACTGTGGTTTGGGCAGCTATTCAGTAACTATCGAGTTCTTCTTTGTGGGTGGTGGTGATCAGTGGGAAAAGCAAAGTAAGGTAACACAAATCTGGTAATCTTCTTTCACTGGAAAGTGAAATCAATCAAATTACCTCATGTTGGATAAGAAGACATATACAAGAAGCTATTCCAGTTTGGTGGGCACAGATGATCTTGATCATTAATCGGAGCCCTCGGTTTGAGTCTAAAGTTGCTCCCCAGCCTTCGCTTGCCTGTACCCGGCCTGCAGCTGTGGCAAGAAGCAGGAAAGATGCTCCAGCAGCAGGAAAAAACATAATTTGCATTAAAGGAAAAAACTCAAACACTAGTAGCTCTCCCCACCCTATCACTGGCCAAAGGCTTTCCTAAAAGCTCGATGAGACTACCAATGCAGGTAAAGGGCAGATCCCAGAACAGCACTTGTGTCAGAAGCCTTGTGGGGAACAGCAAGCTTTACAAGAAGCATCGGGCAACATCTAGAAATCTTAGACTGACAAACAACTTTCATCCCTAACTGTTACCCCCTCCCACAAAATACAATTCGCTAGAAGGAACAGTAACCCTGTAACAACCAGCGTTAACTTTCTGTTCAGTTGGGCAGCTTTAAACTAGCTGTTAACGATTCACTTCCATATGTAAGGATGAGACCACCCTGGGCTTCGTGATATTTAGACAACTAAATGGAGTTTTTGGTCTGAGACCTAAGAGCGGGGTTGAACAAGGTGGCCGTGAACGTGGGGGATTAAAGTGCTAATGTCCTCAGAAGCAGCTGTCCTGGGATAAGGCACCAGAGAGAGGGAAAACACCACCAGCAACTAAGACAGACGCATTAAGATGAGTAATCTAAAGTCTTAGTCACAAACATCTGCAGCTGGCTCCCAGAATTAAACAGAGGATTTAATTGGCACTATAGAAGCAACTGCCTTAATTCTTACTTTCAAGGACAGTGATAAACCTTTGATTTCCCAAATAGCAAGGATATTAAACAGAATATCTCACTGCCTTTAAATGGGAGCCAGGACTGTGACTGCAGAATAACTGAAGTCCCATACCTGCTCAGGAAACAGGAAAACCTCCTGTTCTAGAACTGCTCGCTCCTTCCTCCAAGCTCAGGCAGACTCCATTTTCTCACTGCTTATCAATTACCTTTAGCCTGTACTCACATAATCCACTCCTCTTCTAATCCTGCCCTGCTACGCTGGCTGCCAGCAATCCTTTTTGCAGGAGGTCAGTCTTGGGGCTGAGCTGGGATCACACTGTGGGGTGCCGACAATTTCCACTGTAGCTGAACTGCTGGGACATGTATGGTGGGGAGGTACAAAACGGGGTTGTTTTTCTCTTCCTAAGGCTGCAGCAAATCTTTGGGACATCAGTACTTTCTGTGACTTATGCTAACAGTACTGGAGTAACTAAGAATTTACTATTAAAAAAAAAAAAAACCCAAAACACAAATGTAATGGCCTTCTAAAGACATTCAAATAACAAAATCTGAACAGCACTGAATGTCAGTGCTTGGAAAAAAAAAAGCAATTTATAAACCCTAAATTCCAGTGGTCTCTGACGTGCAAGGGAACAGACATAACACCATTACACAAACATTTAAGAAAGGAAGCAAAGATGAGAGAATCCAGCTGAAACTGCAGAGATGCATGCTGTCAGAACCGCACGCACTGAAATCCAACCAGAGCGCCAAGTTTTGACAGCTCCGCTTCTTTGAAAAGAGACTTGAATGTCTGAGAGGACCTCAGGATCCAACCAGATTTAGGATGGTGATTCAGATGGAGAGGCAGGAGGAATCCCGAATAGTAACACTGGAGTTCTGGCAATATCCTTAAATCTGAAGCCACGGTTACATATCCCTCTCCAGTACCAAAGCTCCTGTTGGTAGAAGAGTGCTGAAAAGCTAAAACTGTATCTACTACATTCAGGCGCTTTGCAACATCAATGTGGCACTGATGGTATTTCAGTCCCTTCCATCACAGCCCAGCCTTAATGTATTTAACCATGGAGAGAAACAAGTTTTCTAACAATTACTGAAAATATAAACAAGGCAGAGAGTTTAAAAAAAAAAAAAAAGAAAAAGAGCGAGGAAGCATGGCCAGATTTCAAAGGTCAGGTTAGAGATTTTATTAACAAGTTCTTCATCAACACACAACAATGCCTCTTTCTCAGGGCGGCAGAGATGGTGACACATGTGAGGGGACACACAAATCTCATTTTGGATCAGAGGTGAAGACAACTCCCCGCTCAAAATCTTGTTAATTTGCAAAGTTTCCGGAAAGACCAATATTTCAAGAGACCACAGTTTCCCTTGCAGTTCCCAGCATTACCCTCAGACAGCTAAAGAGCCTCTTGGTTCTTCCAGGGGCCCTCCGAATGCCAACATCAGCCTGCTCCCACAGCCCCTCCTCCTCTTCGAGTGATTTTGAAGGAGTCTCTGCCTTGGAAACGAGAGTCTGGAAAGAAAGAGCTGGCTCTAAATGTTGCACACACTTGTGTGTGTGCCTGCCTTCCTAGGAAAGGCTTTAGCTAGGGGGCAGGACAGTCTTGCGGTCAGTGGAGATTTGCAGGAGTATGCAACACAGACCTGTGTGTCATTATCTACAGCTGAAATTGATGTGTTGCCTGGTAATATTGTGCTGGACTGGATCACAGATGCATTCAAGTGGCAGAGTGGAGGCTTAGGTAAACAAGACGATAGGTGCTCTTTCAGTAAGTAAACCTCCCAGAGCTCACCAGAAGGTAGGCTATGCTCTAGCCAGAGAAACAGATGGCTTCTTGCCACCCAAATATTCTCCTCTTCATCCCCAGTGCGATCTCTGTGTCTCCACAGGCCACACACATGTCAGAATGAACCTTCTGCCTTTTTAGTAGCCAGGAAAGATGGTTTTGCTTTCATCTTCCAGCACAAATTCCAAAGGGAGACAGGCAAAAGGGAGGTGTGGGGAGAGACAATATTTTGACAGTGTGCAATAATAAAAAAAATGTCAGAAGCCACAGACAGAGGAGCAAAGAGCCTCCCTGCTTCCCCTGCACGATGATAGGGGAAAGGGAATGGATGACGGGTCAGGCAGCAGGCAGGCTGCATGCAGAACAGGCAGTGCACAGCCGTGTTCCGCTGGGGCCGCCAAGGTTTGATGAGTACGCATGCAGCTGCTACAGCAGACCCATGCTTTTCCTGAATTCTTAGCTAGCACAGATGAGGACAGTTGCACTTTTTTTGGTGTTACTGTAAAGGGTAGTAATCTAGCTTTAAATTACCTATGCTGTGACCGTTACTTCATTTAGGCCAGCTGACTGATGTTCTAGAGAAAGCAATCCCACTGCCTCCCTCACAAAGTGGGTCATTAATTAAGGATCTTCCACTCTCCGGACTGTACCTGCTAAGTAGACAAGTGATTTTGCTGCAGGGCAATATTCAGCACAGTGACCCACTAAACCTACTTAGCCAGAACAGACTAAGTAGCAGTTGGAATTTACAAATGGAGCAAGACCTCCAAGGACTTTGGGGGTGACAGAGGAAAATCCTAGCGTCTGTCAACTGAGATCCACTGCTCCATTTATGTTTCACAGCTGCCCAGTAACTTCTATGAAATAGCACAGAAAATATGAAATAGCAGTTGGGAGATCCAGTCCAGATCTCAGGAGATGGCATCCACATCTCATTACACTCTGCCTCATGTGGTCATTCTACACTCTCTTACCTGTAGCTGACATTTCAGCAGAAAGGCCAAGGATGAAACTGGCCTACTCTTCCTCCCACTTAAGGAAACCCTTCGCTATGCAGGGAAGGCAGAAGAGCGTGGGGCTGGCACAAGTACATGCACCTGCTGGGTGCACTGCTCCTATCTGTGCTGCACCACTACATTTTTGGCAGGTCGGTTCCTTCTCTCTCAAAACACCCTTGTGCCGCTTTGGAAAGACGAGATGGAAAGAAGCTTTTAGGACTGGCAAGGGATCATGTGAGGGTTAGTTATCGCACCAGGGATTGCTCATTCATTCTTAACCCAGTTAACCAGCAGCTCTTTGGAAGCATCTCTCAACCGCCCCAACACATCCTTCCTCCCAAATGTGCCGTCCCTTGAGCCCTCCCCCTTTTCCTGCCTCCCACTCTACTTCTGTGAGCATTATCACTATTCTCCTCTCCAGTCCTTGTGACCTTAAACTTCACTAACTCTTCTCCTCTTCTTCCACTCCATATTCATACTGTTACCAGCCCTTTTCTTTTTCCTGATGGAAACAGTGTCCCAGCCAGAGCCTTCTGTCACAATAAACGCTGTTTTCTGAAGCCCCGTGGGAAAGATGGGATCATTACATGCCAGGACACGTGCTCAGTCCATCGTTATGCAAGTCAGTGCTGGAGCCATTTTGTTTCAATTTGCTTCTCTTCAGGGCCCAAGGATCTGCTCAGTCATTATACTAAATGAGGTGGTTTCCCAGCTTGGAAGTGCATTTTTAAAAATCTTACTCTGCTTAATGATTCTTTTTGTTAATTTTAAATAGATTTTTAGAATCATTCTTTCTGCTGGTAAAGGACCCATAGCAGTGGAAACTGTGTTTGGAGCTTCTGCTCCATGTAATGCATTCTTAATGACTCGAATATTTATCTGGAGGAACTTCTCTCGCTATAGGTGAAATATATTTCATGCTCTTGATTAACACAGAACTTCACTCAGCACAGGAACTGTGCAAACTTTTCCTTACAGGGAGCAAGGAATTAGAGACATTGTGTAGAGCACCAGAATGCCTGCAATTCAAACTCATACTGACACAACTTTGCAACAGGTATTGCAGGTGACAAGTCTATTGCTCAGGATCTGGCTGTGAGGGAAATACCACCTCAGAGATCACTTCTTAAAGGTCGCCAGCTGCGAGTCTGTTCAGTCTGCTGATGTGCACTAATAGGGCACAGGTGTCCAGGGAGCATCAGGCTGCCAACGCAGGCCAAACGCCTCCCCCCCACTTGGCTCCTTCCAGAAGGAGGTCATATATATGCGCCAGCACATGTCCTTCCTTCAGCAACAGCAGGGATCGTTCTGCGCTGTTTCAATAGATCCTCCTGCTGTTCAGCCAGCCCTCACAGAGGCCACGGGCCAGGGAGATGTGCTGGCACAACCACAACTCAGCACACGAGAGCCCAAACGGCCTCAAAGGAGCCGCTTCCTCAGACCTGCTTTTTAGGATGAAGCTGGGTTAATAGGAAAGCTAATAAATTGCAGGAGCAATGGAGCTTCCTTCATGTTACGTGACGTTACTCAGATCTCCTCAGAAGAGCTTGTGCTGTACGCTCCATTCTACAGGGACAAGCCACAGACTGCAGGACGCTCATTGCTGTGACGCTAATTGTGGCACATACAGAAGGCAGCATTGGAGACACTCTCCTCTTTGCTAACAGGGTTGAATGTTATTAATAGTTCAGTCATATAAAAAATGGATTTTGAACTGGCGAAAGATGCAGGAAGACACTCCACATATTGAGGTGTTTCTGTCACGAGTATCTTAATTTTTCTTCTCTGCTTCCTTGTTGTATTCACTTGATAGGTTTAATCTTCAAACACAGACAAGCTCTTTGGACCTGAAACTGTGTCTTGTCATGAGTGCGCAAAGCACACACCACAACAGGCTCCTGAATGTCTTGGAGCCTCCAGGTTCTACCCGATACAAGCAATAAAGTCACAAAAATTGGACAAATCCGAAATAGTATCACGCCCAGTCAGTATCTAGCATACATCCAGAACAAAAAGACCTCAGCTCCGAGATATTCCCCTATTCCACCACAACCAAACATGCGTAGGCTCCATGGGGGGATGAAAAGTTGGGAACTCCATGGGAATTGATACATGACAAATGCTTAAGAGCCCAGGAAATGCTGAAATCAAAGTGAAGTAGCGAGTACAAGGGAGGGGACTACTGAGTGACACTCAAATTGCATGCTACAGACACAATATTCAATTAATATGCAATATTATTTAAACAGTAGATTCAGCGAATATTTGTCACCAATGAATAACCATATGTTCAAATGAAACAGCAAAAAATATTTGTACCCCTTCAGATTTCAATGGGAGGCCTGTAGGGCAGTAATTCTCTCTTGGCCGGCTAATTTAGTGCTTGGACTAACAAGTGTTCAGCTAACTTTTCAAGGTCGGTATCTCCTACAAGCACTGTCTGTTTTACATATGAAACTGGAGTAACAGTTCAAATTATTTACTCCTCCTTTCAAAGGGGACTGCATTTTAAAAAGGGTTGAAGTACAGGAGTGCACCAAGGAGCACTGCGACAAGCTACCTTGTTGAAACTGCATGGCTGACAATATTCCTGGGGAGTTTTCTCCACTTCAGAGCAGAACATACAATTTGTACCCCAAAACTATGCCATATAAGGCTGGATTTCCTATTGATTGCTTCTGATAGCACTGCTAAGCACAGGAGCTAAGCTGCAATAGTTGGTTAATTTTATTAAGCTTGGGTACTGAAAAGCCCTGAAGACATCTAAAGTGGACTTTAATATTTTTGTTTAACAATTTGCATCCCTTACTGTCTCTCTTAATGTGTTTGTGCCTGTTTAATCTTCTGTAAACTCTTATCTCTGTCCTTCTGATGTATACACAGTACATTTGAGGAGGGCAGCAAACAGAAATGGGAATTCTTGGTAAACAAAATTCGACACATCCCTTGAAGGAAACATGTTTATTGCCCACGCTGTGCTCTGAGAGCAACACGCTATATTGTGCAAGCGGGGGTTCACAGTGCAGACACCAAGCCAGACTACAGCAGAAGCCCCACATTAAAGTCTGCCTCAGGCAACCATTTATTATTGCATGAGACACCTCTGAAAAATACTGATGCAAAAGATGTTAACAGTTTTGCCACACGTTCGGTTTTTCAAAGTCAATTCCATTGTCTAAGCAAAACCGGGCACGTTTCTGGCTGTTGTCGTATGAATTTTCACTTCATAGAGTAAGGGGAAAGAAAATAATTTTGTTACTTTGACGAAGACGCCTTGCACGTTTTGACAAACTCAAGTCCCTCCAGGGTGCTTACTGGCCATGAAGCTCTTTCATATCTCATTCATTATCGGAGAGAGACAGGAAAATACTTCCTCATTTCTCTTGCGTGTGAGTAAATTAGTGAAAACCACAGAGACTCAGTTTCATTAAAAGTGATGGAGTGAGACTGGCTGCAGCCACTGCACAGCGGGGACCGGGCTGAGCTGACTCAGTGCAGTCTGCCCGGTAAATGCAGGAAAAAAGATTAGCTGGAAATTTCTCTATTGAAGCACTAACTGCTTACTGCAGCCAAATGCCAAGACAGCTTGATGCTGTAAAACCTGAACTCTGAGCCCTCAACTCAAAAGCTAGTTGAACATCTCGTGTTCCTCAGCTCCATCAGTCCATAGATTTTACATGTCCATATGCTAGACCCGTGTTTCCCTGCTAGTTTAAAACCAGTGCTATTACCATCACCAACTGTTATAGCTTCTACCAAGTGACAGCCAATGGGTAATATTTCTGAAGAATCTTTCCTCACAAGTTTGCCAGGGGAAGAAAAAGCCCTCAAAGCCCCAAACCCTGGGATTAACTTCAAGCCCAGCTGTCTCGTATTACAAAGCAAGGAAACTCTTGAGATGCAAGGGAAGCAGGAGAAGCCATTTGAACACCAGCTGAGTCAAACCTCTATCATCCCGCTGAAAACTTGTTTAAAAACTTCTGTTTTTCCCCAAGATACTCATCGTTGCTGTGTAGCCCCATGATCAACAGCATCACAAGAAACAAGAGTGAAGATGCTGATGGCAGATGACATTCCTGCCTGTGTGCTGCCTGGGCTTGCCTGAACAGAGTGGCAGGAGTGCCGCTGCCTGCTCAGGTTTTGTGTACATCATGGTCCAACTGGTGGCTTTACTGGTGATGCTCACAAGAGTGGGATAATGCAGGTGGCTAGCATGAGATAAAACCTTACGTTACAATTATATGTGAATGCCCCGAAATCCACACGGAGAAGAATCAGAGTGAACTGTGGATTAGAGCAGCAGCCTTTAATTTCAGAAGTAGAGCAGCAAAGGAGGAGGAGTAATTGGGATCACACTACTCTACACCATAATGTCTTCATGCCAGCAGACAGCATGACGCATACCAGCCTCGTCACAACGTTCAGCCCTCAAGTCAGGCTCTAAGCTCTCTGCTGGCATTAACTGATTATCTGGCAGTACGTTCAAGAGAAGCCTAGAACTGGCAATAGGGGGACTGCTGTGGTCTGCGACTTAAACATACCCTGATTTCTAAATGTGGCATGCTACCTACCTGTGTTATGTTTGACTCAGTCTACTGCTCCAAGTCCCTCCATTTTATACCTTTTTCTTCCTAGCCCCTGCTGACCTCAAAGATGGCAAAAGAAACACCTCTAATCAAAATCAAGCCATTGGCAAGTTATTTATTAAAGTGTTAAGTCCTAATTCTCGTGATGAGTTTAAAAAAATCCATGTGGCTCAGCTTGCCATAAGATCCCCAACCAGGTGGCATAACCCTGTTTGGATGACTTAACACAACTAACTTCTAGCTCTACTTAGCTCAAATTTCCAGAAAATCTGTGTTCCTACTGAGTGTGATAATATACTGCACATGCTCCTTTTCCAATGTTTTGTCTCAGAGAAGGCTCTCATCCTTTTGTAAGCTATTCTCTGGTGAACACTATCACCCCATAAAGCTCACATCTTACAGACTCAGGAGCCATGGGCATTTCACAAATTACCGGATCAGCTATGTGAAAATGTGAAATTTTGGGACATCCAGCATACAACCCACCCATCTAGGTCCTGTTACCAGGGTATCCAGATACCTGGGTCATACATATCATTTTGCTGCACTCACACCTGCGGGAAGGAGGAAATAACGTGCATGCTGAGCTGTGTGCTAGTGCCATCCTTAGAAGAACACAAGGAATGGAAACACCGTCAGAGGAGAACAACGCAGGCACATGGTGATCACCTTGTCTTTTTACACAACTCAGCAAATCAGACAGCTAGCCTCTGAGGTGGAAGGGTAAGAAAATATAACCTGAAGTGTCTTGCTGCTACTGGACATCGCAAGGGAGAAGGCAGTACCTTTTTCCATCTATGAGGGAATTATGAACATTTTTCTCACTGAAAACTGTAGCAGGCACAATGTTCCTGGTGAAAATAATTCAAACCACCCCTTCTCCAAGATGACTGATAAGACAACAGTACACTGCAGTTGACATGCAAGTGGGTTGGGATAGGATGGGGAGGGGAGAGAAGAACAGCTGCTCTCTGACAAGATGCCTGATGTAGGCTGCCAACAAAACAACGCCAACTGCAGATAAGTCATCTCAAACTACCAGATACCCAAAGCCACGAAGACTAAAAAAGCTTATTTGCAGGTGGGAAGACAGAACAGAGCATGATGTGGAAGGTATGATGCTGTCCACAATGTGTCCATGACTATACCTTCGGGCCATGCAATGCCGTGCAACTCCCAGAGACACTACACATCCTACTATGAAATACATTACTTTGAGCTGCACAACCCCAAAACCGCCTTTATTTCACAGCCCATTGCCAGTGTTCTTCAGTGTAGAGAGTTAGTCCATGTGAGTTATTCCCTCATCAGTACCCAGGAGGTATAGAGGCTACACTTATATTTCATGTTTGGGAAGAAATACTAATACTACGCCGAAACGCAACCCTTCACCATTAGCAAAAGTAGTTTGGTCGAATAGTGTTGTCACAGAACAGCTGCTATGTTCCTCTTGAGAGGCAGCTATACTTCAGCAGCGGGAAACTTGGCTCCCACATTAGCCAGCAAGACTGTGGCCTTGCTCCAAAGTGTGGTGGTGTCCTTCTGAGGCAGGTCTAGGGCAATGTGGAGCTGTTCTGGTGATTCAGGGCAAGGTCCCCAAGGGAAAAAGCATGTATTTCTGGCCGAAGTATGACTAATGCCCTCCCCTCGGAGCTTGCTGACAAACAGAAATGGGCGTGCAGAGCTGGGGCCACAGCTTTCCCTTTGCTCAAGAAGCTCACTTCTGCACTACAGAAAGATAGCAATATTTCTTGGAGGGAAGCAATGGGTCTGACTGACCCTGCCTCTCTACAAATCAAATATGAAGCAGGAAGGGAGACTGGAAAGAGGGGGAAATGAGAGCAACGTTTGAAACTTTCAGGCAGTTCTTTACATGAAAGAGATGGTAAAAGATGGGGTTTTCCCCTTTTTGCTCCTGTTACAAAGAAAGAAAAAAACCCCAAACCTGTTTTGAAGCAGTTGGATTCAGTGACTGTACCGCACCTCCAGTAAAATCCACCAGGAGTATGGTGATGGCAAAGGGCTCTGATCCACTATTGGAAAGCTACTATTTAACCACTAACAAGGAGTCAGCTTTTCATTTCCTTGCTTTTGCAGGCTTGTGTTAGATGCATGTGTAGCGTCCTTCTGCTTCACAAGTAAGGTCTGTACTTGAAACTTCTGCTTTATTTACTTATTTGAAGTGTTTAGCCTCTGAGAAAGCCTTCATGCGCCATACAGACCAAACATTTCATCTTTCTTTGTTATAGCAGAACATTTAACAGAGAAGCATAGTGTGTGAAGGAGGAAATCTTGTGTTTGCCAATTCATACAATTGACCCATTCAATCTTGTCTGTTTCCAGCCCTCCAGCACTTAGGCTTATATACAATGTGCACAAACAAAAGATGATCCTAAATCCAGCATAAAAAAAACTATCTATACTGTGGCCAATTTACTCAAGATGCACTTCTGAGGGATCCTCACAGACATGGGCAATGTATCTTTTTAAATTCTCTGGTCAATAATGAAAACCAGGACTGCTAAGAAATACATAATTCAGCCTTAACCCAAACTCAGTGACTTTATATTAAACTTTTATAAACAAAAAAGTCAAACAACAATTGTAAAGAAACATTTGAGAACAAAAAAACTAAATCTATGTGTAATCTGTCCCACTAGTCACCTTCTTTCAGAAGGGAAAAAATACACCCCAATTAAAACTCCTTTCAGCATACAACTGTAACCATGGCACTGCTACCATAAGGCATTTGGTTGCAGCAAGCTCCCCAGCTGCTGGCTCCTTCTGCATCAACTGGGATGCAGGGAGTTTCCCCTCAGTCATTTGAATTGGATCACACGCTGGCACGGTCAGGGTTAAATCCAAATATTTTTCTGATTCCAGCTATTTGTTTTCACCACCGCTTCAATACTTTCATTCTAAGAACTGAAAATATAAATTCAGTTCTGGAAGAGCAGAAGCACGGAGTATCTGCAATGCAGACTCAGGCAGACTTCAGATGGGGGTAGACGACCACGAAGGGATGCAGTCTCCAATTTAACAAGCCAAGCCATTTCACTGTGAGCAGTGAAGGCAGAACAGAGCAGTCACTGTATGACCAAGACTATACAAGATTGCTTTATTCCTGTTTGTGTTGAGGTAGTCGCTTGTTTAAAACCACTGCCTCAAATATTTCAAAAGCCCAGTGACCTCACCTAGCCAGTTGGAGTCAGTCTGTGGAAAACTCATTCACAACTCTCCTGACAGTCCTCCAAACACGAACCATGCTGGGATGAAGAAAGGGAACAGTCATCCTTCCTCCCCCTTTTCTGCACCTGATTCTGCTCCCCGTTATTTCATATCAATACCTTTTCAATCTCAGTCGCTCCTCCTCTGCAAGAATCTTTGTGCTGATGCACAAAGCATAATGAATGCCAATTCAGAAGTACAGCGGCAAAGCCACTAACTTCCCATCTGCAGGATCCAGACAACATCAGCTACTGTCTACCTGTTTGCGCACTGGCTTCCTTGCAGTGGCTTGTTTACAATCCCTCCTCAAGTGCCAGTGAGCCAAAGAAAACGTCTTTTAACGTAGTTCTGCTGTGGCTGACACAATTCTTATTCACATTTACTTTTCTGTTACGGCTGAGATGAAGCATGGTGTTGTCATCAGCGCTCAAAGACACACAAACTGACCCTGAGAGGCTTTCACATGAGCCTCACCCAGTGTCTTGGGGCCATAAACAAACTCGCACTGAAGTAAAAGTTGCAAGAATTAGAACCGGTTCTTTCTGTTCAAGCTCATACAGACATTTTCCAATCAAAATATCTAAAACCAACATGTACTTGTGTAGTGAAGGCCTTATCTAACGTTCTAAGGGGTGAAAATCCCTCTCTAGACATTCTTATTTCAGCATAAGGGTAATTTTTTATTTGACCTGAATTAAGTATTTAAAATGTGCCTTCATATATGAATAAAAAGGAAGAGAGCTGAGGGATAAAGAACTGACCACATGCAAGAAGCTGCAGAGAAGACGGATGGGGACAACCAATTTGGACAACATGGTAGGCACACTAAGATAAATAATACCTCCCATTGCTATGCAGGAATGTCCCTGGCTATGCTAGGAACAGCGATGCAGAAACATGCACATACGCATTTACTCTCCACAGCTGGGACACAATGACAATGGGTTCAGAATAAAGTAGTAGGAAACCCGGAAAGCTCTGTCCTGGCTCAGATAATTTTTTAAGAGAAAGAGACCAGGGCATGAACAGTTATGCCCAGTGGTTAAGATCAATGTCTGCAACTGGATGCAGAACAAGGACAGGAACTGAACTAGAAAGCGAGGTTAGAAGTCAGAACATAAGCTGAGGGACAGGAGAAGATTTAGAACAATAGCCAGAAGCTCAGCTGTTAAGCTGAGGAGCCGCTGTAAATTCAGCCTTCATTAATCATGGAAACCAATCACCCAAGGTGCCCATCCACAGCTCCCACTAGCTAGCTTATCTTGTAACTGCTTCAAGTCTCAGCTGAGGGACAACTAGTTTTAAGGCCAGTGACCTTTGTCATTGTTCAAAAGGCAAAAATAATTCACTTATTGTGAGAGGAAGGAAGGGGAGTGGTTTTGATAGGCATGTTACACTTGGCTTTATAAGAAACTCATTGCAGTTTTTTGATCCTGTTTATTTTTCTGTTAGGTGATGGCTACAGATGCCAATCTTCCAATCCTCTAGAGAGTGGGTGCAGCTAGGAAAGAACATCATGTTATTTGATTTACCAGAGCACTCTACATAGGCAATTAATGGGTAACTCTGAGTTTAGAAAAAATTAACAGGGAAGAATGTAACTGATTTATTTTAAATTTTTTTTTTTTTAAAGAAGGAGGTGGAGGGGGCGGTAATAGATTTGGAAGACACACACAGTCTTCAGGGAAGCATGGAGACTCAGTTGTCAACAGGCACGAATTCAGGGGGTTGCATGCAGAAAATGAGTGTGCCCACAAGCTTTAGGGCACGTGAACGGAGGCGGCTGACTCGGCAGCTGTGCAAATATCTTCCATAGCTCCAACAAAAATTCTCATTCTTGGAGCGAGACACGTTCTTCTGGTGCAGTAGCTCTCTGAAAACCCAATTACACCAGCCCCTGGACTGATCCATATTAGGTATGCCTCAGTGACAGACCAGCTTGGCAATAACTCTATCTGCAAGAACTCTCATTGGAAGAGTGAACCCCCAGCAGCAAAAACAATCAAAAAGCAGGGCGGAGCAAGGCTAATCCATTTAAGTGAGACTAAAACAGCCTTGATTATTAATAATAATAAAAAATAGGCTTAACTAGTGATGCTAGAAATTATCTGTGTCGGTCAAGCAAAGCACAGACCATGCAGCTACTAAGTGTAACCAGATCTGTGTGTAAGGAGGGAAGAAAAAGGAGAACGGGGACTGAGGAGACTTGGAAAAAGGCAATACACTATCAGCTCTCTGAGTCTCTCACAGCTTTTCATTGGCTTCACCCCACCAAGTCAGAAATCAAAGAGCTTCAAGCATCAGACATTTGCGTCTGCTCCATCTTCATCACTGCCAGACACAGCCCTGCGATTAAAAGAATGGAGAAATAAGGAGCTTACAGATTCACTTTCCCTGGTTGACACAGTGACTCACTGCACCGAGGTATCGATCCACAGGTCTGGCCTCTGCCGATA
Source organism: Theristicus caerulescens (assembly GCA_020745775.1). Taxonomy (NCBI): domain Eukaryota; kingdom Metazoa; phylum Chordata; class Aves; order Pelecaniformes; family Threskiornithidae; genus Theristicus; species Theristicus caerulescens. Next base: position 28,590,614 of record CM036564.1, read on the forward strand.
ACTACACGCCACAGGGGTTAATTTAACTCCCCACCACCTGGCACTGCCTCAGACACTTTGCAGAGAACAGTTATAAATTATATAGCCCTCCAAAGGCAGAAAGCAGGAGAGCATTTTTTCAGCACATTTCCTTTGTTACTCATCCTCCTGCAACTGGACCTGTTTTGCTGCTTCCAAGTCTCATTTGTTTTCTTCCTGAAATTATATTGCAGTCATCTGCTCGAGCACAAAAAGCCCACAGGACACTGTAAATTAGAGTTACAGAAAGGAAAAAGGGTAAAAAACCCAGCACCCTTCCAAAGCAGCCAGTTATTTTCTATAATATACCAGCGCGCAGACATGCATGCACGTGCATGCATACACAGACCAGGGAAAGCAATTTCTGCAAGGAAGCTTTAAGGAAACACACAACTAATCTTCATCTTACAGAAATGGTGGTGATTTTAGAAATAGCAGTACCCTGAAAGGGTGTAACAGTCATAATTGGAGGGATACGCACACAGTTTTTGATAGTGATAGGTTCTCCACCTCAATATGGCAATGGTGTACAGCAACAGAGCAATTTGGAAAAAAAAGATCAAGTCTCCTAATTTTAAAACTTCCTTTGTCCAGTCCTAACCTGTACCTGGTTCACCGATAACAAACCCTTTAAGGTATAACAGACAGGGATGAAATTTAGTACTGTTCAATCCTTGCAAATTTGTTAATTGTATCAAATAGATGTCTGAGTTTTACAGATGCTCACCGTGGTATCTCTCAGCCAAAGTTCTGGTGAATATAATCCCATGGGAGAACTGAATTGGAAATCTGACTACCCATTAAACTCTATGCTCCTAAAACATTAACCACCAGATTTATAGTCCTGATCCCTCCTAAAATCCCATCTCTTCCATTCAGCCTATGTACAAGCTGCTGCACAAATCCCACCAATAGCCCAGTGTGTTTCTGAATCTAAGTAAACTTTTCTCCTGGATATTACACAGCAGAGCAACTGTTATCACCTCCTTTCAGTTGTGGCAAGGTATGAGCTGTTAAGTTGACAGATGGACAAGAAAGCTTTCCTCTTGGAGGGTGAAGGGGTATCCAAACCTTAATTACTTTGAAGGGAAACAGAACTTTGTGTTTGGTTGCCTTTTTTTTTTTTTTTAACCTCAGCCCATGTGTTTTCCCTTTATTGGTAGTGATCACCAAATCTCTAACCAAGTCATTGTGCCTTCAGATACTTCTGCAGTTTAGGACATCCTCCTCTTCCCATTTCCTTGGCACTCAGTAACAGTTCCAGCTTAAAAACTCAGCATTAAAATAGAAATTGCCAGATACCAGTATTTGAAATTAGTATTTTCGGCTGTTGCAATGTTTGGGTTAGAAGTATTAGAAAATGAAATTCTGTTTTATGCACTGGCTGAAAGAGATGATGTTAGCCCTGCCACAGAGGCTTAGTTCACAGTATGGAAATTCCCGTGTTCCTGAATCAGCGGGAGATGGTCTAGCCTTCTCTTCTATCTCTGAGAGCAGTCAATACCAGAAAGTTTAAATGAAGGCGCAAAAACACACTGGAGCAGACTATTACAGAATAATCTGCACATAGAATAAATTCTCCCTTTCCCCTTATTCCTTTAATTTCAAGTGCTGCAGTTTTCTTAAGGAGATGAAATTCTTTCTTTACAATCAGAGATGATTGTTTCATGAGCACAGGTAACTAACCATGCCTGCCTGAAAGGGAGAACAGGACTTTTATCAGATAAAGAGTGACTACTGCTCTCCAGACAATGCTGAGCTAATTAAATATGGCTTGTTTCACTTAGGGTGTATCTGCAATTAAGTGAAACTTAGGCAAGTTAAGCCAAATTAAGTACAGGTGTAAGTTTAAGGTGCATTAACTAAGGAATCCCTGTACAGATGTTTTCAGTCAGAAGTAAAAGGGGTCTGAGCAAGCTAATGAGAACTCAGAGCAATTTATTTCTTGAGGAGAGCGTTGAAGGTGTTTAGTGAGCTCTAATATATCTGAAATTCAGCTCTTTCATTACCTTGGTTTCACTTAACCAAGTATTTCTGTGTAGACAGGTCTGTAAAATCCGTATGTGACAGTCCTGACTGAAGCTCTACAAGTCACTCAGGCTCTCGTGACTCTCCTGGACGTGGCACATGAACAAATGGAGGAAAAGACTAATTAATCTTTAAATCTAATTTTGTCAGATCTTACACAGGCACTTGCTTGTTCAGGGCCAAGTATTTGTCAGCAGCAGACAGAGAGAGGAGATACATACCTCAGCTCGAGATTTTGGCAATCTTCTGCATATAAGTATGTGTAAGAGGCAGCATAACAGCCCTTTCATTTCATCTCATTCTTTTCCGTGATGCTTTTAGAAACCACAGTAGGACATTTGTGCATTCCATGATTATAATTTTATTGACAGAAGAAGATATAATAGTTACATCTAATGTATCCCTAAGGGTTGATAATTGGATGTAGATAGTATTCTGGGATGGGAAATCTGACATAAATGCACCTAAATCTCTAAAATAGACTGGAATGTGATGGGCCGGAAGGTAGAGGCGGGAGAATGATGCATCAGGTATGAATATAATATGCACTTTCATTTCATCATTTCCAGCAAAATTTAATGGTTACATTCATCTGCTGTCCCACTACAGTCTCCACTCAAAAGTGCATAGCAAACAAACAAAAAGAGGGAACGACAACTGCAAAAAAAAAAAAAAAAAAAAAAGAGCAGTTTTGGGGCTCTGTAATTTCTAACAGTAGACAAGAAGTATTAGCTTATGAACCCAGTCTCGTTCACAACCACCATTTTCTGAGCCTGGACTACAAACCAAAATATTATCCCTCTAGCTTTGAAGCATTTCATTAGGCAATAGGAGCAATTGGAAGTATCACGGGTCAGACCCGCTGCTGCTTTTTCCCGGTCAGTGGAAAGCTGCAGAGTGTGTACATGCATAAGGGCAAGAGAGACACATCTACCACCCAATAGTCTGATTCACAGACTGATGCTAAAGGGCTTTTGCATGAGCACACCGAACTCCTGGGGAAACCAAGTACTTTTTTAATTGACTGCAGGATGAAGTTAGGATGTGTAACACTGGGGGTGAAAGGAGCAATATGAGATGTAAAGGGATAGTGAAGTATCACTGGGGACTCAAGGAAAGACCCAGCCCCTTGAAATGGGAAGCATTACCTCTCAGCTGTACAAGAATGGTCTAAACTAGCTTTAACCAGTTATCCTGCATATTAAAAGCTGTGCAGCTGCATTTAACACCAAGGTCCTTATGGAGAAATTCGCCTATGCTCTGTGCAGAACAAGCACATGCTCACCTGCCAGAATACTGAAGGAAAGCCTACAGAAGTCAACAGATGTCCAGATGGCAACATGTGTCATGTCTACAGGTGAGTAGGAATGGTTTATTCATCCATGCCACTCCAGGATTTCATACATTCTGCTGTTCCCTCTCTGAATGAAACCAAGAGGCTTTTCAGACTTTGCTCCAAGAAAGACCAAGCAAGAAAGCCCCCATCTAAGAGCTGCCAAGTCATCGGCCAGGACTCTCACCTCGTATGGGAAAAATGAAGTTCAAGGCCTGGTCTTAATTCAGGGAGAGGAAGAAGCTGAAGCCTGATCTCTTAGATCTCAAGTGACAATACTGAACGTGGAAGGAAGCTTCTCAAGTTTTACTTGAAATTCCTTCCTGGAAACAGGATACTCTTCCCATGAGTTTCTCTACTGCAAACCATTCTCTTCTGAAAAACTGTCATTTCCTAAGTATTTAGTTTTCTCAAAATGCCTTAAGGTAGCTTCAGGTACAAGACTTTTGAAATGTCCTGCTGCAGTCCCTGTTTCACTATCAGTGCCACACTGCTCGGGGAATCCTGCCCACCAGACAGAGATGCAGCCTACAGCAAGCATAAGAAAAATCAGGTGTGAGGACAAGTGCAAAGTTTTGATCTAGCAACTAAAACTGGAAGTTAAATCCCTTGAATTGAAAACGAAATTAAGAGATGCATGTTTCTTCTGTTTCAGCAGAACATCTATCACCACATTTGCCACAACTCTCACAAATCGATGTATTACAGCACAGTTAAGAGAAATGCTTGTGCTTCGCTGCCCAAAATGTTCCTATTTATAGCATTAATACTGACAGATTTAACGGTGAATCCTAGTGCACAGATTTGTTTTTCTGTACAGTAGATTACTCAGTGTTTTTCAGCCTTCTGCAATTTACAGACCCCTGAAGGCATTTTCCAGGGAGGGTGCAGAACCTCATAAGCAAGCCTAAGTCCACAGACAACTGATTTTTCTTAGTTGCTTTTAACAGACCCCCCTGCCCCCCAAAGTAGCACATGGGTCCCCAAGGGCCTGCTGATTGCAGCTTGGAGACTGCTGCTCTGCCATAGCACGGCAATGCAAGGGATGATTACAGAGAACGCAACACTAGTATGATGCTGGTGTAGCAAGCTATATATCTCTACTGAGTTCAAGAAAACCTGTGAGAGCACAGCAGAGAAGGAAGCCAGAAATCAGGCCAAGCTATAAATCTTCTTAAACATTGTGGTTCTGGAAATAGGTATAAGTTACAAATTAATAAATATCAAGAAGTGTGACAATTAGAGCACATCCTGTTCTGCAGATGGAAAATTCTCAGAGCAGTAATGACTTGTCGAGCAAGCCAGGTTTTTTCCTACAAAAACTTAAGCTAAAAAAGCTTCAGCTAAACAAAGGAGAATAGGAGCTGAAGTCTGAATGAAGCATCACCTCTGCTTTGGAGAAACTGAACAACATGCACAGATAATAACGGCATTAGAAAGCTGCTGCCACCTATAGTTAACCGTCAGCTTTATTCACCCAGATTCCAGTTACAAGAACAGGGAGGCAGCTGCCTAATTGGCTCATACAATAAGTGAAGGTGAGCCACAGCATTTTCCCAATTAATACACACCCATTCCTTATTATCAAAGCAGCTTGTCAACATGCCTACCAAATAATGTCATAGGAAGAGAGCAGGGGTTAATCTGTAAAAGGCACACGACAACTGATGAAGACCCACAGTTGCTGTCTCTGCCAGCCAGTCCATACGAAGCAGATCAGCAGCTCCACTGGGAGGACTACGCTCAGGCTGGCTGAGGGGCAATAAAATAGACTCTCCTGTCTCAAAATTGCTGTAATCAACTCTGGCTAAGGAAAAAGCAACTCTAGGGCTGCTCAGGCATTCAAGAGCAGCAAGGACACATCAGAACGAGAAGCGCAGGAGCAGACAGCACACAGAGCGTGCCTAGAGTCTGAGCTGGGAGTCTCAATCAATGCCTCCAAACGCAAAGTAATAAAAAATAAAAGCCACTGAAAAGCCCAAGCACTTTAATTTGCTCTTAAGGGCTGCAATTGTCATAAAAAGGAAATCCAGGTGAAGTACAAAAATGACCAAACTTCAAAACACTGTATTGTATCGAGGAGGGAGGGGATGTTTCAGAGGGAAGCTGGTAGGGGAAACACAATTGGAAGAGAACCGCTCAGGTAAGAAGTGCTGACTCTGCTTCCAAGCAGCTTCTGGCAGAATGTCTACCTAGTCCCAACTCCTTTGGCATTTTATTGTGAGACATGGAAGAAGAAAAGGTAATTCTTAACTATCAGACATACAGTAAGAGATTACTCTAAAAGAAGAAAAGATCAAGAAGAGGGAAAGCGAGAGGAGTTCAGGAGAACCCAGTGCTGCTGAAGAATCAGCTGCTTGCTCACTCTTCACCTTTGATCTTCTCTCATTAAGTCTCCCTGGACAGATCATTTGCTGCAGGTACCAGGTGCTCAGCACTTCAGCTACAGACAAAAGCAGAAGGGTGAGGAGCTACATTTGAAGAGGAATGAACAACAAGGAAGGATGCCCGAAACCTTCAGCCCCAACAGGCCAATGATTTCCCAGCACCTACCCGAACCCAGCCATTTCCAGTGCCAATGGAACAAAGATCTACTGATCTTCTGCATGCACCATTTGCCTCCTCGATTGTTACTGCTCGTTCAAGCTTCGTCTTTCATATACTACCCCATATTTCACCTGTCAGAATGGGGGAGGAATGCAATTAGCTTCTAGATGCAGTTTAAGCAATAAGGGCACGGTAGACTGAATTTCTGGGCAGCGAAATACCTTGGGTACTATGACAAGGTATTCACTGGTAGTGTAGATTAAGGAGGAACCTGGCTCTTTTGGCTCTTCAGTGTGCATGCAGCTCCCATTAGCATTAATGCAAGCTGTGTATGGGCACTGGGAGTCTGCCAAACAAGTGACAAACAGCAGCTTTTCATTCAGGATACGTGGGCAAAAAAGGAGCACAAGACACTCAGCCATCTATTGCAAGCACCTGACAACTATTTAAGCATTGAGTCAAATCCAGGAGTTTTATATAACAAAATGACATAGAAAACATTCACTGAGAAAGCTACAGAATATGGTACATACTCTACAGCTTTGCAGCATGTTTCTGCACAGAGGGGATAGTTCCAAAAAGATGATAAATATGCATGATAATATACATAAATTATAAAAAAACCCTCAAACTATGTCCAGAGAGAGAGAGAGAGAGAGAGATTGCCCAGGGCATAAATCCTCAGAAGCCTGAACAGGCTTAAGCTAAGCCAAGTTCTCATGCAACTAATAAAAATGTTCCATTTTCTCCTCCAAGCACAGGATATTCAATTTTTTAGTCTATATGTTAGGTATAAATCCAGAATAAAGCTTCAACCATTGCCAAAAGAAGCCAACAAAAAACAAAGCAAAGGTTATGGAATGACTCCCCATCTTTCACCTGCCATTGAGACACACACATTATAAAACCAAACATGAATTCTTCAGTCTCTAAGATGAGGAAAAAGCTTAAGACTACTGTATTTCCAAGAGCAGCCTTTCATAGGAAATGCCACACCTCTACTAGAAGGTTTGAGCATTCATAGCACAACCTGGCATCAGTGGAAATTTGTAGGGGCCGTCAGCCAGGTGATCAACGTCGAGCACTATCATCTAGAACCCCAAAACCAGAAGCAGCCAAAACAATGTTTTGTCCATTTTGTGCCTTGCAGCTGCCTAGGCTATGCTTAATGATTTTATGTATAATTTCCACCCCTGTCCCCTAGCCTGGTGCTGGGAGAGAATGTTACCAATTAAAGGAGCAAAATCGCAGTGGTTCTATGCTGTAAAAAGAGACATTGCTACTAACATCTACAGTGTTATGCTGCACAGAAAAATATTTCCTCACATTATAATAGGAATAATAATATGGTGCTGTGTAAGTTTATTGAAAACAATACATTCTACAAAGCCCCAGAGAGCTTGTTAAATATTTACCAAAAAAAAGAATATTTAGTATTTAATAAGATGCTAAAGATTAATGGAAATAAAAAGTAATAGGCATTTTTCTGATGCTTCCAACCATTAATTCCAGTCAAATGATGCCCTTCTACCTGAGACACCAGAAATGCTGCTCAGTACTGGGACATCCAAGATGTTCAAAATTGTTGCAAGGCAAGCACTGTTAATTTTTTCAGCAATTCATAGTTATTTTAACAGTGGTTAAAGTTAATTGAAACAAGTTCTTAATAAACAGTAATAGATTTACCTTCCCACCCTCAGGGGCTGTTGGGAGGATTAGTCGATATTTGCTCACAGCTTTCAAGTTGGAAATGCTGTATGAACATAATTATAATATTCTTGCAGAACCATTCTTTAGCAGCTTACTCTTGTCCGTAATTAGATGCAGTGATCAGATTATATTTTATATTACACTGCCATTTTCCTTTATCAACATACAGCAAGTGGCTCCAGAGGGCACCTATGGCCCTTTAATGACTTCACTGTTTTTCAGCTAATGACCATCAAATAGACTAATCATATCCAAAAAGAAAATGAAGTAACCTGCCGGTATACACACAGTGAAAAGCACAATGCTTCCCCTCTTCCACTGACTGGGCTTTGAGAAATTAGCTAATGATAATGGTTTAATAATGAAACAGATGCTCAACGTCGCTTGGCTGCTTTATGCACTAATAGCCCCGTAGGAAACCTCCCACCCTCGTTCACTCCAAAAGCACACACAAGTGAACTTGGTGGCAGATTGCAGAGCAACCTGCCCTTTTATTTCTTGCCTCCTGGAAGTGACAGGCTGCGTCTCACAAGTTCTTGCCATACATTTTCTCTTCACGGTCCTCCCTCAAATGGAATTAGGAGGCTTATTTCTGATGGAGACTGGCAATCACCTATCAGTACTGTAATAATGGGAAGGAAACAAGCAGAAAAAGACACTCGGACTGGTCCTCACTGTGTACTGCAGGATACAGTGTCAGAAATCCCATTCTAACTGTCTGTCCTATATCCTTGACTGAAACAATCTGAGCAGGAGAGGAAAGGTTCATGAGAAAGACATCAGCAGCAAAATTACACGAGGTTTGTGCCTTTGGAGAAGATGGGTTCAGTGCTGATTGCTCATGCGGGCTGAAGCCAGTATAGCCACTCTTGTATCAGCTGCTTGGGGTCATATGCTTCCACCTGCAAAATCGCTGCCCATGGATACAGCACAAAGCAGAATCTCTCCCCGTGGAGAGAGTTTGAAATGGTATCCCATCACTAGCCTGTATGCAGCTGAACCGTCCTTGCATAGCCTACATTGCTCAGTGTCCAGCTGTATCTGGATGTAGAGGCTTTAACCAACATGCACAAAATATGCCAGGGGAAGATAAAAAGGATGCACCTCTTTTTTTTTTTTCATTCCCCTCTCCTCCCTCCCAGGCTCTGAAATACATACAATCCTTGCATCACAAGATAAGAAGGCCAATCTGCGGTATGTAAAAATGAGAAGGAGCTTCATATTCTGTTGTGTATAAATCCCTGAAGATCATGTGGGTGGGATTCAAATAAAACCTCTCCACTTGTGTCATCTTTAACAAAATCCAATTGCCAATGCTTTAACACAACAGCAAAAAACTTAAACATTTCTGAGACAGCTCAAATAATAGCCTTGCAGGCTGAATGTGATAGATCTTCTATTCTGATTCTACACTTCTCCTCTCTCGGTCACACCAGGAATGCAAGAGGGAGGCTGCAGGGTATCGTTTCCAGCCATCAATAAATAAGTGCAGTCTGCTTCAATTCCTCTAAAACAATCAGCTACAAAAGATTAAAAATAGAAACCATTTGATGCTACCATGACAGGTCCAAGAGAAGAACTGAACACAGCTCAAATAAAGTATTTATCTTTCTGGAAGGCTTTCACTGATGCAGGGAGTCAACGTCACCAACATCTGCAAGCATGATGGCCCAGGGTAGAGCTAGGTTTTAGATGAGGCTACAGAGCAGTTCATACCAGCCATGTTTCTCTAGTTTTAAGATTACAGACTCAGGAAAGCCAGCACTGCTAACTCCACGTTTCCTGCTAATCCACCAAGACTGGAAGAACATTCTGCACCATCGCTGTTGCAACCCAATGCACGGTTTGAAATGTGTCACTTTTGCAGATATTTTTAGTCTCAGGCCAAATGGTGTGGTCACAATTTACATTCGCTCTCCCTAATGCAGAGCTCTAAACAGGGTTTTTCTAGCCTTAAATCAGTGTCAGCCCATTACTAAGGCAGTGTATAGCAGTCAGGAAGTTAATGGATTTAAAGGGCGGAGGTATTGATGGCTGTGAAGTGGAAACTATTTATCCTGTAAATACTGTAACTGCTAAGACAGCTCATCTCATTACAATTTATTTGTTTCATACACTAGTGTAGGGAAGGGCTGGCAGCTGCAGGTTCTGTTACTGGAAGAGATGGGGGACAGAACTGCCGCAGGGGTCTGCTGCTGTAGGCATGGCTGTTGGGGGTGAGCTACGGCAGGGAATCTGTATTTGCACCTTTTGTCCCCGTTAACCAGGAGACCTTCTCCAAATAACGCACACACATAAATATGTCTCCAGGTCTGCCCTCCAAGCTGTGCTGTCTGGCTTTCTGCATGCACTGTCACCTACTCCGACAGACAACCAACTTGGAGGTACTGCGTGGGCTGGGTTACGGTGTAGGATTCCCATCCCAGGACAGTATGCAGATTGCCAGCAAGCCCCTGTTCACTTGGGAAGCATCACATGGAAACACGTAATGTAAATCGCAAGTCGCCATAGCAATTTTCAGTACACTCTGCCAGGTTGAGATCTCAGAAAGCAGGCATGCTTACTTACCCTCCTGCCCTTCCCAAACCTCAGAAAACGACCTTGAGAAAAAATTTAACAAGTAGGAAAGATGGATTTTTTCAGCCAATTAGTAGCACATCCAATAAATATCGAACTGTTCTGTCCGGATAGGAGCTTGCAAGCATCTTAAAGCCTCTAGCTTAGTGATTCCCAGTCTCCAAGCCGTTCAGTTCTGTATAACCTCTCAACTGAATTATCTGAGAAAAAATTGGGAGATAATCCCAATGATTTCCACATAAACTCCTGCTAGGCCCTGTGAGCATTGGAAGACTGGAGTGAGAAAGAATGGGAGGGAGGAAGACAGTAAATACTCCACACTTTATTTTTCTTCAAGGAGGAGAGAATTTATAGTTCGGGTTTTAGTTTTCTTTTTTTTTTAAAGACTTGTTTACTCTGCTTTGTTATCAATCCAACTAGGATGCAAACCTATCTCCTGCCTGTACAGAAAGACATCCGCAGGCCAGCAGGAGACCTGCTGTTTCTCATTCCCTGCAAAGGATGCTGCAAGTCAGCATTCTCTATTAGATGCTCTTTCAGCAATAATCCCAGCACTGACTTTCCCTGCAGCTACAGTTATATTCCTGTTGACCACAGAAACACTGTTTTTACATATAACTATTTCATAATTATGTACCAATCAATACTTACAGGTTTAGGCAAATGCCTCACTTCTCAGGAGGAACGGGACTCTAATTTTGAGCACCCTATATGTGGCATCCAGACCTTGTCTCCAAGGCCTACCTTGTCTCTTGGCCATCAGTGCCCCCAAAGCCACTGAAGCAGCTACTGAGACTCTCTCTGATCATGAGACATGCACATCAGGTTAAAATCTAAAATTAGAGGCATGTATGGCCATACTCTGACGCTTGGACCAGTTTAAAGTACATCAAGACAGGGCTGTGGGAATGTCCACAACCCATCAACGCTAGCTCTTTTTGTTGCTAGCATACATGAAGTTGTACTAGAAGGAACTTCATACAAAAATACAGGGGTGATCTGAAGCTGCTATGAGAGGAACCAAGACTTTAATCCTCAGATGTCAAGACCAAAAAGAAGCCCTTTCGCTTCCCTGCTCGTGGCTGTTAACTTTCATTTGTTTAGATGCCAGCACACTACACTTCATAAAAATTAACACTTTTTTTTTCTTTAAACACTTACAAGCTTATTTTCCTTTTGCCTGTACCAGCTGTTTATCTCCGACTTGATGATTCTCTTTGGAAATGTGAGTTGACATCTGGGTATGAGCGGATGCTGTAAATTGCCAGCATTTCTGTCTACTTATGCAAGCAAAGATTAGTTCCTCCAACTACAGTAGCATCTCTCCAAAGAATGCTAACATTATGATACATAACAACCCTCTTCTTTCACTGCTATTACCCCTTTCTTTTCATTCAAGTACCTTTTTCTTTCACTGAAGGCAAAGCAATGCATTAAGGCACTAGGCAATACAAATAAATGTCACTTAAAGAGAAAGTTTCCCAGAAAGTTCACATTATCCCTTACAATAGGCAGCAAGGAGTAGGTGAGAATGAAGTACAGATCCTGGAACAGGTCAGAGGGCACAAAATGAAGTGAATCCATGGGCTCTGCCTAACTGAGCTTGAGCAGAGCAGCTGAGGGAACCTGCTGTCTGCCTCCAACTCTTTCCCAGAAAAGTGAAAATAGGAAAGGGAGAGGCAGCTGCGCAAAGCATCATATACTTCACCATGACCCTGGCTTGTTCATTTGACCTGTCAGAGGAAAAGATTTCACACTTGTTTCCCTTCATCCTCAATTTTAGTAATTTCTTCCACAGCTTTTAGGATTTTGCCTATCTCATGCTTGTATAACATCAGGAGACAGGTACGCAGAATGCCTACACCCATAGTCCACACATTCCCGCACAGCTCTGCAGAGTACGGGACTTTTCCCCCCTGTGCCCGACCCCAGCCAATGCTCCTTTATCTTCCACACCCAACACAGAGGAGAATCCATCATTCATCTTAAAGAATGACACATTCAGATGCTGGCAAGACAACACATGAAAGGTATCACAGAACCAAAGGCCTCAAGTTAAACTGTTCCTCCTTAAACCAACCGGCTGTTAGCAGGATGGGAAATGAACAGATGCACCTGAGCTATACCACACACCATTCACCCTATTTCAAGCTTTAAAGGTTAAAGCCAACACCTTAAATTACACGAGGAATGCAAGGCAGGCATGGGAAAGAAGTGTCACATGTTCCCTGGAGAGAAATGTATCTCAGGCAAGCAACAACACAGTCAAAAGCAGTTTCACACATAATCCTTGCAGAGAGAAAATCAACACTGTTTGAGGTTTGTCCCATGGCTCTTGGCTTTGGGAGAATCAATGGGTAACACAGTGGTCTCCCAAATACAAAATAGTAACTGTTTTCCATAAATCAAGAGGGGTTTTTTTGTGTACTAAATGAAAACTGTCGAAACTTTTTTAAAGCTTCCATGCCCAAAGCAGGGAAAATGCTGGCATTCTTTGCACTTGGAAAAGATTTCTGGTCTCTGAGTTTTAACTCATAAATAATAATCCTGGGGAAAAAAAAACAAACCACAAAACACCACGATAAGCAGAAAAGAAAGCACAAAGCAGCATGGAATAAACTGGGCGGTTGTGGTTTCTACTGAAGTTATTATTTATCTACCACTGGATATGGAGAATAGTGAGGAACAGAAATGAAGGGGAAGGAGGAAAGCAAGTTGGGTTTCTGCCCAGAGAAGGAGGATGCTATTTGGTTGAACAAGATCAGCTCCACAGAAATGCTGACAGACGGTGGGAAAGTAATGTGCTGTTATGAAGGGGGAAAAAATACCATACTTAAGTTTTATAGGTATTTGTATCTGAACAATCCCTTAGCCTCTGCTTAAAGGCAGTTCACCATTGTGGTGTTAATGCCTGGGAGGAAGGCACCTGATGCAACTAGGCCTTCTACCCACAGTGAGTATTCATTGCCATTTTGATAACTTCAGAGTGGCAGTAGCTCTAGCTGATCCCTCTGCTACAGAAAGGAGTGCTCCAAATGCTCAGAGTTCGGGCCATCACATTTCAGAGTCTCCTTGCAGCCTTGTTCTTCCCTTCAGGAGAGGAGCCAAATCCTACATAGACATCTGAAGACACTATGGGAAACAAAATCACAACCACCTACCATTAAATGTATGCAGGTTACTTTACAACAAATAGAATAAAGTTTTGAGGCAAGGAAAAGGAAAGCAAGAGGCACACTCTGCTATTAAATTACATAAACACTGCTTTTGATTGTGCCGAGACTCCCCTATCAACAGACCAACTTGCTTGCTCACTTATCCCCTCCTGCTTTACACGGTTCCCCCACTCACCCTCTCTTCCTAAACAGCCTCCCTTACTCATTTAGCTTTTTCAATGATAAGGGAAAATGTTTCTGAAAATAAAACAGTTCTGACATTATTCTGAGATCTTAAGTTCTTGCTTTCCCCAACAGCCCAAGCCATTGCTCCATCCAAAGGAGAGTATTCAAATATGCTCAGAAGTCAAGGCCGATCTGTTTGCATGATGTGTGGTTTGCAGAAGGGCTAATTTATTTATGATTCCCAAAGCCCAGGAGACAGTAATCTAAGGAGGCACCAGAGACACAGGCTCTTCATGGAGACTCTTTCACATATTATGCTTACACATTGCAAGCTTGAGGGTCATATTGCAATTTTTCTGTTTTGTTTTTGCAGTACCTAGCTAGAGATGAGTATGGCTCCAAGTAGACGATCAAGAAAGGAAACAGCAGAAAAGTTTCCAGGAATGCACACAGAGCAGGAAGGATCAAGAATTTTAGTGCTTTCCACTGCTTGTTCAGTGTCCTTCTCGCCTTGCTTGTAGTTACACTTTCCGACAGCAGCAGTTGCCAGTAGAAGTAGCGTGACATGGGGCTTGATGCAACATAGACCTGGGATTTGCTAATGCATTGGACCACTTGGAGAAGTGAGCAGCAGAAATCCTTTTTGAGCACAGGCAGCTCTGGCTCTCTCCTCACAGGAGATACAGCAAAATGGAGGACAGTGAAGGAGACTGGGTGAAAAGGAACATTTCAAGAAAACAAGCAGCAATACCATTGACAATCACCTGACCTGTCTGCTTATTCCAACTAAAGAAAGATGGAAGAACATTCCTGCTCCAAGAACTTTCCCAATTGTCAAAGTTGTTAAAAAAAAGAGCAAGAGTCCACATACACCTGTGAAAACGGTCCAGCAACTAATTGCCAAATAGACACGATATGTATCTTCCTGAAGAAAATAAACACACCCAAAATAGGTATTGCCCATCTTTTGGTCATCACTTGGAAATCAAAAGTCACACTGAGTCTCTAGGCAAAGTTAGATGTGGTGTTAAATTTGTCATTCTAGAATTAATGAAATGACAAATCCCAGAGATTTGGAATATTGTACCTCTATGGACGCTGCTCACAGGAGGCAAAAGATGCACACTACTGCATACTAGGAGGTGGGTAGCTGAACTTCCCCTCTCATTTCTTTTTAGCCTTTCACATGACACGCAGTACTTACTATTCTCAGGAAAGAACAACTCCTCATCCTCCCACAAAACACGTACACAAAACAGATGAAAACCCCTTGCTGAATACACAAGTTGCAATCTTTAGTTTTTCACTACAGGTAAAGGTGCCTCTTCTGTGCCTGTGTAGCCCCCACCACAACAGGGTATCGATTCTAATTAGGCCTGAGGCTCTGCTATTTGCTGACAAACTTCAGCTTGTCAAAGCCTCGTCAAAAGACAGCTTCAGGAGAGTGCACTGCCCGTTCATCCAGAGGAGCTCGGCAGGACGCTGCCCTGCACGACAGGAGTGCCGCTCAGCCCGACGCGCTGGCTGACCTCAGGGAGGCTGCATCCTCCCGCGGGGAGGCAGGTGCTGCCTGGCAAGCAAAGCAGCTTCCACAGCACCACGAGTCTGCAGAGGGACCTTCTGTAGGTGGCTTCTGCCACAGCCGGCCCCTACAGCAAGCTCATCGAGAAAAGCGCTTGGGGCCCACGTTGGCTTCCATTGCCTCAGGCAGTAAGGTGACTACCAACACCTGGAGCCTGCTCCTCTGCCAAAACACACCCCCAATTCCTTGCAGGATTGCAAAGCACTTGGTATGTCAGAGTACTAAAATTAAAAAGTATAAGCATCGCTGCACCCTGTCTAGTGAGTATTTGGGTTGAGAGGCAACAAAGAAGTTCTCCATTACTAATAAGAAAAATAATTAAAACCCTTGACAAGGCCTGACAGCTCACCAACACAGGGCAAAGCACTACAGGAAAAACTGTCCCCATGGGAACTGGCAAGTACAGAGCACAGGAAAATGAGAACTGTTTGAATTAACAGGGAACATTTGCTCCAAATAAAAGCTATTTTGAGGAATTAAAGCAAACAAATGTCAGCTCCATGCAGCGGCGCGTTGGGATGTGATGTGCTGTAATGTGTTGTGACACTTCATAAATTAAAGCTTTTTCTTCTCCCCTGGGGAAAGAGAATTCAAGTGCAGTCAAACACTTGAACTTGGAAGGTCTGCAGGCTTGACACTTACCAGTCCGTGACTCCACTGATCCCCTGAGTCGAGACACCTTCGTGCCTGCCCTGTGGGCTGCTCTGTCCTCCCTCGGTCTCCAGGACACTGCTGCAGAAGGAGCTTGGAGCTCGCACGCAGACAGCGCTGCCATCGCCTCACCTCGGCTGCCAAGCTCCAGATAACACTCATCAGTCCACAAGGTGAAATCAACTGATGTCACGGCCAAAACTCTCAGTCTGAGCTTACACTTATTTTATATCTTACTTATCAGGCCAAACACATAGTATTAATTCGAGCTGTTTACCGTATACGAAGCCACCAGCCTCACAAGACTGACTGTGGTATGAAAGGCCAAAACCTCCCCACTTACAACACCATCCTGCTTTAGCTGGCATGATTCAGAGATGAAATGAGAGTGTGGGTTCAGGTAAGTGTCACTGATCAATTCTCTGGCACTGGAAGTCAAATGCACAATGGTAACTGCACAACGGTAACTCTATTCCTAAGCTAAAACAGCTCAACACAAGAGCTGTAATGCTCTGTGAGGAAAGAATGCAATTCTGCTTGCCCAGTGCAGAGGAAGCACCCACGCTCATCATGTTTCTTTGTCACACTCTTTGTCTTCTTTGAGAAGACCTTCAAAAATAAAGAAGGAAAGACAAAAGAATGAGGAAAAGACGTAAGAAGGAAGACAATCTATATGACCTTGCTTGTAAAAAAAACCCAAAACCACCCAACCACTACTGCTTTCTTCAGAACATTTTACAGTCATTGTTTGGAAGGTGCCAATAGTGAGCTCAGAGCTGTACAACTTACAGAGATGCCGAGGGAGTTCATAAGTTAGATGTGAAACCCAGAAAGCCAAATGACACCATGAAATTACAAAAGTAGACAAGTTTAGCTCTTCTATCCCTTCTTATTTTTTGTGTACAAAGTCCAGAGGACAAAGTCTTTTCTTTAGAATTAATTTGATTATTAACTCATACCTGCAGCACAAGAGGGGGTTTGTGACCGGGACCTGCAAGACAAGAAGTACAGGCAACAGCAAGCTGTAGCAAAGCCGAGGAAGATGTAGCTACAAATTACTTTTTAAAGATCCCTGATGTGTAGACACCATTTCACAGTTGCAGAAACTGAGGCATGGCTTCAGCTGCAGCATAATGATATTACAGTATACAACTACATCTCTTACTGATGTGCTGAATACCTAAGGGTAAGTGTAATGTGTCCAAGCCAGTTCCAAGTCTGCAGTTATGCCCTTACAGTGCAGCCATGGCAAACGACGTCTGTGTTAACAGAGCTACGGCTTCCTCCTTGTGTGATGTGCACAGCAGGGGCACAGTCAGCTGCCAGAAGCTGAGACCTGGTGGGAAAAGACACTCAGAAAGCAGCCTCTGCACTGCAGCATGGCCACGGCAGAGCTTTGCCAGCCATGGGGAGGCAACCACATTCTGGCATGGGCAGACAGCTTTAGAGACAGCACAGTCCCAAGAGACCACAGGCCCTGGGAAGAGACCTTAGCCCTTGCCACCTCCCGCACGCCCCTCACGCTGCTGGCACCACCGCAGCCACAGTGTAGCACCGCCTGTGCGTGCTGCCAAAGTCACATAGGAGCAAGCTAAGGAAGCTAAGCCCAACAAACATGGCAATGACCTCTTACATTTCCTCCTTCCCCTCATAAATCCCAGCCTGTGCAGTGCAATGTCATATGGAATACCAGCACAAG
Organism: Theristicus caerulescens; assembly: GCA_020745775.1. Taxonomy (NCBI): domain Eukaryota; kingdom Metazoa; phylum Chordata; class Aves; order Pelecaniformes; family Threskiornithidae; genus Theristicus; species Theristicus caerulescens. The sequence continues at coordinate 28,608,100 of CM036564.1, forward strand.
TCCTGACAGGAGCACAGCCGTGTCACTGAGGGAGTGTGCCTGAGCTCATCAGCCCTGTGTCTCACCCACACTATGCCACTGTAGCCCGACCACTTCCAGTTTTGGAGCAAACGCATGCACAGCTACCTCGCAAGTCTTCATATCATAAGGTGTGGATGTGCTCTTTGAAACATTCAGGAGAACCTTACTCTACAGACCACCTCTGAGGCAAAGTAAAAGCCCATATCTGCAGAGCTCCAGACCACCACTTCTACTTCTGTAGCTAGGCCACTGGGACAATGAGAAAAAGTTTTCTGCCAAAAGCTACCAGAGGTCTTTCTTATGCTAGTGAAGTGTTTTGCTAGCTTAGGACCCAGTGTTGCTTCTAAAGAAGCAGTAGTAGTACTCTGCCTAAGTTTGACAGCAGCAAGACTATCCTTTTCAGCTGGAACTTTGCAACTACCCATGCAGACAGGCTCATCCAAGAAAGATAGCTGCTTAAACTTCAAGTCTTTGATCTATTGTCTAAACTCTCGAGTAATAAGGGACACTTCGCTCCCACTTGTAAGCTCAGACCACTACAAGGCTCAGACAGATGCACTCTCAGAGTTCTCAAGGGAACATTTCAAAGTTTTAATGGCAGTGGCAGCTGCTCTTTATAAGCTGAAGACAACGACACTTCATTTTTTAAATGGAGGCAGATTCTGATTTATAAATATGAAAATTGAATGTATGCAAAAGCACAACCCTGCTTCTCTTTGCGCATACACAATTCAGACAACTGAACTGATCAGTCACCAAACCCAGTTGAAAGTCATTACGCCGAAGAAAAGACCTTGCTTGCCTAACCTCAATCCAGAACAAATCTAAACCTCTACTTTCCAACTCCCTGAATATGAATAGGGACAGCATGAATACGCTGACAGGTCTTTTATTATAGCTAGAGGGTGCAGCAATAATTAAAAACCAAATCTTTTATGTATGCAGCTATGACACTTTCCTGAAGAAATACTCTTTGTCTTTTTGTAAGATTAGGTTGTCAAAATGATATTTTTTAAGTCAGTAGAAGAGCACAACACCTGGGATTTCCAAGTAAAGGAAGTTTAAAGAAACTGCAAAAGGGATGAAAGACTAGTGAAGTTCTCCAACCTTCCCTCTACTAGTCTGTGCACATAACTGTGCAAAACACAACGGCACGATGTTGCAGCCGAGATGTAACACACAGAGAGAGGGAATTTCCAGTTCACCGTTTCTTCAGCAACAACTCACTTCTACAAAGCCAGCATCCACGCTTACTGGAGAAATCAGCCAGCAATGGCATTTTGGCCAGGCTGCTGTAGGAGCCCTAACACCTGTAGGTTTAGTACTTCAATTAGCAGGTGAAACATAACCCTCCACCTACTTCGCTTTAACTAATTTCTCAGTTGATCTTTCGAGCTCTGCAAAGAGCACATTCCTCACTGAGCACCACAGGTAGCTGAAACAAGTGTGTGAAGTCAAAAGGGATATGAATTATTAAAAAGTCTGAACAATTGAGGTTGAAGGGGGAAAAAAACAGAGGGAAGAAAAGCTCTTTTTTGACTAAGGCATGACAACATGGTTATTTTAAAACATTCAAAAAGGTCTTTTCAAGGTTGAAACAAATGGTGAAATAGAAAGCCTACACAGTCAGGGGTCTGGCAGACTTCAGATATGGAGTAAAACCCCAAGGGCATAAGGAGGTCATAAAGGATCTTAGCATTGGGATGGGGCTCATCTCCTGTGTCCAGAGAAAGAGGCTTTTCCCATGAACTTCACAACTTTGCTGCTGTCTGGTCACAAATCTGGAGTAAGAATGCAAAAATAAAGCTAACTTACGTCCTACTATTTCAATTCCAAGTGTGAACGTTAAGCATGAGCCATACAGACTCATGTCTCAGACAGTGCTTCAAAGTCAGCTGTTTCCAAGGTCCCTGTTAGGCAAACCTAGTTTTAAATGAACTTAGCCCCATCAGGCTTGGGAGCTATTTTTGCATGTGTCACCCTAGAAGACTTCACAGCTTTGTCTATAAACTGCTTTCAAAATATTTCTACCCAATAATAACTTTTTTTTTTGCATAATAGCTTGCTCATCAGTTTAGAAATGATAGTATCCTAACGCCCAGTCCTAGTGCTGTAGGTCTAGGCTGTATCTCAGGACTGCTCCTCAGACATTATTAGCACAGATACCTGCGTTCATTTTGCTCTGGACTAGCAGGTCACAAAGTAAAGATTTGCCACATTGCTACAGGTCCTATCACTTACACCTCACTTTCAAACCACAACCTTGTATCTGCCCCCGAATGCATTACTTTTTAAGATAATCACTGTTTGCCCCATGTTAACATCCACCTCCCCCTTTTGTCAGGATCCTGAGGGTTTCCAGGCAGCTGCTTAATGCTTTCCTTCTCCAGGGATTTATGTTTTCCCATATGCTACTGAGCTGCAAGTTGAACTGTTGTGTAGTACCTCACATGCCTGGCAGAAGAAAGAAACGTGATGGAAACTTGAATTATTGGCTCTCAGTCTTTAGGATATATAATAGTTTTTCCTCATTTTCAGAATACTTATTTTTTTATTCTTTTACATTTGTCCTACTCACTCTTCTTACAAGTTGGAGCAGCATAAAGATACTGTTGCCCGAGTCGAGAGAGAAGGGAAGACAACCTATATTAGGTCAAGCAAATTGCAGCAGTGGGCAGCCCGGCTGGGGTCCTCATCACGGAAGAGCAGTTGTGCGCTGCAGACAGCTTTACCTGGGATTGCAGAGTGCCCCTGCTAGGCTCCTATCAAGGCACAGAGGACAAAAAAGTACCTCTAATAAGCTCCATTTTCCTGAATTGTTGAGGAGGAGGAGATAGAAAATCATTCCTGTAACACTTCTGGAAAACTTGAAGAGGTTATTGCTATGGAAACTGCTCCAGCAAAGCAGGTGTGGAAAAGGGGAGCAGCGGAGAGACACATGGTGCACAGAATAGGAATTCTTAACACCCGAAATTAAACCCGCACACCTCCGGCAATGCAATCTATTTTGGATAACATCAACAATTTGCCCTTGGTTTTATATCAACAAAACCACAGGTAAGGGACAATGAAATGAAAACCTGAGGCTGCACAGGAGAGCGCTAGCTGCAGAACCATACTAAAATAAAACAATACACACCAGTATATAGGCAGCAGAGAAAATCTGGTATAGAATAGGACTAGGTGTTTTTCCCTCCAACTGAACTTATGCTAACTGTACAGTGGAGCGTGTCTGAAATAAGCAGGAAAGCAATAGAGTTTCTTTTCAGCAGCCTTTGAGAGTAAAATAAAGCCAGGCTGGAGGAAGCCTTTAGCAGAAGAATGGAACAGAGGAGCTCTGATTGTACCACACCAATGGCTCTGCCACAGAAAGAAAAACCCTACTGAAATGGGGACTGAAAAAGAAATAGTTCAGCAAAGAAAGAAAAATCAGTGAAAAAATAAGGTGACAAACAAAAAGCTCTTTGAAAGAGACTTTACCCTACAAATAAACTAGGAGCCCACATCAATGGTTCTGGGTCAATTTTAATACTAGATATGAAGTCTCTTCCTTTGAGCATACATGCATGTGTGTATACTTACATATTTTTCTCCATACAAAGAGTGTGGCCCCAAGTGGAAAGCAGTTTGACAAATGTTCAATCGGCATTAGCAGAGTTTTGGTATGTGTTTAAGTGTTCTGCTAAACTGGGGCTTGTGCCTGTACAAACACATCTGCAGCAAACTGGGGGTTTTACATGAAAAGATGGAGTCTTTTCTGGTGCAACTATGTCATTTTGGTGAGCTAAACATTTTTAGATGAACAGTTTCCTAATGGAGGATAGATTATCAAGAATGGGAGAGAGTGATGAACTATGACACTAAAAAGTCTTTTGAGGTCTTCATATCTTCTCGAAAATAAAAGCCAGGCCCCTGGGATAGAATTTAACGATGTCCCTTTAAACTTGGCTTGTTTCCTTTTTGGCTGCATGAACATCTGTAATCCCCAAATTCCTGTCCTATTCCCACCAGCTGGTGAAACTGAAACCCATCCAGCAGAGGAAGCCTGATCCCCGCCCGCACAACGAAAAAATATAACACCCTTGGGCAGGACACAGCTAAATTTAAACAAATACGAACCTTTTCAGAGACACAACTATAAGACACAGATGAGATAAACTGTTTGCCTTCCCTGGCCAGAGAAATCCTGCAAAGATAACAGTAAAGGTCTCCCTAAGAAGGCATAGGTGATGAAAACTACTCTGGGCTGCTAAGGGTTAACCTCAGCACTGGCAGCATATTTTCATTCAAGTGTCTAAGCTTCTGCTGGAGGGGAATTTTACAAATAAACTTGCAGGCTTTGCAGATCAATTTTCTACTTGGTTTTATCACTCTTTTCTCTCAAACAGACCCGCTGCATCTCAGTTTCTTTTTCAGACACATTTTAAAGTTTTAGTGCCATTTCTGAAACAATGCAGGCCCCTCCATTCCCCCTTTTCCTAGTACTTGAAACCACATATGGAGCTTTGGTGGCATTTGTATTTCCATCAAGAGTATTTAGGAATAAACAGCTATGAAAAACATTACCCTAGGGCTCCAGCACTGCAGAGCATGCAGTAGAGACCTTCACTGTCTGAATACTCAGCAAGCATTTAAATGATAATATTACATTAGAGTGGCGGCTGTAGCCATGTAAATAATTGTGCATTGTCCCTGCTCATTGATTTATTTTCATACGTGCACACATACGCGTCTGAAAAACCGCTTTAAAAAATTCAAAACCCAGACAGCGATAATCTAATAAACTCTAAAGTGAATCAATAGACTACTTAACAGCAGACAGATAAACTGCATTTAATAAGAGTTAGAAGGGATGAAGAGAAGGCTGTGCAAGATTCAGCCAGCAATACCAGAAGCACAGAGACGGCGAGCAAGAGAGACAGGAGCCTGAAGTGGATGGCGAGGGAGACCAGGTAGCACAGGGAGCAGAGCACTTCTAAAAAAAAAACCCTCCAGTTTTCAAAATGCTGGTTACAGAGGAATAGGAGTCAGGAGATTTCTTGAGAGGCATAAAATGTAACAGAACCCGGTCAATATTTAGGACAGGATGACCTCCAAAGGAGCACTCCTCAGTTGTTAAATTTAGTTTCTGTAATGCAGGGGCTCTCATACAGATGTGTAGCAGTCACAAAAACGGTGTCTCATACAGCTGTGACCCGGAGGTTCCCTTGTGAGAAAGCAGTGAACATCTTTATTCCGAAGTTGCTTCTAGGGACTGGTGGCATTTAAAGATATTGACACAGAGGCACAAAAATTAAGTGATGTGCCAAAGTTTACAAAGAATCGGTAGCAGAGCTGGAAATGGGATTAGTTCACTTGCCTAGAAGTCCCATGCTCTGTTCACTAGCCATGCTTTCTGGTTGCGCTGTGCCCCACAGTCTTTAAGATAAAGAATTGACTGCAGGAGATTACAGGTTCTTGCATGCAACGCAGGCAGCACACTAAAAGAGAAAGTATGTACGGTAGGACCACCTCTTCAATACGTATCAGGACATTGTAACATAATCTCTTCATAGTGACTTCCAATTTATGAAGCTTCAACGACAATTCACAACTACCTTCCTCTTAACTGTGTCAGCAAAAAGACCAAAATTGGAACAGACATGGGATCAAACTGTTTCACTCCCTCTTGCCAGGTCAAGTCCAAAGTACCTCCAGCAAATATGGAGAAGTCTAGAGGATGCCAAAAATTATCTCCTTGGTTTATTTCTTTTTACAAATGGACATCTATGCACATCTAGAATAAAGACAACACTATAGTATTTAAGGAATTCTGATATCTTACATTTATTTTTATTATTAACCAAACACTTGCAAGGCATTGCCATTCTGATTCTGTGTTACAAGTAGCTCTCCCTGATGGATTTTGCTGACTGTGAGAGCCTGAGAGAAATTTTAAAACGTTTAGAGAACAACTGAGTTGTATCTCTGAAACTATTTCCTTCTCAGTCAGCAGAAGAAACAGATGAGATGCCACCTGAACCACCCTGTTTCTCTCATGTAACAGAATCCTCCAGAACTAACGCCTGGCACTTGTGCTCTGATTTTCCACTCAGCTGCACGGACAGTCTATAAAAATTATTACTAGAGAAACACACTTCATAGATCTTATCAAGAACCTGCGGTTTGAGTCTCAGAGTTTCTGCTTGCACCCAGTGCCAGACTCTTTCTAACTCTCAGCCTCACATGTATTTCCCAGCCCAAACAACTCCAATCACACCACTTTGACAGGACAAATTTTCGGGGCTAGTATCGAGGCCCATTATCTGTGGTTGTACCAGGGCGCCCTCGCCCTGCAGTGAAGGTATGCAAAACACGCACAGAAGCTTTAACCAAGCTTTCCATAAACTCTTAAACAGATATAGCACAACATATTTTAAGAATAAACTTTCTGAATGCACCACCCCTCACTGTATGTAGCTCATCCTTTTCTTCCGAACCTTAGCAGAAGGAAGGAGAATGGGGAGATGTCTTACCTATATTAAGCAAAATGAGACTCTCCACTGCCTCAGCAGCCTACTGCAGGAGTTCCTATAATCTCAGACTAGTGAAAGTTCAGTGAAATAAAGTATCTTCTTGTGTCTTACAACCTTCTGGGGATTTCCTGGGATTGAAAAGAAAGTATCACAGGGTACCAAACACCTTGAAACGCTAGATCAACTCTCTTCAGTAAAGGAGTTTTCTTAAGTTCTAATCAACCTCAACACAGCAAAGTAAAACTGTTAAATAATCTCCAGTACGTGCTGACTGTCTGACTACACAGATACATTGCTTAATGCTGCATTTTTACTGAATCACTAACTTGTGGTCCTCTCCTTTACCTTTTATTTCTCCCTTCCAAATAACATTCTTCCATTTTCTTATTTTCTTTCCAGTGATTATTCTAGTCTGCTCATCAAAGAAGCAGATGTACATCATCATCATTGACACAATATATGCTACTGAAACTGGAAGCACCTCATAGCAACGTGGCGATAAGTTGGCAAGGAGAACCAACTACCACGCCAGGCAGCAGTCTCTCTGGTCTCACACAAAGCTTTCTCCTCTATCTTCAAGTCACATTTCCTATTGCAATTGTATCTGGATAACGGGCAGATGCACTGACACTTACAGTCATGAATGGGCCACAGACCATGCTGGCTTCCACCAGAGGATAGTCTGCGTAGTCTACTTCCAAGCACTGAGGAAACAGGCCAACAGCCAGCACCTCTCTCAACAGACCTACCACTCCTTCCAGGCAGCACTGAGTGTCCACAGCTCATTTTATTAACACTACGGATGATGACTTAATCAAAGACAGGTTTTGAAGGAAGAGACAATGTTGGGTTAGAAGAAGCAGGAAGGGGAGGAGCAGGGCAGACCATCAATCTGCTGACGTTGCCAGTGTTGGGCTTTTATTTTGCAAATCCTCTTTCAATCCTAGTTGTAGGTACTGTGCACTAAAAGTGGCATTTTGGAGGCACAGCTAGTTACTATAAGAGTGAGAAATAAAAGGCTGCAGCATATGAAAACAAAGTACAAAAAAAAAAGGAGGGAAGGAAGAAACAAAGTTTTAGGTTAGTTCCTCTGGGTTTATATTGATGAAAACCAATTGGAAGTAACCTTTGTTTTCATGCAGAGAGAAAAAAAACCACAAACAAACCAGCATGGATTTGCAACCACCTTTTTCCCAGCTGTCTCAATAGACAATTGTCGTGGTTTAACCCCAGCTAGCAACTAAGCACCACACAGCCGCTCGCTCACTCCTCCCTTGGGATGGGGGAGAGAATCGGAAGGGTAAAAGGGAGAGAACTCGTGGGTTGAGATAAGAACAGTTTAATAGTTGAAGTAAAATAAAAGAGAACGGTTAAATAGGTAAAGCAAAAGCTGCACACGCAAACAAAGCAAAACAAGGAATTAATTCGCTACTTCCCATGGGCAGGCGGGTGTTCGGCCATCCCCAGGAAAGCAGGGCTCCATCACGCATAACGGTTACTTGGGAAGACAAACGCCATCACGCCAGATGTCCCCCCTTTCCTTCTTCTTCCCCCAGCTTATATACTGAGCATGACGTCATATGGTATGGAATAGCCCTTTGGCCAGTCTGGGTCAGCGCCCCTGGCTCTGCTCCCTCCCAGCCCCTGCCCCCCCCCCCTGCACCAGGCAGAGCAGGGGAAGCTGAAAAGTCTTTGACCAGTGTAAACACTACTTAGCGACTATTTAGTGATACTTAGCATCGACATTGTTCTCATCCTAAACCCAAAACACAGCCCCATACCGGCTACCAGGAAGAAAATTAACTCTATCCCAGCTGAAACCAGGACAACAATCCAAAGTCCCAGCTACTTCTTCTCTCACTGTGTCACATCTGAAGCGTGCCACCAAGAAATGCAAGTGAAGATTCATCTGTCCTAGGCACTACCAGATTAAAATCTCCAAAACCAGCACACTATCATCAGATCCTTTCCTTAACAGAGTATTAAACCCAAGATGAACAGTATCGTTTTATTGCTGGAAAGGTCTATGGCTTCCCTTCCCTCCATTCTCTTCTCCTGTCTTTTGGGGAAGAGCACAGTTGGTGGGAGAACAGAACAGTGTTTGTTATTACATTTATAGCCCTGCTGCTTTTCAGTACACTAAAACTTAAGTTAAAGTCGTGTATACTGAACTGAAACTGAAAATCAGGATTGCTTCAAAGCAATGTAGGACCTATCATCTTGTCTCAGGGAGTTGGTTGCACATACTTGTCTCTTGAGAAAGTAAAGCAAATATGCTGTCCTACCTGTTGTGCCATGGGTTGAAAAAGGGGGGAAAAAAAAAAGCAGGCTTTTTGGCACAGCAAAAAACAACGTTTGAGTGTAGTGATACAGTTTAAAGAGCAGCTCAGTTTTGCGCACGTAATTATAGCATCCAAGCACTAACATAACCCTGTCACACACTGAATCTATTCTGTATCGCAACACACCCAGGTAGGAGAAGAAAAAAGATCAGAGACAGGAGAGACATTTTGTAGCATGGCAGTCAGCAAATCCACAGAAAGGAGATAAAACTACTCAGTTAATACAAAGCAAAGTAAGGAATTATGCTGACATGTTACAAAGCAGATTCCTTCAGTCTGGTGATGATGATTGTACCAGTTGAGCATAGAGGCTCTTTCTAAAAGTTAGCACGTAATCCGTGTGCAAGGAATAGTACAGACTATTTAATAAGGTGCTAGCCAAGTCTCTCTAAGCCATGGAAAACTAAGCAACACACATACTTATGACTCCAGCCAGCACAGGCTAATAATAAGCACACTCGAAAGAGAAGCAAAGGAATTGGTAAGCAAAGAAGAGGAGAGGCAGAGGATGCCCAGATGATAGAAGAAATGCACATGAGATGTTATATAGAAAAGAATTAGGGAAGAGGATTGAAAATGACAGGCAAGTAATGATTAAAAAAAAAGCACAGGGACAAGCTAATCACTTGCCATTGGAGCAACCCTCACCCTCCCAAATTCAGCTAAAGCAGAGAAAGGAAAAGAAAAGATAAGGCAATGAAGTATTTGTCTCTTTTACCAGCTGCTAAGAATTTTAAAGGTACAGTCTAGAAAACAGAGAATTAATTGAACTCAATTATTTTTGTTCTGTGCACTGAAACTAAAGATTACCTCAACTCCAGATGCTTAAAAAAAACCAGGTTCATTAGTTCCATGTATTTTCTCCACAAGACTGTCTTCATTCCAGTTAATGTCATTCAATAAAATTAATTTTGTAATTTGATTAATGAAGATATACATTTTGCTAAAGCAATCATATAAGAAAAGCCTGGATCCAGACTGATTGCTCTCTATCTGGTTACATTATTTCCCTTGAAAATGGGAAAGGTTTTCAAAATCATTCACAGTGAAGAAGAGTAAGGGCAGGACAGCATAGTCCCAGAGACAGTCAGGGTCACTTCTCCATGGATTTTACTTCAGGTTCCACTGGTAGCACTGAAATTCCAGTCCAGTTTATTTCCTCACCTCAAACTAAGTTGATAGCATGAAGAGCGGTTGTGAAGGCACTGGTGGACATCTATGGCTGCTACTTATTTCTGCTATACTCACTATTTTTGGTGACCATGTTCATGACTCTATTGACAGCTCACAGTGAATGAAGTTAATCAGGCTTTCTAAGGCTTTCCTCAGTTCAAAAGCACTGAACAAGCAAAAGCTCCGTGCTATATTGGTGGGCAGCATCAGAGGGCATCTAGATTTGCTGCAGAAAAAGTGCAGAGGACAATGAAATGACACACTTATTTCTGCTTAAAAACTTATCTCATGTATTGGCCCTGAAGGTCACTGCCAGTCTATAAGAAGGATCTGTTTTCTAGCTAATACAGACTAAGATGAAGCAATGAAATGCAGGAGAGAAGCTTTTCTGTACAGTGACTCGTTGTATCAATTAGCTCAGTTGAGAGGAAATACAAAAACATTTGATCATACATCATTCAAGGGGACTTTTTACTTAATAAAAATGCAAAGTATGTTTTTGGAAGGATTTATAGCTCCTTTCTGTTCACTAATCAGCCATTTACTGGCCTTTACAAACCAGAAAGCTCCCTGATGTCCCAAGAGGGCACAACGCACTTGAAAGGAGGCAAGATGGTCGCTGCTCATTTCCAGCTCTGCTATGTTCCTTATCGCTTACTTCCAGCTGCAATCCAGCATCTTTACAAGTAAAGCGGAAAGAGTTCTCTCTGTGTCATTTTATGTACATTTTATCCTCTTGAACATAATCATTATCTTCATAACAAGCAATTGCCAGGACATAGTTCCTCCCAGACTGGTTACCTGACAGCTGACTAGTGAATCTGGAGGCTCTCCCTGAGCAAATGGCTCGATGTTCTTCACCCAGCGACTGAATCACAGCTGTGTCATGCCCATGGATGACACGATTCAGAGCAGAACTAAGGAGCCTGAAACAAGCTAAGTTTATAATCTCTTGGTGTTGAAGCAGGTGCACCCACACACCAAAGGAAAATGCGCACAGGACAATTTAAAAGGTCAAACATGCACTTAATCCATCCAGGGTATTATCAAGTGGAAACTGGTTCCTTGGATTTGGATAAGTTTTCTTATCCAACACGCACCATATTGAGTCTATACTGGTTTGCAAAACTCGATTTCAGGAAACGACTGATGCTTCCTTTCTGAAAATTCCCAGAGCCTCTGGCTTCAGTATCACTAATGGGTAAAGCTGCCATAAGCTGACACTGCTGCTGAAACCAGTCCTGCCCTCCCTACCCCAGCCTCTTCTTATCACTTTTGGGCTGCCCTGGCCAAAAAAAACCATGTCAGCTCCCCAATCTGATTTACCATAAAGCTGCACAAATGTTTACACTGACAGAAGAGATGAGCAAGGGAATGAATGGCTGGGGGCAGAAATGACTTCTGTCAGAGGCAAAGCTGACTGGAGACATTATCTTACCGGAGTCAAATCACAGCTAAAATACTCACTGAAGTTTACGAATTGCTTTATCGCAGAAAGCAGAAATTCTTTGGGCTCCTTCTGAAAGCAGTTGCATCAGCAAATCTTTCCTCATATGAGAGCCGTTCTGGTTACAAAAAGCTACACAAATACATAACTGTATACATATAATTACACACCTACACGGTAGACCTAACCAGGGCGGTTCTAGTACAGCCCACAGATGAGCTTCACCTCCTGAAAAAAGGGAATCTGCTTAACATTTGTCAGTGTATTTAACGTAAAAGCCGAGAACAGACGGCAGTATAGCTGTCCTTAATCAGAAAACACTGTAAACCTAGTTTGCCGTCTGTATGATGTGCTTACTTAAAACAAACAAAACCACAAAGAAAAATGCAAAAGCCCCAAACCCAGCAACAACAACAAATAAAACCTGCTCCATTTCATATAAACTAAATAATCTCCTGAGTTTGTGACAAGGTACTGCCGCATCTCCTGATAGAATGGCAACCTTATGTAAATCAAGACAAGATTACATGCAGTGTATGAATTTACTTTCAACCAAAAGCATTCTCAGGAATTGGCTTCTTTTCCACGTTATAATCTGTGCTTTTGAGAACAATTATATTTCATCACAACATGGAAGCCTGAGAATTTCAAAAATTTTCTTTCTTTCAAACAAACAAACAGAACCACAAAATTTATGCAAGAGCAAAGCTAGTGTTGGCCTGAAGAACTGTTACAATTTTAACTTCCAAACCCAGAAATAATCATTATAAAGCATATGAATTCTCAGGCGAAGGAGAACTTTTGCATGAAAGACAAATGATGTCATTTTGGATATGGCCACTGCCCTGAAACCTAAATTCATGCTAAGAAACAAAACACTTCGTGCCTTATTTCATAAAGACAGTGTTTCCAAATGACTCCAGCTGGTGCACCCAGACAGCGCAAGCAAGTTAATGCTGCGGGCAAAGTTGCTGACTGCGAAGCGAGGCAAGGCTGGAGCCAAACGGGCAGCCTGCAATGTGGAACCACAGAACCAGAGAATCGCTCAGGTTGGAAGGGACCTCCGGAGGGTAACGGTTCAGCCCCCTCCTCAAAGTACAATTAATCAAAGTAGAAGCCAGCTATATACATAAAGGAGATGAATGATCTTCTGTAGAATCTCAGGATTAGGAAAAAAATACATAGGCCTTATCAACATAAAGACAGCCTAAAAGCAGTAAACCAGTCTAACCGTCCGACGTCCAACCTTCTGCAGAGCCCAAACAGTATTCCTGAGAACTCTGTGTGGCCCCAGAGGCTCTTCAACTGTCAACCACTTAATAAAAAGACCACCTAATTTAGCAATTCTTTTGTGGAAAGTGTTGTTTTGCTCCATCGAAAGTACCATGTCTTCTTGTGCAGTTTCCCGCCGGAACCTGTTTGCTTGCCCCCCTTCCCCTTGGTTCCCACTGCGTTCCCCTTGCGCTGCCCCATGCAGTGAGGGAGCTGGGATACAAGCGAGCTGAACAGCTGCCAATACAGCAGAAGGATAAATGGCTATAAAATAACTCTTCCATTTCCCGGGACTTCTAAAACACAAAGGCTCTGAAGAAAGTGGCCTTAAATGGCCCTATGAGCTGAGACTTTGGAATACGGGCCAGGTCACACAGACAAGGGAAATTAAGGCCATTTGCAAATAGAATTTTGACACATGAAAAAATGATGAGTGTTTTATCAGCGATTATTTTCAGCAGTGACTCTGCCTGCATCTTCTTAAATAGAGTGGTACATCATAAGTAACAGACTAAACTAATGCCATTGCATCTTTCAGAAGGTTGAGAAGATCTCCTCAGCCCCACTGTGCCTTCCAGTATGTGTGACCCTGCTACAGATGCATCGTCCGGGGAATCTCACTTTTCTATCATTGCCTTTTTTAAACAAGCTATTACGCTGCTGATTGTGGCTGCTCATATAAAGGCAGAACAGGCGACCTTTGAAACATTCCTAGTATTAAATTAAATCAGTTATTTGATCACTGGTCTTCTGAGGCTGACATTCTGCCCCAATGGTGGCCAGTCCGGAATACGTGTGTTTATTCGGTTCTCCTGCCTTCAGGAGGCATGGTGATGGGTAGCTGGGAACTGAACCACCACTGCTGAAGGTACAGCATCAGCCAGAGCGACACAATGGCTGTACTCAGTATTATCTTCCCTGGGCCCTTAAAAGTTAGGAGAATTATTTATTGCTGAGAAGCTACCTTTGCCTTTTGGTATTGTATATTAACAAAAAATAAACCAAAGTTCACAAAAAATGCTCTGTGAAATAGCTCCAGCAATAGTAACCTATACTGATTCCACGGAGTTTCAGTCCTATGGTCCCCATACAGAAAACGCATGTCTAATACAGACAACATGAAGCAGAAAATCATTAAAACTACTTCAACAATTTTTTAGTACAATGAGAAAGAGATTACACACTTGTGAATGTCTGTGTGGAAGAGTAAGAATATCAGCTGAAAGACAAGACAGGCATCATGAAACTCCAGTGGCTTCTAAGAGTGTGATGTAACATCTTTTGTGAGCATTCATTCAAGTTTGACATGGACTTGGTCAATAGGGCAGCACGCCATTAAATAATATGATAAAGGGAGCTGGCCAGCTCAGCATATTAGCAATGGAAATTTTCATTTCTAGTTTACCAGTCTGAATAAAATTTAGACTGGAATCCAGCCAAACATTCATCGGTCTATGTGGAGTTGAGGCCCTAGACCCACTTCCTAGACAGAATTGCTGAATTATCACCAAAGCCAGCCAACCTGATTGCATTTTCAGGACTGAAAAGGTCATTATTACCTTTCTCTTTCACCTATATTAGATTTTGAGGGATCAAGACAGGTGGTTTAGAAGGGAAATTTCCCTCATTTTTGCCAAACCTTTATCTCTTCTGGGAATAATCAACCTTAGTGGGTTTTAAACTCAAAATCTCTCACCAGCTCAAAACATACTAAATCCCTTTATAAATCCACCTTGACCATTTAATCTACTAACAGACCTGCCACAGCCACATAGAAAACTGCTTCTGGGATCTGTGCAGCTTATTAGCATGAAAGCTGTAGGGGAAGGAGCGATGAATGCAAGAGCCTCTCACAAAATGTTCTTCTTTCCATTTAGCTAGAAAGTGAAAACACCATGAGCACGTTTCAAAAAGTAAGAAATAATCCTTGTTAAGAAAACTCCTTATTAAAAAGTGGCTCCGTTTATGGATTTCTTTCTTCTCCTCAGTGTACTGGCAAGCATTTAGTAGTGCTGGGTATTTATTTTTTTTATTTTCACTTCTTTCTTCATCTCTGATGTCCAAGCACTTACCAGATATATGTTGAGGCTCCACATTGCAAATAGACCCCTTTGCTAAGCAGTATTTTATGGGCCTTGTTTCCAGAGAGAGACAGTGCTCTGACCTCTTGAATCATGGCTCCTTTAGCAAGATGGATTTTCCCAACTATCAATGACAACCTGATAATACTGGTGAGAACCCTGGAATTGGGTACTGAAAACCATAATGCTATTTATGAGTGAGCAAAATAAGGGAAAGATTAAAGAATACTTTGAACTTTGAAATTAACAATGAGCTTGCCATTTAAGTCTGACAGAGCTCAGGGTTGTGCTAAATGATAAATACAACAGTAATGAAAAACTCCCTCCTGTGCCATTCTACATGCTGTTTGCTCTCAGTTCATTTTCATACACCTCCTTAAAAAAAACAGAACAACAAAAGATTACTTGAAAGCCACCACAGGTCTTGCAAATTCATTACATTTATAATCTGAAGCAACCTAATCTTCTACCCATAACATTGCCAATATTTTGCATTTTGTCACAAAGCTTGCAACATTAGCGTTATGTATAAAGCTTAAGGTCCCAGAGTTACGCGATGAGAGGAGAAACTCATCTGGAGTATAAGTAAAAATAACAGCTTGAGCATGTGATCATTAAGAACAAAACCACAAATTATATGCATTCTTATTTTTTAATATATATGTAAGATTTGCAATTGTATCATCTCATTATTGCGGCAACCTCAGAATTTGGGTGCAAAGGCTACAAAGAGATTTCATTCCCAGCTATGTCTGGGGTCTGACATTCCTGAATCTCATTTCTTTTAACGGTAAGACTCTGTCCTGTCCACAGACCACAAGTGAAGGTCTTGAATGGGTAACTGCAATTCTTTTAGGTGTATATATATTTTAATTACTACTACAAAACTGACATATTTTGCCTCAAGCCTTCACTCTTACTTCAGGATCAAGAAGCGTGCATCAACAGCCAACTGAAGTGCAAAATTTATTCTTCAGTCATAAGTCTATCTCAAAGCATGCAATACAGACGCTGGGTATTATGACATGGGATAAGATTATAAAGGTATTATTTAATTTCTCCATGTCTGTACTCTAATATTCTGAGTTTTTATATTCTGCTTGACAAGTGTAGGGCAACATGGCGTGGCACAAGAAAAACTAAAAGTCCCAGCTTAAGCTATGTCATGATTTGGAAAATCTGCCAATGTACAGATAAAGAATCATCCACAGCACTGAAGATCATCTCCATACACGTGTCAGGCTAAAACCTCCATTTTTGAATGTACAACTTGTTTGCACCCGGTTTCAGGTGGCACTTCTCCCATTTGGATTCCTCCTATGATCATCCCTTACTAGGCAACCTGCGCAGCTGTGTGGACCAGTTGGTCTGGATGATGAACGTAGCTCTCTACCTAACATGCACTTCTGCAAACAGAAAATTATTGAAATTTAAAAACCTTCTGTTAATTGGTCATTGACAAATGTAAGGACGCCCACTCCACGATGACAGCCAGACTTCCTCCCTGATTCAGAAGAGAAACCATAAGCAGAAGATGATCCTGGAGACCCTGACTGAAATGCTTGCTAAGGGAGGCAAGGCAGTTAAAACATCTGAGTGTCTAGGTAACCAGTATTACTTGCAGGGCCAAGCCGCTGGGGTGTCACATCTCATTTCTCTGATAAATGGCTGATCTGCACCTCAAACAGTGCCTAAATGCAAAGAAAGAGCAGGTACCTGAACTGCCCTTTGACTTGAAAAGACTAAAATTATACAGGTAGAATAAAAAGGTTCTCAGAAGAAAAAAAAAAATATTTTCCAAGTTCATAAGTTACAAAAGAATCAAATTACAGTTTTAAAATTCTGAAAGTAAAAGATAAAAAAAGATTAATTAAAAATAACTGTATCCCATGGATCTGAATGTGTCAAAACACAAGCAAAGAGAAACTGCTGATTTTTTAAGAAATACAGAATTGTATGCAAAGTCTATTACAAACTGTGCTGTGAGTTTCTTGGCAGGGGAGCAGTGTTTCTCACTGAAGGGAAGAAAATTATTTGGGGAACTACCGACTCCACAGCTGTTACTTTACTGTCGTTAGATCACACCAGAAACTACATAAAGAAAGAAACTGAAAGGTCAGAGCTCTTTTAATGATCATTTTACAGCTGGACAGGAGCAGGGTACACTCTGTGACACAGGGTTTATCTCTTAGGTCACAAACAAGCGTACTGCTTTGCAAGATGGATGGTGCCAGCAAAGCCATCACACAGGCAGACCAGGGAGACAGACATCTTCTTGTCCCTGTATTTTTCATTTAATGGCAAAATGCTACCTTTCCAATGTTCAGCCACAGAATCAAGCAAGACAGGAAAATAATTTATCAGGCAACCCCTTTAAGCATCTCTCAGACATCAGTAAATATGAATGTCTCAGCAGAGCACAAACAGTTTTAGGTCTCTGCCCCCTTCCCAAATCTAAGTTCCCTCAGAGAACTATGTGCTCTCTATTGGGCACAGATGTTAAATGTCAATGATCAGCATCTTCTTAATAGGAAACAGGCTTGTCTGGAGGAAATTTGCAGACCTTTGCCACCTGCAAGGCAGTAAATAAACACTGATTTTTTTTTTTTATTTTTTTTTTTTAAGAATCCTTCAGAATACTCTGGAGACTAGACCACTACTGACCCAACCACAAGCCTCCCACAAAATACACAGAAGCCTCAAGTACTTTCAGAATCCAAGTAATAATTGTACATTTTGTTTCAAAAAGGTATCTGGAAGATTTGTTCATTGAATTGCTCCTCCTGCTCGTCCGGCATCAGTTTTCTATGCTGTGCAGAGGCATCTCCCCTTGTGGCCCCTGCCATGCGCAGCATCTTTTCTCAGTGTGTTCTCCATTAGGCTAACCAGAAGACATTTTCCCTCTGTTGTTTACCTCTGTCTTCTTAACCTCTCACCTTCTCCATTTCATTATTCTGACTAAATAAAACACAATTGTATTTTTTTAAATGTGTTTGTAAGGGAAGAAAAAGGACCTGTGCACTCCTTTGGTACAGATGAAAGTTCTTTGCTCTCCTGGGTCACCAACTAGTAGAGATCCATCCACACGCGTTAAAGCAGACACTTAAAAAAACCCCTCTCTTTGTTGAAACAGCAGCGGAATGAAACATGGAGCCTTTCTCTCAGCTACCCTGTGAAGTTAATCCATTAACTCTCCTTTTCCTTCTGCCTCTTTTCCTTGAATTTCTAGGTCAAGCTATCAGGTTTCATTCTGCTAACCAAAAGAGGGGATTTACCGCGGCTTCCAAGCAATTGTGTGCTGTGAATCAACCACAGGTTTTACAAACTTACCATACAGAAAGGCATGTTCAAAAGATGGCTGCAAGGCAGAGATGCGGAAGGCTGCAAGTGAAGCACTGCAAGATGGCAACCTAAGTCATCCAGGAGCTTCAAGGCAGCAAATGTCAGACAGGCAGGATCTCATGGGAGGACAAAACGTGCCCTGCTCCTGGCCAAATTCTCAGCAGGCAGTGGGACCCAGTGTGGAAGTGCCTGCAGAGAGCTACAAACACCGCAGCGCATGTGACGGTGCTTACAGATCCACTGCAACAGCGCTGGGAAAGGTCTGCCAGGGGTGTTGATAAAAGGCTTTCTGTAGCCTGTTTCTTTAAGATCTTTATTTAGACTACGCTCATTTGGGGCTAACTATCGGCCAGTTTGCAGATGGTAAAACCATGGCTTTACCATTTATTTATTTTTTACAATATACAGCAAGGCACAGGATGGGTGCATTTCCAGCATTTGCTGATAGCTCGCTCTGCCAGCATTTTACAATCTCACCAACCCTGTCTTCTGGCCATCACTGACTCTTCTCTTTCCTCTGTATTTATTTCCCTCTTTACTTCAAAGTCTGTCAGGAGCCTAAAAGGTGGGAGCATCCTCATTACCATTCTAGACACAAAGTTGTCTTTTATGTCACCACCTAGACAACATTATCTTTATTTCAACACCTCTGAATACTCTCATTAGGCTGTTTCCTCTCTGGCCTGTGATCTGTTTTCTGCTGTAGCTAAATGTCATAAAAAGCCAGCATTACCAGGTAGACAATCTTTCCCAGCCACCCCCTCCAGTTGTCTTTGATGTAGCACACTGGGTTTCTACGAAATCCGCTAGAAACAGATAGGTATTTGGTACACGCGCATCCTTCTGGTGTATTCCTTTAAAAAAAAAAATCCCAAACCAGCCTCCAGCCTTTCTCTCCCCATGCAAATTCCCACTCTGAATGACAATTAGGCTTCCCCTCTTATCTGCATGAAGTGCAAGGGCATGTGTACCAATAAGGTTATCAGTTACACTTAAAAATTTCTGCATTTTAATCCCATTTGTCACCCTTCACACCCGCTTATTTTAGTTAATGTATGAGCAGCCATGTTTGCTAATCTGATCCATTATATTAGACTAAAATGCTAGGACTTCAAGATTTGCAGGAAAAGTTGCCTTTATATCTCTTTCTTTTCAGGATAACATGCACAGTAAATATCAGTTTTTCACATGAACCCTCTGTTCCTGAGATAACTGGTCTTACTGAGGTAAGCAGCCCCTTTGGATTCATCTTCTCCAGCTGACTAAACCATCCACACAACACCTGAGTTAAAGAGAACACAACCAGACGTGTCCTTAGCAGTCTCACCCATCCTTTTCTAACCTTACACGGGACACTTCTGCTGGTGCACCTCTACTAGACAGACTGCCCCAGTAGAAGTGCTCTACAAGTGAAGCTGAACCATTCAATTATGCAAAAGCCTAGTGACTTGTCCCTTTCACATGCTCATATTCTAATTTGAAATCCCACTACTACTGGAAATTAGTTTAGTACCTGAATTTTGAGATACAAACCCGACTGTTGGAGCTTTGCTAACAGAAGAGCCGTAACCTCCCACCTCCACATCTTCAGACATTTACTGATGCAAAAGAGTAATACAGAGGTTCCTGGTCAGCTCAACTTTTCCCTCACTGCAACGAAGCCTATTAGATGATGCCAGCATGTCAGCTAAAACCTGCCGCCTTCCACCTCCTCCACATTCTCTGCTAAAGACAAGAATGAAAAATCACATGAGGAAATGATAGCTTTACTTTTTAAATTGGTTGAATTCTAGGTCATGTTTGGCGCGGCTATAGTTTTCCTTCACCATCAATATTAAACATAATTTGAACTGTTGTCAGATGTTCCCTTCTTCATAAACAAAATACATGATCTGATCATCAGGGCTTACCCTTCACTGAAGGGACTGAGAAGTTTTAGCTATTGCAGTGCACATCAGTTAGAAACGCCTATCAAACAGCTGGCTGTTCTCCTGTCATGTCACACTACTCCAAAAGGGCACTGTGTCACCACTGCTTGCATTATCCCAACTCAAGCATTACTTCTGTGTAACTAAACTGAATAATCCATGAGACAATCCCTAAAGGTAGGTATCTCACCAGGATGCAATGTCTCTGAAAGATTTTCCTCTAAAAGAGCACAACTCCCAAGAACAGGAGTCCTAACTGCCAGCTGCCACTCCTCCACCTTCGGTGAATGCAGAAGACATTTAACTAATCGAACCGTGGAGCCTTGGGTGTAATCACAGAATGGTTTGGGTTGGAAGGGACCTTCAAAGATCATCCAGTCTACCCCTCCTGCCATGGGCAGGGACATCTTTCACTAGATCAGGCTGCTCAAAACCCTGTGCAACCTGACCTTGAACGTTTCCAGGGATGGGGCATCTACGACCTCTCTGGGCAACCTGTTCCAGTGTTCACCACTCTTATCGTAAAGAATTTCTTCCTTATATCTAATCTAAATCTACCCTCTTTTAGTTTAAAACCTTTACCACTTGTCCTGTCATTACAGGCCTTGATAAGAAGTCTCTCTCCATCTTTCTTATAAGCCCCCTTTAATATATTGAAAGGCCACAATAAGGTCTCCCTGGAGCCTCCTCCAGGCTGAACAACCCCAGCTCTCTCAGCCTTTCTTCACAGGAGAGGTGTTCCAGCCCTCTGATCGTTTTCATGGCCCTCCACTGGACCTGCTCTAACAGGTCTGTGCCTTTCTTGTGCTGGGGACCCCAAAGCTGGACACAGTACTCCAGGTGGGATCTCATGAGAGCAGAGTAGAGGTGCAGAATCACTTCCCTCTACCCGCTGGCCATGCTTCTTTTTACACCAGCCAAGATATGATTGGCTTTCTGAGCTGCACGCACACATTGCCGGCTCATGTTTAATTTTTCATCTACCAATATCCCCAAGTCCTTCTCTGCAGGGCTGCTCTCAATCCATTCATCACCCATAATCTCTCTTTACTATCCAGTGCTTGCATTCAAGCCAGGAATTTCTAAAGGTTTTGAACCAAACAAATACAAGGTAGTGCGGTGTGATGAAAAGACTTAAATAGGTGGCAAACAAATTATATGGTCATCTCAAACAGAACAGAAATAAAATTTTTATACCATCCACCATGCTGCTCTATTTTAGGCTCTTTTAAAGAGTTCTGAGGTATTTTATTGGTACTGTTTTCCATATGGCCTATAAAACCAGGTCACCTTAATACTCTAAGTCCAACTGTGCATGCCCTGGAAGCAAAGGGAAATTTTAACTGCTATATTTTAAAACCTGTAACATCCCTAAAACAGTTCTTAAACATATAAAAATGGTGTTTTATTGAAATTCCAGATATGTTGGCACTTTCCAGGATTAGAAGTAAATGTGTGTATTCTGGCAACATTATTTTTCCAATAATAGTGCCTTTTTGTAGCCCTTGTAATTCTGGAAATTACCTAATGCAGGCAAGGTTATTATTTGAAAAAGAAGCGTGCAACTCGTGCTTATGGTCTGAAGCCCCAACCCTACACAGTTGCAACCACTTGGGCAAATACTTGTGCCTCTGAAGAATCACATTCACTTCATTACTACTCTCTCTGTGTCACCCTTTCTGCATATAATGAATTTGATGCCAAGATCAGAGTCATAGGAAAAAAAAAAATCTATAAAGATTCCAAACCATAACAACAGTGAGAGGAGCAGAAAATAGACAAGATTAAAGGAGTGGAAAAGGTACTATCCAAGGGATCTAAGGCTTGTACAAAAATGCACACGTGTCTGAAAGGCACTATGCAACAAGGCATTTAGATTATAGTATGTACAAACACACTCACATAAAGAAAAAGAAACAAGGCTGTGTATGCAGCGCTAATGCTGTTATTGCCTGAATTTTGAGCATAAAAGTATATGGAGAACAGGATTCTCAGGCTTTTTTTCACATTGCGTGCTCAGACCGTAGAAAGAAGTGCTAGAAAGAAAACACCATATGTAACACCAAGGTCCAGAAGGCCCTTTTTCTCCTGAACTATGAAGACTACAAATCAAAAGTATGTGTTGCATGTTTTTTCAGAGCTGGACACCTTTTCTTGCAGAGGTCATACAATAAATCAGGTAAAAGGTCTTCAAGGAGTCACATTGTAAGCACCAAGCCAGTCTTCATTGGAGGATGCAAAATCACTTCTTGTGATGGAAGTATTTCCATGATAAATTTCAGCTTCTTACTCATGCAATCCTACTGATACTACATAGCTCTGAAATGTCCTACCCACTGTCTTCAGACACCCTTCTTGTACTCAGAGAAGTCCCCCTGAGATTTCTCAGAAATATTTACGTTTGGCAGAGAGGAAGCCCAAGAATTTAATGTCGAGGCTGACAATGTAAGCAAAATTAAGTGACTGAAAGCAGGTTATTAAACTGAGAACACTGAGGTAACTGTAGATCCTAAAGGAACTGACACCACATATGTATGTTATATACACACATGTAAACATCCATATAACAGGTAGGCAAAAATGTGTGCCATTCCCCCTTTTCACAGGTAGGAATCTACCTCAGTTCCAGCTGGCTGAGGTCTCCTCTGCGCCGTGCTTTAGAGATCTTCACTCTGGTAAAGGATTCAGACACTACTCAACAAAGGGGAGGCTGTTACACATAACACAAACACTAAACATATACGCACAAGTACTAAAACAACATACCCAGCTGTGCATTCAAACATAATAAACATTATAAAATTAACCTATTCTTGATTCATTACGCACTTCCTTTCTATTCTTTGAGAACAGAGCTTCGGCTTCACAGAGGAAGCCTGACGTACAAAATTGGAGTGTGGGTTGGAAGCAAGAGGACGACTTCAATATGATGGAACAGTACTCATTTCATTTTCTTGTGAAGTCTGAAATGAGACAGGCTAATTATATGTGGGGAATGTGTCCTGTCCCCAAAGACCATGAGTATTAAGGGGTTTATGAAAAAGAACATGTCAGAAACAGATTTTCCAACATTTACATTGAAGTTACACAAGTAAAAAACACTGTTTCAATGTAAAGCAACACTGAAAAGCCAATACCTATCCAAAAGTAATTGTCCATTGACAAGTCACTTGAAGAGCCCATAAACATGAGAGGATACCACAAACCAGCCTCCTCCTACTCAACTGGGTTTACAGACGAGCGGAAAGAACATGGTCACTTCATAGACAAAGGGAAACATGGCCCATTTCTAGGGTCTACTTTCTGAACACCTTTTGCTTGTGAAATCCCAAAGAAGATTAACTTGTTTGGTAAGGGAAATCAGAGATGGGCAATGCACTGGATTGTTTTTCTGAGTGCTTCAGGGGCACATGTTCCCAAATTTCAACATCACATAATCCTTATGATCGGTTGAAGGGGGCAGGCAGAGTTGCACTCCCATCGCCGCTGCAGTTTTCGGAAATAACCAAGCCCCTTGAAAATTCCTGGCTAAATATTCATCTGTTTAAGTAGGGACAAACTTCTTGCTGTAAGCTTCAGAAGATCTTAACCACAACTGCCAAAGCTTGGTGCTGAAAGCTGAACTCCAAGCTATATACATTTGGACACCTAAAGTGACCCCTTCCTCATAAGCACAGAATAGATCCTACTAAAACCAATACGAAAAACAGATGTCTCGTGCTCCTGAAAACATCAGGTTAGATATCAGTGGAGCAACAATAACTTAAAACCAATTATCAGAGGAGGAATAAGGCTACTGTGCTTTCTGTGGAAAATAATGAAAAAGGTACAGTGAAATCAGCACAGTTTTATGTGCAAAATGCATGTTATAATTTAAAAATAGCATTACTGCTGCATAAGATGACAACTGGCAATAAAAGCCCCATTTTTCTGAATAGCAGCATATTAGTCATCCTCTGATGCGTAACAAAGAGAAAACTGGACAAGCTGCAAGAAGGACCAGTTGTGACAGTTACTGAAGGGATGTTAACAAAACTGTTTCAGTCTCTATACTTACTGTGTCAGTGCTTTAATTCCACCTGCTTTGAAAGACTCTTCTATCATTTGTCTTGTATACAATTATCATCTCTCAGAAGGTGGGCACATTTCCTCTACGTTTCCTCACTCTTCTGGCTAGGGGTTTATATGGGTCTGTCAATGGCCAAACAAAATGAATTGCTATAAATGGCAGCTCTACTCAGAGAGACAAAAAAAAGTCAGTAATTCAAGTTTCAGAGGCGTATAAGGACAAAATTTCTCTTAACAATTTCAGGATTGCACAAATCACCTAAGTGGAGATTTTTAAAGGAAACTAAGAGTCAAGTACTCAAATACTATCAAAAGTCAATGCAGGTGGGAAGCTAGCATCTTTAGCGTCTCCTGAAAATTTAAGCCTTAAGGGAACAGCAAACTCTATTTCCCTCGATGCACTGGATACTGCTACCAGAGCTGATATATTGCTTCTCATTCAGTTTGATGCAATGCATCACAAGTTATTTTGCAGGGCAAGAAGATCATTAGGAACAGGCATTGTTGTTAACTAACATCAGCAAATATCTGCAGGAATGGCAACCCTATTGTGCAATAATGGAGGTGAAGCCCTTTTTTAAACAACTTGGTATTTACATATCTTCATTAATAGTAAAACGCATTAATGAGCAAGAGCTGGTGCAGCAGGGAACCTCTCAGAGGCTCTCAGGGGATCAATTAAGATAGACTTATTTGAAATAAAGCTGTTTAAAAGGACACATGCAATGTAATCCAGGGCAAGGGAAATTCCTTGTTTAAAGAAATGGTTGTTTCTGAAACCAAGTTCTGATGAGCTTTCTACACTTGTTTTAGAAGTAAATTATAACCATAATTCTAAAAGAAATGGAAGGCCTGAACTGCAGTTTTTCCACTTGTTGCTTATTGCCACATATAATGAAGGAATACATCAACCTGAGAAGGTGACCTTGCATCGTTCAGCAAAATATGAAGTTTCACATGGGAAGTGGTGACAATCATTTTGTCATCCAGCGATGGTTTGCCCAAAATCTGCCTCCCACAAGGTCCACATTTACCTCAGAACAGAGACTGTCTTTGCTGAACACAAGCATTACTGGATAAATGGTAGATGCTACCAGCAATAAAATCTGGAAACTGGGGTGAATCAGGACATAACAAAAACGTAATGGCTTAGTCTAAATACTTATCTTGGAAAGGTTTACTTGAGGGTCATCCCCAAAGATCCTAAATAAGATACGTTCTCCTGCCAACAAGCATTGTGCAAACAGTCTAATTAGGAGATGTTCTCTGCTGCCAGAGGCAGACTGCTTCACAACTTGGTATTTCTGCCAAATCACTGTAAAGGAGTTGTGTCCCAATCTTTGTTAAGATGCCTACTGCAGTTTCTCTTGTTGAAATGTTAGACATTACTCTCCACAGACCCCTCTAGGTAGTATTTGAGTTAATCTTCTAATTAATCCACTTGGCAGTATCATTAATCAAAGGCGGATTCTGCCCTGCTTATTACAAGACCCCTTACATTTCCACTCCCCTCGCTAGATTTAATTAACATTGTAGTTGGTTGAAGCTCCTTCCTCTTCTATCCTACAAAGACCGATGTTACTTTTGCTGTGAACAGCTTTTACAAATATGCTTCAATCAACTAGGACACATTCACTTACATTTCACAAGATAGTAGCTGAAGAAGTGAGAGCTCTCAAGTCAGAGAGATCTCACACAAGTTAGTGCGGAAACCAAGCTGGAAGAAGAACGAAGAAAGAGATGCTCTTTGGTGGCACATAGCTGTCCTGTTTGAAATTTACAATTAGTTTCCCATAATACCTCTTTTTTATTGCATCATTATCACAGAATAATTTACAATCAGCCGCACCAGTTGCATTAACAGTCTCTTGCAAGTTTATAAAAAGAACATTGTAACAAGAAATGTCAATTAAAAACATGTTAAAACAGATGCACTGAGACTGCAGTGCTACAAGAGACAGCCAGGTTTCAGGCCCAACCTGCAGGAGAAACAGAGGTGGCACATGCAGCCTCCACAACTTTTTCAGCACCCTTCAGGGCTGAGCAAAGGGAGATCCCAAAGCTGTCTTTGGACAGCTTCTTTCTGGGTTGAAAGATGATCTCTAGGACGCAAGGAGAACAGAGGAGGATCATTAAAAGAAGATAATAAATTGTCTTGAAAACACAAAAAAGCAGTAGACACCTCAGCTACTGAAGACTGCAAGAATTGTACAAATTTCTTTGGTTAGGTATAGTTACTTCATCATTACATGAAGGCTAAGATCAGAAACCTCTTTCTGAGCTCAGAAACTATATTAATAGCTACATGCATCCTCCAGATTATTGTAAAAGCAAAAAAACCCCACCAATACTACGCTATTTTGCACAAAATTAATTTATGTAAACATAACCAAGGCAGGATTGGGATTGCAAGTTGGAGAGTTCAGATTAACCTCCTTTCACTGTCCCTGAATAAAGCAGGGATCTGAAGAAAGCAAGACAGGGGTAGCAAATTGTTTGGAGTAACATTTAACCTCAAGTGGATTTTATTCTCAGAGCAGGAAAGCAAAAGGAGAGTGGAGAAAGGACTTATGCTGACAGTGCTGATGGTCCATTAACTACAGCAGTTCTGCTGCCCAAATGATCAAACTCAGGTTTAACAGCAGTATTGTCTTCTCACTTTACAAGGAAGGAACAGAAGGGGCTTGATCCAGCTTATAAATTTTGAGCTTTTAGTCTAACTGACAAGAAACAACTCATTAATGGAGACCTAAGATCTGAAAGAATTAGTAGTATTACTGACTTACCACATCACCCAAACATAACCTCCAGGTTCCCTAATTGCTCTTGTGTTTCTCTTCACACCACTTGTGCAAGACAATCAGGGATTTCATGCACTTGATGAAAAGAATCAAACTACATAAGCTGAAAGCCTTGAAAAGTCCTATAGGCTTATGAAAAAAAAGTGAGGTCATTATGCTCCGGTATTCTTCTCAGCTGCCCTCAGTGGGTATCAGTCATCATTACAGCACTCTGAATCATAATGGACTCCAACAGTTTAATAATGATTGCAACACCCTTCCTAATGAGGTTGGTGCTGCCCTCTGATGTGAATATTCATAAAACTGGGCTGGTAATGGGTTCTGTCTTGATTAGCAGGCTGTGGTTCTGTATCAAGTTTGAGAGACATCTTTTGATGCAAAAAAAAAAAAATCAAATTAAATCCTTGTTTCAAGCAGAGTAAATGAATTTGACTTTAGGTGATCAAGAGGGGAAAAACTTCTAATTAGAGACGCAAGCAATCATCTTGTTCAGTGTTCTTTCAAAGAAGGGCTATAGGGACACAGAATCCTAATAAACCTTCCCTCAATCACCTTTTAGATAAATGTTAAGGATTAAAATTAAATGTAATTAAAGTTTGTTAATCTGATGTCGTTTCCACTGATAGTCCTTCATATTTTTTCTTTGCCCTGTTATCCTTTGCTTATTCCCGAGTTCCTCTCCTCTCTTCCTACCAGTGCCACCTCATCCAGCAGGGAAGGCAGAAAGGCAAACTGCTGCTTGGGATATCAGAACCCAGCTATAATTAAATCAATGGATTGGCACTTGCTCACGCCACACTGCTCCCACTCGCGTACAGCAGCCACTGCTGTATCTGCTTTTGAACACGGGAGTTTGCACAGAATTGGAAGTACCTCCCAAGTAATTAAAATACCAACACTTCTGTTTTCTTTTTTTTGAAGGGAGAGGTGGGAACCTAGTCCTCTCTTTGCAATTGTTGACAATTTCATCTCATCACTACAAAAGTAAATGGAATCAGCCTCTAAATATTAGGATTTAAGCTTCTGTCCGTTAAAGGAATAGAAAGACTTCCAATTCTTCCTAGGTCCAGAATGAGGCCATTACACCCTCCAGGATGTCCTTGAAGCCAGCTGACCCACAGAGCTGGAATTCATGGGATTACCCTTGTAAGTAAGAAGTTTCCTGTCCAATAAAACAAAAATTGCAGCTATCCTGCTGCTAATCCAGCCAGGTGGAAAGAGACTGATTTGACCTAAGCTTCCACTCACTTTTGGAAAGAAAAGAAACCAAACATTTATCCCTCTCTGTTCACACAAGATGGTCACTGCACAACAGGAAAAAGGGGGAAAAAACAGCCTGTTTGTTCACCAATAAGAATGGGACTAGATTGGAGATTTAATAATAATGAATAATAATAATGATGATGATGAAGCTTTTGCACTTCAATGTCAGTCATAGCAAGGATCCTGCAATAAGGAAGGGATTTCTAGCCAAATGACAGGGCGAGAGAAGAAACAAAAGGAAGAACTGGAAGTGACTCTAGGGGTAAGCAGGTCTCTCAGTCACAGTATAAAGCCTGATATAGATGTACAGTACTTTTAAACCTCTAATAAGGTGTTAATTTGAGCTATCTATCCCATTGCAAATACAGCTTCACGTATTGCTCATCTGTATGATGGGGACAAGACTGCCAAAACCAGAACAAACAACATATAAGAGGCAGGTTTTTCCCTGCCCTCCTCCGTTTATAATCAGCCAGAATTAACCTGGGCAAAACATGCCTTCCCTTCCCTGCCCGGATGGTCAAAAGCATGATGAAGTCATGCATTCATTACTGAATTCATCCCTCTCTGCCCTCCCACCCCGACTCTCCTTCATTGGTGCAGACCGTTCCCTTCCCTTTACTCTCTGATGCTTTGGGGAGACAGAAAACGCTGTTTATGGGAGCGCTGTTTGCTCCTCCTGGCCAGTGACATTTTAAAACCCCCAGCACGTAGGTGCTCAATTGCATGAGTGCTCGGTATCTCAGCGAGCAGCTGCTGTGTCACTGCCAGGCCTCTCCTGCAGCAGACCTGTCACTGGCCTCTGCAGCTCGGTGCCAAGCCCACAGACCACCGGGGGCCAGCAAGCAGATGGCTTATCTCAAAGTCTAATTATCGGTGCTGACTGAAAAGCCTGCAGCCGAGACCAGCGCGGGGCAGGATTTGCTGGGTTACTGTTTAGGGGAAATGGTGGCAAAATAGGACGGGATAAGGATGGATGACTGAGACTTTCCTGCCAGGCTCCTAGTGCACCACAATGTGCTGGGGAAAGTAGGGCTGAATTCTGGTCTGGGTTCTGCTGACATCTGGCTTGTTGCAAACATCACCCTGGGAAACATGGAATGTCTTTTACAAAAACAGAAACAAAATCAAAATCCTCCCAGCGCTCTCTTCAGGTTTCACAGAAAATGGTGCAGCAAGAATTAACAATACTTCCTTCTCTTTTGTCTGCGGTAAACACTGCATGCTGCACTGAGCTGACAGCTCAGAACAGTCCCAAATAAGTGAGCTAGCACCTCAATTTTAACCACACCTGTTTTGTTCACTTTCAGAAAAGAAGAGCAACAAAAATAGCCATATTAAAATGAAAAATCAGCCAAGCAGTTCTGGGTTTTGTTTTTAAATCTAGGTAAATTTAGAGCTAAATCTGAGCTCAAATTAAGAAGGTAGTAAGACTGACCCAAGGTGAATACAACCCAGCATGCCAACGCCCTTCTGTCCTTGCCAACCAACCATCAATATCCTTGGGCTGGCTTGGGCCATTCATGCTGCTCTCCACTGGTCCTTGTTTGCAACACTGTCTTCTCTCCAGTAGCAGTAGGTACTCAGTGTTGTCCTAGATGCCACTGATCTTGTATCTCCTCCTCTGTCTGCAAAAAGTCTAGGTTTGATCACCTAGCAGACTAGCCGGTGTGGATCAGGCTAAGACTCAACCAACTCATTTCAGTTTTGAAAAAACAAACTTGCCTTTCCCTTTCCAGACAGAGGATGAGATGAATACCATCTTACCAAATATGTTGTCCCCCAAACTGTGGTGAAAAGCATCAGTTCTGTTTCAATTGTGTCAGTTACCCTTCTGTATCTGAAAATACTAATAGCTGCATTATTCATATTTAGTTACTATGAAAATAAAAAATTCTCCAGTGACAGAACAGAAGTCTCATTGTGGCAACTTCTACAAAGGGATGAAAAGTCACAAAAGCAAGGAGAACTACATTATTGGGAATGGCCTTACTGAGACAGACAGAAACTATTTAAATGAAAAAGTGAGGAAAGGAGTACCTGTCTGAAACTCAAGCAAAATATTCTCCAACTCTGCAAATTAACTGTAGTAGTAATCAAGAAGATAAAAAAGGGCCATGTGTTGTTACATGACAACCACATGGCTAAGGGCATCCCAAAGCTTTGGTAAAGAGGAGAGCATTCATATCAACATCATGAATTAACACTTGTATGTGTTGCCTTCTACAGCCTTGAAGCAACCAACATTTGTTCAGTAACTCAGTATGTCACCGATTCTGCATACCTCCCACTCACCTGCCTTTTTGCACCCATGTGTGCAAAACAGTCTGTGACAGGTGCTCAGATACTCTATTCCATGCAGCCAGATACCAGGGAGTAGAGGAGAATTACAGGAGGAGATTGCTTACCCCATCCTAACCCAGGTTAAGGAGATGCATGTAACTGGAGGCAGCAGGGGAAGGCAGAAGAATTTCCTTTAGCTGAGTATCTGCTTACCTACAATTCTGTAAAATGCTTTACACTGAATAAAAAGAGACCATAAAATGTTTGCATTACTTGACAAATAAGCTGCTTATTCCATTGTACAGCTTATTCTAAGCGTGTCCACAGTAACTTGAAGCAACCTGGGGATGACGTGAATCAGCAGGCTGGCAGTGCTCTCCGACAGGCTACCTACCAGTCAGGGGTGGTGGAAGTGCTAGACAGAGAGAGGTCTGCAGGACATAGTGCGTATCTGCTTAGGCCATCTGAGGGTACATGTTTAAGCTAGCTAGTTTGAGTGTAGGATGTCCAGAGCAGCTGGAGTTCAAAGTGGGCTTGTTTATGTTGTGACTTGCTGCATGTACAATACACTGCTGCTGCTTTTATGACCACAATACAAATGTGCCAGTACCTGTCCTTGGAAGTGTTCCCATGCTCGGGTATATTCAGTACTTCATTTGTTTCTCCTGAGTAGTACAAAGAGAGCAAATGTTGGGTGAGGATCTGAACTTCCGTAGTCAACATAAGGCATTAAGTAACACTACATAACATTTGTAGCTCTAGATTTCAATTTTACATTAAAGGTGTCAGTAAAGGAAAGGTAGAGGAATTTAAACACTGTCAGTAAAGTACTCCTAATTACCATATCTCCAGTGTCTCTAAGCATGTATATGATTTCAGAGTTCACAGTACCCTTTTAATAATTCCATCATCTCCCACAATTGCACTAAACACCATAGCTATGAAAGTATTCTGTATTAAAAAAAGAAACTTATACTGGAATGCATATGCACAGTGAGATACAATACATGGGCTGAAATGGACAACGGGTATGATTCAGTAGGCCTACTTCCCACAGCAATCATTGTCAGATGTTCTACGGGCAGGTTCTGAAAAGCACATACAGGAATTAACTAGCCTAAAGGAAACATCAATTATGTCCTAAAGCAAGAACCTTGGATTTATTTTTTTTTAAGTGAGAATGACTGAAAACTGGATCAGACCAAAACCCCATCTTGCCAAGGATCTGTCTCTCTTGGTAACAACACCTGGGCACAAATGAAGGGAAGACCAAGGCAAGTTTATAATGAATGATACCTCCTCTGTGTGCTCTCCTAGTTTCTAGCTATTTACAACTAAGGCATTTGAACTCAGCTGCACCTGGTAACCTCATGTTTAAAAGGTCCTGATGGATTTTTCTTCCTCAAATTCTTCTCACTTTTTAAAACCATGTAAACTTTTGCATCAAAACAACCCGTGGCACTAAGATCCCAGTTTACAGATGCTGTGAATAGAAATATTGCCTTTCATTTGTTTTGAGCCTACCAGCTAATAACTTCACTAATGATCTCCAGTTCTTGTATGAGGAGAAATAAGTGAACAACTATTCCCTGTTGTGATAGTCACGATTTAAGAAGCCTGTATCCCAGATTTCCTCCATGTGGTTTCTCTTCCACAGTGCAGAGACTCAGTCTACAGTCATTCCTCAATATGGAAATTGTTGTAAACCTTGAATTATATTTGCTACCTTTCTCTGCATCTTTTCTAGTCCTTCTATCTTTTTTTTTTTCCTGAGGTGGAGGGATTGATGATAGGAGGGACAAAGGAACCCAAACCACACAAGAAAATTGGAGATGTGGATGCTCCATGAATTTATTCAGTCCTATAATGATGTTTTCACTTTTATTGTCTGTTCCTCTCCTAACAGTCACTAACGTTCCTAACGCGAAGTTTGGTTTTTGAAGCCTACTTAGTGGCAATTTTGAATGCTATTTATATTAATAAAAAATAGAAAGCCTTGT
The DNA here is from genome assembly GCA_020745775.1 of Theristicus caerulescens. NCBI lineage: Eukaryota > Metazoa > Chordata > Aves > Pelecaniformes > Threskiornithidae > Theristicus > Theristicus caerulescens. The sequence continues at coordinate 28,640,636 of CM036564.1, forward strand.
CTCAAATCTTATTACAGTGCCCTGAGTCTCAGAAAACTTCTTTCTGCCCAGTTCTTCCTAAGGTCAATTTTGATGGCCATTAAGTTCAGCCAGGATTTTCTTCATTTCACCAGTGAGTCTAACTTATTACCTTACATTCAAAGGTAATACCTAAGAGCAATTTGTTAGTATTTATCCTTTTTCTGCCTCAAAAAATGTTGTCCTAAAGTTCCTTGGGGGAAGAGGGGAGAACTTGGATCAATCTGCCTGCCTATATTCTCTCTGTCGCCTGACAGACATTCTAGCCCTGGCTGTCAAATGATGGTAATTAGTCACCTGACAGAAGTAAGCGCTTTCACAAACTAGAGAGGCTACTGGTGGCCTTTGGAGACACATTTAAAGAGGAAGGGACATCTCTGCTCCAAAGCTCTCCAGGTTAGGCTGTGTACCAAGTCCTGCTTATGAACTAGCTAGTGTTGCCAGGATACCTTAGGCTCACTCTGCTAAAACCATGGTACTTTCTACAGCATGTCTTCATAAGAAGTCCTTAGTCCTTAGCAGCAGCAGAGCTACTAGAGAGCTCAGCTCATGTGTTCAGTAATCACTATTCTCACCACTGTCAGCAGCAGACACTGGTTTACAGCTCTTCAGTTCATCTGACACTTCTTTATAGTGGTCCCAGCTACCTATACACCTCCACAGCGCTCCAATGGAAGCAATATTGTCAAGTGTTTAATCTCATCTAATTTTTCCAAGCCAATACTTTCAGGTTGAGACTGTGTGCCAACATAACACCTGCCATTAAGCATTCCTTGCTATTTCACCAAAGTACTTCATCTACTTTTACTGCTGGAAAGAATAAGCATTTCTCATGTTGCTCTGACTCACAACACAGCAGTAAAGAATCACGCTCTGAACTCTCACCTTATTGATCCTTTGATTTCTACCTGTGAAAAACTCAAATATTTGGAGGTCTAGCCCATATAAGTCTCCATTTTTTTTCTAGTCTCTTTCATAGGTCTCTAGGCTTGCAGAGACAGACCTGAAATCTCGTGAAGGCAGACTTTTGTCACAAGATTAGCATTAACACAGCTGCAACAAAGCCAGCTTATTAAATTAAGGTATGCAAGACTTCGTTGTGGACACATCTATGCATAATTCCAGAATCTCTTGATATAAAAGTACAGCTAAAAATCGTGACAGAGAAACTTGGAGGAAAGACAAATATTCATCTCTCCTTCCCTCATGCTCCTGTTCTGTGCAGACTTAAAGCAGCATCTCATGCACCCAAATACTCTGAGAGTAACAACACTGTACAACATGCTACATCCCAACATGCACCTGTGATTAAAGTTGTCCAATAAAAATATTTCATGGTACATTCTTGATTGTCTCACACTTGGCCTGCTGTCTAACATAGTAGACGGGTGAAATTAATATTGCAGTATATAGTTCCAAGTCAGTAAAGCAGAATATCCACATTCTACTTGCTTACTTACATGAATATAAATTAATATAATCAATAAATTAATATACATTAAAACATATTTTTGCAGTAGCATCAGGCATGGATGTCTACTGCCTGTCCCTTCTCACAAAGAGAAATTAAGATTAAAAAAATCCATTAGTAAAGTGAGAATACCGTGTCTACATTTTTACTGTTAATAGAGGTATTTCTCCTAGCGGAGTCCTTCACTTCCGCTCACTTTTAGCTTCTCTTGCTAGTAGCCAGTAATTTCAGAAGAATCAGCAACTTCAATCACTGGATGGGCCATTAGTCAGTCAGTATAAATTTGTTACTCTCTTTTTCCAGTGACAGAAAATGTTCTTACTCTAGGAGAGACTGACCTGCAGAGAAGAGAGTGTGAAATACTCAACGAAGAAGATACCCCATACACATTAGAAATAGATAATTACAGGGCAAAATATCCTCATATTTAAAATTTATTTAGAGAGATGCATTGACTTAGTTTGAATGTGCCTGTTGCTTTGAATATTGGCTAAACTGTACCATTCCCCAAGCACGCTACCCATTACTAAAAATTTCTAAGTATTTCAAGCAGATATGAAATACAATAATGTATTTACGCTGTTCTCTCTACATCCATATCTTTCCTTGCCTCCATAACACAATGGAAAACATACCTGTGCTTCAGTAAAATTTTTGCCTTTCATAGCAAGCTGGATGCCTTGTTCAGTAACAATTACTGTGCGCTCCTCTTCTCCCAACAACAATAAAGCAGTCTCTTATTTTGTTACTATTCATTGCAGCCCAGAGATGTTCTATAGCTTTAGGAGAGTATCCCAGTTTTTAGACATGTGGGAATGAAACCTGGCTTTCATAAAAGCCAGTATGTTTGGGAACATTTTTAAGTCACGTGGTAAATTGGAGTCCAGTCGTTACTGGCAGGTGCAGGAGCAGCTGGGACAAGGGTACAAGCATCAGTTCCTTCACTGAAGTCTCAGAAACAAGAAAATTGCCTGAATACTCACATAATGTGTATGTAATAGCCAGCGTTTGCAAGATGATAAGCACACTTTTTTTGCCCTGTCTGCTGTGCCAGTGCCCTGGAATTTGTGTACTGGAACTCTGAAGACGCGAGGTCCTGGGGAAAAGACCTGGGGTGGGTCTGGGTCCAGAGTCTCTCAGGCAGGGCAAAGACTTTCAAAATTAAATTCCTTTTAATTAAGGAGCTACTCTGTGCAACTGAATTTGGATGAAAAGGTACGCGTTGAAATTAAATGGAATCATGCCTAACTTTAAGAATTAAATTCTTGCACTGCAGAGACAATGCATACAATGCCTGTATACGTAATGCACGTTCGCCATGGGAAACCAACCACAATTGTTGCCAAGTTAATTAATTGCTTGGTGTTAACAGATGTTTCATATCTGAGCTGCAGTTTTCAAAATTCCTGGTTTTGTGCTGTTGAGCCGTTTGGACAAAGCGAGCGAGACTATAGGCGCAAAGTGTTACACTCAACAATGGTTTCACTGATCATCACATTATTGTATCTGTTCTTTGGCTCTCATACACTGATCTTTTGGGGTATTGAACTTCTGGGAGTTCTTGAGACAAAGACCTAATCCTAACAAAAATACACTGAAAAACCTGGTGTTCTATGACCCATGACCACTTCTATGCAATGATAATACTCTGAGGAACTTCAGGCTGTAGGGCAGATACAGAAAATAAGAAATGAATCAAAAATTTAGTTAACTATTTTTTTTTCTGTTTTCTCCAAGATGTTTCCCTAGGCAAGTGTCTTCATTTCTTTTTAGCATGGACTGAAAAATGCCACTAAACTATAAACATGCCTTTTTTATTCTGTCTCAAGTTTTGAATAAAGCCATGGATCCTGTTCTTTACTGCAGATTTTCAAATTTGAGGAATTTGTTATTGTTTTTTTTAAATTATGTTACCCAACTGTGAAGGGAATAAAAACGAAAAATCAGATCACAGCTATGGGTAGGCAATGCGCATTAGCCACGCTGGTCCTCAACATGGTGAGCAAGAAAATCCGGTGGGGTCCTCTTCCTCACCTCACCTGGGGTTTATTAAACCCCAGAGACAACAGACTTCACTCAGTCAAGGATACATGGCAGGTGGGAGGGGACCCTGAAGTGCAAAGCAGGTTAGTTTTTGGTTTTGCTAGGACAGGTTGTTGGGAGAGACTAGATTAGGAGGGCTACCCAAGTGCAGGATGATTCACAAGATCATTGTTCCAATTCCTCAGGGAGAAACAAACTTCTCTCCAATGAAATCAGAGTGTGCAGCAAATTTGCATGACTGATGAACAGGTAACACAAGAATATTCTACTCATCTGTTTTCTAAATAGGCAACTACAGTCCATAAACCAAGATAACTTGTCTATTCTTTATATGTATCCCTTACATTAAAAAAAATCTGAAGGTTTCCTTTTTTTAAGTGTGTAACATGAAGTATGACTATTAAAAACATATTTCAGTCAATGAGTTCCTCAGAAATTATTCTAATAATCATTGCTGCTGAACTTTAGCATTATGATTCATCACCTTAATTCCAAAGACTTTCTCTGTTCCCTGACTAGGACTCCTAACCATCCCACTGAAAACGCACAAAAGGCTTTCTGTAACTGCTTCCTCCAACTATACTTCAGCAAACGATGAAGATACTTCCAGTACTTCACCAGTCTTAAATAAATGACGAAATCCAGGACAGACTCTCCAAGAGACAAATGCTTACTTTACCAACTGCTGAAGTGCTTTGTTTTCCCTGGTTGTGAAGGGCTACATTCTAACACCATCTTAAAGGAAAGTAAAACCCAGAGCAAAACTCAGAAAAGATTCGTAATACAAGCAATGGCAGCCCAGGAGGAGCTCCTGGCATTAAAGTTTACCCAAAGCTGGCTTGTTGTCTAGGCTTTTGCCGCTACCCTCTGACTGCAGTAAACTCAAGTGAACAGAAGATGACAAAGACAATAAAAATATTTTTAAATTTTAAAAAGTAAATCCAAACACCTTATAAAAACAGTTGCCCAATAAAGCATGACACAAAAAGCTAGATACCTTTGGATATTTCAGCAGGTCTACTGCAATGATCTCCAACTTAAGCAAGGAGAAGTGACAGTGGTCATCTAACCTTTGTGCTTTGCAAGGCCACTGGCTCTGCTTAAGGAAAACTCCCAGCGGAGAACTACGCAAGTCCCATGGTATGCATCCACCTTACAAGACTGACCACCATAAAATGAAACCAAATTCTTCCTCTCTTAAGATACAGTTGAGGAAAAGCAAGAATACTGTAGCTGATAAAAGCGAATTTTAGTGGCAAGTAAATACAATATACCGAGGAAGAAAGGGAAGGAGGATATGAGGTTCTCTGCAGTAGGAACAGGAGCCTGCATAGGAGGTAGTGCAATTCCACTGGGAAAATCAAATGGAAAGGGCACGTTAAGGGAAGGAAGATGAGAAGCACATGTGAAGGAGGAGAGAGCGTAAAGCAGAACAAAGGCTGCATTTAGGTGAGAAAAGAACTGTGTAGGTCATTTCTTTTCACATAACAGGACACCAGATACCAGCTAGGCAGATGACTAGTGTTTTTCTAACAGAGTGTCTTAGGTTTCTACCATCACTCATTGCCTTTTCATTAACATGGCCTTTCCTTTATTGTTTTGGTTCATTGCAGTCAAGTTGGTCTGTGCCTATGAAGACTATGCCTCTGACCTGAACACTGGAAGGGTAAGAGGTTTGTTCATGGAGCGTTCCATAATTATTACAGTGAATTCACTGTCCAGTGGCTGCCTACTCCCCATTACATCTATTTTTAACAGCTATCAAATCCTCTAGAACACAGCAGCTCTTTAGATGCACGGATGTTTTCTGTATAGAAAGAACAGGACAGACTTCAGTGTAGTGCATAGATACTTAGATACATGACCAACATTAATGACATCTTAGCAAAATCCTATCACTCAATATGATTTTATATTCGAGTTATACAATATACTACAGTTAACTAATACATTTATCAGAATTGTACAAGAGTAAATGACACTACAAACCACTTCCCCATATCAACATCTTTTTTTTTGTCCCAAGCAGGCCAATAAGCCATTAATCTAGACTATTTTTTATAAGTAAACAGTTACATGACCTGAACTTTAAATTAAATGTTTGAGCCCGTATAAAGCAACATTTCTTCAAAAAGATAATGAGTCATCAATATTGTATGTTACGCGATGCTAGTGGATCACATGCCTGTATACCCATATTTTCATCGTTTATTTTTCTAAAGAAATATTAGTAGTGAAAGTCCTAATATGGTCTACAAATAAATCTTCTCTAGTCTGCTATATTGGATAATCTTCCTTGATTGCCATTTTGGAATACCTCTATCTGAGCTGTACATCCATCCAATTGATTTTGCAGGTTCATTTTCAAGTAATTTTTGCACACAAAAAATGTCCAAAAAGGTTAATTTAAAGAAAGTGTTAGCTTTCTGTTTCTTTTTACGTGTTAGCTCATTTAGATGTTGAATGGTATGCGTTATAAGACGACTGAAAACCCACTCCAGTAACAGTGCAGAAAGTGCATAATGGTTTGACATTTCTTCTTAATCTCCTACGTAGGTTCGACTACAGGAACAAAAAGGAATAAATATGAAAAACCCCACAAAACTAATGAGTAGATAATGCTGGGAGGTAACACAGAGCAGCAAAGAAATTCAAAATCTTGTACCTACCATATCTAGATGCTTTTCATACACAGATATGGAATATACACATGCGTTTATGTTTTACAGATGCTACATCACAAAACATGAATGGAGGAGTTACAGGTAAATTCTTAAATTAGAAAATCTCTTCTCTCAGGGAAAAAGCAAGCCATTAGATGAATACACTTACAGCTGTTTTCACTTCTAAAATCAGGTAAAGCTTTTGCTTCAGGGAACTGATGCACAGGAACTTCCTTGAAGTAAAACAGTGAATGCAGGCTCAAGATAAACTGGGCAGGAGAAAACAAATTAAAGTGCTGACCACACCTAAATTCCTTTGTGGCAAGATGGAAGATCTTTTTGTTTCTGGTTATGTCGAGGTAACTCAGTTTCATTAAAACAAATTGGACTTTTCTTGTTCATATGTAAATCAGACATCAACACCAATATCATGTTGTGATACTGTCTACACATAATCTCCCTGTCCCAGAGTAAATTACTGTCCTCTTACTAGAATCTCTCATGAAGATTTGCAAGTTTCCCCACCTGCTTGCTACCTCTGGCTCCTCAAGAATTCCTTTCTCCTTTCTTTCTCTTTTAACTGAGAAGAAACCTAAGAAACTCAGATACAGTCACTCAAACCTTCCTCCTTCCTTTTCCATTCCTATTTTCCCTTCTGATAACTCACTCTGATTCCTCTGCTATCCCTTCTTCTAATCCATCCAGGTAACAATAGCTGCAAAGCAACCCATTCCCTTTGTTTCTAGTCTTCACTACACAGCCTCAGGCTCTGAATCCTTCCTTGCTGCCTACAAAGAAGTTTCACCATTCCCTTGATTGCCCTCTTACTTTCAACCCTCAGCTTCTTGTCGGCTTACAGTTTTAGCTTCTATGTCTTCAACTCCACTTTTGCCTGACAGCATTTATGGGACATCCATTTCACTGCAAATATATTAAAACTTTGCTACAGCTATCTCCTAGAAACTAATGCTATATCCCCAGCAATTGGCTACATCAGTCAAAATGCACCTAAAAGATAATCGAATAGGTCTATAGTTTTCTTTAATTAAGGCAGAATTTACAGGAACATATTCAGGTGAAAGAGAAAAGCAATGCAATGCCAGATCATTATTGGCCAGAGAAGGCCTTGAGAAGCTTGGGAGGTGATAGGAGATAGGACAACGGAAGATGTGCTTACAGCCAGCCACACTGCACTGATCAACACCGTATTTTATTCAGGAGATATTTTTGCAAAAAAAATCTAGTTTTGTGGATATTCTCCTCAGGGCCATATGGGCCTAGCTGGGCATATACCGTCTGGGCAGATTAAATGCATCTGAAAGCAACTGGGTAAATGTGAATTCAAATAAAATCATAGGATGAGATATTAAAAGTAGTCAGTTTTTTATTTGCCTTATACACATAAATATTAAGAATGTTTGACCTAGTTGTGGATGGATATGTTATGCCCTTGTAGGAAAAATCATCTAATTAATTTTAGTTTTACTCAGACTACAAATTTATGGTTTCTTCCAGTCCCATGCCGTAATGGTAATGTTCTGAAAATTGCGCAGAGAAGATAGCGACTCCCTATTCAGCGAGGATAAGTCTTGAGAAGAGATGCGTTAGAAAACACACTCATTTTATAGGAGGCAGACGTGTGGAGCTTGCTTCTCCTATGAAGAGTATTATTTAAAACGGAAGTTCTTAAAAGTATTGCTCTTACTACAAGGCAAAGGAAATGCTGGATAGATTGTAGCTGAGCTCTTAATGATTGCTTCTCTTTCATTAGCTGTGGGTAAGAAGAGTAAGTAAAGGACTGCAAACATGTATTCATGATTCTCATTAGCAAAAATGGCACTGTGCAAATCAATTTCCATGGATCCTGCTAGGACAGGCTTTCTAATTAGTCCATCATTAGACAGCTAACTTCTCACCACTTCTCAGACATCAAATAGTCCATCACCCCAACACATCACCCGCGCTAACAAGGAGAATTTTAATGAAAGCCAGCCAAATTGGCTGCTACCACAGGAAGCACACAATAGGCTTTGTTATTAATCTTTCCCTACCCTCATTTCTATTCGGTATTTTAGTTTCTGCTCTTATAAACCTTTTAGTTTGCACCAATAATTTTTTTTAACCTCCTGTTACTAAAGAATAGAGCAGCTGCAACATGGAGGGGGGGGAAAAAAGCTCGGATAAAACCAAATAAGGTACAAGCTGAGATTGCTACTGGGTATTTCAGAGCTTTCCATCTTATGATGCTGAAGAGAAATGTCAGCTTGCTGCTTGCGGTTTTAAATGGAAGCAGTCCGTGAAAAGCATTTGGCTGACTGGCTCAGCGGTGTGGTTTAGATGAGCTTCCAGCATGGTCATCCTGCTTTACACAGGGCAGATGCTCCATTCCAAATGGTGGGGTTTGGGCTTGAAAAACCTATCAGCAGGCACAAAAAGGGAAACTCCCTTAAGATTAAAAGTGACTTGACAAACACATACACAAAGGAATAAAAGAATGCTTGACAAGGATGAAAAATCCCTCCCCGAATCGAGTAGTCATTTGAGCATTTGAGGAGCAACATCAGCATTTATTTTTTTTTAATTGAGGGGAAAATATTTAAAAGAATAAATTCTACATGGACATGTCCCTAATTTAAAATAGCTGCTCCTGCCTGAAGGAAAATCTGCTGCCCTACTGTTCTGGCACAAGTCTGCTCATACCAATTTTCTGTTTCTCTGTATTTTGCCTCCCTTTCTTCTTTATTACCAGGGACATTTACATGAAACAGCATTTTTGCTTTTAAGAGTTCATCTGTTCCTGCTGCTTATCCCTCCACCTGAAGTCATAATCCTCCGTTTGTGACGACATAATAATTTCCACTGCAACCAATTGTGATGCCACAAACAGAGGATTATGACTTTAGGTGGGAAATAAACAGCAGGAACAGATGAACACTTAAGAAACAAAGATCCTGTTTTCATGCAAATGTCTTTTGTCATCAAGAACAAGGTTAGAGAAATGCAGAAAATATACGATAAGAGCAAGCAAGCAGAATGGGTACTAAAGAGAAACTCTCAGCATTTTCCAGGAGGCATTCAGCTGCTCTTTCAAATTAACTTCCTACATAACTAGGAATTTTAAATGTTTCTGAAACGTAGGTAACTTTGTATTTGATTGAATTGCCAGCATAATGTGATCTGAATTATTGACGTCTTCTCACCAGCAGGGCTAGTGCACTTTGCCATGGGGGTTCATGAGTGGATTTAAAAAAAATTAAAAAAAAAAAAATCAGAAATAGGACCAAGAGAGGTTTCTGATGTCGAAGCTCAGCTGGGCTATTTTTCTTCCCCTTCTCCAAAACCAAAAAATTCTCCAATTTCAGAAGTACCACTAGCTGAATTAATATTCAGGTGATCTGAACAGTGGGAGCAACAGCAGCAATTTGGTTTTTAATTTAGTTTGGATCAATTTCATGGCTGTTGCAGTTATAATTACAGGGCTGCAACGAATGGTGAAGCTCCCTCTAAATTTAGTCTGAACACAGCCTGTAAGATGGAGTCCAAAAGGAGACACCTAACAAAGCAAGGCAAATATTTTTGCTGTGGTTAATGTATGGATAGAAAAAAAATGAATCTGTGAAGAAGAAAAACATCTGAAATTATCTTTCCTCCTGGAATAAAAACAATCCCTAAGCAAAACAATTAAAAAAAAATTATCAGAATTTTCACTATGAACTTTTTGCTTTAACATGGCACGCGTTCTAAAAATAAATATTCAAAATACTGGCTCAAAAACATTGATGGTTTAGGTTAATTCTATTTGTTTTCAGCTCAGTCACTGAATTTAATATGTGGACAGTCCTAGTGTCTACATTAAGGAGTTCAGTGAACTTAATGAGGCTCACATCATAAGAGTTTTAGGGATGATTTATTTGCTCCAAACTAACTCTGCCAACATGGTGTGAAATTGATGGGTTCATAACACACCCCCGTGGTGATCAGAACCACTCTCCTGCTCCAAGAGTAGGAGAGTGGTTCTCCTCTCCCCAGTAAAATTCCAGAAACAGAGTGAGTGTAGGGGTGTGTGTAAGTATTTATTTATTTTATTATAGTAAGGCTTACTGTGAATTGATTTCCCAGCTGGGACTTTTGATCACACAAACCATTTTAGGTTCACGAGCAAACTGGTATGCCCGTCTAAAGCCTGGAATGTGACCATGACACATGCACCAAGAGTGCAAGCAGAATGGGACAGGGGGCTCAGCACGCTGGTAACTCATGTTCAAAAGGTCATCTCACCCTGAAACACATTTAACGGACTGAAGCAGCTAATGCTAATATGATTTCTCATTTGTTCTTTAATTTTTACTTTTCAAAGATGCAGAGACCTTGGCTCAGATCCATCCAGCCTAGTTTTAAGCAGTTGACTGAAGCCCTGAATGAAAGGCCCAATTTTCCTTATCTTCCTACACAAACAAGAGCTCGAGAAGATGATTCACCCCGAGTTCTGAATCACCCTCGTGAAGTGCCTCACTGACTGCAGAAGGAAGAGTGAAGCACATTTACATGAGAGCAATGTCTCCATGGTACATGCCACTCAGCTCTCCAGTTCCCTTTCTCTTCCCAGGCAACCTAACTCCATCCCACAAAACTTCTTGCCCATTCAGCTGTACAACAGGTGATCTGTGATCTTCCAGTGCCAGCAGCAAACTTTTCAGCCTGACACTTGCAGTGCTATGTTCAGATAACCATTCAACATAGTCTCTGCTGAGAAGCAAGAAAAATAAATTGTCCTGCTATTATATTGTCAGATTTCCTAACCACCTTAAGGACTAATTTTTGAGACCATTTTAAATTAATTTTAGACAAACTACACCTTTATCTTCCGTTCCTTATTGCATAAGTTAGGTTGTTTTGTTTTTAAAGTAGTATTTTACTGACTTAATTGAAATTCGGAAAGAAAAGGATCCCAGAAAGAAAAGGGGGGAAAAGAAAGTAAAAGCAAATGTGTAATTCTTAAAGCACGTCTTCTTGAAAATGTGTTTTTCTGTACAGCTGTTCCTTTAAGCCAGAAACAGTGCTGGATGAAGCACAGAAATCAACTCTCTAAAAACTGGTCTTTAATAATTAAGTTACATAAATTAAGTTATACCAGCTGGGCATGTGCTATGTGTATTTGAATGATGAGGTCGGCAGTAAAAAGCAATACAGAATAGATGTTAAGGTAATTTCTATACAAATTTCCAATTACATTAAATCTGCCAAGATATTCAGATTGTAAAAGGGTCTTAAGTAAGTGCAAGAAGCTAGTTTGTATTTAAAATTCATTTAATAGATCAAATTAAAAAGTGAAGTATGAAAAATTAAAACATCTCTCCACTATTGTCAGTTTGATAAAATGGAAAGGAAGAGGGACAATGAAACAATTTCACTCTCAAATTTGCTTGCAGTTTTTGATGTGACCTCAAGCTGTAATTCTCAAATCATCACAGAGGAAAATTACCCATTCTTGATAGTCTCTAAAAGTTGGTATTCTTTATAAGACTATTTTTGCTACTAGATCTTGTACAGAATTATAGAGAGAAATGTGGAACCAGCAGGATAATTTATACTAGTTTACATACTTGAAAAGACATACACTGTTTGCAAAATGTCTCATCCTTAAAAGCACTTGAGAGAGATCTGCGGTCCAATATAAATTGCTGTCCTGGTTTCAGCTGGGATAGAGTTAATTTTCTTCCTGGTAGCCGGTATGGGGCTGTGTTTTGGGTTTAGGATGAGAACAATGTCGATGCTAAGTATCACTAAATAGTCGCTAAGTAGTGTTTACACTGGTCAAGGACTTTTCAGCTTCCCCTGCTCTGCCTGGTGCACGGGGGGCTGGGAGGGAGCAGAGCCAGGGGCGCTGACCCAGACTGGCCAAAGGGCTATTCCATACCATATGACGTCATGCTCAGTATATAAGCTGGGGGAAGAAGAAGGAAGGGGGGGACATCTGGCGTGATGGCGTTTGTCTTCCCAAGTAACCGTTACGCGTGATGGAGCCCTGCTTTCCTGGGGATGGCCGAACACCCGCCTGCCCATGGGAAGTAGCGAATTAATTCCTTGTTTTGCCTTGTTTGCGTGCGCAGCTTTTGCTTTACCTATTTAACCGTTCTCTTTTATTTTACTTCAACTATTAAACTGTTCTTATCTCAACCCACGAGTTCTCTCCCTTTTACCCTTCCGATTCTCTCCCCCATCCCACCGGGGGGGAGTGAGCGAGCGGCTGTGTGGTGCTTAGTTGCTAGCTGGGGTTAAACCATGACAATTGCAGAAGGAAAAAAACAACACCCACACCACAGGGCTACAAGGAATCTTAAAAAGTCATCTAGTCTACCCATTGTCCACAGAAGAATCAAGGGTTATGTTTTTTCTGAAAAAAATCCAGCAACAAGTGAGAAAGACGTCCAACAATCAAGACTCCACAGTATCCCAACCTACTCCACTACTTGACAGTGTTCTTCCTGTTACAAGTATTTCCCCAACTTGAATCTACCTTACTAGAGCTGTTTAGAGCTCTTTACCACTTCTTCTTGCCACTATGTGTACAGAGTTCATGTTTCTTTTCTTTCTTCAGGAGCCTTTTAAATGTTTGAAGATAATTCTTAAGAACCCCTCTCCCATCTTCTCTTCTTTAGATTAACCAGCTCAGATCTTTCAGTTCTTCTTCAAACACCAAGTTATCCAAGGCCGACCATCCTCATTGCTCTCCTCTGCACTCTCATCCACTGCTTCACCTCCTCCCTGGAGCATGCCCAGAACCAAATACCACACTCCAGTTGAGGTCTTAGGGATTATTTAAGGAGTCTTCTTGTATACACGCTCTGGCATCCTTTTTTGCAAGTCTAACACTTCGACTTAGGTGGATCACAGATTAGATGCTAATGTCAGATCTTTTTTCTACAAAACTCTCACTAGCCAGTTATTCTCTACTCTGTTTTCATGCATTTTATGCATTTCATTATTCCGAAGCCTAGGAAGCTGCACATTTCCTTACATGGTGTCATTCTACCTTCCTCCCAAACCACTTCTCCAACCTGTCAAGATTATACTCAATTCTCAACTGTGTCCTTCAACATATTTGCAATCCCTCCCAATTTCATCTCATTTGCAAATTTAGTAATTCTAATCCAGAGGAGAGAATGGAGAGCACTAAAGAAAGCGCCGAGTATTACCAGTCCAGAACTGACCCTGCAGATTGCTATCTTCCCCCATCTGAGAGTGAATCAACGGGTACAGCGAGCAAACTGCTTTTGCACTTGTCATACTTGAGACTCAGCTCTTTTCCAGATATAAATACTATGACAGGAATCTTCTACTTTATTTCCCAAAACAGATCTATAACAGACACTCAAACGGCTCCCAAAATAATACCCAGATACTATTAAACATGTTATTGAAATTTCTACTGGCAGAGACAAACGGAGCAATCTACCAGTTCCTCACCAGAGGACCTGTCTCAAGCTTTATCTGATAATGTACGTTTATATATGAGCAGATGCATCCTCACATACAAGGCAGTTAAAATGAACACACTATTAACAAATGCAAGTGTTGAAAATTTTGACAGGCACCAGAAAATCCAGTGCTTTAATCTTTCTATAACCTGCAAAACCAGGGATTATGAATCCAATTGCACTGTGTTCATTGTACATTAACTCTTCTATTCCTTGAGAAAGATGAGGACAGGCTTGGCTTTGGTTTCTCTACACCTCAAGTGAATCCAGGCATTTGATTATGTCCATAGAAATGAAGTATTTTGACAACCTTCATCAAGGTGATGTCAAACAAATCCTATATATGCATACATCATTACTACAGCTCTCGTTTTGATATTATCTGACTTTAGAGAAGTTGAGAAAAGGGCGTCACTTCAGAAGAAGAAGAAGAAGTATATTAACTAATGATAGTGCTTTAGTGAGACAATTCCTTGGTAAAGTCTGCTAAAGTAGATCGTTTGGTGACTGCCTACGGCAGAACCAAACACAGAACTTGGGATACCAACTGCTGTTAAAGTTAAGACTTTAGATCACACTGTTATGAAGGAAAAAAAGTCATTTTATTTGGCCTGGAATTCTAAAACTTGTAACTTTTTTTTTTTAAAAAAACTCAGGAACGCATCTAGCTCATTAGAATTACTAACCCCATATATTTTTCAGTATGGTGACAGACAGGGAAAGAAAAGACATCTGCTAAAATAGAATGGCAATAAAAATGTTAGATGGACACCTATCTGTCTCCCTTAGAAACCCAATACAGTATTGATGTAATTCACTCTCAATAACTGACCATCGATTAATCTTTTTACAAGAGAGGTTTATGGCCATAAGCTTCTATTGATTTTAAAGTTAAGAATAAAACTGGAAAATAGCCACATGCAGGACACCTTCCAAAAGCCTATCACAAGGAAGACCTTTTGCTTCACAGCTTAATCTCTGCAAATTTATGTACTGAGAAAAGCTAAAATAAAGTCCTTGCTAAATTCACAACAGCGTCAGTGTTGCAGTAAACTGCAGTAACTGCAGCAAAACCTGGCCCTACTGATGCACTGGGAGCTCTTCTCCTTAAAGAGGATTTCACACATTCTAAGCTTCTTGAATCGAAGAGGAAATCAATGTTTACCACCCAGAGCAACACAGGGAATTAGTTCCCATCCAACCTCTGAAAAAGTCATTTATTTTCTATCCTTGAAAGAGTTTTACATCTCAGAAAGTTAGAATACATTGAGTAAGGTCTCCAAGTAATCTTTAATCCTCCATCTCAAAGCCTTCTGTCTACCTCCACAAGCTACATTTGGGTGAATAATAACTTTCCTAAAGGAGAGTTGTATGTTGTAAAAGCTTGTTTTTAACCGACTGGCAAAACTGGAACGATTAAGGAAGCGGCCTTTGCTTTCAAGGGCCAATACATTGGAAATATGACTTCTCCCTGTAACACTCACTAGAAATTAATTGTTTCATCATTTATAATCAAAATACTTAATCAGATAAAAGTCACAAGCTACATTTCCTGTCAACGAGAATCGAAAAATTGGGAAGAGATGCAATATAAGCTATCACAAATACAACAGAGAAGCTTACATGTTAATAAAGCTGACATTGCAAAATCCCTTTGCATCTAGGTCTCTACCCCATGTTATGTTGCTGTTGTCATTTATGAACTTGTGATGCATTACAAGTTTACAACAAGTCAACAGAGCATGCCAGCTGAATTTAGATACAGGAGATCACAAACATATCTTGACCTTTCTGTCAGAGGGCAGGGTCAGGAGGAGGGAGAAGGATTACACCTTTCCCTTTTAACTGCATGCCATAAAAGCAGAGATTAGAAAACAAACTGCCTTAGTGTTTTCCCAACTAATAAAATACTCAAATTCTGGAAGACTCTTTCCAGTACCACTGTTAAACACTCCAGGGGTAAGCAGACATGAGGTTCTCATACACCTGAGGAGTCACTGAAAGCCATTCTCCCTCTATTACCAACACATTCCTTGCTCCTCTGTTTACACAGAACGCACACGAAATACACATATGAAGGACTATGTTTTAGGACTGTCTAAATTTGAAGTTGATTCATCCCGTTACCGATACTAACACACCATCTGACAAACCACACGCAAGCTTCCAGGCTGGCTGGCTAGGCAGGTTCAAATAAGAAACTCACCTGGCGTCCTGTGAGATCACCCCCATCTCATCAGCCACGCATTACCGTAAGCGAGGCAAGCAAATGAGCCGACAGCCTGAGAGCTACGGCTGCGCCAAGAGCTCAAAGCTTCAGTTCTTCAGCATAATTTTCATGTAAGATCTTGAAATGATTATTTACATTTAAAATCTCCTCTGCAGAATGTTCTCAAATTTTTAGCCTACTTCTTAAAATTCAGATAGGAATTCCACAGCTTGACAAGCTTTAACTTCTTCATCTTTTGAATGAAGAGTTCTAGATACAGGAAGAAAAAACACTCAAAAAAACTCTTCATGTCTACTTTAATGGACTAGACCACAGCTCCTGTTAAAACTACTGATGTTCAATTTAGCAAGATCAGATTTATTTAAAAAAATACAAAGATTTATGTTTTAATTTCCAAATCATCTTTAGAGGGAACAAAATAGGATGGCAGTATTATTGGGGAATGCTGCATTATTAAAACTATAAATCCCTCCAAAACGAAAATAAGTCGTCTTATTTTCTTTTCCAGTGTTGAAAAGGGTAAAAATCGTTTCCCAAAAGTTCAGCAGACAATCTAATACCTTATTCGACTAAAGTAAGTGTTTTGTTGCCTTTGCTTGCCTGAGGAATAATGGGTACTCTAAAGACATATGAGTTTGGAAAGCCCATGCTCAACTCTTATTCAGCAAAGCAATCAAATTCATGTCTTACAACCAACACGTGCCCAAGGCACCCCAATTTTAACTGCATTTAAATGCTGTCTGAGGCATCCAGTTAGCAGGTCTGCTTTCCTAAATCACTGAAGTGACCCAACAATTAAAAGGTGCTTATATACCACACCAGAAGATGAGATTAGAATTTAAGTAACATTGCTAAATTAAGAATTAAATTGTCAACAAATGAATGAGGGTTAAGGGCATTTTTTGTGTGGGGTTTTGTCTGTTTTGTTAACTGCACTGAAAAAAAAGTCTTTCTACTACTGAGTTCATTTAGAGCAAAATTTTCAGACATGCATCCACAACATGTGTGTATTACTGCGCCTAATTAGAAAAACAATCAACTGCTGCTCTTGCTCAGAAAAGTTACAGCAAAATTCTTAATCTAATTTCCAGCAGAAAAAAAAAAAAAAAAAAAAGTACTTTATGACTGCCCTTCCTCCACCCCCCCTCATTCTTTCAAGGTATTCTTTCATACTTCCCTTCCTCCAGCTGCCATGAGGATAACTCCTTCTCTCTCTCTCTCTCTCTCTCTATATATAAAAAAGTCTGTGACTTGTTACTTATTTCTCTGACACACTTAGGCTTTACCATTAGTTTCATTTGAATTCCACAGCCTGGAAAGAGCATGCGTATTAGCAAGAGAGCCAACCCTTTGTGTCAGTGGTGCCTGAGAACTCGAGCTGGGGGAGCAGACATAAGGCAGCACACCTGCCCAGCCTCCATCGGTACCAGGTGCTGAGAAACCCCACTGCACATGGGGCAACCGTGACTGGCAAGCAGGTCACACACACCACAGCTCTATAGGAGTCGTGGCAAATGCCTCCATCCCACCAAACGGAAAAGGACAAAATATTTACATGCTAGCTCTCTCTCTTGGAAGAGATTTATTGTACACACACATTGTTTTCTATGTAGTAAATGGAGACCGATTTGAAATCTGAACGCTTTAAAAAAAATGCTTCAGTACGCACCAAGGTTAAACTCGTCTCTGTTGCGTGACCACTGCAACATGATTTGCAAGCTCGCCTGTGCCTCGATGATAAGCTCCAAACACATTCTAACCTTCCTTCCAGCACTGCTTCAGTGTTTACACTCCCACTGCTTCGACTGCTGCTCCAGACCCCCACGCCTAACCTCTCCTTTTCCTTTACAACGTGTCCTTTTTCTTACTGCTGGTTGTGATGGTCTTCCTTCCTCAGGTTTCCCACCTCTGAAAGCAGCCTGCCCTTTAGTTTTCTCCTAACCTCCCTATCCTGCCAGCAGCAGAATGAGAAAGCAAAGAAATGGAAGCAATAATGTATCATAATTTAGCAGTGGTGTGGCTGGTGTATAGACTCAAGAACCCCTATCTGTCACATTTCTAAGGTAAAGATGAAGAAAATATCTTTTCATGTCACCTTCTCATCTAGTACGTGAAAAATACCAATTCAGAAAAGGTTCAAAAGCAAGAAGAAAACAAAGACCAATTTCAAATGGCAGCAAATATCTGTAAGTCTGTCTCAAGCACTGACGTAAGTGATTTTGCAGCACGGGGAAGAAACAAACACACATCTGCTAACTTTAAGTTTGAGAAGCTATGAAGCAGATTTGTTTCCATTTCATCTCCATATGATTTGGGTGCTCAGTAGGCATCTGTGTGTGCTTCAGGACAGATTTGCAAATGAACAGTGTTTTGACCTTGGTAGCACCTAGGCAGAGCCCAAGCAAAAACTACTCCGCATTTACTCCAGCGTGTGAGAGGACCTGATATGCTGTCATCACAAGCCTCCCACTCCAGACTCTCATTCTCTCCTCACCAGAGACTACATGCTGATTGCTCAAGCAAGGAGATGGGAAGGTAAGACACCAGTTTTCAGGACAGATATGCAGTAAAAAAGCAGCAAAAAGATACGAGCAAATCAGTTAGGAACGCTTACTCAAACAGCTGCAGAGAGAGATAGAGACTAGCCAGCTCTAAGAGCTCAGGAACCGTGGGAGCAGAGAGGACAGAGGACTCCAGCCTAACCTCGCTGATCCTTTCAAACCTAGGACTGAAGAAGGACCACTGCCAAACATTCTTCTGAATCTCTTCTCCTGTTTTTGAAAGCAAACCTGTTGTAAGATCAAATCCTGTTTACTGTTCCGGCCTCCACTTTTCCTCCTGCGGAGTGGGAGGGCACGGGTTTGAACACATGCGTAGAGTAACAGTGCAGAAGGCAGATGAGGCTCCAAGGCATCGGGGCAAGTGGCCCTCACAGACTGGCCTTCCCGCAGGGAGAGAGCCTGGGTGAGTGCTCCAGGGGAACTGCTGGCTTCTCACTTCCCAGCTCTCAAATGCCTTATGTATTGCAGCCAGTCATTCCTGAATATTGTTCCAGGCACCTGTAAAGCCTCATTTGAAACACTGTACCATCACTCTGGTCATCTACATTCAAAGAAGAGCTGCTTAAACTGGGAAAGCTGCAAAGAAAGGTTACAAGAATGATTAGAGAAATGGAGTCTCTTTAAAAGAGAGAAATGACAAGAAATTACAATTACTCTTTTCAAATATGGGAAGGGTAGGCAGATGGAGAAGCAGGCAAGAAGAAAAACTACAAACTATTTTAGTCAAAGGACAATGTTTCAGCTAGGGATCAAGCAGTTATAAAATGGTTGCATCCACGTGGTTGCATCAGACTGGAAGTCAAAATGAATGCAGAACCTAGAATGAAGCTCTAGAATGGTTTTCCCATGTTTAGGAGGCAGAGAGGGAGCAATAATGACTTGTGGTGTTTGAAGACATCCTGAAAAGCCGATGAAGAAACAGTGTAAGTGACTGGCTCTCCGAAGAAGGCTTGAAACAGGACTGGATGTTTGTTTCCACTGTTCTTATTTTCAACAAATATCAGCTTCAGATCTTCATGAGCCATTTGGAGAATTCAAAACAGACGTCTTCCTCCTCCCAGTCCATGCTTTCTTCTCTTTCAAAGCCCTAGAGAGTAGCCACAGCTGGGCAGAAATTTGGGTAGGATGTGTTGTTGTTCTTAGTGCAATTATATGGACAGCAGCCAAAGTGATGTGACCTGCTCATGTTTGATGTTAAATCATTTACGAAAATTCGGAGTGGAAGGAAACTCTATACTGTGCCACTGCCTCATATCCCAGTCAGAATGCCAGGAGTTTTTTTGCTTTGGTTTTTGCCATCCTCTATAATGATGTATACAGACTAATTCCTAGGTTAAGCTACAGTTTTATCTAATAAATGCTATGCAAATGCATAGGCCTAAGACACTAGCGATACCCTCAAACTCTCCTGCTCTGCTTTATGGCACATTATAATTGCACCATCTGATCTTTTATTACAGGTTATCAAATCACACTACATTGTTAAGAAGCACACTATCACCCATAATATGTGGAGTTCATATTCTGTGAATACTTCTAAGCTTAACACAGTTGTTGCCATTATGGAGGAGCACACTCAATGACCCAACGGTTCCTCCTATCTGTATACTCATAAGAATATACAATAACAGTGATAATGCTGTGCCACTTGAGAGTCCCTTGCTAACAGTTACTGTGAAGTCAACTCTTTTTTTTTTACAGCATGTGCTATGTAGAGGTGTTAAAGCAAAGCAATTTAAGTGCTACTATACATTTAATAAGATAAAAACAAGCAGTGAACATTACCACTCTTGATGCATTGCTGGAGTTCAAAGGCTTTTCATTATCCAGCATATTTCACTTCTTTTTACCTAGATAGTTTTAGAAGTGCCTTTCAAACCACATCCTCCTCTATTAGAGATATTCAAAAGCAATCCTTCAGATTTCTTTTAAAGGCTGTACAGCACTGAAACACATGGATGCAATCAGCTTGGTGATGGGCATGACTCCCGGAAAGCAACACTCCCAGGGTGCTCGCCAATTTTATTTCAAGTTCACACATGCCGTATCTGGCTGTTCAGTGGGATCTTCCAGCCGCATCTGTGTACACTGTGGGGAGGGCTGGTACTTCTGTTAGCAGATGGCAGCTGACCATTTCCCTGTGTTGTCCAAATGGGAACTGAATATCCACAACAATGACTGAAATTGGAACAATCTTACAGGAAGCACTGGAGAATTAAGTTAAGAAATAGCTACAGAAATGACATTTAATTTCCTATTCACTTCTCTTCCCAGCTTTCACTTAAACATGGTGTTTCCAAACAGCTTTTCATGACTTACAGAATAGGGATGGCCTAGCTTTAACAGGCCATGGGTCATTATGCTGCACAGCACGCCTTTGAGGAAGACTTCTGGATCATTCCACCTCTCTCTTCCAGCACTGCTTTACAGGCGCATTGCCTGAGAGGATCTTACACCCTTCCCCTGGGAACTGAACTGTATGGTTTGTACAGCTGTCTGGGAACCCCCCAGGACCTCCCTTTCTGCAGGCAGCTAGAAGACATCTCCATCCTTCCACAAGAACGGCAGGCAAAGTCTTTGGCCAAGATCAGTAACTCAGGGGAAAGCCTGAGTTCTTTTACAAAAAAACAGTACTCCTTTCACTAGAAGCTGCACTAGCTGGCACTTCTCTTCAAAGGCCTCAGAGAAACCTGCCCTGTTTAAATGGTCAAAGCCAATCCTTTGTCAGGAAAACGAAAGTGCATGCTGTGAAGTTACAATTAATAATGTACAGCACTTTTCACGTTCATTGCAACTTACTAACATTTATTAATGCATGGAAAAACTCTGTAATGTCTTGTGGGGATTAGGCAGCTAGGGTGTTTTGCGGATTTTTTTGGTGGTGGTGGGTTTTTTTTTTTGTTTTGTTTTTTTAAATTGAAAGGTGGAACAGCAGAGATGAGAAATATACTTGGACTAACTTGTCCAAAACATAAGGACAGAGAGGGGTTTAGAGAACAAGTCCCCTAACCTCACTCTGGTGCTCAAATCACAGCCACCCCACTGGCAACGTGAACATTTCTGTATTCTGCTCATGCTCTAGCACCAAATCCACTGTCTTTACAATATGCATGGTCTGCGCAATGAAAAGGAACAAGGGATCAGTACCAGCCACCTGCACAGCAATGCTTAGTTAGCATGAAGACTTCAAAAAAAAAAAAAAAAACCAACAAAAAAAAAAAACCCAAACAGACTAACAAAATGTGCCTAAATTTCATCAATCTACTCAAAGTATAAATGATACCCCTGAGACCTCACCAGGTGGAAATAAATTTAGTTAGTCCACTGAAGGGGGACAAGAGGGAAGAATCAGCGCTGCAGGCATGCAGGCTCCATTACTGCATTTGCTGGCTCAGTATGCGGTGGTCTAAACAACCCTTTCCCCAAAGTCGTGAGACTTCAGATAAAAGGAAGCAAAATGGAAAGAGGCAGCCATGAACAACATAAAAACCACACAGAAACAGACACATGAAGACAGAAAAATATTTACAGTTTTGAAGGTAAAAGATATTAGATGCCAAGATAATAGCCTGCCAATACCTTCAAAGTGTCTTTGGAGAGGCAGTAAAATACACTATTCAAGATGCTAGCAAGAACATAACTCTGGAGAGAACAGAGTCTTAGTACTATGAAAAGCTTCCACAGTTAGAAGAATGAGAATACAGCATGCTCTTCAAGGCAAGAGTGCAAGCACCTACTCCTGGATAAATATTCAGAAATAAAATAGATAAGCCTTGATAAATATTCAGCAGGGACAATCTTGCACACCACAGGGACTCAGGAAAGTAGATGACCAGCCATGTCTTCAGTACCTCTTACATCTGGGATTAAATTAGTCTGGAAAAAATCTAACCAGAGCTGAAGTAGAGACATCTTTGGAATTATTCCAGCACCGATACAAAAGAAACCTCCCTGGAGCAGTAAGAGGTCATTTTAGTCGATTGGAGGCTGGATGGCTCTAAAATACATGTCCTCTGTTTACCTATAGAAGAGATGCAATACGTACAGAAGCTATGCAAACCTTAGGTAGCGAACAAAGAACAGTACTTCAGGACTAAAATTCAGCTTACCTTCTCATAAAGCCCTGTTGCAGGTGGCACTGTTAAAAAGCTGGATGACTCATGCTGGGTGACTCTGGTAATTCCTAACTAGATCTGGGAAAAGGATGGTTCAAAGGGTAAGTCCCTCTCAGGAGCATGAAAAAACTTTGGTTTCAGACCTTGGTCTCCACATATTTTCCAAGAGACACTGGACAAGCCACACGTTATCTCACCAATTTAAACAGCATTCAGTGTCCCAGATTCTCAATTAATCTGATTATGAACTTTGTCCATTCATTTAATGTTCAGGTTATGACTGAGCTTCCCTTTTATCCTACCATCAAGAGCCTTTCACACCCTCCCTTTCATACTCATTCACACACCACCCCCACCCCTCCAAAGAGTCTGGGCATCACTTTGGAAATTCTGATTTAGCATTAACTTTGGTGTATTTCTGGATCAAAACAGAAACTACAGAAGCAAATGTCTGCAGCTAGAGTCTGCTCCTTGGCGGCACTGCCTTTCTTTTAGAGAGGATTATACATGCTATGTATAAGGAGCTTTGAGCTCTAATGAAGCATAATAAAATTGAAAAGAAGAAAAAACAGTTTCTCAGAGATCCACCTTCGCTTTAAGCTGTCAAAGGTACATTTCACAAAGGATACCCAGAGGCTGCATGCACTGCTTAAGTCAGTGCTGTAAACAGTTGGCTTCAGCTAGCACAGTTCTGTGTTGGTGGAGACAAGGCACCTTTAAAACACTGCGGTTACTTAGGGCAAAATGGCTCCTAATGCATTTCACAATGTTATATACTGGTCCTGATCAGTTGACCTGAAGCTCTCTTATCACTAGTGTTCAGCAGTGTAGATGGGACTGTTCCAACTCAATACTTTTCATGTCTGTTCTTGCCAATCTGGCTGGTTTTCCATAAGACCTTGGTTTCCCAGTTCAAGCAAAACCCTGGCTAGAAATCTAAAGCCTGGCAAGAAAACTCACACCCCCTGTGCTTCAGCACACAACAGCTGCAGATTTATAAGCTAATTCTCTTGTTAAAAGCATGCAAGATTGGCTCCATGCGCTTAGGACTCAGCCTTATGGATCACACCATAAAGACAACTACACAACTCCCAGCTGACTTCACGTTCTTTTCTGGCTCCTGCTGAATGGGAAGTGAGGATTGTCCAGCTCCCATTTGTTTATGCAGCCCTCGTTTACTCTTGGACAGAGCACTCTGATGCCCAAGCTTCTATGCTTGCCCCCCCGCCCTTTTTTTTTTTTTACATCTCACGAATTTTTAAAATTAGAATTATCTGCCTGCATCACTTCAGTACTCATTGGATTTTTTTTTTTTAATAATCTCAAGTGTTTGAATAAACTCCATTGGGAGCTAGTGACACAAGAGGGGTTAAACAGAAAAAAAGAAAAATCTTAAAAAGGAGAAAAATCTTTTTTTTTGTTTGCAGACATAGTATGGAATATCAATTTTATTTGGCAGAAAAGAAACTCTAGCACATCAGAATATAAAATCTAACTCTTTCCAACCATTTTATCCAAGATGGAAAGACAAAGCTTTTCCATTACTTCAAAGAAAAATTAATTTAACCTGAGGATAACTAAACAAAGCATTTCAGACTTCCACATTACAACTGGTACTTATCATGTACCACCAAAAATATCAATGCAGTAATTCCCCTTGTAGAAAAGGAACAAAAACAAGAACAACCCTGGACTGCACAGGAACTATATCTGGTTACACATTATACTGGTCAACAGGAGCAGGAAAGAAAGCCCTGCAAAAGGGGTTTATCATTACCTCCATACGGTCTGCCACAGAACATCCATTTTACGAAGAAATGTTTGCATATGTTCTCCTACAACCTCAGTTGGGCCTCTTTTCTATAGGCTCAGAGACAGCCATAGCAATGTCATTTAGGCAGAGTCTTTGTATAGTTCCATAACAGAAGCACACTTGTACGAGTTAAAAATAATTCCCGCACGTGTTACCAGAGGAGATGTTGAAAACTTCTGCAATTCGTTTATCCAGTTGTTTTGTGTTGTGACCTACTAGAACTAAAAGGTTTTGGGTGGCAGGTGGAATTAGAAAATGAAGGTGAGAATGATTCACACAGAAACATTTGGTCTGTTATCAACTAATTATCAAGGGCTGTCAACACAAGAGTGACTTGACATCAAGATACAATCAAAGGCCAATCACCACTCATTAACTGCTAAAGATTATCAGTGAGCAGGAGGCAAAACATGTGACAACCACATAACACTTGTGAACCCTGATTTTCCCACTCTAAGAAATCCAAAACACCATGCTTTTATTTGTTTACAAGCTTTTGAAAAAATCCATTTTGCACATCTCAGCAGGAAAGAAGATCACAGCCTCCGACTCCATCTGCCTGGGCCGCCTGGAGTAGAGCTCTTCACAGCTGTAGCACTAGGTTAGGTCAAGGCACGGAAGCAGGAGCAGGAAGAGCTACCCCACCTTTCTGCCAACACAAGAAAGCTGCCCAGCTATGTGTTGTAACGCTGAACCCAAAGCACAACTGAATCAAAGATTCTGTTTTGCTTCACTTTGTCAGGATGAAAATACTTCATTTGACTGTTACAATGCAACCATATGCATTCTTGTCAAATGTTGGTATTACAGTAATATTACAGAACCGCCCATGAGAAGAAATTATTCCTGACCTTACCATAAGATTTACATTGTATGCAGTGCTTAAGACATAGTCCCAGAAAGAATGAGAAGAAGCAAATGCACTAAGGCAGATGTTCTGGGGGAAGTTGCAGTAGTATGTGAACATGTTACTAAACAGTATCATCATAGAGATGAACAGAGGAAATGGCTAAAGGTTGTCCTAACTAAAGCATTTTTTTGGAACATGAGTGCATCACTTCATATTCTTTTAATGTAGACTGTAATGCAGTATTTATAACAAATATCAGTGGGACAAAATAATACCCACCTTAGAACATCAAAATATTGGCTGGCATAGCTAAGTGCATGACAATTTTTTTCTTCGAGTACTGTAGGAAAAGGAAATAATGAGAAAAGGGAGAGGAGAAAGTTGAGAAGGTGGCACAGGTTCTACACAAACAAACTTCACTCTTTGGTACAGAGATTTCAGTAGAAAAATATTTATAAAATGAATATTTAAATAACTAGAGGATAAAACTGTGAGCAAAAAGCAGCATTGTGTTCACAAGGACTAAGTGTCAAAAAGCCTTGTCCACCTTCTTTTGGTAAAATTACTGCACTAAGTGAATGAAAGTGATCCAATAGATGCCATTTTCAACAGCTGCAGGTCAAATGCATGCAATACTCTCAATTAGCAACATCTGAAGTACATCTCTTTGTCCCTTATCCTTAGCAGATAATTCATTCTCACTTGCCTACGTTGTGTCGGGACACATCTTTTCAGCAATAAAAGCAGAGATCAACTCTGAAAAACACATGAGAATATGGGTGCCGCACTCAACTTGCTGGCATTTAGACTTACAAATATTTCTCCCCAGAGGAGCCTATCTAATTTCTGTCCTATGGAAAACTGCTGTCTTTCACATAGAGGCAATACTCTCGGAGGCAACACACAGCTGTTTCAATAGTATTTAATTTACCTGACAGATGAAGAGTATGAAAAATCTGAATCGGAGACAGTGCCAGGACTGCAAGACATGATAGATGTAAAATAAATTCAAGGCTGTGCACTAGAAGTTTTTCTTCTTGTGAGATGGATTATTAGGAATACAATGGGGCTGTCAGCAATTTATTCATCTAGTATGTGCCCTTTTTATAACTTTCTCTTCTCAGTGCTTTGCTCTTCGCTGTGTCTTTAGAGCATGCCCTTTCAAGGAAATCATCAGAGCTGACAAAGCTGACTTGCCACCTCCAAACAAACACAGCAAGAAGAGTCTATATCCTTCTCACTTCTTCCCTTGAGTAATCTATAGAAAGCCTTTACGCATAGTATACGATAGATATTTTTATACAAGCATATTTTAGCACTCATGAAAGCAACCTCATATACTACAAGTCAAGCAGAGAGAAGGCAGATGCTGTTAAAAACCTCAGACAGAGCTCTGATGGCATACCTCAGTTCTGACCTGCAGCCCCAACAGCTACTGCAGTTCTGACCCCATGGGTTAAATTTATCCCTGTGCCAGTTTCTCTTATTCTTGGACTAGAAAAAGGTGTTGAAGGCCAGTTCAAGTCCACTCCTCCACTACTTCTTTAACATTGTACATCACACCTAATTTGCAAGCTCCCCAATCCTGTTATTCCTCTCCTGAGACTCATTTCAGCAGACTGATGTAGTGCTGAGCTATGTACTACCTAGCAACACAGAGTATGTTGTGAACCAAAAGCAATTAAGACCTCGTCTAGAATCACCAATCTCATTTCAGTTGCGGAAAAAAGCATTTCATTTTGGATACTGCGCTTCAAACACACTACTTAGAAAATGGCTACAAAAAAGTGAAAATTTGAGGGTGGGCGTGCAAGCATGCATAAACTGAATCTAAATTCATAGTTTGGGTTTTGCATTTCTGCTGTTACTAGAGGAACACAGTTTCAGGATAACTACAAAGAAATACCATAGGTGTGAACTTTTCAGACCCACAGTATTCTTGTTGCCACTGTAAACTCATGGCCAGCTGCACTGATCTTGCAGCCCAGTGTGAAATCTGTTGCCCTTTTTCTTAGATGCAACAGATCCTGCACAGTTTGGGTAAAGGATTCTTCCCGTATCACTAGACCATTTTCTGCCCCAAACAAGCTGAAATAAGACAGTTAAATACAATGAGCTATTCCAGCAGCTCTTCTGCAGGATCAAGCATCGGACAATGAAGACTGTATCACCACTGGCTTCCACAGAACACCGATGTACCTAGTCTCACGCTAGCACATTTTTCAACTATTTAAAGATACTTTTTAATTATTATTAGCTAAAATACTCACAGGAGTTTTTCCACAAACAAATTTCAAATTACCATCTACTATCAGTGTGTCACTATCCACAACTGTTACCCTTTAAGCTTGGATATAGCCACTGAAAGTTTATGGGTATTTTAAAAGTATCATGAACAGTCATTAATGCAGAGACCCTTTTCTTCTGACGGTCATTAGAAATTCAAATTCCAACAACTGCCAAGCTCACTGCAGTCTCATCTTAAGGGAAAGCAGAGACAGAACTGACTGTCCCTAAAGAGTTATCCAGACAGCTTGCCTTTATAATGTTGTGACAAAAGTGACAGAGCCGGAATGTTTTCTAATAAGAAAACAGAAGCTTGAAATCACAAAATATACTCAGTGTTGGTGCAATCATTAATGAGGAAAACAATAGGATTTTCATTGCTGTATAAATCCACTAGTCACGGAAGAAAAAGAGAGGGAGCATATGCAAACAACACATACAATGTTTTCATTTTTAGAACCTAAGCTAGGGATTGCATTTGTCAAAAAGGGCCAGTCCTGAAGCTTGAGAAGAAAGTTGTGACTAAGCTTTTTACAGTCTCAAGAATCTGAACTGCTGACATGCTCTACTGCCCTTTTAGACAAGGGGTTAAGAGATTTCTAACTGCAAGAGGAGATACTTACTCCAAGGACCAATAATTTAACTAGCCTCAAGAGGCCCTCTCATCATTTTATATAGAAGGTTATATGACCCTGCCTGATCCAAACAAGGTACCAGGCTTGCACATTATGACACAGGATGAAGACACAGGAAAAAAAACTCATCTATACGCATTTTTAGGGAGAGCTAGAAGAAGCCAGGCTTCTTCTGAAGCCTGTTCACAGGTTTCAGATTGTAAAAAACCTAAGTCATTGATCAATTTTACGATTTTACAATGGGACTAGTACAGGTGAGTTAAAACAAAGTGTCTGTATCAAACATGAGAACTACCGAAGTGAAAGTCCATAGTTACGGTAGGCTAGCGCCATTGTTTTCAACACTCTCTTTCCTGTTGCTTCCCTAAGGCAAAGAAAGAATTCATCTGGAAGGTGAAAGCCTAGATTTTCACCTTTTCAAGTTTAAAACAACAACAAAAAAATCACTTGAGCTCTGGACATTCATTGGTACTCTACTTCTGTGTGCTTGGTCAGAATCCCAAAATCCTGTCAAACTCATCTACACTCTGTTTTACAGTGCTTGTCAGCATTTAGCAGCTAGTAGGTTCTATGGATGAACCTTTACCATCGGCTATTAAAAATACTAGGCAGTGCCTAAGTTGTAATGTTTAAACTTCAGAAGAGAAAGCTAAAACTGTTTTTCATAAGTTTGGGCTCTAAAAAAGCTTTCCAGAGTCCTCAGAGTACAGGCTCTTTACAAAGCAGTCCATTACCTACTTTTGACAGCTGAGGAGGAAATTTATGCAACTGAGGTGCACAAACGAGCTGACAAAGTTGATTCTGACACAAAAGAAATTAAAATGTAGAGACTTTAAGTCCTGATTGATACAGTGAATTGAAAACAGCAGCCAACTTAGCTGACTGTGCGAGACACTCTGCTTAAACAACACTTCAAGTCATTTTAATGAACAATTCAAGGTATCACCACCACCAGTGAGCAGCAGGAGCCTTGCAAGTGCTTAAGGGATCCGTTAAAACTCTATTTATATCCTACCTGTAGAGTGACAATATAATACATTGTTGCTTTGTATCGATGCTCATTACAGAGACAGCATTATGTGACCAAAGATCAGGTTGTCACTGGACACTTGCATGAAGTTGGAACCTCAGAAAAGGTAAAAAAGATTTGTTCCCCTCAAAACCATTGCTTTTATTTTAAATTGGGTTATTTAATCACTGCTTCTGCAAAAGCCCAGATAAGACTTAATTTTTGTAGAAATGTACTACCACTGTTGGTAAGGTTGATTTTCAGATAAAACACAACTTGAAGGAGTTTAGAATCTGAGTATACATATAATTGAACATCAAGAGATCCTATGCACTAGAGACTCACAGAACAGGGGAAAGATGCACCCTAGAAAAGAAGATGGCAAAAAAGCTCTTAGGAACTTCAGTCAATAACAAAAGACTGAAACCTCACGAGTGTAGACTGTGGCCTTCGAGCAAAGGAAGACAATATCAAATCTACTTCTGATGTTATCAAGATGATCACAAGTTAACCCCTAGTAAGACTATTTAGTTTAACAGTGGTATCATTATGAAAGCAACATTCCATGAGGTTACTAAATCAAACCACTTCTATGTACATTGGTTAAAAATACTGGGGACTGTTTATAATGCGTAACTGTAGGTCATGGATCTGCAGCTGTACAACATCCCTATGTAGTCAACGCAAGGAGATGAAGAGACTTCGAGGAGACAGTCGAGAACAGTTACATCAGGCTCTTCTTTATTGTCTCCCTTGAGAACGCCTTCCTCTTTCCTTCCACTGATTGTACAGAGTCAAGGGAAATAAGGTAGCACAAAGATGAGAAAACTAATTTCTTACTTAAGACGATAAAGTTATATCTTAAAATCTCTTCCTTGCCAAATACCAAAACATCAGGATAGGCATACATTGGTAGCATCTAGGAGAGACATGCACCTGTGTAGCAACACACATAAATTAAGACACGGCCACAGCTTGAGGAGTTGGGCAAAACTAAGACAAAAGAAGCCTTTGTTTTCCCATTTTTGATTAATTTGTTAGTTTTTACCTGCATCACAGGTGCTCAGAACACGTGGACTTTCCTTGGCAGGGATGACAACCCTATATTTTGGCAGGCAGAGACCATGCTGTCATGACAAGTCCCCAGAGAACAGCACGGCACATGGGAGCACCTAGCAGCTGCAAAAAGTCAGTGTGTACTTGGCTGCCTTCTCAGGGTTCAGTGATTTGCTAGTCACAGAAAAGCTGTGACTTTCAGAATTAAAGTTTATCATTGCATCTGATACTTCTCCTGTGGCAGGAGCTTGGAGTACTTCCTGGGTGAAAGGTCTTTCATATTTGACTGCGAAGATACTACCCTTTTTGCTGTTTGGCTGCCAGAAGCAGTAACTTGATTCTGACTGGTGAACCAATGCTTGGTATCGTAATTGGCAGCTACCTATTTTTGGGGCTAATTTGAAAACTTAATGAGCAATTCTCTGCATAAAAGTCAGAATGAATATCATCAACTAACTGATTATAATGTGTTTTCCTTCCCCCTACTCACAGATCTCCCAACACTACAGTATCTCTTTAAAATGGTAGCATGATGTCTTTCAGTCCAGCTACTCAAAAAAAAATAATCCAATGTTCAGATGAGCACAGACTGTGGATAAGCAAAGGAGGATGCACTTCACGATAGGATGCAAAGAGAGAAGTAGAATCATGAATGTTTGCTAAAGCTCTTATCATAGGTATCAGTAAGGGAAACAAGAATAATATGTAGGCAAGGAACAAATGACAGTTTATAAAAAAAAAATTAAATACGACCATGAACTTCTATTGTTGATTTCTAACAATGCAGTAAAGCAGATCTGTAAGCCTACATGCAATACAAAAGCCAGTGCCACCTATTGTGCTAGATATTGCTACAACCCTCTGCTCTTCAAGACAACTGCAGGAAGTGTTGCTATAGGTACTCACATGCACACGATCTCATGAAACAGAACTATATAAAGAGTTTTTAATAGATCCCTGGCAGGTGGCTGCAGCTTTGCCCCTGCAGAGAGCTGGGACACAAGAAGCTAATCTGCTCTAGTTCAGCTCACAGGAGGTTCTACGTCAAGGGAATTTTTAAAAGGGATGCAAATTAAAATTTATATGTGCTCATCACTGAATCATACATCTGCCCCAATATGTGCCAGAGACTTCGAGAGACCCAACAAGGCTGTTCAGCAAAAGCATCAAAATCACATATTTTTGACTCCGAGGAGCAGCACTTATCTTTACAGAATTAAAAAGAAAAAAAAGGGAAAAAAAGGCTCATTTGTGTTCAGTCTACTGACTAAAAAACTCTGACACAACAAATGCAGTAGGTTTGGTTGCAGTGTGTTCCACAGGACCTAAGTATCACCTGAAGCTCTCCAGTACTTCATTGGCAAGCCAGAGCAATGGAGTATGGTGTCACCCGTGTACTGCCTTTGCTTGTGGGTAACCACTTCTGGAAACAGGTGTGAAGAGGAATGCTGCATCCAGTATACAGATTTTTTTAATGTGAGCTTCTACAGCTAGCAGCAACACTGATCTGGTTGCCACATGAATGCAGGTAATTCTACAAGAGAAACAGTTGCAGATTAAGGGAGGAGAAAAGATTGCAAACTTTCCTTTGAAAGCTGTCCCCAATTTGCTTGTTCATGGAGGAAGAAAAATTAAAATGCAGCACATGAAGTCAAAATCCTACAGGTTACTTTTCCCAGTGTGTTTTGAACTTGAAACAGTTATTGTTGGACAACTTGTTTTCTTTCTTCCTCTCTGCACTCTCCCCAGTCTTCGGTAGTACCATCTCTGATTATACTGTCTCCTTTAACCTCTTCACTTCAGATCTCCTTCAGCTCTTGGTAATCTCCCTATTTAAGTCATAGCAACAAGCATGAGATGTAGGAGGCCATTATACAATTGCTCAAGTCACTGCAATTATCTGTCCTTACACAGACCTGGAGAATCACCCTTGGATCCCTTAGTCAGTATACATAAAGTTGTGCCCTGAAGTAGCTAGGTCTCGAGAGCAGATGCATCCTGAGTGATGCTGAAGCATCAGAAGCCACAGGATCTCAGGTTAATGGAATCTCTATTTTCACACATGCTGTGTTTTTATCGCTTTCCTCCTTCATCTTCCTATTAGCATGCAATAGCAAACAGAGACCTATTGGAATTCATAAAGTAAGTCAATCTTCAAATTCTTGATTCATTTGTGTAGACTTCACAGGTTTCAACTGCTGTCTCTGCAGGGAACTAAAGACCTGCACTCAATTCTGTATTATTAAACACAAATATATAAATGCTGTCATTTGGTCTTAAAGTGATGATAGCATAGAAACTCAGTTGTGTTGCTGCATAGCAACAAGTTGTTTAACAGGTAGACGCAAGAGGCTGAGTGAAAGACTCTGCCGAAGTCTAAATTCACCCTTTCCTTCTTCTAACCATTTAAACATTTTTGGAAAATGGTTTGTTTCATGCTGTAATGTATCTCCTTCCCCCAGATGAGAGATTTCAGGTGAGACAAGCAAGATGATTGCCTCAAGCATCTGCCAAGGCTTCTGTATACCCAAGCCTCCCACAGTTCTCCATGCCAAACAGCTGACTTCACAGTTGCTAATTTTTGACTAGGTCGTTAGACTAGGAAATAGCTAGACAGACATACAGTGACCAATTGCTTATAGGAAGACATTTTTGGAAGAGCATCCAAACAAGGAAGAGGCCAACTACTGTCCAGAGGCAAGTGAATAAGAACAACAGCCTGAGGAAATCACTGAGGCTAAGATGTCTCATGAGGGCATACACACTGAGAAGATAGAGATAACTCACATGACATTCAAAGATCAAATCAAAATCATATTTTTCCATTTTTTTATCTGCCAGAACTAAACCAGAAGAATACAGAGAAAGGGGAAAAGGGCAGAAACTAAAGCAAAAAACTTACCCATCCAATTTATGCAGATGGTAGGTTTCCTTCTTTAATTAAACTATTACTAAACACATTCCAACAATCTTGCTGCACCCTACAAGTACAGGAGCATTGACAGCAAAGGCTTTTGTTTCCCTGAGAGAAACTGGCATAATTCTGTCAAGTTTAAACAAAAGAGTCCATCCTCAATGTGATATGTTTCTTAGCATAAGTGTAAGGTAATGTTTCTCTTTATTTTGCCCAACTGAAGTATACACCCATGTATGCAACCCGTTTAAAGAAGTTTTTGAAAGCAGATGCTGGGAAGCTCTAAAGCACTGTATTTCCTACTTACACTGCTACATAATTAGATCACTTGTTACAGAATCTTAACATGATTTATTATTTTATTAAGGCTACTTTTAGAAACCCCAATCAAGAGGTTGGCTTGGTTAGTCAAGAGCCATACAAGTACATCAAAAAAAATAGACTTACCACCACCACACAGATCTCAAGCAACAATAAGATGATGTCAGATGGAAGAAACACAAAAAATAAACCACAACTCATCAGCTGTTTTAAGGACTCTCATTCTTAAAACAGGCTGGAATCTGTGACACTAGACTCTAGTATTCCCAGCTCTGCAATCATGACCTTCTGTATGCCACTCTGCTCTTTGCTTCTGTTTTCATATGTATAAAATTGATCTACTTACCCTTAGCATCAAACCACTGATTTGACAGAAGTGCTGCAAGTATTAATTTAATGTTTGGAAAGTGTTTGAACACTTTCAGCTGTAAAGTGCTGAAGGCAGAGAGGATTACATTACACTCTCTGCAGCTAACCTGCTTTTAAGGGAATATTAGGGTGGGGATTGCTTCTAGGCAGAGAACTCATACATTTAGTTTCAGCCTGAAAGCACTTCAAACATCTGAGCTAGAGGATAAGCCACTCACAGGGGAGATCTATAATGGAAAGGCTGAGCTGAAGGTACTACATAGCAGTCCTGCTGGTTGATACTACCATCTTCAGACAAAGTCTTCTACAAAGACTGTAAAGAGAAGACACAGCAAGTTACATTCAAGATGTACCTGTAACTATACAAGGCTCAGCTTTCTCATAAAAGCAACACATAGGAAGAACAGCTTAGCTTGCAAGGATTATTACTAAAGTTTAGAGAAAAAGTACAACACCCACAGTAAAGTCCTAAGAGAAAAAGTACTTTCACCATAGCCAGAGAGTCACTTGAGAGCTTTAAATACCCTGCATTAATTTGCCACTTAATAAAGAGTTCTCTTTCATTAGACAGAAGAGCTACTCCTGTGTCCTTGCAGGAACAGAAAAAACATTAAAGAGCCCATTCCATGAGAACAATCTCCAAAACAAAACCTATTTTCAACAGTAAATCAGACCTCCTGTTTATTCTGAACAGCAGTGAGAAAGTGCAGTTAAGAACAGCTATGATAAACCTGAGGATACAAATTCCACCACAACTGCACTGTGCTCCTTTCAAAGTGATGATTTACCCCACCATCCCAAGCCTTCTGCTTCAAACTTTCAGGGCTACATAAAGGCTTCTCTCAGCAGGAGGTGGGGTGGTGCCACTCAGCTTGAGCACCCAACAGGACTCTGAGCGTGTACTGGAGGCACCACACAGCTAGCATGACAGCCGCTGGGAAATAAGCATGGCCTTCAACAAAAATGGGCTACAACCCTTATTTAATCTAACCTAGGGAGCCTGTGAAGACATACTTCATGCAAGAGCAGAAAGCATGCTTCTGGAACATACCAGACTGCGTCACAGTTTTAAGGTTATAAATGCTGCTGTGGCCAGTAAGAGAGTTAAGTTGTCAGAGCAGGAGGGGTAGAGTATTAGGGATTCCCTTCCTTCATCACTCTCTTGCTGTGTAGTTTTAGACAACTCAATAAGCTTCTTTTTTATTCAGTCTCCTCACCCATGAAGTAGGATTAACTGCATTTCCCTTCTCGAAAGTCATGAGAATCAATACTCAGTGAAGACTTGCAATGATGCGTTAGCAAAGCACACACAGAAATGGCCACATCTTTCTTCTTTTAAAGACTCTTCCTCCTTCAGTTTGTGTGCTTTAGACCAAGAAGGGAGCAAGGGGAGGTGGGACACAGAGGGCTGTGACAGCCATACCCCACGTAGCTCTGCTGCACTCAGGAAGAAGCTAACACCTCAGCTTCTTTCCGTCTGAAGCGTCAGCTTTACTACACACAGAGAGTTTCCAGAATTCTCCCCGAGAAGTTTATTACCAGGAGAGAGAAGGAATTTAACTCTACCCTTAAGAGTTTGTAAATTGAGAGTTTATTAA
This sequence comes from Theristicus caerulescens, assembly GCA_020745775.1. NCBI lineage: Eukaryota > Metazoa > Chordata > Aves > Pelecaniformes > Threskiornithidae > Theristicus > Theristicus caerulescens. The sequence goes on from CM036564.1 coordinate 28,676,066, forward strand.
AAACAAATAACTAATATGCAAATGCCAAGGCAACTTCCTTCGCAATCTGCTGTTGCTGATAAGACAAGGTACAGCGTACCTCGTCACTGACACAGGTCCATCTTTATACTGTGAACACTTCCTTTGTATCAGTCTTAAGTTCTCCACACAGTCTGATAAATTCAGAGAGGATGCCGAAGGAAGGAAAATTAGACAATTACATAAGAAGCAGTCAGCGGACTTGTTCCTGTCTCCACTTTGCTTGTGTCACCGGAGACCTTGCTGTTCTAAACAGCTTTAGCCAAAATAAGGCAGCTTCTCTGCCTACATGCAACTCATTATCTACTACAGATTTCTATAGATATATTAATTCTGGATATATGTTCAAATGTTACTTTACAAAGATTAATAAATGAATAATCCAATATAATCCTGTAGTGAAAATGACACAATCCATGGAGGTGACTGACATGCCACAAATTAATTCGGGTTTGAAAAGGAGATGAAAGATGGGCTTTGAAGGGCATGCCCTTACTTAGGCAGCATGTACTTGAAGAGATAAAGTTACCTGACACAAGGAAGAATCACAATAATTTTATCTGAGGAAAGGATTTTTACAAGTTTCTCTCACTTACAGAAGTTGATCCTCCGTGTAAGTAATCACAAGTTATCAGTCTTACTTATAAGAGAAAAATATAGCCATCTTTCACTGAGGAGGAAATGGTCTCATGAAGGAGAGAGATAATAGAACAGTATAGCTACAAAAGAAAACAGTCTGCTAATCCTGATAAACAATGCAATGCTTTAAGAGAATTTAAAACAATTATGCCAAGCTGGCTGCCACTGTTCTGCCTGGGCCCACGCTTAAACACATAATAAACATGAAGATGGGGGTCCAAACTCTATCATACAATATCAGTGAGGTACGGTGTACCCAGTGTTACGCAGGTTTAACATCCAGCAAATGGGTAAAATTAATACATTCCTCATATCCTGTTTTATCAGAACAGGCACACAGCTCGCTCTTCTGACAGCACAACCTTACACACTTCCCACTAGTTTTGCTGCTCTGTCATTCTGGATTGAGTTGTCATTCCTACTGTGAGCATGCACATAAGAGTTGCCCTAGAGCCCAACTACTCAGGAAATTAATTTGTACTATGTGTGGTCTGAAGGACTGGAAACAAGCATCAACTCACGCACTAAACTTGCTGTATTGGACAAGCTGTGATTCAGTTTAAGACTGTGAGCTAAGATTGAGAAGTAAGGTTTTTTTAAAAAAAAAAAGAGAATTAATATACAAGACTTCCTTCAACTTCAGCTTCTACTTTCTAGACTATTTTAAGAAAGTCTTCCAAGGCCTTTATCTATTTTCTCCTAGTGGTAGAAGTCATTCAATGCACAAACGCATAATCAGACAACTGGAAACTAAAGTAAAAGAGAAAAGTCAGCCTGTGTTTGGGCAAAGAACTCTTCCATTTAATTTCTGATATTAGGAACACATACACATACAACATGACCATAAACACACATTCATTTCAAGGAGGAAGAAAATCTGTCTGTGTATTCATCAAGCTTTATGATTCAAATGAACACGTTCATTCCGCTCTGCAATGATGAGGTACCCACTGTAACACACTCCCATTTTTTCACTGAAAAGCCACGATTTAAATGATTGTGCTCCTTATGCCTATGGCTCAAGGACCAGCAGCTCAAAGGAGACAGAACATTAGCACAACACACTGAGGGAACTTGCTCTTTCATCTTGAGCTTTTTCCATCAATCTAACACCCTGTGTAAAGTAGTAAGAATGAATTTATTAAAGACGTAAAAGTAGGTTCATGGGACAATGACACTGCTTTAGTGCTACAACTCAGTAATGAAGACAACAATCAGCAAGCAGATCAGATTTTCCACACGGCACCAACTAATTAACAGGAGAAGGGTAGGAGCGAAAGAAAACCTACACACAAAATACAAAACCAAAAACATCTGAGACACTGCACCATCTCTGAAACACTAATTCAGCCATGGCTTACTCTAACAAGGTCTACATAGCAGAAAAAGGTGTGGCCAAGAAGGAATTGCACACAGAGCTCTCCCCAGATCCATTCCTATGTGTACAGGGTATCACCAAACAGGGAAGCTCTCAACCGGGAGGATGCAATCTCTCTGCTAGTCAGCAGGCACATTTTTATGTCATCTTTTCTTCCTGAAGAAGCACTCAAAAAGCCTCTAAAAGTCAACCAAAATAGACAGCCATGCTTCCCATCTCAAGGTACACAGAAAACATTTACAGATATGATACAACAAAAAAGCAATAAAGACCCAGACAGAAAGACGACCAAGAGTAGCAGCAACAATACTAGGCGAGTTTTCAGCAAAGGTTAATGTACAGAGTGCTGGAGTACTTTTTTTCTCCTTAAGAGATAAACTGAGTGAATAAACACTAACCCCAAAATTAAGTGGCTGTGTTCTGGTAGCCATCCTGAAAGAGAATTATGAATAGCTCAGCTTCCCCACTTCTCTATTCATACGACTCCCCAAATCTACCATATCTGTCGTAACAGATGCATTGCAATATCTGAACACAGCACATGTTGTGACAGGAAATGGAATAGATCAAATCACTTTGAACAAATCTGTAAATTCAAGGTTTCCTATGAGAAAAGGCCTGGCCCCACAGAAACTACTCATCTATTTCTACGCATTACACAGCCTTGCGCAGCATCTGCACACTGCTTCATCTCCCCCTTTTTTCTCCCTCCCTAATACTTTACTGCGCACAGAAATGAGTCAGTATAATATTGCAGCCTATGGCTATGACAAACATCTTTGGACTATTTTCGTTCTTTGATGCTATGAAGTATCATGAATGTATTTGATATCCACAACGAAAGCTGTAATTGAATTTGACGGGGGAGGAAAAGGTCTATTTTCTTTGCCTGATGCAATGGTAGCTGAAACCAGCAATAATAATCTGCCAGCACAAAGCAGAAGAATGAGGATCATATCTGACAATATTTTCCAAGCCAAGATGATGATAGGTGGATGAACAAATCAGTCTGGACAATCTCATGCCGCAGCATTAACGAATGCCACAAGGGTCTAATGCTTCATGACCCAAGCATCAACTGAGGAATGGACAGTATGACTTCTAGGTCTTTTCCACCTTTAACCCTCTTTTATTAAAGTTACAGAATCAAGCAGTAGCTGTGGACTTGCGAACTAACTCTGTGAGGTTACTGCTTGCATTAAATCTGTCTGAGAGATACCTACATGGGGACTGTTTGCATTACAAAGCATATACTCAGTCACAGAAAGAAACAGACACAGAATGAGGTGGCAAGGAAAACATGTTGGTTATGCTTCACTATTATATAACCAGATTTAAGAATTCCCTTCCTAAAGTTAAAATACAGTGAGCAGAATGCATCTGAATCATACCACCGCATCCCTGGTGCAACTCTGTTTAAGTCAAATTTGTCTCCATCCTAAAATTCCTGAAGTGTCATGTCTGCTCCCGCAAAATAAAAGAATTTCTAATAAAGAAATATGGGAAACACATCAATCTGAGAACTGATCTTTATTGAAGAGCCAGTCTTTATTGAAGAGACACTGGAACATTTTAAGATTCAGAAGTTAGGAAGGTTTGACTGGAAGGTGTACAGTGAATTACCACCACACAGCATGAAATCTTGTACTAGGGCCAGGATTTCACTCCATGCAAGACTGGAGTTGCACCATTTCAACTTTTTTCTTGACCAGAGACAGTCAACATTCATATTGCTACCCTGAATACACACACAACCAAACCAACCCCAAAGCATTAGGAATCAATACTAGTACGCTCTCACAATAGTCATCTTTTCTGTGCTTCTTTGCAGCCTGCTGGACTTGTACCTTGGCCTCTATGCAGCCTATCTACTCTAGCACCAGCTGGTACCAAGTTCTTCCTCACCAAATGTCAGATCAAAGCAGTTACTTGTTGAGGTTTTGTGTGGGTTTTTTTGTTTTGTTTTGGTGGTTGGGTTGGGGGAGCAAGGGAAGGGGTGGTGGCAATGGCTGTTCATCCTGAAAATGCATGAGAGAATCACACCAATGTAATGGGTTTCCCTGCCTTGAAAAGATAAGAGGGAGGGAGTGTCCCACCACCACTTTGTACTGCAGCTTCCAGCCTAGGGTAAAGTCCCCCAAAGAGAGTTTCAGGTTCCCAGATAGATCAAAAATGGTGGAGAGCAGGAAAATTAATGAAGGAGAAACAACGAATTCCCTCCTCCCAACACGGACTACAGCCACTGCCTTCCTGCACTGGTATTCTCCCAGAACTTGACCTTATGACAAGCAGAATGAAGAAGAGTACAACCAGCCTCCATTACTGAGCAAACTTTTCCCCTTCCAAGATTATCTTCATTTGTTCTCATATTAAGTGTCCTACTTTACACATTACTTTGATCTCCCGTTTAAACTATACTTATCTTAATTATTGTATCTGTGCTACCAGAATATGTTCTAGTTTTCTTACATATGTTACTTATTGTATGGTCAATAGTATGCTTCTCCAGAGACACGGGTAACTTGTAAAAGTAGAAAAATAACATAACTCCTAAATTCTCCACCCACAGCTGTACAGCTGCCTACCAGTGAATGGCTTAACATCACAGACATACTGTTTCTGTATATAAAGAATTTGAGGAAGTCCCAAAACCTTCAATATTAGCATGAAAGAGTTCAGGCATTAATTGGCTCAATAATGAAAACAAAATAGGTAACTTTCTAAAATCATATGCTGCCTATGGTATCTAACACCACAGCCTAGAGGAAAAAGAGTAGAGACTAGGGTTGTTTAGGGTTGTTGAACTCCAAGATACGGCATATCCTGCAGACAGTCATACAGTTTCACTAGCATTACAAATGGTCCCTGGAATGAAGACCTAAACACACCTTCTTGCTGTGGTGAAAGCAATAGCAAAAGCTGCTAACCCTGTCTTTGGAGGCTTTCCATCTAGAAGTTCAGTTCACTGACCATCATGTACAGGACAGCATGATCTGCCTTTCTGCATGGTAGATCTACAGTGTACCTATCTCATCAGCATTAAAGATAAACAAGAAGTGTGAAGAAAAATGCTGTTCTGTCTCAGTATTTCCCAAAACTGGAGGGGGGATTGAGACTAGAGAAAGAAAAGGATTAGAATGTCAGCCTGCAAAGCAGGGAGCACGGATTCAGTACGTGCACTGCTGAATCAGCATGAGCTAGGATAAAGTACTCTTTATCAGAGCAAAGATTTCAGCCTGGCTGCCTCGTAATACAGAAAAACAGTCAAAGCCCCTGCTCTCACAGTGGGGCAAGATTTCATTATCCATAGGCTTCTGAGAAAAAGCAATAGAGTACAGTGAAAAGAGGCACTACTTCAGCCTATATAAAGTAAAACAAAATACAATATAACAAAGTCTTACAGCATTAGATTCACCTTAGGAAAACTTTAGAATTACAGAAACTACCAAGTGACAGACCTAAGGAAGAAAGTGGAAGACCAGAGCATCAGAGCTCTCACATTGCCTCATTACAAGTGCCTCTTGTTTGCACTGGTTGGTTTTAAATGGAGGGTTGGCAGGCTGTATTTATTTTCATGTTATTTGAAGTCAAAAAGTTAGTACAGCTGTCAAAGTAGCAGAGCCCTAGCATGACAGCTGGCTGAGGACAAGCTACAAACAGAACTGAAGCAAGAGAATCTGACTATATAATTTATATAAATAAATATAATTTATAAGTAATAAGTTTGTTATCTTTTGCTTTCAAGAAAGAAACCTTGTGGAGGAGGAAGGTGCCAAACTACAGCGTAATGTACAGCTCCACTACTACACTGTAATGTCTTGAGGACTGCAAAGGTGAACATTCATATGTGGGTTTTCAGAACAACCCACATACACACACGTGTGTCAGCTTACTGGGGCCAAGCAGTCAATGAGCCTGTTTATCTACGTAAATAGATGTCTTAACACTAAAGAAAGAACATAATCTGAAAGCAGGTTTCAATCTAGGTTTCAAATGCGTTAACAAAACAGTGACGAAAAGCAAGGTTTTTGATATACCACATTCCTTCAGCTACGCATCTGTGAGAGCATTATTTTGAGAACATATTGGAGTGCCAACATCCTCCTGTCTTTAGGCTACTAAAACTGACCCTTGCATTCCATGACCCAAAGCCACACTACAAATGAGGTAACTTAGGAAAGCAATGCTGTACCTTCAAAAAAAAAGTCTCCAGGAAAATAGATGTGGGAATGTTATCACTTTCAGAGGTCACAACCTCCATTACAGAGCCAAGTCACTGTGTGTGTGCCTGTACCTTAATTCACAATCCGGCTTAAACCCACCTTTTTCAGCAGTTTAAGACAGCAAAGTGGACTGGTCTGAAGCAGCTAAGCAAAGGATGCACTTCCCGCTATTAGCTACTATACAGATAGTCGCTGACAGCAAGACAGATAGCAGTAGCTGGTAACACCTTAAGCCGTTGTTCCTAAATGCATCAGATCCTAACCTTTACTTAAGGTTTCAGCACATTAGCTAAAATAACTAGTTTAAGTGCTGCCTATTTAGTTTTTAAAGGGAGTTGCTCTGTAAGCACTACCGGGAAGGCTGATGGGAAAGGAGGAAATCAAAAGTTATATATTTAAAACTGTACTTCATACACACTAAACAAAAGAACTCAAGATGATCTTCAGAAGAACACCATTAAAACATTCCCTGCCTCAGTTATCCTCCAACACATCTGAGCCATGGTGAAGTTTTACTTTTAAATTAAGAAGAGCTGTCTTCTTACATGTCCAAGGTACTATGGTACAATGGTCTAGCAATGCTTGACCTGCTGCAATAGCACATTGTTTTACTATTCTGAAATCAAAATGGTATGTTAACACCAAACAGACATTGTGAGATGAATCCTCTTGTTATGTGGAGTGATCGAAGGAGCTATTAAACAAGCTCTCAGGGAGGAAATTTCATTTAGCCAACAGCACAAGTGGGGGCAATATCTACCAGTTTGGAACCATGTGGATTCACTTTTGGAACCTGGCATCAACAGTCACAGTGTTAATCATACAAAAGAATCATTGTTCTGGATTGCTATTGTGTGAGAAAAGGAAAAGGTTTTCCCTTCTCCTTTTTGTCAGTCACATATATGGTAGTTTTATGCAATGAAATAGATCACTTCCTTTTGCCTATGCAATGGTCATTACCCTTTATTGTTGTGTACATTCAATATAATTTGTTTGCTTATGAGATCATTTTTTTCTTCAGTCTAACAAAGCATTTCTTTCTACCACTCTGTATGTGCATTTTTTAATATATGTATTTGTAGTCAGAAGCGCATACAGAGCATTCTTGTACAAGGTCTACACACTCATCCAAGACCAGTAAAGCAGAAAAGCAGTCCTCTGTAGAGAAGAGATTTATTCACAAATTACATTTCTTTCCTGCCCAGCTTCAGCAGTTTGGAGACTGTCTTTCTACTTGAGACATGAATGCACTTTTTTTTTTGTCATGGCCCAAAATTACGCAGTTTTTTGGAATGACTGGTTAGTATACTCTAAGCATTAAACATGTGCCAGACAGTACCAGAATTCAGCTGCAAGGCAACACTCACTACCTGTGCTGTGACTAGTGTTTCATTTATCTTTGGCATTTTATTCACTAGGGAGTTTTTGCTTTGTTTTTTCCCTTCTACTGATTTTCGTAGATTTCAGCAAACAGGGAGTTAAGCAGTCTGCACAGGATAAATTAGGAACCTGATGACCAGTTACTGATAATTTGTCTTGAACTTCAGTAGACACAATCACTGAAGCCAGGCAGGCAAATACACCTGATAAACATGGATAAACAGAAGAGTTCTTCACCACCTTTTCCCATACAAAAGCAAGGGGCAAGGAACACCAGCAGATTCAAATCATACAAACGTTGTATGGTTTTTCAGAACTGCGTGCTGTTGAAGCTCCACTGTTTAAATATCCCCTAGCTGCCAATTTGTCCAAGCTCATTCTGACAAACTCCAAATCAAAATGGAAGTACAGATGTTCTGCATATTCATTTCCAGCAAGAGGACACCGGTTGTCTAAAACAGCCAGAGGAACTCTGGGGCACTCTCCAGGTATGTAAAAAATACCTAAAAGTCAGGAGTATTCCAGAGCTGTTTCTAAGTACCACCAGCATTTTAAAAGAGCTAGCAAAAAGAGCTAGAATGGCTGGCAGTGACAAGCAGATACCACCCTCTTCACTGCAACACAGGGATTGGATATTTTTTTCCTCCAAAAAAGTGCTTGGGAAGCTAAGGAGAAATTACAGACTTTGGCTCTGTGCTCTTGGGTTTGCTACTCTTCATGCAGGGGAGGGAAAGGTGTTGAGTGATGAAGGGCTTCAGAAAAAATCCCTGTTCCATATCAAGGGAAAGCAGATGAGACCCATGCCAGAAAAGCCAGATTGTAAGAGACAGAGCTGCACTCTGGGACCACTTGCAAACAAAGCTGGTAGCAATTGTGATTCACGCTAGCACATATGCTTGTTTTGGTGTTGAAATCTCAGTCAAGGACTCCATAATCCTAAAGAAGGAACTCTAAAAGAAAGAGTAAGACAAACAATAAAATAAAGATACCCTTTTCATGTGTAAAAAGCTAAATATTGCATTTGTTAAAGGGATACATACACAGACCTCATCTACCACAATGGCGAGCCATCAAGCAGGAAACCTAACTTCAAGTCCCTGCTGCATCAAACTTGTGTAAAGACCTTAAAAGACCTGTCTTCCACATCCAGGCTGTTAGTTTCAAAGATTAAACCCTTACTCATGTTTCCAGAAAAAAAGTTTAAGAGATTTCTGAGCTGCAGGATGAAATTCTTTTCTAAGCACGTTCCGTCAGATTTCTCATTGCAAAATAAATTAAGATTTGTTAATAAAAAAAAAAATACGGAATTCTCTACAAACTGTGTTAAAAACAACAGGTCGCATGTGATAGAAACCACAAGCAGTAAACAACTTTATCCAAATGTTTCTGTTCTTTTATTTCTTCTGATCTGTAATGTAACAAGGTGAATTAAGGACAAAGTAGCAGTTCCTTTGTTTTGCTCATGGGAAACATACCTTCAAAACACCATTTTAAATGCAGTTTTCAAATATATATTATTTAATACAGCAGCAACGCGTTGCACCTTACAACAGTGCTGCTCTTATTAATGAACATTGCAGTGCCTTTAGAAAAATGGCAAGAGAAGTGCTTTCAGCAGAATCATTACACATTAAAAATTAAGGAATCAAAAAGGAAGCACAGCTCAGCACCCTTGTGATAAACATATTTCTCATTTAAACAGATCCAAAACAGCATCCTACCGTTAAAGCTGGTAACAGATTGCTACAGTGTGTGAGCAGCATCACTTGTCGGTATTTAGTCACCTTCTCTTTTGCACTCATGATGTTCAAAAAAAGAGGAAAAAAAAAAAGGTAAGCACTAGCAATTTATAGATCAGACAAAACTGATTTAATCCAAATGGAGTTTGAACAAAGATGGCATTAGAAATTCCAAAATTTCAAACAAGTTATTAAAGAAAGCTTCTTCCTTCTCTTTCCTAACAAACTACTGTCATCTCTTTACCTCTCTCCAGCTGGCTGCAGACCTCATGAGGAGCCATAACAAATTAGTTCATGGCTGTGTAAGCTTCTGCTTCATTACACAGCATAATGACAATTCAGGGGAGAAACTCCAACCCTGCTCTCTTTACATCCCCTCTAACTCCCTATAGGAAGCACTGTCTTCTGGTGATTTTGTTAATGGGCAGCAAGTTTATCTGATGTTCAGTCTTTTATTAAAACTTTCTAATTGCTTTTAATTTTTCAAATCAATTGAAAGAAAGATTGATGGCTAAAAGGATAAAATAACAAAGTCAGAGAAAAAAGTCTATCATGTTCCAAAGACAACGTACACAATTAGAAATACTGCCTCTAAAAGAGGCCAGTACATGTGTGTGCATTCAGCCAGGACACAGCCCTAACCGTGGTGAGCAGAGCTCCTAACTTCTCAGCACAGACAAGCAGCCTAGATACTGAAAAAATCACAATGATTTTGTTGCAGAGTTAAGATTGCATTTCCAGCTGACGCCTTAGCTATCTATTTCTCTGCTCTTTAAGAAATACCATGAGTGTATCTCCCAGGCTTGTGCAAGTGTATGCTGCTGTCATCCAGCATCAGTTGGTATCATTACCTGCTAGGCTGTAATTAAGTGCTGATCCAAAATTTTAGTTTAAAAAGGACAGATTTCAAACCACTGCCCCCTAAAAAGCAACAAGGTGCAGGAGCAAGTTATCAGTTGTCAGGGGGCTACTGATGCCTCAAATGTTGCACCACTTTAGAAGCACGAGTCTGTAATGGCAAACTGGTTTGAGCAGGAGAAGCCAGCTAATGTGCGTATGGACTTATTCAGGATTTTTGAATCAGTGATAAACACACCCCATTCCCTTAGGAGTACTGCAAATGTATATAGCATATGGCACAACATCCGGAACAGAGATTTCAACTCTTCAGTTGAGGAATATCAACAGTTACACTGTCAGAATGAGATCCAACCATCTCGTACAGCTTCATCCTTGTTCTCTAAACAGCAGCATGAGTTCTCGGCTGCTGTGGCATGAAGCTGTTTCCCAAGCCATCCCTTTCAATACCTCTACAGGGAAAAGAACTGTTTGAGAACTAGTATTTATATCAGCTTCCTTATTTTTAAAGAACTGCAGCCATCACTCTGCAAGCCTTTTAAGACTGTATGCAAGGCTGCCTTACAGTGCATGCATTAGACCTTCGAGTTGCTTTGGCCTCACTTTCTGTCTCAACTGGAAGAAGAAAGGGACCTGCAAGCAATACGAACATCTTTAGGCTTCCTTGAAAATCTGCTACTGACCCAACATTTTCTAATATGTCTTTTTACTTCCACATGCAGATAATTGTGTTTACAGTTCTCAATCCCACAAATGGAAAAACAATATCAGTTGTTCAAACACATAACAGAATTTGCAAAACACTGCACATCTGACTTCAATAAAACAAAAATCCCAGACCTCTCACAGATGTTTGACTGGTCTTGCCAGAAAATATTTTCTGATCTCCGAATCTGACCTAAAACTTCCTTTTTGCAATCTTCCGTACTCAGCTGCTGTGGATGCCTCTTATCTTACATCCCTTTGAGAAATACATCAAGGTGGTCAACTTTTTTGTGACTTTCAGAGCACGTGATGTTGCAACAAGAAGCAGCTTTAGAACAGGCACTGGTTTGGCTGCTTTACATTCACACGGTTATGCCACCAACCACACCTTTCTGCATTGTTTCTGCCAGGAAAGACGACAGGGAAGAGGGAGGAAGTAGGATGGTAAGTGCCAGATGGAAGTCTTTTGTATAGTATTTGTTAAAAGTCCTGAATTAAATCATACATAATTCAGAAATTGAATTTAATTTATTAAAGCTTTATTTATTTAAGTAATAATGAACTTAAAACCTCTCCAGATCCTTACTAGTACAATACTGTATTTCCCCAATATAGATGGAAATCGCGAAAGCACTTTTGGTGCAATGTATTTAAACATCACAGCTTCTGTTTATTTTAATTTTTAAACTACAGCAAACACATCTACTTTACTTTTCAACCAAGAAGTGGGCAAATGAGAACAGCCACCTTACCTTATGAATTTCTGTGGCTAAACCTGCAACACAGGATCTTAAAATACTCTGATAAAAGCAGAAGACATGCCACAAACCAGTATTTCAGGAAAACCAAAGAAAGAAAAACATCCTGTTTTCTTTGGTAAAACAATGTTCAGAGTTCCTCTGAATTCTCTGACCCTTATATTCATGCATAGAGACTTCATTCTTTCCCAGTAATTGCTCTTTGAGACTCAACGAAAGGTCCATGAAGCCAGAGAAAAAGTGATAGGACACCAGTAAATGAAGCATGAGTCATTATCATCTGCCATCACTCAAGCACATGAATGCGAATGCTGGCACAAACCTAGACATTAAATGCACTGATGACACTGACTCATAGGGTGCAGAAGTTAACCATCAATGTAGTCATCACACTCTCTATACTTCAAGCTTCAAGTGCACTCTGTAATAATGAGATTCTTCATGCTCTAGACAAATTCAGCAGTAGAAGGCCTGAGGCTTCACATCAATTCAGCCTGTGTCAATGGCTTAAAGAAAGGGGGGGGGGGGAAGGTCTGCTACCAAGCTTCAAATTCTTTCAGTGAGAACCTCAAAAAGCTTGAAGTTTATTGTAGCTTTTACCCTTCCAAACCCGCTAAGAAAGTAGAACCAAATAAAGCAAAGGGAGGTATTAAAAACGATCCTTCTCCTCTGAAAAAAAAAAACCACTAAAACTCCCAAACAAACAAAAAACCAAAACAATCACCTCTTCCTTAATATTATCCCAAAATGAAACACAGGAGAGATTCAATCCTAAAACAGGTCAAGACAAGAAATAAAAACGAGGCTGTGGGAAACCAAAATGGGTATATTGCTGCATGTATGTAATGCATGCACAGTAATCTCTTTCAATAACATATTTTTGCCTGATGCAATAGCTAAAGGGAAAGTAATGCTTTTGTAAGGCAGGAAGGAGGAAATGGAGAGTAAAATTCTGATACTTTTCAAGTCAGCAGAAGTTCTGAAATCAACTTAAAAATGGATCCACTGTTTAACCTGAAGAGAAGCTAAAATGAATATTTAAACTCACCAGCATAATAAACATCGTAACTGTTTCTTTGGAAAACTGTGGTAACTAATTCTGGCTCACTGAAGATTGCTACCATCTCCTCTATCACAATTCATTAAAGATCGAAGAGTCTGTAATTGAACCACAAATCTCCTTTGTTCTTAGAGAGATTGACTGAATAAAACAAAACAGTAGACATTTACAGTGATATACTTAGTGGTAGCAAAACAAAATATTATTTCAAAGTAAAATTATAATGATCTTTCATTAAAATCCACATCAGGAAAAAAATGGAGGTAAACTATGAAGAACAAAGAGGAGCAGCTCTAAAACTTGGAGTCCTTGGGCCCTAGTCACAAGTTCTTAAGGATAACATTGATACAATTAATAATCAATGAATTAATAACCTTTGGGAAAGAGGGATTATAGTCTCTACTTGGAAAGTACCCAAGACATTCTGAAGACTACTTTAATCTAAATTAACACAAGCTTCTTAAGAAACTCTCTCAAGATCATCTTCTAATTCCGAGTCACTGAGGTTACCTAGTGAAACAGAACTACAACGAGAAAACAGAAAAGATGAGTTCTGCGAAACAATACACAGTAGTAATGGTCGGGGTAGGCCCTGGGAGACTGTCTCTAACTAGAAATTGAGTGAAGTTCCTGAAAAATCTTTGCAAATAATAATATGAAATTTTTCATCTCCTTCTACACTTGGAATCAAGTACCTGACCTTTGGCCTTGCAAAAGTAAGCATAGGTTACTCTCTGCCTTCTGAATTTGGCCAGTAGCAAGTAGGAGGTTCCAAAGCAGTGACAGGCACATGGCACTGCTCGCTCCAAACAAGAGTTCGCTTATATTGGCATGCAAGTTTCCTACCACCGCACACTGACGAATAGTTGTGGGACCCCCGTACTCCTCCTACCAATGTGTGTCAGTTTAGGGAAACAGCAGCGTCAGACAACAGCCAGAAGACAAACCTTTCCGAGACAAATGCAATTCATTATACTTTTCTCGAGAGCATTGAAGTGGAGTACAGTGGGACACAGAAGCGCACAAGAGGACAGGGACCGTGGAAAACAACAATTCTTTTGAGGATCCACAAATTTATAACCCTTGCATACAATTAACTTCATAGCACCCAGCCACTGCATGAGACCAAGAAACATCAACTAAAATCAAGCACTGTAGCATTGTTAAAACAGTAGGCACAATGAGATATGCACTTCGACGCCACTGATTATAACAAAGTCCTACTGACATAGCTTAGCTGGGCTACGTAGAGCTGCTCCCAAGTAGCTCCATTTTTGCTTCTCTCTTTAAAGACAAAGGGTTGTTGTGCCAATTGCTTCTTTGCCCTGAAGCATCCCTTCTGAAGACATAAAAGGACCTCATTGCTCATTGTGGTTGAGGACTGTTGGGAAAGTTCACAGAGAGACGGGGCTGTGGCACTATGAGCACGCTGATGTCCTCCAGCTCTGTACTGCCACTTCCACAATGACTGAAATTAAGGAACAGTGTTGTCATGTCTAGTGGGACATGGAATTTGGAGGACTACCTAGTTGCAGCTAGCAGAGCTAAAGGAAGCTGCCAGAAGGGCAGATGTAACATACCATTGATCAAAGGTTGACTGCTTTACATAAGATACACAAGTATATTTTTTGCAAGTTAAGAGACCTGAACAAAGGCAATCTTCATCTAACAAAACAAAAACCCCAGCTTCGCTTTTTATACATGAGGTTCCTCCCTCCAAAAGAATTAGTTCTGTGCTTTAGGTTTCAAACATTCTCACCTCTGACACACAAGACAAGGATTTCACTTCTTGTATCCAAGAACTCCAGCAAGACACATAGAGCAAAACAAATTAAAGGTACAACTCAAGTAAGCTGGTACATGTCAATGGCCCCACACTTCACTGCAGCATCTGTGATAGGTAAAATATCGATTTCCTCCTGTCAGCACAGATGGGCAAAAAGCCCTACCACAGATATTCCCTATTATTTCAGTAAAGACTATCTTTGTTCTCCTTATACTGAGACGGTCATAGCCTCCCTGTGGAGATGCCTTCATGGCCTGTGTAAAATTAAAACAGGGAGCCTAATGGGTCTTGTTAAAGATTAAACAGGAGCACTGATACCTATTTCAAATTGAACTTGAACACCTCAGGTTGCTCATGTCAATTTTCTGAAACACGGGGAAAAAAGGTAATTGTCAATTAATGAGACCATCGACTTGGCATTGGTGGAAATCAATAACATGAAACAATATGAAGCTATACAATCTTTATCAGTATTCTATAATGAAAAGGCTTTTAGACAGATACACAGAGTAATTGGCTGTTCCCTTGTGGCCCATCCTCTAAGCTATACAATAGCCCAATTAAAATATAACGTCAGTGGCAACACAGTTTGTTTTGTGGTTTGGTTTTTTTAATATGCACTAGGTTACATTTGCTACATCAAAAGTTGCAGACACTGAAACAGCATACACAGAACAGTAAAACATGGATCAAATCCAAGGGATCAAATTCAGGTCAGATACCACAGTCGTGCATCTTAGGCTTCCAATTCACTACCTTTCTAATTATATGTACAAGCTTGACCATAGAATTCACATCTCTTAGGTTCCACCAGAAAAACCACATTGCTCAAGTAGAAATTCCTCTTTTCGACATTGCTTGTAAAATCCTCTCAGGGCAATTTCACATCTTTCATAGCAGAAATGAGACTGCTTTGAGATTAAACCTGCTTATTGCCACCAAAGAATAAGAATCCATATTGTCTTCGAAAACCAAGAAGAAAAAACGAGTTCTTGAAGAGGATCAGAAAGGCTGGATGGGTACAGCACTAGAGAACATATGACCTGGAAAACTTTTCCAGCCACTTTCCAACCCTCATGATTTATGGTAAAATGAAAGATTGTATCAAAACAGTCCTGTTAGGTTACAAGTGCAACACACGTTCGTGAATGGAAGTTGAAGACCCTAGAGCGAGCTGGGGTAAAACCACGACAATTGACTAATGCATTCTTTTGCCTACTAGAAAATTTCATAATGCAAGGTGAGATACAAAATTTATGACATACTTGCACTGCATACTGGCTATTAAATAATAGAGCAAATTATAGGGGTTTATGGCTAGTTTTTAAATTACAAACTATCACATTGCTATCTCTAGGACTGGGCAGGCTGCCCATGTTAGAAATATGATCTTTTACATCATAATCTACCCAAACATGCTTCTCTTTTAATCCTAACAGCTTGATGGGAACTAATGAGACATTTAAAACAACAAAAAAAACCCAAATTATTTCTTTGACAAGCTAAGCTAGATGAGTCTTTTTTAGCATAAGCCAGTTTGAGAATGTCAGGCCCAGTACCATAAAGTCATTCAGACCCAGAGAGGTAGCTCGGTACTGGAAGAATGAATGGCAGAACTGGAAATTAAGCTGTCTGTCCAGTGATGCAAACACACACATCAAAAACAGCAGCTCTGACCCAGCCCATTATATCCCAGTTAAAAATTCTGACTGATCAGCTCCAAGAAGGAAGCCTTCATTTCATGAGGTTGCTCTTCAGCAATCCTATAAAACATATAGGCGTTACACAACAAAATGTATTTTGCATTTCCTTACTAGTAGTAGGTAGGTTGGAAACTAATACTACAGACAAGAAGTTCTTACAAGGCTAAATTTTTAGCTAGTGTGATAAAAGTGACCCACAAAACATTTAGACTACAGAAGACAGCACATTAAGCACATTCATTTTAAGAGAAGAAAAAAAAAAAAGAAAAATTCTTTTTAGTTGTCTTTGGGAGCTGAATCCCCCATGTACATGCCAGTGCTTAGGGTTTTTTTGGTAGAACTCCACAAACAGTTTTCTCTTTTAATGAGAAACACCACCAGGTTATTACTTTCAGGCATCTAGATGCTGTGATCTCTGATGCAGCAATGCCAAAGAAATACTGTAGGGTTAGCAGAAAGAGGCAAACCAAAGAAAAACCGCTGTGGTTAGTAAGGATTAAAATTCCCAAGGTGATTTCAAAAGATTTTTTTAAGCCCTCTAAGAAGGAAAAGCATGGAAGAGGTGTCAGCATTCCATTAACAATGCACTTATTATCCACCATCAACTGGAAATACTACAGCACTTGGCATCTTGGTAATATCAGAATCACTCATTTGATTACAAATAGATTTTCACCCTCTGTGCTGGTTTTGGCTGGGATAGAGTTAATTTTCTTCGTAGTAGCTAGTATGGGGCTATGTTTTGGATTTGTGCTGGAAACAGTGTTGATAACACAGGGATGTTTTCCTTATTGCTGAGCAGTGCTTACACAGAGTCAAGGCCTTTTCTGCTTCTCACACCACTTCACCAGCGAGTAGGTGGGGGCTGCACAAGAAGTTGTGAGGGGACAGAGCTGGGACAGCTGACCCCAACTGACCAAAGGGCTATTCCACACCGTATGACGTCATGCTCAGCATATAAAGCTGGGGGAAGAAGAAGAAACGGGGGACGTTCAGTCCAAACTGATGTGAATCTTAAGCTTTGGGAACATCACAGCACGTTTGATGCTGTCACGCAGGCCATTACGGTTTTAACGCACAAGTTAAGCAGCAGCATTGCTACGTTTCAGAGAAAGATTGGAGAACTGCATTTGAATAGCAGCGTGAAACTCTGTAATTAAGGACATTTTTTTAAGACTTATTGCACTTATTAAATTTAATGTCAGGCTTGAAATTAAATACCCAAATATATTAAACATTAAAAAAAAGAAAGAGAGCTAGTGTCCCACAGTACATCTCAGTTTTATCATGAGTTCTGTATAGACAGAGGTAAGAAGAAAGTGAAGGGATGGGGGAGAGCAATCAACTCAAAGGGGATCAACAGTTCTGGTCTGGAGACTAAAGCTGGTAGAAATGAGTCAGAGTGCCACAGTTGTTGTTCTAGTGCATGAAGCATATCAGCCATCACTTTACAGGGAAAAAGGGAAATGAGAAGTAGAACTGGTATTATAGAGAAACTCTATTAAAAAGGCAACAGCCCTTCAGGAAAGGACATTTCTGTAATGTCTATTCCTTTTGTCCCTTTAGAGCCATTCTTTTGGGGTTTTACTCAATTAAAAAAGCTTCACTGATATTGGAACATTTACCAGCTCTACAGCTTCCTTATTTGTTAAAAAGTGTACAAACCCTCCAACCTAGCATAACATTGACAGGGCTTGTTAAAGGTCAGCAGCAAACAGTCATGAAAGCAAAGAGGCAGTAGTAGATTACCTTTTGAAAGTGAAAGAAGGAAAGAATCACTAAAGGTAAAGGTGGAAAAAAACATCAGAATTCCAGTAGCAGCAAGTGGTGCAAAGAAGTTAAACCATCCTACCCTGCCAAGAATCCTCATTCTTCTCCTGCAAATACCAAAGCTTTTACCATGCAGCTGTCAAATACCAAGACATTGTTTGTCAAGGAATAGGCAAGTACAAAATTCAGTGGTGGAATTTTCATATTCTGTAATGCTATATTTACACAAATAAAGGGAAGCTCTCCTATAATTAATTAAAAAAACCCCATCACACAGGACCTCCATTAATTTTTATATGAAGTCCAGTATATTTTGTCATTCCCATATTCATTTCCTAGTATGCCAAAGTTTCCTATTTTTAGTAACAGCACAGCAGACGTTGGCAGGGAGCAGCCAGTCTCAGAAGACGCATTTGAGACTTAGGGGGTCCTGTGAAATTAACATAAAACCAGTTTTGATTTGGTGAGATAAATACAGCAATGAGATGGGTCTTTTTCAAAGAGATTACTAGTTACATTTAAAATATGTGTCATTAGAGAAAAATCCCTAGACACAGAAAGGCAACACAGAGATTTTGTTTCAAGCTGAGGACTTGATCAGTTTGCCCATACTGAGTTATTTTAAGTTACGATCATTGAGGTCTCCTCTGCACCCAACCAGGCCAGAGTTCTGTGAAGTCACCATTTGTCACCTTAGAAAAGAGGAAAGGAAAAAAAATATCAACATATTATTTATTCATTTCAGCTTCTTAAACCACCATCAACATGCCTCTACTTTGTCAACCTTCCAGAAAAAAGCAGGAAAACTTTGGCAGATGCCACAGGTTTTGTGTAACAAGGTTACACCTGCCCGTTTTAAAGACTCCTGAATGAAGAAGCTGAGATATCAAGCAAATCCCAAATGAGCCAGCAACAGAACTCCAAACGTATCACTGAAGCAGTGACTCGCTGCCCAGCTACACAAGTCTCTTAAAAACCCCTCAGCTCCTGAAGCTTTCTGTCCCATGATATCTGTTTGAATGACATCCTGGCTGGGCTCCTGAATCTCATAAAGCAAATAGATATCACAGACTGTATCATTTCATGTTTGCTTTGGTCTGCAGTGTACCGACAGCTAATATCTATTAAAATCTCCAGTAGACCAAGATCTAGAAAGAGATAAGTAATGGACTTCAGGCTTTTACTAAGTAAAGCTGGGGAAAAACAACACAAAGATGCAGAGTCTACCTCAGCTGAGCTACTAGTTCTCTGGCAAGCCCACAAGAATGTTAATCCAGCAGAAGAAACCACGTTTTAGAGATTCGTTCCATTCACAGGGAGTTGATTATATTGAATTTCAGAAGGATCCTCTAAAGAACCCTACAGCATCTAACAGCAGCTACCCACCTTGGGCTTCTCCTACTAGCAGAAAGAAATGCTTGAACAGCGAGATTTCATTGGCAGAAATGGTTTGTGTGACAGTTTTCAAAGCATTTGTGTGCGGGAACCACAGTTCAGCATGTAAGCTGATAAGGTTAGAACAGAAAATTACGTTGCTCTGCTGAGGCCAGTATCCTCAGCTTGTCTTTCTCACCCCCTCTCCTCCTTTATTTATGGATGCTCTACCATCACTATGATATCTAACACATAATTTGGTTATTTCCTGAATACATTTTTGGTCAGTAGCAAAGAACTGCAGAATAGAAGCACTATCACCATCGGTCCTGACATGAAACCTGCCTATATGCTCCAACAGACAGCACAACTCATAACGGATTACCCTGGAATAGTCTGCTAATATGGTGACTGTTTAGTGACCACAGCCAGCGAGCAGCTCATTTGTGCTTGAGAAAAACCCTAGGGTTTATACTCCTTCTCATTACAATTTTTAACTGGAGATGCTCTTCTCCTCTTACCCACCATCAGAATCCTAGGGTTTTGAGTTTTGTTTGGTGGTTTTTTTTTTAAATCTGATGTTCACTGACACAAGATTTCATTGTGTTTGCATATTTTGAAATAGAATAAGCTGACAATGTTAAAGTTATACTCTTTCACATCAGTTCAGCTACCTCATTCTTCCTTTCCTGTATTTCCCACTCTTGCCCCAAAGCCATCTATGAGGAAAAATTAGTTGTGAAAACTGATCTGTTTGCAATATTTTGAAACAAAAGGTGACTATAATTGCCCCTTCT
Source organism: Theristicus caerulescens (assembly GCA_020745775.1). Classification (NCBI taxonomy): domain Eukaryota; kingdom Metazoa; phylum Chordata; class Aves; order Pelecaniformes; family Threskiornithidae; genus Theristicus; species Theristicus caerulescens. Next base: position 28,696,254 of record CM036564.1, read on the forward strand.
AAAGGACTGGCCATTACTACTTTCAAGGACATCCATGTGACAAGGCAGTTGTACAAAACAAATTCAGCATATAAGGATCATGACAGTTGAAGAAGCTACAGATAGAAGGAACATATCTGCAATCAAAAGATCCATAAAATTGTGTTATGGGAAAAAGAGCATGAGTGGGATTGGGGGGGAGGGGGATGTCCTTCACTGCTTCCCCCCCGCCTTTGCATTCTTTCAGGCAAAGCCACAGTTACTCCTTTTCATTGTGATCTGAGAAAATTTCAGACAGTAGAGGAAATTCATGACTCAAGTTTCATACAATTCAGCAACCTTCCCCCCCATCCCACTGTTACACATACATCATGCACACGTTAGAGTGCAAGACTGAAAAGGAAAATATTTCTTCAGCTAACTCTGTGGCTGATGGCACTCTGCTCCTGTCAGCATGGCAAATGGAGTCTACCACAGCATACTCATCTGTATTGAGAGAGAAATTACTGCTGCCCATCAGTCACAGAATGGATGAGGTACAAAATCCATTCCCATGATGAATAAATCAGAGTTAAAAAAGGTCAGGAATGTCTTCAGTGTCTGCTGGGGACAAACCTCATTTAAGGTTATTACATTCTTGTCAAAATCTTGACCAGAGTCAGTTTACCTATGTCCTTCTTCCCTTCCTGTGTTTCCTCCCTCCTTTTCCTAAAGTCACTCAGCTTTGCATGTATTTACTGCTTTACTTTTTAACATCACATTGTTTCTCTAGCGAAGTAGGGTATCTTGCCATGTTACAATGAAGACAGCTTTAAGCTAAAGTAGTGTCCATTCCAAACTTAGTACTGGAAATGGAAAAATACATGGGGTGAGGCTCACCCCTCAAACCCACCCTTTAAAGAGTGTGAAACCCCTAGCTGTCCAAAAAGAGACTCATTCCTACATCTGAAGGGCTGGACATCTGAAAGGAAAAATCTGATCACAGTTTTTAGAAACAAGAGCTAAATCTGCAATTAAAAGTTGTTGTGCAAGTCAAAGACTATCCTTCCCTATTTATCAGTTTTAACAGCCCAAATATATCCTAGGTACTCCAAGTAGGGTTGAAGATTGTTTTCCTGTCAACTCATTACTCACAGACCCATTTTCCAGTGTGGCAGAGATGTAATTTAGCTCAAGTGACCATCTGAGAACAAGAGCTTGTTCAGGACAAAATGAGGGCAGGGAATGGTTGGCTTCTCTGAACTAAAAGCTTTCTCATGATCCCACATCAAACCTATGACTACTAATGGACTCCAACTAGGTCCTTCTGAGAGGCTGTCAGAATATTTTTTTCCAAGCTGTCCTTGCAGGACCCTCCTTACCTCCATCTGAAGTCCCAAATTTGTTTGTGCTGCAGTTAGGAGAGAAGTCAGGTGAAAAAACACTCTGTTCTTTTACTCTGAAAACACTTTTTAGCCAGAAGCTACTATAAATACACAGGTCATTTAAAAGAACTGCTGATACGTCGTGGAGACTCCAACTATTTGGAAACACTCTTACTTGTTCCGTACTTTAAGTGTCTTTACAGATTTCTCTTTCTGGCTGTAATTAATGACAGCAGCAGGAAAATGTGTGTGTGCATCCCCTCCCAGCAGTTCACTTGCTGCTGCTGCTGTTTTCCCTCTACTCTAGTCACAATCCATGATCTACAAGCATAAAATTTGTTCCCCTGGAAAAAAAATCATTCCAAACAAAACGACTAAAATCTCAACTTGGGAATTAGCAGGTACATTTAAAGATTTTTTTTTTCCCCTGCACCTGCCTCAAAGGAAAAGAAAGTAGATACTGGTGTTCAAGAAGAACAAGATACCTTTATACAAGGCCTGCTTACCCTTTCTCCAAAATACTTTCTAACAGATTCTCACAGAGTCAGTAATCAATCAAGGAACTACTCCGCTTCAGGAATAAATCAGAAGGCAACCTGAAAGTGAAGCATTCAGCTGTGGAGCTGACAAAATGAGAACAGCCCCGCCACAGCCACAGGAGCTGTGCACAGGAGCAACCACAGCTCGCCTGGTCAGGGGGCTGAGGAGCGCCCACCTTCCCGCACCTCCTCCCATGGCTCTCCCTTCCAGGAGGAGCTAGCAGAGGCCCTCTGAGGCCACCCAACTCCAGGCTACGCCACACGATGCAGATCAGCAGTTCCAGACACGGGGATTTGTGTGTTTTTACAAGCATTGCACATCTGTCTGGAAACAGGTCAGAGGGCATATTTTGCTTTAAGCAGAATTGAAAGCTCCCACTGAATCAGCAGGTTTCTTGTTATGCTGTGAAGCACGCTTCAGGTCTGAAAATAAAGCTAAGGGTTACCAAGACTTCAACGGCTATTATGCATGCTATACTTTTCACTCCTTTGGGTATTTAGTACCCATAAACCTAGTTCCCTGTCTGGGTAACACTTCTTTTAAAGACACCCTGCTGCTGAATGGGAAATGTGGAATGATTTCCACACCAAGGACCCCAACAGGAGAGGGAAGGTTAAAAACCTTACAGTAGAGAGGAGAATGAGAAGGGAACTAGGGGGAAAAGAAGCTTTGCTAACTCTTCAAGCTGTATTTATGAAATTAATTAGTTAATTGTAAAATAAGAAAGTCCAGACACATTCTTGAAGTCCTGGAACTTAAACTCATAGAAACAGCAAATGTAAGCGTGTGATATACTAAAAAAGGCTGCTCTATTACTCTAATTGCCTCTGCCATCGCAGGCTGAAGCCAGACCTCGGCAGGCCGGTGGGTGTCTCGGCTGGCCCGTGGCAGCCATCTGCCGGGCTGCCTGCAGCAACACCGCAGCTGCCACCGCTCCCGGGAAGCAGGAGAATGGAAAATCCCCATTGCTGGAGAGCATTTTCATCCCGGGTGGCAGGAACTCCACGCCGCCGAGAGGTGCCGATAACCGCCAGAGACCAGCGGCTCACACCACAGCGATCACCGCAGAGCAGTCTGCTTGAGCAATGCAGCTCTAATTTGCCATTTACCATTTGCAGATCTTGTCAGGAGTGTTTTAACTGCACAAGACAGCTGAAGAAAGTGTTTAAAAATGAACAGTCGTGAATACAGTACTGAACTCAAAAGTTGCCAATGCCAGATCTGTACAGAAGTCGGTAAGGCCCATGCCGGCTGAGTCCCCCAGGGCAGGCTGCTTGGGCTCCTCCCTGCGGTGCACTTGGCAGTCGGCTTCTCAATTTAGTTTTAAGTGTTTGTTTTTAATCGCACATGTCAGCATGCCGGGTGGTTAACTTACAATGTGTCACACAAAACAAGAACAAGCCTCCCAGTTAATCAAATACCAACAAAACATCTCATGTCATATTAATGATACTTGGATGGGAGCCAGGGGAAGTAAGTTTGAAAGCCAAGATCCCTCTGCTTTCCCCACCATCTTAATTACTGTGCTACACTGAAGTTGCTAGAAACACAGACATCAAAAGACGACCTCCTGTATGCTGTCACAAAAGAGATTTTTAATGATGCCTGTGGTTGCACCTAAAATAGCGAGGAAGCCAGGAGAGCCCCCCAGCACACACTGGACCCAAAGCCTGTCCTTAGGTTCCACACAAGCTCACATGTATGCTACAGGCTCTACTCAGCTGCACAACCCATCCTTCCATCTGTGGTCCATGGGAACGATGCAAGCATTAACTCACTCCAGTGACGTCCACGCTTTCTCCAGAAAGAGGTGCGCTCTCTCTTTGGGTGCTCTGCTGCTTTTGTGCTAGGAACCAACCACACGCAGCCGTGCAGTGGGGCAAAACTGGTAACGCGCAACCAGGGCTGAACGTAGGAACATCTCTTTCAGTAGCTGTGTGGGCACATCTTAAGCTTAAACCAATGAGCAAGATGTATTTTAATTACAGCTGGGTTCAGCTAATCACAACCTTTTAAACGTCTGCAGATCTCACAGGAAACAGATTTCTTTACATAACATAAAGGAGATTTTTAGGCAATATTCAGACTTTGTAAATGTGTTTTTTCCTTTTTCAACCTGAAGGTACAAGATCCATAGACTGGAAGAACTTACCCACTTCCCTGGTTAAATGAGTCAAATATTTTGAGCAAAAAACAGCCCTCAAGATGCTAGGAACAAAATGCTGCAATAACAGTAACAATAACATTCTCAAGCTATAAAAACACTAAAGCGAACTTGCAGCCTCAATTTGCATTTCCCAGAGTGAGCCCTAACTTTAACATATTGTAATAACATTGTATTAAATCTTGGGGTTTTGTTCTTTGGCTTTCAGAGGGATGAGAGAGGTACTGGGCACTTTATACAATCACACTTTCCAGTACTGAATACATACAAATGGCTGGCTTAACCAAAGAAGATGACTTCACGTAATTAGCTAGAATTATTCCAATTTTGTATTCAAGAGATATAGGAACTTTCTAGGGGAAAACAAACTAATAAATAAAATCCAGAACACACCACCACCACACACAAATCTCTGGAGAAGTCTGGGGCTGCAGGGGGAAGGAAACAAACAACAATCTTGGATTTTGAACTTCTGCATAGGGCAGAACCTTTATTATTATTTTTTTATTGTACGTTTACAATAAAATTTAAGTTCCAGAAAGGTAAAAACAGTAGATGTCAACATTACCAGTTTCTTAGAGTCTTAAATGGATGAACAGGTATCTTGGTGAATGACTCACACAGCTACATTGTAAACTGTTCATCTCCTGCCTACCTCTTGAACACCTCTCACTTATTCCAAAGATCAGGTCTCAGGTGCTAGAAAATAAAATTTGCTATAGTTCAAGACTATAAATCTGTTCTTTCTACTGTAAGAAGATTCCAAGACATTCTTTTAACAATCCCAGATCCTAAGACCCTCTCACAATTCACAGACATACCATGGCCAATTTTTTAGCATTACTTGCAAACTGGGTTTAATATCATATATGAAGAATGTTTATGTTATTTCTTTTTGGATATGACCTGAAAAAAGACATTAATTTTTCATAATACAAGACCCAAAAATATAAAGCCACTTAAAATTTTTGCAGCAGGTATATCCTACTGAATGTTACATACTTTTGGCAAAAACTGAAAACAGTAGTATGTTAGTGGTACAGAGAAGGCATAACAAAGAAGACAGGAGTAAACATAAAATTTAGCCTTAGCTAAACTCTTTCTGACCAGGCAAGTGTCAGCTGGACAGGTAGAGGACAGATCCCCCATAATACGCCAAAGTAGTATATTGCAATGGCTTGAGAATCCTCCACATTAATAAGAAACAGGCATTTGTCTTCGCTGTGATCAGAAAACAAAATAAAAGAGACAATTACACACACACATACCAGCGCAAGACTGTTCTCTACAAAAATTACTCTAGAGTTCTACCCAATTTCAAAGTAGATAAAGATTTTCTTTTTCTAGAATACTATCCCAGAGGGCAAGAAAATTGACACAAAACCCATCACTTTCACAGCTCATCCTTAAGTTCATGAACAGCTTTGAAAAGAAACCTTCTCTTCCAAATAAGATTGTTTTTGTGATCCAAAAAGATCAGCCCAGGAGAGGCCAGACTGGTGCAATTGTTCAGTCATACTGGTAATCAAAGTAGTGGCTCAAATTGTTCACAAACAGCTGAAATCAAGACAGGCAGCCAGGTTGGGACCACAGATGTTTATGAAACGTTAACTGGGCATTTCATTCAGTTCTGAGGCAGAATTAACAGCCTCATGTACCGACCTTATGATTTCATTGCCTGCTATAATACTCCGATAGTTTAGCAGTTTAAGATATCATCATTATTAACACACTGATATAGTGATTCAATTTCACTCCTGACCTGGATTTACTGCATTGCTCATTCTTATTTAGTACTTCAGACTGTAGCTATAAGTAAGTGAGACTTGCTTGCCTCTTTTTTTTAGTCCATTAGGAACAAATAAGAACTGCTTTCTTTTTCACCTTAAGAACAGGACTGATAACTACAAGTCCTAAAGATTTATTGAAAAACAATTGGCTGCATCTCTACATTAGCATCTTTGCCCCTCAAAATGAAAAATATATTGTAAAAGAATATACTCCTGCATTCTTAATTTCATACATCTCTAATTAGTACACAAACGGTGACAAACGTCTGCCGCTTCAGCCAGGTAAAAAGATACATCGCTTTCACTCATGAAACAGATTTCTGTCACTCCTGTAGTTCAAAACCCTATAGCTAGAATAAAGCACATTCACTAGTAATTGATAAAGATGTTATTTTCTGACAGAGGCTTCCCACTGGCCCTTCACCCTGAAATGTCTTTACATTTGGATAACGCACATTACTTACAGTTACTGTGCCAAGGCAAACGGTAAAACTATTGTTGCCCCATCCTACGTGCAAACACCCTCAGGGAAAGCCAGACGGTTATTGACTCACTTCACAACGTTATTGTATTAACAAGATCCACTGATAAGAGGTTTCCCACACTTAAGTTACAAGAACCTTTCTTCTGGAATCCGCCAGGCACTTGGAGGCTATTTATGCTGCCATTAACAGCATATGCTGTGCACACATACAACACTTAGTGACAGAATGATTTGCAGGGCATGGAGTAGGCTAGAGAAAAGGGATGCTGAGCTGTCAAAGTAACATCTCATTATATCATATGAAAATCGTGAAGAGGAAAAGAATAGGGCAGAGGGAGAAGTGGAATAAAAACAATTTAAATAGCTTTCATGCTGTTTCTAGGAGACCATGTAACATAGCTGCTGAATGGAAGATGCCTGTTGTCAGTAGCAGGCATACGGCAGCAGTAATACAGAAGGGTTGTGGGGGTGAAAGAGGAAAACAGAGGTACACACAGACACTGGTTAAGTATTATTCCCATTTCGGATTGCTGATTCCCCCCAGACAACAAAATTAAATAAAGCATGAGGAAGGCAATATAGCCACTGGAGAATTTAAACAAAGAAGAATCTCAGCTTTTACTAAACCAATGATGATGATAAATTACACAGAAACACAGTATTAGAACCTGGATAGATGTGGAAGCGTTTTACAGCTCTACCAGAAATACTGAGGTACATTTTGCGTGGAAGACTGAGCTGACACTCCAGGTCATTTCTTTTTGCAGAAACAAGAACTGTTTTGGCCAATGGAAGAGTATGGCTGCACAGAATCTGTGCCTTGAAAGGAGACAGATGATACTGAAATGTTGCTCTTCAGCCTCAGGCCATTTACAGAAGCAGCTCAGGAAATGTTTTTATAGATGAGAGCACACGGCGGGTACATAAAGTCCCAGCTCCAAAGAACAGCCAGCCTCACTCCTAACTTCTTTCTCTGCTTTTTAAGAAACCTGTCTTTCTATTTGAAGTTATCTGACAAGTCCAATCACCTCTTCAAAGACTCAGAAAAAAAAAAAAAGCCTGACAAGTTATATATCAGGCAAAGTTTTGTATTATTTATACGTTATGATCACATTTTCTGTTTCAATTTTCAAGTATCTTCCACCTCTAAAAGCTCAAAAACTTACAATTTGCTTTTTCACCTCATTTACAAGTAAGAACAGTCATGTCTGTTTCATACACATAGAATACTATGGTTCGAGGAAGGCCAAACTACTTGACTAGTGCCACAGAATAAGTCAACAGCAGAGCTAGGAATAGATTAGAGCTGTCCCAGTTCGCAGTCTTTTCTTTAGGTATAAGACCACAGAACTGCAGAGGTGAATCCAGGCTGAGAATGTTGCCAACTGGCCATCAGACAAAAAAAGCAGATCATTTAAAGAGCTCCTCTGTAGAAGGATTTGACTGTTGGACCTCATAAAGCAGCACACTGAAGAGAGTGATTTGACTTGGGAAAGCAGAAGAGGGCTTAGCAGATAGCATAGTTTTGCACTGCCAGCTTCACAGAACTTCTTGATGATATTAGTCTGGTAGACTATGGACGGACATATATATGTATGTATGTAACAGATGACACGAAGTGCCACAGGCAATTTAATAAAGTTACTTTACACCAGAAATAGCAACAGTTTTCAGTACAGAGCTTAACACCGAAAGTTGCTATTAAATGCACCATTTTCCAAGGTGACTGCTTTGCAGTTATTTGGATATAGGCTGTTTGGGAAACAAACATACTAAACATTACTTGCAACAAGAGGATGCAAAACACTGTGCACCTTAAGTTTGCAGCATTTAAATCTTAGTATGGCACTTACTGCAGCAAACATTTGGCCCAACAACAGAACTTTGTCTCTGATGGAGACTGCTCCCTGTAAAGAATACTTTTAAGCTAACTAGTTGGAAAAGTGCCACACATTCATCAAAACTGTATCTGTTTATAGGAGTGCACCTTTTCAAAGTACCTATATTATGGACTTGAACTCAATGTCTTGCATCTCAGATGAGATGCCTAAACAGCCGTGTCATTCTGGCATGTGCTGGCTTCAAGAAATTGCCGTGTTCTCATAAAAGAATACCCCAACATTACCCCAGTTTGAAGTTAAAAGTCTAATTAATTTCAGAAATTTCAAATGCATGGTAGTACCTCAGTTGAAACACAACCATACTTTCTTTTTAGTTAGATCTGTACAGATAACACATCTAGATAAAATACTTGTATCCAAAGACAATCCTAATGAGTGATCCACAAAACTCCCAGATACTTTGGATCAGAGATTCCCAAACTGTGGATAAGGAGTCCTAAAGCTTGCCACAGAAGTATGCAATATACTTTTATCTTGCAGAAGATAGAAAACAGCAGAAAAGGCTATATGCCTCCATAGAGACAGATTATAAGGCTCACACAAGATACTATGTTCTAAATCGGTGCAAATCATCTGATTTACAGTAACTATCCATGTGTGCTCTTTACCCACAGCAAGTGTAAAACAATTTGAATTAGGAACACCACAGTTATTTGGAAAGTAAATTTCCCAAGATTTGTTATATACTGCAGAGCTGCTAAGACCCATTGCTTTTAATAAAGCTTTACTCCACAAGGCCCAATCTGTCTGCAACAAAGAAAGAACATCTCTGCTAGGTCTGAAAACTGTGGAAGAGATAGCAGACAGTTCAGACACAAGACTCATTGCCAAATTGGTCATATTAGGTTGGCTGATAAAATTTTAATGCTTAATATTTAAAGATCATGGAACAAAGAACTGGTTTGTAAACTCCCAAGAGGGGCTACTGCTGTTAACTAATGACACAGCTTTTCAACCTGAGCATACCACCTTGCACTAAGCTTTAGTATACTCAGTACTAATTAGCAATGGAGGGTCAAAAGAAACTGTAGCCATACCCCAGTATCTACCCGAGGATGCATTCCCAAAATGCGTAACATTTAGCAGTTTCACAGAGTAATGCTGTTTTTCCCATAAGAGTTAGTGTAATATGCCGGGGATACATGCAGGAACTTCATAAAGAGACTGTAAACACACAGCAATAGTACGTATGAGGTAGAGCATCACAGAATGGTTGAGGCTGGGAGGGACCTCTGGAGATCACCTGGTCCAATCCCCCTGCTCAAGCAAGGTCACTTAGAACAGGCTGCACAGGACCACATCCAGACAGCTTTTTAGTATCTCCAAGGTGGGAGACTCCACAACATCCCTGGGCAACCCATTTCAGTGCTTGGTAACCCTCACAGTGAAAAAGTGTTTCCTTATGGTCAGTTGTGTTTCAGTTTGTGTCCACTGCCTCCTGTCCTGTCACTGGGCATCACTGAAAAGAGCCTGGCTCCATCTTCTTTACACCCTCAGGTATTTGTATACATTGATAAGTTCCCTCCTGATCCTTCTCCAGGCTGAACAGCTCTCTCAGCCTTTCCTCATAGGAGAGATGCTCCACTCCCTTAATCGTCTTCATGGCCCTTTGCTGGGTTCTTTCCAGTATGTCCATGTCTCTCATACTGTGGAGCCCAGAACTGGACACAATACTCTAGATGCGGCCTCATCAGTGCTGAATAAAAGGGAAGGATCACTTCCCTCGGTCTACTGGCAACAGGATGGAGAAGCAGGAATAAGGTCAGGGTCACTGATTCATCAAATAGAAGAGATCAAGATCCTCGTCATCCAAGAAAGGAGATGCTGCTGTTTCATGACTGATCATGTTACAGAAGATTTAATCACCATCAGATTTCATTGCTGTCACCTTCCTTGGGTAATTTAATGGAAAAGGACAGAAAAGCAAGGCAATGATAAGAATTAACTGTGCACTGTATTAAATGATCAGCAACAGAACTCTGAAATGGTAGATAAAGAAGCAACAGATATAGCAAGGTGTTGCTGTACTTGGGTAACTGAATCTAGTTCTCTCACTACGATCAGACTGCCATTTGACAGCAAACATTCGAGATCACACAGAATCTACCTGAAAGTAGCTCAGTGCTCGAACATGTGGCAACACGGATCAGCAGTGCTGAATCCTTGCAAAGAGGAAAGCGTTTCGTAGCATTTAAAACAGACTCACTCCTCTCCAGAGCTCGCTGCCTTTCACCGTTTGGTGATGGTAACTCTGCCATACACATAGCCTGCCCTGTGGAGTGGTAAGCACACTAGCCTGAGCAGGGCTCCGAATGCTAATTACTACTGCTCCCCGGCACTTGCCTTTTCACCAAGGAAAAAAAATACTATGTTAACAAGATCGAAGAGAGAGGAAAGACGAAGGGGGAATAAAAAATAAAAATGTGAATTGCAGATGGATCATGATGTCAAGAGGTAAAATATCATTAGAGGATAAACAGCCTTCCTGAGGCAGAAAGTGTGGAAAGCTACCCTTGTAATATCACAAAGTAGCTTATGGGAAAGGAGTTAATAGGTTTAAATACTTTCTCACCGGGATGCGTGCAAGAGATGTTTGAAATCCGGGCTTCAGGCAGCCGGAGCCCATGAGAGCGCCGGGAGCGGGGCCGCCTCACCAGGGCGGTCCGTCTGTCTGTCGGCGGGTCGGTCTGTCGGCAGCGCCGGGCGGCATTGCCGGGCCTGCAGCGCCCTCCCGCGGCCGCGCTGCCGCCCGCAGGTCCCCCGGGCACGAACACCCCTCGCTGCGCGGCTGCAGCCTTGGCCTCGCTGCCAGCTTCTCCTTTCTCCACCTCGTTTCAAGACAGGGCGCAGTACATCAACGCCATTGACGATAACGCATCTTCATTATAAAATAAAAAGCCCTTTTTGACATCTAATATCACTTACAGGATCTTGTGCCAGCTGTATTTTTTACTCATTTACTCCCCTGACTTATTTTAATGGCAAAAATTATCTTTGACAGAAGATGAAAAAATGGATTCAGGTTACACACAAATATTAACCTCTGACTGTCACCTTTCAGGGATTTCCTGGTTAATCTCCTTTTTAAACCACAAAACTTCCTCTTGTCTCAAATACTGACAGGCTGCCACACAGCACCAGAAAGCAACATTCGCCATACTATCCCACTTGTTACCCACACATCCGCTTAGTCAAGACACGTCCGTACATGACGGACTTCTAAAACTGTCCCTTTTTTAGTTGAAGGCCATACTGCAACACTGTTCAGAAACATGACAATCTCTGAAGGGTAACCTTTTATTTTACTGCAATATTAAGATAGCACAGTGCTTCCAGTTGCCCTCCTTTCAGGAGGGGAGTAAATATGCAGTGCAAGCTAGAAAACGCAGTCACTATGATGCAACCTGGTGAAATAACGGATTGTGCTAGGTGGGCACGGACTCTGGAGAGCTTTCCATCCCTTATGCACTCATTACCAGAAGGCAAGCAGACACAGCCTCCAATTCATAGATCCCAGGTAACAAGAGTGCAGCAGTCATGACAATATGGTTTGTTTATTTTTTGCAAAGCATTTGATTTAACCAGGAAAGTGCTATCAGAAGAAACCAGAAATCAGTAGAAGAGCAACAACAAGAAGATGGTGCTTAGTGGCATTTAATATTAAAAGAACTTCAGAGATCTATTCCTTTCATGGAGTATTTGCAATCACTCCTGCAACGACATGATTTTCATAGTAATTCTGGTTGGTCTATGTTGGTAGACAGCAGCTTCTAAGCAAGACTCCTGTTACTCAGCTTCACTAATACACAGAGCCAGCTACAATTTCAGCATAATCCTGATGGCTGTCTTTCAGGAGCTGGTTTTCCACCTCTTCTCCCAAGCAGTCTCTAGTTTCAGTTGTGCTTTCAATAACCCTCCTATTTTGCTACTCTTAACATCATTGTAAATTTAAAAAGTACATACTGAGCTCAGACTTTAAAAGAACTCACTGTATCTACTGTACCACTGCTTAACCAGATCAGGTCAACTGTTACTGTTCTTTTTCCTCACCCTAGCAAAGTGGGCATATCCACAGCACGTACTTCTCCCAGACCACCCAACAAGTCACAGAAGTGGAATATTAATACTGACATTTTTCATCATCATTCAAACCAGCAGGGTTGCAGGCAGAAGCAAACACTTGCAACTGCAAAAACTTGGTTTGCAAAAACACTTAGCCACATTAAAAAAATCCCTTCTGATTACACAATTCAAAGCCATAGTCCAAAATCTAAGACTATTCCTGATAAACTGATGAGACAAGATGATCTCCTGTGTTTTACATTTCAGGATATGGTCTCTAGGCTCATGTAATCATCAGCTCAGGCTAGTGGCCAGAATTCTTACTTCAACAATGCACTGTCATTACATGCTGACTTGGCATTACTTACAAAGGGGGGGGGAATATCAAGATTATATCCTCTTTGTATGTATATAGTTATCACAACATCTTCCACATTTATTTCCTTCTGGCTTTATAGGAGTTGCAAAAAGAAACCTACCTTTCACTTACCTCTATATACTGTAATTGCCAACACAGAGTATATGAAACAGCAGAGCAAGAAATTAATGAGAAAGCTTTAACAGAATGCTCAACAAGAAGGGATGGAGCAGCAAATTCCTAAAACCATCTACTTGGTTCATATTCCCTTTAAGAATGGCTGTCAGTATAAATGCTGTATCAGCATCTTATTCTCTTAAAGGAAAAATATAAAACGCATTTATGTTTCCCAGAGACATGTCATGGTATTTTAACAGTAAGTTGCTAATAAGAATCTCAGCACTCTCTGGGTTGTTTAAGCCGTCCACAATGATTATGAGTGATTGTGTTTTAAAAGTCACTGAAATGGAGACAAAGCTCAAAACGTATCATCACTTGCGGCAATGTTAGCAGCTTCTACTTAAAAGAAAGCAATGCCTATTTTGTTGCATATATACGTCGTCTGCAACATTTACACAGTGGGAAAAATCCATTCCTGTATAAATCCAGGGCATGTCATTGCAAACAAAGTTTTAACTAAAATTGGCATTTTTGAGCCTCCTACTGACTGACAGTGTCTCGCTGCCTCTTCCTCAGATGGCTAAACCGGCTTCCAAGAGAGATGGCAGAAAGAAACAAAGTCACTAGAATACCTAACTTTGACAAGTCTCTGTTGGTGACAATTCCAATAGCAGGATGCTGCAGAGAGAGGCAAGGAAAGAATAGATGACTACTTAGGAAGTGTTCCCCAATGAAGGCTCAAAACAGCACAAACAAGACAGCAGAGGAGGCATTTTATTCTTAAACCTACAGACAGGATGATCAAGCAGGACAATTTTAATCAGAAACCACATTGTTAAAGGGAATGCAGAATATGGTCCGCATCTCAGTGGGTGCAGCTTTCTTTGAATGCAAAAGGCTAGACCTCTGGCTGGGAGGTTAGCTCGGCTGCCAGCACTGATGAAGCTTTACCCCTCTCAGAAAACAGACAGAGGGTAGGCTCTCCAGTCAGACAGATAGATAGATAAATAAGACTTCCTTGACCAGAACATTTTCCCCAATTTAATGCAAAGAGTTTATATTGACTGCTAGTACTGTACCTTCAGGAGGCTCTTCCCGCAGATGAGGAGGCAGTTCTTCACTTGTTGTCTCAGTTTCATCTTCCACCATCTGTGTTTCTAAGCTAGGTCCCTGCAGAACAGAACAGCAAGAGGAGGTAAATTGGAGAAAGTTCAGAAAGGAACCACAGAAATAATTACAGCATTAGATAATATGCCAGACAGTAAGGACACAAGGAGCTCACTTTAGCTGATGAAGAAGAAAGCCGCTGGGAGATTTGTTTGCAGTCAAATTACTTACAGGACAGGGGGAAGAAAAAAAATTTAAAAAAATGGACTCTTCAAGCTAGCAAGCAAAGTTACAAGGGTCTGAGTAGACTAAAAGCCAGAAACTGAACGATAAAGCACAATTTCTAAATTACTGTTTCTAAAACACACAATGCAATAATAAATTCAAATCCCCATTTACCGAGGGTGGCAGCAGATTCGCCATCATTTGGAATTCTCAGGAAAAAAAAAATCCAATCTTTGATTTGTCTTACCAAGACTAGATTCTGAAATGTCTGTGGCCTGTTCAATACAGGAGGTGGTCAAGATGGGTTATACAAAGGGTCCCACACCTCATTTTTCAAAGGAAGGTAAAGCAAACTTGTTTAAAATCTTCTAACCCATCCAGGTCCACTGATCATGCAGTTTTCCCCTACGTGCCCCTACACGTGTATTTGTGCCTGCATGTGTACGTGCTAAACTAACCACTCCTGAAAAACTACCAGATTGCCCTCCAAAGTTCTGTATTTCCACTTTCCAGCCTTCAGGATCTTGGAAAGCACCTGCAATGTTGCTGATGGAAGGATGTTAGCAGAGTTACCAGATTTGTAGACTTAGAGAGCATTCACTTGTATTTAAGGCAGCTGAACTCACTCTGCACACACAATATTTTCATGACTTGTGGAGCTATAAAAGTGTAGTTGCTTTTTTGGTTTCAAACTATTTAAAAAAACCAAAAAACACACCACCACAAACCAGTCTGCTCCCCTCCCCTTTTTATTAAAAAAAAGTAACAGCAGGGTAAACACTAGATATAGCTACAGAGCTCCTTAAAAAAAGTAACCAATGTTGTTCTTTTGGAATGCTAGTACAGTCAAGAGTGAAACGAGAAACTTAGCAGTCATTAGGAAACGAGGCTTCTGTACACTTTGAAAACATGAATGGGTTTGTAATCTGAACTAGCTGAAAATGTGTATTAACATATGCAGCTGGAAGGTTACAGAAGCCAGCTTAAACACTGGTACATCAACAGCTTGCAAGATTTTATTATTTGAACTCAGGAAGAAAAAGGGCTCATAACGTTACAGCTGCAGTATTTATTTTCATGCTTTCCAAACCCTGTGACTGCAAGGTTACCCCCAACAGCATTGCATGCTTTCTGTTTCCTCATTTTGTACATTATAAAGACTAACACACTTTTAAAATTTCTTCTTTTGCACAAGTACTTTACATTTTCATCCATTCCCCATTTTTTTCAACAAAATGAACAGGGAAACAAAAAGTACTTCAAGAGTCTGATAGCAGGGAAAACCAGACCATGCAAATGAAGTGTACATGTCTACTGTGTTAGTGCCACCGTCACAACCTTGATTTCTGCCACCTATTACTATGCAAGCTTTACCTAAGCTATTTACCTATTTCTCCTCATTTAAAAACACCTGGTATCAATACTGCCCAGCTTTAGTCAATGAACAGTTCAAACATTAAGTCATGCCTTGTAGTAGCTATCATGGAAAGGAGAAAAAAATATTTTTACCACAGGATACAGATGAGAAAGTAGTAAATTGCCTGACTTAGTCCAATTAAAAATCAAACCCAGGAGTCAGTTATCAACACTGAGGTCTAACCATCTCCTCACTTCACCTAATGTGATGCAGATTTTATGAACGTGTAAACAACTCTGGATAGGAGCAACAAATTGAATATAGAGTATGTATTTGAATAAGTTTCTACGTCAACCACAGGCAATATATTTATATACATTTCTTTCCTACCCATTAATGCTCCAGAGAGAGAAAGAAGACGAGGCTACATTAGTATAGACAATAGACAAATTGTCTAATAACAATACATTAGTATTAGACAATACTTACCCTCAAATAAAGGTTTACCTTAGCTGAAGGTCAGCCTTAGCCCTAAGTTAGTATTAACAAATCCAGCTGTGAGGAAAACAGAGTCCACTACAGACCACTATGAAGTCCATGGCTGAGATGCTGTTTGCCATCACCTACTTCCCTCTAGTTCAAAACTTTAACACTTGCTACGGGAATCCCACAGAAGGAAAATGCACAAACCAAGATTACTACTTTTATAGAACATTCTTAATATCTAAGAGAAATGGCCAGAATTTTTGAAGATTTTTTTTTTACTACCCAAAAGCAATTAACCACAACACAGCATATTTTGAACTGTATTTGGTATGCATCCCCTGTATTTTTTGAGAATCTTCCCCAAAAACCACTGAAAAAACTGATTTACAAATTTTATTTCAAAATTCAACGTTAAAAATTGAAAACACAGTCTAGACTGAAGCATAGCATGTCAAGTAACCACAAACTTAACTTTTCCAAGAATTGTTTTGCAAGAAACCTTGAAATCTTGAGATTTCCAAGTTCCTAAAATGAAGTTAGAAATGTTTTTTATAGAATAACCCAAGTTCTTACCTCATTGATATCTTATCACTATATATAATCACCTTTAATATAGGGAGCCTCTAGGAGAAGTAGTCTTGTAAACATCTGTTTATCAGACTTCAGTGTATCAGTTCAATCATTGAGACCAGTGAATAAGTGTGCACAGTGTTGGTACCAAATTTCACTAAGTAATTAGAATGTAAGCCAGTTGACAGTAGATGAGATCCTAGGTTCTCATATCCATATCTAGAAGTAATACTTGAGGCTCAAACACTGACAGATGCAGACGTTATTAACAAGATTACAAACAAGATTACAAAGTCTCTTTAGAATGGCTTCGTATCTTAGATTAGCATGTCCATTGTTTTTTTAGTTATATCTGCCGAGTTCAATTCACCAGGTCTACTGCAAACTTGGTAATCAATACCTAAGACACCTCTGGCAGCACAGTAATCTACAGCAATCGAAAATTCCAGGAAATTGTCTTCTAAGAAGTTTTATAACTAAGTTATAGTTAAAGTTGTTGGTCCTGACTTTTTTTTTTTTTAAACACACTATTATTTCAAGAATGAGGCATCAGTTACTTTTGTTTTCATTCTTAAGGATCCTTGACAGACAAATAGGGGAATGGGATGCACACAATTGTATAAAGTTAATGGCTTGCAGATAAGCAGTCATGCAGTGTCCGGCAATTCTGCAATAATCCTCTTGAGCTGCAGCCATGGCAGAAGTAATGCACACAGATGTTGCTTTTGCTTTGATGCTCCCTCTAGGAGCATCTAGGATGCAGGAAGTTGTATCAACAGTTCAGAAACGTCAGTAGATTATTAAGAGTATAATATTCTTTCAATTATTTAGGGTTTATATAGCCTTTTTAATTGAGAATGTGGTTCCATTCCTCACTAGAGCCATTGGAGAAGCATGGATTTAAACAGGTATTATTACAGGAATAGTTAGGTTACGGTGTGGAGCCTAGGAACATATAACTAAGAAAAACCGTTTGGCTCTCCAGAGACGGTCCCTGCTCTCACAAGCAAGCACATCATACAATTACTTTCAGCAATTGATGAGTTTCTGACTATGAGCACTATTAAGAATTAGTGGCAATTTTTATACGTCACATTTTAAAACAAGATCTAAGCTGACCAGAAACAAGTCAGCTCAAGTAGAGGCAATACCCACCTTTCCAAACTGAAGTTATGGATGTGCCAGTTACAAGGTAGCTCACTCTGTCCCTCCCAACAGTTTCAATGAACTACAAGGAAGCTGAAAAGCTTTGTATAAACACAGCAAATGATAAAGACCAAGAGAAAAAACCTACACAGGATTCTCACAGAAACTGCCCGAGGAACATACTATCCTATGTTCTGATCACACTGTATGACTACTGACGTTACAGTGCAGTTTAACTCAAATATTATGGGCTGCTGTGACCCGGTAAATTAGTGTTTGTTTGCTCTCTTATACTGTGTTTCATAGAAGACTCTGTATTTACGGATGGAGAGGACTTCCAGTGATACCTGAGAATGTGGATTGAGGCTCCTGGGTGTTCCCCTTTTCCGTTACAAAGCTCTTGAATGCTCCCATTACATAACAAGGGAGAGTCCTTGTGGATAATTAAGTTTTGGGCTCCTGAACACTCCCCTCTAGACAGCTAGGCGACACAAGAACTGAGTCTGCGCAGAAGCAAAGGTCACTCAGCGAACACGGTGAGGAAGACTATGAGCCTTCGTCTGAAGACCCCCAAAGACCACCTGAGGACCACCGCAGAGGATGACTGCGCATGCGGATCGGACATTTACATATGTTAATAAGTTCCAGGAAATCTCATGTTTATGTAGATGAATTCCCGGAAATCCTATGAATATGTATGTTTTCATGGTATATAGTTGCTGAAAGTCCGTCAAGCCTTCGGAGCACTTATGGTGGAACCATCCCCAGTGCTGCCCGGCGCCGCAATAAAGAATGCCTGCTTTCTAAAACTCCAAAATAAGTTTTAGAGAGTGAATTATTTTGCCGCTTTCCGGTAACACCAGTACTGAACTAAACAAGTGTAACAGATCACCTACAAGCATTTCAGACTACACCTCATGCTTTTCCATAGGATACAACACTTTCGAGAATAATTCTGACCAGAACTTCAGTGATATGCTCGTATTTTCAGTATATTTAAAGACTGTGTATTTTAGAAGTGCTGTGATAAATCCATGCATGACAGAAAAAAGGTTCCTATCCAGTGAGAGTCAGTATTTTCCACAAGGTACTGACTTATGTTTATGACACTGAAACTAAGAGCTGCATTTATCACCATGCTTGTATTAACAAATGATTTCAGCATGGTCAATCAAAAAACAGCCTATCTCAGTCTTAGCAGAGTATTAAGTACTCAAAAAACCCACATAGTTCAGGAGCAATCCCAACACCAGGCAACCATGATCGGCCCATTTTGCACATAAGTCAACAGCGACATGAGACTGTCACTGCAAATGCTCAAACAGGTAAGTCAACACTGGGAACAGCTAAGCTTTCTAAAAAGTCCCCACAGACCATCTTGAAAGAACAAAAAAACCCCTACCCTCAACCACCACTGCTTTTAGGCCTTTCAGACTCTACTTTTGTATTTAGCATTACATTAATTATGGTATATAATCTTAAACTGAAGTAGAGTCTGTCAATTGACTGTTCACTAAGCCAGGTTAGGCTAATGGATAGGAAAAAAAAAAAACCCAAAACAAAGGCTGATGGGAGGGGGGGAATCAAAGATAAAAAAAATAATCCATTTTTATTACTGAAATTGAATGAGTTTGGGGCAAATAACTTCAAGTTTTCCTTCAGTTCATGATTACTAATAGAAGGACACTTTACTGCTGTTCCCAACCAAGGAGAAGCACATATCTTACAATTCTGTTCCTTCTTGCCATTCCTGCTCAACCCCTAGAAACACAGTATTCTAAAACATAAAACAAAAACAAAACAAAACCCACCAACACACAAACCACATAAGCAAAACCAAAAGAAAACCTACAACATGAATACTCTTCTCCATTATACTGAATTTTATTAGTAATCATTTCCCCCTTGCAGAACAGAAGCTGTAGGAACGAATGTAAAGCCCACACTCATGACTTCATTCAGCAGCAGTTTAGTGTCTCAGTTCCAAGACTACCCTTTGAAAACAATTCTAAAATCTGCAGCTTTAGCTACTACTTTCCCTGTTCATTTTCAAGTGAAAACACTATTTATTCCCTGACCTAGATCTTCGTATTTCCATTCTTGCTCCTGAACACTTTACTCCAGTTTTTCCTTTCTGACATTCATCTTCACATTTATTTCCATTCTGGACTTGAGCCTAGAATCTCACTTCTTTCACTGTTCAAAACTGCCTCATTCCTCGTAAAGCCTCTCCTTAAGAGCCCACAAGGTCAGACCTACTTCATTCTATGCAAATCTTCAACTGCCAGCCTAAATCACATGTCCTCCGTCCTGCCTAACACTGACTTTCAGACCTGGTATTCTATGTAGGCACAATTCCAATAAAGCAATTTAGCAGAGGAAATCTAATGGCAGCACAGGCTTCACCCCTCCACAGCTGTGATTTCTCTCATAAGCTTTCCCAGCACAGGTCCAACACCTTTTTTATATAGCATCAAATACATCTCAACTGATAACTACAAAGGATAGATGCACC
This sequence comes from Theristicus caerulescens, assembly GCA_020745775.1. Lineage (NCBI taxonomy): Eukaryota > Metazoa > Chordata > Aves > Pelecaniformes > Threskiornithidae > Theristicus > Theristicus caerulescens. The sequence goes on from CM036564.1 coordinate 28,716,422, forward strand.
CCTAAAGAATTACAAGACTCAGTGGGTCTGTGGGAAGAAACAAGCGAAGTAATCCCCAAGTACAGGACAGTTTGTTAAGTGCTTTGGGAAACTACAATGATGTTTTTAAAGTATCTTAGTGAAAGCATGGACTATTTTTGCACTATGGTTAAAGAACGCTTCTTGCATGCCCACAAGACAAAAAAACCCACACGGTTTCCTGCACATTTGCATACTTTGCCCCTTCCTAAAAACACAAACCCCCCAGCTCTTCTCATCCCAGGTTCCTTCCTCCAAATGGGTGAGAGATGATATGTATTATGACTGGGCTGAATGTGTGCAGATGCCAAAGGGCTTGTCAGATCCAGTAACAATGAAGCTGACTGTCATCAGGCTTTCCTACAATGACATCATCAATGACAGTGTTAATTTAGGAACTCTACTCTAGCCAATCACTGTTATGAAGTTCCTCAGAACTTATCTTTGATATTTCATGTTTAATCAAATTAAATTATTTCAACTATGGAAGGTGGAAGTGGCTTGTGGCTCAGAATGTCCTTTCTGCTTCTACACAATTACATAAAGCCTCAATTCCTACAGAAAACAAGGGATGGGTTTGGTTAAAAAAAAAAAAATTTTTAAACAAGCAGTCACTAGGTAGGTAGTTCAACATGACGACTCTCTTTTCCAGGCAGCTGAGGGTCTACAGATACTTAACTTCAGCTGCAGCACATAACTACCCAACCATCTCCTTATACACTACTGCTCAGATAACCACCCTCAGACAGTGGAAACAAGTTTAGAACTATCACTGTACCTGTTAGGCAGGTGTCTGTTGCAGCTGCAGCTTTTACTTCAGCCATGAATTTTCAGCATATTGGGGAATTAAGACTTTCATTTAAAATTTTCTAAATGTAATAGGAACGTTCCACTGAATCTGCCATCACTATTGATCACACACCCACACCTTAGGGGTTTCCAAAGTCAGCTGGATTTTTCCTGCTGAAGGAAAAAAAAAAAATTGATCTGCAACCACAAACACTTTTTTTTTTTCCCCACTTTCCTGTAGGTTTAAGAAAGCCTCTTGATGGATACTTTGCTTTTAATTTTGCAAAACAAGGTTCGCTCATAATGAGAGCCTCTGTGCCAGGTTTCAGCCCAAGGGGAATTTGAGTTGCAGTTATAAATCCCCTAGAACACTAAAGGAAAGTACAGAAATAGAAATGCTGAGGATGACAGTAGTGTAAAATTATAGCACTTTGAACAAAGTACGCTGTAAGAAAGAACTAGAAAAGTTGCTTAGATTACTTGCTCTTCTCTGCATTTGGACAAACAAATTAGGGAGGCTACGATTTTAACAACACTTAATTTTGTCTTGACAACAGAACTGGAGGAGAGAGGCAACAAAAGCAAGTTTTAATGTTGCAAATTCCAAATCAAGATTGAGTTCTATTGTGCTCAGCAGAAGATTCAAATCCTATTTCTACAGCAATAAAACAACTTTGTACTGTGAGTAATCCTAATTAGGGTTTACTTGGCATAAATAACTTTTCAACAGCACTAATGACACCACAATCTATTCTCCATTCAGCAAGCCAGTAAACAGTCTGGTTTACACTTCTTACATTCACAGTTTACACGGGGCAGATAACGCCATTTATACAGCAAAAAGCCAATACAGGCTGCTCAGTGGTAGTTCAGACAGTTCTGGATTTTGAACTAATTACTGTATTGAATTTTGTCTTGATCGACCATTTATTTTCCATCTGAATTTTACCTACTAAATCAATGCTGGCACAGAAAGTAAGAGTATTTTTCAAAAAACAAACCAAACACACCACACTTCATTTGATCATGTACTGACCTGGCCCAAAGAGAACACTCCTCACTCTGAGCAAGTTAACCACTGTAATTATCAAAAGGATACCATGCAGCACTGTAAAGGCTGAAGAGTTACCCTGAAAGAGGCTGCATAATTTGCTGCCAATGCTAGTTTAAACTACTGCCTCCACAAGGAAGGGTATGCCTTGTCCAGAACACTGTTTATATTCAAAAACTGACTGTGCTGAATTGCATTTGTTTGGAAAAAAGAAGTTACATGAAGGCAAAGTGTCATTGCACAGCATAACTCAAACATTAGCAATCATTAAAGTTGGGGGCAGGCTAATACATAGGAAAAACAGTCATTACAGAAACAGCTAACAGATGCTGAAACAGACAGGAGTACGACACAGAATGATGCAGGACCAACACATGACCCTGCATCACAGCAAACCAATCTGAAAGCAGTTAAATAATTACCAATAACAATATCTCAAAAATATCAATTAACTCATTGATAACTGACCATGCACTCTAATTCCAGTGGAAGAAGCCTTCCTACATCCTGTCAGTCATTCACCGCCTGTCAACAAAGACTTCAGGGAAAAAAAATTCACTCAGTTGAGCTGGTGAACCAAAAGCAAGCAATAATAAGACTTAATGACCTGCAGTTGTATTGCACTTTCTACATAACTACAATTAGCAAAAGTAGTATAAATGTATTTTCTCCAGCCTGGTCCTTGACAGGTGGACTTAATGATTAATGCCAATTTTACTCAAATTAAAGAAACAAGATAATGCACAATGCAGAAAGAATATTTTCCATTTTCCTAACAAGATACGGAAATATCACTCTAGAAAGCTGCAGACAGCACGAGAAATTTGTCTGAAACAAAAATGAGAAGTCCTTTGCTTAATAACATAGGCCTATATGATAGAGGTCATTAAGATTCTCTTAACCATGCTAGAGACTTAAAAAAAATAGTACCCTTTCCATTATCCTCAGTAGGGTCACAATTTCAAAAAACAAAGCAAAAAAAAAAAAAAAACCAAAATAAAACAACACTCCTGGAAGGATGCATTAGAGCAGTAGACTATAACAGTGGTTTCATATGACCAACTTGAATTACCTGACTTCCAATGCATTTACTTCCTTAAAAGTGCAAAACTACTGTTTTAGCTTTAATGAGTTGAAATTTCACTAATTTTTTCAAGGGCTCTTACAGCTAGAACTTAGTAATCTCTACAATAAAACCTGAATTCAAAGTATAGAAGCATGTACCCAGCTTGAAAAATATGAGCACTGCCCCCCCCCAAGTGTCACAACAGGCATCACTGGAACGTTCGAAACACAAGTCATCTTGCCAAAATCTTAATTTCATTTTTTAAACTTAGACAAAAAAAAAAAATGCTGCAAATCCATTTGAAGTTAAGAAGTTGTTCCAAAAGCACCAAAAGTAATTTTAAATGCTAGAAACTGAGGTTAAAAATAAAATATTTTGTTCAATCCAGAACTCATTTCTGTTTCCTTATTTCATTAGGAATTTCAAAATGCATTTTCTGCAAAACATCAAACATTTCTGAATTAGCTGGGAGATTGTAATATGATGTATTTCTCACACAAAGTTTAAATTGATTTTGTTGATGGCTAAGTAGTTAAGTCTATTTCCTTCCTTACAAATGAGTTCTGAACTCAGATCGGAGCTCTTGTAGCTCAGTGTTCCTTGTTGCTCTATGCATTTATTGTTATAGTGTTTTAAAGGCACAACATTTCAGATAAAATATTTACCTACTCTAGAGAACAAACACTACGTCTTCTGGTATTATCAAGCTCTCCAATTTCATACCTAGCCCACATGCCTTAAACTTGACAGCCAAAAGCACTGCCAGCAATAATGCCCCTTTTTATTTCAGGCTTCACAGAGATCTCATTTTCTTCCAAACTAACTCTAAGAAGTGTAAGTAAGATCACAACTTGCTGCATACAAAATTCCAACCAGAGTTACTTCACTCAGCAACTAAACAGCCACAGGATAGAGAGGACACTTGATCATTATGAATGCAAGCAACGCAACTTAAAAGTAAAAATTAATTCTGGCAGCAATAGCTTTTGGTAACGGCTGCCTTTTACTTTTGAGGATCTGCAAGGTGCACAGACTCTCTCTCCAAAATTATTTTTGGATTGAAAGGAAGCCCAAGAATTGTACTAGACCTTAGGCAGCTCTGCAGAAGTGTTAAGATTGTAAGATTTGCTAACACAAGCACAAGCCACTTTTGTGACTTCCAGTAAGTTCAACCAGCAACAACATTTCTTTTGAAGAAACTGCTTAAGAGCTCTACTACTGCCCTCACCAACATAAGCATGTACCTTGCCCAGAACTTTGAAGGCATGTAACCTCTTCCCATCTCTCTGAAATTCAGCTGAAACACTGGGGAAAGAAAAACACCAGAAAGTTTGTAAGGTAGTTCACCGATAAAGAAAACTGGGTGTGACCAATCATAGGCAAATATTTAAGTCAGAATTATCTACTGAATATACAGTTCATGTTCCCTTTTACTCTATCACTTATGTTCACTCTCCTACCACTTCCTATAACAAATTTAGGACTACATGCCAGGAAAAAAACCCAAACATTACTATATACTCCATAGAAAGCAACACCTTTTCTCTCTTCTACTTTTTATAAGCTGTTCCTTTCCCAAGTACTTTTCATTTCAACTGTCAAGAGCCCTGCTAAATAGGATCAGAGGCACATAAAAAAAAAGTTACATATACATCAAGTTTTGACAGGACAATCCATTACATCCTTCAGGAACAGAGCTGTCTGTAAATACAAGCAAGAGAAATATTTACGTAGGCTTTCCGTAACTTTTGATGCTTCATCTTCAAAATACCTTGCCTTTATCTGATCTCTACGATTCATCTGCCAACATCAAGTATCACAGGCAGTCAGAAAAACAGAACAACTATAGGCAGTAAGTTCACATTCATTCTCTTAAATATAGCTATAAGTTTCTCAAAGGAAAATGTCACATTTGACACCTGTCTTATCCCAAAATACGTAACTTAAATGTGAGCACATGCCAAAGCACCACGAGCTCTCATTCTACTTTGGAGAATAACTTCAATTCAATAAAAAGTGGAGCACCTACTTAACTGAAATCACATCTTGAGCTTGCTTTCCCAAACAAAAACTTCAATATGACCTGACACTCTCAATGCCTTTCATTCCTCTGACTTTGGATTTAAGTTAGAGCAGTGACAGGAGCAGTGTTAGGCACAGTTACTGCAGCAGCAACCATACCAGGTAGCCACCAGGGACTATGCTAATGCCCCAATTCATTCACTGGTTGAAGATATGGCATGAAGAGGTTCTGTTAGCAAGGACGCAAGCACATTCTCCAGTGCTGCCTCAGACCTGAGAAATCCAGTGCTTAGCCACAACAGAAGAATACTGGAAACCTACTGCACTGTAGGACAGTAACTGGTGGCTGACAGTGTGATGGATGGGTGGGGTCATCTGCCCACAAATCTCCAATTCCCTAATGAATGAAACTGCCCTCCCCACCTGACAGACCTGTTACCCAGGCTCCTAATGCAGCCTGAAAAGGTGTACGTACTTGCCATTGAGATGATATGCCCTTGAAGGAAAGCCAATGCTCTTGGTGTATTCATCACATATCACTTAAATATTCCTACATATAGGAATGGTTCACTTTCAAGCTGATTGCCTCTCATTCCTGTCCTGTAGTGCAGGAAATAGGGGCTTAAACCAGTTTTATATTTTGCATAGCCTGAAAGGGCCCAGAGATACCATCTTTCAGCACTGCCATTGCTTGAAAGAGATGGGAACAGAAGCAAAGTACACATAGAGACCATCTTGAATCTAATCCAGCTTCAACACCTCAAGCTTTAAAGTATGGCTTTGCCACACTACTTTATTTCACTCTACCTTTTTAATAAGATACTTACGTTATTCGATTTATTTAAAAATAAAACACATCAAGTTCCAGTTTCCTCAGCAACAATCAGACATTAGTGATGGATCCTGAAACCATCACTTCCACAGCAGAACTCCCCTGATGTTACCACTTACTTCTCTTCCCCTGCTTCTTGCCTCCTGTAAGTAGGTAGGCCATCTTTACACATACTGGCATTAACTTGTTTTACTTTGACAGCCCTGCCTTCTCAGCAATCTGCTAACCAGCATCAAAGAGAAAGGTTCAAAACCAGTACTGCTAAAAATACACAAACTCAAATGTATTTCCCAAGACATAACAACAATTAGGGGAGAAATAGGCAAGATGACTTTTCAAAAAGCTTGGTTCTGATGTATTCCCTGCAATGATCAACAACTTAAACTTTGATTTTTTTTTTTTAAAGGCACACTGAGCTATTTGTGAGCAGGTCCATAAAAGGGATTCAGATCCAATTACCACACTGCAAAGACACCCCCCCACACCCCACTTCCCCTCTCCTCTTTTTAAGGGGTAAAAAACTGCACACACACACTTTGATGCATTCCACTTGCTAATTAAAAATGTAATTATCCCGCCTCCCAGCTTAAGACTTTAAATCATGCATCTGCAATGATCTTACACAGAGGAAACTGAGGCAACTGCTACAGCAAAAGGTGGTACATATGGAAAGAAATACACACTGAAAGAAATTACCCACTCAGAGAGAAAACCGTGAACTCTTTTATACTGAAAAGCCCTATACAGTGCTTATGCCTGATAAATGATTGGTTAAAAATATAAAGATTCTCCCCACAAACACACACATTTTCCTTACAATCAGAACATGACTCCACTCACATCTTGCTGTATTTTGAGTGAGATCACCTAAAATAGCCACGAGCTTACCCCTGTCTAGTGGGACAAAAGAGGAATTCAGCAGAAGTAATGGGCTTAGCAAGAATAATCAGTGGTTTACTCTGCATACGATAAAACAGAAGCTGAAGTAAATGTTCTGATTTTTGGCCTCAAGCTGGATGCACTGTTCAGCCAACACTCTGAGGATTTTGTTTTGCTTGTAAGTCAACAACTCACCCTGGGCCATAGCGCTGTTTACCAGTAACTGCCTTATATGTATTTTTTTGTTATCCCACACTATTTGAACTAACAAGCATTCATACAGAAAGAAAAAAAATTACTCTTTACTATCAGGTTTTGAACAAAAGCAAAACAAATATCACTGCACAGAAGGAAACTTTCTTTTTGTATATATTTATTTCATGTACTTGTAAACTGCCCCTTTTCTTTCCTCTGTTAGCTGCGCAGACACTGATATTTGAGAGCCTCCCGTGCACAGAGACGATGGTTAACCTGAGTGACCAACACAGGCGTGCTGCTCAGAACCCAAAACCTGCACAAGCTGGGGAACTTCTAACACGTACTTACTTGACTCAGAGGCTTGGAGGAAGGCCTGAGCCAAACTTCTCCATTCGGATAGGTACGGACCATAGCTACGTAAGGTTTCTGCCTCAAAGACCTTACAATCTAACTGGTCAAAACATTTTTTTACTGCTAGACAAGTTCAGGAGACAGGGAATGCCTGGTGTGCCTTGTGTTTCAGGCTGATTAACGAGAGGGAACCCTTTAAAAAGTCACACACCTGCAAATTCAACAGATATGACAGAACATAATGGGGAAAAATAAACCAATACCACAGCACTGCTGACTCCGGACCAACGCAACTGGAGACAACCTCTCAGCTGAGAGCCAGTATATTACTACTTGTATAGCCCAGCCAGCCTCGTTGTCCACCTCTGCCACGGTGCCGAAGCTGCCAGCCGGCTCGGGGGAGCCCGTTTCTACCCTAACAGCTTTCCACAGCGAGCTCAGGGGAAAGGCGAGGATCTCCTCCGCGCCCTCGGAAGGGCCTGCGAGAGAAGCAGCACAGGTGAGCGCCGGAGCTACCCCCGGCGGCCGTACCCACAGCACGAAACCCCACGGCTGCTGGGGGAGCAAAACTGCCTGCGGGACTACGAGGGCGAGGGAAGAAGCCCGGGGAAAGCAGGACGACGTCTCTGCAGAGAGCGAAGCCCGGTGCGGGCAGCCTCCCCCGGCGCCCGCGCTGCCCCTTCCCGGCACGGCGCCGCGGGATCCGATCCGGGTTTCACCGGAGAGACGGGGGGAAACCGTTCTCGGGAGACGTTTCCAAGCAGCGGCACCACATCCCCCGCGAAGTCAGAAGCTTCTGGAAGTTGTACTTCGTTAAGCGAGCGAGCGGCCGCCACCTCCCGCCGCTGGTTACCGCCTCGGGCCCGGCCCCTACGCCTCGCCCCCCTCCCAGCCACCGGGAGCCGCCGCGGCCCAGCCGACCCCCGCCGGCGGGAACCCCCCCCCCCGCCTCGCCCCGGTGACAGCCGCCAGCATCACCTTCATGCCGCGTCTCCCAGAGCACCGCCCGGCGGGGATGGAGGGCGGGCGGCCGTCGGCTTCGTCCCCGTCTCCCCCGGCGCTGGGGCTCCAGCTCCTCCTGCCCGATGTAAACACACACCGGCGGGAGGGGGGAGGGTGGGCCGAGGGGGGCAGCGCCATGGCAACCCCGGCCGGAAGAGGAAGCGCGGGGGTCAGGGGCCGCCATCTTGGCGGGGGGCGCCGCCGGCGGGGGCTGCCGCGCTCTCCCTCGGCGGCAAGTCCTGGCGCCGAGGCCGCGTCCTGCCGGGGGAGCGGCCGCGGGGGCCTGCGTGAGGCTCTCGGTAACGCTCCGGGAGATCCAGAGCCGAGAAGCTCCAACGAAGCCAGGCCTCCGGGCAACCTTCGCTGAGAAGCCCCGCCAGCCACACCGTAGTGAGAAACGCTTCCTGACATTTGATGAAGTGCTTTTACGAATTGTAACATATTCACTGCCTCAAATTTCCATGGTAACCTGATCGGAATACAGCAAAGGGAGCTGAATTAACCCGGCCATAATCAAACAAGGAGGTGGTGTTTGGCCAAGGCACCGAGCCTCGCGCTATGCTTGCCATCATCAACCGCTTCTAGTCAAGTGCTGACTTACCAGGAGAGATTGGGGCTCGCTCACGTTGCCCTTGGCCACTGTAGCGTGGCTCCAGCTTGCAGGCGGGGTTTTGCCCACTGTTGCCGCTTCGCAGGAGCGTGTACTGTTCGGTGGTGAAGATGAAAGTCTCTGGAAGTGGTCTCTGGCATGTAAAGTCTTCTTTCTCATGTATTGCTTTAAAAGTATCATCAGGCACAATCACATACATGGATAGAAAGGTGTTAACTGCTAGCAAATGGTTTAATGCAATGAGGAAACTCTGACAAAGCAAAACAAGAAGGGTGGTTTGAAGTAATGATTCCTGGAATTGGGAGGTAAAATGACATTAAGCAAATTATGGTGATGAGAGTTCAATTTTCTCTGATTTAGTATTATTCCATAGGTGAATATTAAGTTAATACATTATGTAGAGAACATAACTACAACTTGACAAGTGGTTGAATCCAAAAGAAGAAAGATTGCTTTTTTCCCCTTTTTTCACCCCTTGACTGAGAAACTTTGCAGTTTTTTCTCTACAGAATATGCCCTTGGCAGCCACGTAAGTCTTCTAAATCATTCTTCAGTACAGCAGACCCTATTTAGTCAGCAACCACAAAAGGAAAAATGTGCTAGCTTAAAGGCTAGAAATGCCTTCTCTTGGTGCACAGTGGAAGAAAAGCAGTTAATTTTTTTTTGTTTCATATTGTCTTTTCTAATCTAAAGAACCTCCTTGGAGAGTAGAGGTAGAGTGGTACCCTAAGACTAGCATTCATTTTTCAGTTAAATAGGAAACTCGTGAAAGACACCAAAGTAATTCCCTCACCCCACATGGTCTGACAACTACAGAGACCCCTTCCCCTTGCTTCTCACAACACAGCCATGCCTTAAATAATTTTCTGGATCACTTCTCAGAGAACATATCCTGCAACCCTTTCCTGGCACAGATTCTCGTAGCAGAATTTACAATGTCTTCTGCACGTAGACACATACTTCACTTCAAGCATGTGAATCTTCTCAGAAGACCAGTAGTGGAAGCCAGTGACTTTAGGGAAGGTTTCACAGAGCACACTAATTTCTACAGACATGCACATATATATGTGTGTGCATATCTAAGCACACCTACTATGTGTATGTGAGATATTACCCTATTACATATATAATACTGTGATAACATAACCAAAATATAAATCCTCTCCTCAACATGTTATATAACAAAATTTATATCAAGTAATCTTGTCGGTAGTATTTGTAGAATTAGATTGTATTATATTTTTAATTGCATAATAGAAATCCACATTTATGTTCTAGTCAGATGGCGAGTAGAAAGAAGTTCATATCAGGTTTGTGTTGAGTTTCACATGTAAATTATAGCCCAATTCCCAATAAAAGAATATTGTCTAAGTTTTAACAGGTTAAAGAGTAAACTGTCTTTTCCCTCATCAAGGTAAAATGAGTCATTCTAGTGAAGTTCAAAATAATGCAGCTTTCTACACTTAAAATTCAAAATTTCAGATGAACATAACATGATTTCTCAGGAAGTTCCTAAGCCCCTAAAATAAAATATGTGCAATCTTTTAAACAAGATAACATTAGGTTTTCATGTTTGTGATGTCCGTAGAACATTCAAAGAATGTTCCAGCTGAAAAACCAGAATATTCTGGATGACAGACAAATGGGGGGGGGATGAGAATGCGAAATAATAAGTTGCTTACTTTAGGCTAGGCACAGAAAGTCCTTTATTCCTGAAACTATTTCAGCAGCTACCAAAAATATTCCCTAACAAAAAATTAAACAACACAGGCTACGTACACACTAACAGATATTGCAGCTCATAGGGTACGATTGGTGCTGAGGACGCTAGGTCCCTATTATATATATTTCAGGGGGTGATTGCTTTGAACAAGCTCTAATACTTTAGACTGAATGCCCATTAATGACTGTAACAACTGTGCACCTGGAATAAGTTTTTCCAATTTGGTTTCATCCAAAAGGATTTAATCCACTTAACGCACTCCAAGCCTGCTCTGGTGAGATTCACCTCAAAAGTGTGTCTTTATCGAAGCAAAAAGGCTAGTGTAGATGTTTCCATAGGTAAACTCTAGTAGTTTGTAAATCAAAAGTGATATCTTTATAATGTGGAAATTCCCTTCACAGCCCTTCCTGAAGGACGGACCACTCTAGGAGATTTACCTACCCAGAATTTTCAGTGAAGGCTGAGGATCTCAAACATCTTAAATGACTAAAGCAGAGTTCACTTCTAATTTCCTTCAAGGTATTGAAACCAGTGAAAAAATATTTTGACCTTCAGATTTGGTCACAGTACATTCCTAAACTACCTTTTACAAGAAAAAGAAATACAGTTTCATAAAAGTTATCATTCTTTGTGTAGGGGTGAGTGTGTGTGCGAGAGAGTGATACTCAGGCATAATTTTTGCTGTGTAGACTAGAAAGCACACTCCTCCGGTACAGCATAGCATAATGGCATCTTCCTGTCATGCGTGCTAACTTTAGGAGATGAGACTTCAGCACTTTTTGCCTATGCTGATGACCAGACGCTGGTTCAGAGATAAGAGTCTGATCAACAACTGAGATTCCAAATCTCACCCCTACAATGACAGAGCTTTCCCTTAGATGTATTTTAACATATTGACATAATTAATGATCATTGTAAAGCATTCAGGTGGACTGAAGCATTAAAACAGAGATAATTGATACCAAATTGGACTGCTGTGAGGTTCTATTTCACCTTTCCGTACTAGCCACCTGAGTGCAGGTGACTGGCATCACAAAGCAAAATTGCCCTGTCTTGTTACCGCTGTTTACCTCCATGCTCTTTTCAGCCCTAGTTTCCTATGTCACCTACTTGGCCTGTGTGACATTCAAACAGCCTTCACATTGCCTGCTGTTAAAAAGGATAATGCAGCACAAAAGAAATGCCATGTGATATAAGACAGGAAAACAATAAACAGTAATAATTCATTGTAACAGGTAGTCACGATATGGTGGCAGTAGTTGGCTCATGTGCTAAAGGGTCCTGGTAGAAAGGAAATTATTTTTAGACAATGAAGCTGCTGATTAGTAATGACTGTAGCATTTACAACTCCTCCAGACCTCTCTGGTCCGGATCAAAAAAATTCTCCCTTGCCTTAAGAAAATAAATTGGCCACTGGCCCTATCAAGCATCCCAAGAACACCCAGCAAACAAATTAGCCACAACTTCGCAAAAATGTAAGCAGTAGCCTTTCCTCGTGCTTCGTCTTGGTGAAGGACTTCTGTATTGAGATAAGTACCCTGAATTTGTATATTTTATAGGCTTATATAGCTGTCAGTACAGCAGCATTTTATTCTCTCTTTCCTTCTTCACCCTTACAAGATCCCTGGAAGGTAGGGAGGTACTTGCTGCATTGGGTAGCTGGATATTGGAGAACGCTCCAACTCCAGCAGAGAATTCATAAAACTTTCTCCAAGAATGAAGTTCAGATTTCTGAAGGCATAAAGGTGACTAAGCCAAGGGAAGTTACATACCTACAGCAGTCAGTTGCCTAAACACCACCATACATTGGAATCTGAATGAGGTATCAGATGCCACAGAAAACATCTGTGGCAGAGCAAGGAGCATCACTTAGTCTCCTTTGTCCTGGACTAGTAATGGCCTAATTCAGGAACTGACTCCTTTTAAATACTTGTCCCTGTTCCTTTTAAAACATCAATAAATCCTAATTGTATAACAAGAAAAGCATAGACGATCTTGAGATTCGGCCGTGTCATTGGAAGCCACGATTCATAGCTGTAGAAAGGAGCATTCAGAGGTTCACAGGTCTCTACCTGCCCTCTTCTGAGAGGAGCCTGTGGCACTCAAGCTGAAGAATTTGGAATGCCAGAAGTTCACATGCGATAGGGGTTTTTCCTCTGTGAGAATTTCAGTGTTTCACATGGCATTTAGTGTTCAGTCTACGGGTATATTGAAAAGCAAAAGAATGGCTCGGTGTTGCATGAAATAAAGGTAAGCCATGGCTCCCTGGGGCAGAGGGAAGTCTTTTTATCAGGAAAGATGAGAGGTATCAAAAAGGGGAATAGAATCAAGTGTAGCCAAGTGACCAGCGTATTCTCAAATGCCTGTTTAGGGGATGGTAACAATAGGAGATTTATTAATAGTTTCTGAAATTATTTATAGCTGGATTTGATATATTATTGCCTACCTTCGGACTTCTGGGTCTTGCAGATGGAAAGGAATAGATTATTTAGAAATGTCAAAATCTCTTACACTCCTCATGTTTAAAGCAGATTTGGTGACTGTAGACTATTAAAAATGGATACTTACATCAGTACTGCTGCACAAATTAATGCAAGCAACAGCAAGATTTGAGAGCATTTGAAATCTAAAAATAAGGAAATATTTTTCTACCAATGTCTTTTCAATATCTATGCTGTAGAACAGATCTGTTTAATAAAATACTTCATAATAAGGGTAAGGGTAATGTTGTGCATTAAAACATACTCATGCCTGAACACTGATGCTGCATCATTTGGTAATAATAGGGAGGATGGAGACTATACAGCCCAAACGATGTCCCTGGCATATCTGCATGTCTTAAGCCTTACTGAGAACAGAATGAAAAGTTTGCAAGGGGAATACAGATTTAACTAGCTCTTTTCACCATTGAGCTGAAAGGCAAAATATAAAGACCAGACACTGAGAGATGTTCATTAAATTAGTAAACTTCTTTCCGCCTTACAGATAACAACTGTTAAGAATAAATTATTTTCACTCTCAAAGCTATTCTCTTCATGGATATTGTACAGCTCAAGAGATCTGTCATTTTTGGTCTAGGGTTCATTTTTTCTCCAAGTTCTTTTGCTCATGGTCACACCTCAGACATGCACAAAGAGACAGTGCAGCAGCTCCACTGTGAAGTACCAAAAAAGTTTAAAAGGTATTTGCAGAACAGTGTAGTAGACTGTGCTGCTGGCAAGCCTTCAGAGCTTGATAGACCTAATTCTCCTATGCTGCGTCTCAGCTTCAGGTCACTGTGAGCTTCCCTATTGATGGGAGAGCAAAATAATGAAGACATTGACAGATTTGTCTCTTGTAACTAATTTTTACTATTGATGACTGTAATACTACATCCTCCTTTCTTACCATAAGTGTTAAAAATAAGCTGGAAAACTACTTGTGATTGACCTTTGCTTTCCTAATGTTTTTAATTCCCCTTCTCCCCCCTCATTGAGTGTTGTTACATTACTAACAGGCTTGGGCATGTTAACTATAAAAGTATTATTCTTACAGGGGAGCCCTAAGCAATACTATAAAGATGTGATTTATACAATACTGAAAAATGGCAGTAATAGAAAGAAAAATATATCAGTCTTCTTACTGAGCTGAAATCATCTAGCTAGCGAGTAGATATATGGAAAGAATTCAGTACATATTGCTCCTTTGGATTACAAATGGTACTTTGGCTTTAGTCTGGGTTTTTTTTTTCCCCTCTTACTGGGAAAGTTCTTATACAAAATCCATTTCAAATTTCTTTATTAAAGATCCTTCTGCCTAGGGATACAACACTTACCTATTACCTTCTAGAGCTGCACTGTAATCAGTCTGCCCACTTCTCTGAATGCAAATGTTTTTTGCTCAATTGTGTAAAATGCTGAACTCCACATATCAGCTTGGCTTATTGTGTCATTATTTTTGGTTCTTTGTTGTGTTTCTTCGTAGTTCTTTGAAAGACCGTTGTTAAATGAGGCTAGCTATTTAATGCCTGTGACAGAGCCTTTGACAAACTGTTCCATGACAAGAAAATAAATATATCAAAGATGATATGAGGAGACACTGAACTATGACCATGGTCTGCTTGTTCTCAGAGCACCAAGAATGAATGATTTTCTATTACACTATGGCAGGCAGTATTTCATGATGCTTAGGTTATATGGCCAAGGCACTTCCACCAACAGATGACTGCATCTTCTAGAGAGATTTTTACAAAATGGGTTGTATAAGAAAGAGCATATTGTTGACAACCAAGGATGCTTAGAGCCTGATTTTTCACCTGCCATGCGTCTTATATCGTGCATATCCCTGCAAACACAGTACACACTTGGTAGAAAATGCTACCGCCTGGATGGATAGCATAAATAATAAAGTAAGAATAGACATTAGAGAAGCATAACTAACAGTTGCACCTCCTGCTCATTAGATAACAGTTATAGGAGCATTCAGGGAATAAAATACTTCAATTCACTGAAGTCATAGAAAATTCCCACTAATTTCCATAGGGCTAGTATTTTGGTTTGGTTTGATAGCAATATATTAGATACCCCATGAGTTTAATTCCCAAACTGGTCAAGAATTGTATTTTCACCAAAGTTCATATTTTTTGCTTGTTTTTATTAGAATTTGCCTTCTTTGAGAATGAAGAAGATACTATTTTAGTTTAATTTTAAGATTTAATAAAAGTAGTCAGCTTGTTCATATAATATATGGTTAGCTTTGCATCACTGGGAAAAACTGACAACATTTGGAAGCACTTTATACCAAATAAACTGTGAAAGCATCTATGCTTATATGGTTCCAAAATTAAAACTCAGATGAGATTAATTGAAAAATCTACAGAGATTCACCAGCCTTAAAAGCAACTGGAAGCTGCATTTCATAAAAAGCTGTGTATTTGGCAATGAAAGAAGGGTTTGATAATTTTAATGAGGATAAAAAGTGAAAATAAGTGGGGTTTAACTTTTGGGTTCACTTAAACAAAGCTGCTGTATTTCATATGCCTTTAGTTATAGAGCACGAAGGCAATTTATTTTTTTATGTAGGCTTCAAAGTCTTGCAATAGAAAACTGTCTCTGCCAGAATGCCAGGATACATAACTGGGTTCACATATGGGCTTCCCAGACGTTAGAAATTTTCAGATTCATTTTTACTTTGAACTCATTCCAAAGACTCTGAACTGTACAGACAGCAAAGCTCTGCTAGTAGGTTCTGCTGACATTTGGAATCACCAGTGATTTGTTCTCAGGATGCCAGAACAAGGCTCTAGATAATATTTCATCCCTATCATGAACAACAGAATTCATATGGGGGTGTCTCTCTTTTCAGGGTATTTTTGACCTTTTCGTTTTAAGTATTTTTTTTCCACCTACACAGGCAGTAAATTCTTTTACAGGAAGGAGACATTGACATGATAATGCTTGCAAAGTTATGGTGTTTCCTTTAACCAGTGCTTCTGGCCAAAATCATCTAATGAATTTATCATCCATTTTGTGGTCTCCCCTCCCTACAGTAAAGTTTCTTCTCAACATTGATAACGACAGGGATGAGAAGTCAACTAGCAGCTGCCAAGCTCAGGATCTGTGGTCCAGAAAGAGTATTAGTGGCACTGAACTGAGATAGACTTTTATTCCAACATAAATTGTACCTTACAGTGTTAAGGCTTAATTAAATATCGGCCTGCTTAACCTTCTGCTGAGTTCCTGACGTGCTTTTGGAGTAGGTGGAATTTTCCCTTCCCCTGTTCTTCCTGTGAAACACTCTTCTTTCTCCCATCTTGCCACCACTGCACACACATGCACATATGTATATCCCTTTAAATTGTCCCACAGTTGCAGATGGGAAAAGGTGAGTAATCTGTCCCATGAGACAGAGAAAAGGAAGAAAAGAGGAGGCAAAAATACTCTCTTTTCCAGTTGTTAGAACTGAGATAGTGGAAACAATTAAAGGAGAGCAAGGTGCTTCAATCCAGCCAGTGGTAGGTTAAATGTAGGTAAGACATGAAGTACCCAGTATTTTAGATCACTCATACCACCCTGCATGCATCTATGAGGAACCTTTGGACACCTCCCAAAGAGCACCTTCACCCCGTTTATCTCCTGGCCATATACTGCAGTGGTAAATATGTGGAAAGGTGATTTTCTCCTTCATTTTTTGGCCTGCTCTACAAATACCGTTCTTGACATTCACTCCAGGAGTTCATCATGGCTGCTCTCCATGCAAATTGTGTTGCAAAAGTGGACTGATGTCCTGAAGTACCTGCTTCCAAAAGAGGAGATTCATTTGGTGTTAGCAGTGCTCTCAGTGGATTCTTCTCACAGGTCATTAGCAAAAAGGCATCAGGCTTGGTGGGGCCATCCCACAGTATGACATCTTGACTTGTATCTGTTTTTCAGACTGCACAACAAGAACAAACTGCATAAGTATTTCTCCTAATGACAGGTAGGTTCCAGTGCACTGATCCCATTACTCTTTGATCAATAAATTAGTTGTGTAAAAATTAGTACTCCTGGAGAGAAGAGATTAACAGCAGTGGCTTGTTTCTCTCCTGGACACTGTGTGAACTCTTCTAAGCTCTACAGGTGTACGTGGGGCTGTAAACTAATTCCAGATCTGCTTGTCCACTGCAGCTTTAGCCATGTGCCCCTGTCCTGACATAGTGCCCTCTTACTGCCTCTCCCAGGTCTTCTTCCAACCAGACCACTGATCCACAAAGCATCCAGTGCTCTGGATTAGACCCATATTAACGTCCAACACACCCTCTGGAATACTGACAGTGTTGTTGAACTGCCTAGTGAAACAGGCAGAGACTGGCTACCTGGCAATCTGCAGTGAAAAGAGAAATGTCAATGTCACACTGTTGATACCGTAACTGGCAGAGACGCTTCACTTCTCACACAGGCACGCTTTGTGTAGCTTTAAATACTACCTACATTCAACAGCTTCTGCTCAAAACAAGTTTCCACTGAGAGCAGCTGACAATACACATTAATATTGATGGAAAAGTCCAATCACTAGGCAAAAATTTTCTAAAAAAAAAAAAAAAAAAAAAGCCACCCAGACAGCTTCTACAGAATCAGGTCTGTGTTCAAGCTGCCTATTGTGCCGGGCTAAGGCAGATGTCAGCACCGGGAATGGGGTCTATTCCCAGAGGGTGCTGAACACTTCAAATGAACTATTTATAATCCCAGAATGACTAATACTAAACAAGGAACAGGGATATGTGTTCCCTTATTTGGTGTAATATGCAATCCACATGTAGCTTTTGCAGTTTATGGTCAACACAGATATTGCTAGCTGCCATAGATGACTGACTCCTTTTTTATAGATTAAGTTTGCAGCCAGCTCCAGTCCTTTGGTTGATAAATGAACTCTAGAGGACCTTCTTTCATTCTCTAGGTACAGGTCTCACTTTAGTAAGAACAGAGGCTCCCAGATAATGACTTTGAGCAAAAGCTGCATGAAAGAGGGAATAATTCACCACGAATTAAACCACGCACTGGGGATGCTGCATGCACAGGAATGATGGGGGCACGCATATAAAAAATGCCTGGCAGTACATCAGTCGAAGGATGTGCCTTCTTATATTTATGAATATTTAATTGAAGTTGCACACAAAGTGGGTGACAACCAGCCTCAGAGCTGGTGATATAATACATAACCACCGTTTTGACAGGAATCCAGTTCCATCCCAGACCCAGCTCACAGCAGTGGATTAGGGGGAGTGGGGGAAGGAGATTACTACCTTATCCCCACTACACAAACACACAGAAGTATTTTGCACAGACTGTTTAAATTCCTGTTACAGATCTTATACACTCTTAAAAATCCCTTGCAGAGCAAATATTTGTTAATGTTTGTATGCTTATGTGCTTGCAAGAGACAGTGCCCATATGCAAAACTGTGCTTCTGCATTTATGCATGTGCTTATGCTTTTATGCATGCATATGGGGATTAGCATGTACAATTAGTCCTTTTTCTAATCCTAGTGAAATGTGGTAGGACCATTACTACCAAGAAAGGGAACTTTCGTCTCCTTCATATTATTCTCCACTAATGGGCTGTGCCTGGGTAATTATAGCTCTGGAAGGAAAAAAGGTGAGCTGGGCTTGCCTGCTGTAGAGCTACCATGGAGTCAGGATATTAGCATTTCCCTGGAGATAAAAGCATGGGCAAGTTACATGGATTCTAGTAACTGTTGAAAAAATAGATGAACTATTTAAAAAGCAAAATGCTTAAGGTGTAAAGTCTCAGCTTTCCATGTCATCCAGGGAAACTACTAACTTTGCACAGCAGGACTGCAAAAGATGCCATGGCAATCCTACTTCTAGCAGGCAGCCTTCCCAAAGCACTGTCACCTTCTTTTTCTCTTCCTCCCTTCCCTGCTTTAATTTGACTGTTCATGAGGTATCCAGTTCTCCAGCTGATGGAGATAGCCATGTACCCTTATAGAGCTGTTTCAGCCCCTTTTCAGTCTCCAGGTGAAAGGCAGTGACCAACTGAAATACTACTACTTTTTTTTTTTTTTCTTCTTTTCCCCCTGCAGAATGTTGGGATCTAAAATGCCTGACTTTGATATCAGCCAGCCCTAAGATTCTCAAGATTTGCCTTTTCAATTATTTCCCCCCGCCACTGCATCTATTCCACTGATAAAAAAGAGCCTAGAAACCAGCTGCTGTTCATAAACATCACAGAGGCAAAGCAGAGGAACTCTAGGCATGGATAACCCACTAGAGAGAGTGATGCCTCTCCAAGAATCCCACCAACCTATTATGAAATCGGGTAGCAGTAGATGTGCAGGTTGAATCCAGTATGACTCCAGAATGCAGCTGGAGATTATTTTCTCTACCATCACAGGCTATAGGGCTGCTTGCATGACATAGCCCCAGCATGGAAAATGCTCTTAAATGGCTCACCAACAATATGCAGCTGAAAAACTACAGTTTAGAGATGTCCGAGATAATGCAACTCTAATCTTTTAATGGCTGCTAATGTCAAATCCCAGCAGTGCAATAAGTCATCCTCAGTCAAACTGCTACATGTCTAACTCTTGAGAGTCTTCAGGTTATAACATGCATATCGCCTGTACATGCTGTAAACCCATCAGGTTTCAAAAGCAAATAAAAACCTGGAAAATACCTGTGTAAAAGCATTTTTCAGATAGTCAAGATAAACAGAAGAAACTGTGCTGATTTCTGAATGTACTGCTTTTTCTCCTGTGAATTATAACCAGCTGATACTCACAGCTTGGTGTTTGAAGTACTTTTTGGCTGGAAACTCCACATTTCAGATGAGATATAAAATTAGGAACTCAAATATTTATTTTCATGAAAGCTCTCCTAGCACATTTTTTAAACATGTGATGTCAGGTCTTAAGCTGTTGAAAGCATACATATCCCAAAACTGAGGAAGGATGATATGGTTATACTAGTTCCCAAATCTCTCCTCTTTCCTTCTGCAAAGAACATAATCATTTTCCCATGGGGCAAGTGAACTGTCTTCTGGCTCCATGCTGCCCCATTCCTCCAGCACACCAGAAAATACCCATCCCTCTTGCATAGATCACTTTGCTCTTTAACTATTTATGCCTGTTCCTCTCTGTCCTGGGCATTTCAGCTCCATTTAAGCAGCTTAATTTTTCCACGGGAGGTGGAAGATAGGAGTACTTAGAGATCACAAAAAAGACCTTACGAGCTGATTTTTTTCTAAATGAAAAGCCAAAAATTTTGCCTAAGACAACCTGGGCTGCTCTCTTCAACACCGTCTTTCACAGCTCAGTACCCTCAACTTTTTTTTCTCACTTCAGAAAAGAACACCTTAGAGCTGTAGGATTGTAGAGTTGTATCCCCTCAGGTAAACCAGTGCTCTAAAAGTTAGCAATGGTGACCAGAATACAACTATTTTAGTAGTAATGATATGCTACTCACCTAACCGCATGCTGAGATTCCTGTTACAATCCATCTTCATCACAAATCTTCACATCAAAGGATAGTTTGGGTCATTTGCAATGTTTTCTTGGACTCCAGCTTCTCCCACAAACTCGCAATAAACCATTATTAGTACCTGTATGATTCACAGAATCTACTTTCAGAACAGTATTCTAACAAGAGCACACGTGTGATGGGGGAAAGAAAGCAAATTTTAAGTTAAAAAAAAATAACCTATGACATTAATAACTGGACCAGCAGAAACTGGACTAAGTGGCCTTGAAGGGTCCTTGTAGTCTTTTACTCATGCACGCTTACGCCATCAAGTATCCACTGTGCTTGTTTTGTGCTGACAGACATCACTGCATATACTATATTCTGACTCTGAGAATTTTCAGTATTAAAAGGACAATTATTTAGTCACTTACAATGGTGGCACAACCCTCTCCCATCACAGAGGAAAATCTTGTACAAAAGACCCAGTTCCTGCTGTTAACTACATGTTATCCAGTACCACAGCAACTACTGCCTGCAGTCCTTGGGATTCAAGGCAAAGTACTTCATCAGTAAGCATAAAGAGATTAACCACAGAAACACTGACTTTAACAGTGTCCCCTGTGCAAAGCTAGATAACTCCTTCCATATAACTTTTTGAAAGCTGGATCCCTAAACTCTGTGAAAGCTGCAGGTATTAAGCACTTCTGAGAACTAGCACACCTGTTTCAAATCCTAAATGCAGCTGAAGGTGCTTCTCTTTAGCAATCAGCTTTGAAAACCTGACCTTAATTGCTTGTCTAGAACAGAGGTAATAGCACCCAACTGCTTTGTAAGCACTAGCAAGAGAAGACTTGAAGACTCTGTTCCTTTGCCAAATATTACTTGTCAGGAAAGTGTAGCAATCCCCATAGGGAGGGATGAGACAGGACTCCTGGCTTCTAGTTCTCATTCTGCTACTGAGAGATCCTGGATAAGCTTTTTCATGAGTCCGCATCTGGATTTCTTTATTCACAAAATGCGGCTAAACATCCCATTTTTCAGTACAGTATTTCACTATATTTTCAAAATACTTTGAATGAGACATGCTGAGAAAGTACTGAACATTATTACCTGCTTGTACATTTTTCATGTCATTTTTTAGCCTAGCAGTGTATATTCCCAAGACATGCATTGTCCCTACAAACATGCAGGAAAATTGAACCTATTCTATTTCTGAAGCTTCATCCTGACAGATTTATGAAAGAAATATTTATTCTTGCCCAGTTGCCTGATGTTTATCTATTACGAAATTTCATCTGAAAGTAGTCTCTTGTGTATGGAACCAGTTTCACTTCTTAGCAAGGTTTCAGGTTTCTTTCCCTAAAAGCCTCTGTGGCAATGCATATGTACATGTATATATGTTTGCATGTTTGTATAAAGTTAATGTTCTGGTTGCACAGAAAGAGCTGAAAAATGCACAGTTGTAACATGACACTTTTAAAAGTGTAACTCCCTAAAAGCAAAGAATTTAGATAAAAAGGATAAAAACTTGGAAAAGGCAAGAACATAACATCTGAGATAGAAATAAAATGTATACTAGACATTGTAAGAAGACAACAATCACGCTTAGGTGTGGGGAGAAGTAGGAATAAAGAGTGGAAGTCATATCTGAATGGTGAAAATAAAGAGCAGTGTAAATTCTCACAAGTGGAAACATATAACAGGTAAAAAGATAATTTTTTTTTAAAATTGGAAATCTATCAAAGTTGATGGAATTGGTAGATAAGCAAGATATAAAAGAGGCTTTCAGGGAAGATAAGGTTACTTCAGTAAAGCTGTGCATTCCTTACGTTGACACATGCTACGGAGCAGGACAGGGAAGTTCCTGGTCAGATCATTCCTTACAGGGGTTGAATCTGAGGAAATCTCAGGTTCAGGAAGAATGTCTCAGAGATAGTGTCATTGCTCGGAAGAAAGGGTTTTAGCACAAATCAGCGCAATGAACAGTAACAGCTTGCTGGGAGCAGATGACGCTCAGCCAGGAGTTGAGAGGCAGCTCACGTATGAAACTGCTCAGCTGCTGCGTGAGCTCGGTAAGTGCCGCTTAAATCACCGCAGTGCCAGAGCTACGGGAAAGTGCAATCAAACTTTAAAAAGGATCCAGGATGAGTGATTGTATAATGTGATTGTAATAAAAATGGAAGTAGTAGACTCAGGGATAAATATCATATGTTGGGGCTGAGTCAACATAGCTTTCATAGAGCCTGAAATACAACCTCCTAGAGGTCTCTGAAGAAGGCAGTGATGATCTAGTAGGTGACCAAGTGGATATAGTTATCTAAGTTGCAGTTTTGTTCACTGGACAGTCTACACTGGGGTATAGGGAGTGAGAAAGGCTGTTGCAACATGTTATAGCTTTTAGGGATGGAGGGTGCTGACAGACCTTAATGGCTCCTGACTGGCCTCACCTGGGGCCTCCACCCACAGCCTCTGCCTGTTGGCCCAGGGTCTCCACTTAAGCTCTGGCCTTAGTCTTTGCTCCCTGCTTGGGCTGTGCTGTAGGGCTATGTATCTCCAGTCTGGTCTTAGTTTCCTTGCTGGACCTTGGACCTATGTTGTATCCTTGTCTTTAGTCTTGTTTCTGCCTTCAGCTTCTGGGTGGGCTCTGGATGTGATTCAACACCTTGTCAACAGGCTGTGCTATCTGCCTACCCGTGCTGTGCTGAGGCAGTGAGACTGTGCTGTAGTCACAGCTCCTAGGGAGCACGTCATCCCTTATGGAGCAGCCCTTTTCTTGCTGCTCCCCTTTGGCCAGTTTGTCGTGGTTCTCTTTCAAGGCAAACCAGGGAATGGGGCAATGACCTGTGTTGTGAAGTCAAAGCAGAGCTAGGGTAGAGCCAGAAGAGTATTTGAGTTCTGCAGTATAAGCTTTCTAAAAGCTTTTAGGAGGACTCATCAATAAAATAAGCATTAAGATTTAAAAGTCCTTTAGGGAAAATGGTGCAGGTAAATGGCTCATTTTCCTAACGGCCCATCAGAGCAGCTCAGAAATCTATTGTGGCATTTGTATGTATAATCTGTAAGTATCTGGAGAAGGTGAATAGTGAAGTAATGAGCTGTAGACACTAAAACAAAGTTTTGAGATGGTTCAGGCTAAAACTGATGCATCACTTCTTGGCATGGATTACAGGATAGACTCTTTATGCTTGTAAGCATTTTCTGCAGGAAGCAGCTACTGTTCAGTACTGTGCAGATCAAAGGAGTGAACAGGCTGTGAGTGGTGATGGGCAGTTCCTGACTTTCTGGAAACATGTCCCACTTGCACAAGTGGAAAACCACTAGAGAGCAGCATTAGATCAGGGCTTCTGTTATGTGCCTGAACAACTTGTGAATAAAACAAAGCATTAAGGTGATGTTTGCAGTTGGACACTGGTTTCAGATCAGATTTTATCAGAACCAGGAAGCTATAAACCAGTCAGTCCCATCTGGCTTGGCCCTTGGGTACTTAGATACTCAAATATTGAAACCAACCTTTGTAGCTTGTCTCCAGGAACCCAGCTTTCCCTGTGCATCAATTTCTAAAACTATAGTAAAGTTCTCTTCAGCCTACAGCTACTGCAAACCAGATAAAACCAAGTTAGCTGTAAAAGTTTCAGCTGTTTCTTGTCTCTAGCCATCATCTCAGGTTAAGGCTCACTGACACCTGTAGTTATCTCCAGTGCAGAGTCTTGTGCCTCTCCTTTCTAACATTATGGTATTATTCTGACACTGGAAAGTTAAAAGATAAATGGTGGTAAAATAACGGAGATCACACTGCTGCAGGAGTGGTTTAGGAGGAACAGAGCCCAAACACGCATTGGTTTCAAACTAATTTCAACACATCTCAGTTAGTATTTACAATGGAGTTTTTTTCTTTTAAAGAATAAATCTTTCATTTAAATAAAAACATTCCTAAATTGTGGAAGTATGTCAATATATGCTATGGCATAATATACTCTAACCTACATTAAAATTTACTAATTATATTAAAACTAGCATTCAAGTGTTTATGTTTCAAGCATACACTATGCTCAATAGTAACCTTTTCTATGAAAGGTTTGCTTTTGCTGGCTGGTAACTAGGACAAAGTAAGGACTAGGCACCAGAGACCAGATTTACAAAATCTTAGTTTCATGATTGTGACCTTTTGTACAAAAGTCAAAACATTTTTATTGCACTTGATCAAGGTCAATGATTTAATTATTCTAAACTGATTAACTGACTGGCAACTGAAAAACAGGAAAGCTCATTTTCTTCTCCCAATCAGTAAATAATGAGACATGAATGCAAGCTTTCACTAATCCTAGTGTCCTGAAGGACACAATATCTGTAAACAGATAACTGTTTAATAACATCATTTTAAACACAAAGGAAGTTTTGTGCATGTTTTTATTATTTAACTCTTTTCAGCTTGTTATAGTCTATAGTTTCATTTAATGGATACAAAGTTAATTAAAAATGCTCTTCAGCAGAGTCTGATTTCTGTCCAAGTGCAGCGTCACACAAAACAGGTTTAAAAAAATTGTCATCTAGCAAGGGCAACGCTTTCTATGACTGTGACTTAAATAAAAAGTTAGGACTCTTAATGTAGTATGAACAATTGACCTGTTCAAACATATAGAGATACCATGAAGCCTCCTGAAAAGTAATAAGCTTCTTAAGGAGAACACGCAGCTTAGTTAAGCCAACTGCTTGTTCACCAGCAATTGTCTGCATAACCTTTGGTGTGAATAGCTGAGCAACTAAGCATTACAGTGATATTCCACTGGGTTCTTAGACAACCACGTGGCCTTTCCTGAATTTTGTTTCCCTTGAGGTTCATACACTCTAATGCTTTAGCCAGGGAAAGTGCCCTCTGTACTTTCTTGTTATGGAAAGATCATTACTATTCTTATTGCTTCTGATGATATCTATTGCTGATACAGAGCTAGGAAAAAACCTGTACTTAAACACCAACAGGTGTTTGGTTTTTCTAATTTTGTCTTTTAATATTATGCCAAGAGGGACTTGGATTACGTAGTGAAAGAAGTTCTCATTCTCTGTTGTGGAATGAAGGTGAAACTAAGTAAGCATCTCTAAGAATGTGGTAAAAATCATATTAAAATTACTAACAAACAGCAGTGATAAAATATCTGGCAGATCAAGGACAGTGTGGCTAAGAATGAGAAATGTGAAAAGACAGTATAAGAAAAGGCGTACAGGAGAAAGAATGCAGCTGTGTAATCAAATTATTTGGATAGATAATGAGACCGAGACCTGAACATTATTCTGCTAGAATATCAAAGCAGACAATGTAGACAAGGAGCATCAAAAATGAAATTTGCATCTACAAGACAACTTCTGATAATGTGTTTTAAGG
The DNA here is from genome assembly GCA_020745775.1 of Theristicus caerulescens. Lineage (NCBI taxonomy): Eukaryota > Metazoa > Chordata > Aves > Pelecaniformes > Threskiornithidae > Theristicus > Theristicus caerulescens. The sequence goes on from CM036564.1 coordinate 28,742,278, forward strand.
TGATGAGACTTTGGTCTATTAATTAGCCTTGAAAAATACCCAATTCTTTCTGGCAGTCAGGAAAATGAATTAAACCATGGGATAAATCTTCTGACTCAAGGGTTACTCTGGTCTGTGGTCTGCAACTGGAGTCAGTAAGGTACTACAGCCTTCCACGGAATGGATATGCAAATCTGCATGGCAGAACTTCAAAGTGCCCTTCCGTCCCTCCTTGCTGCACGCCGGGAGTGACGCAGCTCCAGGCTCGCACAGTGATCTGGTCTTGTTCTTTTGCTTTTATTGTGTAATAACTTCTGCTCTCTCCCCTGTCATGTTGTGATGTGTAGCAGCAGAAATGTGCTCCTGTGACTCCCTCTGTCTCTCTTTTGAACCTGATCTTGAAGAGACACCGAGGTTGCTCAGCACTGTACGGGAGGACCTCTGGTTATTGGTGTAACAAACTAATGAGGACTTCTGAACTTCATCCTCTTATCAGCCAAAGGAAAAGGGGTCCTTTATGTCTGCACCTCATTATTACAGTATAATCCACACGGAAATTTTAACTGTAGATGAATTGTGGAAGTCACAGAAATGTGGAATATTTTAGAAAGTTTAGGAACAAACTATTAGTAAGGTAAAATGAAAATATTAGTAGCAAAGCTTTACATAATATCAGCTAAAATTTACCTAGCAAAGTACTCCCTTAAAAACAAAGGACCAGCCCATACATCTATCTGGAAAGGCACACTCTGCCATCTTGATCTACTGTGAACCACATAGATTCCTCTGAATTTTGCCTTTGCTGGCAATTCCAAAGGTTTTCTTGCTTGTTTCTTAAAGATCCGATGCAGCAATTCCTTAGGATTTTCTATAGCACCTAGGTATTTGTGCAGGGGCTGAAGCTGGGAGGAGAAAACAACATCTGCCTGCCTATGGTGGTGCTCATGTGGCTTCAACATGAATACTCCCGTTCTGTGGCTTACTCTTACAGTGTGGGTTTTCTAGGATTCAGCCTGCCTTTCTAGGCTTGTTTCTATTCATGGACATCAAAGGAAGGAGGGTTTCCCAGAAGGTGGGAAGCCAAAACTCTGGGAGCTAGTGGTTTTATTTATTTGTAGACTCCAGAAAGACATACAATCACTGCCAGCGTTGATTATATTGCAAGATATAGTATTGGAAAAACAATTTCAACCAACAATCAGATTCATCTCTGGCTCCAACAGATTTCCAGTGGTCCTGGCCAGCAATGCCTGGCTGAGAGCTATGCACAGAGCAGGCAGGCTGACAGATGGGCTCTGTGGAGCGGGGTGGCTCCTGGCAGCAAGCTAAGGAGTTTCTAGGACAGGTAGTCAAGTGTGGATGGATCAAAGAGTTCCTCCACATTGAGTTTTGCTGTGAACAGACTGCTACCGGATATCCTGTCCCTTGGTCAGCAGTGAGGGGACCTGCAGCAGCTCATGGGTTCTTCTTAGAATTAAAGATGAGTCACTTTAAGGTTGCTGGATTTTCTTTCCTATTGCTCCACTTCCTCTGTTTTCTGAAGATAAATAAGAAATGAGAGCCTGGAAATTCTCTTGAGAGGTCCTGCAGCTTGTTTGTTTTGTGAAAATACTTCTTGTTATCTAATTTTGTTACACTTGTTAACAACGGCAGCAGCTTTCCCATAAAACTTGCCCCAAGTAAACGAACCACAGCTTTGAGAACTGAGCTGCAGAGCAGAGAAGATCATCTTGGAAACTTGAAGATGAAGTATTTTCTTCTGCCAACTCATTTAGCATTTCTCTATAGCTTTGCACTAAGTAAACCTGTCCAGGTGTGTCCCTGTTCTCAGATGTGTAGAATTTACATTGCTGCTGCTGGGTTGCTTTGACTATCTTAAAATTAGTTACAAACTTTTACTGCTGTGATTCTTCATGATAGAAGTTTTCTGCTGTGGAGATAAGCATGTATTAAAAGATATGCTTTTTTTTTCAGATAGCTACAAGAAGCAATGACTTAGGTGAGTTTGATTGTAATTATTATATAAATAACTGTAGATTTTGGTGGGGCTGCTTCTCTACACCTCATTCTCATTATTTGATATATTTTTCTCCTTGAAAATATTTTCCAGCATCAGTGGAAAACAATTCACAGAATTCAGATGTGTTTTAAAGTTGCATTCAGTGTGATTATTTATGCTGTCATGATAAAGAAATTAAGAAGACTGAGCAATCACTACATGGAATGTTCTTTTCCATATGTAGCCTCAGCAAATCAGAATACTTTTCACTTTGATTTCTTTCCTATGTGATATAAGGCTCTTCCCTGTCTGCTGTACCCAAGACTATTGTACTTTTTTGGCATAATAACCAATAGCTCTTGTCTGTGAGAAATGTATTCCAAGTCTTTTGGAGTCAGAAGTGAGGAGCATGTCACAGTGTCGTATGTCAAATTAACAGTTAACCTGGAAATTAATAGCTTGCATGCCTTCCATATGCATGATAAAAATAGTCCTTTCTTTTGTATGATTCATCCCATTTTTACAGACATCAGTTATGATTTTTCTTTAATTCCACAAGCTCTAATGAAGAGAACAATGACTTATAATACTTAGCTTTCCACTCTGAAGGCTCCCAGAGCTTCTTAAGCTAAAATATATTCAGTCATCATGTTGATTACAGCTGCACTGACATCAATATTAATATTAATCTTTTCTATCCAGGAAGCAAGGCAGACCTAACCAGTCTTAGCATATGGTGAACGCTAGACTCACTCAGTCTTAATTTACTAATCCTTTTTCACATTATTGGGAAATGAAGTTCAGTGAAAGAAATTTCCAAAGGTACAAAAGCCTGGTTAGTGTATACTTCTCATCTCCTCTCGGCACATCTATTTGCCTTCTCAGTGCCTTGTATGTTCTTTATTTTCTTCATCTGCCAGGTAGTGAAATAGCTGTGTATGAAGGAGACATCCTCTTGAGAAGAGGACGACGCAGTGCAATTAACTGTGAGAGTTGTTTATGGCCCAAGTCACAAGATGGACTAGTCAAGGTTCCAATTAACATCTCTTCTGATTTCTGTGAGTGTATGCAAATGGATGGTGTAAAGTTAGCATTGATCTTCCGGTCCCTATACTCTCTGTTATTTTATGTTTCTGTGGCATGCACCAAAAACAATCTTTGTCCAAATGAGAATTTATTGACATGTCTCTTTTGCTAATCTGTTAGCCCTATGGTAGTTTGGCTAAGGCTCCAAACATTTCAGTTACAGACACTAAAATATGTGGTTACTTGGGCAGTAGTTGTTATATAAATACCAGCTAATTTATTTTAATTACAAATATTAGCTCATTCCCGCCAGCTATAATGCACTTTGATATTTAGCAAGTACAGAAGAAGAAATATAATTTGTTTACATTATGAATGTATGTCCACTTTTTTGAACACTGTAATTTTCTTTCAAATCTCTCATAGAAATATTCCCACACTAGAAATCCTGTAGAGGCAAAAATGGAGGAAAAATCCTTGGAGATATTTTTTCCCTTATTATTTCCCTCTAGTCAGTCAGTAGCTCTGTCCTGTGCAAAAGGCTGCAGGACCAATGCCTTACTCTAGGAAATTTTGTTCCAGAAGACTTCATATGGGTTCTGCAGGTCTTCCATCTCTCCCGTGCTGAGGGCTTCTCTGGTCTGAGGTTTGCATACAGACCCTTCTTAAAAGATCTTATCTTGAGAGAAAACAGCATGGAAGTGAAATACAGGCTGTGCCTGATTCCCATTCCTAGGGAAAGGGGATCTGTGTTATCATATGAGCTGGGGAAAGCCCAGAGGCTGCTCCTCTGCCCATGTGCTTCCAGAACTGCAGCATGTATGTTGTGCATATTATATATTGTGTATATATTGTGCATATATACTGCAGCATATATTGTGGTTAGGTGAGAGTTATTCCATCAGCCTCCCTCTCTCCAAACTTTAAAGATGAGGAAATTGAGATACAAATCAGTTGTAGATGATTCATAATTGAGGAAGCCAATTTAGGCCAAAATGTTCAGAAGTAGATAAACACTCCAGTCTTTATTTGGTACCTGAAAAGAAACACTGTGATCTTCAGAGCCTCTGAACGTTGGCTGTCTCAAGTGATTCCAAGGGGTGTGTGGCAGACATTTGTTATCTCTGTAAACAAAATAGGTTTTTGGTGCTTAGCTAAGGTCAGGTGGCTCATTTGGGATAGTTTAATCCAATTACTTGTATCTGAAACTGTTTCATTTTTTCCATTCTGTCTGATGGAAGAAACAATGCCAGTTTTGCTTTCCATCAGCTGTCTCCTATAGAATACACATAAGGGCCAGCTATAATTCTTATATCTCCCTTAGAAGCCCAATCAACTTGAAGATCTCTGAAGGCTTTGTGCCCTTTTTTTATTATACTTGTATGATAAAAAGCTAATGAGTGCTGTGAAGTTTTGAAGGAATGCACCCCATCAATGCACCTTGGTTTTGATTAACCAAGGAAGATTTCTCCTGGCCCCTTTCTCTTTCTAGCAGTGACAGAGAGGTCTTGGATTGTTGATGCTCTGCAAGAGATCTCCACTCTGACCTGTGTGCAGTTTGTAAATCGCACTACAGAAACAGACTACGTGTATGTTGAACGTGGGCAGAGGTAAGCTCCCTGTCTCCTGGGAGTGGAAGCACTCAAAAAGTCTTTCAGCTTCTTTTCTGTTTTGATCTGGATTTAAGTAATTGCCCTTTTTTTATCCTAGGAGTCAGGATTCAGAGAGCAGGTGCAATTTTTTATTTTTCTTTAGACATACTGGTAGTTACATCAGTTAATAGGCTGCAGGAATAAATGTGTGTGTGGAGTTAAAGATAATGCAGTATAATTCAAAATGAGATCTTTTCCTTAATTGTTTTAAAAATATGAAGAAGTATAATTGTTTCAGGTTCTTTGCTTAACTACTTAAACTGCTTCATCTTAGTTCGATATAGCCATTTTACTGTTTTAAAATTTGCCATACTGATCACAAAGGCTTTATTTCTTCCCCTATGTAGTGTGGCAGCTTTCGGAAGCCTGGATATCTCGCACCAGTGACTATTTGCATGTCCCCTTCTGTGGCTGCACATCTGGAGGCCCTTGGTGGCATAATCAGTACATCTATTTCTTTGTATTTGCTGAATGTGATCATTTTGGTTATTGATTGCCTATTCTTAGCTGCTGGTCTTACTTTGGAAAAATTGGAGGACGTCAAGCAGTAGGCCTGGTGAAAAATGGTTGCATGGATAAAGGAGCAATTCAGCATGAAATGAACCACGCACTGGGTTTCATCCATGAACAGGCACGGAGTGATCGGGACAGGTTTGTCAAGATTATGTGGGAACACATTGTGGCAGGTATGTCCACTAAATCTTAAGAGAAAACATATACTTTCAGATAAAGGAGAATGTTTCTTCTGTGAACAGCAATGCAAATAAGAATCATGATTAATGCTGGCTGAATTGCAGCAGCAGCGCATTCAGTCTGATGGAATTTCTCGTTCAGTGTTTGTACTAGGAGAATTTCTGTGGCTACACCTAGATTAGTGTGGTCCTCAAAGGCAGATGCAGCCTAAAAGTAGCTCTACGTTCTTATTTTGATTGCCATCTTGAGCCCAGACTCACTTTATACCCAAAATACCAAGATCATCAGGAATGCAAAATGTTGTAGCAAAGACTTGTCCAGAAGGCAAGACTATGGGACTTTTAGCTGAGGTGGGGAGACACATGATATTCAGAGATCATGGTGGGGAATCGCACAGCAACTCTATCTCAGGGAAAGCCGTGGAAATAGGGAAGGCAGCAGGTAGGCATCTTGGCACTGGCAGTGAGTGAAATGCACACAGCCTAAAATGTAGATGAACAAGGGACTCAATGCAGAGAGAATGGAAGTACATGCAACCAGTAGCATGTGCAAAATTCTGGGACCCGGCATGATGTGAGAGGAAGGACTGCAATTATTTCCTCCTTGAGGAGAAAATAATATACACTGCTATGAAAAGAAGGAGCAATGGGGAACAATCAGCACTGGTAAATCTGTAGGGGGAAAACAAGTGAATGTTATTTAGGGAAAGGAATGCAGGATGAATAGTTTGGGCACGTACCCTTGATCTGTGTGCTGGGAACATGGGAGCATATACAGAGCTCCAGGCTCTGGGGAGGTGAAGGGTAGAGAGAATGGTAGGAGGTCCCACGGAAAGTGAGAAAGTGGTACATAGAAGGAAAGGAGGGGAAGAAAGGATGCAAGGAATCATTTGTCTGACAGCTATGAGAGAGCTGGACAACCCACAACAATTGTAAAAAGATAACAATGTACTTAGTTCATTATAGAAAATAATAGTAAATGAGGTGGGACAATTGAATACCACATTCTAGTAAGTCTCTTCAACAAATGAGATATTCAACTCTTCAATGTCATGCACAGCTGAAAATAGATGTATTTTTTTCTCCAGATGGAACTTGATTGTTTTTATTGCAAATTCCTAACACACTGTTCTCCAAACTTTTTTCAGCTATTCCCATGATATCCTAAGTAAATTCCATTTGTGCTGTTCTTTATTGAGGTTTCAGCTCTAGTGTTAAGGTGTAATTTTGCTATGAATTGTTTGCCATTGTACAACAAGGGTGTGCCATGTTTGAAATGCTAGCAAAGGATGTGCTCAGAAAGAGGAGTTGAAAACACGAAGTTATACCAAAGATAGTAGACACACATAAAATCTTATACTAGTTTTGCAGGGGGAAGTCCACAGGTTCAGATGTCATCATTCCTAAAGGATACAGATGTAACCAAGCTCTGATTCAGGCACAGTATAATGAAAGGATAAAAGAGGGGGAAGAGGTGAAGAAGACAAGACTGTGCAAAAGGAGATGGGGCATATCTTCAGTGTTTTAACAGCATTCACCAGGAGTGGAGGCTGAGAATACTGGCGTGACAAGGGAGTTAGAATGCAGAGTGTGTGCAGCACAAGCACTGTAGGGAAAAAATGCAAAGATATGCCGGGAAAAGGCAATGAAGAAACACAGCTATGTTCATGAGGACAGTTAGTGTACATCTCCTGTAAAAACATGCTGCTGTTAACAGGGCTGATGGCAGAGCTCCCCCTGACCTCAGTGGTGCAGAACTAGACCTCGAGGCCTTTTGCAGCTTCCCAGCTCTCCCACACAGGCTGTTTTTCTCTTGCCAGGACTGCAGTACCGTGGATGTTTGCTGGGTTTTGTTTTTACCCAGCAATTCACCTTGGAAGCCATCCTACTTCTTTGTTTTGACAAAATGCAGCCTGATCGGTTGCTGTCCACTTAGCTACTTGAAACTCAGCTTGTTTTTCCCAAACTTTTGGGGAAAAAAAGTGTATTCAGAGTCTTCAGCCAAAGCTTCCTTTCCAGCTCTTCTGAGTCATTACACTTAGATTCTGGCAGAGGTAGATTTTTTTTTTAGAGTGGAAAAGATGGGTTAAGTCCCCACACGTGTGCAGGGCTAGACAGCCAAATCTCTCTGGCATGTGATGAGGCAGATACTAGTTTTCTGGCAGTGCCTCTGTCCAGCCAGGCTGCTGTTACTTTTTCTTTTTTAGCAAACCAATTCAGCAAAGCACTTATGTGCCAAACAGTAGCCATATGCTTAAATGTTTCACTGCATTTGAACTGTGTTCTCTGTTCATCACCTCAAAAGAAGCTGTGCACTTGCTGATAATTCTTTCTGAAGTCAGTATAGCAGATCAGAGGAACTGAGATAAAAACCTAAGACTCAGGAAAGCCAATGCCGTTGAGAACCAATTTGAGCCTTAACTGAGTTTTTGAGCTATGAAAAGCTCCAAAGTCAAGTGTATCCCCAGACTTTCTATAATTCAGGATTTTGAAGCTTCTCTTTGCATTTCCTAGCCCTCATTGGGACCAGAGCTGAAGGACATTACTGGAAGAGACTGGCTCTGATTGCAAGCCTGCCAGCCAAGTTGTGCACACTCCAGAGATCTTTCTGACAAGCATCCAATGCTGAACTCTTGTCCAGATGGTTTGTGGTTTACAAACCACTAGTTACAATAATGAAGGTACAGATGTTGAACTGGAAAGGAGTTCTCAGTGGTTAGGGCATTAGCCTCAAGGCCGGGCTGATTGCATTCAGCTCCCTGCTCCAATATCGCTTGCTTGCCTGTCTTACCATGGACAAGAGACCAGGGTGCAATTCATATTCAAGCTCTCCAGTCAATGGAGAGAAATAGGTGCCTTCAGATGAAACTTCCTCCAACCGTCTCTCTCTCTCTCCCCCTCTCCTCTGACTATCCTGGGAGCCTTGATGAATAGCTTCAGTGCCTAACTTAGAGAAATAAAACTAGGTGACATGAATTCCAGTCTGTGTTTCTGGGCCCCAGTCCTGTATCAGTGTAATGCTTTCTTACCTCATATGGGCTTTTTAAGGCTAAACAGATGAAAAGTGATGAGATGCTCAGCAGCTATGATGAGAGGGGCTATATCAGCAGCTATATTCAGACAGAATGTTTCTAGCTGATCTTACTGAGTGCCCTTGCTTCATGAGAGTCATAGCACTTCACTGTAGCCACTGCTGATGGGTTTGACTAGATACAAAGCCAGAACATGGCCGATAACATGTCCTTTGGTGCAAGTAACAGGCAAACTCTGTCCCTTTCTTTTGTGGTCTTATAACCCTTTGGTGGAAGGACTCAGCAAGACAGGTTGGTGGTCACCCACACATACCTCTGAACTTTTTATCTAGGTGGTCAGCCAGATTTCCCTCTCAAGGTATGGATGCAGCTTTGGGGACATAGGTTGGATGCTTATAATGTTCAAGATAATGCACTGAAATATATTTGGAGACACCCTAATGAAGATGGACAGATGGATACCTTTACTTCAAGAATGGAACAGATTCATTGATTATATCAAAGTTTTGGCATATTTGATTTGGTTTATATTCTGAAACCTACTAGACTGAGTGAAAATGGGTTCCCATGGGCTTCAAAAGGCTCTGGTGGTTTTGAAAGATCCAAGATCTCATGAGAAGTATTTGTATCCTAAGTTACTCTTAGGTTTCTGACAGCAGGCAGTGTACTATTAAAGCAGCAATAATTGTTCTGGCTGAAATGTTTCTTTCTTACCTTACAGGGGAACAAGGGAACTTTGGAAAAGTGAATTCCAAAAATCTGGGCCTTCCCTATGACTACTCTTCAGTGATGCACTATGGCGCGTAAGTTGTTTTCTGAGTTGTCTTTTCAAAGGAGCAAACAGCTTTCAGATCTTCTGCTCAGATGTAGGAAGAAGGAATTGCTCTGTGCAGGGAATGACTTTTGCTGTTCGCTTAAAATTGAGTGAATGGACATAATCAAGAGTGAGAATACTTCCTTTGTCAGCAGGATTCCAGGAAAACAGAGTCAATATGGATAGAAGAAAAAATCAGGACAACATTTTCTTTCATTGTACTCCTGCCTCTTGTTAGAGGCCTTTGACATGGCTGTGGTCCAAAGTCTAACACTACTGAGTCACTGATCTAAAACAGTTCTGAAGTCTAAATGATTTTATTAACGTAGTAACAGCTGATCACAGACAACGATATTTAGGTACAGAGAGAAGAAAGATGGAATTTTTTCATATCATTAAGGTGTTGTGTGCTGCCTCATATTCATCTGGGAACACTGTCTAAGGTTGCATTTTAGTCGATCATGTACAAGCTTGTATCATGTACCTTCTCCTTTATTTCCACTAGCAAGTAACAACTTCGGAACAAAACCGTGAAATAAAACTTGTCTAGCAGGAGGCAGGAAATTGCAGATAGCAAATGAGCAATTAGTAACTGAGACAGAACTACTCCTACTCCTCTGCCTCTGGAACCATGAAGGTGGGATTCAGTTCATTTGGCCAGGACATTGGCAAAAGCTCTCCTCACTCAGGACAGTGCTGCTTTTTCTTGTTTCTTGCTTTCAGCTACTGCACACAAAATGGCTGCCATGCTGGTCCTCTTCAGGGAAGACTAACTGGTCTCTGAGAAGCTTCTTGCCTTTTTCTATTGAAATTCTGCGTGTGCCGTACATGAATATGATTATGCAGTTCGAGAACTTCACTGTTTAAGAGAAGTGATCTAGAAACGTGATTTCCTTATTTCTACAGGTATGATTTCTCCAGCACTCCAGGGAAACCAACTATTGTACCAGTTCCTGACCCCTCTATACCCATTGGGCAGAGAGAAGGGCTGAGTAACTTGGATGTAGCTAAAATCAACAAGCTCTACAAGTGCAGTAAGTGCTGTAGATAGAAGGCATGTGAATCCTTATACAGCTGATGTCTGTAGGCACTGTCAGACATCCCCCACAGGAACTCAGCCCACAGTCCTTTCAATACATCTCTTCCTCACCCTGCAAGAGGGCTGGTATGTGTGTGGAAACAGACCTGGCCATGTGCCAAGCTGCTACCTTCTTGGAAAGGACAATTTACTTTCAATAATTCACTGTCATTCTGACTTATCCTCACCTAGTCCCTGCTCTTTGACATAAGCAAAACCCATCAGAGAAATCATGGTTGCTACCTCTATCAACTTCTCATTTCAGGAAAGCTATGAAGGTTGCAAAGCATGTAAGCTATCCTCAGCCATGATTATAGCTTCGAGTCACGTGCATCAGTAGGGCCAGTAGCTTTGTAATTTCTTTCAATTAGAAAATGACTGCAGGGCTGTAAGTATGGGTGCCACTTAGGCTGATCAGAACACCTCTTTGAGGGGAATTCCCCAGGCTTTTTGTATAGTTATCAATTTCCTTGCCCCATCCATTTCTTAGAATCATAGAATCATAGAATTGTTAAGGTTGGAAAAGACCCTTAAGATCATCAGGTCCAACCGTTAACCTACCACCGCCAAGTCCGCCACTAAACCATGTCCTCAAGCACCACATCTACCCGTCTTTTAAATACCTCCAGGGATGGAGACTCAACCACTTCCCTGGGCAGCCTGTTCCAGTGCCTGACTACCCTTTCAGTGAAGAAGTTTTTCCTAATATCTAACCTAAACTTACCCTGGCGCAGCTTGAGGCCATTTCCTCTCGTTCTGTCACTTGTTACTGGGGTGAAGAGACCAACTCCCACCTCGCTACAATCTCCTTTCAGGTAGTTGTAGAGAGCAATAAGGTCTCCCCTCAGCCTCCTCTTCTCCAAACTAAACAACCCCAGCTCCCTCAGCCACTCCTCGTAAGACTTATTCTCTAGACCCTTCACCAACCTAGTCGCCCTTCTCTGGACACGCTCCAGCACCTCAATGTCCTTCTTGTAGTGAGGGGCCCAAAACTGGACACAGTATTCGAGGTGTGGCCTCACCAGTGCCGAATACAGGGGCACTATCACCTCCCTGGTCCTGCTGGCCACACTATTCCTGATACAAGCCAGGATGCCATTGGCCCTCTTGGCCACCTGGGCACACTGCTGGCTCATGTTTAGGCGGCTGTCAACCAACACCCCCAGGTCCTTTTCAGCCAGGCTGCTTTCCAGCCACTCCTCCCCAAGCCTGTAGAGTTGCATGGGGTTGTTGTGACCCAAGTGCAGGACCCGGCACTTGGCCTTGTTGAACCTCATACAGTTGATCTTGGCCCATCGATCCAGCCTGTCCAGGTCCCTCTGCAGGGCCTTCCTACCCTCCAGCAGATCGACACTCCCACCCAACTTGGTGTCATCTGCAAACTTACTGAGGGTGCACTCAATCCCCTCATCCAGATCATCGATAAAGATATTGAACAGGGCCGGCCCCAACACTGAGCCTTGGGGAACCCCACTCGTGACCGGTCGCCAACTGGATTTGGCTCCATTCACCACCACTCTCTGGCCTCGGCCGTCCAGCCAGTTTTTAACCCAGCTCAGAGTGCACTTGTCCAAGCCGTGAGCAGCCAGCTTCTGCAGGAGAATGCTGTGGGAGACGGTGTCAAAGGCCTTACTGAAGTCCAGGTAGACAACATCCACAGCCTTCCCCTCATCCACTAAGCGGGTCACCTTGTCATAGAAGGAGACCAGCTTAGTGAAGCAGGACCTCCCTTTCATAAACCCATGCTGGCTGAGCCTGATCCCCCGGTTGTCCCGCACATGCCGCATAATGGCACTCAGGATGATCTGTTCCATGACCTTCCCCGGCACCGAGGTCAGGCTGACAGGCCTGTAGTTCCCCGGATCCTCCTTCCGGTCCTTCTTGTAGATGGGTGTCACATTAGCTAACTTCCAGTCATCTGGGACCTCCCCGGTTGACCAGGACTGCTGGTAAATGATGGAGAGTGGCTTGGCAAGCTCCTCCGCCAGTTCCCTCAGTATCCTCGGGTGGATCCCGTCTGGCCCCATAGACTTGTGGGTATCCAGGTGGAGGAGCAGATCGGTGACTGCCACCTCTTCGACAACTGGGACTACATTCTTAACTCATCACTGTGGTATCTTAAGGTCTACAAATACCTAGCATTCCTCTGTAGCAGGAACTCTTCAACTGAGATGCACAAAACACAGGTAAAACACCAGACGTGCTCCTGCAATGCATGGGTTTTGCCTCGACTCCCAGTACATAGGCTGATTTATACAGTATTTGACTTTTCTGAGATGCTACTCAATTAGTTTCCACGAAAACAGCAAGAAACATTAACATGGCCTAAATATTAGTGTACCAAATTCTGCTCTGAACTGTGTTAGAACTTAGTTAAACAAACATCAGTAATTAGTGGGAATCAGCATTCCTTCAGTTGGATAGTTAGGTACAGAAATAATTGCTGAGAGTGGTTCTTCCCAAATTCTTAACTTCAGATAAGACAAATTTACAATTTAAGTGTCTGTCATGGTCTCAAAGATAGTGATAACAAGTACTTAATGATATTTATTCTTGATAGTGGGGCTGGGAATGAATCACACTTCAATACCATTATTATGTAATTTCATAATCATATCTGTATGTTTTGAAAGAAAAGGGCTAAATTTAAAAAAAAGGAGAAAAACTCAGGGGCTAAAAGAAAAGTACAAGTCCGGTTGTCTCAGGGAAAGTACAGAGCAAGAGAAAAATGTCATAAATTCATATGTTCAGATGTCATATATTCATATTTTGTAATTTGGGGAGTTACACGTGCAATAAATGAAGACTACATGTGGAAAGACAAAAGACAGATGAGATCAGGCTTTGTATACCAGTCACTAGGTCTGTAGCTTGACTTCAGCGCACTCTGTTATTCTTTTCCTCTAGCGACTACCCCTCTTTCCTTTGACAGAATCTGGTTTTCAAGCTTGATTTTTGCATACGCTTATGAATACACACACATTTGCTGATGGGAATTGATGTACTGATGTCATTGAAACTACTCCTGTGATTGAGGTTAAGGAAATTCATGAAAGATCCAGGCCTTTTTCAGTAAACTAAAATATGTGAGTGAAGGCCTACTGTCTTTAAAAAAATATTAGTAGGTGAAGCAGATAAGTACTTTAACTAAATTTATTTCACTTGCAGGTTTTGAATAACTTTTACACTAGGAACATCAACACAATTGTGAGCATTATAATTCATTTCTCTTTTACAAGCTTGACTGATGCAAATGGTTGGAGAGACTTGTCAGGTGTTTCTGGAAGATTTTTGTGCAGTTTTCATTCTCTTCAACATTGTTTGGTTCTTCCCTTCAGATTCCTGTAGCTCTGTGTTGCCTAAATCCAAAGGCTCATTCTCCTCTGTCAATTACCCATCCCCATACCCGAACAATAGCAACTGCCTGTGGTTGATCCGCATCCGTCAAAGTAAGGTAATTTTTATTAGGACCAAAAAGGTTTGAACCACAGTGTCAAGGCTACGCAGCATTATTTCATTATTATGACTACCCTCTGGGGGTCATTTTCATGGACCAAGACATTTATTTTGTTACGCAGTGAATGAAAAGACAGTCTCAATAATTTTCATAAGACTTATTAAGACTATCAGATGCATTATTTAACTTGATTTTTATCCAGTTAAGATCAGATGGCTTTTCAAAGACAAGCAATAGTCAAACATCAATCACTGGGCTCAGTAACAGGGTAGCTAGGTGAAATTCTGTGCTCTTTTTATACAGAAAGTAAAATTTCAGTGATACATGGATAGTAAAATGAATACGAAGTCCTAGTTCACTTCATAACAGTTAGATGGTTTGACTCTTTCCCTGTGTATAGCATTAAACCCAACATCTGTTTTCTTGTTTCTCAAGATTTTTCTGCAGTTTGAGGCTTTTGATCTCCAACCTTCCTCAGACTGTTCTTCTGACTATATAAAAATTTACAACGGAAACAGCAAGAATTCCCCTGTCTTGCTGGACAAATATTGTGGGAAGGGGCCACTGCCCTCCATAGTGGCATCTGGATCGACAATGCTGATAGAGTTTGCAAGTGATGAGAGTGTTACAGCCACAGGATTCAGAGCCTCCTACAACAGGGGTATGAACACTCCTTTAGAGAGCTTGGAGAACAGCATTAATAGTATTTGTGTGGAAGAAGTGAAAGTTTTGAACATGTACTCCAGAGTTGTTATTTTCTGTGTTATTTTTTACACTTCCATAGCAATTGCTAATGCAGAAGGCTAGGCAATGATGGGGCTGAAGGTTAGCAGGAAACAGAAAATGGGATGTTGCATGTGTCTCATGTTAGTAATCCTGAGAACCCACTCACATTCTTCTGAGACCCTCTTCTAGGCTTCCTCACATCTTTAGAACAATTTCTTTAAATAAAAACAATGCAATGACTGTAACTAATAGGAGCAGTGCAGCCAAAGAGCACAAAGACTGCAGAATCTCAACCAATGAGATGTAAAGCCAGTATCTGGGCAATATGTTATTCACGGTTTTGTGCCATTTTATGCAACGGAGAGGTACTAACCATGGATAACTTACACTTTCTGAATTACAGGTTTTTGTTATGTTCCATGAAACACAGTGTTTACTGTAGTCACTTGAGGGGTGTCTGTTTTACGAACATGCAAATGCATTATGGACTGCTGGATAAAATTCTGTTGTGCTGCAACATACTTTCAGTTAGAAGGCAGTAGCCCAAATAATTCGTTATTGCCTTATTCCAACTCAAAATGCAAACTTTTATAAAGCATAAATTGAAGAAGTCTTAGAAATGTGTCATTTTTACTCTTTTTGCATTAGTCTTGATGGAGTAATTTCTAGATAGCATTAGATCTACCTTGATAATGCAATCTTGAATACTTGAGCTAATTCATTTCTGAAAGTGCAGTAAGTTAGTACCATTAGAATGCTATGCTAAGACAGTAACACTCAATTGTAAAGACAGATATAGCTTTAGGTGCAGCTGTTTCCTGTCCTCCAAAGGTTATTTAGCAGCCATGTTTTTAGTTCCTTTGGTACAGCTGCTGATACAAATACTAAGCAAAGAAAGAAAATATTTCAGCGGTAGATTTTCATAGTAGCACATTTTTTCTTGGCTTGAAGAAAGAATACAATAAGCAAGCTCACTTCTGCTGCCAAAATACTCTTGTTAATATGCCTTTCTCTGTTTTTCTCCTTTACTCCTCAGTGAATTGTGGAGATACTTTCACAGACCCAAATGGAGTCATCACCTCTCCAAACTACCCCAATAAATACCCCAAAAACCAAGCATGCTTCTGGGTCATCAGTTCTCCAGTAGGATACAAGGTAAGGCACAGATGAAGTGTGGGTTTCATCAGTGTTCGCTAATGGAATCTTTTTTTTTGCCTTGGAGAATAAGAGCTGTAATGTCACTTTTTGAGCAGGCATTCTCAGAGTAAAAATCTGAACACAAAAATCCAGTTTAAGAACTTGTGCGGGATCTTGGTATCTGAGGTGTTCAGCAAGGGAAAACCTTTACGCATGCGTGTGAACTCTTATGAATTTAGCTTGTACCAGTAGGCTTTGTTCAGAATAATCCCTAGGTAAGAGTTCCCACTAGAAAACTGAAACATTGCACAGGTGCTGTTTTTATATTTCTCCGGAGAAAAGAATTTAAAATGTAACAGATCGTTCTTGTCCCTTGCTTCTCCGTCCAATCCAAATGCTGATGAACTAAGCAAATAATTTGCTACTAATTTGCATTACAATATGGGATCGGGATGTAGTGCAAACACAGAATAAAAAAACTCTGCCTGCACATAAGGAATTTAGACTATTTGTGCTTGCTGCATACAAAGGGTAAAAGAAAAGGATGTAACGTGGAAGCAAAGTGCTTTGGTTGTATTTTCTCCAGATATCTCTCAAAATGTTATCCTTTGAGCTGGAAGATAGTGACAGATGCATCTATGACCACTTGCTCATACATGATGGAAGCCGACCTACATCACCTGCAGTTGGCCCTTATTGTGGGACAGAGAAGGTTGCAGACTTTACTTCCACGGGGAACTTTGTGCTGGTTGAATTTCACAGTGATATAGTTTGGGAGTTGCCTGGATTCGTGATGAGTTACGCATTTGGTAGGTAGTACCATACAGGTGGGAGTTGGAAAACACAGAATGAAAGTAAGAGACCAGCTAGCCACAGGTAAAAGTCAAGATGCCACCAATTTCAGCAAAAACATATAGCTCCCTGATACCTTTAACAAGCTTGAAGCTTGATCTCTTGGTCTTACATCTACAGTGGTGTAATTTGCATGGTGAACTATGGACGAAAATGTTCCTACCCATGGGATAGTTCTGTCTGAGACTGTAAGGTTTTTGTTATAGTATTCCCATTGCTGGTGTTGCATGGCAGAATACAATGGCAGATTTTCAAGAACTTCTAGTGTTAGAAATTGCGCCCATAAAAAATTCAGAATATGGCTATATAGCAACTTTAACCTGTATTCTGACAAATGTTATTACCCAACCTTAATGTGCATTCCAGTATGCATACAGAAAAACCTTCAGACACGTTTGTTTATGCTTTGAAGCCAAGCTCACTCATACAGTTCGTATAGGTACCTTAGCTTAGCCTGGAAATCACCGCTTTACACTGAAGGTGCAAACTAGGATGTTTGTACAGCATCTCAACTCAAAGAATTGCACTATTCCTCGGTGAGATGAACTAGGTCAGGGAACAGATTTAACTAAAGAAATGATTAAGAGTGGCAAGAACAAGCAGTGAGGGAGAGGGAATGGAGTGAAGCACCTATTGTTGCCACTTTGCTGTGGCCTGAGTCAGGTATTGAAATTGTCCATGGGGTATTACCAAAATATTTTTTTAAAAATGAGGCCTGAAAACCTAATGCAAAGTCCACTGAATATAAATGGATCCAGTAACTTTGGAGAACATATTAGGTGTGAAGTACCTTGTCTGTAGAGAGAAATCTTCCACCTCTAAGGAGACGTCTGAAGAAGAGAAAAAAATCACCACTGTAGACAGCTAACACTTTGCTTTGACTTGATGTATTCAGAACTAAACGCCAGTGCCAAACTGGAAGATGCCAAAATGTAATAAATAATAAAAGTTCTTGCTGTAATTATGCCTTTGTGGAGAAGAGCACGTAGAAAATTCCAGTTTGCTTTCTTGGTGCTAGGAAGGCAGCCAAGAAAATTTTGAATTATGCTGACTTTTGTTTTTGGTTTTTTTTTTTTTTTAAGGATCTTTAATGGTTTCCTTTTTAAGCACTGGTTAATTTTCACTCTCAGAAGAATGATAATTGATAACTTGTGAACATCAGGGTCTAGAGTTTGCTTGCATCATGGTGGGAAAGTGCATGCAAATATTTGTAGTTCTTACAACCTCCTGTCTTCTGGCTATAAAAAGTATTCCTTCATTTAATTTGGCTCATTATTTAGATTGGCACCTTTTTGGAGGAGGTAACAATTTCAGCAGCATGAGAGAAAATTAAACTCTATTTCTATTTTTAACCTCAAGTTCAGACTGTACAAAAGCTAATTCTTTTCCCTAAGTCTGAGGACTTTCACGGAGGTGCAAAATAACCCTGTGACAACTGTTCTTGTATACAAAGTTGAATGGGTCCCTAATTTAAATATACAGTGCTGAACAGCTTTGTAACTCGAGTATTACTTAAGATTCCCTTCCCATGGCCTGATGTGGGGCTCTACATAGGTCCAATGTTTTAGATGTTCAGCCATATTTGGTAAAGGAGGATGAACAACATATTGAAACAGCAATGTACCGCATATAGGAATATTAGTCTTGCAACTTGCCCCTAGAAATATGGTTTTAAGTAGGAATCTGAGACGTGGCAATGTGACTTGATCAGGGTGCTTTATTTGTAAGCAAGCCCTTCCTGCAGGAAAGTCATATGCCCTAAGGGCACACAGCCTGGCTAAAGATTCCGATCTCATTTGTTTTGAAAACAGTAATTCAACAGTAATGATGTAGAAATGCATTCCTGAATGTACAGACGGACTGAAATATAATGTGATGAATAAGTTCTCTCTTTCACAGGAACGTCTTTTCAATCTGAGATCTAAAGGTTCCACTTTTCATGAGTTCTGTTAGGGGTCCTTGTTAACTGCTTTCCTTAAGGGATATGCATGTTAGCTGGAGCTTGCACACATGCTCCAAACCACCTCCTGACCCTCTGCAGATACCAAAACCTTCAGCTTTCCTCTAATTATTGCTAAAATCTCTGGTTTCCTGCCAGCAGTCTCCACTTTAGTTATACATTACTCATCTATAAATCTGTGGCCCACCAAACAGGAAAATGCAAGACACAAAACATCCTGATGAATGGCATCCTTCTTATAATGCCTGCTGCTCATTTTTACCTACCGTTAGTTGCAAATCTTAAATGGAGAAGCTGTAGCATTCACAAACCCTGCTAAGAGCTTAGGTGTACCCAACCACACAGTGTAAGGGGACTTGCATCTAACAGACAATAATCCTCCCACAACAGGCATTGCCCATATATAAAAATGGTTTATAAGCTTGCTATTAACATTCATATTCTGAGATACATAAATTAAGTGACCAGCCAGTAGACACAATGGACAGTATAGCCAAAAGTTTAGGATTCAAATACCACCATAGGAGGATTTTGAGAGGTTCTAATGAAAGCTCAGCATTCACTTAACACACCTTTGAAATCCAACATGTACGGATTTAACCTGAAAAACCAGAGGTATCTAGCAATGATGAATATATATATGTATTCCCATATATGTACACACCTCATGACACAAACAGGTATTGCCCTAATTGCGTACAAAACAGTTCTGGGCTACAGAGACCCGCTTCCACAAGCCTGTGCATGTGGAAGAGACAAGAGTGTGTCCCTGTGTTCCAATCGTACCTGCTTTGGGACTGTCCAGATTTCTATCTGGGAGGCAAATCAGGGCCTTTGAGTGGTATGCTTTTGTAATCTGTGAGAATCAGAACAGAGATCTGTCAATTACTGCTGTAGGAGAAAAACAGACTGGAATAAAGCACTACAGAAACACACAAAAATGTAGGACTCATAGGTCTTTTTTTGTGTTTAATTTAAAACACATTTCCCTTACGTAAGTAAATAACTGTGGTGGAGATGACGCTTGCTTGCATGACTAGAACCCCAATGCCTGACAGAAAATAAGGGCAGCTTTTGGCATGCTGATAGTACAGTTGGTTCCTCATCTAGAAGGAGAAAATGAGCCTACCGGAACAGCAAGAGAGTGCTGAAACTCAATTTTCAATTTTCACTGTGGTGATGATCTGCCCTCTTTATCACACTGAACTGCAAGGAGAAACATTACAGCCTGGGACATTTAGTAGGCAGACGGACACATTTTGAATTAATTTGAACTTTTTCAGACCTAAAGTTTACTTCCAGATGCATTCCATTATAGTAATCAAGCCCCAAGATTATCAAGGTCAAGTCTAATACACTAGGGCATAGTTTCACAGTGAGTTAGAGAAGAACACAGCATTTGCAGCAATAACTATGTAGGACAGAGAATGTACAACTTACTGTGCAACAAGTGAGTTTGGCAAGGAGAAGACATATGAACCAAAGACCATTTAATCTCTCCTACACTTCAAAGAGAAACTGAAACCCTTATGGGCTAAGTCATCACATAGGATTTTAATAATCGGAGTTCCCTTAATCATGGGAAACATCTGCAGACAAGACAAATAATGAAAAGCTGCTGCTGCTCAGCTGCCAAATGGCTTTCTGGTGCAGGAGCTGGAAGACTGTGGGAGCCGGGCCCCCTCTGGTGGGCACCAGCAGGGGAACCTGAACCTGCCTCGTTCCTCTTCTCCAGACACGGTAGAGTGAGGTCTTCTCCTGCCCTGGTCATGACTCAGTTCCATCCAGCAAATTCAGCCAAGGCGTTTCTAAACAGCTAAGCTCAGTTTCTTTAACTGTCTTGCTCCCTCCCGTGCACCTCTGCTGGTGCTGCTCTCTGGATAGGAAGGTTCTTTGGGTAGCTGCTCATATTTTGTATTACAGAGTGGCACTCCAAATGACACCTCTCAGTCGGTAGGTTGCACTGTAACATTCAGATTGAAATTTCCTCTTCCTCTTTTCCCATTGACCAGCTCAATAGCAAAGGCAACATCAAATGAAGTCTTTTATTTGAGTCAGCTCTGTTTTATATTTGTCTCGATTCTCTGCTTTATGCCTACAGTACCTGGAATTTCCAGGTAGTCTCTAATACAATTGCTGGATATGTGCAAGGTTTACCTTCCAAGTTTTATACAGTTGTCTTTCTAATGTTCTTTACCATTAAAAAAACCCTGAAAGCTTGAGAGGGGGAAACCCCATTTTTTTTTCCTTTATAGTTAGCTTTATTCAGATATATTCTTCTTCCTTGAATAGATCAGTCAGTTTCCTCATTTAATTATGTAGGGCTTTACAGTGTGGAGTTATCTATTAAACTGGAAAGAATTGCAAACCCACACAATTAACAATGTGACTCATGGGAACCTAGAACTACACTCGGTAACATTTTTTTACAAGCACTGTAGGACGTTCACTTCTGAAGGCACGCAAACAAACGCTGGTGTAAGCATTGGCTGGGGATAACTGGAGTTCTGTAGTTCAGCTGATTTCATGCTCTTCTGAACTAGGGTCTCACCACAGGTTTAAGACAAAAAAAAAGAATAACTGGAGTGCAACCCTGTCAGCATTAGAGAATACACTTTTTCTCTTACTAACACCCAACAACAGCTAATGGGCAAAAGTGCAACACCCTGCTAACCACGTCTGCTGTAGTGGGAGCGTGGCACACGCTGGCGTACGAGGCAGCGATGCCATACTGAAACTGCTGTAAGCAATTGCTTAACCACATGGCGGGAAACCGACGGAGCACCCGGCCTGCCGGCCCTCCCTCGCCCACCGCAAAAGCGGCAGTGCCTTTCGTTCCTGTGGGAACAGCGAACCTCCGAGAGCCGGGGCGGGGCGGCTGAGGCGGCGCCCGCCCCGTGGCGTCGGGCCGGCCGCCCTGTGTGCCCTCCCGGCGAGGAGAGGCGGGGCCGGCCGCCCCCCGACCACCGCGGGGCCAACCAGCCCGCCGCCACCTCCGCCCCGCCGCCAGGCTCCCCGGCCCGCCCCCCCCCGGCGCGCTGCCTGCCGGGAAATGGAGTCTTCCCGGGCCACGGCCGCTCGGTGCCGCTCCAGCGGCAGGGCGGGACGGCGGCACCAGACTACAGGTACCACAATGCATCGCGCGGCAGAACCGGATGTTTTCGGGTGCCGGGCCGCCACAGGTGGCTTCCGGAGGCCCGGCGCCGGGTGCGGCGCGAAGCCCTGGGCACTGTAGTTTGTCCGCGGAGCGCAGCCTGGCGGCTGGAGGCGAGGAGGGCGGCTCCAAGGACTACAACTCCCGTCGGGCCGTGCGCCGTGGCGTGGCGCGGCGCGGCGTGGCGTGGCGTGGCGCGGCGCGGCGCGGCACCGGCTCGGTGTGTGAGGGGCGGGAGGGCCGTGTCTCGGCCTCCCCGTTACCGACAGCGCCGGCTCGCTGCCGCGCTCTGCTACCGCGGCCGTTAAAGAAAGATCCGGGGTGAGGAGGGAACGATGCAGCTTGGCTCAGCGGGGGCGCAGCGCGGTGCCTGAGCGCCGGGCAGGGCCCGGGCGGCGGTCGCGCCTCTGGTAGCGCCATGGATAGGCGGTGCTACGGGTGTGCGTCCAAGTTCTCTGTCTTCAAGAAAGAGGCAAGTCCGGCTGAGCGGGGTCGGGAGCGGCTGCGAGGCCTGAGCGGGGAAGCGGGAAGCCTGCCTCCCTCCCTCCCTCGGCGCCGAGGCACGCTTCGCGACCCGCCTCGTAGCCTTGTGGTCCTTGATTACTGCGCTCTCATGGTGCCTATGTCTTTGAATATGTGCGATCGCTGGAAAAAAAAAAAAAAAAGAAGAAGAAAAAAATCTTCATTAAATGTCATCACTCCAATCCAATATTCGGTCATTGTCTCAGAGAATTCCCCATATACACACTTTATTATACTGTGGGATGAAATGGTGTCTCTGCTTCGAGCAGGAGTTATGTGCTGGTGCTCAAAGGCTCTTGAGAGTCTCCATATCTTCAGCAGCAGCTAATGATACAGTTCCCTTAAAAAATCAGCATAACCCCAGCGTTATTTTTGGTGCACCTTGGCATGGGCATGGTTCCTGCACACGGCCAGCCAGAGCAGTGGGGGGGGTGTGGTGACTAGGTGATGAAGCCCTGTCCTGCCCCTCTCTTGTATCTCTGCAGTGTGGATGCAAGAACTGCGGACGGTCGTTCTGCTCAGGCTGCCTTAGCTTCAGTGCTGTTGTTCCCCGCTGTGGAAGCACTCAGCAGAAGGTGTGCAAGCAGTGTCACGGAAAACTAACTGGGTAAGACGGGAGTGTTTCTTCACCCAAAGACGATGTCCTGCTTTGTTTCTTCATTTTGCGTCCCAATGTTGTGTTGCAGATCTCTGCGTGAGAGCTGTGCCTTGCACTTGTGCATGCACACTGCCTGTACCCTGGAGTACAGGAGCCAGGCCATTACTGAACTGCTGTTACATGAGCTGCGCTGTCCAAAGATAGGAATCAGAATTTGTGAGGCTGTTCTCTGTGGTGACAGAGTAGTCTGAAAGAACCAGGTTTAAATCTTCATGGATGGACACTGAATGCCTGTGGATGCCTTAGCTAGACAAGATGAGGTTCAGCCCCACCGTGTTATTGCCCAGAAGTCTACACCCCTTTGAAAGCACTGGCAGTTTTTTCAGGTGTGTAGTAGTTGAACAGCCTGACAATAAGGTATTCAAAGTGTTATTACCTCTGTGGGCAAACAGTGACACAAATCCTCATTGATGAGGGGTCTCTGCTATGTGTAGCCTAAAGGCTTAAAATTTTGTAGCATAAAATCTGTTTGCTTTTAAAAGAAAAAAAATATTTGCAAACGTAACCTGTAGATTGCCTGTTGAAAACAAAAAAATGTAATTCAATAGCAATATGGGTTATACACAGGAAAAAGTAACACAAGAGCACAAGTGTACACCAGAATCCCTCTTTCAGCCAATTCTTCTGTGTCCTCTTCCTTCTCTTGCATTTCTCTTGCCTCTCTTCCTCACTTCTCTCCTATAGCAAGGAATTTTCACCAGTGAGCGGGGAATTTTCTGGCTCTGCAGGTGTCTAAAGGAGAAGAGCCTCTCATTAGCAGAGGTCTTCATTTCAGAAGCACTGGCTCATGAAAACAGTGTGATGGTGAAAATACAGTATTCACACTTTCAGTTTTGAAATGTTCTGATTTCCCTTTACAGCTCCAAAGCCTTTAAGAAAACAGGGCAGCCTTTCTCCATGTTTCTTTTGGGTTTTTCTTCTCATCTCTTTAATATCGGTACTATAAAGTTACAGCAGAAAAAACTCCTCTCTGACTGGATAGCAGGTAGATAATATGCATAGGCTGCAGCTCTGTAAGCTGCATGTATTGTTGTTCTTCATGCAAATAGCTTTCAGAACTGAAACCTTAGAACTGGAAAGCGGTCCAACAATGTTACATTCATTCGTTGCTATACAGGGCTTAGCACAGCACAGATGTATTTGTAGCTGTGACTTCTAAGAATGAATAAAATACACGCTAACTGCCTTACTAAGTGTGTAGTTTAGCAGCTCAACCTGAATACAGCAAAGTAGAAGACAGTTACACAAGATATGTTTGAGGTGTGCAGTGTTCAAGTGTGCTAGAAGATGTTGTTATGATATGGTGGTTATCTAATAATTTTTGTAACATTTCGTTTAGCTTGTGCATTATATAATTCTGTGTTTGTTGCATGCCACAGCTCCTTTCAGAGTGTTCTGCTGCATGGAAGCTAATTACACCGGGAATCTTACCTAACTACTCTATCTGCTCTCTGAACTGGGAGGTGCAGGCTGTGGGAGGCAAGTGCATTTCAGCCCCTCCTACTTTCGATCACTGGTGACCATATTAAATCACATTTTGTCCAGATGCAAAGCAACTGGACCAAAGGACTAGAAATGAAGTCCCCTGCTGTCCCAGGCAGCTATATTATCTTAATCCCTTCCATAAGCCGATCGCTCTCCACATTAATGAGGTTATGAAAGGGGCTGTACCAGGAGTTCGAGAAACTTATACCGATTCCTCTTGAGTTGAGAGACTAGATGATTGAAGCATTGCCAGTATCTTGAGTTCAGAGAAATTGTTGGTTTTGTCTTTCAGAGAGGGATCTCAAAGCAGTTCAGCAAAATGGTCACCGCCAGAAAACTACAAAAAGTGAGTCGCACTTGCCAATCAGACAGTTGTTTCTGCCACGGAGTAGCCTTTCAGACCCTCACTCCTCTTCCCCTATAGAGAGCAGCAAAAGTGGGAGTTGTGATGTGGGTATTTGCTTGTTCAGAATTAGATTAAAGATGGGACTTTTGGTTTGTTGTTTGGGTTTTTTGTTTGTTTGGAGGGGTGGGGTGTGTGCTCTTTTGAATAGACTCCTGAACAACCCTGCGTTTATCTGTGACTGATCAGGGTTGAAATAGCCTGTTAGGCTCACAGAGGATATTTTCATATCTCGGGGTTTAAACCCCTGTTCTCAATTGTCATGTCTTTTTTTCCATCCTTGTCACAGGCGTGTAGCAGCTTTTGAGGCTAAGCAAAACCAGCTGAAAGAACAACAGAAGGCAGCTGCAAAACTCCCAGATCAAGCTGGCTCCAGATACCAGGGGCTCTCAAAAGAGGATAGAGCTATTGCAGAGAGACTGGAGAGGCTCAGGGAGGAAAGGAAACCAAGTGAGTTTTGGAGGATACTGGAGATACCTTGGGTGGGAACACTGCTACTTGGGAAACATGGAACCTGGAGGGAGAGGGAAGTGCTGGGCTTTCAGAGCCTGCCTTTTTAGGGAATTGAAGGGTTAAAATTGGACACAGCATCCACATCCTGCTGCCACAATGGCCAGATTCTACGATGATTTTAGATTAATGTTCCAGTTTCTTTTTGCTTTTTGGGATTTCTTTTGAAACTGCTTCTCAGTTTTGGGGCAGTATCTTACCTGTAAGATCACTTTCTCATTTTCTGTTGTTTGGGGTAAAAGCCTGTGTCAAGCCTAATAGGAGCAGAATGAAATGACAGTCTTTGGCCAAACTATTTTGCAGGAGGTTTTCTGTGGGTCATTGTCCTGGGCACAACAGTGCCAGTCTCTGTGGGATTATGTTCTGGCCAGCCTTGCCTCACAGAGAAGAAAAAGGACTCTCATTCCAGTCCACAGCTGTCAGGTTCTGGGACAGCCTTGTGGTGCTTGTGGGAGAATAAACTATTTAAAAAATGATACGCGATCTCTGAAAGGGAAAGAACACACTGCAAAGTGATTACCTGATTATCATAGAATCATTTAGGTTGGAAAAGACCTTTAAGGTCATCAAGTCCTACTGTAAACCTAACACTGCCAAGCCCACCACTAAACCATGTCCCTAAGTGTCACATCTACATGTCTTCTAAATACCTCCAGGGATGGGGACTCAACCACTTCCCTGGGCAGCCTGTTCCGATACTTGATAACCCTTTCAGTGAAGAAATTTTTCCTAATATCCCATCTGAACCTCTCCTGGTGCAACCTGAGGCCATTTCCTCTTGTCCTATTATGTGGCAGGGGAGGGTTTCAGTCTGATATGCCTAGGATTACATTGAGAGATGTGGGAGCAAGGGACTGTACTGCCTAAATGACACTTATTTCTCTGCCTGTCCCTAGTATCCTGAGTCTGCTGATTGCCAAATGACATTACCCTAATACTCGCCTTATGGCTAGGAGATAAACTGTGAAGGAGGCAAGGACTCGGAAGAAAAGGATAGCAGTTACTATTAGGGTAGTCTCTGAGACACTGCAGTGTGACCCCTTGTTCATGTCAGGGGCTGAGGGAAGTTTTTGCTCAGGTCTTCGGAGTCTGATTCCAGAAAGAAATACAATTTTAAGAAAAAAAAAAACCTGAAGCCTTTTGTTTTCAATAACAGTCATCTGCTCCCTTGGGTTATTCTGAACTGCAGAGTCCATCCCTACTCAGGCTGAGATCGAAGCTAGGCTGGCTGCCCTGAAGGAGGACTGCCGGGGACCTGTTCCATCCACACAGGAAATGGAGGACCGGCTGGCTGTCCTGCAGGGGAGAGATCCTCCTTCCCAGGCTCCCAGACCTGTAAGCTCCCTCAGTTCTTTAGCCAGCAGTGTATTCTGAGCTGACATAGTAACTGGTGTCCCAGCATGTTAGCCGTTCTTCCTTCTTCAGCTTTTTTGCATCCAGGTGGCTCCATTCAGAAATCTCCGTTTCCTGTTTGTGTCACTGCTCCAGAAGCAAATGGCCAGCCTTTACCAGTTCACTGCTTCAGTTTGAATGCAGTATGTTCCTTTATGTCAAACGTAATTCATGTGTTTATTTTTAACAACAGATGCTAAGTTTTTTCCTCTCAGCCCATTTGTATACCTAAGTGGTCTGGTATTTTTTTCTGAGCTGTTTGTCCGTGTTTGGGGCTTATCAGCCCTACCTTCTAATTGTATCTTGTAGTTGTTAAAGCATCCCAGCTGGGCAAAATCCTGCTAATTATTCCAGAAATGGAAGCACAGAGTGGTTAGTCTTGAGATTGCAGAGGAATGAGTTGGATATATGCCTTCAAAGCCTATATGAATGATCTTGTCCCCGAGAAATTGTTTCCTCATGCTCCTTTTTCAGCAGTGCTGCACACCCAGCTTCTATCATAGGCCTCAGTGGGGCTGCTGGCTGGCACTGTTGAGAATGGCACTTTACTTACATTGGAGATAGTGGCAGAGTGGGGGTTGGGACTCAGCGGCATGTGCTCCTATACATTCAGCATCACTTTGCCATGTTTAGGTGACTGCTTTTAGAGGTGTGCACATTCAGCACCTCTGAGAATGAAACCCTGAAAGTCTTACACCAGATAACCGTAAGCTGAGACTCTCAAGATCAGTGGATGCATCTTTTTATGCTGCTGCCACCTAGAGTGATTTTGGTTACCAAACTTTTCCTTCGATTGAGTATGCCACTTTACTTTCCTTTGCCTTTTCCCATGCCCTCCTTGTTTCTTAGGTACACCAACCTCCTGACACCAGAAGTCTGGTCCAGCAGACAGATGACCTGTTAACTCAACTGTCTGAGGAGGTCGCCATTGATGAGCATTACAGACCAAGAGTCCAGCCTCAAGGTATTTATTTTTGCTTCCAAAGACCTGTTTCTGTCTAATAATGCATGTGCTATAGTGAGAAGGGAATACGTGCCTCCCTATCTAGCTTACAGGTGAGCTGGGTGTCCAGTTTGTCCTTATCTCCCCCTTACGACTCCCAAATTGACTAAGAGCAGCCATCCGGCTCCATAATGGGTCTCATTGTCTTTGCTTGGAGATGGTTCCTTCTTAGGGTTGTATTATTCAGGTTGCTCCTCTCTGTTTCTTTAAGGTGACCCTTCCCTGGGGAGGAGCTGTTGCTACTCCCAACACACCTGTGCTCTGTTACAAAACATGGGAATCTGGGATACCATTATCTTCCTAGCTGCAGTGCTTTCTCTGTAATCTCACTGTAAAACACAGATTAGCTCACTTTCTTCTCTTCATGTACAGTGTGGATCCTGTTGTGGCATGCCTTCTCTCATTATTACCCAGATTAATGGAGAGCAGCAAGCTGCTCTCATACCATTGCTTTAGTTGTGTTGTCTGTGCCCAAGGAACATTCCTGCTGAGTCACCAGCATGTTCTTTGTGTCTGTTTGCAGCTGTTAGTAGCCAAAGTTTGAATGATCTCAATCGGGAAAGTGAAGATTGTGTTTGCCCTGCAAATCTGGACCCAAAACAGCTAGAGGAAGAGAAGAACAGGCTTCTGGCAGAAGCTGCTGCTGAGCTGCGGGAAGAGAACACTAGGCAGGAAAAGATCCTACAAGTTGCCAAGAGACTGGCAGCGCTCAGAGGCGAGGACCCAGAGAAAGGTGGGTAGTAGACGAGAATACGGTGCCAAGAGAGGAAACAAGTTCCTGGACAGACTAGTTTCTTTTCTGAGAGGCGTTTATCCATTTAATTCCTCTGTTCTGCAAGAAACAGACTGAGATTTGGTTCTGTGTGTAAAGTTGTACAGGTTTGTTCATCATGAAATCAGTATGAAAGATCTTAGTTGAGGGTAGAGGCCGGAGCTGTAAGGTCAGACTGCTTTGTCTTGCACCCTTTTTTGAGATAATTCTAGTATGATCTAGTGAGGTTAACAAAGCTTTTAAAAGCAAAGCTCTGTTTATGGTGGGGATTTTTTCCTTCCCTCTTCCAGTATTAAAAACAAACAGTAGTGCCCTTTTTGAGGAGTTCCCATCTGAAAAGGATCTGTCTGTGCCAGAGCCAGAATGCCAAAACCAGCTCACACCACAAAGGATTGTCTCTGGCGCATAAGTGGGCACAAGGTTTGAGGCAGGTGTGGGTTACAGTCTCCTGTCTCTTACTCCTGCAGTTACACTGGAAACCTATAAACTCCCTGACAGCGATGAGGAAGTGGCTGAGGAGGAAGTCATTCGCAGAGTGCTAAAACAGGTCAGAAGTGGCAGCTGTGGTCTTGTTTACATCTTCCTCTCAATTATTCCCGGTGTCTATGTTACCTGGTGAGCATGCAAAGGATGTGTTTCTGTTCCTGGGCAGAGTTTCATTCCTTCCTCTCCTAGTGCTTTTCCAATGCTAGCTCCCATGGCCCATTCAGCTATAGATGATTGACAACATTACTTCTAGTCTGTCACATTGTCTTTCTCATTCATGCTTAGTGTCACCTATGGTGTGTGTCTCCTCTCCAACCCCACTCTGCTGGTACCTCCTTACTTCTCGTTTCATCTTTACCCCCACCCAGCTAGACCATGGATGATGAGATGTGTGCTGTTTAGTGCAGCTTAGGCCTAGATTTCTCTCTAAAATGTCTATGAATTGTCTTGCAGGCAGACACGAGCTTTCTGTGCTTAAGTTTCTGCCTGATTACAGACCACATGTGCATGATTAGCATGATGTTGAGGGTCTGCTGATAGCTGCACTGCAAAGCAGAGTGTGTTAGCTGAAGGCCCCTGCTGCTACACTGACTGTTTACAATGTACACACAGTGTTCGGAGTGCAGACAGAGCAAGCTCGCATCTCTCTGGATAACACCAGATGTATTCAGACTTGTCATCTCCTGTTACTGCATGAGGAGCAAGGAGAAGGGTGGGAGGTTTAGAGCCTAGAATGAGGCTCCCAGCTGTGTTTGAAACAAGAGGCTTCTGGCTTTCTGTTGTTACCAGCTCACAGAGGAAGCAGCCCTGGATGAAGCAAGTGGATTCAACATTCCTCCAGATCAGACCACCCAACCAGGACCCTCACAACAGAACCTGCCTAAGAAAGCAAAGCAAAAGGTCAGTGAGCTGGTCAGGATCTCTTGAAATGGCCTGTGCCAGGGTCTCAGGAGAGTACAGTTCTGCAGCAAAAGTTTGCTGTATCCTAGGCTTGATGCAGGGGAAAAAAAAAACCAACCAGCTTCTACAAGGCTGACCAGCCCTGAGCACAGCTGTGAGTCATCCTTGTACTTTTAAAAGGAATTGCTCCCTGGAATACAATTCCTTTCAGGCTGGCTTTCTACCGAATGGGATGGTATCCTCTAAACTCAGAGAAGTTAGCATAGACCTCGCAAGATGGATATTAGAGGAGGGATTTTTAGCTCACCAATATAATTAGACCAAGAAGGTCACAGTCTAGTACCATACAGCCTCGACCAGGCTAAGTGAGAGGTTTGCCAGTGCTTTCAGTATGTGCAGAACAGAACCTCTAGATAGTAATTGACTGTGTTCTCATATAACGTCAGAGGAGGGAATTAGTAACAAGATATCCTATGCTCGGAATGGATTCTAGCCTGTTATGGAAATACATACACCTTCTCTAATGTCTATTACAAGAATTAAATGGACCTGTGACTCATGGACACCTGACAGGCCTGTCCCCAGTGGAAGAAATTATTTAATTGTAAGCATTATTGAAAACATCCATCTCATAGGTATGCCACCGTGCGCTTCTGGGATTACTGATGTAAAAGATAGTGCCATCTTATTGCTGTTGTGTTAGGAAGCTGCCTTTGCCAGTGTCCAAGCACTGTGTCCCACTGTCTGTATGACTGTTCAGTTCCACAAGAGTTCTCTGTAGAGCAGAAGGAGACAATAGATGGTCTTATGGATAGATTTTAGATTATGATTTCAGAAGATCTTTTTGGCCCAACCTGAGGTACAAATCAATAGCAGGGGCCTTTTGGCAAATCATTTCCTTTGTCCCCAGTTTTCTTTCTATAACAGGGAGAAAACATCCCCACCACCTCCCCACTGCTTTCCCTTCCCACATAACTGCTTTCAGCAAAACCGCTTGGTCACTTCCCTTTGCAGCAGGGATTGTCAGTCATTTGGTATTGCTGTGGTGCCTGCCAGAAGATCTGGGCTTCACGCCTTTAACACAGTATGGGCAATGTTGGTGTATATTGCTGTAGACACTAAATGAGGGTGAATACCTCTTTACCTTCCGAGCAACATAGATTCATGAGCAAATGATAGGGAGTACATTGGGTTTTTATTTAACAATCTAGATTCATATGGAGCCTATCCTTTTGCTCTGGGCAAGTTCACCTCACAGACTTAGGATCAACAGGGAGTGAACTGTGGACCATATGACATGCCACTGTGGCCATCATGCATTACAATGAAAGTCCTGTATTGTCTCTGCTGGGGTTTGAATTCTGTGTCTCTGTTTTCTTTGTGAATTAGAGCCAGCCTACAACCACCAAAACTCTTGCCAGGGCAGATGACAGTGATGAGGATGAGTTACCCTGGTGCTGTATCTGCAATGAAGATGCCACTTTGCGCTGCCACGGCTGCAATGGGGACCTCTACTGCCAGCGCTGTTTTCGGTAAGTCTTGCAATTCCTCTTGGTCTGAGAGGCAGGTCACAGGTAAGCTTGGCCACTTTTGTTTGCTCTTCCTGTTGGGCAGAAAAGCAGGCAGTAGAAGGGAAGATTTGAGGAACCCCGATCTGAGCTGAATGCTAGTCATTATGGAAATACTTTGTGCAATCAGTAGTTATTGCAGGCTTCAGGGACTAAACTAGGCAGAAATGTTCTGTCTGTACTGCTCAGTGCATGTTTGGGCACATTGTCTGAGTGTTCTCTGGAGCAGCTGATGTGCTGCGTTGCGTGGGATGGGATAAGCGAGACCATTGTTCAGCAACTCCTATGGCTTGTTAATGACATTGGTGGATGATCTGGCCTGGATTCCCATAAGAGCGTAGATCAGATAGTATAAATTCCTGAGGCTTTTCTTAGGTTGGACTCTGCAGTCTTAAACCATATAAAAAAATCTTTGTTGAAATACGTATGGGCGAGCCTTTTTTCCTCAGTCAGGCCTTGCAGCAGCTATAGTCTTGGTTCTTAAACATCTGTAGCTTGATTTTTTTTTTTTTTTTTTTGTCAAAAACAGTTGCATGTCTCAGATTTGGAGGGTTAATTCCTTTGAATACAAAGCTATTCCTCACAGCTTGTGTGGCTTCTCTTTTTCACGGCTCAAAAGTATTGGGTAGTTGGCTGAGTTCTCACATTAGTGCTGAATGACATTTAGACAGCAGGATGCTAAGAATCTGGTTGGGATAGTAAGAGATGCTTTTGTGTATATTCTCTCATTTCCTGCAAATGTTTTTGTAGAGAGATAGAAACGGAATGGGGGAGAACATATGAAAATCGTAACAAAACACATGACTGGCAATGTTAGATGATTAAAAACAAAAAAAACCAAACAAAAGTGTCAGCAAACATCAGTAAAAGCAGAATCAGCAGTCTGGCAGGTGAGTGAGTGTATCAGTTGCACGCTGCAGATGGAAGCTTGTGTCTTACTCAACACTGCCTGCTTCTGAGCATGGTTAAGACAGCTGCCAATACACTGCATTTTAGCCACAACAGTTATTTTTCAGAGTTGTGTGGAGCAGACTGTCATTTTGACTGTTGTCACAGGAGTTGCTAATGTGCCTGGGAATCACAGACATAGTGCTGAAAATGAGCCACCAGTTACCTGAATCTCTCAAAGAGGGAAAGAGACAGAGGGACCTATTGTCATTTCCCATTCCAGCAGGCAAGGATGAGCAGACCTTTCCACAAAGCACCTCAGAGGTTTCTGTTACAAGCAAATATCTTAAGTAGTCAGTCCAAGTGGCTGCCCGTCAGGTCCTCACAGCTAACCCTTGGGATAGGTTTCTAGTTAAGGGCTGCTGGGAGACATCTTGTGCAGTGGCTAAGAATGAGTTCCCTGCCTGCGTATTTACTTCTGACTGCACTTTGTGTTTGCTTCTCAGGGAAGGCCATGATGAGTTTGACCTGAAGGACCACCACACCTCCCGCTATCATCTTCCTTGCAAGTAGAAGTAATCACACTCTT
Organism: Theristicus caerulescens; assembly: GCA_020745775.1. Lineage (NCBI taxonomy): Eukaryota > Metazoa > Chordata > Aves > Pelecaniformes > Threskiornithidae > Theristicus > Theristicus caerulescens. Next base: position 28,775,012 of record CM036564.1, read on the forward strand.
CATGGGCAGAAAAGGAGATGGAGAACAGGAAAATGAGGAGTCAGCCAAATGGGAAGAGTTCAAGTGGATTTGCAGCCAAAACGGGTGATGTTTTGGACAGTTAAAGGATATGCTGTAATCTGAGAGAGGCTTGGAGGGTGTGTGACTTTGTCCTCACAAATACAACCAGAGCAGTGCAGGGTTTGCTGTGCATGCTTGGGGATAAATGAGGACTTGATATGAGGAGGTGGATACGCGTCTATAAATACAGACGGTAAGGCAATGCGGGTAGCAGTAAAGATGTGTGTTTAAGGCAGTACTGACTGGCTGATAAGTAACTTCCTGCTTTTGCTAACAGCTTACACACTGGTTCAACAGGCAGCAAAGCACATTGCACTAAGAAAACTGTCATATGTCGTGATCACATGTGCGATGAGAACTTCCAAAGCGTAATAAAAACTATTTACTGTGGTTAAAGTCTCTCCTGGAAATGCCTGATAGCCCTTTACAAAGTGTTGCCCTCTTGTAATGGTATCTTAGTCCTAGTGTCAGGTGGCTTAGGGAAAGACATGAAGGATCATGAAGTCATGAAAAATGTTTCTGTGGTGTGGCTGGAAAAGATGCAGGGCCTACTCTGCCTTGATGGGCAGTGTTGCTCACATACTTGAAATGAAGGATGCTTTGTAAAGGTAATCTGCTGCTGATGGACAGCGTTGTGATCTGCAGTGGCCGTGCCGAGATTCCATGTGGTCTGTAAGAGCAGCATGTTAGTCTGGAAGAGTTGTGTAATAGTCTGAAAGTGGCGTTTGGCTCTCTATTATTTGGTCCCCTGGTAGGATAAAGATGTTACCTGTGTGATGCTCTTTATCTGGCTATGAGAGAAGTTCAGTTTAATATGCTCATATCCCTCCCTGGAGACAGTCCAGATGCAAGTGGCACTTGCCAGTGACCAAAGCACCCAGAATTGCTTCAAATACCCGACTAAAGTTGCCCTAAATTGACTCTAATATCCCATCACGATGAGCTCTTCCCAGGACTGTAATGTGATTTCCGAGACAGCTCTCTAAGGTTGACAAATTCCAATGGCAAAAAAAATTAAGGATTTGCCTTTGACAGGGAGTTTCCAATGAATCTCGTCTGTCTGGTTTGACGCTGCCGCTCCCAGCTGTCTGCCCTGCCCCTGTACTTAAGGTCACTGCCTCTGTAGGGGAGTTGACGAAACAGTGTTTGCCTGCACCTCAGCCATCCCTGGTCAGAGCACAGCAAATAAATTAAACTACTGCTGAAGATGGCTTTGTGCTAACAAACTGGATCAGGCCCTTCAACGGAAACCTGTGTCAGACAATGTAGAATAGTAATACTGCAGGTTAACACACTAAAAATTGCAAGTGTGTCCAGCAGTGCCATCAAAACCCTTTGTGAGGAAGGGGTGGCAAAACCTGACTCTTGTGGAGGATCTTCTTTCTTCTGGCAGTTCTTGCTTCACCAGTGCCTGTCTCTTTGGGACAGGTAGGTAGGAAAACTACTTGAGTTGTTCTGATGCAAGAGCTCACAATGAGCCTTGTGTTACACAAAATTTAAGTAGAGAGTTACTGCCCTGAGGAGCTTGCAGTCTTAAAAATGAAAACAAAATGCTGTTCTGGCTTTGTGTTATTGTAGGAATGACACTTTTTCATTGCTATTTGATCCAGATAATTAGTCTGATAGCAAGACAGCACAATTCTGTCTTAAGTTAAATCCTTTGTGTTTCGCATGTACAGGAGAAGATGCAAATATTTTTTTTAATATCTTAGTATAAGCTAGTGCACTACTTGCAACATTTTGAATGCTTCATCAGCCACAACGAAACTTTGAGCTCCTTGTGCAGTTAGGCTGCCTGTGTCTTGTAAGCCCTGCCCGGTTCACATCTGTAGTAAAGGAGGAGGTTACAGCCGGAAGCAGTTTTATTTAGTTTCCCAGGTTGGTTTCTGTGGGGTCATTCCAAGGAATCCAGAAATGCACCCAACCCAATACCTGAAATAGAACTTAGTCATACGTTGAAGAGTCTCTTCAGTCATACACACACATGCTGATGCTTTCCCTCCACCACTAATGGACGTTGTTGTGGCTGCGGAGCTTTCTGCATGTAATTGGCCATTTTAGTGGCAGCCCGATCACTTTCCCCTGAAAAGCCATTCCCACTGTAGCTGTTGCCTCAGTGACCTCCATGTAGGAAGGGTAGAAGGGGTATTTAAATCAGCTGTCTGTAGGAAGCAAACCTAGCTGAATCTGTCATTGTGAAAGAGGAATGCTGTGTGACCTTTAAGTGGGCAGAGCACTTTTAGCTGTGTTGCTTACTCCCTGTCCTTGTCTTTGAAAAGGTGCTGGCAAACAAGTAAAGATACTGGTAAACAATCAGTTCCTGACAGGCCAGATCAACTTCAGTCATAGCCATTCAAGGACCAAAGAGAGCTTGGTATCTTCAAGAAAGAGAATGAGCTGCTTTGCTTCTGTCTTTGTAGCATGCCATGAGGGCACAAGAAGATTTTCTTTCCCTCTCAAAATGCTTTGTACGTGAGCTATCAAATGTAGGCTCCACCACAACAAGAATTCAAAATAATGATAACACAAGATTGAACTTAGATTAGCTTACAGAGAGAGGTCTCAGCTTGGTTAAACTGCATTAACTTGCATTTGCTGTGGTTCATGAGCATGCACGTTTTCTCAAGTGCTGTAACATGGTCATGTGTCCAAATGTAGCAGCCAGAATATTTTTAAAGGCAATGTAAGTGTTGATCATAACTAAGGGAAAATTGCATTAAAGCTTTTTTTTATACACCTTCATAAACCTTTAATTAGAAAAGCACATGAACTTTCACACATTCTGAATTATCTTGGTATAATCAAGAGGGCAAAGTTCCTGTAAAGAAACATTCTTACACAGTACACAGTATCTGCATACCAAACATTACAGCCTTATGCTAGTGATGGTGCTGATAAACAGCAAAGTTAACTGGAAGCTGTTTGTAAAAAAAAAAAAAAAAAAAAAGATTTAGTCTATCCTTATGGTCTAGGCTGAGAACAGCCAAAAAGTAAATAAAAGCAAGTATGATATACTACTTTTAAGAACAAAACAAAAAGAAGTTGGTCTGATTGCCCTATGTTGCTTTTTCTTTTGCACCAGTGAGCTGAGAAATCACGTAGCACTGGCCACATATTGCTTTGTTCCCCATGATCACACTGTGCTCATTTGAAGCGTTCTCATGTGGTAGTGATGTCCTTATATATCAGAACCAACTGCACATCATAGGAGCTGCAGTTTACTCTTTTCCTGCTACTTGCAGAATAAGCATAAAGACAACTTCTGTCAAGCAGTGTTTCAAGAACTTGCTTTTTCCTGGGTTCTAACAATGTCTGCCTTAAAGCACAGACAAAAATTCTCTTTGCATCACTTCATATTGAGGGAATACAGAACAATGCCCAGGGTGGAGAAAAATCTATCTCTTCGGCCAGAGAAGAGGCATCTCAGGTCTTTGTGTTGTTGCAGCACAGCAGAATAAAACATAGCCTCCTGGTAGGGTACGTAATTAATCTGGACTCCTATGCACTACTGTCCTGCAGCTAATTACAGCTCTAGTTAAACTCTCTTTAGCTCTAGCTCATGGCCTGTCCACCTAGATCTTCGATCTTCCACCTGAACTTCTCTTTGAACCTAGCCTGTGTTTTTAGCGGTGCTCAGAGCTCTTTGTCAGTGTGCTGCTCTCCTTTCTCAAGGGGTGTGATGCTTGAGGTGTCTTAGCAGGTGTCAATCCATGAGCAATGCCAGATCTACAACCGATGCAGCTCTGGATTTAATTTTGTTGTTGTTGTTATTTTACTTACAAAGTTGAGATTTCAGGAGAGCAGGCATATCCTATTAGCCCCTTACTAAGCCAAAAATGGCACGTCCCTAGGGCTACCATAAATATATATGGACCCGATAAAGAGCGAGCATTTCTCCAACCTAGTGGGTGAGGCTTAGAGCCTCTTAGGAGCAGCCTTAGGACAAGGTATGAGTTGCATGGCTTGCTAATGTCCAGGAGGCTATCGCATACAAGAACAGCATGTGAAGGGAAGCAAGCCCTTATATCACAGTTGTTACTGCAGTTTGGATTTTGTCCTCTCAGAGATGTGCAGAGCCCACAGCTTGTTCACTGACACGTCTGCTGGAAAACAGGAGGGAAGCAAAAGGTAATAGTTGTCACCCTGTTACTGATAAAGATGAAAAGACTAATGTATTTAAGATATTACTAGTCCAGCCCAAGAGTTCTTGTTTGTCTTTGTTAGCTAACCTGCATGTCCCTTTTGTTCCAGAGTTGGCCCCTTCTGTCCCTGTCTGACAAAACCGGTATTCATAAGCTAGCCTTGAACATACTGGTACATAGGAGCCCCTCTGGATGTGACTCATCGACTCATTTCTTGTGTTTGAGTGGCAGGCATGAGAGCGTAGGGGCAGGACATAATTGTGAGAGTCTGCTCTGCCTAAGCAATCAGCCTCCATTTGCTGTCTTATTTCCTAGCCACATGTGTCAAGTTACTGACAAGTAACTCTTGCTGAGAGGCTGGATGTAGTTTCCTTTGTATTTTTCCAGCCACACGTTAGTTGTGGCCAGGAGAGTTTGTGCAGCAAGACAATGTGTCCTACTTCACTTCTCATTTGTGAGACCTGCCTGTCTGCAAAAGACTCGCTCCGAGATGCTCTCTGCAGGGAAATTGGGAGCAGGTATTTTTTCACTTCAGTTTTTCTTTAGCGTCTAAAAAGAGCAAGCAGTGCACGGCTGTTTTTCTCTGCTTTAATATACAAAATAAGCATTTTTCCAACATCTTTTTAAATGATGAGAAAAATCATTCCCAGACCTTGCTCCTTTAGAAGACTCTTCTAAATCATTAAGTCTTAAATTCCACAAAAAGGAAAAACAATCTCTCTTCCATTAGCCTTAGCAGCTGTTTCACTAACTTCCCCTTAAATAGACCAGGTGCACTTGAACATTTTCCTTCCATCCTACTGTATATTTTCTGTCCAACCTTCATGAATAAGAGAGGCTTAATAAGACTTACAAAGTAAGTGCAATGCTGTAGAGTCAGGTACGGCAGTAACAGGCAGGAGATCACAGCTGGGTCCCAGCCAGACTGAAAGAGGGTGCAGCTTAACAGTAACTGATTTTCCATGTTGGTGAATGAGTGATAACCAATGCCTTATTTTCCTTGCAGTGGACGGAAAGAAAGAAGTCTTGATGAGCTCCTGAAAATTGTATTCAGTGCTCCTCAGCCAGCATGGAAATTCCCAGAAGAAACCAAAGGAAGGAGGACATCTTGTCCTGTTCTCCAGGTTAACATGCCCTTTAAGAATCAGGAAAATGTACAATCTAGCTCCCTGCTGTATGTGTAGGTCTGGAAGGAGTGGAGACTTCAAACCACTGGTAGAAAGTTCACAAACTTGGTGATGTTTCTCAGTAACAGTAAGTCCTAAACATATTCTGAAGTGATGTTGCTGATCCTGGTTTTTGTGGGGAAGATACACGCTTCCTTGTGACCAAAGCTGGGTGTTCCATGTGGGCAAGGTCATTTCTTCTGAGGACTGGTGATTCTCCGGAGACCTTTCAATCGACTAAGCAATTCCGTAATGAAGTCCTACAATGAGAATTGGTTGAAGAAGGATGTCATGTTAATTCCAGTGCTCGCCAGCCCAAAGAGTACTAGGGTGCTTGCATTATTCCTGCATTCGCCTTCATGTTGAGCAGAAACCAGAATTTTGACGTGTATTGAGCAAACCTATCTTTTAGCTTAGGAAAGGAGACCTTTTTTTGATGGATGAGAAGGGTCTAGAAGCTCCTGTACTTCCCTTCCCCTGTCTCCCTCTGGAGTAGCCATGTTTACTTTCTCCCCAGGAGCCAGCCTGCCCCTCTTCAACCCAGATACCTGCTTTTTCCACCTTGAGCTGACCTCAGGATGCTGTTGTCCTCTGTTAGGTTCCACTGCTTCCTGTTGCCACCATAACCTCCTGCCCACTTCTGCTGCCCTCCCAATCTAGGGCAAAGCAAGCTGTCCCTCTTGTTGAACCTGTAAAGCTCCATGTTGTGGATTGCAAACCATCTTGGAGCTGTGCCAATTCTACAGGGAAGTGGCTGGCAGAGAAGAGGTGTAGCAAAACACATGCAGGACTAATGATAACCTGGAGCAGGGGTTGAGGATAGGCAGAGCAGATAGATGAGCAGTTAATGGAGATAAACCCCAACTACTTTGCTGACGCAGCCAAGGACTATGAACTAAACTGGACCATCTGGTTATTCCAAGCAGAAGGCAATGTAACTAGTGCAAACTTTACCCTCTACATGACAAGTAACATCACCATAAAGGAGTGTGCAGCCTTTCTTCACCCAAAGAGATAGCTACATGTCCTTGTAATTAGGCAAGGTCACTGGAAGTGTTGCATCTTGTTACCATTTGGGCTGTGTGGAAGCCCATCTCCCTTACGTGGGTGATCAGAGGTTGTCTGCCACAGCATGCTCTGGAAGTAAATGCCTAGGATCTTACATACCTTTTCAGTCAGTCCCTTCAGAGGAAACCAGTTTCTTTCCTCTGCCTGCTTTCTGCAAATAGGCCACTGTGATCTTTCAAGGGCACTGGATTCAAGATCACCACGGTGAAAGTGCATATTTTTGCCAATGGGGCAGCAGTATCTGTTTGTAGTTAGCAAGTACCATGCTGTCTGCAAGACACTTTCATGGCTCATGAATCAGTACAGCAAACTCTTTTCAGCTATCTCTCTGAGAATGTGGGGTTATCGCCTGAGATCTGAACTTCAGATACTCTGAAAACTATTTCCCTATTGCCAGCCCTGTTGGCTGAACCCCTGCTAGGAGACTATCTGTAATGATTGCTACAGCCGAGTTTAATTTCAGTGACAGTCATGCATCCACCTCATTTTTTGTATGGTCATCACTGTACAGCTACATAGGCTTGACAAGATGTGGAGACTGATGAATGATGTCCAAGCACAATGTTCTCATGCAATGCCTGTGACTGAAGCAGTGATGGGGGACCCCATTTTGCACAGGTATGCAGTGCAGTGAAGGCAATTGCTGTGTGGTGCATGCACTACACTGCAAAGTATTGGGCTCCACTCCTTTGGGCATTGTGACAGCTTGTGGAATTTCTTTAACTCTCTAACTCAAAACCAGTACTTGTAAAGTTCACATGGGGAAAAAAAACCACAAAAAAACCCACACAAAAAACTAACTTAAGTGGCCACTGCTCAACAATTACCTGCCCAATCCAATCTGAGGGCCATCCTACATTCTTGTCACTCATAACACTAGAGTGGTTTAAGCTAAGGATTCATTTAGTTGACAGTGTGCAAGATGGTTATGTGAACTGTATCACTGTCTATGGCTTTTCTACACTGAGGACCAAATAGCAACTCAGCCTGGTCAGCTTAGGATGTCCAAAACATGGAATGAACTTTCTTTGGTTGTAAAGTGTAATTCCTTATTCGCTCCACTGCTCTGCCTTCAGCTCACCCCTGTAGATTTACATGGATTTTTCTAACACAGCAGGATAAAGTGGCAAACACCTCCCATTGGGAATTAAACAAATCTGCAGCGTCATGTTAGGCACAGTAATATCTTGGCTATTCAGCCAAACAGCAACAAAGACACAGTCTTACAGCACAGTATAACATATATATATTGATGGTGCTTCACTCACCTCTGTCGGGCTGGAGCACTCATGGAGGATTTCCTAAAAACCAAGGAGGAATCATTTTAGTATTTTATGAGTTGACCTATTCTCCCCTCCCAACAAAAAGGGTATCTAATCTTACTACATTTGACAGGCTAAGACACAGGGAAGCATCACGCAACACTGTATACACGTTCTGTACCCCACACACCGCTACTTCTCTTTATGAAGGAAGTGCCTGACTTAAAGTCACCAAGTCCCTCTATCTGACCTGTAGTTTTAATTTCTGTTCTTCATTAGGGACTTCCAGGAGATCTTCAAGATCAATTTGTGGTTCAGGAGCTGCTGACTCTGTTTCCTCTCTTAGCTAAAAAGAAAAAAAAAATATACAGTTAAACCTTCAAACTTCTAAGAACTCTAGAGGTCATCTTTAAAGAACTGAGCACCTGAGAAGGAACTAGTTCCAATAAAACTATGCAGCAAAGTTGAGGTCAAGATACAAATTGTCTCAAAATAAGGAGGTTCTTATAAAGAAGGCATGGATTCTCGCGCCGTGTGGTGTCTGCTACAGCCACACATCCTAATGTACACATTCTTCATCTTTTCCCACCTCAACACTTGATATCACTGCTCGGGGATCGTCATCCATCATGGGAAGACCCTTTCAAGAATACCCAACTGCAATTGCGAACTGCAATGCAATGTAAGCCAGCCTGGGACAACCCTCATCTGTGAAGAGCGTGCACAAAGCATTCACCAAACAGAAATCCAGCGGGCTTAATCTTAGAGAGGTACAACTAATACAAGGAGATTTTAGGCTTTTAGGCTAAATACATTCACATAGTTGGTATTTATACTAAGACTTTTTGCAGTAATGGAGAGAAAAACAATTATGTTTTTGAAAGGCCTAACAATATTTTGCCAGCTTTCTCTGACAGACATGAGAAGGATATAATAGTCTCCCTTAATGTAAGAGAGACCTCAAGCTTTGGTGATTGGAGTAATGATCTTGTAATGCATGGGGGTGTTAGTTGGAAACATTTGTAAACTTGATCACAGACACGTTTTAGCTCCACATGTCTCTACAAGACTGTAAGGAAAGCAGGCTGTGGTTTCCAATGTATTTGCAAAATGAATCTTTGACAACACAACACTAGTGATATTTTAACGTAGTAATCAGCAGAATAAGGATACTGAGTAAACAGTGCAGTACCTGATTGCTGGGTAGCATTTATGGATGTGTATGTAAAACATCATTAAACAATAAAGGCAATACTTACAGGAAAAAAAGAAACTTGTTCTGAGCAGTCTCTGATACCAAGCCAGAGAGGAAGTAGAAAACCTTTGTTCAGCTTTGTTATGCAGCTGGCTTAACAGTAAGTAATAAAAGAGAGTTAAATACATTGTACTGTGACCCACACAGCATTTCTTCTTAAAAGTAATAGTTTTCATGTGACTTTAGACAACAGGTCTTGATCCAGCCTGACTTTGTCTCTGGCTAAGAAGCTAAATAGGTTAGGAGGGTGAGACAGGGTCAGAACTCCCTATGGCTTTCTGCTCCTAGCATGGATGGTGTTCTGGCTTCCACGTGCAGGGAATAATCTTGAAAATCAAAATTGTCTCCTGAGGCTTAGTTTTGTTGCAAAAAGCCTCATGACAGTAAATAGCATAGCATTCAGATTATCTGTATCAGGAGGTGATGTTTGAACTAACCTTGCTGGCATTTGAATTTGCAGTGCTGTTTATTCTGACTCTGTCACATGGGTTTCTGGAAGACATTGAGGAACACTGCACTGCCAAGGGCAGGTGGAGCAAAGGAAGAAGCTGAGAAAGAGACAACGTAATGGAAGTCGATGGATCCAAGGGAGCCCAGACTAGCAGGGCTAACGAGTCTTGCCACAATGCACAGAGGAGAGCAGGAGGACCTCCTGGACACCTGGGTGATTACAAGCAATGTACTGTGGCACATGTATTTATTCGAAAAGATCCTGTGTAACCCTCTGTTGTTCTGTATCAACGGTCTCTGACCTGGCACAGCATCATGTTTTCTAGTTCCTGGTAGCAAATGTCTCAGATTGGCCCAAATACACCAGGAAGCTGGGAAACCTGTTGTGCTGGAGAGGTGCTAGCAAAGGCAATCCACTGGCAATCTGTTCCTGTAAGGGCATGTCTGGCTTTCTCACTTGTGCCTGCTGGGATTTTGCAGTAGGGAAAAAAATATCCCCTTTGGGCAGCTACTTTGATGACAGTAAACAGCTCCTAATTCTCAGAAAACCAGAAGTGATAACGTAACCTGACTTGTTTTTCTGACACCTTTACAAGTGTACATCAGTAGACTTGGGCAAGTAAGAGTAGCACACAGGGAGCCTCATCTTGTGTCATGTTACTGGTGGTACCAAGTGCTTCTTGTCTATCTCAAAAAAAAGCCCCAGACCTTCTCTTTAAAACAATAACTCCCCAAAGGGCAAGATGATGCTCTGTTACTCGAAGCAGCAGCCATTCTCCCTGCTTATCTCTGGCAAATCTCCAGTCAGGCTCAGGGCTCTCTGAACTGAGCCACCAGCCCCAGGGACAGTCCCTGAAATGCCAGTGCAGGCATGGCTGGCAAGCGGCACTGCCACTGCCACTGTTCTCTTGAACAGCCTTCGCTCACCAGGACCGCCACTCCAGCACTTCGCAGGCATGCTGAATTTTGCCTGTCTGACTAGATCTAGCGATAACATCTGCTCCTATGTGCACTACATAATGTTTCATAATGCATTATCAAGAGGCCTAAGATACAGCTGAGAATTTATTACTATCATTTTATAAACAATAGAAAACTGGAAATTCACAATTAAGTCATGAAGAGATTATGAGCTTTTATCTTTTGTCATTTTTACTAAACAAGCTATAAAATTGTTTTGGAGGTCTAAGGATGTTAATTAACAGAACAGGAGCAGTAATATACTCATTTTCACAGGAGCCATGCATTTGCGACAGAAGGGAGGACCTTTTTCTCCGTATTTGTTTTCTGCTGCATGTTCTTTGCATATGGCATAAATTAAAACAGAAATTAACTTTTGCTCTCCCAACATGGCATGAGAACCTGGTAGATTCCTACAAATATCAAATAGGAAACAGTCACACAGAAAATAATAATAATAATAATAATAATAATAATAATAATAATAATAAAAAACAATAAAAATAGCCTCAGAGACAGTTCCTGAAGTTTGGCTCTTCAGCCACAGAGCTGACATCGTTCTATGGCTCTCAGGCCCAGAAAATCAGCCTGGGCAGGCAAAAGCTTCTCTGTACCATCATGGCATATAGCACAAAAATCACCTCTCCTGGGCTGTTCTAACATGTCCACTTCCACTGTTGATTGCAGTTGGAAACTGCTGATGCTCAGAGTGGAAGACTCTAAGCAATCATCAGGTCTTTTTTCCTTGCATCTCAAAAATGTGCTTAACGCTGTGCTGGGGTGCAAATACAGAAAACAGAGCAGAAAGGGCTTGATAGTTCATTTAGTCCATCCCCATCCAGGACACGAGTAAGCTGTTCTACACAATTTGTTAAACCCATGTATGTCTTCTGTTGAAGATGTACTGGGGTTGTGAGTCAAGAAAGCTATGTTCTCTTACTGCATCGCCCTACAGATAAAAGCAAAACCTTTGGGAAGCTATTTGAATGTGTTTAAGACCATGATATACAATGTGGGAAATCCTTTCATCTTTTCCTGTACCACACTCCAAAAGCATTATCTCAAACATGGAAAAGCACTGTCCCTTCTGAAAGCTCCCAGTGTAAGTGCCATCCATCTAAGCAGAAAATATGAATAGAAGTGATACTACCAGGTTAAAATTTCAATGTACCCAGCCAGTGCTGGAACTTGACTTAAATGTCACACCACCCTGAAGAAAAAAATGTCATGTACCCTGCAACAGCTCAAGAAAAGACCAGTACCATTCAGGTGCTGGACCTAGGCACTCCTGGATCTTTCTTACTGGGACAGCTCTCAGAAAGGCAGGAAGAATTTAGGAGGGACTGTTCCTGGTGCAAAGGGAATCTCAGACAAGGAAGACAGCTCTGGGGATTTGTGAAGATGAAGGCATAAGATCTCTACATTTGAGCATGGAAGTTTTTTGGTTTTTTCTTTCTTCCCCTGCTGCCAGTAGTGTGTCCAGACTCTGCAGCTGCAGATAACAGCATTATCTGGAGTAGTCTCATTCAAACAGCAGCTATAGCTACACTGTTGTGACCCAAAGGAACAAGGATACACTGATAACTCTCACCCAGCTAGTTTAGATACTGCTTGCAGCAAAGCCACTCACCACATGGAGCTCAGCAACAAGAAGCATCCTGGGTTTGTATGTCTCTAGGTTCTGCTACTCATGCTGAGCAATAGCTATACCCCCCCAGCAGCTGCAAGACCAGGCAGTGTAAAGCTAGCTGGATTATATTGGTGCAAGATCCTCTGACTGCAGACACACCAGTCAGAGGGAGTGCTGTAGCAGGTGGCAATAAGATACCTAATGAAGATGAGAAGCTATTGCCAGTAAGACAGAGCAAGCAAACTTCTGTCCCAGCACACAGGGCCTCTAGTCCCATTCACGTGGTGAGTGAGGGGCTGATTTGCCCCAGCTACTCACCCGGCATTGGTACAGCTCCTGCAGCTGGGTGTTGATCCATTCCTCCAGGTCTAGCCAGCGCTGTAGGTCTTTGCGGTTGTACTTGATGGTTAACTTGCCCAGTTTCCTGTGTGATGATTCCTCGCCAGGTTTCTCCGGCGTCTGGAAAGTCACCCGGGGCAGCGCGCTGGAGTTGCTGGCCATGCTCACCGCTTCCTCCTCCTCCTCCGACAGCAGGAACTCGACTTCCCGTGGGCTCCCTCACTCCTTTTCTCGATCTCCTTTAACCAAGGCCTCTCTGCAACTAGTGGCTCACCACACAAGCTACTCACAGACGCCAAAGGCAGGAAGCATTGGTGATCCCAGGGAGAGAGGTGGGGGAGACCACACGGCCGGGGCAGCAGCCAGGCTCTGCAGGCAGAGTTACAGCAGCAGATGCTTGGGTTTCACCATCGGCTGTGCTGACAGGAGCAGGAAGGCAGGCAGAGGAGTTGTTGTAATAACATCTGTTGTTAAAAGAAGCCAAGTGAACCAGGGAATTGATGAACCAAGTTTGTTAATATTTAACGCAAGTCAGCTCTAAGAGGTGGGGAAGAAGGAAGTTTTAAATAACTGTTTTCCTACAGGCATAACTTAAGTGCATGTGCAATTCCAGAGGGCTGATCCATACATAACGCATTGAATCCTGCTGTGTTCAAGCTCCAAGAGCCTCTGTAAACTACTTTGCCTGCAGCTACAGGGTTTAGCTCCCATTGAAATGGCATTTTCCAGCTAAAGCACTGGACCCAGCGCAGATAACAAGAAGTGGTCTGGAGTCAGGTGGCTAGATCCACTCTTTTACAAGAGTGGGAATACTAGGTCAGGGATGCTGCAAGCCAAACTTGGGCTCAGTAGTCCCATTTTACGTTGTTCTACAATCTGTAAACTTATTCCAGCTTTCTCAAAAATTTCTGTAGAAATCCCAGTGGCCTGAATTTGAGATCATTTGAGCAAGGCAATTCTGAGATCAGTGCTCATATTAAAAAAAAATCCTACAGTATTTGACATGATGACACTGCAGGGGAAGGCCTGTCGAAGGATATAGCATTGTCTGCTTCCCATAGAAAAATATTCACGGTAAACAGGTTCACGTGCTGAAGTGTCATAAATTGCTATCATACTATATATTATCATTGCTTGGTTTACAATCTCTTTCTTACTGGAAGACAGGTTAAAGGTCTGCAGCATTATTGCCCTACACCATTTTATAAGGATATGTGTAAGCAGCGCTGTTCAGAGGAACAGAAATCAGGCTGGCTGTGTTTGTGGGGTGCCAGGGCACTGGAACACCTGTATTCCCTCTAGACGCTGTATCACACCTCTTTATTCATCTGTTCCCAGAGCCCTCCGACGACCTGCCCAGGGAGCTGCCCCATCGAACGGACAAACCAGCTGAGACCCTCTATCATGAAGCAGATCCAACAACTCCAGTCTCATGATTTATGTGGAAAAAGTAAGTAAGTCCGCTGCTCCTGGCAGCCAAGGTACTTCCAGTTTGGAGACCAAGAGCTAGATAAACCAAAGGGAAAGCAACCAATGCTTCTCCCACTGATAGCTGCTGCCGGGCAGCATGGGGCAGCCTGCAGGGGGGCTGGTCTCCTCTGGAAGTCGTACCCAGTCCCCCTGCCAAGGCCACATTCCTGTACCCAGAGGAATGGTGGTACAGCCAGCCAGCAACATCTTGTACACAGGGTGATAGAAAAATGGGCAGGGTCATTCCAGCCCTTCTCTTCATCCTGAATTTGAGCAAAAAATAAAAGCCTTTTCTGATGGAAAATTCCACAAAATGCTGATCCTGAAACTTGCTTCCACATCAGTGAGGGATAAAGTATTAAAGTATACCTGAAACTGATATCATCTCCTCTGCTTTTCAGACAGCTTAAAATTTCTACTCAGAAGGCAACTGTCAGCTATTTAACTTAAGAAGCTTTACTCATTTTTCCTTACTGCTAGGCTGTATCCTCCCTCTAATCTCATTCCTAAAACTGTCTTATTTAAACCAAAATTTCCCAGAAAAATCTGTGTTGTGAGAGGCTCGGAGCATAATCAGTAAGTGTGGATTCTTCAGAGATTCTTAACTGTTAGAAACCTTGCAAAACCCACTGAACATCCTCTAATGCATTTACAACTACTGACTTTTCAAAGGTTAATATGCTGGCCCAACATGGGCAGATTTTCACAAGGTAACTCTGGACCAAAGGACACACACTGCCAGGTGTCAAGTTCCCATCTCCAAATAGAAGTGCTCTATTTTGGTGTTCAAGGACTGATATTTTTTAACAGAGGAAAACAACCTATATTTTCTTTGGTCCTGAGGAACTCCAGACAGGCTGGCATTAAGATCAGAGAAAGAGGACCAGACTTACAAGAGAAGTTACCTGGCATCCCTGAGTAAGTCCAAAAATTTGCAGTGGCTGAAGGACTGGCAGGGAAGTTGCCCCCTTCCTCCATCCCCTCTGCTGACTCTGGTGCTCTTTGTTGAGTAGTTCAACTCTACATGAAAGATGGGGTTGCCCTGTTATCTTCTGCCAGCATAGTTGAATTTATGAAGCCTGGGATCCAGAGGTCACAGGATAGGTGTGAGGAAGAGGGAAAAGGGAATATAACCTGCCCTAATGGCTCTTCAAACAGCTTGAGCTGCTGTTGATTTGGAAGATCACTTGAGCATGAGCAATGCACTGAGATACCACATCTGAAAAGGTCCACAGGCAGACTCACCCCACCGTCCAAACTCTATTGACAAAGTAATAAGCAGACCCTGGTGCCCTCGTGCTGCTCTATCAGTGTCACCCTGCAACAGAATAAGACATCCAGTGGGGGATGTCAGAGGCCCTCTCAGGAAAACTGTAAGCCAAAATGAGCCAGATTACAGGACATTCATCATACTGCTTTGGCTTGTATGAGCTTAGTCATGAATTCTTTGCAATGAGAAGGTGGCAATATAGAAATAAATGTTTACAGATAAAGCAGGCCTCATCCAGTAATAAACTATTTTAATCTATCATTAAAGCAGGAGGAAGAAGCAAAAAGACTATGTACAAGATCAGCCCATGCGGGTGTGGTAGAAGTTCCTGCAGGCACAGGATTGGGTGCCTCATACAGGGTAAGTAAGTGATATTACAGGGTAAGTAAGTGATATTGTCCCCTTTGAATGAGGCAGCATCTCCTACGGGTGCACCAGCCACCTGCCAGTGCTGGTAAGTGCCAGCTGCCACCAAACAAACACGAAGCAGCTGCACGACTCTTTTCACAGTGCTGCACCCCATCCTGTCCTTTCCTCGCATCACAGCAGATTCAGGTGGCCAAAGGGACAGAAGGACATTCACCTTTTTGTTTGGACATGCACAGTGGGGGGATCTCAGAGATCTCAGGCATGGCTGGGAGGCGAGATCTTGTTTTCAACCTAGTTATCTCTCCTTATAGCTTTGGGCATACAACCTGGACCAAAATTTCAGAAGGGAACACACATACTTGGGCAACTAAGTCATCTAATCAGACAACCTGTTTTTTCACAAGAGCTGTGCACACGTTAAGCTCCACTGGACCTCCTGCTGCAGTTGCTGGTGATCATGTCCTCTGCAAATCTGCTTATCATTTATGTAGGTGTATAAAGGGGGTTTAAATGTGGCCAACACATTTGAGCGTTAGACTGAAACACTGCGCCTCAGTTTCCATGTGTGTGACCTGGGGTTGCTGCTCCTCCAGGCCTGCCCTAAGAGTGAAGTTTTGCCTCTGAAAGGGGGGGGGGAATTCAATACTGTGGAGTTGGGCTTTTGTGACTGTTTACGGCCCCAGAGAGGGACACCAAACCAAGCTGAGCATCTGCGTCGTAGTGCCAAGCAGCTGTGACGCTGATCCAGGCAGCAGAGCAACCAAGTGTATGAGGCAGATCCAGTTACGCTCCTCTGTTCTTGAAGCTAATAACCTCCATCCCACATCTGTGACCTAAGCTGGTGCTGCTCTTTCTCTCCGAGCTGACGACTGTGGTGTGTGCTCAATAATTCAGCAGGGCCTCAGCTCATCTTTCCAGAGAACCAGGTCGGCCCCTTTCCCTTGAGTCCCAGCTTAGAGAGGAACATTTCCCTTCAAGACAGCCAGAAGACACTCTCCACCTGTTTTAGAAAATAATCACTTTCCCTGTGGCTGCAAACATGATAGTTAACACAAATTAAACCAGGGAAGACAGCAGAGGTGACTGTATCAACACTACGTTGACACCACAAGGTAAAGAGGTTCTGCACCCTCCTGTGAGCAGGAACAGGCACAGAAAAAAGTTGTGCAGATCAGAAAATGTAACCAGGGCTGGAGATCTAAAAAATCCAGAGCCCTGAATGAGCAACCCCAGTACACCCAGCATCTTGACAACCATCATCCACTTCCCTCATCCTCCAGTGTCTCCACAGGAGCATGGAAACCAAAAAGGCTGCACCATTGCCCCAGAGCTCTAGCAAAACATGGAGAGCACATCATCTCTTGCTTTCAACTCCTGAAGACTTAAGGAAGCAGCCAGGGGTTTCCAGCTCACACAGTCCCCACCTCTCACCCGAGCAGTACTGCTACCTTCCCACCAGCACGCGGAGAGGAGCCCACATATTCTTCAGTCAGGTGATCGGTAATCAGTCTCATTCCTCTCCCCGATAGTCTCACCTTTCACAAGGCAATGAAAGGGCAGTGAGAAGGAAGAATGCCGAGAGACAGAGGAAAACATTTCCCAACCTGGTATTTGACTGATCAACCTAAAATTGCACTATTTGGCACTGCCTCAGAAAATAGACAGTTTCTCAGCAATAAGGTAAGAGGCCAGATGAGCTAGTCTGCCTGCCCACCCTCCCTCCTGCCTCTGTTACTGGCAGTCAAGTGAAGCATAAAGGCTAATGCCTCAGCAGCAGCTGAGAAGGGTAAATGAGAAATGGTGGTACTTACTGCTTTGGCACACCAGAGGAATAGCAAACCCTGGACTCTCTCCTTATTTAGGCAATTAATTCTGCTTATCTGTGTCCATCCTCAGACATCTTGCAGGTAGTGGGATGAGTAAGCATCTCCACTGAGAAGGAAGCCCCCCCTCCCCTTAAATACTTAGGTGAAGCTGACAACATGTATTAGATGCTAAATGGAGTATTTGGGGATCTTTGAAAACCTGTCCATGTTGTTTTGTTTCCCTCCCTCTTGTATTGCTTTGCTGTTTCCCTACAGAAAGAGGCCTGCAGCACTGAAAGTACTATCAGTGTTTTATGTGGCACAGAGGTTTCAGCAAGTCCTTGAATGGTAGAGTTGGAGACAAGAGAAGCACTGGCTGAATAGATGAAGGGGATCTTCCTTGTTTTCCAGCTTGCTTTCAACATTTCAGGCTTGCAGAGGCCATCTGTATAGTTCTTGCACCAAGAAGTTTGTTGTGACCCGATGCCCTTGAAAGGGTGCAATTACACCTGCAGGGACTGTTCTTCTCACACCTGCAGGGAAATCGCCATCTGCAAACACAGGGGAGAGCAGCCTTTCACAGGAGGCACTGGCAGCTGGCCTGAAGGTGTTGAAAGTCAGGAGGTTCCCAGGGATGCAGACACTGTAGCAAGTGATGGAGAAGGAGAGGCCGTGGGGAACCCCACGGCTGATCCTGTTCCACTCACAGATGCTGTAAAGAATAGCTCAGGTTGCCTACGGGGACTTCAATGAGAAATGTTAAGTTTATTCTAGTTCCTGCAAATTGAAGGTTCTTTGCTTCACATTTCCATACCTTATCTCCCTGTAAAAGCCTAGCGTAGACAAGACAAAAATGCAGATGCTTTCTCAGTGTAACTAGTCTCGACGCTGTTTTCCTTTCTTCCTTTCCCAGTGCTCCTGCCCTTAAGGGTTTACCTTGACCAGCAACATTAAAATAAAAGCCAGTGCCATGCAGGACTGTAGACAAGAACTTCCCCAAAGAAACAATACACCCTCATTGTAACTCCCTTCCCCAAAGCTACCCCCGATGCAACGGGAACGGCTCTCAGGAGGACTCAGCAGCCTGTCATCCTTTCCCTTGCTTCATTCCACAGGACCAGTGGTTAGTCACGGCTGGATGAGGTCCCTCCCTGTCTCCTTCCCTTGCCACATCTTTGTGCCGTCACTTGCATCCGGGTCTCACCCCTAAACCACACCAGGAGGTTTAACCTGAGGCAAATACAACAAAACAAGCAAGTAAGCAAACCTGTCTCCCAAGCGTTAATTACACATGGAGCGGTTCCCAGGTAAAGCGCAGCAGAATGGATTCATCTGCAGCAGCCGGTGGGACAAGCTGCTGTCAGGAAGTCATTGCAGATGGTGATGCATGGAGCTGGGCTGCCCGGCGGGGCAAAGGGGACCTGGATGAAGTCTTCCTTATTTTTCTGCCTGTTGGGGTCACTTCCTTCTGGAAGGCGGGCATCCACGGGCCGATGGGTGCTGGGGTCTCCATAGCAATCACAAGAAGGCAGGTGGCGCAGGCTCCTGCACTGAGTTTGTTACAAGCCATGCGTGTCCAAGAGCTCTTACGATCTTAATCAAATATTAAACTATGGTGCTGTTTACCCACCCTGAGTCATTTCCTACATAGTTATTGCCAGACTGAGAGCAGACACTTCTTAAAGACAAACGTTAATGATGACTCACTGTTTCAGGACCCCTTAAAAACACTCCCAAGTCATAAAAATTACACACCCTACTTTCCCTTCACGCTAATATTAATAATACACGGCTCAGCTGAAGTCCTGGGAAATTATTCGTTTGGCAAAAGATGAGGGCTGTAATGGGACTTCTAGGTTAGGAAAGCAAAGAGTAAGTTACTGAGTTGGAAGAAAGCTGCTGCAACAGAAAGAGGTTCCTAGTAGAAGTCTTGGGACTAACCTTAATTAAAATTTTAATTACTGAACCTCTCCAGAAGAGACAAGGCATATTTAGAAACTGTGCTACTGGCACAGAGGTGGGATACATCCCTCCTACAGTGGAGGACCAAAACCATGATCTTTAAAGGTCAAATAAACAAGCCAGACCCATCTCCTAAGCAGAAAAAAATGGGTCAAATTTAAGAATATAAAGAATATAAAAAGTAAGATCACATACTTAGGAAATTGTCGCAAAAAAATTTAGCCGGGGGCTGATCAGCTGAATGGCAGACAGAACAAGACCAAGATCCATAAAACACATGCTGTTCATAAGATGGTTCTGCAGTGAGCCTATGAATGATACTAATATGATCCCAAGATGTATTCAGTAACATATTTCCAGAAACCAGAAAATGTGCAGAAAAAAGGCCATTAGGATTACAGAGGGGAAATGGAGACTCTACCATAAAAGATGATTGAAAGATCACGGCTTGCTTGCACTATCAAACCGAAGACTGAGGTAGGATATGATTTCACTAAAATAAATACAGCTGAAGAAGACTAAAGGAGAGAAGATTTTGAAATGAAAGGACAATACTGCATGAGAAAACTTAATATAAAGTAACTATAAATGCATTTAGGGTGAGCAGAAGAAAGCCTTGCAGCAGGCCATTAACACAGCCTTCTGCTGAGAGCAAAAGCTATTAAAACCCCCAACTCTAAAGGCTAGGCTTGATCAGCTTATGAAGGGGCTCATCCCTTCATGAACAGTTAAAACAAAAACAAAACCAAAAAGGGCCTAGAGATGCCAATCAAGGAGTCCTCCCAGCTCTGCCTTTGTAGGAGTTATGTTGCCTGGCACAAGCAGAAGAGACGTCATGTCCTTCAGGTTTGCAGGAAACCCTTGACAGAGATTTTGTAACACAACACTGCTGCTGAGGTAGACTGGATTATTGCCAGTTAGACAAAAATACCAAACCAGACTGTTTAGGGGCGGTTCTGCCAGTGCGGATATCCAAGCATGGTCACTTCTTTGCAAAGGGGATGGGGCCAACTGCTCCCTGAGCAGCACGCTCCTGCGTCAGGGAACTGCACTGAGTCTCACCTGGCTCCAGACCAAAGGCCTTAAATATTTATCCAGGTAAAAGTCTCCTCCAGGTTAAATACAAGAGAAATCCCCCAGCAGAGTGCCTCAGGCAGTGCAGGGTCATCCTAAAGACCTGGTATAGAGATGGGGTCTGAGCGTGGAGTGGGAGACACCCATGCTGCTTCTGACAAAGATTCATATAGCCAATAAGGAAAACAAACCTCTCTGCTCTGCAGACACGTGTGTTTCCTACTGCCCTACCATCTATTTTCATGGTTTAGGCTTTGTCTGTATTTTTTTTTATACCCTACCATAACCAGATCAAAGCAATTCCCTTTCCCAAACAGAAGTCAGTACTATACACAAACGTCAGCATCAGGCCATAGAAAGTCGTGAGAGGTATTGAGAGATAATATTCTGACATTATGTCCCCATAGTATTTGTCTGTGACAGCCAGGAGGGGGAACATGTCTCTAAGGACTTTCAATAAATTCCATGAGGATACATGAGGCTGGATCAGAGGTACAGAAATAAGCAGCAAGAATTGAAACGCTGGACACCAGAATGGTCCCCAAACCCTCAAAGCCAGCTGCTGTTCGATACATAGCTGCTGCTCACCATCTCTTCTTGAAGATATGCCACTCAATACCATCTCCCATTTGCTGCTGTTGTTTTAAGTGATGCAATATTTCATTACAAATAATGTCCAAGCAAATTACAAGCACTCCCTGTTTTCCTAAGGACTACGACAGAGGGATAAGAACAGTTTACCCAGGGGCTTTAGGACTGTTTACAGAGGGGGCGGATGACACTGGTGTATCTTGAACAGAGGAATTTGATCATGGATCTGCACGAAGAAGTAGGAAGGGAGAAAATACATGGAAGTTATGGCAGGCAGCCTTTGTGTTCCCATGGCCCCCAACAGCACTGTCCTGCAAGGCAAGGGCACTAGAAATGGACCGTGACTGATCTATACGAGATTGAAGAGAGTAGTGAAATGTTGCTCATCAGTGGGGGGTGATTACTAAAAGTTTTCACTGCTGTGGTGGCGGGTCTCCTGCCACGCAGGCAGCCTCCGGGCATGCTACCAAGTGCTTTCACTCAAGAGGAATATTGTGTCCCAAGAGCAGGGAATTCAGGATTTTAAGATGCCTGCACTGAGCATGAATCCACTCTCAGCAGTGATGGCAGCGGGCATTGTAGATGCAGCTGCAAGGTTGACTTATTCGGTTTAGTGAGACCTGGGCTAATGGTGTTCCGTGCCATGCAGCTGGCCACGCCAGAGCGTGAGGGCTACTGCCAGAGGACACAGACTGTGTGCTCCCCGACTTTCTGTTCCTTTGAAACATCCTAAGCACGGGGATGCAGCAAGCACCCGGCTGGTGGGATGCTCATCCAGAGTGGGTGCCCTTGCACCTGCGTGAGTGAGAGTACCGCATTGGGCTCCCACGGGGAGGGAGCCTTCACTCCCTTTGCCAGAAGAGTGGAAGATGGTATCAGCCCAGCTCTCCTCCCCTTCCTCTTACGCAATTGAGCATGCAGGGGAGTGACTTGATTTTTTTTTCCTCTTCTCTCTCTCAGGGAGTTGGTTTTCACTTCCTGCACTCTCCGTGCCTTTGTCTCCGCTGGACGCAGCTGAAGGCACACCTGAGGGGTGAAGGTGCGGGGGGACCAGGGGGACACCCCGCTCCCAGCATCGGTTTCACCAGAGACCGCCCAGGTGGGGTGCTGAGAGTGCATGCCTGGGGATGAGTTGCAGGGTAGGGGGACACATCGGCCACCCCAGGGCGAGTGAGGACCCAGAGCGCGGCCGAGGCTGCGCTGCTGGTCCCCACTCGCCCCAGGGTGGCATGCACCTGGGCACCGTCCCTCTTAGCTTCATCTATCTTCTCCCTTCCTTTAGGAAAGGATTAAGGTTTCAAGGCAGTGAGGATCGGGGCGCCAAGATGGCCAGAGGGAGTCCAGGTCCGTCGTTTGTACTCTGGGTCTGCTTGGTGCTGGTGGTGGAATTTGGCCAAGGGCAGGAGGAAAAACCCTTCGGTGAAACGTGCCTGGAGGACTTTACGGCAGGGATGCCAGATTTGGTGCTGGATACAGATGCCTCTGTCCAGAATGGAGCCACCTTCTTGTCATCCCCCATGGTCCATCGGAGCAGGGACTGCATGAGAGCCTGCTGTAAGGACCCCGCTTGTAACCTGGCTCTGGTGGAGCAGGTCCCAGGCACGGAGGAAGACCGCATCCAGGGCTGCTTTCTCCTCAACTGCCTCTACGAGCAGGCTTTTGTCTGCAGGTTTGCCAGGAAGACCGGCTTTATTAACTTCTTGAGGAAGGACGTGTACGATTCCTACCTGGCAATGCAGTCTCACGGATCTGGTGGTAAGGTGCCCGTAAAGGGTCTGTGCAAGCTGGGCCTGGAAGAGCACTAATGGCTGCTGTGCCAGCTCCTTCAGCTGTCATTTGTGCAGCTGTGCTGCCAAATGGTTGGGATAAAGGAATGTTAAAGATGGGGTTTCTATATGTCCCTCCGCCACAAAGGTTTTCCCTAACTTTGATAAACTCAATTAAGATCTGTGCCTCAGTTTACCTACTAGTAAATGGAGAGGTAATCGTTCTTTAACCTATTTGAAGCGGGTGGAGTGAGTGTTTACCAAATGCAGGCTGAGCTTCTGATACTTGACAATGTAGAGAAAAGGTATTGTTTTTCATCTCCCTCCCCCTAGGCCTTTGAGGTTGGAAAGTGAAATCCTCTAAAAATCTACACATCACCACGTTTTAAAGGGCTGCATTAATCTCTTAATTGCTCAGGGGCTGGAGGCAGGACGCAATCCACTTACTTACCTTTCATTTTGCTACAGCCTGAATCTTGTGAGCAGCAGCCTGGATGGTGAGGTGTCTTGGTATCACTCTGCTTGTTGGGGCTGGTCCTTGCTGCTGGGGCAGGGAGAGGGAGCAGCTGGGGGAGGCTGATTAGAAAACTCCCCCTTTGGTGGAGGGTTTTTCTTCCCCAGTCCCTGGTTCTCTGCTCTGAAAGATTGCACCTGGACCCAGAAAATCAGGTGGAAAACAAACTAATCTGGAGCTGGCCGCCTGCCACATGCTCTGCCGTCTCCAAAGAAATGCAGTATGTTCAGAAATGCTGAAAACATGGCAATGCCTCCTTTTGCCTCCTTCTTCCATGTTTTGGAGGAAGCCTAACGAGGCCAGGATGTCTCTAGCCTGGCTGGGTCTTTGGCAACCGTAACCAGTTTATTATATGCTGGTGCCTGGGCAGGGCTGTTAGGGGATATCTGTATGGGTAATCCTCCTCACACCCCCTCCAAGCCCACCCATGGTGGGGAAGGAAAGGATCTGTGAAGATGACAAGGAGGGCATCCAGGTGGGCGCATGGGCTTGGGCTCTATGGCGTGAGCTGAATAGGTCTTAGATCTTCTGCTGGGATGTGCCAGCCTGTGAGCCTTGTAGGTGCTGGAGGTGTGAAATGGCACCAGACCCCACACTGACCACTTTTGTCCATCCTAAGTAGCAGTGCGGGGATTTCGGAGCAGGGCACGCCTCCTCTGGAGCACCCCTTGGGTGTTGCTGGTTTAAGCAGCGATGTGGCAGAAGTGGTCCTCCTGTCCTCTGTCCCTCCTCGTTGCTTCCCACTGCATTTTAGGGCCTTCTGGTAAATCTCTATCTCACTGTTGCAGTAGTTGTCCTGCGTCTCCATTCCAGGCTCAAAATCCTTTCCATGGGAGCTGCAGTTAGCGAGGAATGCAAGCCCACATCACCAGGACTGGAGGTGGCATGCTGGCAGCTGTCTGAACTCCTACATGCTTTGTTGTGGGAGGAAAAGGGAATGCATCATCTCCAGTACATCCTGATTTCACAAGATTAGATTAAAATACAGTGTACTGTTGAGTAATTCAGTCTCTTCACCTCTGTGGACCAGCGTCCCATACAAGGAGACTGCAACCCCCTCCTCCCTGGGCTGGTCCCAGGGCCTGGCATCGCATGCGTGCAGGTCTCTAGAAGGTGTCCCTGGGTCACCAAGCTGTCTGTGCCACCAGCAGTGCTATGTTTGCCAATCCATGGCACCTAGCTGGAGCATCCCAGCCACCAATACACAGGTGCTGCCTTGCAAACCATCCCTAATGCTACTTTCACAGATGCTGGGATGGCTGCAGTGGGGCAGGAAGACCCAGGAGGGCTTATCAGTGAGACGTGAAAAACATGCCAGAAATGCTGTTAGGGATACTCTGCCTGCCGAGGCAGGCATGCCCCTCCTCGCTCACGTGGGGCTTGCGCCACGATACCGCTGCGGGTGTAGGAAGGGCTCGGTCCCTTCTACACCCCGTGTTTGCACTCTCGGAGGGTGCAGGGTGCCAGGCAGGTCTCCAGCTCTAGTGACAGACACTGGGAAGCTCGCTACCTTGTGTTTGGATCAGGCTGCAATGTTCATGCTGTGCTTTGATGGGAAATGCTTTTCCCTCCTCTCCTGAAATTTCTAGGTATTGACTTTGACTGATAGCAAAAGCTTTCTGAATCACCTTGAATGACATTGGAGGGCTGGGAGGAAAAGAGACGGAGGACTATTACCATTTATTAATCCAGAGCTGAAAAGGAGTTATTTTACTGGAGAAATAGCAAATAATAACGAGGGCTAAATCAGACCATACGAGCTGGGCCCTCCTTCCCACAGCAGTTGATGAGACACTTAAGAATGCAGATCTTGATTTTGGTTCAGATCCAAACAAAAAAATCCCAAACAAAACCCCAACCCCCTCCAGCCGTGATGCTGGAATTGGGTCCACGCAGGCGGAATGGGCCTGTCTGGGCAGGAAGGCAGGCGCCTGGCTGCCACCGAGGGAGAGAGGGGAAGGGGGCGAAGGTGCAGGTGGAGGAGGCCAAATGAAGGAGCCTCTGGGCACTCAGCCTGTCCACCTGGCAGCATAAGGAAGCTCTACAGCATTTTTGCTTCCGGACCTTTTGAGGATGCCCGAAGAGGCCAGGTGAAACGAGTGTTAAGGAAGCTGTTTTCGGCATGTCAGGTTTTCCTCCCAAATGTTTATAGGCAAAAAAATCTTGGCCCGGGTTTTGGACTGGAGACAAAACTGTCTAGTCTTCCTGCTGTTGTGCTGTGTCGCTGTTAAAATGTGAAGTTCTGTGGCTGCTCTGGAGCCTAGGTTATTGTCAACCACCTGAGACTGGCTCTAAAGGTCTGCAGAAAGCTTTTATGTTGCTTTATCATCCATCCCTTTCCTTTATGTGCTGCTGTCAGGTGTCCTAGGAGCCTTTAGCGTATGCCCATGTGGCAATCTCCAGATGTCCTTGGCAATAATGAGGATTAAAAGCATGTTTTTTCTATGAATAGTGAAATATATATTTAATGATCCCAGTGGGTGACACTAAACAAAAAAGCCACACATTGCAAGACCCACACTACTACTACAGGGAGCAGACCTGTTGAATTAAGAGGTTTATGTATGTTCAGGAGGAGACTAGATAACACTTGAAAGAGAGAGCACAGCTGGGGGCTGCTGAATGAGCGAATTCAATCTTGGAGTGTTTCCAGAGCCTGATGGAAGTAGCTGAAAGCTGGGAGAGTATTAATGGGGGAAGCACTGTGTATGCTTGCCCCCTTCTTGCTCTTGCTTGAGCATCCACAGCGAGGCTGTTGGCAACCGAACACAGGGACGGAGGCACCCTTGCTCTAACCCACTGCGGCCACTCTTACAATGTTATGACTTCAGAAAAACCCATGGGTACCGGCAACAATGAATACAGCTGAAATCTAGCTTCTGCATATCATCTGAGAATATTTTCAGTATTTTGGAGAACAAGAGCTTCTGAGTCCTTTATAAGCTGGTGATGACAGCTTGGCTCTGTCTCTCGCCTATTCCAGCTAACGTACAGACCGAAGTCTCTGATGTTATTGTTAAAAGGCACTATCCTCTTAAATGATTCCCCAGCCTGAACTTTGGTGCGAGTTTTCTGCCTGGCTCATTCGGGAGGGGCAGGCTCACCAGGCACTTTATTGGTAATAATGGAGCCCAGTGTTTAAGTAACTACCCTGAGCTTATTCTGGTCTAGGCAAACCAGTTCTGGGTGTGAAACTGGAAAATAACCTCCCTGAACCTTTGTCCGTTTCTTGAACTGAACCTTTTGTGGTGGTTGTGAAATGCTCGGTGACACTCTCCTCCCCCTGTTGAATTCAGGGCTTGTGAGTGGGAGATGGGAAGCGCTGGGGAACCGCAGGGTTCAGGATGTGTCTGCTCCTGCCTCACTCTGGAGAGAGATTTGCAGGTTAAAACTTTGGTAATGCAGTCAAAAAGGAGAGCTCCCCAAGACTGAAGCTCATCCCTCTTCAAATATTTGGTCCCGCGCTGGTTTCCGTTATGCAGGCACAGTGCAACTAAACTGAGCGGTGCTGGGATCCCAGCCAGGGCTGAGATAGGTCTGGTCACTGGTCTCCCCTTGGCTGATGCTGCTCAGCCCTGAGCCAACTGCTGGTCCTCCAGCACCCAGCTCAGGCCGGGAGAGGGGGAGTTGCACATTCAGTACCCACACCACAGGTTCAGAGGTGAATGTATACTGGAAGGGCCCTCGGAGACCCGCCGGTCCAGCTGCCTGCTCCGAGCAGATGATGAGCAGCTTCCACTCCACTTGCTGTTAAATTACGGTTTGTCACACAGAATTTACTGAAGTGCCACATGTTGTGGCTACCTCACGTCTTGTCTCTGGAGCTAGCTGAGGAGACTGGAGGAGAAAACTGACCTTTACTAAAATGGCATGAAGACCGGCAGGAGAGTCTTTCCCTCTGCTCACCAAAGCAAATCGGACTGGTTTCCCACACCCTGAGGAAGGATGGGGGGAGCCTGGTGGCAGCAGCAGATTGCATTATTCTGAAAATACAATCCGTTCAGTTCTGCTGTATTGTTTTAGAGAGGTTAAGTTGACCTGCTGTGTGCACCTCTTACAAACCACTATAGAAACCTCTAGAAATTAATGCTGAGAGCTGCTTCGCTCTGCATGAGTTGTCAGAAAATTATATGGCTTTATCATGACTGTATTTGCTGCCCAGCTAGGATGAATCCCTACAGAAAGAGCCTGTATTTATCTTTCTCCAGGCACTATGTTGCATTACCTTGTTCCTTGCTCCCTCTCCCCCTCCTCAGGCAAATTAACACTGTGGCAGCAGCAACATCCTTCATTGCCTTTGCCTGTTACAATGGAGAGTTTTCTAGTATTGATGGGTGAGATTTGAATGAACCCTCCCTGAAAGCTGTTCACTTTTGAATGACTTCCCTGGAAGCAACGCATGAGCAGAGCAGAACTTTAGCATTTGCGGGGAGAGCCACGCTGCTGCCCACCTCTGCCCACCTGCTTTTGCAGCAAGCAGGCTCAGCTGGCTTCTGACACTTGAAATCTCTGAGGTTGCGTGTCTCATGGACGCTGGAATTTGGGTGGCCTCATTTCTGCTCCTGTCTCTGCTACTGGCCTGCCCAGTGGCTTTGAGCAGTGGCTTTTGTCCCCAGTGAGGTCCTTCCCTTCGCAGTGCCTCAGTGTCCCCAGTGCAAGCCGCACTTGTCTTGTTTGTAAGCTGCTCCTGCAATGGCAGACAACAGCGGGCTGTAAGAGCCCCTCAGTGACCATGAGAAAGCCTTCCAGCTCTTTCCAGTGGCAACCTCAAATCCTTCTGAGGTATTCTCAAGCATCGCTTTACAGTCTCAAGTACTCAGGGTGTACCTGCATGAGTGCTGGAATGGGGGAAATCTGGTTTTCTGTGAATTTGTGTCTTGAGGGCAAGAGCTGATACCTGAGCTGCAAAAGAGAAATCCCCAAACTGGGAGCTTTGCAAGTGCTTTCTGCTGCTGGATTTCACTGGTGCCTGCATGTTCGCGTAACGAGGTCCCTAGTGGGGGTCTCTCCCCACACCCAGATGCTTACTTTTGCAGGGCTTGTAGGAATTTAGTATCTTTTAGATTCCTGTTCCCCCATCAACTTTGGTTCAAGTTTACTCATTGTTAGAGGTGAAGCCAGACAAACCACTGACTGCATAAGCCTTAAAACTAGATGAAATTTTTAAAAAAGCAAAAAACAGGGACTGAGGCATGAATACACTGTGAGCCATATAAACTGGGTTTTAAGCATTTTGGATTTATTCCATCGAGCTTTTCTCTGGGATCATAAAGAAAAGATTTCACCTTCCGATGTATTTTATAAATGGAAGCGGAAGTTGTTACTTAGTGATGTGACTCCAGGAGCATGCGTCCCACAGTAAAGAGGGCGACACAGAATAGCATCATAAAGCTTTACTCTCCCTGTTAATTACAGAGTTTTACAGCAGGAACTTTCCATAGTCAAAAGAGCATTATAGCAAAGGTAACTTTCGTTTTTCAAACAGACTTTCAGAGCAAACCAAACGGAATGAAGAATCTCCCTTCTATGAGCAGTTTGTTGATACTCACTCTGCCTCAGTTAGCACTCGGGTTTGAAGCTGAGGTGGAGAACAGCCACATTGCCACCAAAGGCTTCATATAGTCAGCGTAGGAGAAATACTCCAAAGTCACTGAGCTTTCAGACGTCCTAAGGAGAAAAGGGAGAAACTTGAAAATGAAGTTCTTCATTTCTAGTGGGAGTTGCTCCTTGGCAGTCACCGCACATAAGCAAATACACTGACTATTTTTCTGGAGGTGAGGAGGGTTGCGGAATTTGACTAATCAGAGATGGGATCTGGAGAGGTTGCTGACTTATTGATCAGAACCAACCTTTTATTTCATTGTGCAATCCACAACCCAAAGTAACTAAATTGACCTGTGGAGAAATATGTGGCATGCATTTTTTTTTTAAGTGTCCATGCTTAAAAATGACAAGGAAAAACGTGATTTGGAGTTGTTGTGAGTTAATGACTGGCCTCTGCGGTGCTGAAGAACTGGTCTTTCCCTTGTGCAATCTCGTCCACCTACTGGGCTCACCTGGCAGGAGGGTGGCAGGGAGCAGGCTGCGCTTCTCCCTGACAGGGTCATGGTGCTTGCCTGGGAGGAATGGCAGGAATGTGCCCCCTTTCCAGGGCTTGTAGTGCTGTGTACAAGGTGGTTGTGGGGCTGTTTTTCCCTGTTTGGTTTGGAAGATGTTGCCAGCTCCTGTCACTGCTTTTGCCTGTGAATGTTCTTGTGGCAAGACTGCTTTAAAATAAAGCAAAACTCTGTTTACTTGTTCTACCAGCCCTGCTCAAAACCAAGAGGCGCCAGGCTCTCTTGGCCCTGCTCGGTGTCTTTCAGCAAGCAGTCTTTGTGCCTGATTGAGACAGGACCCATCACTCTGGGATGCAGCCCTGAGGAAGGAGCAGCAGGGAGGTATGCCTCACCCAAAGCTGATGGGACACCAGGGTGGGCACCTCTGCTTGTGATGTTGTTGTTCTGTTGTCTTCCTGGCCTCTTTCAGTCCAGCTGGGTATCCTCTGCCTAGTTTGGTGGTTGGATCAAGCGCAACAACAGGAGTATCTCGGCTGCAGGAGGAACCTCAGAGGGCTGGTATGCACATACCCTCCCCGATTCTGCAGCCCAACAGGCTGAGCGCAGTGCTCAAACGTGTGAACAAGGGAAGGTTTGTTTCCCCTGTGACTTCCTGGCGGCAGCAGCATTTGTAAGACCAGAATAGAACGAATAAGTCTTCATTAGGTAAAAGATACTAGAAAATAGAAGATTCTGGGTGGATTTGTGGTAACTGATCTGGAATACGTGTTGCAAAGCCCTCTATCCTACTGAATTTAGTGATGAAAGAACTAAAAAGTAGCTTGTTTTGAATGTCAGATTTGTTTGTATATATGCCTTATATTAAAGCTCCCTTCAGTAGGCTCTAGCAAGTGTCAGCCGCTGGGACCTGAATCCAGAAATACTCAAACAGAAAATTAGGAGCAAATCTACAACAGTGAAAATAATTAGCTGATGGAGTAGTTTTCTAAGGGGTTTGGGCACTAGTCCTCTTCTTCAGTCACAGTCGATATAACAGTGTAATGGCAGAGTGATTTATATCTGGCTTATAAATGACAATCAATGCCTTTACAAAAGACTCAGGCTGAACTTGAACATTGAGTCTTGGACTTGGTACAGGCGCTACCAGGTGGAGTTTTATGGGCTGAGCTATGTAGGAAGCCTGTGATCAGAGACATTCAGGCCAAAAGGAGTTATGAGTCAGGCTCAATGGTGTCACTGTATAGGCTGCTTTTGCTGGCATCAGTTTTCATCTCTTACAGCCTGGAAAAGTGTTTAATGGATTGTGGAGGCTGCTGGTAAGCTAATCCATGGAATGGCACAAAAATGATGATCTCATGAATGGCATTTGTGTGCTTTTTTTAAGGCATGCATGTCAGAGAGTGGGGTGGGAGATGAGGTGGAGGAGGGATATTTCCCATCCAAATCCCGCGTTGCATAGCTCTGGTTAAGTACGCTAACATAGTGCTTGGAGATGGTGGTAGGAATGATGGGAGTCAGTTCCACATTCTTCAACACCCACATCAGGTCATCTCCCTAAGTGAAGGGTGGAGATTGTTCTGTGCTGTTTTGCGAGGATGTGGTCCGATGGTCAGAAGCACAATGGCTGTAGCCACAGGTACAGCCTCTTACAGTGGTTCCTGTGGGCAGAAGTGGCCAGGGAGCCAGCTGGCTCAAAGGCACTGCCAGTGTGGGTTGTGGAGTTACTAAATTAGTGAGGGCAGTAATAACGGTATTGATTGCCTGTTGCTTGCTCAGGCTGCAAGAAGCACAGCTGTATAAAAGTGTTTTCCTTTCACTGGTTGAAGTTTGTATTGATTTAGCCTGGAAGATTCCCCCTCCCTTGTCTTCCTGTAATGGAGACAAGGACTGGACCCTTCAGCCTCTTACCCAAGCCTTGTTCTGCATTTCTTCTGCAGATGACCATCCTCCAATAGCCCGCACTGGCATGGACATGAGGGTACAGCCGGGGGAGCCAGTGATGCTGAGAGGCACAGAGAGCACGGATGACCGAGGGATAGTCAGCTATGAATGGAAACAGGTCCTTGGTGACCCCTCCGTGGAGATGAAGGTAGGGAGCTGCAGGAAGGAAGCAGCTTGCTCAGTGTCACCTGTGGTCTGCCCTAAGTTGGGCTCTCACAGCCACTGACTTGGAGTTCACCTTATCCTTCCCTCCTTGAGCCAGTCCACCCACAATCCTGTTCCCAAAAGCTATCGAGCACTCCTCGTGCTTGTCCCCACCCTCTCGCACACTACTGGGACGTGGCATTTCTTGGCTTCATCAGGTCTCAGGCTCCCTGCACCAGGACGCCATCTCAAACCTTCCCGAGCAACACCTCATCTGCCTGGGTGGGAGCACCTGAGAGGGCAGCAGCTTCAGTGCAAGAGCTGCCTCTGCTCTCAAGCTCCTGTAGTTCAGTGAGGGGCCTGCCCTTAATTTTGCTCTTCTCCGCTTTGGTGCTTCTCCTTCTTTGGCTCTGAATAATCCAGTTTCAGGCTCTGCTTCTCTTCTCCTGGGTGTTTTCCTGGACTTTGCCTCTCTTTAGAGCATAGGTTCCTCCTCCTATTTTATCTGAGCCGGAGCAGAAGTCATCTCCTGACTGGCTCCAAGATCTCTGGGGTGTGAACACTGCCTATCTGATAGATGTTAAATGTGAGTTGTGGCTTTAGAAGAGCAAATGATTACCGTTAAACTTATGCAAAATGCTCTGGAAAGCCTTGGAGCTTATATGGAGCTCTTGTGGCACCTTTTGGAAGAATTAGCAAATGAATGCATCAGGCCCACAGCTGATTTTGAAGACCAGCAATGACTAGCTCGAGGATGCTGAGGGGGCTGTGGAAATCTGGAAGTGCTCCTTTCCTATTCCCTTCCCCCTAGCCCAACTAAAGCAACTTTGGGGGTTGTGCTGGGGGGAAGTCCTCTAGTATTAACTAGCTAACTCTGTGTTAACTACATTAAGATGATATATGGCAACACTGTGTTCTCTTGAAACCTAACCAAAGAGGCAGATAGCATGGAAATGGAGGCCCAATATTGTTAGCAAACATAAGAAAAAAGTTTGCGTCAATAATATCACAGCTTTCTATTCTGACAAAATAATTCTCTCTCTTTTAGAAAACTCTCAGCAGGCAAAGAAATAGGCACTTGTTTCCCTCTCTAAAACTAAATATATTTGTCATATTCAAAATGAAAGAGTATATATTTCTTAAATACACCTAGCTTATTCCCTATGTACTAAGTAAATTATTCATAACAGGTTTTATTTTTAAAAAAGCAAAATAAAAACTACAGGTATTTCAGTCCTCTCCAAAGATTTTTATTTTCCCTCATGCCTTCACAAGGCCCCGAAAAATGACATATTTAATTACGCTTGTGGTACTGTTTCTGTCTGCTATTCCAGCTGGGTACCAGCCCACGGATTTAGGGGGATTATATAGCCCTGAGACATTTTTCATGCCAGACATCTGCTTGGGGGTTTCCAGCCAAGCTCCTTTCTTCCTAATGCTGGAACATGGGCCTTGCATGGCTTCACTCACTCCTTCATTAGAGGTACCTTCTTCTGCTTAAGCCTGTCTTTTGCATTCTCAGAAACACGAAGAAGATCAGGTGGAAATCTCCAACCTACAGGTGGGGACTTACATCTTCCAGCTTACTGTCACAGACACTGCACAACAGCAAGACTTCACCAACATCACTATCATGGTGCTGAATTCTGAGCAGACTGAAGGTAAGCCTGAGCGCACAGATGTCTAGCTGCAGTCCCCAAGCCTGGGTGCTGCTCTGGCATTACTGGTGCTCTTCTCAGAGGGGTAGATGGGAAAAGAGCACAACGAAGAGACCAGACTTGCATGTCACCTTTTCCCAGTAAAAGCCTGCACTTGGCCAGTAGTGGAAGGTCTCTGCATTCATAGTGGCCTATTTTAGGGTTTTCACATTCCCTTGCAGAAGAGTCAGCCTGCAATAGCCCCACCCTTTCTGCATGTCATTGCCCTCTGCTGGGTGATGCCAGAGTGGCTGAAGCCCAGGGTGCAACTGAGGGTGTAAGACAGGAGAACTTAAAAGGTCTTGTTGACTCCATGGTTTTGCTGTGAAGGCCCCCATTCCCTTAAGCCACAGGATAGGTGGAGCCATCTGCATGACATTCAAAGTGTCCCTGGCTTTATTTATACATTTTACTTTAATGGCCTTGTTTAATGATCACAATGTTCAGCATTACAAGTGCATTAGGAGCAAGGAGTTCTTGGACAAATGGTTGACTAGTAGCTAAGCAGGGAATTTCTCCTCCTACCACAGGTACCATAAAAATATAAGAACAGCCATCTCAAGTGATGCTAATGGTCTGTCCAAAATCCAGTACACTGCATCCGACAGTGTCCAGAGGTTGATACTTTGGAAGGAGTACAAGAACATGACATGCTATCAGTAAATCCCTACTGTGCTTGGCTAGTCCCCAAGGAATTTGCAGCTGGGAGATTTTTTTAAGCAGAAGATGGTGTCTTTGTGTTTAATAGCCATGGATGAATCCCTTTTTCACCTCATGTAATCTTTGCACAGCAGCAACATCCTGAAGCAAGGAGTTTCACAGCTTAACTCTGTACTGTGTAGAGAAGCAGCTCCTTTTGTTTTATGGATGTGGCACCTTCTAATTTGATTTTGTGACCCTGCCTTTCATATAAGAAAATATATACCATGATTCCCTACTCACTTCCTCCATGCCGCTCAAGATTTTATAAATCTTTCAGACAGGTGTCCACACTGTTCACAAACTTCCCTTTGGAAGATTTTCTCCTTTGTATACGTGAAGGCAAAGCAAGCTAACCACAGCCTTTTAATTTAACTTTCTTGATAGAGCATTGTTTGACTCCTAAGAAGGTGGGTTGGTGTCGGGGATCTTTTCCACGTTGGTTTTACAACCCGAGCCTTCAGCAGTGTGAGGAGTTCATTTTTGGTGGCTGCAAGCCCAACAAGAATAACTACTTACGGGAAGAGGAGTGTAAACTCGCCTGCAAGAATGTTAGAGGTGAGTCTTCTTCAAAAATCAGCCCCCTCTTTCTCATAGGATTGGGATGACCATGTGGGCAGGTACTGCAGCTTCTTGGCTGGCAGCTAGTTAGAGCCCAGAGAGCTGAGGAGACTGGGCTAATTATGGATGGGGAGTCCTAGTCTTACACTGCCAACATATCTGGCCCAGCTCCTGAAGCACTGCTCCCCTGGTCAGTGTCCCTGGTGTGTCTCTGGCTATAGGAACCCGCACCAAATTTTCATGTCACATCTGAAACCTAAATTCAGAGGGTAGCATTGTGCTGTGGGGGAGCCAGAAGTACTTCACTCCCAAAATGAAATTCATCTTCCTCCTTGGCACCCTCTTAGCCAAGTCTGAGAATGACTTAGCGCTGCCCCAGATAAATGGGTTGAGCCTCTGCCAGGCGCTTTGCAGTGCACAGCTTAAGGAGGAGGGAAAAGCCTTGGAAAAGAAAGACCATTTGGGAACAATCTAGCTAGTGGTGGGAAGTTCCCCTGTGCTCCTCCAGGCCTGCCTCACATGGGTACTACTCATCTGGGGTCTCTGGGTGGTGGGCATCCGTATGTCCCCTCCCTAACCCCTACAGGGCTTGCTTCCAGAAAATATGCCCTTCTTAGGTGAGATATATGAAGGCAATATAAAGTTCATCTTGAGCTGAAAAAATGATGTGGTGGTAAATTTGTTTCATTTTTCCCCTTGTCTCTTCAGGTTCTGTTGGTGGGCGACAACAGCCAGGTGAGCCTCCTGTACCACTGTGTAATCCTGCTGTGAGCTCAGTGTTTCATGTCCATTCCTGTGGCTTTTGATTAGCACTCAGTCAGTGTGGAAAGTGAGGCACTGGAGACTAATTTCTTTACTAAGCCTTTCACTTTCATGTCATAGGATAATTCAGGTTGGGGATTACCTCTAGAGGTCATCTGGTCCAACCCACTACTCAAAGCAGGGCCAGCTTTGAGTCACATTGGGTTGCTCAGGACTGCATCCAGTCCAGTTTTGGGTATCATCTCTGACGAAGGAGATTTTACACTTTCTTTGGTCAAAGTGTGCCAGTGTTTGATGACCCTCATTATAATTTTTTCCCCTTATATCAAATCACTTTCCCTTGTTGCAACTTGTGTCTGTTTCTGCTCATCCTGTTACTGTGCACCTCCAGAATGAGTCTGTCTCTGTCTTTTCCATAACCTCATGCTAGGTCTTGTGCTCCAGCCCCTTCCTGAGTCTCTTCTGGATTCACTCCAGTATGCCAATGTCTTTTGTGCACTGGGAAGCTCAGAACTGGGCACAGTACTCAGCACTTGGGACCACCTCTGGAGCAGAGGGGAATAACTGCTCTTCACCATTGGCTCTCAGAGCCTGGTATGCAGGTTTCACTTTGGCTTTCCTAATTTAATCCTCCATGCTTGGGCAATGTCTCCATATTCTTCCCGAGTAGCTCATTCTTGCTTCCACTTTCTGTGTACTTCTTTTTTGAGAGGAAGCATGGCTGTTCCCAGAGCAATGTTTCATTTATAAACAAGAAATTTTTTTTTTCTTTTTTTTGAGTCCAGGGTGACACTGAAGAGAGACCTTAACCAATCATCTGCCTTGTTTCTTGTTTGCCAGCCCTATCAGCAGCTTTTAAGTCCTTCATAAAGCATCTGTGTGGCAGGGAGAAACAATGAATTTTAATGAGCTATCTGAACTGTTTCTGATGCAGTGTGCAATGGGAACTGTCAGTCCCCCTTCTTCAGATGCAAGGATGGCTGCTGCATTGATGCCTATCTGGAGTGTGATGAAACTCTCGACTGTGCTGATGGATCGGACGAGACGTATTGTGAACAGTGTAAGTACTTCAAATTCTGGCTTAGACAACTTAATATCTGCCCAGGGATGAGTGCAATGTAAGTTACAGGTGTTATCATAGAATCATAGAATTGTTTAGGTTGGAAAAGACCTTTAAGATCAAGTCCAACCATTAACCTAGCACTGCCAAGTCCACCACTAAACCATGTCCCTAAGCACCACATCTATCCATCTTTTAAATACCTCCAGGGATGGGGACTCAACCCCTTCCCTGGGCAGCCTGTTCCAGTGCCTGACTACCCTTTCCGTGAAGAAATTTTTCCTAATATCCAACCTAAACCTCCCCTGGCACAACTTGAATCCATTTCCCCCTGTCCTATTGCTTGTTACTTGAGAGAAGCAACTGACCCCCACCTTGCTACAACCTCCTTTCAGGTAGTTGTAGGGAGTGATAAGATCTCCCCTCAGCATCCTCTTCTCCAGGCTAAACAACCCCAGTTCCCTCAGCTGCTCCTCATAAGACTTGTGCTCTAGACCCTTCACCAGCTTCGTTGCCCTTCTTTGGACACACTCCAGCACCTCAATGTCCTTCTTGTAGTGAGGGGCCCAAAACTGAACACAGTATTCGAGGTCCAGCCTCACCAGCGCTGAGTACAGGGGGACGATCACTTCCCTAGTCCTGCTGGCCACACTGTTTCTGATACAAGCCAGGATGCTGTTAGCCGCCTTGGCCACCTGGGCACACTGCCAGCTCATATTCAGCCAGCTGTTGATCAACACCCCGAGGTCCTTTTCCGCCAGGCAGCTTTCCAGTCACTCTTCCCCAAGCCTGTAGAGTTGCATGGGGTTGTTGTGACCCAAGTGCAGGACCCGGCACTTGGCCTTGTTGAACCTCATACAGTTGATCTTGGCCCATCGATCCGGCCTGTCCAGATCCCTCTGTAGAGCCTTCCTACCCTCCAGCAGATCGACACTCCCACCCAACTTGGTGTTGTCTGCAAACTTACTGAGGATGCACTCGATCCCCTCATCCAGATCATTGATAAAGATATTGAACAGAACTGGCCCCAATGCTGAGCCCTGGGGAACACCACTTGTGGCCGGCCACCAACTGGATTTAACTGTTGACTCAGTGTTTTTTGGTGCCTTCTGTTCTTATCTCCTGACCCTGCATTACCTCTTTTCACAGTATTATATCTGCAGGTTCTGCCATCTCCCGTATCTCTGCTGACTGCAAGAGCTAATCTTCCTTCTGGGATGTTTCCTGACTGTTAAATATTCTTTGACTCCCTTCTCTGCACCTGTCTGTAAGACTTCAGAGCCTGTCCTCCCCTCCCCTTCCAATATTTTTCTCACTGAATGACCTTACCTGTTCTCCTAGAGTTGGGAGATGGGAAATGAAACCATGATTTCTCCCAGTCTGTCCAGTGTCACAGTCCCCTTAACATTCTCACGTTATGCTAATGTAAATGCACAGTGGTGAGCTGCCCCAGTCTGCAATCCCTGCTCCCTCCCTCTTCTGACAGCATTCCCATAATCTCTTTCCTATATGTGGGTGGATTTTTGCCTGTTTAGGTTGCAAGCATACGATTCTTCTGTCTTGCCCTCTCATATCCTACACTAGTGCTCTTTCACACTTAAAACCTGGAGTGATAGCAGTTTCCCCATTCTTCTTGATGGAAAAAAAAAATAAGAAAGCAGCCTTTGTTTTCCTTGGTTTTGTCTCTGTATTTGTGGAACAGAAATTGGGAATAGTTTCTTGTTATTACATTTTATTTTTTCCATGTTCCTCTCATAGCTTTGAGATATTTAAGAACCTCAAATTATATCTCCCTTTCCCTGGCCTGTGATAGCAAAGGAATGTGCAGGAAAGCCCTCTCTGCCCATGTCTGCATGGATGGAGTAATTTCTTTTATATTCAACTGGTAAGAGAAGTTTTAACATGAAATGTTTCTCCTGCAGATGCTCGTGAGTTCAACAGACTGCAGAAAATCAATGTCACACGTAAGCAAGGTATGTGCCATTCAGAGCGCCTAGGCTGACATCTACCAGCTTTTGTTTTTTCCTTGTCTGTTGTTTCATGGTAAAACTGCTTCCCTGTATAACTCCAAAAACAGCTGTAGCATCTGGGTAGTCCCTGTACTAAAAATGAGCAAGGGCCTGTTCTCTGACCTTGAGGACAGCTGTTTATAGCAGGCTTTCACTCTCCTGCCTAAACCTTTTCCACCCAATCAGGTCTCATGCATATTGCTTGTTGGGCACCAGACTGGGCCTGTGCAAAACCCTGCAGCACTTTTCTGGAAATATTGCAAACCAAAGCGGGGGGGGGGGGGGGCACAACAACAGCATAAGACAAGTAATCACATGCCTGTGCTTGATCCCATACCTTTGCCTTGTTTGTACTAGTGTAGACAGTGGCACTATCACTGGGCTAAAAGAGACCCGAGAGCCACTGC
The DNA here is from genome assembly GCA_020745775.1 of Theristicus caerulescens. NCBI lineage: Eukaryota > Metazoa > Chordata > Aves > Pelecaniformes > Threskiornithidae > Theristicus > Theristicus caerulescens. The sequence goes on from CM036564.1 coordinate 28,813,501, forward strand.
TCTGGCCACGGATTTCCTCTGCCATGGTGCTTGTGCTCTTCTGTTGGGAGCAGAAAATGTTGCTGCTCTGGGAACACACTGCTTGGGCTAGAGCACCTCTCCCTTGCTTTGCCAGGTCACTGTGTGGACTTGCCTGATACTGGACAGTGCACCGAGAGCATCCCCCGCTGGTACTATAACCCATTCTCTGAGAAATGTGATCCCTTCACCTACGGGGGCTGTGGCGGCAACAAAAACAACTTTGAAGAAGAGGAAGAGTGCATGAAATCATGTTCAGGCATCACAAGTAAGCAGACATAGTGAGGGCTGGAGTTTTACTGATCAAACTATGAAAATCACTCCAGATTAAATTCTGTGGTCCCAAAGAGGCAGTGACTTGGGAGGTTTCAGTCAAAGCAGCTCTCCTGTCAAACCTTGGCCATGCCTCACAGCGTTCTTCAACGTGACCAATGGCTTACAGGGAACGGTGTGCATCTATGGCATCTTTCTGCAATGCAGCCTGTCATTTCTCAGAGCTGGAAAACATTTTGGGTGCTGATGTTGAAAAAGAGACAGAGGAGGATGACAAAACTAACCAGAGATATGGTATGGCCTCTCTAAAGAGAATCTAACTTTCTAGCTTGGCTCCAGTCCTCCCCAATTGGGATGGGAGAAATTAAGAAAATCCTCAATGACACACATTAGGCAGAAGTTTTAAACAAACAAGAGGGAAAGGGTTATACTGTAGAGCGTTGTATGTGTTGCTGTGGAGGCCAAGAGCTGAAATAGGAAGAATTCTGCCAAACTGTATCTGTTAGGAGGCAAACTGTTGCTGCTTTTCTGAAGTGCCACCCTCAGCTACACTGCCTCACAGCCTGCCCTGAGAGCTCAGTACCACGGCTGTCAAGAGGGATGCTGTATGCATTCAGTCACTTCAGAGCACTGGAAATACGCTCCTCAGAAACCTGTCTTATCCCTTGTTCCCAACCTTCTTTGTAAAACTTTCTTCCCCCTCTCTGCTCCCAATTCAGAAGCAGATGCCATTGGCCGGAGATGGGAATCATTTGAGTCCCAAAGTGCTATCTTAAGTGAGTAACATTTTTTCCTACAGATCTTGCTTGTTGCTTTTACCCTGTCCTGAAAAATATTTTGTCTTTCCTTGCAAATAGTAGCCTTCTCTCCCACCCCCTTTTTGAAGCTGAGGGAGCAATGTGGGATTTGTGGGATGCTAGCAGTGGCAAGACATGCTTCTGTGCACTGTGAGTCTGTGGTCCAATTTCTCCTTTGTCTGTGACTCAGTAGCTCATATCAGAGGCTCCTGATTTTTCTTCCACCAATTTGCATGAATGCTCCACTGTTCAACATCAAAAAATGGCAAGTAAAATTCTTCCTAAGGGCCAAATTCATATAAGGACCACTAACTTCTGCAAGAAAGCAGGCCCAGGTGAGTATGTAAATAATGGGTGCTAGACTGTGGTGAAGTCTGATGACCCTATACACCCTCTCTACAACTGTAAAGAACACCAAAGCTATTATTGGTTCTTAAAAGAACATCACATTAAGGTTGGTGTCCTTTCACCACAGAGCTGTAAGGCCTCTTTCTTCGGTAGAGAACTCCCAAAACTTTACACTTTGTTCTTCAACCCTAGAGATTGATTTAATCTTCAAATTCACACCAGCTCTTAAATGCATCATGTTTGACTGTCTCCACTGATGATGCAGGAGTTTGATTAGCTGCAGAAGACCAAGTGCTCACAGCACTGCTACGAGCTCTTTCCCCACAAACTCAGCCTGTCCACCATAGCTCACTCCGACAGTGTTATCCCAACCAGGAGGTGCTTTCTGTGACCACCCTTTGGTGGCCTCCCTGTTGACATATGAAACAAGGCCAGCGTTGCAGAAGGGCTTGATATTCATAGGGGTGCCAAATGGCCAAGCTGCCGAAGTTCCTGAATAGCCTTTAGAGGGCGTGGTGCATCTGGGAAACGATGGGAACCATAATTTGGGAGAGACAGGCTAGCTATACCCTTATGGCATGAGGTTGCCTTCTTTCTTCTTTGCCCAGTTGTGCAGTGACCACCCTGCTGTCAAGCTACCTATTGCCCACCTCTTCTCTTTGCCAGCATAGCTTCTGCAGTGGCTTTTGTGCTTGCTTCTTCCTGACTGCCCCTGCTGCATCAGAGCTCGTGGAGCAGCCCTTCTAATGTGTTCATGTACCCCCCGCAGGTGCCTTTGAGGTAGTGATTGCCGTGCTCCTCGGGATCTGCATCATGGTGGTCCTGGCGATCATCGGATACTTCTTCCTGAAGAACAGGAAGAACAGCCGCCGCCGTCAGCCAGCCACTGCTACTAACTCAACCCTCTCCACCACAGAGGACACTGAGCATCTGTTTTACAGCAGTGCCACCAAACCAGTTTGACCTACAGCCTCTCTCTCTCCAGCCCAGCACTGGGGCGCTCCCCAAAGCTTCTGGAGTTCTGTTTTTAGACATGGGCCTATGCCTGAAGGACTCTTTCTCTTTGAAGACATTTGTAGCATCAGGCCAAGGTCTAGCCATGATTTGGCAGTACTAGTGTTTGTGATTGTCTTGGCTAAATGGCTGCTCTGGAAAGTGAGGATCTGGGAGCATTTTGCTGCTCTCTGACGTCTATTCCTTTCTAACCTCAAACAATCCAGTGAAACTCTGAATTACATCTTTCTTCCTGCTCAAAGCTGGAGCACAACTCTACTTAACTTACTGAAGGACCTTGGGACTGGATCTGTGTAGCATTCACGTTGGTGAATGGTGCAAGCTCACCAGAGCCAGCAATTTTTTGTCTGCAGCGACACTTTCTTCCACCCAACCTCATATTTTCCTCCTTTTCCCCTAGTCCTCTGCAAGGTGGCCCTGCCTCCCAGCAGTCCTCCTGGTCGTGGTGAGCCTCTTGAGTGCTGTAAGATTCATGTAACTGTCCAGACCTGTTCCAAGGGCTCTGTGACACTCTCCAGTGGTTCCTGTTTTCAAGATGGAAGGAAACAAAAATACCTGCTTTAATCACTAGGCTTTGCTTTTTGACAGAAAAGCACACCTAGATTTTTTTCTGCCTGGCTGCCATGTTACAGCCTCCTACGTACAGTACATGTCCACCATTTTCTCTCTGTGAGTTGCCCTGGTTGCTTTTCCAGTGTTCAGTCTGAACCCAAACACATTGAGAAAAATAACTATTTATTCTCACATGAAAGGAAATGTCCCTACTTTTCCTGCTGATGGTGAGGGGAGGGTGGAAGGACCCAGCTCCCTCGCAGCTGGACCTTTGCTGCAGCTTCAATTTTACTCCATTCTTCTCCAAGCACTCAGCCTGACCTGAGTCCCTGGCATCTCCCAGAGCACAGGAGTGGGCTGGATATCGCCAGCTAATGTCCCCGAGCTTCCTCGCTCCTGCTGGCCCGTCCCTCCCAGTGAAAGATGAGCCCAGCCCCGGGAGGTCCAGAGCTCATCCCTGGCCCCATGGCAGTGTGTGACATCCCCACTTTGGTCAGGTCCCCCGTCTGTTTCCCTGTAGGCTGTTTGCAGTGAGGTGCTTCCCAGATTTGTACTGCTGCATCTCTGTTGTCCAGGCTCGTACTTCTGGAAGCTGAGGACTTCTGCTGGGGGCATAAGCTGCTATTTCCAAAGTGCCTGGTACGCTTTGTCAGCTGTGGGGTTGGCACCAATCCCCAAACTTCCAGTGCCTGCTGCTCTTGGAAAACTCCTGCTGTGAAGAGAGAGGAAATTGGTACGTGTGTGTTTGCGTATGTGTGTGTGTGTATAAGAAGCATAAACCTATGTACAGACTTTAGTTTAAATGCTTGCACCCTTTCAGGGCCGAGGGCAGAGTGGCTCTGGAAGGCTCTGGTGAAGCCATGCTCAACTCAGGGCATGGCTCAGGTCCTCTCAAGTGCAGTTCCAGGAGAGCTGCCTCATTGGGACGATGCTGGGCTGGAAGGGAAGAAACCACAGCCCACAGCCTGCTGGCAATCTGACTGCACGCTTCTCCCCATCATGGGCATCTGCCTCAGTGTCCCTGGGGCTGGTCAGATTCCTCTACGGCTTTTCATGATCTGTCTCGTATCATTTCTTCCATCTCTTTGTTTTTCCCACAGCCTATCATGGCCTATGCAATAAACCTAACATCTTGATTTATTTTTTTGTGCGCTCATTCTGATAATACAAGTTGCAATAAAAAGGAATTGTTTGTCTTATCTGACTTGGGAGTGGTGTCTGAGGCGCAACGACCCGTGGAGGGGGCAGGTACCGTTCCCATGCCTGCTATCTCGCACGCTTTCATCTGCCCAGACTGCTGTAACTCAGGGGAGAGCTCTTAGGTGCTGCAGCAGCAGCAGTCCCATGGCTTGGGGAGGGCTGGGAGGGGGGGGATGCAGCCTGTGTGGATACCTGGAGAGACGACTGAGGTGTGCGAGGAGTGAGATCACTACCTGCTAAGTCACCCAGAGAGCAAGGCAGGGTGTAACCTGAAACTGGGTCCAGCTGGTCAGACTGGTTTGGGGTTCAGGTCTGAAACCAAAAGCAGACACTATTCTTCAAATAGGAGTTGCTCTAGCTGTGTCTCCAGGCTGGTGATTGCTCAGGCACTGCCATGTAAAGTTAGCTAAATGTAAATTTGGCTAATTGGCAATGGATATGTATGGGAACCAGATGAACCTGCCCCTGTGTCACTGACCTGGCAGCGCTGGGCCTCCAAATGCTGCTCCACACTGGGAACGCTTTCCCCCCTGCGCTCTGCTCTGGACTGTGGGGTTTGCTCTGTCACTACCACCGCTCTCTTCCCTCACTCCTCACCTACACCAGCTCTCCCGTCCTTCTGTTTCCAGCTACTTGTGCCTATGTTATCCCCCATGTCCCCTAAAGAGCCACCCCAGGAGCGGCTGAGCCATGCTCTGCTCGACCGATGGGGTCACCAGTCCCGGCACAGTGCGGGTAACCCCTGGCGTGAGAGTGCTGTTTGAAACCAAGGCTGCTTCTCTTGAGAGTCTCCAAAGAGAGAAAGCTACGTGTACTACAGTCTCTTTCACTTAAAGCACATCTTTGTGTCCCCTGGTGTTAGATATGGCCCTGGTGGAGTCTGCAGGTTGGGCCAGAGCCCTCCCCTTTGCTTTGCAGCTTGCAAAGCACTTTCTCCTTCTGCCCGAAAAGCCAGAGGGCAGTGAGAGGCGGCGTAGCGGCAGGCGAAGGGGCCAGACCCTGCTCCTGCTCGGCACCCAGTGGGCACCCTCTGCTGCAAGGGGAGCTGCTGCTCCCGTGAGCGGGGGGACGGGGGCCATGAGCAGTGCCACCATTTTGGTACAGCGGGAAGGGAAGCTCAGAAATGCAGCTGGCACCCAGGCCAGACCCAGGCAGCGATGCCGTGCCTCACGCCCACACCTGTAACCGTGCATGCCGGGCCTCTGCATTCCCCAGGTTTTACCGTGTGGGGTCACTCGGGCTGCGCCCACAGCTCCTGCGTGGGGCGGCTGGGGAGAGGCCCTGCACCCCTGCACCCCCGGGCGTCCCACCCGCCTTCAGCCTTCGCACCCCCTCCGCGGGGGGCGGCTTGCTCCCTGCCAGATACAAGGGTGTCCGCTCTCAGGGAAATCCCAGCTCTTTAAAATGGGTTTGTTTTTCAGATGGGAACAGGAGCCCAGCTCTTGAAACTTTCTGCAAAATTAAAATCCCCCTCCCAAAAAAATAAACAGAACTGAAGACTGCCTTGCTGTCAGCTGATTAAGAAACATGTTTTTCAGTGAAAACTGAGCTGCCTTGTTTCACTGGCTGTGCCTGACAGGGAGCAAATCCTTGCTATTCCCCCAGCTGCAGCCAGAAACAAGCAGCTACGTGAAGCTGTTGGTTGTTTTTGTGCAGAGCTGCTCCTCCTGGCCTGGTGCTCCCCAGCACGGCCCCCCAAGCCCATCGCCCCAGCGCAGCCGCTCTGTAGTGCTGGAGGCTCCCAGGGGTCTGGAGCTGGCCCCTTGTCCTTGCAGTGGGCTCAGGCAATGTCTTCCCTACCAAGGTCAGTGTTTTTGAGGAGATTGTTTGCACGGGTTATGGAGCCAGGCTCTTGCCAAGCCTTGGGAGCTGCTGCTCGCTGTGCTGCTCCACTGAGGGAAACCCACTGCCTCTTCGCAAGTGTCTGGTCTGACTTGCTGGTGGCCTCCACCTCTGCAGAAGGAAGACCATTGAGCCTCTCATCCTCTCCGGGCCAGCAAAGCCTTTTACCTGCCTTTCTCTGACCATCAGGAAGGAGGGCTTGCCCCAGCTTTTGGCTGAGTTAATCCCAGCAGGCTGGAGGGGACCTCGCAGGCTTTGTGTGGCTGCCGGGCTAGATGCAGGAAGCATTAGCTCACAGCTAAATATCGGGTGTCTCCGGCTTCCCCACGGCACAATGGCTCTGCACATAAACACAGCAGCCACCCCGGCACGACAAGGGATGGCTCCGCAGTGGCAGGCCAGAATATTGTCCCCCGCACAAAAGCCACAGTGATGTGATACTTTCTGATAAGTTACTTTAGCTCTCCAGCCAAATTTATTGCTTAAGGAAGAAATTATTTTGGCTTTCAGGTCAAACAGTTCATCCAGGTTAAAAAGAGAGCTCTAAAACTGGGAGGACGGAGGAACAGGGTTGTCTGCAAGCTCTACATAATGTAAAGGGAACTCTTGAATGTTGTTTTTTCTCGCCTTACTGCAAGCATTAGGAATGACCAGACTTGCTCCTACTGAAGTGTGCTTTGAGGTCCTAAATGGAGCAGATGCAGATGTGAAGTGCCATGGCTAGACCAGAAAGTAGTAAGCAAACATTGCTTGCTAAAGTAGTGCCCATGTGGGAAATAGCCTATGAAAACTTTCCAGGCACTCTTTTTTTCCCTTGAAGAAATGGAGAGAGAAATTGGAAATAGACCATTTCCCCTTGGTCATCAAGCACAGAACTGCATGTTACTGTAATAGCTTATAGTCACGGGGAAATACAGTCAGCTATAGAAATTATAGCAGATCCAGTCTCTTCTGCAGCATGTAAAAGGGTATGGAGGAACCTTTTTGCAAGAAAGCTCGGCTGACCAGTGTCGCGGGGAAATGAGTGTTTCCTGGGCACCGTGCCACCTGAGGCGTGACAGAGTTTCTGTGGCCCTTAGTCAATGATTGCCTCTCTGAGATGTCCTCATCTCCAGCTGTGTCAGGAGTTTTGAAACTCACCATCAGTTCCTGTAACAGCTCTAGGAGATTTTGCAGAGGCCAGACCCAACATTTAATTACCATATTTGCTAAGTTGCCCAGAGCCAGCCTACATGAGAGGATATACAAAATGACAGTGAGAATTTGACAGGAGCTGCAGAGGCCAGGAGCCCTGCTGGAGCCAGCCAGGCGCTCCGGCAAGAAGAGGGGAAATTTTCCACAAGTCTCAGTGCAGACAAAGTGTCTGTGTCTTTGTTCTCTGCCCTGACACACCTGACCCACATGCCGGCTGTTTCAGGATTATTAAAAAATATTTGTCACCGGTTGAAGCAAAGCATTGGCCCAGGAATTTGAGCTGCTGGGACTCCCCCAGCCAGACACTCTTCTTTAAATTAAACGATAGTGTCCCTCTCACGTAGCCATGGTGGGAGCCCTTCCCTCCCCCAGCTGCACGCCCAGGGGACCCGAGCCCTGCTGCCTGCCTCCTGCCTGCGCCTCCACTGCCGGCTGTGGGCTGCACTGCTGCATTTTTTATTCATTATGGGGTTATTGTTCAGCCAGAGCAGCTGCCCAGTGTGGTTTGCCAGCTCCTTTGAGATGTCCACAAGAGGGGGCAGCAACATCTTAATATCCCACCCAGTGTTGCCTCGGACACTGTACTGTCAAACCAGCAGGGGCATTGTGTGCTGATGAAGTTGGGTGCTAAGATGTGAGATGCTCTGGGCCTCTATGAGCTCCATAAAATGTGAGGTCCTGTTCCCTTCCTCCCCATCTATGGTAATGTTATGGTCCATATTACCATACTCCCCCTGGTCTTGAAGCCTCATAGCCACCTGCAAGGCAGGGGAGAGCTGGTACAACCTTCAGAAGAACAGAGAATTGACCTCAGGTCTCCCAAGCGTCTTGTGGGTCCTCTGTGCCTTGGGTCTGCTTCCCCTTGGTTTTGTATTGGTTATACAGAGCCAGCCCCAGCTCCTGGGGTCACCAGTCCAGCAGCAAAAACTTGCCAGTGAGACTTTAAAAAAAAATGCATGTAGGTGCTTCTCCCTCTTGTTTTTTATCTATATTTGGATCAGTTTCCCAGATTTTTTTGCTGACTTCTACTCCTCCCTGCAACACACACACTATGTTTTGAAAGAAATAAGATATTTTTTTCCTGTAATCAGAGGACTTCAGGCAGTAGAACCTTCCTTAAAATGAAAACAAGCCAAAACACTCCTTTTGTAGAGTGTCATCAAATTCGGAAGCTGGTAGCCGTGTCTTCCAAGCCTCTCCACACAACCCTTTTCTCTGCCTTGGAGGCAGCTGCAAAACTATATTAGAAGATGAAGGGGCATTTGTGACACACTCGAGGAGGCTTAACGACAGAGGCAGATGCTTTGGGGAGCTGTGGGGTCGTTGCATGGACAGTGTGGCTCCACAGCCAAGTGGACGGGAGCTGCTGCTGAGGATGCAACGCTCTTATTCTAATGTCCTCGCTAGAGGTTTTTGGTGCACGAAGTTTCTGTTAAACCAGTTTGAACTGGTTCTCTCTCATATTTAGAAACTATCCCTGCTTATGCTGTAGAATTGCAGCCTGTCAACAAATCTTCCTTTCCCTCTCATCCTAGTATTTTGGGAGAGGGGGGAGTCTTTTCCCCTTTACCCCAAAGCCTGGACTAATCTGTTTTAAATAGAAAACAGATTTGCCCAGGAATTGCCTCTTGCCTGCCATGTCTTCTGCTAACTGATCCTTCCACCACCCCTCTGCTGCTCAGCCATGCAATTTCCATCCTCCTTCCACTTATCTTCCCATTCAGCTGCTAAGGGACCGATCAGAGAGAGGATCTGCTCAGAGCACAACCCTGTAGATAAAGAGAAGAGCTGGCACGATGTGTGTGCCCAATATCATTCTTCCCATCACCCTGTATATGCACATTCTCAGCCAGCAAGGCTTTATCTTCTTCCTTTTCTGTTGCATTCCCGTCACATTACTGTCTTAAGCACGCAAGGCTGTAAAACCCATGCAAATATCTGGCCATCTTGAAAATGAGTAAGCATCTGAAGGACTCTGCTTGGAAACAGTCAATGTAACCAGACACTTCCATTTGAATACTAAAAGCATTGTGTACTGGGGAAACTTCCACTGTTGGCCAACCCTGAGGCAACTCGGTGAGGTCCAGAAGGAAGCCCAAGTACCAAGAAAATAGCTATTTGTTTTCATCAGTATTTTTTCACCAGGCTCATCTTCCTCTGCAAGGCCCTGGATGCAAGGAACTGATCTAAAATCTTGTGTGCTGTACCTCACAGTTGATGTTTCACAATCCACTGCAGCTTCTCCCAGACTGCTGGATGTGTTTGTCGCCATGCACCGGAGGTGAGCTGGGCTCCATCGCATGGGTGCTGGTCTTCATATCACCAAGTGCCAGCCAGGTCTGCTTGGTGGGACAGGCTGGAAGGGACATTCCGATTTTCTGCTGGGTAAGCTTTCCGCTGGGCTGTTCCTCTGTGTTGGTGGGAGCCTCCAGCCAAGGGTGCAAGACAGGGCAGGACCTCTGGGTGAGCAGCAGCCTGCAGGGCTGACGGTGAAAATTGAGCCCAAAGGAGCAGCTCAGCATTACAACTCAGTCTGTCCTCCAGCTAGCCCCTGCTGAAGGGGTAGTCCCATGCTCTGGGTGCTTTCTTCACATTAGCACTGCCCCCCCTGAAACATCCTGGCAAAAAGCTATTTGCTTTTCAGGGATTTGTTTTCTGCTAGTGCAGCTCCTTGAACCAGCTCCCCAGGGCATCAGCTGAGCACCAGTGCTGGCAGGAAAAAACCTACAGGAGCATGCCTTGGAGAGCATCTCTGAGGGAAGTTAACCCAGAAACATCAAACCATACCCGACAGCCCTGACATCTCCCCTAGCCCTGTATGCCCTTGGCTCTACAGCACTGGACTAAGGCTCTAGAAAACTGCATCCAGCTTCTGCTTGTTGTCCTGCCAGTCACATCCCTGCTTGGTGTATCTCTTCATCAGCAGATTGGGAGTAACATTGCCACCTTGCTTCTCCCTGTGGTTTGGAGAGCTTTCCCCTGCAGCATTTGCAGCAGGGCTGGTGTCTGGGGGTTGGTGTCTGTCCTGCCTTGGCCCACAGCGCTGGGACTGAGGAGGCCAGGGGTGCTGCCCCAAACTGCCCTCATCTGCCCTTTCACATGGACCCGCAACCTCATGAAAGGCTCCTTCTTCCCCATGCCTCCAGGCTTTCTGTAAATTGCCTCATCCAGCTGCTGAGAAAAGGGGGCTTTCCCAGCTTTCATTTGTTCCCCACTGCATTCAGGCTTATGTTAATTGTGCATGATTAACTGGCTGTGGGCTGGAAACTCTCCTGATAGCCCGTTCCAAGGAGGCCGTGAGGAAAGAGCCGGGAACAGCGGTGGCGAAACCCACATGTAAAACTGCAGAAGCTTCTCCCTTGAGCCTGGATTTCGGCAGCAGGAGGAGCAGGCTGCGACAGCCCAGGAGCGCAGGCTCAAGCAGAACCTGCATTTGGGGCAAAAGCAGCCACTTATTTTGCATAAGTCACCTGAGACAGCAGGCCGAGGACTGCCTGGCAGGGTTGTGCGTGTGACCATCAGTAGGTCAGGAGAAAAGCCACTCCCAGAGCCAGAAAGAAACACCCTGGGCCCCGGCTCACAGGGTCTGCATCCCTGGAACCGCATGCTCCCAAATTTCATCCATGCAGTCATTGCATCATACCTAAAGTGGGTACAAAAGGCCACTCAGTCATCATCTCCCTCTGGGTGAAAAAAAAGTGGTGGTAGCACTTTTTTTTTTGGTAGCTCTGAAGAGCTCGGCAGGTTTCTAGGCTGGAGGGAACCAAGCCCTGTGTCCCTGCTCCACTCCTTACACTCTAGTGAAGTTCCTCCACAAGGTTTTTGTAGCTGAGGTGCTCGCAAATCTCAGACAAGCTGCAGATCAGGTACTTGAGCCTCCCTTTGCTTGCTCTCTTCAGCAGGAACAAAGCAGAAAGGCACAGTTGTTGTCTCCACACCTGGAGAAGTAGGAAATTAGGATGGCAGGGAGCACAAGATGCTTGCCCTTCCCTGGGAGATAACTGTCTTACCTGACTCCATCCAACTAATGCCCTTTCTACTCTATACCTCCTAATAACTTTTCCTCCTGGGATGGCCTATTTGATACATAACTAATGAAATCCAGAACAGTTGATCCCAGTTTGTAATGGGCTTTGGAGTATGCTGCTTCTCTTTCAAAATGGAGAAGGGCTCGTGTGTCCAGGTGTTTGCTATTTTAGTTGAGTGCTGCCTCTTCTCACCAAGCTCAAAGCTTGGCCAGATCCTTATACTCTGTAGGGTAGGAGAAAGGCAAATGTTCTGGATAGGGGGGGTCATTTCTCTTCTGTAAAGAGGGGATGATGCTAAGCTGCAATGACTTGTGAATATACCTGGTCCTGTCACCAGGGCCTCCTCTGCCACCCCTTTTGGCAACCAGATGCACCCTGAGGTGAGCTGCAGAGTTCACTGAATCCTCCTCTGTCACTTTCCCACAACCAGTTGCTTCCCAAGCCCTGCAACGGAGACATCACACATGAACAAGCGTTTCCTCTCCAGAGCCATTTCTGGTGCCTGGGCCTTTGGCGAGGGCTGCCGGCTGACTGACGCACTCATCGCAACGTGCCTTGGCCACCTCCCCTCCGCAGGAACACCACCAGCAAACAAACCCCGCTCGGTCGGCGCTGCTCCGCACCCCAGTTCCCACTGCAGTCACTGGGCAGACTGGGCTGTGGTCAGGCAGCAGGCAGGTAGAACCGGTACCTGAGGCATGACCAGGCTTGTTCAAAGTCTAACTTCCTATTGCTCATGTTTGCCCCCCTCGCCTTCACTTTCCCATAAACTCTACCTTTGTTTGACTCTCAGCACTCCCTTCTTTCCTATCTTTTTTTTTTTCCCCAGAGACTTCTGATATGCATTGCAAGATGTCTGGAACCGCCAGACCGTGTGGCACAACGCAAATATCACAGCATCAGGCAGGAGATAACATCTTTCTCCAGTCACAGAAGCACCGTATCTCTCTGTATGTTCCTGGGACCCTGTAAGCTTTCTGCACCAGACCTAATGGTGTCAGGAAAGGAAGTAATAAATTTTTCCAGTTTGAACCGCTGAGGAGATTTTTGACACTGTGCAAAGCACTCTAGTAGCAGTCTGGGTGGGACACTGGCAAGCCTTGCAGAAAGCACCATGGAAACCCTAATGACTGAAAATGTGCCTTGGCTGTAAAAACCAGTGCCTCTGATTCCAAGAAAGCTAACTTCAGTTGAGTGTCCTACAGCAAAATTCAAGATAAGGAAATGTTCACCCCAGTGTATGTACATGAGACCCACACTCCAGCTCCTATCCATGGGGGATCTCCAGCAACTGTGTGGAGGTAAAAACAACCTGGCTGTCTTCTCACCCAGCGTAATGGTGCTTTTCAGCAAAGATGAACCAAACTGTCCTTTCCAGGGTGCCTTTCATTTCCTTGGAGCAGAGGACAAAGCAGCTCCTCCTTGATACGTTCAGAGCTTGACTAGCCACCTCCTCATGACCGGACTGCTGCCTCCATGACATGGGTTCGGGGCTGTCTGCTGAGGTACTGCACTCCCATCCCTGGTGTCTTGGGTCGATTTTTGTGAGCCCAAATCTGTGGGTAGCTGATGACGGCAGAGTCCTTGTCCCAGCCCAGGCAGTAAGGAAATCAGCTCTCTGCCCAGTTGTCCCAGGAAAAAAGTGATGGTCAGGAGGCCAGGGTCCCAACTAAGGACTCTGTTACAAGGGAAGAGCCAATGCACGGGTGCTTAACACTGGCCATTGAAAGCAATGAGACAAACCGTGTTCGGTTCCTAACCAAGTCTATGCTTGTCTGTGCTGCAATTAGAGTGGAGTAATACATGTTGCACATAGTATGGTCCAAATTTCTCATAGAGATGAATGTTGTGGAGCTCGGGAGCCATCCCCAGCACAATCGTAATTGTAAGGTATGGCAGCCCTTTGAAACTGCTTTTGAACGCAGGGCTGGAAAGGGCCTCCTGACTCATGTCCATTTACTTACCTTCTATTTTAGACAATTTTGTCATCTAGTAGTTTTCATAAACAAGACATGCTCAGTCTTCAAGGGGAGGGGTTTGTTCTCACGCTGTTCCAGCTGAAAACCTCTCCAGAGCCTCCGGGCTCTGTGACCAAAAAAACATCTTCCACCTTCCAACCTGTCTTGAATTTTGTCCAGTTTGCACCCATTTAATTTGTGTCCAAAAGAATTGTTCTTTTGCTTAAAAAGTTCCTTTTCTACTCCTAACATGATCAAGCTGACAATCTTGTGAGGAGTCTAGCCAGTAGCTATGTCTCAACCTCTCCTTGGAGTTAATCCCAAACTGTAATAATTCATGTATCTGATGGTTAGAGCACTGGATCTTCTAGATCTATAGGATTAGCAATAAATCTCACAAAAGAGGAGAGATTTCAGAAATCCTTAGGGTGCCTGAGGAGGCTGAGACTTGCTGATTCACCCTAGGACAAATCAGAGGGACTGCCCTGCTGCCCAAGCATCCCTGTTCCTCCCAGGTAAGGGTAGATGTCAAAGAGGATCGCGCCGTGGCCAGTGACTCTTTCTAAGCCACTTGTTTGCCAGCAGTACTCAGCTGAAGTTCCAACAGGGTGAGAGGAAAGCAAACCTTTGTGTTTTCATGACAAAATGTATTTTAGCATAACAAGATCTATTTGTTAGTTTAAAAGCCCCTCTGTTTTCAACCTCCTGAAAATGGCAGGCAGCACCCCTGCACCTTTGCAATGCCTCTCCAGTCCCCAAGCTTTAAAGCCTTATATGTTGTCATTGCTGAATTGAGGCAGCTATTTAAATCAGGGATGGAGACTCCATTGATGCTGTCTGCTTCACAGATACAAAAGAGATTGTCCCATCTCTGAGGAGTTTATTTGCTGATGCAAGCATGACCCCATGCCATCTAAACCTCCTGGAAGCAAGTCAGATTGATGCTCCACTGATAAACATATCAGCAGCTGAGGAGCTGTGCAGTGTGCAGCTCCCATAATTACTAACTCCGGTTCAAAGGCTTTTATGCAAAGGAACAATGGGCACCAAAACAGTGTTGCAGCCTGCTGTGCACCGCAGCATTTTGCTGTGATGGAAAGGCTTGCCCTGTCAGACAAGCCTGCTTTTCATGTCCCTGTCCTCTTCATAACACAGAGGTAATTCCTACTGGTAAGGAGGCTATTGTACACGTTTTAAGAACAGGAGTCAGGGATGTACACGCTGGCTAAGGAGATGAAAAGAGTTTTTAGCAAAAAGGGAAGTGCCAGTCAGAAAAAGGGCTGTTTTCCTCATTGGAAATCTGTCCCTATTAGAAGATTTCCATGTCACCAGCATTGCCCGAGATGGAAGTGACAGCTCATTTGTTTTGCCCTCACTGCCAACAGTTGAGAACAACTGTGCACGTCATGAAGGAGCATGCAGAAGACATTTGCGTTTTTGCCTTGTGTCCATTTTCCCTCTCTGTTCACCATGTTGAGATTTGGCCTTTGAAAATAAGTCTGCGTTCAGCACGATCTGGAAAATTTTGCGGGACGTGAGCTGCTGCCTGGCCAGCCCCTGCCACGTCAGGGTGCTCACCGAGCTGCTCTCGCTCAATTCAGAACCAGCTTCTTGTGCAACTTCGCAATTAGCAATGTATATTATGACCAGGCAGCTTCCTTACACCCAGAGCGGTATATATTTCGCAGGGAAATGCTTTGTGTAAAGCAATCGTACCCTGCTCAGTCAGCACTGATGAGGCAGGACTCTGTGAGCAGCACTCCACGTGTGGGGTGATTCCCCCAGGAGCTTCCCAGCCCTTGCAAGAGGCAGGCCCTTTTCCAGCTCCCTGCGTTTTCGAGGGCTCCAGCCCTTCTGCACAAAACTAGATTATCCCTTAGTGACTTTCATCTGTTTACTGAGACATGGTTTATTTTCAGTCAATTGCTTTTCTTCCTGCTCATTTTTCCTTCTCGACCCCAGAACACCAGTCCAGTGTATTTGCATGGCAGCACCCCAAAGCCAGATCTACAGACAGTGCATCCAAATTATTGCAGACCAGCAGAAATCTCTCCTAGCTGGTGGGCTGCTTGGAGGGGAAGGGAAGAAACAGAAGGGGAGTGATCCTCACAGAGTTATCCCAGCAGGCTACCATCACTTGTACTTCTCCAGCATCATTTCATAGTATGGCAGGAGCAATGTGAAATGGTCTGCTCCCTCACCAGCCGGAGAGGTTGTGCTGGAAGTTTGTGCCCTTTTAAACTACCAGATTTCTTTTGCTCTCCTGCAAACACTTGCTTGAAGCACTGGAGGTACATGCAGGTCGGTGGGCCAGGGCCAGCTGAGTGTTTCTTTGCAAAGTCAGGATCTCTACGAGGTTGATGCGGGCTTCAGTGGGGAGGATGCCTACAGCCAACATTCACAGAGAGTCTGTGTTAGCAGGCTGAGCTTCATAACAAAACCATTTATTAGTAATAATAACATTAATGGTAACAAAGTATCTACTTCATATTGTGCATAATATCAATAGATTTCACTTTCTTTCCAAGTGCTACAGCTTGCTGAAACTCCATTTCTTCTCTTGGGCATATATTTCTACTACTTTGGAATATTTCTGGCAAATATTCCAAAGTAGATTTTTGTTATGACCCACACTGAACCCTGAGATTTCCGTAGGACAGAAAACTTTCCCTGTAGGAAACCATGAGTCCTTTCTCTCCTAAATGAAAGAAGCAGCATGGTCTGTTCACCTCTGAGGGATCTCCCCTCCCACAGAGCCAAAGGAACTCGAAAGGGATCTCCTTCCAGCCAGGGCTCTTAGGGCATCAGAGCTGCAAGGGCTGAAGGTGCAACTCATTTCTTCTCAGGAGGAAGGTGGGAATCCTGGAGATGTCCCAGTCAGGAGTGGTCAGTGTGGCTGGGTTGCTCCAGGGTTCATCCAGACCCACTGCTGAGAACAGGCCTGTGGTCCTGGCTGCATTGCAGTGCGTGGTCACCAAAACAGAACTGTTACACCCAAAAATCCATTGGAAAAAGCTAATCTATCAAAATGTGAAAATGTTGGTTAGATAACTCCTGGCCAGCACCAGCCCATAACCCTCTTATCGGTTCCACCAGGTGAGGTGAAAAGATAGGGATGTGGAGCACACAAGGCTGGGAAGTAGTTGGGGCTTGCTCCTTGCCAGGAGAGTTTCCCAGGCGTGGAATGACCAAAGGCAGCTGAGGTCTCCAGGCAAAGGAGATGTCTGGAAGAACCTTGCAGGGTGAAGCGATCTTGCAATAAGTCACCCTAGGCTCAGGTCTGACATCCCTGCCTAAAGAGGCAGAGGTAATTGCCTCTGATTAATGCTGGCAAACCTCTGTGAACTCCAGTGAGGATATGAAAGGACTGACATGCCTCTTTGAGATGGGGGTAAGATAGAGTATAGCCAAGTGTGGGAAGAAAATCAAGCTGAGATGTAGTTTTTAATTACCAATAAAGCCATGCTCTAGGACAGAGGGTTGAGAGCAGGACTCAGTCTCTTCCTACTCTTTTATGCTTCTTTCTGCATTTTGGGTCCATCTATTTTTCTCTGGGGACTTGCTAGTACTAGCTATATGAAGACACCACATTTCATTCTTCCTCCTCTCCTGCCACATCACCAAGGTGGCATATGTACTATTTAAGTAGCAATATGTATAGGGCTTCCTTTTAATCATCTCCTAATTTTCCATACTATGGGGTTTCATGTTTCCTTCAACAGCTCTGAAGGTTGGAGACATTTGCGCTAAATGAATACCGAATTTCTTCCTTAATTGCCTGAACCCCAGAGCTGGAGCTATAATCACAGAGTTTGGTTTTCCAGGTATCTCTGGAAACTCACAGAGGACAATAATGGAGACTGGTGTCTGGACACATCTCAGGGCTTTTGTCCCATTTTGAGGACCATGAGGAGAAGTGCTGTGATGTTCCTGGCAATAACCCTTCCCCTGCTGTGGCAGCCTGTGAATACCAGTTAACAAATGTGTATCACACCCCATGGAGGAGAGGGAGGTCCCTTTTGCAAATGGAAAAGGGAAATCATTCACCCAAAACCACACAAGGAAATTATGTTAAAGCCTGGGTTAGCACTTCCAGGTTCTGGTGACCTAAACTATATTTAGACTTACCCTCTCTCCCAGCACCTAATGCAGTGTCTTTATCATTTGAAAAGAGATGTTTGGAGATAGTGAATAAATGCACTGAATGGAAAGGTAGGATGCTGCTGTTACTGGTACTCATAAGGCAGCCAGCCTGGTGCTGCAGGATGTCCTGTTCCTCCCAAGGTATGGTTGTATTTTATTGCTTAGCACGGAGTCTCCGTATTTCAGGCTTAGCATCCTTTGACAGGAGTCTCATACATGTTAAGACTTTACTGTTAGATGCTAATAACTCTTGTTATTCTACAAATTTATTTGGCTTACAAGAAATAAACCCAGTGATCCTATAGAAGATATCACAACACTAGATATCCTCTCCTACCTTCCCTTCAGATTACACACTGCTGCCCAGATAATATTCCAGGGTGGCTGACATTGTTCATCTGCTCCATGTTATTAAAACCCCTTAGCAAAGGGAATGAATATTCATCTGTGCTATATATAGCACCATGCGTATTACTCTCTACAGCTGGGAGTACAGCTTGGGTGCCCACACTCGGATCTTTACGGTTTGGTTTTTGCAAGTCTTTTTTGCTCTGCGGCCACCGAGTCTCTGGCTGGCTGGTGGCGTTGGTGCTCCGCAAGGAGCCTGCCGCTCTTTTTTCCTGGCGGAGGTTTCACAGGGTTTCAAAGCCTCCCTCCAGTGTGGTTATTAAAGGCTTTTGTTTATCTTGTGAAATCTGCCCCGTGAATGCTGACACTGACTGAAGTGCTGGGAGAGTTTCCCTGACTCTTCCTCTTGCTGTCTCTCACGGGTCTATTCCCATGAAAATGATCTCAGGTGTGCCATGCGTCATCAGTCCGCCCCAGGCGCTCTCTGACTTACTGGCAGGGAAGATGAATGCACAGCTTCTGAAGCTCTGCCCGTAGCCGGGTGCTCCTCCTGCCTCCCGGCCTGCCACAGCGCGGCAGAGAGCCGTCCCAGCCGTCCCAGCGGCTCTGGCAGTGGCGGGCACCAGCCGTCCCCAGGCACACACCGCTCTCCGGGCAGGCGGCCCAGCAAAGGGCTTGCTGCGGGACAGCAGCTAGGGCTCTGCAACACCACCCGAAACCGATTCTCATTGCTCAGGCAGCATTTTCCCAGCCTTTCTCCCATCTACCCCTCAGGGATGCAGCTCTGCTGGGAGAACCGAATCCTCTCAGGATGGGCCCCACTGCAGCACGTGATGCTGACTTTCCCCTTTGGATGAGAAAGCACCTCAGTCTGCAGGACTGGGGTGTTGACGCTCACGGCCAGCGAGATCCCAGCCAGACCCCTGGCTTCTCCCTGTGTCCCTCTTGCCACTGAGCTATGTAACCAGGTGTTCACCTGGAGAAGCAGAGGGTTAAGCTCGGTGGCAGGGTGAGACACTTATGGGGATGGTGGAGGAAGGGCAGACCCATGACTTGAGTGCCCTGAGTCCCCCCAGAGTTTAACAGTGGTCATGGCGCTGCCAGCACAAGTGTGCGTGGCCACTTGGAAATCACCAGCACTGTCCCGGTGCCACCAGCACAAAGGCGGCAGCGCAGCCGCCGGGGTGCCGCGGGAAGGGGGCTTTGCCGTCCGTGTTTGACTCGCTAATCCGCGCTTTCCCATCCGTCCTCCTCTACAGGACTGTGGAGGTTCCTCCATGGGAGGTCGAGCTCTCCCACCCTCGCCACCAGCAGAGCCAGGTCCCACGGGTGGGCTCCTGCTGCCAGCCAGGGGCTGGGGGAGCAGTGGGCACCATCCCCTGGCCAGAAAGCCAGGCCTGGCTCCGAGGCAGAGCGGTCGCTGCCGCTGCAGCGCTGGCCTCTGCGCCGCAAGCCTGGGGAAGGTTTCAGCAGTGCCTGGCTCACTTTCTGAGAAAACAAGGAAAGAGAGATTTACCCTAAACCCTGGGAAGCCCGTGTATTTTCATTGTATTTTAATTTTAAGAGATTGTCTGCCCCGCCCAAGATTATCTCATGGGAAAGAAAGGCCTGGCTCAGTGACTCGTGGTGAAACTTGTCCCGGAGCCAAATTTCCCACACCTGATGTTCCTCCACAGCAGCAGAAACCAGAGTATTTCAGTTCACAACACTGCCCCAGGGGCAGCGCTGGGGGTGAGGGGACAGAGGGGGAGGATGGGACCCACATCTCCTCCTGCTCTTCCAGAACAAGTCCTGCAAGTTTGGATGCCGAGCGGCTCAGGCTGGGAGCTGGAAAGGGCATGGTGTCACCCTGGGAACGGGGATCACGTGGGGCTGCAGCAGAGGGAACCTGTCTCAGGGATACGTTGAAACATACCCTGCTCTCTTGTGCAATAGGTCTTTGCAAGTACAATGCTGTATTTATACGGTGGGAACGGAGAGCCCAGGGGCTGGACTCTGCAGAGGCATGAGTAAGCAGCTTCCAGGAGGCCCAGGTGCCAGCTGGGCCAACTCTTTGATTCCTCTTCTGGGAGCAGATGCAGACTGGGAGCTGGGTCTTGACCAGCATCCTCCAGTACAGGGAGGACAGTCTTGAAGCCATACTGTAAAATTTGAGTGCTCTCTTTGTATAAATGCTTTATCTCCCATGCCTGCTACAGAGTGATTTAGCATGGCTCCAAGAGAGGCAACGATGTAAAGAAGAGCCAAGATCTTTAAGCAGACCAAGCGGGCCAAGGACAGCCGCCTGGGCACAGGGGACTCGGCACGGTTGGAAGAGCAGCAGCCCGATTGAAGCACAGGCTGCGAGAGGACAAACATTTCTTGTGGTGCCAGTGCTGTTTTGAGCAGTGCCTCTGCTCACTCCCCCTCCTCCAGTGTTCCCACGCTGCTCTTTGCAAGGCCGCAGAGGGGACCATGGGAGGGGACCCATCTAGCCCAAACCAGGGGCAGGGAGGCATTAGGAGCAAAGTTGAAGCAGGCTACTTAGCTGTCACTACAGCTGGGCAAAGTCAAATCAGACCCTGCTTCCAAGCTGGAAATGGTTGCCTAATTGATAAATAACATTAAACTTGGAGTAACCTGAAGAAAAAGCTAGCTAGTACCTGAGGATTAAATTGGGGGGGTGTTAAGAAGGTGATAAGGTTGTTAACGCAATCATACCCCTCTCAGGAAATGGGGGAGGATGCCATTCCCTGGTAATTGCATTTCAACAGCATTCAAGCACAGCCAGGTTCCTGCTGCTAGACTCATGTCAGCTCCTGACCTGGTAATAATTGAGCCTGTCCCTTCAAAGTAAATAGGACGTAACCTACAGGGCATAAAGAGCTCCTGAAGGGACCTTTCAGACTTGCCCTTCTGGGGCTGGAAGGAGGCTATGTTGAGTCAGATGAGAGTTGGTATTATTTTGGGGATTAATTCCCAGTCAGGGTTCAGTGGAAGCTCAGAAAGCGTTGCCAGCTGGGAACCTTCTTGGTGCAACTAAGCCCATTTAGGGTGTGCTACCTATGGAGAAAAGAAACAAAAGGGTCCTTCCCACACCGTGTTCCTACCGTTGCTGACACTTGAGCTCAGCTCCTTCGGAGATGGCAGCTGAGAGCGGCAGCTAGCACATCGGCTTCATGCAGAATTACAAGATGTGGTGCGTACCTGTACTGAAGCAATTGCAGTGCTGCTTATGCTGGTGGGAAAGCCCTGATGAGTTACTCTGCTGGATGCAGGACTGTGCAGGAGTCTGCTGACCAGGATCCAAGTCAGAGACCTGAGCAAGAAAGAAGGCACTAGAAAGTTTCCACCCTATAGGTACATTGGGGTTTTTTAGCATTTGATGCTGAGCTTTGTGCTATGGAGCAAGTCAGATCAACTAATCATAAGGGTCCTTTCTGGCATTAAAGTAAGTGGCACTTGTGTGGAATTGTGCTGGCCTAGTAATGGGCTTGGCTACCTTCATCCAGCCTGGTGGGGTGGTTTGTGTTAGCAACAGTCTCCCAGGAACTCTCCTGTGCTGTCAGCATCATCTGAAAATACAGGCTGGTCAAGCAGCACTGCAATGCAGAAACAAGCCCAAATTGTACCAGAGCCAGGTAGGAGCACAGGTCCAGCACTGCACCATGGAGAGGACTAGAGCAAGGCTTTAAAGACACCTTGGGTGGCTTTGGTAGGACACTCCATTTAATGAGATAGATTCACCCCCACCCCCAGGAGCTCAGCTTTGTTCCCGGGTTTCAGGGAGTTTTAGGGTGCTTATTGTGCACATGACAGGATATGGCTCAGTGGAATGACTCATGCCCCGTAAAGTTAATTCACACTTTGCTGCTATTTCCATTCACAGGTTCTTCTGTAAGCTCTAATGCCGGGAAGCTGCAAAGCTGGGAGGCGGCTCCAAATAATCCCACAGGTCGCTTTACATCTGGCAAACAGCAGACTGCAGGAGGACAGTGTGGTCTCAGACTTTGTCAAAAAAAAGAAACAAGATCCCAAATCATGTTTTATCAGCAGTAATTTCCTATTCCCTTCTAGTTTCTGAATCACATTTGCTCATTACCTCTGCTATACTGCGGGTTTTGTCCATTTTCTTTCCCACCTCTCCGCTGAACTCCCCCAGCAGCCTCAATTCCCAGCCTTTGGAGCAGCTACGGGGCCCCAGATGTGGACAGATGGGAGCCCTGACCGACCTATGATGCTGATGATAAGGCTAAAAGGATGAGTCCTGTGAGCTATCTTGGATAAAGCTTTTGTGTCGTATGTGGCACAGACAAAATTTTTCAGCACTTGAGCCAGTGTTAAACTACCAAGGTAAGTTAAATAAAGCTGGTAGCTAAATTACCCACCAGCCTAATGACAGAGCAGCATGCTGTTATTAAGGCTCCAAATGCAAGTTCTACATGGGCTTGTCTCAGTGAGTGCTGGGAGGGCCCCCTGACTGGTCCCTGGATGGTGGCTTCTGGGGAGAGGCACTGAAAGCCTTGGACGTTTGCTACTCCATCCCCTTCAGCAGCCTCCACCCTGAGAAGCTGCTGAGGGAGAGGAAAATTAACTGAGGCAACAGAAGGACCTTGGAAGGTTTCAGCTATGAAAGGATTTTTACCATTGCTAGTAGTACCCAGCTTATTTCACACTGACAAAACTACAAACACAAATGCGGACATTAAAAAAATTTATTTGAACAAATATTAGACACAATCACAGAGGAAGAAAGCAGCTCTCAGTACAGTTTCTTTTCCAGAATGAAATAATCCCTGTTTCATACCAAGCTACTGCAGGACAACCCTTGCTCTCCCCAGCAGAGGGGGAGGCTGGTGTTCTTTCCACCTGTGGATTTGCTCCATAGGGGTATGGCGTGCTCCTTAGCAGGTCACACCACAGCCCTCGGTCTCACAGGCTAAAGAAATGCATAAAGACCCAACAGACAAACTGAACTAGTGATACAGCAAAGGTGCCTGTACAGCTAGGAAATACATGCAGGGATGCATTGCTGAGGGAGAGCTTTCTTCAGGAAGCGGTGTCCTGCCTGGAGGTGTGTAGGACGTGTCACTTCTAGCTACCGCCTCTGTACTCTCCGTCTCTTAGGACTCCTCACTGGACCCAGATGGCATTTCAGCTGGGGGAGTCCTTTCAACGTTCAGCTCGTTTTGACACGCCATCCTTTTCAGGTCTCCAAGCCTTACCCTACAAGCAGCTCCAAGGCTGTGGGCCACATCCCTTTGCAAGAAGACCTGCCCACCTCTTTCAGACTGTGATACCGCCCAGGGAGACAGCAGGCTCATCTCATGTCCTGGGGACAACATGAGCTGCGCCACAGAGAGGGATGGTTGTGAGAGATGTTTGCAGGCATTTGTTTAGATCTGGAGCCGTGCTGCATTACTTGCATTTGTTTTTTTTTACAGGCCTGCTAGCTCAGGTATGCTTGCTTTTGGTGCAGGGCCAACAATCCACAGCTATATCTCCTTCTGTCACATTACTCCAGAGCGTCCCCAAAGTGATGGGCCATGGCCAGATGCAGAGAACCCCCTGAGTATTGAAAGCATTGCTTGACAGACCTGTCATGCTCTCTGCTACGTAAACCAGAACGAAATGTCTCTGTGAAAGAAGTTTTAGAATCTGATGCAAGTTCTGTAATAAAATGTGAGTAGACTCACTGGGAAATTAGTCCCCTGAGAAAGAGGTGAGAGAGGAGCAGAGCAAACACAGTGAATGTTTTTCTCTGGCAGGAACTTAATGGATTTCCTTTGCTTTTGATTTCAGCAGATCAAGCAGTGACTTTTAAGAAAGGAAGCACAACAGAAAGAAGCCCTGAGCCCTCCGTTCCTGTTCTGCAGCCTCAGGAAAACAGTACAAGGTAAATTCTCTTCTCCTGCATAGATCCGAAACTGAGGATTTTACTGACCAAGAGGAACTCTCTTTTGCACTACAACCCCTTCCTTTTGATTCAGAACTTAATGTATGGACAATATTACTTTGAAATTGAGATCACTAGCAATTTTCCAGGTCCCTAGAAGACTCCCTGAATATTAGCATCTCAACTAAGTAGAATCACAACGTTCATTTAACAATGTTCATTCTTCTTTCCTTCTCCATCTCTTTTTCTTCCTTCCATCTCTCTTTTTCCTTTTTATTCCCTTCCTTTTCTTCCTTCTCTCTTCTCCTGTCATTACATGCATGGCTCTCCATTTACATTTCATCCCTTGGTAGTGTCACTTCGCTGACACAGTTTCGTCTCTGCTAGACAGACAGAGCCACTCATCACTTCCTCACCTGTTCTTTCTCTCAAAACACCACACACAAAAGGCCTTTCAAAATAGGTCCCCAAGTTCATAACTACCTTTTAAAGATAGGACTATAGCACTGGCACCCACTGGACTACAGAGTCCTCTCAGAGAATGTTTTGCTTAAAGAATTACTGTACCTCCCAGTGCATTTTCTCTTCAGCCTGCTAATGGCCTTTATTTAGGAAAAACCTTCTCAAAGGTACTCACAATACAGGGCCTTTAAGAAAGAGCACTGCTTTTTCACAGCCAAGTGACTTCTACCTATTTTGGCAAGCAGAATCAGAGAGGGAACCCAAGTCTCCTGTTACAAACTTGGCAGCCCATGTCTGACCATGTTGCAGTTGCCTGTAACTGTCCCTGCCCTACTCTCTGCCAAGCCTGTAAATCAGCCAAAACATAGGCAGACTTCAAAACTCCCTCATGTTTATTATGCTGCATCAGGACTCCAAAAGTGTGTTAGCTTCAGACAGAAAACTGGTCATTTGAACGATGTAAGGAACCTGCCTGTTCTGGGGTATTGAGTCTTGGTGTATTAAAGGCTCCCATTAGTCTGGGACACTACAGACATGTCCAGCAGGTACTTATAGCTGCCTGGACCATTCCACATCCCAGCACAATGGAAATCCAGTTCATGTCTCGTAGGCATCTGATACTGTAACCGAGCAAGAGCCAGGCTTCCAAGCCCAGCAGCTTATCATCCCCTCCTCGCTGGGGCCATAGGAGCAGTCACTCCAAGAAGGTGCAGAGCCAATACTGGCATCAGGTGTTTCTTCTTCCGTCCCCTCAAAGCACCTTCAGACAAAGCAGAAGAACTTCTTCCAGCGGCACTTGGAGAGAGTCTTGATGCCTTTGGCGGTCATCTTCTTTTCCTGCCGTGCTTTGTGCTCAACACCGCTGACAATGGCCATGTCAAAAACTTCTTTGAGGTTCTTCTGGGTCAGTGCTGAGCATTCCAGGTAGGCTTCAGCCCGGATTTTGTCAGCTAGACCTTCTGCCTGAGGCCGGGGCACAGGCTTCACGTGGTAGCGATCCAGGCTGATGAGGACATTGACATCATCCCGCAAGTCTGCCTGCGTCCCCACCAGCAGCACCGGTGCCCGGGGGTTGTGAGTTCGTATCTCAGGGATCCATTTCTCAGTAATGTTTTGGAAAGAGCTTGGGTTTACCACACTGAAGCAGACAAGGAAGACATCAGTGTCGGGGTAACAAAGCGAGCGCAAACAGTCAAAGTCCTCCTGTAGAAAATGGAGGGGGGGGGGGAAAAAAAGCCTTCACTGGACTGATCTCCTAACAGCATGCTGCAGTGGCTTTTTCACATGTTAACTAGGACAGCAACACCCTCAGAGGCCGGGCACAGTGCTGACTTTGTGGCCATGCCATGGTTCAGGCACAAGTTTCAGAGCTGAGGGAGTCTGTCATTCACCCATCTGTGACTGCCATACCAGCGAACGGCTGATGCTGGCCTAGTGCATTTCCTTCCTTCCCAGCTAAACACTGCCTTCCTCAAAAGCCTGCAAACAGTCCCTGTCCCACAGGACTGGGAGCAGCTGACAGCTGCTTTGATAGAGCTTACCTGTCCAGCAGTGTCCCACAGCTGGATCCGGACTGGGGCTCCATCCACCAGGACCTGCACTGTAGCAGAAAGAGAATAAGGATGAGTGTAAGGGAGATGCCCAGCATACACACATACACTATTACAGGTTTCTTCCCAGAGCACTCTGCTTTGTATCCCACTGAACAGACTTGCTGAAGTCACTAAGTCTGTCCTCCTTGCTGAGCATCCTCCCAAACCTCACTAAAACAGCTGAAGCTTGCACTGGGAACATTAAGAGACCTGCAACAGACTTCCTGATTTGGTTATCCCTCAGGTGTTTTGGGCTCTTCTCCAGTATTTTGAAAGAATCATTCCATATTACTGGACAACTGCTTCTCTAGAGAAGAAGAGCCCTTAGCCAAATGGTGCCCTGAGAACAACTTCTTCTTCTTCCACAACCCAAGAAAGCAGATAAGGATAAACACAAACTGAGAACTTCAGCAACTTGTGCCTAGCTTTTTGGCGAGAGTGAAAGTTCAAATCAGTCTCCATTAAACAAACTACTGGAGATTTTTCCCATCCAGGCCAGAAATTTGGCCTTAAAAAAAAAAAAATTTGCTGTGAGTGTCCCAGCTAAGGAAAAGCAAAGACCTAAACCCAACTTTGAAATGAAGCGGCTATTAAGGAAATAGTGATGAGCGAAATCCCCTTCAGAGACTATCCACACACTGAAAAACTGCTGAGTTACACATGTAAGGTCTGCTCCCATTTCACTCCCTAATCACGGTAAGCCTTTATGTGGTATCAGCTGACTCAGACTGAGGGCTGGCAGGACCTCTGATGGAAATCTGGAATGAAACTGTTAGATGTTTAAGTGCACAGACACCGCAGAGACCAGAGACTGGCTAGGAACCGAGGAAAAGGAGAAAGGGGTTGGGGGAGCTGGAAATCACTTGGAAGTTCTGACAACGTGGAGGGGGCTGGGCTCTGGTGCATAGAGGCGGACATCCTGGCTAAGGTGACAATGGCTGGCACTTGACACGAGCTAGCTAAATGCCCTCGCTGTGCCCAGGAGGAGGCTTTATTGTCCTTTTTGTTAAAAAAAAACCAAACCAAACAAACCCAAACAAACAAGCAAACTCCAAGACAGAACCAGGATCAATCTTTTGTGATTCTTGAAGTAATTAGCCAGGTGAGAAAAGTGATAGAAACAACTGACTTGGAGAGTTGAACACAAGCTCTTGGAGGAGAGCACTCCTCCCTGATAGCAGTCTAGGGAGAAGGAGGGAGACGCAGACAAAAGATGAACTGAAGTTTGGTGGGAGGCTGCGACTGAAGGAAAAATGAAGGGGTGGGTGCGTCCACCACAGTGCCACTCCCCGCGGCGTAGCTGAAAGTCATTGCTTCCCTATGACTGGGAAACAGTTGGGTTGTTACCATATCTTTGCCCCAGAGGAGGAAGAGAAACCTGTTCCTGATCAAAGAACCTGCTAGATCCTGACTTGATCTTCAAGGCGCTGGGCATTTGCCTTTCTAGTATCTGGTTTCTTCTGTCTCACAAATGTGTTGAGAGGAGGAATTAGCATCTCTGAAATGTTTTAGTCTTCAGAAGAAAGGCACCACATATATTACCTGCTGCTCCAGTGCTTGCACAAAGTTTTTTTTCGTACCTGCTGCTAGCCCAAGCTAAGCTAGCAACTCTGCAACAGCCCTCCAAATACCGCCCTCGCAAGGTACACACCCTCAGGATGAGGCTGGATTTCCGTACAATAGCGAAGGGGCCGGCAGAACAGGATAGCCTCCTGAAGAAAGGTCACTGGGTACATGTTTCACTCACGGCTGCTCTACCTGGCAGTGACACCCAGCAGGAGGTAGCACCCAGACAGATGTGGCTGGTTCACAGTCCCAGACCCTCACGGTCCCAGAGCCATTGCCCTGATAATGCAATACTTTCTCCCATCTTCTTATCTTTAACTGGTACTGGCATTGCAGTCCCTTGACCAGAACTAGGGTTAGGATGTAAACAGGGAAGCTGAGTTCTGCTGGCAGTTTCAATTGCAAGTATTTCCCAAGAGTGGAGGGAACTGGGCTGAAATTTCTGAAATGGATCCTGAACTGTGCTTCATGAATCCAGGCAGGGACTTTTCTTAAGTTTAGCCAGATTAAGAGTAGGAGTGGGAAGGGAAACTTCTCTGTTCTCCCATTTCCTCCCAATAAGCAGAAAGTGAACTTCGGAAGACTCGTTTTTAATATTTCTGATTTCTATCAGTTGCAAATGCTACGCACCTCTGGAAGGCAGGCTCGCTACTTGGACATTCAAAGTGGGGCTAAACCCATGTGCAGCTATCTTCAAATTACTTGCTGCTAATCAGGGAGTCTCTGAACTCATACTGCCTCCACCTTTCTGGATCGTTTTACTATGGATTTGCCCCTTCCAAAAATGTGGAGGCTAATAACTATGGTAATGTCACGCCTCTCTTAGCCCAAAACTGTACACATCAGTGTAAAGGGAGCAGAAAGACCAGTAACCTTTCCCTTGGAGGACTCGAGGGCTCCTTACATCTGTTCCCAAAGGACCACTGGACCCTGAACAGCAGCGTGTTCCCAGTTCATTTCCTTCAAGTGACAATGGAAGAGCTTGGAGAGAGTGAAGGCAAATCAACAATTCCCAGTGTAAAAGTGAGCAACTGGGGAGACATTCAGACAAACAAAACGCTCCCTCTAGGAACCCCTGAGACTATGACACATTAGAAGTCTCATTCCTGGCCTGTCTTGAGCCCATCTCTAATCTACCGATCTATACTGTCATGTACTGTTGTGTTTCTTCACATCAGACGAAGATCAGAAATCATTCAAAGGGCTCTGTATTTTCCTGGGGTTTATATTAGAAATTGGAGCCCAAAAGAAGGGGAGTGGAGAACAAGAACAAAGATGGCATTTACAAAAGTGGAAACTAGTGAGAGCTCATCAGCTGACCGGGAGGGCAACTCCAGCCAGACTTCAAAGGCCTTCAGCTTTTTGGCAACCTCTGTTCAATGCTCACTTAAGTGGACAAGTGGGGAAAAGCATGTTTTCGCTGAATATCAGTTGAAGCTAGAAAGCCTACAGTACAATGCTGTGATATTTCCGAAGCTAAAAACCACCACCAAAAAAATTAAGTCCCCTTCTATTTAGCCATAATAACACGACAAAACTAGGAAGGTGCCCAATTTCATAGAAGTTGCCAGCCAACTTGATGCACGCCCTGCTGACACCCGAAGCTGTAAAATGCAAGACTCCCACCTGCTAAACTTCACAAAACGCCTGCGGGACTGGGTCCGAGTTGCAGAAAGCGCCCTTGGGCTTCGTGCCCCCAGGCCGTGCGCACCCTGCGCCCGCAAAGCCCCCCCCGCCCCCGGCGGCAGCCCCTCTGGCCGGGAGAGCTCACCCCCGCCCCGCAGCGGGCCAGCGCCCCCGCAGCACCGCGCCCCAGCGCCCCCGCCGGCCCGGGCGCCTACCGGAGAAGGTGTCGAGGGCGGTGGGCTGGTACTCGTCGGGGTACCCGTTGGTTGTGTAGCTGACGACCAGGCTGGTCTTGCCCACGGCGCCATCGCCCACCAGCACGCACTTGATGCCCAGCTCCGGGCCGCTGCCCCGGGGGGGGCTGTGTCTCCGCAGGGCGGGCGAGTAGTCCAGGAGCTCCTGGGGGGGCATGGCGCTGGCACCGGCACCGGCACCGGCGGCTCGGCGCGGCTCAGCGCGGGGAGCGGCGCGGCGGGGCCGCTGCCATGCCCGGGCGGGCGGGCTGCTGTCGGGGCTGCGCGCTGCCGTGCGGGGCCACCCTCTCCGACCCGCCTCGCACCGCTCCTCACCGCTACACCTGCCGCCCTGCGCCCAAAACCGGCCCCCATTTCCCTAGGCCCGCCCCGGCCCGCCCCGGCGGGAGGGCGGCCCGGCCCGGCCGCCTCCTCCCGCCACCGCCCCGCGGTGCCGCATCCCCGCTCCGCCGCCGCGGCCCCGGGCGGCGCTGGCTCTCGGGGTTCCGGCAGGTGCCACGCCGCACTGCGTGCTGTGCACACGCGGGAAAGCTGCCGTCCCCCGTCTGTGTCTG
This sequence comes from Theristicus caerulescens, assembly GCA_020745775.1. NCBI lineage: Eukaryota > Metazoa > Chordata > Aves > Pelecaniformes > Threskiornithidae > Theristicus > Theristicus caerulescens. Next base: position 28,843,145 of record CM036564.1, read on the forward strand.
TGCGTGTGTCTGTGCGTGTGTCTGTGCGTGTGTCCCCTTTTCTTTCCAAAAGAAGCAGCGCTGAGGCGTTCATTTCCACTGTCCGGCAGCCCCACCTGGAGCATCTGTCATTTCTGGCGTGAGGGGAATAAAATCAATGGTCGATATCGTGAGGGACAACAGAAAACAGATGACAGAAATGCATCACATTTGTTGACTATGTGATTGCCATTACTGAGTTCCTCTGACCCAGCTGAGCTGTTGCTACATGCTGGCAAAAGCCACAACGCGTATTTTCCCAGCTGCGTGGACATGCGCAGGGGTTCCTGGTCTACTGCCCTTTCCCATGTTCACCTCTGGTAGCTCACACACCACACTGTGCCCTTGGCAGCCGAGAAGATGGCTCCATCCCTGCCCTGGGGAGCTCACTGTCTGAAGAAGTACGACTAAACAAACAGAAGAGTGGGAGCACACCACTTAAAAGGAGAGATGCAGCCACACTATCACAGCAACCGTTGCACCCCAGTGTAACACCACCAAGTGACTGAAAACACTGGAGGGAAAGTGTTAATGCATGCAATACCTAGTATTGCAACATCAGCTTTGAAAGTGGAGCTGTTTCCTAATGGAGGAGCTAAACTCAGGCTGTCGATGAATGCCACCAGTTTACTTAGATGATGTCCTTCATCGTGCGCTCAGCAAGGGAGACCTGTGCTGCAAGGAGCTCTTGATTAGCAGTTCCTGAGCTTGTGTCTCACTGCAGTTTGCATCCACACTGAGAAGCTACCCAAGTGTTTCACCTGTATTAATGCTAAACTTGAGAAGACATCTTTAAGTCAAGCACAGCCTAAAATGCCTTTCCCCATGGTTGACAGGTCACAAGCACTGCAACCCCTCAGGTTCAAGAGCGTTGGCTGGACAAAGCAGGTCCACTCTTGGGAGATAGCCCACAAGCTTCCTGGGAACAGCACGGAGGCTTCTTCTCTGCGGTTTTCTTCAGCAGTTTGCTTTAGAATCATAGAATCATGCAATCATAGAATGCTTTGGGATGGAAGGGACCTTTAAAGGCCATCTAGTCCAACCTCCCTGCAATGGGCAGGGACATCTCCAACTAGATCAGGTTGCTCAGAGCCCCATCCAGCCTGTCCTTGAATGTTTCCAAGGATGGGGCATCTACCACCTCTCTGGGGCAACCCGTTCCAGTGTTTCACCACCCTCATCGTGAAAATTTTTTTAAATCAACCTCTTCTGTGTTTTTACTTGCACAACCTTAAATTTCTATAGCTACAAAAAATGGGGATGGTACTATAAAGTAGGCTGCCACTAAAACGTGTGCCAGTCTTGCTACAGTGAGTGGCTTGCTAGTTGAAGTGACTGGCTTGCATTAGGTTGGCTTTTTCCATTGCCACTCTCTTCAGTGTTGGTTCAGAGGCAGGTGCCAGCTGAACTGCTCCAGAAGAGCCAGAAAGTGCTGGGACAGGCGATACTCCGTAACCTGCGAGGTGTGGCTGCACCTCCGACGGGACTGGCAAGGACACGCTACACCGCAGCTGGGGCAGGCAGCACAGCAAGCGAGGATCTTGCAGAGGTTTTTCAGTGCGTTTCAGACACAGGCTGACATTCTGTGAACTATGACATTTCCATTTAATCGGAGGAAGTTAATGTAAATGAGGGATTATTCACTATTAGCAAGTGTTTGCAGCAGCAGGGGGAAGAGGTGAAGAGAGGCTGGCAGCTCGTTTCCTATATGCTGTTTACTCAGGAATGGAGGTCCCTTAAGAAGATACACTGTTGCCCCACTCCAAGGATTGAATCCCTTTTTCTCTCCTCCCTTTCCTAAAATCTCTTCCTTCTGTGACTGTGCTCTTTTTCCCTTGCAGTTTCTGACAGACGTTGGTTGACACACACTTAACATGTGGATGAGCTTAAGTGATTTTTAATCTATATTTAAACTAAGTGATTAAGCAAACAAACAGGGCAGCTCCCACGGGTTCGTTTCCCAGGTCTTGCCTTGCTCCTGACAGCTAACAGAAGATGCAGGTTTAGTTTCACAATGCAGCAAGGAGTCAGACATTTTGGTTTTGCAAGATTGTTGTACAGTTTTGGGGTTTTTTTTGCAGTGAAAAGTCTGTCCCATTCCTATGAGCTGCTGTACCGATAGCCACGGGGGCAGGCTCTGCACAGGTAGCAGGTACAGCAGGAGAGCCCCAGTGCACGCTGCCTCCCTGATGCGCTCCTCTGCCAAGATCAGCTCGCTGGCTGAGTGGGATATACGCAGTCTGCAAGGCTGTTTGGCCTCTCTCCCGGGAATTATAATTACTACCAATTATGACGATATTCCTCATGATGTGAATTCCCATCCACTGGGAATTAAGTGCAGAAGATCAAACTCTTTTCAGGCAGACCAAATACAGATTTCAGGTACTGTTAGCCTTCAGCCATTATCCAGCTGGGCTGCACTATCATCTGTAGCTTCTAAAATTAAACAGAAAAGCTGCTCCATTAGAGTACACAGTGATTTACAGTGGAAATTCAATTTATATATTTAGGCAGTGTGTGTCACCACTGAACAAACTTTATACATCTGTACAATTATTAAAAAAGCACAGTTATTTAGAGGAAGACAATTTCTATTCATTATAGCCACCTTTCTCACTGGAGCTACAGCAGGAGAAGTCCATCTACGGACTAAGTTAAAAACTGTAACTAAGACAATTTGGATGAGGAGGAAATTAGGGCTTGTCTCTTGTGGTGGGGGCAAAGCTATGCATCAGCTCAAACTATTCCGTATAATCTCCCTTCTGAAGTGCAGTGTTACAATATTGGGAAACTGTGATGCTGGGATTTTTTTGCAGCTAGTGGTCCTGACTTTTACTGCCTCCTGAGCAATACCGCACCTCTGACAACATCATATTCTGCCTCTCTGGCTGATCTCATTTGTAACTTTGTAATCATGTGTGGCCACAGATCAACTTGCCTGAAAGTCACAGAGTGGGAGCCACTATCAGAGTCTTCTGCAAAACCTACCGAACTACTCACATTGCTTCAGAAAAAGCATTCCGTGTTGTGGGAGTTGGCAGACCTCTGTTTTAAAAATAGCAGGGCTCCCTTCTTACTAAGGGAGAAAGAAAAATTTATCAGCCGCTCTTAACACGGTAGTCAGCAAACCTGGCCTTCAGCTTTACCTGGGTTTGTACAAGTGGGCTGCGTATGTCAGTACACTCCCTTTGCAAACGGTGCCCTTGGATCATGTTTCTGAATCCTTTCACAGTGCTACCTGTGAGGAAACACAAAACAATGAGAAATGGGGGGACGATGAGAACAGGTGACAACGCCACCATGCACCAGGGCGGGTGAGTGGGGATCTAGACTGAGAGAGGGGCTACACTGGAGTGCAGGTGCCACAGCAAACCAGATCCCGTGATGCCAAGAGATACGCTAAAGAAGTCAAGATACAGCCACTGCCTGGCCAGTCACCTTCATAATTGCAAGCAATGAGACAACCAGTGCTGAGTCACCAGCGTTTTGTCATGCACCTGAGTGTGCATCCTCCCTGGGAAAAACCAAGCGTAATTACCACTTAAAAGAAGTGACAGACAAAAGGGTGAAGACAAGAGCCTGAGACTGGTTTTCCCATGCGGTCTACCTCGTCTAGTCACTGCAACCTGCAGGAAGTGATGTCAAATCCTTCTTCCTATCATTTTCTATCAACCTTGCAGAGGCAGAAATAGCCACAGCGCGCAAGTCAGTGGAAAATCAGGCTTCGGCTATTCATGGAAAAATTACTACAGCTGAAATCAAAGGAAGACAGATCCTAGTATTTGCTTTCCCATACAGAGCTCTTGATTGACAGGAGCTCTGTAGTTTCTGAGTCCACACCAATAAAAATACTTTACGATTCTGTAGCAGCTAATGGGTATTTCCGGTGCGCACTGGAGATGTGTGATTTTGAAATGCCTTTTAGGAAAATAAAAAAAGGAGAGAAACAACATGAGAATACAGCTCCCACTATCCTGGCCTCTGAAATACTTTATTGCTCCTTGGAAATAAAAGCAATGCCATTGGGGATGCACAGAGATGTTCTGGTTCATCTGTTCACTGCCACTCTAGTTAAATGCGGAGGCAAAAAGCTACAACAACAATATTATACTACATTTTAAGATTACAGAATAATAAATTTAAATGTAATGACAATGCCACTAGCTTCAAAAATATTTTCTTAAATGTTCCAAGCGAAGATAAGCACCTATATTGTACTCAGCCCCTTTCTCAAAGACAAATTCATCTCCTATCTGACTTGCACAGGAACAAGCCCTACCTCTCAGATGTTCTATAAATAATTTAGAAATATGTTGCCATCTGCTGGAGAAAGTATATCTTTTAATAAATCAACTGATAAATGTGAAAAAGTAGGCAAGGTTTAAGGCACTCAAAGCCCTTTCTTTAAATCTGAAACAGAAACAGCGAAATTCAGACTAAGGATAGGTTGGGAGACAATGCTCTGAGCTTAATTTAATTATGTCAATCAATTAGACACTTTACGTGAAAAGAGGAGTTAACATTTAACTGGAAGGGGTGAGGGAATTAGCAAGAGGAAGGTGATAAGGTTCACACACCCCATGTGAAACAGAGAAAGGCAGGCAGTTAACACCAAAGAGTGAGGGGCTGGGTTGAAGAGGGATCGCTAGGAAAACCATAAAATGCTGTAAGACCACTGTCTCCGCCAAGTTACCAGTTTCAGTTCTCAAGCTTATCGTTTATAGATCTTCCTTGAGGATCAGAACTGAGGGATTAGCCACAGGGTGCTGGTGATGGGAAAAAGGTTTTCTCACTGTAAAAGCCTGTTTCTGTCCTTTCTCTCCGGTCCTTGTATGCTCGTGCTAGGACTGACGGGTTATGCCTGTAGAGTTTCCATGGGGGCACTCCACGTGCTTACTGAAGGGCAGCATGCTCTGGTGTGCACATATAGCATCAACGGATCTTGAGAGGCCACTTGTGGGAAAACGTCTTAAGGTGTCAGAGAAGCTGTGGTAAGCAGCTCTGCGATTGCTGCTCTGGCATAATACGATTCCACCCAGCGTTTGCTGGTCTGCAGGAAGACTGCTTCTGACAAGGAGTCTGGAGAGCTTGGGAGGTTGGTTAATGGTTAGGAGGTGGGCTCTGGCAAACTCATTTTGAGCTTTGATCTCTTCCAGTGTAAATTATAATTGTTGTATGGCTTCCCATATAGGTTCCAGTTCAGGTTCTCATGGGTAACTGTGACACCCATAGGTACACAGCCACGGCACTTTCTTTTACTGTAGTAAATTTGTACGTAGAATTCAAGTGGTCACTCAAAGACTCTGTCTGTGTCACTGGGGAAGTGTCACTCCTGGAAGACGGTCCCTCGATTGGGTGGGGGACATAGGTATCTGCAGGGTGTCTGAGAGCCCAGCTGTATATTACATCTTTGCTGGTGTTTTATGGAGGCTGTTGTGTTTGGGAAAATACACCTATTTGCCTATGGCTTTTATGAACGCAGTGTATTTTTTATGTTTATCACAGTGAAGGAATATTCTATAGACAGTGAGGTGGAGTGATGATCAGTACCACGGCTGTAGTGGAAATATGTGAGGAAGTCCAGGGTTTAATTCAAATTGTAATTGTGTCGCTAGGTTATCTCAGGGGCAGTTCAAGTCATTTAAATCTGAGCTGCCTTTGTTCTGCCCTTACCTCTTCCCACAGCCACGTCTTCCTGCCCTCTCTTCTGCACCAGCACTCGTGTTTAGATCGTGGATCACAGAGTCATCTGCTGCGGGGCAATGAACTGGCTCACTCTGCAATCATACGTGCACTAATACTGGCACAAAGTATGGGCCAGACAGGGCAGCCAAGAGTGACAGAGACATAGTGTTGTGGAAGCCCAGATTTTGACAGGCTTAATCTGCTGGGAATCCGAACCTTGGACACAGTATATGTTTGTCAATGCCATTATCTAGAATCTGTTCAAGGCAGCTGAAGAGATTAGCATGTTGTACAGCATCTAGATGGTGATAGCTGTGTCCATAGCTTGGAGAAAATGCTAACTGTTTAAGCCAAAATTACTGTGAGTGTGAACACAGCCATACAGAAACAAGACCAGAATTTAGGTTTCCAATCCAAACCCATCACCGAAATCTCTCCCCTTAATTCTCTCCCACAAGTCCCTCTTATAGGCTTATACCACTACTACACACAAAATGTAATCATCTGATTCTCCATGCACTCCTGGTGAATCAAAGAACTGATAAATCTTTTGCCTCCAACCCTTGCTCTCCCATTCTTTTCAGAATATGAAATCTGTGAATGCAGCACTGGGATATAATTATTGCACATGTTTGTAAATTGAATAGTCATAGCAGATGATAGTGCAGATGGACGGAGCAGGCTTGTGGGCCTGGATTAGCTTTAGGCTGATGTTTCATTTCCAAATAAGATGAGGATCTGGCTTCCAGTTTAACCACAGTAAAATCAGACACAGGTTTCTCATGAGGTATCAGTCCTAACCGCTAATAATATCTGCCATAATGAGAAAGAAAATCTCTTCCATTTCTGGACCTGACCAAGGAAAAAAAAAGATTGTAAAGATATGTCCTGATCTAGGCTTTGAATGCAAACACCTCACAGAGCTGCACACTGAGAAATTTGTGCACAAATTTCAATTTAGCCTAATTTCCATATATATTTCGAGAGAGTTTATTGCCCCCTTACCAAATAATCCTTCAGTCTTCTGTTGCTAAAAATGTGTCTAAAAAGAGAAAAAGCATAAGCATCATTGTTGGAGGCAACAGGGAGAGACCCATCTGAAATGAGGGGTCAAACTGTCCTCACCCCTGTTAGATAAACATGAGCTGAAGCTGCAACCGATGCAGAGAAGAACTACTCGGGTGCTCCAGGAAACTAACTGCCTCCTCTTTTTAAGAGGAGAAAGGCAAGAACTTCTTGTTTTGGTAAATCCTGGATTTAGTACATCTGAACGAAGACTATGATTGGTGATGATTTTTGCAAAGGAAATTAATGCCCTAAAATGTCCTTTACGCTGAAGGACAGTGTTTGAACAAGAACAAATGGATTCAGACTAGCCACAGCTTATGTCAGACTGGAAATCAGAGCTTGAAATCATGAGAGTAATCAGCATCTGGAACAGGTATGAGCCAGAGCAGTCAGGGGACAAAGTACCCACACTTTCAGACAGAGCTTGATAAGAATAGAGAAAGGACTGTATGATGTGGTATCTACAAGAGTGGGAGAATGGATCTGATAGTCCAAGAAGTCCCTTCCTACCTCATTACCCTAAACCTAATGTAATTTGTGTGTACCTTTTGAGAAGCTGAAAGAGAACAGTTGCTGTTTATGATGATCACGATGATTGGAGAGCAAAGAAATGTGGTTTTGTTGTTTTGGCTCAGAGCTGCCACATAAAGAGGGTAAACAGCAGAGGCTGGAGCTGGGTCTCTGCTCCTGCCAGTGCCTGCAGGCAGGCTGAGTCTGGAAGAGCCATCTTATGTTTTTAGCGAGCAGGCAGAGGCGACCCCGTGGAGGCAAGCCTCCAGGAACCCAGGTAGCGTGCGACCTGCGTATCTGGCTCAGCGATGGGGAGGCGGCCTGAGGCTGAGCGACGCAGACCGGAGCCCTAGTTTATGGGGGTGAGGTGTCCAGTAAAACGGCAGAGAAGGAGGAGATGTAACTTTCTTGTTTGTGCAAAGTCAACCACATGCCACTGCTACTGGTGGTGCCTCACTGCCACCTAACGTGTGAGCCAAGTTTGGGAAGACCTCCTCTATCTTGTAATGGATCTCTCTGTTGCAAACTGTCCTGTACCCTGTGGGACAATGTTTCTCTGTTCCTTCCAGAAAGTGTTGTCAAGATTACATAAAATAGACAGTATATGGTATACATACAGTATATACCTGTACATCTGTATTCATTTTATATATGATGAAACCCAAAAGTGTTGTGTAAGAGATTAGTCGTTTTGTTAATGCCATTGTTATAAATTCAGCTAGTTTAATCTAGAGGGTAAAGCTGTAAATAGCAATTGTTGGCATAATCAGAACAAAAGAAAACCCCAGCTCTGAAGTACTATTTAGTGATACGGAAGCTGGGTCCGACAGTCTAGTAAGCTGGGATAAACTGGCAGAGCAAATCTAGCACAGTTCAAGGACAGCCTTATACTGGATGCCCATATGCTGTGCCACAATCATTATTTTAGCCATAAAGCAAAGATTTTACCACTCAGTACTACAGAAGAGTCACAGCCCAGGAGTTTTTACAGGAGTGTTTAAAAACAGCCAATTCCTGGTTGCAATCAGTAGAATCACTGGAAAATACTGTTTGCAGTACCATCACAACAAAGCGATCCCAGTAAAGCACACTGATGCGCTCATCAGGTGATTTATCACGTACATGGCTGCCTACAACGGGATAGCAGTGAGCAGAAGCAGCGGGCACTGCACGGATGCGCAGGGCCTGCAAGGCTGGCTGTGTCTGCGCGCACCCCAAGACCTGGAAGCAAGGGTACAGGCCGATTAGCCATCTTCGGGGTATTATTAGAAACATGAAGGTCTGAGCTGCGACTACAGGCGTAACTAACACGGGCGAAGCCAGGACGAGGCGCCCTCCCGCCGCCATTTTGAGGAGGGAGAACCCCTTCCCTCAAAGAGGCTCCCGGCCCGCGCGCCAGTGCAGGGGGGCGGGGCCGCGGCGCAGGCGCAGTGCGCCGCCGGTTGGCCACGTGACGCGAGTCAGCTGAGCGTTGGCGGAAGCGGCCGGCGCGGGCCTGGGGTGCCGGTGGCCGTTGGCGGGTAACCGTTGGTGGCCATGGCCTCCATCCTGGACGAGTACGAAGATTCCCTCTACCGCTCCGCCTCCGTGCAGCAGAGCCGCGCCAGCGTGGGCATCCCGCACTCCGGTAGGTGCGCGGCGGCGCCCACGCACCCCTCTGCCCGGGCCGACCCCTGGCGGCAGCGCGGCGCTGTGGTTACAGCCAGGCCCTGGGCACGTCGTGCCTCCCCCAGTGGAGGACTAGGCCCGGTGTCCGGCCGGCTGAGGCCTGTTCCCACCGTTAGCCCCTCAGTGGGGCCTCCGGTGTGCGGGGAGCCCCGCTGCGGGTTTTCCTGCTGGGAGGGAGGAGGCAAAGTGGCAGCTCATTAGTTGGGGGCAGGGTGGGGAATAGGGCATGTCAGGCTGTGGGGAATGCTTCCAGGAAAAGGTGTATCGCTGTGTATGTGGCATAACATTCAGCTGCGATTTGTTTTTCCATCATTTGCTGTGTGAAATGTTTTGACGCAGCAGACACTCGATTCCTGATGAAGCTCAGGGGTGATGCAGGTCATCTTAGCAAAACTGAGGTGCTGGTTATCTATGGGAGGGCTTCATAAGGCCATACCCCCCAGTGGAAACACGTGTACATGAAGTGGCATGCCTTCGTAGTCACAAATTATAACCACACCTCAGCGCTGTTCAGTCCAGAGCTGTGGTAGTTGTCTGAGATCATCTCATCAGCTTGCTTCCCTTCCCCCCCCCCCTTCTTTGAAGAACCCAACTGTTACAGCCACAGTGTTTTGGCTGTGTGCACAGTTGCACCTGCATTGGGTTAGTTTCCTAACCCGGGGCAGTTTACCAAAGGCTTCATTGTTTGGAGCATTTCCCTTAGGCTGACTACATGATGGCAAGGTTACTGCTGAAGAAGATTACCAAGAAAGCAATCTATATCACTGCCAAACTTTTCTGTCAAGGTCTGTGAAGCTTTGGTGTACTGCACTATTCAGGGAGGTGTACAATCAATGTGAAGTAACAGTGTGATGACCAGTCAGTTGTTTCTTTCACGTGAGAGAAAGCAAACAAATGGCGGGTATATTCCATGATAAATTCAAGGTTTATTATGTTCAGTAACTATTCCCTATTAGATGCCAAGTCACAATATTTTCTCGAGTGTGGCAGGGAAATATACGTTATGAGAGGATTGTGTTCTACCTGGTATTGTCGTGGTAGTGGTAGTAGCAGCTGCTATGCAGAGCTGGTATTTTTGAGTTACAAGTTTGGAAATGCATGGACACATTCTTTCAATTTTTTTCCTCATACAGTGTTGCCCGCTGTTAACCTTTGGGGAAACCAGGTTGTGAGGTTTATATATGTGGTAAGAATTGATGAATTATGTCATACTGTGTATATTATTGAGTATAAATACACAGACAGAATTACTCTGAGTCTAGGTACTGAAGTAGATATGTTCCCCGTGTTTGTTTTAACATGCATAGTTATTTTGTTGTTAGATAAAGAATAAGTGTCCTGAACAGGTGTTGTGCAAAACAGTGTTGGGACAAGCTGTGTTACCGAAAATAAATTTTCAAGGACTCAGCTTTTCTTCTTGACTGCTGCAGCACTGTCGTCAGTCATGGCTGTCTTACAGCTGAGGAATCTTCCTGTTTGCTGACAATTGATGTTGGCAAAGGAAGGTTTGGAAACTGCTTAATTGCAAAAGCATGGCCTAATCAAGATCTTAATTATTCTTAAATCAGGATGCACTGGTGATTTTGAACAAAACTTGGGCTGGTAGAAGTTGTGGGCAATCTGAAGTTTAAGCAAATTGATTTTGGAAAAAGGTGCGAGTAAATAGTTAACTTCCTGAAAGCAGTCCTAAAGGTTAGGTTGGAAATTTTGGAAGACATTAAAACTTATTCCTGTGTTCCAGTTAGTTGTTCCCTGTGCTTGTTAAACTGCAGGTGCTGTTTCTCAAAGTTGTAGATAACCAAGCAGTGACTCTGTTGCCAACCTAAAGTACTGCTGCAGTGTAAACTTAAAGGACTGCAGTTGCAGCATGAAAAGACCTACTTTGACCCACTAGATGTGACTGATATTGGTGAGCTTAGATCTTTGAACAGATTAAAAGCTTTAAGGAAAAATGCAGATTTGTCCAGAAATCAGGGTGGGAAATGCTGCAGTAGAATCTCGCCTAAACAGAAGAGGGACATTGGAGTCAGGATGAAGGAGCGGACTGTTTGAAAGGAATGATGTGATAAAATGGACATCTCCTTTGTATAGAGAACTGTAAGCTAAAGAAGTACATCCTTCTTCTGTTATGGATGCTAGCTAAAATCCTCATGTTAGTGATGATGATCCTACAGTTGTTATAATTGTAATGGATACCGTCCTAAAGAGCCCAGAATGCTGGAATCCAATCCACTGGCTTGAACTATGATTGAATAAAAAAAAAAAAAAAAAAAAAAAAAAAAAAAACCCAAAAAAACCAAAACACAACCAACCCTTGTCCCAACTCAAACCCCTACTTGTGTACAGGTGCTAGTTGCTCCCTTTCCTTCCTGTGTTTGAGTTTCCTTGCTCAGTCTGCCTTGTTTTGCCTGGTGGCAATCTGAAAAAAATTCAAGCTTGCCTGAATGAATGTGACTTGGCGATCTGTTGGTATGTGTTTTTTTCCCATCAGAGTAATCCTTCCTTTTTGTATATATAGATATGTATTTATATTTATTGGTTAGCTGTGACATCATGTGAATCTGCAGCTTGGGAGTTTTGTCTGCATGTTTTGAACCGCAGTTCATACCAGCAAATTTAAGCTGTGGCATTGCAGCTCCTTAATCTGAAATGAAGAACATCTGTTTTGCTTAACTGGAAAGAACTGGAAGGAACACACATTTGCATAAGTGGATAATGTTTAAGATGTGGAACAATGTGTAAGAAAAAAAACATACATGCTGAGCAAAAGGCTGCCTACTCAGATTATGGTTGCTTTGTTCCTGCATGTGCATCTTTCCTCTAAAACAAGAATCCTTTAAAGATCCCGCAGCTGGTCTAGTGTTGAGGCAGAAGCAAGGAGAAGGCATTGGTAGAATAGGCAGTTACAGGATTTGTAGTGTTAACAGGCCGCTTTCCACTACTATACTGGCATTTTCAACAGCAACATGGCTGAAATTAGAGTTTTTCAGGATAACTTGGGGAGGTTATAGGTATTGAGTGTGCTTTGAAGTGGTGCTGTGAAGTGGTGCTGTTAGTCCCAGTCTAGAGAGTGTCAGGCTATGCTCTTTAGAATGGAAGTAGTCTGTTTCCTCTGAGATACAATCCCAGGTTTCTTTTTTCTTTAAGTTTACATCTTACTAGTTAGCTACTTTGGCCATGAATGGCCTTCACTTGCTGTAGATCTTTTCGTTTTTAACCTTTCTGTCCAGGCTAACTGCTGCATGGATCTGCTTGCTTTAGAAATCCTTCACTCACACGTGGAGCAAAGCAGATGGGCTAACCTAGCAATGTATCAATCTGTCTTGCTTTCTAGCTTGAGGTAGTGAGGCCAGACTGAGATCCTCTCCTGTTTTCTTTGTCAGAGGGTTATGTAAGACTATGTGTGTATGGGAAAGTCAGTCACTGGGAAAACTTGTCTCATGGGACAGATACGGATGAAACTTTGTGATAACATCTATTTGTGGACACACATACGTTCCAGGATTTTGCTAATGAGTATCATCACTTGATTTTGGTTTTATAAGAATGCCTTCTTATTTTGCCGTTCACTGGCATATCTGAGCTCTTTTGTAGTTTTTTGCTTCCTCATAGGAAGATTATAAAGAGTGCTGTCCTCATTCAGGAATAGAATGGCATGGTCTCTGCAAGTCCCATGATTTTGGATGCAGAGGTCTACATGTCTTCAATGAAAATTAAATCTGTTGTGCTGCTTCTCTGTGCTGCCACATGGTGTTCCAGGTTCACCTGTCTTAAAATTAAGTTTCAGTTTGTTGACCGCTTGCCTATGGCTGGGCTTTTGTCTTTGTCATAGCCAAAGGAACAAGTCTTAGAATTTGAACTGCATCTTGTGCTTTGCCCATCTGCACTGAAGATCATAAGAGGTTTTTAAAGCAATAGATTTCTAAGTTTTATTTATTGATTTATTTGTTAACGTATTTCTGCAGAAGTATGTCACTTCCCTCAAGTCAGACCTTACTTCTCCATTCTCTGCCTTTCCCACCTAGATCTCCTTCATAAGTAATCCCTCAACATGCCTTCCTCAACATGCCTTCCTATGCATGCCACATTTCCCAAGCTGGTTGGGACTAAACTGACCAGCTGAATACTTACTTAGTCGCATGAGCTAACTTGCTGTGGTTATACACACTCCCATTTCCAGTTCATTGATTTGTCAGGTTTGCTTGGTTGGGCTTAAAACACAGTATGTGTCCCATAAGGTGGCCATATCTTGTCAAACTTCAACCCTTAACTCTAACCTTAACTTAATTGGGCATTTCTTAGAATTCAGGCATGGTTTTCAAAAGGATCTGAGGATTAGGTTAGTCTGGCTCCATCTTGGGATTTGCCATGAAACAGTAAACCAGTTTGAATGGGTTTTGGCTCAGGAAGCAATTTATGCCAAGACTGGAGCATTGATTCAGCAATCACCAGGTCTTGGTTATTGTTTTGGCACTAATAAGTAGTTTGCGTGCCTTCCAGCAATAACTGAAAGTTGCAGTTAGAATAGTGTTATGGTTGGTAAAACAGGGTTATGGTAAAAGCATCATTACGACCTCCAGCTGTGTTCTGTGCAGCAAATAATACAACAGACTTCCCTCTATGATGAAGTCTGCTGTGTGGATACAAAAAAACCCAACATGGCTTTAAAAATAGCTTTAGCCTGTGAATGACGGATGTCAAGTATGGTAGCTTGTTCAATTCCAACATGGAATAAGAGAGAAATATATTTTAGTTAACACCGCAGTGGTCTCTTGGGTAACTTGTATGGCAATGTCAAACCAGAGCCCTCTGCGTCTTGTGTAATACCAGCCATTCTTTCCTGTCTTGAACAAATAAACTGTCAACCAAGGAAAACAAATTACTTTGCGATTCTACTCTTATTTTCAGCTTTTTGTGCAGTTTATGTGACAGTTTTGTGGCTTCCCCTGGAATTCTGTGTGCTTTCAAATTAATGCTTGTGGCAAGTTTGCAGTTCTGTGACAAGACAGTAAAGCGTGTTACTACTTTTCTTTCCTGTTACACATATCCACGAGTGCCGCTCTATATGTTCATGCTCTGTGGAGCACACTTCCTTTTCAGTAAAACTCAGAGCAGGCAATGATCCTTCTCGTCTTTTAGGTTTGATTTTGATGTAGTGTGGGGTGGTTGTTGTGGGTTTTTGTCTTGTTTTGGTTTTAAGTGTTCATGTTCTTTCTCCAGGATATGTGAATGCACGACTGGAGAAGGAAACACCAATATTTAACAAGCAAAGGATTGATTTTGCTCCTCCAGAGAAAATTAACAGCCTAGTGGTCTCCTCTAACCAGCTCTGTATGAGCCTTGGCAAAGACACCCTTCTCAGGTAATGCTGCCAGAGACCTGAAGTTATTTCTTCTTTTCCCCTGCCTTTTTTTCCCTTAAGTTGCTAGAGAACTTGAAAGTACAAACTGGATAAGAAACCATGAACCCAATAAGGAAAACAGTAAGCAATTACACCCATGTGAACTTTTGTTGGAAGCATGCTTTCATGGTTTCTCTTTGCAGGATTGATCTTGGGAAGCCAGATGAACCTAATCAGGTAGAGCTGGGACGCAAAGATGAAGCCAAAGTCTACAAGATGTTTTTGGACCACACAGGTGAGGCAATGGACTATGTATATTTACAGACAGTGGTTGGCAGCAGATGCAATTGAATGTGCATGACAAGCACTGGTGAACGAGTTCTCTTTCTGTTCTGTCAATAAGGAGAACAGCTGGTTCTTCTGTCGGCAGGACTCCATTGCCCAGGGGCCCTGCCTACTGATTTGCCCTTGTGCTATTAGAAAAACACTGCCTTGTTGTGTGTATGTTGTTGCTTTTGAACTCTGAAATGAACACACGCAATTAGGCTGTTCTGAGCAAGGCTGCTAAAACCAATAAAAGGAAATCTTTGCAGTCACCCTGTGCTGTATGTGTTTATACAAGAATTTTTAAAAAGGACTGTAAAACATCTGCAGCTGACTGTAGCCTTGACTGATTTTAAAAAACAAAAGTTTGGAAAGAGATGCTCATATCTGTCACCAACTGCCAGGGATAGGAGAGAACTCTGCGAACTATTTGTCCTTAGAACACTTACTGAAACGGAAGAATACCTTCTCGCTGAAGCATCTGGGACTAGTAATTTAAGTTTGCAACATATGGACTACTGTTCTGATCCAGCATGGAAATCCCCCACATTCTTGTGAATGCCTGGGAAAGTCTCGGATTAAGTATGTTGATATCGGAGTTTATCAAATGTGAGGATTAGAAGCCTCAGGAATTTGGCTTGCTTAGGCACAGTCTTAATTTGTTCTCTCCTTCTCCTTCCCGTACCCCTCTCCTGTTGGCAGGCTCTCATCTCCTGATTGCTCTGAACACCAGTGAATGCCTCTACCTGAACAGAAGTGTTCAGAAAGTGCGAGCACTCTCCCGCTGGAAAGGCCACTTGATTGAAAGTGTGGGCTGGAACAAATTTCTTGGTTCAGAGACCAACACTGGGCCTATCCTGGTGGGGACAGCCCAGGGGCAGATCTATGAGGCTGAAATCTCCGTCAGCGATGGAAGCCTCTTCAGCACTAATCCCGACCAGTACTTCCGACAGGTCTACACTCTGGAGGAGGAATCAGGACCTGCCCCAGTCTGCTGCTTGGAGATTGAACGAGGCATAGAAGGGAAATTTTTTATTATAGCCACCACTCGAAAGAGACTCTTCCAGTTTGTTGGCAAAATCCCTGAAGGGACAGAGCAGCAAGGCTTCAGCTCCATTTTTGCTATGCATGCTGACCATTTGCCCAGCTTCCGGGAGTTTCCAGCCAGCTTTGGTTTCAGTGAGATAGCCTTCTACACCCCAAAACTGCGCTCCAACCCACGCTCCTTTGCCTGGATGATGGGAAATGGTGTTTTATATGGTACATTGGATTATAGCCGTCCTGATTCAATTTTGAGTGATGAACGGGTCTGGGTTTATCCTTCTGATATTGACATAACTGTGAACAAGCCAATATCCATTGTACTTACCCAGTTCCACTTCCTGTTGCTGCTGCCTGATCGGGTGAAGGCTGTATGCACTCTGAATGGGCAGGTTGTTTTCCAAGATCTGTTCCTGGAGAAATTTGGCTTACTGACACGTATGATCAAAGATCCCACAGTCCAGCAGATATGGATCCACACTGAGAAGGTAGTGTTCCGCTACCACGTCCAGCGGGAGTCTAGAGATGTGTGGAAGATGTATATGAATATGAACAAATTTGATTTAGCCAAAGAGTATTGTAAAGACCGTCCAGAGTGCCTAGATATTGTGCTGGCAAAAGAGGCAGAGCACTGCTTCCAAAACAAGAGGTATCTAGACAGTGCCAAATGTTATGCGCTGACCCAGAACTACTTTGAGGAAATTGCCCTTAAGTTCATTGAAGCCAAGCAAGAAGAGGCCCTGATGGAGTTTCTGATTAAGAAGCTAAGTAACCTAAAGCCTTCTGAGAAGACACAGACAACTCTGCTGACCACGTGGTTAACAGAGCTGTACCTGAACTGGCTAGGTATATTGGAAGGAGATCCCTCACAGCGAAATCTCTATTTAGATACACGGGAGAAGTTTCGCACTTTCCTGAGCAGTCCTAAAAACAAAGACTGTCTGTTTAATAACCGGGCATCTATTTACGAGCTGTTGGCAAGCCATGGAGACACAGAGCACATGGTCTACTTTGCAGTCATCATGCAGGACTACGAGCGCGTAGTAGCTCACCACTGCCAGCATGATGAGTACGATGAAGCTCTAAATGTGCTGTCCAGGCACAGAGATGAGAAGCTGTTCTACAAGTTCTCTCCAGTCCTCATCCAGCATATTCCCAAGAAGGTAGTTGATGCTTGGATTTCTATGGGCTCTAGACTGGATGCCAGGAACCTCATTCCAGCCCTTGTTAACTATAGCCAGAGTGCCAGCACCCAGCAGATTAATGAAGCCATTAGATATATGGAGTTCTGTGTCTATCAGTTGGAGGAAACCCAGCAAGCCATCCACAACTACCTCTTGTCTCTTTATGCTTTGTGTCGGCGGGACTCGCTGCTATCATACCTGGAGCAAGCAGGAACCAACCCAAACAGGATCCACTATGACCTCAAGTATGCGTTGCGCCTGTGTGCAGAGCATGGGCACCACCGTGCATGTGTCCATATTTACAAAGTGATGGAATTATACGAGGAGGCTGTGGATCTCGCCTTACAGGTATGTGTGTGATTGTGAATGCATGCTGTGATATATAGGAATGTAGCCCGTTATCTTGAACAACCAAGCATTGAGAGGAACTGGACAGACTTGCCAGTATAGGAGCTGTGCAGCTAAGTCTAGGAAGAAAGACCTGTCTCTTAACATACTACTGTGCTTTTGACAGTCGTTTTAAGTAGACAGCTGACTGTGACAAGCCATAATTGAGGGTAGGGGCATGGAAAGTACAAGGGGGAGTACTGTCGGTCTTAAGCTCAGTCTCTAACATAAAATACCTTTATCTGCATTTATGCAAGACTTGTATAGCTATTGTTCAGGATTCTAATTACTTCCTATTCCTAGCTATGATAATTATCACAGAAGAATGCCTTTATCAGCTTAGTCTGACCTTGAGGGAG
The DNA here is from genome assembly GCA_020745775.1 of Theristicus caerulescens. Classification (NCBI taxonomy): domain Eukaryota; kingdom Metazoa; phylum Chordata; class Aves; order Pelecaniformes; family Threskiornithidae; genus Theristicus; species Theristicus caerulescens. The sequence continues at coordinate 28,860,730 of CM036564.1, forward strand.
ATGTTAGAATTTTTTCTATTGGCATTGCTATGTCTTTGCTGAAATGTGTGGTCAGCAAAGATGCTGTAACATGGATTTGCCCTTATTGTAGTGCTCGGCTTTGTTGTTCTCTGCTGGGTAGCAAGCAAATCTTCAGGGAGTAATACTGGTGGAGAGGTGTTTGACATGTAAACAAGGAGCAGGTCAGTAGTGCAGCCCTAGGCAATGAGATGGCAATAGAAGTTTTGTATTAATGCCTCCTATAATGGACAGTAGGCTTTGAAGTTGAATGGTGGATAAACGAAGAGGGAAGCTTAACTCAGTTTCTTTGTCTGTGCAACTTCTAGGTGGATGTTGATCTTGCCAAGTCCTGTGCAGATCTCCCTGAAGATGATGAGGAACTCCGGAAGAAGCTCTGGTTGAAGATTGCTCGCCATGTTGTTCAGGAAGAGAAGGATGTCAAGAAGGCAATGGCCTGCCTCTCCAGCTGTGCCCTGCTGAAGATTGAAGACGTCCTGCCATTCTTTCCAGACTTTGTCACTATTGACCATTTCAAGGAGGCAATCTGTAACTCCCTGGAGGACTACAACAAGCACATTGAGGAGCTGAAAAGGGAGATGGAGGAAGCCACACAGAGTGCCAAGAGAATCCGAGAGGACATCCAGGAAATGAGAAATAAGTATGGCTCTGTGGAGCCTCAGGAAAAATGTGCTGCTTGTGACTTTCCACTTCTAAACCGCCCTTTTTACCTTTTCCTGTGTGGTCACATGTTTCATTATGACTGTCTCCTCCAAGCAGTTTTCCCAAACCTTCCTGCCTATAAGCAGGCAAAACTTGAAGATCTTCAGAAGAAGCTGGCAGCTACCAGTCAGCCTTCCAAGAGCCACCATCGTCCCAAGGACGCAGATACCATTAGCTTGGGGAAGGGGCAGCAGAGCCGGGAACAGATCAAAGCTGACATTGATGACATTGTGGCAGCCGAATGTGTGTACTGTGGTGAGCTGATGATTCGGTCCATTGACAAGCCTTTTATTGATCCCCAAAAGTATGAAGAGGAGATGCAAAGCTGGCTGTAGTTTTCCAAATCTGCAACTGTCAATGCACCAGAGTGGTTTTGTTCACAACTTGTGAAGCTTCTGTGGTGGGAATATAATCTTCAGAAGCAGGAACACAGTGGCTTCTGTGGAACTCTAAGGAAAGAGTAGTGGGGTCTTGTTATCAGGATTACAGTGAACTAGTCTTGAAAATGGGAAGATATAGCTCTGGCTGTCTAAGAACTTGAACAGTAGTTAGAGCTAACCTACTGGAATATTTTTAAGCAGATGTTTGCTGTTTGCAGTTCTTCTGAGATTCTCAGTGTGAAGCTCATGGAGTGCCTTGTTGTCCAGAAGGCATTGGGAACAGCCTATGATTTGTCTTCCCTGTTGTGCCGTGTTTGTTTTGGTGAAGACAAGCTTAAAGGGAAAGGTAGTGAAGAACACTAAGCAGTGTAGTTTTCATTCATCACTTTCAAAGCTAGAATTGCCTTCTGTTTCCTTTTTGCTGAGCGCCTATAACCACATATGTGGAAGGAACATGAAAGGACAAATGCTCTTGCATATATATTTTGTAAACATCATGCTACACAAATACATGTTTCTACACAATGTAATATAAGAATGTGTATAATTCTCAAGCAGGAGTGTCTTGTAATACACCTAAGTCATTTGCTTGCAATTCAAGGTGTATAATTCTCTTTCCCACAAGCTTTATGGACAAGCCCATACATTTGAATTTTCTCTAGGCGCTCTTCACTTTGTTTCTGGCAATACTTCCTAGCCTGTTCACCCATTCTTGCCTCTCTCCATCCTATTTCTACTATGACTGTCTTTGTATAGTGGGTCTTGGTTTTGTCTTCACCCCAAACCAAAATGGATATATGTGGTAGTAATGTTTCAACTGATACTCTGCAAGCAGGAACACAGCCCATTTGTATTGTCCTGCTGTGGTCCTCTTCAAGCTGCACTTGAGCACTAGACTAGAGATCTAGCCATAGGTTCCCTCAAGGGTAGACTACAGAAAAGTTCTGTTGGTGTGAAATTTGCTTTGCCATTTGAAGCCAGTACCTTGTGACCAGGCAGTCTTTTGCCTTCCTGACAGTATTTGATACTTCTGGAGATGACTGCAGGTCAATGCTTCTGTCTATTACTCTGACTTGGAAAATTCTTCCCAGAAGGTGGCGATCACTACATTGTGGGTGAGGGAACAAAAAAATTTTCTTCAGGGATTTAGCCAGGGTTCCTTGTTTTGTTTTTGAAGAAACTAAAATTTTAATGAAGTTCTGCTGTTTGGGGCTGAATCACAAAGGTAGTAATTGGCAGAAGAATGGAATGATCTAAATGAAAAATTATACTTCTTGTAATTAAGGCAATAGAAAATACTGTCTTCTGAAAAACCTCTTCAGTTCTTTCACATGAATGTATGTGCTTGTCTTGAGTACCTCTCTCAATCTGCTAGTCATTTACCCTGTTCATACGGTTGTAGAAATGGGTCTTCACATCACTGAAAGGGAATATAAATTGGTTTCCTAAAGGAGCTGACCTAAGAATTCTGATAACCGTTCAGAGCTCCAGAAGAACATCCATGCTTTTGTTGGGAGCTTCTGCCTGGAATGAATGAATTTTATCTGTGTAAAATGACATGAGTAATAAAAACCAGAGCTGACAGTAGCAAGACCTGAGGTTTTGAAATCCTCTTTTCATTGTTGGCGCCATGGGATAGGCAGTCTGATTACCACCTGGTAGTGTTTGTTGCTGGCTTATCAGAAGCCAGTGTTTCAGTGGTTCCATTCAACAGTGGTTCAGAAACCCCACATGCTGCAGTTTTCTTTGGCTCTGGATAGCCTTTTGCTTTGAATAAGTCGGTGGGTCTGCCAGAAGAATTTGTGATGAAAACTAAATGTGATGTCTTTTGAAGTTCAGCATTAAACCTGTTATAACTGGCCACTCCTGAATCATCATCTTTTCATGTAACCGGTGTGCTATTTAAGGTTGTATATGTCATTATAAAGCAACAGTAGCCCCCTACCCAAACCAGTTTCTGGTCAAAGGCAAGCGGCTGTTTTTCTGCCCTGTAGCAGAAACATGAGTAGCAGCTCATTCTGATGCAGGAAGTAATTTCAAGTTATGCATTTTCTTTGAGATGTTCTTAATACTTGTTCCATCTCTTTACTTTTGGGGTTTTACAGGATGTTTTCCTGGTACAGTAGAATTATTATAGTCCTCCATTCTTTTCCTATTAGTGCTACAGAACAGTTGCATCGCTAAACGTTTGTGTTGTGCTCACTCTGAAGATTAGCAATATTAATTGCTTATAGACCATTCCAGGGAGATACGCTCATCCATAATATTGGAAGAAGCGTGTGTCTGTGGGAACTGAGGCATAGCAAGTAAATAAAAACCCTCAAGTCTTTGCCTCAGATGGGGTGGTAAGGGAAGGCACCTTAAGAACCTACTGATTCCAGTCTTGGGTATTAATATGTCTCAGTTAACAAAGCTAGAACTCGGTATTTTTTTTTTAAAGACTAGTATGCAACATACTCTGAGGGCTGTAGGCTTGTGCACCAGATACATATATCACAAATCTCATGCTTCCTCACCATTGTTAACTGAAAAATATTTTAGATCCTCTGCTGTTGAGGCTTTGGAGAGTCTTAATGGTTGCAAAGGCTCCAGCAGTGATTAAATGACTAGTGCCAGTAGTACAGGAAGCTACCTAAAGATATCTTCTGAACTTTCCTTACATTGTCACATGCTTCAAAAGTTTCAGTAACCACTCACCTGTCCTTCTTGGCAATTTTGCAATATCACTCGGTGAAAAAGGTAAGAGGGTTTTTTGGGGGGGTGGAGGGAAGTTAACTGCTTACTGTTCTCCCATAAATCTAATCTGCAAGATCTCTTCCTCTTTGCTTTCAGAATAGCATTTTTATCTTTTCTCCTTGTAATTTCAGCACAGTTATGTTTTAGAAATCAGTCCTTTGTATGTTTTTTTAGCTGTGAATGAACTGTGTACCAGCTGTTACAAATGACGTGGCCTTGGGCCTTGTCCTTGTCTGCGTGAATAACCTCTACCATTTAGTTTAATGCAGCTAGAGAACAGCATAACCAAAAGGGTGGGTGGGAGCCCCAGCCCTGTTTAACCAGAACAAGAATCTGTAGCTAGATTTATGCTGAAGAAACACAGTTGTGCAGGCAAGGCCTAAAGCAAACTCGTGCGTAGTACCTCACCTCTCCTAGGCTTCAAGCAAGGGATTGGAGAAATGCAGCGAGTTGGGGGAGACAATGGTGAGTGTGTGTTATGGAAGAGTTTGTAGAGAATTTTGGTCTATGTAGTTGGAAGCAGCTAACTGAAACGCTGAGAGCTCTGTTTCGTCTACTTTCTAAACATAAATGATTGAGCTGGAAATTTAGTAAGGCAAATTCTTAGCAAGCCACTAGATGTCATTGCTGTCTATTTAAATAGTGAGGTTTGCTGCAGAGCAGCTAAAGGTGTTCTGTAGCAGGAGACAGAGTGGTACAAAACCGTGAGGAACTGAAGCAGGTTCCCTGTGCCTTTGAGGGGAGAGGGTGGAGACAGACCTGTAAAGTAGTTATTGGAGGCAAAGATGCTAAAAAAATTGTCTCTAACTAAAAGGCAATTTCAGTTCACAGATCACTGTTTTTCAGGCTTTGAATATCAAAAGCTGGATTTACTCTGTTAACAAATGAGTATCAGTCTTCTTTTGTTTAATTGCATTCCAGTGTAAGTTCCTACAGACCTAGCTGATTTAGTAAATTGTAGAGACACCATCCCTGGACTTGGAGTTGCAATTTCTGGTGGCCTTGGGTCTGGCCTTTTTTGCTTGCCTTCTCTTCACCCTGTCCCGACAGCAGAGATGGTAGAAGTGAATGTGAGCCCACTCCTTAGTTGCCTAAGTTCACATCTAGCATGTTTTGTTAAAAGCAGCAGTAAAGCTGGGTTTGTAATACGATATTGGACACCGACTTGCATGAACAGAGAAGTTAGTGTGTTAGCTTTTGCCTGTGAGTTGTGGGGTCATAATCCCAATAAAGGGGCAAGTGGGAGTAGGAATATCCTGTACTCCACCAGAATTAGATGTTGTAGTTTGACTCAGACTGTAGTCATTTATTAGCATGTACTTCTTGGAATGCATAGTTCCCATTCACTACTGCTCTGTCACCGTCAGCGTATAGACTATGTTTACAAGTGCAAATACTTCTTCTAGTGGGAATTGATGGGAAGTTTGTTGTTCCTTGCATCCCTTCATCCAACAACCCTGAACTGAGCTGTGGGAAGACAGATTGAAAATGGGCCTCTTCCTTGCAACAACTGTGCTGAGCTGAAATTTGAAGTTTGCAATATACAAGACTTATGGAATTTTTGATTTTTAAATTATTATTATTATTATTATTTTTATTCAAACGGATTAAATCTTTTTCTCCAGAATAGATGGAGTACCATGTGATTCACTGGGGTAGGTGTAGTGTTTATGAGAGAATCTTATGGCATCCTCAAAGCAGAGAGAGGCTTGCCAGGATCTCCTGTCCGTTTTGTACATGGGGAGGGGATGCCCTAGAAAGGAGAGGGAACACCGGTTTCTATAAAGTAATTTAGCCAAACTTTATGTATCTGACTTCAGAGAAGCTTCCCCAGTGGAACTGTGAGATTGATGGATCTGTACTTTTCACATTGAAGTGCTGAAGAAGGAAAAGCTCATTTCCTTTGGAATAGGAATTTTGGTAAAATTGAAAAGCTTAGAGCTTGAAAGTGGAACATTAGAGGAGTGCCTTAAATTCGCAGTGGGTTGTGTATGGGTTCAGCTCCTACACCGTCTGCTGTCTCTGATCATGCCCAGTCCAGACTTTATACCTTATGAACCCTCTAGGATTTGAGCTTCGTACCCTTACTGTGATTTTGGAGACTCGTGATACTTCCCCGTCAAGTAGGTGTTTGGGATTTTTCACTCCCAGATGTCATGGAAAGGCATCAGGCTACTTACCTGGGGTATGACCTTTAAAGCAACCTGGCCTGCAGCTGCTTTCAGATGGAAGGAGGAGAAAAAGATTAAACAAACTCGTTAGATCTACCTGTTGAAACTGGTTGGGATGGAGAGAAAAAGGGGCTCAGGCGTTTCCTCTCTGTAATGGCCAGAGGTTTTGAAGGCAGCTTGTTTGAATAGGATTGGTTGCTTAGGAACAAGGAAGCTGCAGGAGCGCTCTGAGATTACAAGTACAGCTATAACTGATCCTACAGACTCTGTCATTGTGGGGCAGCTCAGCAGAGGACGGTTTCCAACTTGCAGCAAGTCAGTATTGGGTTCAGACTTGCTGGAGTGCTTCATGGCCCCTGTGATGATGGTTGTAGAGCTGTTTTAATTCAGCAGTTGAGCTGCAGAGCTTGACTGGTGTGGGAATGAGCACAGCTGATGTGTCTGTGCAACATCAGGCTGTCTCGCTGCGCCGAGGTTTCCATCATATGCTTCCAAACACCACATATATACCCACGTTTTATAAAGGTGTGTACAGGCTGTACCTGATGTGTCTCAGGTAGTAATTTTGCCATTTCCCTACTTTGCAGGGGTTCATAGATTCCTGCTATGCTGCCATGCTGGCTTTAGGCTGGGTTGTCTTCAGAACAGGATTTGATCTAGCCTTTTTTTTGTTTAATATAGTTTGTTTGCTTCATCTGTAACTGAGAATACTACTGGTAGAGGTTTTTGCGATGAAAGTGTTCAGGAGAAGCTGAACCATAGCCTACCCCTCATTTCATGCTCCATAGTGAATGGTTCATTGTAGGTGGTGGCTTATAGGAAAAGGATTGAACAACTGGTTTGGTATCCAAAAGCAGGTATTCTCCACTTTGTGCAATTGAAATCCAAGTGCTGGTCACTTGGCATGGGACATCGTCTTCGGAACACAGCCTGAACTTGGAGGCTGCAGGACTCTGCTTAATCAGACATCTGTGTTTTCCAATTAGTCAGTTATTCAACAGTCTTTTTTCACCTCTGTGTGTATATACTGAATAGATTTTCCAATAAATGAATGATTACTGTGGAACTGGGTTCATAAGAAAGTTGTTTCTATCTATAGATTCTCTCTTATTTTCCCACATTTATTAAAACCAAGGTGCACAGTGTGGTTTTCTCTGAGAGTAGATCTGGTCTGTTTTGATCTCTAATGTTTCAACTCTGTTCCTCTTTTCACACACAAGGGTGTATATATTAGGCCAACGCCTTTGGATTAATTTGGAATGTCACAGACAAAGAGGAACGCGAAGGCTGCTGTATTAGTGTTTTAGGACTTTTCTCTACAGATTCTGCATGACAATTATTAGCAGCTGCCCTGGCTGGTTTTGATGGCTGCTGTGTGTTTTTCACCAAGTGAGCAAGATACAGGTAAGAGCCTGTAAGGTAAGGGTAGTCAAAAATCGTTGGTCTTTGGCTAATTAACATGGTTCTAGCAAAATACCTGTTGTCCAGATTTTCTCCTAGTAGCTATCAAGATAACATTAATATGTATAGCTGATCTAAATAAAATAATATTCCATGTGTAGCTGAACCATATGTTGCCATCCTTGATAACAGGGCCATAAACTTGGATCAGCTCATGCTGTTTGAAAGGACTGAGCAGAACGTTGCAGGGTGAGGAGGAAACAGAGTTGAGGCTTACTCTCCTAGATGTCCCAGTTCTTTGTTTAATACTTGCCCGTGTGACACAGCATGACTGTCTCAGAGCAACATCTGCATTTGTGTTACAGTGGTACATTCTGCTGAGCAGCCTTTTTGGGAGAAAAGTACTTCCTTATGTTCTGCAGTCTGCTTCAAACACTTGCCTCCTTGCCCAGTTAATGAGATTGGAATAACTAGGACCATGTCATCTTTCTGCTATGTTCTTCTGAAAGGTTGCTTATGGTAATCCTCAGTATATGCTTCAAACCCTTGCAGTGGCAGGGTTTCCAAAGCAAAAAATATTTTAGTACAGGAAACATCTAATGAAAGCAGAACATACCGAAACGCATTCTATAATAAGCCAGAGTTCGTTTTCATTCTGTTGAAGATTCTTAGTGGGAAATTAAGTATAAACTGTAAAGTAACATTATTTATTTCTTTCAGCTTAGACTTCTCAAGGAACACATGAAGGACAGAAATGTCCTGTGAGCTTAAGTGGGTGCAAATCAGTTAATGTGGACTTTTCTGTTTATAAGTAGCACCTTCTTAAATTCGTTGTTGGCTGTTGATTGAGAAGTGTCTTGTAATCCTCGATCTACCTAATGTTTGTATACGCGGCCAGTTTTAGGAGACTGTGAAGTGGAACAATCTATAGCAGTATTCAGCAGACAGCAAGCCTAGACTCTGGCAATAGTTTCTTTGCTGATGTAGAATCAGAGTTTGCTCCCTGAAAGCTGTTTTTCTCTGCAGCGTGGTTACAGAAGTAGTAGGGAGTTTTCAGAAGACTCTTGAGAGGCCCCTTGTATCCTTTTGGAGAGGTACCTGGAAAGTGGTAACTGCATGGAATTGAGTGATTCAGTACTGTGTTCCAGCAGCTTTGAGTTACAGTGAGTTGCTCACTGGATGCTGTGGCACCTCAGCCAAAAGTAAAGGTGTGGATTATTTGCCTGCCAGTCATCTTGTCCTGCCCTGAGTTATGCTCTGAAGAAAATCTACAACTTGGGAAGTTCAGGCTGAGCTTAGGTTGAAATGAGGAAGTAGGAAGAATTTCTACATGCAACATAGGTATTACTGTCAGTCCTTCAGCACATCTGCATAATGCTAGGACAGAGAGAACTTGCTGGATGCTCTCCGTAAGTCAACCAAAATCTGTAGGTAGGGCCTTGGGCAGAAGTTCAAAGTGCTCTCTTCTTATCCTACTCTTCAGAAGTCAGAACTTCTGGAGCTGACTGCCTCCTCACGAGACCTTGAATCAACAGTGATGGTGGAGCCATTTCTTTGTGGTGCCTGACATGTCATACCTTTATTTATTCTTCTGTCACTGGGACAGGCACCAGCTCAGCAGCCACCTCTGTCTTCCACTCACATCTTTCACTTTCTCTGCTCACTGCTCTAGCAAAGAACTGTTTGATTTGGACATAAATACTAATTATAGGAAGGGTTAATTGGGGGTGAATGGTGAAACTCCCTGCCACTGAGCTTGAAAACTAACGAAGAAAGGAAGAGACTTACGTGGAGACTGTAACAAGAGACCCACTGACTTCCAGATTTCAGAAGGATGAAACATGGGCGACAGACCAAAGCTGTGCCAGGGCAGTGTGATGAGTGTAGCTTGCAGTCTTTATTCTGATACAGCAGAATTAGTACAGGCTGTGAAAATACTTGCTTCTGGCCAACCTCTCTTTCCTGAAGGGTGTACTACTTTTCTCTGAGTCACAGACAGGAACATCAAGAGAAGGTTGTGAGGGAAAGGGTGTCTCAGATTTTATCATTTGCAACAGACACAGAGGAGGATCTACAAACCTCCTGTATTGGTGGAATGAGGAGGAGTTAGAGAGTAGGACAGACCATACTTTGGATTCAAGAGTGTTACTGGTGTATAAACAGCTCTCCTAGATGCTGCTGAGTGTCATACCTGGCTTTTAGGTGCTTTATTTCCTAAACTACACTGTATGATGAAATACTCAGGATCTCTAAAATGCTTTTAGATGCTTACACAGCTGAATCACTACTAAGGTGTCAGCAGGACAATTAAGTGTCAAGTCTTTGAATTAATGCCACCTCTCACTTGCCCCGTGTAGCTGTTCAGAGCTGTTTAAGCAGTGAAGCAATAGGATGGCTGTTCTAACAAAGTTTGAGATTAAAATCTAAAGAGATTGCCCACAGTAGCATGGTCATATTGAAGAACTGAGTCTGGATTTTTCGTATTTTTGTACTGCTTTCCCGGTGCCACAAATGACATCTGAAGAGGATTTGGCTTTTCACTGTGCCCCCTTCTTTCTGACTAATAATTAATGAGTATGGGAGGCTCAAGATGGCTGAAGAAAGTATTCCTTCCATTGGCAAACAGCTCTGATCTTGCACAGAAGAGACAGAGTTCTTCTTCCCCCTGTCAAGATGGGGTCATACAATATCCCCATTTCAAAACAAATCCCAAAAAAGCAGTGTGGCAAATCTCTCTCTACCAGCTCTATTTCTGTTCCCTCTCTGAAAGTTTTAAGTTATCTAATTTATGTCACAAACTATATGGAACCCTTGGGTTTTGGTAGCAGTCCAAGTTGGTAGCCTACAAAAAGTTATTATGTCCAGATGCCTGCTGTCTGTGGGGATGTAAATGCAACTGAACCAGCATGTTGCAGGCTGCAGCTGTTAGATGGAGATGGCAGTAATGTCCCTGAAATGCTGAATTTTAAAAAAAAAAAAGTTTGATTTGAATAAATGGGGGTGTTGCTCTCTGCCCTAATGTAATTCAATATGTATCAAAGTCACCCCTTTAATAGCAGGAAGGAAATAAGATCTGTATCTCTTGGGAACATGCTTCTAAAACCAACTTTCAGTTGCATTCCTCTGTCTCCTTTTAGTGCCTTTGAATAGTAAAGATTCACGTTCTCACTTTTTAGTCACAGCAGCCTGGATATTAGATCACTCAAGAATGTTGTTGTTCTGTCACAATCTCATTAACATCTTAGCTTGGGTGTTGGTGCTCCTCCCCCATGTTCAGGTGCCTAATAAGGATTCTTATCGCCCCAAACCAGTTACTTTGGATCCCAGCCCAGCATGCGTGGGCACTGGCAGCATTTGGATATTTATAGGGATTTCTACTTCCTTCTTTTCTTTGGGCCACTTTCTTACTTACTCCAAGAATTCCTTGTTCCTTCCATGCTCCAATGAATGCAACACTCCCAGGGTGGTGTCTGGGCAGTGGATGTTATGTATGTACCTTCCCAGCTGCTGGGGCCAGTGCAAGCAGGTATAACACAGCAGTGGCCTGCAGGGCACAGTGGAGGGGGGGGGGAAAAAAAAGGCACTGCCTTTTTTCAGCCCCTTCCAGCTAGTTTTGGGAGATTACTTAGCCTTGGTGATTTATTGTGTCATTGTTAAACTCTGATATCTTGACATCTCGAGCACCATTACAATGTGATTAGAGAGGGTCAAATGCTCTGAACATTTTTCTGGTTGAAATTGTCCTCTGGGTCTATACAGAGTAGCAGAAGGACAGACAGCACAGATTGGATCTTTCAAACAGTACAGTACTGTTTTTATTTTGATTCATTCTTTGAAAGGTGAATCAATAAAGTCTGATTCTTACAGAGCTCTTTACCATTACCACTTAAACTTTCATCTCCTACTCTCTAGGTGCTCATGGTCGAGGACAGCAGCAGTGGTAGTCACTCGACAGCTCCATGTGTGCAGAGTAGCTCAAAGCTACCAGCCAGCTGACGACGGGAGCGCAGAGCAGGAAATTCCCCTTTGCTTTCCCTTAGTGGAGGCGCTGGCTGGGTTTCTCTATTTCACCCAGCTGACATTTCCCCCAAAACTTGTGGGAATCTCATAACTTTGAGACTCTGCCGCATTCTGAAATTCGGTTGAAATCTCTCAGTATGTCTCTGTTGGGAAATCGGCACCAGTAAGTGTGATTTCAAAAGCTTTGTTTCTTTTGGAAGCCAGGGGAATAATGCGAATATTATATCTGAGCTGCTGTAATCAAGACTTGGAAGGACTATGTGGAATGAAGCAGGACCCTGAATGCATGGCTGGAGAAGGAAAACCTGAAGGGGTTTTGAGCGTTTCTTATCAGAAGGCACTAAGAGACTAGATTAGGAGCTGTTACTTGAAAGAGTCCGTAGCATCCTCTACGTCTCATTAACAGATGGTTCTAAGAGGCAACCGTGGAAATGCAAACTCATGCATGTTTGTGCTTGCTCTGCTCTGTGCCTCTCCTGGCAGCACTCACTGGCATAATCTGTTGGAAATTAACCTTTTGCTTGAGGTATCATTACAGAGACTGGTATAATTCATCCCACTGCCTGTGACAAATCTGTGTCTCCCCCCCTCCACATTCTTTCCAACAAGAAGGAATTCTGTCAGAATGGTAGAGAAACACTGGGTGTAGGATCTCACACTTGTGACAGGCAAACTTTCTTCTCCTGCTGTAAGTTTTTCTGTGCTTTCATTGCCAGGATTGTCCACACAATCCTCTACCCCAATTACCCATTGATTAGGGCTCCTCTGGTAATCTGCCAGATGCAGGTTTGTTACCAACAGATGGCAGAAAGCATTTGAGGTAATGAGAGAAAGGATAACGATTGCTGATCTGCATAATAATCAGCTTGTGAACAGGTTTCATGTTTTTTTCTGTTTCCACTGGCTCAAAGATTGCGCTGTCGGACAACCAGGCACCTTCTCTTGAGTTAAAGAAATAGTAATGGAGGAACCCATTTCTTCCAGCCACTGTTAAGATTTCTGAAGATACACATACTCTCCACCACTGACAGATTAAGATTTTTATCCAGAGAGTCAGAGCTTGTGCCCAGAGTGCAAGGAATGAACATTCAATCCTCTTGTGATCAAGACCTCTAACCAACCAATGTGGCTGGAAATACTTTCCCTTCTCTCTTTTCTGAGACAATTTTCCCTAGCTCTACCACAAGGCAGGAAGATCCTTGACCCCCTTGAACCAGCATCACCTTTGCACTGTACAATGCCTAGTCTGAAAAAAATACTTTCCACTTCCATGTGTTTTAGAGTTCTTCAACCCAATTCTGCTGCTTTGCACACTGAGGCAGCCACACCATTGCCATGTACAAGACTACATCTGAACTATTCTGGAGTCCTTGCAGGAAAGAAGTCTTCTCTGACATACTCCAGAGTGTGAGACCTGTAGTATGGATTCTTACTGTTTGAAATCTCTATGCATTTAGATTGTTCCATTAGTAACTGTCCCTATATGAAACAAGCCATGTAACACTCACCCAAAATTGTCTTGGTGCCATTCACTGTGAATTTTGGCAAAGGATTTGGGTTGACGAACTTTCTCAAAAAGTAGCCTTAACACACGTGCTAATGCTGAACTGTTCTCCATTTATTCCCCAGGTGGGCTGGTAGACACAGCGGACAAGTTTCCATCAAACCCTTTTACTTTGTGAAATCCCTTTCTTTGTTCAAGATTTAGATGGAGGTTTTTGAAATTTGGATTTGATTCCACAGAATAGTAAATGCAGACAATTTCCCTGAGAATCCTTTCTTTTTACCCTGATAATACAGCAGCCCTCTGTCAATTCTCTGGAAGGATGATGTTTATCACAATCTCATCTGTATCATGTGCAGCCATGCACTTGTTGCTAGTAATTTTAGTGTCTGAACCTTACAAGGCAATCACTATCTACTGTCAGTGTGTTGCAGCTGTATAATCTGAAGGAAAGGGAGGATTTTTATTTTTGAGCTTATACTCTAAAGCACAAGGCTTTACTATTAAATCTTGACGCTCTGCTACAGATATTGCTGTTCCTTACAGGATTTTCTTGTCCTTAGCCTGGTTTCTAAGGAAACGATGCCTGGGCATCTGAGCTCATGCACATTTGTTATATCCTTTTTTTTATTGTGTCTATGTGTTCCCTCTACAATTTCTGCATTTGTTTGCCAAGTGCAATTTTATTTGACACATACACTGTAAAGATACTGACTTTCTATGTGTTCCCTGAATACAGGTGATGGGGAGTGGCTCTTATTTGCAGCTCCACAGACAACACCCATGGTGTATGCTCACAGTTTGAGATACTAGAGAATCCATGTGAAAGAAAAATTGGGGAGGCTGTGGCCAGAGGAAAAACTTCATCTGATGCTGGGGCTCGTTACACACCTGTGAGTCCAAATGCTAATTCATGTAACAGCCATCTTCTCTAATTTGACTTCTGCAACTGTTTGTGAAAACTAGTTACAGTAGTTACTGTGGAAGAAAACAAGTTCCTTGCATTTTTCAGTGACGATCTAGGGCTGTTCTAATTTAGCACCACCACAACATCACAGACTATCCTTGTAGGTGCTGAGACACTGTACTGGCTTTGTGTGGCAAGGTTTTGGTAGTGGGGGGCTACAGGGGTGGCTTCTGTGAGAAGCTGCTAGAAGCTTCCCCTGTCCCTGATAGAGCCCATGCCAGCCAGCTCCAAGACAGACCCGCCGCTGGCCAAGGCTGAGCCCATCAGTGACAGTGGCAGCGCCTCTGTGATAACGCATTTAAGAAGGGAAAAAAAAACCCCAACCTGTGCAACTGCAGCCAGAGAGAAGAGTGGGAATATGTGAGAGGAACAACACTGCAGACACCAAGGTCAGTGAAGAAGGAGGGGAGGAGATGCTCCAGGTGCCGGGGCAGAGATTCCCCTGCAGCCCGTGGTGAAGACCATGGTGAGGCAGGCTGTCCCCCTGCAGCCCGTGGAGGTCCACGGTGGAGCAGATATCCACCTGCAGCCCCTGGAAGACCCCACGCCGGAGCAGATGGATGCCCGAAGGAGGCTGTGACCCCGTGGGAAGCCTGCACTGGAGCAGGCTCCTGGCAGGACCTGTGGACCCGTGGAGAGAAGAGCCCACGCTGGAGCAGGTTTGATGTCAGGACTTGTGACCCCGCGGGGGACCCACGCTGGAGCAGTCTGTTCCTGAAGGACTGCACCCCATGGAAGGGACCCACGCTGGAGCAGCTTGTGAAGAACTGCAGCCTGTGGGAAGGACCCACATTGGAGAAGTTCATGGAGGACCGTCTCCTGTGGGAGGGACCCCATGCTGGAGCTGGGGAAGAGTGTGAGTAGTCCTCCTCATGAGGAGGAAGGAGCGGCAGAGACAAGGAATGATGAACTGACCACAACCCCCATTCCCCGTCCCCCTGCGCTGCTCAGGGGGAGGAAGTAGAGAAAATTGGGAGTGAAGTTAAGCCTGGGAAGAAGGGAGGGGTGGGGGGAAAGTGTTTTAAGATTTGTTTTTTATGTTCTCATCACCTTACTCTGATTTGATTGGTAATAAACTAAACTAATTTCCCTGAGTTGAGTCTGTTTTGCCTGTGATGGTAATTGGTGAATGATCTCTCCCAGCCCTTATCTCAACCCCTTGTATTTTCTCTCCTATGTCCAGCTGAGGAGGGGGAGTGATAGAGCGGCTTTGGTGGGCACCTGGCATCCAGCCAGGGTCAACCCACCACAGACACTTATTAGCGTGTTCTGTTTATTTTCAGGGAAGAGAATGGCTGAAGCATTTCCTACGTTAGTGAGACTGATGTTTCTAAAGAGAGATGGGAGCTTTTAGTCATTCTGTTGAACAGGTGACCCCTGATTAAGTTGGGTCTTGCCCAGAAGCCTTGCAGGGAGGGAGGAAAGCCTGAGGCAGGGATTTCATGTGCATCTGAGCTGGCATTCATTTCTTCCAACTTATGGATGGCAACAGTGGGCAATAGACCTGACAAGGAATGTGTAGGGAGGGAAGAGGAGGGAAAAGGGAGAAGGACTTTCATCTCTTGGTGATGGTGAGCTGTTTAGTTTACTGTACCTCAGGCTGCTGAGAGTTTGGATATCTAAAGATAATGTGTATTCCTAAGGCAGGATCTCTCTTGGTGGAAACAGTCATGACAAATGGGAGTCAACTGCGAGACTGTGTGTATCCTGACAGCAGCATGCTGGGTGAAAAACAGACTTCTTGGAACTGAGCAGAGTGTAAGTAAAAACAAGTGTGTGTGGGGGTTGTTTTTGTTTTTCACATTTTTCCCGAAGAGCACTGTCTGTTAATACTTAGTCTTTCTTTGCTGTTACCCAGAGACCTGCCTGGTGTTAACTGATGCCAGGGTAATCAGCGGACTTCAAGGTGCAGTACTGCAGCAGGGTTAATAATCCTCTGCCATGGGAAATTGAGGGACGCTGCGGCAGGACTGCTTCTTTGAGTCTGCACAGGCCGCTTGGGAGATGGTAACAGCACAGGCTGCTGGTAAAGGGTAAAGCTCTTTGTTGGCCAGCAGAGATAGGTGAGAGGTGCCCTTGGCTCTCAAAGGGAACTTCTTTAGCTGGGTTGGGGGGGGGGTGTGTGTCTGTGAGGAGGGAGGCTTTCCAGGAGAGGAGTTGGAGTCTGGACTGTGTCCATCTCCCCCCACCCCATTAATCTTTTTAAAAGACCATTACGTTTGTTAGCTGGTAGAGCTGAGTTACTTGACTGCTGGGAACAAATAGAAATGCCTCTAGAGTACAGAAACAAAAGCAGAGGGGCTTTAATGTTTTTAAGAGCATCCTTCTCCATAATTTTCCCTGAAGGTGTTCTTAAGGCTGCTGTGCATTTTAATGTTACTTCAAGCCCACAGAAGACCGAAAATGCTGCACTTTAGCAGGTGAAACAGACGCTTAAATGAATGAGGCTGCGTTGCTTAAGGCGGTGTGTTCAATGAAGCAGTATCCAGAACCTTTCCTGCTGGCGAAAGTGAGGCTAAGCTTAGAAGCCACTGAGCTGCTGTTAATAGCTTATCACAGTTATTTTCTCTCTGCTGATACCCTGGCTTTGACTCCTGGCTGTGGTCCACCTGGTAATACCGTGCACCTCCTGTGAAAGAAGTCCTGTGCAGTCTTTTTTTAGACAGCAGGGAGGCGCAGCATTTTATGTTCAAAAGCAGTTGATTTGTTATTGATTACAGTATACCTAAATGCTTTCTCTGGCCTTAGCCTCTTGCAAATGAACATAACCAAAAGGAGTAAGAGGGATTAGAGAATAGGTAACAGGCATTTCTATATGTCTCTGACCCTTATTTGCACAGTTATCCAGAGTGCTGCTGAACACTTGTGTTTGCTGCTGCTGAAATTGGTGCTCAGCACTCATCAGAAATAAGTTGCAGGGGTTTTGTTCTTTATCCAGTACACCTGCTTCCACTTTCTTCCTTCCCTCCTTCTACGGAAACCCTCAGCAATACCACTTTTAAGGCTCCAGAGAGTCAAACTACAGCAAAAGCATTGCCAGTGACTTCACAGAAAATAGTGGCTGGCACATGGCGTCTCTAATTCCTTGTAGTGCTTAACTAGTCTGAGAATGCTGAGCTATTCATTAGCAGACATAAGAACAGTACTGTGTGGTACTTCAAAGAGGGAATTTAAACTCCAACAGTCCTACTGAGATATTTTATTGCCTTCGGCTTGAGGCCCTTTCTTCCTAGTGAAGATGCCTGGCTTCATAGGGGCAGGTTGCTTTATTTACAGATGGCACACTTTTAATTTATCTTTAAAGGGACTCTTTCATAGCAGCCCCAGCTCTGGAGTGAATCTGAATGTGTTTTGTGTGTGTTGTGGTGAGTAATTCTGAGAGAGGACTGGATACTTGTCAAAGCTAATCTTTCTCTTCAATGAGAGCTAGGATGCATTGCAGCCATGAATGGTGTAAGCTTTTGGGTCCCCTGCAAAGCGTTCGACTCTGCTGTACATCCTGAGTCCTGGACAGGCCGTGGTGAGGCAGGACACTTCAGAAGCCTCTCAGTGCTCAGAAGCTCTATATAAGTGCTAAGAACTGCAGAACAGGGATGATGCAGCAGCTAGCGTAAAGGCAGCAGATTAAGTGGAGATGGCTGAACTGATTAGGATCCCCAGCTGTTCTGTCCCTCCCCAAAGTTGTTCCCTTGCAGTGGTGTTGGCTGGGGAGGATCTGAGTAGATGAGAAAAATCAGTGCTCAGACTCTTGGAGAACAACTTTTAATCTCTTCTTGAGCCAGGCTGAACAGCTCTGCTAAGTAGGAAAGAGGATCTGGTGATGATCATCTCATCTGTTGATAGTTTACAGGAGATGTAAAAAAACACACCACGAAGTTAACTTTAATACATGATGGTAGTAGAGGAGCTGCTGTGCCTCTTTACCAGCTGATCCTGCAATGGGGATGCTGCTTCCCACTCGAGGGGGACATGATGGATGGCTGCAGGAAGGGGAGGGGGATTGCTTCATAACTATCACAGTTTAATCTGCCAGCACATATGAGAAATGCCACAATTCTCGTTTTTGTTCAGCAGGGCTCTGTTTCCTGCTCTCAGTTACTGGGCTGACCAAAGGAAAGGTTGGGAGTCTATTTTTAACGGAGTATTGATTATTTTTTTCCCTCCCCCTCTTTTCTTTGTATGATACAGAGTGAAGGACGCTTCATGCAGTCAACACCTTTTTCTCAAAACCAATGCAAACCAGAAACAAATAAAATAGCTCATGATAAGTTGCTGTTTGCTTAATGCTTTTATTCTTTGAAAGTGTAAAAAATTTAGTACATCTTCCTGGTTCTGACACTTGCTTACTCTGTGGCCTTTGAGTCACGTAATGCTATGATAAAATGGGAAGAATGATACCTGTGGCAGATGGCTGTGTGGCTATTTCAGGCTCTTGGAGGAAATGGGAATGGAAGACAGGCTTATTTCTGAGTCAGAAAAAGCTCTGTCACCATGTATATGAAGGGGACAGGGAGAGGAAGGCTCCCAGAGAAAGTGTGTTGGAGGTTTTCTGCCTGGATTGCTGCCAGAGCTGGTGATGGAATGAGCACTGTGACAGATTAAAGTTACACTAATCCAGATCATCCAGAAATGTGAGACCCCCAATCATGCATGGGGAGGCCAGAAAATTAGACTCTTGCCATTCTAAAAATGAAAATGCTTTTTCCTGATGTTCCACTGGGACTATCATATTGCAATCCAGTGACTTCACTGTGAGCACTTAGTAAGGCCTTGGTGGTTTCTTGCAGCTCTTGCTTCATGTATTCTTTTCCAGGAACTGAGAAACACTTTAAAGGCTGCAATCTGCGGGCAACTCACCTATTCAATGTTTATTGATTAGTGCTGCTGCTCCCTTAGATGTATGGCACGTTTGCACCTTGATTAAGATGTGCTTAAGTCTTTAAAAATTGTTATTTATAAAAGCAACAGCTGCAGTGGTTATCTAACTGCCCGAAGCCATAGTCCTGGGAGCTCAGGGTGGAGATATGTTGCCTGAGCATTATCAAACAATCACTATCACACAGTCTCAGCAGGGCTGGACCTGCATAGTGCCTCTGAGGAAGGCATTGCTTCCACAGACAGCTTTGTTTCATCGTTTAAAATGTGTTATTATTGAAATAATGTCCACCTGTACCAGAATGCCACAGCAGCTGAGCTTCCTTTCCCTGCCCAAAATATGAGCTTGTGGTCAGTTTTCCCTGCTTCTCTTTTCACTTGAGCTTATGCTCATCCTCTTCTTGGGGTGTTTTTCTGTGTGACAGCAGTGCCTTTTCTTGCGTATTCTGAGACATCTCGTGACTGCCTTTTTTTGTCTTTTTTTTTAATCTAGAACTATTCTCTCTGGCATACAGAACAGCCTGGGCTTCAATCTGGGCTGAAGCGACAGGTGAAATGCAATTGTAGTGAGTCCAAATAGAGGAAGGGGAGATTCTGCTCTGAGGACCGGGCATGCTGGGAATGAACAACTTCGTACGTATACAAGAAATAGCAAGTATGCAAGAAAGTGCTTCACTTGTGGTCATGCCAGTTTCTTTGGCAGTCTGTGCCTGGTTTCCCTTGTTATAAAAAGTAGCAAATGCACTTCCACCAAAAATCGGTACACAAGTGGTTGACTTTCATTTGATTCTTGGGTACAAACAAGAGCAATATCACTGTGAGCATAGCTTATTGCTTTTCGCCTGGGAAAAAGACAGCCTTCATACAGAGGTAGACTATGCATCTCTCTTTTTAGCTCTCATAAAATAGGAATAACCATAAGAACAAAAATTGTAGGAAAGCAATGAAAGAATGCGGTGTTGCCACATGTATGTTTAGATGTTGCAGCTCAGGTATGAAAGGCGAGCTCCCGAGGAAGAAGGCCTCAAGGCCTCCAAGCAATCTTGCCACTCAGAGAGCAGGCCCTTAGTCCTGACACTTAAAAAATGAGGTTCTTATGCTTCTGGTTTGGGCTTCCAGCATTTGTTATACTTTCTTTTTATAGAGAAGGATAGAAGCTAACCTTGAAAATGACAGACAAGTGTTTCATTGTGATCTGCTTTCAGAGTCTGGGCTTTAAAAAAGAAAAAAAAAATCAAAGGTGACAAGAAAGCTATGAGAGATGGTGACAGTGACCGTTCCATCTTGCTTCACATTGCACAGCCACAACTTTGTCATGTGGCATGACAGCACATGCAATACATGGTGATGCCACGTGGCACTCTCAACGTCCCTCAGGCTTGCCTACGGGCCCCCATCATAACTTCATGCCTGTTTCTGTGTAACTGATATCCCCTGCCTTTTGCACGAAGAAAAGTTAATGCCATTCCTTGACTGAAGCGGTGCCATTTTTTTCCCTAATGAGCCCTTGCCAAATGCTGTATCTGAAAAGAATCTTTAGTGTGTGCAAATTTTCCTCTGCAGCTTAGAAGCTGATTGATCCCCTGTGGGTCAAGGGGAGAGTGCCAGGAAAGGGAAGAATTCGCTTCTGCCTTTTCAAGACTAATCCTGAAATGCAAGTGATCACATGCTGGAAAGTGTTTCTGTGCGTTTTTGAGAATTAAGAATATAATCCAATACAGCTGTTGTGTTAGCATGTCCCTTCCTCTCCTCTGGCACCAGATCGGGCCCCTGGATTTTGTAGACCTGTATAGGAAACCTCCACACCTGGTTGTACAAAATGTTCCTGCTTGCAATGAAACTCAGTAGGGCCCAATATTCTGCATTAGTATTGTTGCCTCTTGTGCTACAGAGGGCCCTGTTAAAACTTTGGCCAAGTGTAAGGCACTCAGTTTGGCTTCCCCTGAACACAGCAAAGTAGAAGGAGGTGCTTGGAAAAAGGAGCTTCACCTTTGTTTTGTTGGGGGCACTGTAGCTCCTCAGTCTTCACCTGGTGTTGGGACAGTGCTAGAATCGAGTGTTGTTCTGTCTGCTGTAGACTTTGTCCTGAATGAGATTGATTTGCAAAAAGCAATGAGGGTGGGGGAAGAGAGGGGAAAAAATAACCCGGTGCAAACACAAATAATCTGTGTGCTACTGCACCAGGATATATTTGCCACAGTTCTGTGGGAATTCCTTCTTCCTTTCCTAAAAGAGAGGAAAGGGGGGAAATATTCACCGTTTTCCTTTAATTTAGCCATGTTTTTTAAATTAAGAGAGAGATTTGGAAAGTCTAACTGCTTTTGCAACCCCCACTGTAACAATTCAAGCTGCTCACAAAGCTTACAGGCTTCTCTACCTCTCTAGCACTGTTTTTCCAGCAATGGAGAAATCTATAGTTCTGGCCCTGTGGCATTTTTTACAGGCGGTAGGGATGTTAATGCCAGAATCTTGGCGACTTTCCAACCAGAGTAATTACATTCTGCCGACCTGAAATTCTTTCAGCTTCTAGACAAGGTCACTTTAGGCACCGACAGAGCCAGGGCTACAACCTGGTGCCCTGCTTTGCCCTCCCCTCCATCCCCTTGGTCTATCCTCCAGTCACTTTCTCCTCAAAGGGACAGAGGGCTCCTTGCTCACTCTAAGGTACCCAGTGCCCCGTAAAAATTGAGCTAAGGAAATGGGTCTGAGCAAATCCCCTGCACTGCTGTCATTAGGTTTTGAAGTGTGACCCGATATCCTGATTCCTTTGATAAGTTGGGGGCTGGTATTTTTAACAGACAGTGGCTCTTTTCTTGTTCTCCCTTCGACCCCTTTTGGAGCCAGTGTGGCACAGCTAATTCATGGAGGAAATTACATTTATTACTTTTCCTAGCAAATGCGCCCTCTCTGCAATGCCTTTTCGTGCAGTGTAGGGCAGATGCAAGTCAGCCAGCCCATTTTCCTAATTTCATTTGGAAGGATCAAGAGACACCATGCTGGTCTTGCAGGCTGGGGGCTCAGCCTAGAAAGAAAAGGCGCAGCAGGCTCCTGCATTGATGGAATCTATGGCATCGCCCCAAATGTTGGTTGTAAAAAAAAAAAAAAAAAAAAAAAAAAAATCTCAAGGACAACATGTATCCTTCCAAAACCAAAACAAACTGCCCCAACAGAACCAAACCAGCCTTTGCGACAGCCCGGACTGGGAGGAAGGGATCTGGTGTTGGGGCAGTAACTCAGCTGTTGTTTCAGCGTAGATCTGCTTGTGCTGCCTTTGCCTTCCCATTCTGCAAGGCAGAGTTGACAAAACCCTTGACGAGGAAACTCTGATATTCAAGGCAAATCTTTTTGCATGCCATATCTGCACAGTCTCCTCTGTGACTGCACAGACCTAAATCTCCAGCCACTAATCCCACAGGTCTTTGTGTATTAATTCTTTACAGTGCCTCTGTGCTTGCTTTCCTCTTATGCCTCACCTCTCTTTGATGTCCCGGCTTGCAGGTTTTTAAAATGACACAACCTAGGAAGGACTTGGGGGGGATAAAACATGTGGGAGAGACATGCCAGCCAGCTTTGTTTTTGTGGTAAGAATGCATTTAGTCAAAGTTGCAGAGTTATCCTCATCTACGCTCTCTGTTTTCCTTTTACCCTCCTTTGCCTCTCATTTTTGTCTGATTGTTTTTCTTAGGGAGGAGGTGCTAGGAAGAGGCATGGTAATAATACCTGATATAATTACACAGAGGTGGTTTGGACAGACATCAGGATGGTCTTTCAAGCTTTCTGAATTCAGCAGTGCCGTCAAAACAAATGTTACAGGACTTGGACTCAAATTTGTCCTTCCTGTTTGAAAGTGGTAAGAAGCAAACAATCATTCAGAACAAACACCCACACCACCTCCACCCCAGACTGAATTTAACACTGGTCTGGGTTTAAAAAACTTATGTGAAGAGTCAGGAAAATAAAGTGTAATTGCTTTCTACTTTAATCAGACCCAATTCAGTCCTCTGTGAAGGTTTAATCTTCGCAGAGGTTGAGGCTAGATTTGGTGCTGGCTCTTGAAACATGTAAGATAGAAGTGCTGGGACAAAGTCACATCTGCAAATACCTGTGAAATCGCATGAATAGCATACAGCTAAATAGCATAGCTAAAGGTTAAAAAGACTGATCTAATAGGGAAAGCAGATGACCACCTAATATTAAAGCTGATTTTTTAAAATGTATTAACCCAATTTTTAATCTTGCAGTCAGCTGCCTCAAAACACTACTGCCTGCAGCTTAGAGCCAAAGCACGGAATTACAATAACCTATAAATAGACAAATTTAGAAAACAAAAGAAAAATAGAAATCAGCATATTTGACACCCCTGTTTGTGATCTCTTGCTATTGCGTTTGTGTCATCAGTATGCAATGCAGTCCACCGTAAGCCAAGGCAGAGATGAGTGGCATGTCGTGTGCTCGGGGCATGTGGTTCTGGGCCTTTCAGGTGCGCCCAGCTGTGCCATTGGGTGTTGGTCAGAGGTGGGACAGGAATGGGCTTTGGCATGTCCTGCTGTCTAGTCACTGCAGCGCTTGGTCCTTCCAGCTCTTCCCCTGATGGCACCAGGCAGAGAATTTGCTTGATTAAAAAGCACCAGTTTAGGAAGTGGTGGGGAGGCTGCAAGACTGACTAGGTAAAGAGAGGGCATGTTTGCTGGCAGGCAAGAAAGCAAGGCAAGGAAAAGGGTGAAGTCTGCAGATGGGAGAATTAGTGCCTGCTGTTTGTGGGGCAAGGGCAGAAGGAGCTGCCTGCCAGAAATCTGGTGCTGGCAGAGGGATACGTACGCACATGCACACACACGGAAGGAAGCGTGTGTGTATTCATGGGTGCATATGGCTGAGTCCATGTGCTCAGACATGTGGCATGTTTATGCAGATTCTATATATGTATAAACATACCAGGAAGAGGTCTGCCTTTTCAGAAGTGATTCACAGTTTGGGGTGAGCTAACACGTTGCTTCCATGCAGCTTGCTTTGTCAGGAAGAGTTGAGTTCCTTCTGCCCTGCAATTGCAACCCTCTGAGGAGTAAACAGCAGTTACCTTGGAAAAATGTTTGGTCTGATGTATCCGCATATGGGAGCAGAGCACGGAGCCTGCAGTCCCTCTCAGCACGTGTGCGGGGAAGCCGGGTTCCTGAGAGATGCAATGCTAAACCTGACACTGTCGCTGCATCGACGCTGAATTTTAAGAGCAGCCTCAAGGCTGGGCCTGAGGCCAAATTTGCCGACTGTCCACACACGGGACTGGGTTGAGGGTGAACCAGTGAGCGTATTCAGGGAAAGCGCTTTGAATGAGCTCTGTGTATTTACTTGCCGCACAGGCAGGTCCCTGCGTGCCATGCCTGCCCCATCTGCTCTTGTGGCGATGGCACATGACTGACAGGCACACAAAATACCCCAGGCTCTGCCTCAGTTGTCACCTGCCACAGGGGCAGCTGGGATTATAGCTCCACTGCAGCTCAAGACGAGTCCAGCTTCAACCCCTCCCTGGTTTGGTCTGCTCAGGTGCACACTTTTGCAGCCGTGTCACGTCAGGAAATGCCTGTACCCCTTTTGTAGTTCATTCACTTCTTCCGAGC
Organism: Theristicus caerulescens; assembly: GCA_020745775.1. NCBI lineage: Eukaryota > Metazoa > Chordata > Aves > Pelecaniformes > Threskiornithidae > Theristicus > Theristicus caerulescens. The sequence goes on from CM036564.1 coordinate 28,885,116, forward strand.
CAGGTTCCTACTACCTACCTGCCACTGCTGGGACCTTTGATGTTCCCAGGTGGAAGACCTGGGTGGGACACAACTTTGTGTCTGGTACTGTTGTGCCGAGCTGTATCTAGACACATGTGTGATGCAGTACTTGAAAGGCAGTATGCACTGCGCATACAGAAAATCACAGTTCAGATGTGGTATGAGGTTTTTCAGTGACCCAGTAGAAAAGTTTCTTGTATTGAACTAAGCATAGAAGCATAAATAAAAGATAATTTACCCATAAGATGCATGAACTGGAAAATTTGCATGTCAGCCAACTCTTCTCTGGCATAAGCTTGATGTACTGCATCAGCAAATTGCGAAATGAGGGGTTTTTTCTCTAAAATTCAGTTTACTTTGAGGAAATAGGCAACATACATCTGGCCACGATTACATTATTAAGAGAGCAACAAAATAGAGACTTGGATTTTTTGTTTTAATTGTTTAGGCTCAGACATGAGCACTTGTTTCATTTTTTTTTAAGTCTTTGAAGCTCTAAATGCAGGCAAAACCTGCATGGCTGTCAGACAGTGTTCATATTAAAATGGCATGGTGCAGTATTATGCTGGACAAGGATCTGACCAGAAGCAGTTTACTATACTATGATTTATGGCCCCACTTCAACATAAGCATTGAAGTACTTTGCTGAACTGGGGCTGAGTTCAGTTTCAAGTCCTTGTCCTACAGATGTCTCCAGGCTTTTCTTTTTGATGCATTTGCCATGAGAAAGGGGAAACCTTGGAGCCAAACATAAAGCACAGGCAATGAGGGCAGGTTAAAAAACACAGACCTGAGCAACACAGAGCTTAAAAGAACTATATCAGCAGTTAAGCACCTGTAAGGCAGATAGCAATAGGCAGGGCTAGCATAAGAGTATCTGAAATATCCCTTTCCAGCCCTGGGATGCACCCTCATCCTTTTCTCATGCCTCAATTGAAGCTTTGTCACTTGTCAAGGATCCAAGAAATTCCTGTGCACTGCAGACAGTTATCTTGAACCTGCACCAGGGCAGCTGCACAATCTTCCTCTTGCTGCTGCACAGACCTCTAAGATCTGAGTGCTCATTTAAAAACACCATCCCCACCGGAGTTTCAAGCTGTTTTCTGGATTGTGAGCAAAACTTGAGACTGCAAACTCTGCTTGCTTGTCAAGCAGTTTCCTGGGTGTGAAGGGGTGCTAGGTGAGGTGGGCAGCCCTGAGCTGTCTTGGCATGTGTGTTGGGTGGTTGCTGGCTCATGATATCCCATTCCTAAAGAATGACCCAACAGCCAACTGATGCTAGTGAAGGGCTTGTCCGCTAGTGAGTGTAGGATTCGGTACTGCCTGACGTGTGGAGTGCAGAAGGATCATCCTCCAGCTTTTCCTCTTATTTATGCACTTGCAAAGCCTGTCCTCCCCAGCAGCTGAGAAGGCAGCAGCCCCATCTTCCTCTGAGGACAAAAGCCACAGAGGGTCACAGGCTGGGTGATCAGCACCAGGCTGTTCCTGTGATGTTAGAAAGGCTCAAGGAATTCTGTCCTTGTTTTGGGGGGAACTGGCTTCTTTGCATGAGTCTTGGTTAGAAATCAATGTTTTTGGTTTGAATAGGTTCAGCTATAGTAGGACTTGGCCATATTTGTTGTTCTGGGCACAGATTTTCTGAAGGACTGCAAATGAGGGGGTGCAACAGAAAGAATTACAGATGTTAGGATATGTCTCCTTTAACACTGTGTGAAGTCCCTAGTGTCATTTGAAAATCTAGAATTAAGGTCTTTGTGTTTTATATGCCAGGCCTCAATTAAATTTGCCAGCAAGACCCTCTGTTTTCTGGATCACTCTAGTGCAAAGGACTAAAGATGTTAAAGCAGCATCAGAGTGATTTGCAGCAGCATCTGGGTGATACAGCAGACTCGGAGGAAATTGTACAGAATTGGGACTTGGAAGTGCTGTAGAAACTGTAAAGAATACTGCTACCCACCAGGCAGTGTGTGGAGTCCGGTTGCTGTTTCTGGCACCTGGCAAAACAAGGCAGATGCTCTTTGGACAAGCCAGGTCCTTCTCTCCACGCTTTTCTCAGGCTGCCTGCAGACTTCAGCAGATAACTCTACAGACTCAGTGCATTTCTTGGCAGGCCTGCTTTCCAGCGAAGAATGGATTAGGTGATCAGAGCTTAGGAGGTGCACCAAACAGTGCCGCCGTGGGTTGGGCAGGTTCTTCCCTTGAATACATAGGCATTAAAAACCAATTTGTGGCAAGAAGGAAAAAAAAAAACAAACAGGAAAAATCTTAAGAAACTGTTGCAAAACGACTACCAGGAAAACATCTTGCCTGTATTTAAACAGGGAGAAGAGGCCAGACGCTAGCCTGGCAGAGGAAGATATCAAACATGCAGGAAGCAGTGGGAGGCTTAGCAAACTTAAATGGCCAGTGGGCTGCAGACAACGGTGAGCTGAGGGAGTGCTTCCAGCCTCCCTGGGGAATGGGGCTTTCAGAGAGCGGTGCAGCCTTCCCTGCGAAGGGCACCATGGGCTGAATTTCAGGAGAGAGGGGGAAGAATGGACCGTCTCTGGCATTGTTCGTTCCTGCCTTTGAGCACATCAGAGGAAAGCCATCTGAATCAGTCCCCTTCTCACTGATCGCCCTCAAGTCAGGGCTGCAACAAGATATTTTGGCACCCAAGGTATGTGTCACATATTCATTCTCCCATCAGTTCTCTCTGCTCTTTTGCTAGGCTTCTTCCAGCTGCTGCCACTCCCTTCTAGTCCCCCTCCGCAAGCCTCTTCTGGGACCAGCAGGTATGCCAACAGCAGCTGACAGGTTTGAGCATATACGCCCCCACCAGCAATCCTTGCTTGAACTGGTCCCTGGTGGAGGGAGGGACCTGAGAACGTCCACATCACCAAAAAATGCGACACTTCCATTTTGTGTAATTCATCTTATGCCAAAAGCGGAGGAATGAAGGGAAATTTTAATACGTATGCCAAACACAGTCAGTCCAGAAGTCTCTGCATGACACCCTCCCTCCCACCACAACACACAGACTATTTCCAGATTGCAAATATAGCTGTTTAACTGTATTCATTATTTGTTCGGCCTAAGTAAGGAGTTAGGTGTCTGAACAGGGAGTTTGGCAGAATTCAGGAAGCAGAGTTCAGGTTATGAACCCAGAAATTCCCACTCTCGTCTCCCACTTAGCTGAAATCCACCTCTTTTTTTTCCCCTTAAAAAAAATCACCATGCCCAGAAAAAGCTTTGTTTTGATTGTGCTGAACAACTTAGTACCTGCCTTGCTCAGAGCTCGCCTAACCCATTCCCAGGTGTGTATTTGCCAGAGAAGAGACACAGGATGCTGGGGAGTAGTTTTGATGGCTCCTGTTAATAAAGTTTCACTGTGGGGGAAAGAACCCAATACCCGCTGAGCCACAAGACGAGTGCAAGAAGGATCCTGACTCCACGTCCCCTTGGGAGCCCAGACCCCCTCCTCTGCTGAGCTGCCTTCCTCAGTGGGAAGGGCACGCTTCCCCTCCGGCCAGTCTGGGGGATCTGGTTTACATCTGCAAGGTCTCGAGAGGGGACTCAGACTGCCTTCCCAGCCTATGGATCTGGAATCCCTTCTGGATGCTGGGCATCAGGGAGTTAGATGTGGCTGCGCGGCACTGAGTCCCTTAGCCTCCTTCAGATGGGGTTAAAACCCATTACACCTGGTGCAGAGCATACCCTGGTAGCATCTCGGCTCTGTTTTCAACAGTACAGAGGTAATAATAAAGTCCAAATATTCCCTTGTCCATCTTTTCCTAAACTCCTGATACATAGGACCCCTCACCTTTCTCTTGGCTTTATCGGCTTCCTCCCTCTATCTCCCTAATAAAACCCTTCTCCCCTTTGCAGTGCTTTGTGATGAGACACTCAGTTGTCCCAAACTCTGTCCTCAGAGTCTTGCAAGAGACTATTGGCAGTGTTTGTAGGGACTTTCTCATTTCGGGATGTGTCTTGCTGGAGCTACCAGGCGGCTCTCCTATCCCAAAGTAGTCTAGCCCTGAATATTTCATCTCATCTTAAACAGGCATTGAACTCTATCAGATAAATTTGTACATTATAAATGTCAGTTTCTGGCATTTCCCCATGGTGGAGCTGAGCAGGACCAGCTCAGACACTGGTTGCGTCTGGAGCAGGCTGAATCTGTCCCAGAGCTCTGTGTACGAGGAAAGCCCAGCTACAGCTCTTCCCACCTTCTCACTTTCCCCACGGGAATCTGCCTCATCTTGACCCTTGTGGTTTAGCTGTGTCCTGAGTCATTTTGCTAGAGCCTTGTTTTACACTTATCTGGTCTATAATGTGCTTGTGTGACACAGCAGCATCGCTGTGTGCACAGCTGGTGGGTTTGGGGCTGCCACTGTGTTTGAGAGAGCAGACCAGCATTTCAAATCAACGGGAGATCATCAAGACCACCTTGGCTAAAGTAATTCAGACTCCTAGAGCAAGGTTGCACAGATCGGTGCTGCTGGATTTCATGGGAACCAATGTGTTCAAATATAGAAAAAAACTGAGGAGAAAAATATATGCGATGATTCTAAGGCCAGAAGGATGTAACTCAATCCAAGGTGAAACCTGGAGGAAGGAAATATAGAACTGGTGGAATACAAGAAGTGATTTGAAATTCTTGCAAACATACCTTTTGTGACCATGGCCCACCCTTCTGCTATATCAGCACTTTGGTGGTAGCAGCTTGGGAGTCTGAAATCATTTTCTAAACCCTTGACATCTTAGTGTGAAAAAGCAGCAGCAGGAGGAGGTGGATTTGCTGGGGATAAAGCTCTTATCCACAAACTTTATCATTTAATATCAATCTAGGGACAATGATAGCTATAAATCCATGGGAAGCACCTATATTCTGTGTCCATTCTAATACCGAATGGGATGCATGCCAGGCAAGTGGACCGTGGGGTGCCTGCGCTCTTACTCTGTGAGGAGAAGTTTGTCAGAAAATGGGGTAAATTACAATTAGACAAAAATTAGACTATTCAAGCAGGTACTATTACATTCATGTTTATCTGGATAAATACGGCTCCTTCTTAAATCTAAAATATTTCATTAATTGTTTGAAATTCGTTTTTGTTTCCAAAATTGGTACAAAAAAAGCAAAAAAAGCATAAAGTGAAATTAAATGTTTTGAGAGATGTGATTTTTCCTGCCTTTATTCCCAATTCCCCCCTCTGTCTGAGATGTCCTATTTGCAAATACAGTTAGGATAGACTTTCTTTCTGAGTTTGAAAGGACAGAGACAGGACAGAGAACTGGCAAGTTCAACAGCATCAAGAGATGACTCTTGTATTCAGTGCTGAATAATTGCTTGCTTAAGAGTGTTTACCCTCGTCCACGTGGCATCCTAAAATGTGCCCCAAGGCAGGCATCTGGCTCATTTTTCCGTATGGGCTGCCCACAGAAACTGTTCTGGGGGATGCAAACCCAGGTTTGATCATCTTCTCAAAAATCCTGATCTCCCCTTTCTTGGAGATCAAGAGCTAACTGCACAATATCCACCTCTAGCCTTCAAAGGCTGTTCTTTCTCCTGGGAGACCTGTGTATCTCTGGTTCTGGTAGTTTTTCTAGCAATATCTACTACTCCACAGTTCTGAGTCCTGTAACAAGAAAGCCTGGAGAACTGGTCAGTCTCATGGCTGTATGCCTGTGCTCAATGGGAAGTTATGTGCCAGAGAGCAGGGACTTTGCACTCCTGGTTAGGAGGTGGTGTGCTTATGGCATTGCAACACTCACGTATTGCTGCTCTGAGGCTCTGCTTTCCTTAAGGGACTTTGAGACTCAGAAGGAGGGGAGTAAATGTTTTTAAATGTCAGTAGTTGACAACTGACCGTAGCAAGGGCTCCAGGATCCACCTTCTTCAATGCACAAAAGCGACAAGTTCAGTAGCAGTCTCTAGCCTGTTTCCAAAGCTCTATGATAGTGACAACCCTGCGTTTGGTGGCAAGACATCTGAGCCTTGGGTGCTCCTTGAAGCCTGGTCTTGCCTTCCCCAGTCATGTTTTTTTTCCATTTCTTTTTTCCCTAGAGTATTTCAGTGTGTTACAGGGGAAATGCCCTAAGCAAAGTGGGTATCAGTGATTTTCCATGCCAGAGGAGGGTCATTACTGCCTCTGATGACTTTGGTGCCATGGCAGCATGGATGCCTGCTCTGACCTGGTGTCTCTTGACACTTGTTCCAGGGCATTTCTCTGCCTCTATGGAGTATGCAGAGACACAGAGCTGCTCTTACAGTGCCCCATCCCTGAAAAGCTGCCCTAAATTGTGGAGAAGGACAAGCTGGCCACCTGAGGAGAGTTCATGGCTTCCTCCTACTGCTGCCTGTCACCTCGAGTGACAAAAGCCCTCCAACTCTTCCATGACACTGCAGCAGCACAGTCACCTGCCAACTTGTCTGTTACCCATGCTGCACTTCTCTAATGGCATTTCACTAGCCTGCCATGCCCTGCTACCAAATATGCCCTTTTGCCAAACATGCCATGAGAACTGCGATCTGCCTAGGGCTGTGTATATCTGTCTTTCCATGGGGCCTGCAGGCTTTTGTCTCACTTTGGCTTCTCCAAGCAGCAGCAGGGATTCTTCAATCTTAGATTGACCCAGCTGTTGCTCTTTCTTGTCCCAGACTCACCGGTTCCCTCCAGGACTTCACATGACCCCAAACATCTGGAGCATCTGGCATACTCATGTCAGCAAGAGAGGACAGCCCTGGGCTCTCCAGGGTGAGCATGTTCCTGACTTCTTGCTGCTTAGGAAGCATGAGGCTGGGCTGCTGAATGGCTCATCGTCTGCAATGCAAGCAGCATCTCCCCCTCCCCACCCCCAGACAGACCCAGATGCCAGGGTCGGCAAGCGAGGGCACCACGAGGGGACCTGCCAGCTCTGCCACTGCAGCTGCTCCCTCTGTTGCTGGCAGCTGGGCTTGAATATTCATGGCAACAAAAGATTAGCACTGTGTGTGCTTGGCACTGGAGGCAGATAAACTTTCTTGAGGTGCCGGTGGCTCTGTTCTCATCCCATTCAAAGAGCTCGCTCCCTCTCCCCCGCTCCACTTGTCTGCTTCATCGACCAGCTGATTCTCTTGCTGTATCAATGGCCTCTGTTGGGAGAGGGAGGCGAGCAGCTTGATTAAGCATTCAGCAAAGTGGTTCGGAGTCCAGACAAACTAGCGCGGATCTTGCCAACACTTGCACTCAATTGGCACCAAGGAAAACCAGGAAAAAAGCTCATTTATAAATGGGTGAAATTTTGCAAGGCATCCGAGTGGACTTATGAGCTGCTATTCCCTGCTCAAGTGATTTAGATGTTTAAGACCATCATTCCCTCTGACTTCCACTGAGATTTAGCATTTTGAGTGTCTAAAGAACATTCAAGAAGGAGACTTAGACCTTTCAGTTACTTAGAAACTTTTCAGTTTCACCTCACACCGTCACTGATGGGTTTAAAATACTGTCTGCCACTTCTCCCCCCCTGCTCTGAACTGGCCTGGAAATGAAAAAAAAAAAAATCAAATTAAGGATTGTTATCAAATCATTGATGGTGGTCATAAGTGGAAGAGGAGAACTCTGTTGCTCTCCTACTTTTGCCATTAGGTTATTATTTGTGAAAGGAGCCTCGAATCGTGGCAGGTTTGTAGTGCTGGTGAAGTTGACAGCACAGGATGGCTGGCAGCTTTGAAAACTGGCTCAGATGAAGGGATGACCAACCTGGGCAGATGGAAGATGTGAGCTGTGATGTTAAGTGCTCCTGTGACAACCTAGGAGACGTCCTTACTTACAATGCATTTAAACCACTCTTTGTCCCTTTCTTGGCAGAAATTTTCAGTCTTCCCTGGGCTGGCAGGGCCAGGTCACATTCAGCCCGGAGCAGGTGGGTGGCTCATGCTTGGAAAGGAAGCCTGAAAGGGGAACAGGCAAATGGTGGCCGGAGGCTGAAGAAGGATTGGTTACAAATGACCAAGCAAAACCATCAGCACGATAGCGGTAGCTTTTCAAAAGCATTCAGAAGTGGCTGGGCTATCGGGCCATCTTGCTCTCTCACCCAGTACATCTTCCTTTTCCCACCCAGGCAAGGCTGGTGGCAGCTGGTGGCAGGGTGAGAATTGTGACCAGCTGAGCTGCTTCGTTGCTTTGGTGGCCCTGCTCAGGCTGTGGTGCTGCAGCTTTCCCTTGGGAAGAGTGTTGCTCTCGCTGCGTGCCGTGCCGGGAGTCAAGGTGCCCAATCCAGGCTTCTCAGCTTCCCCCAGGACTTCACAATAAAAGTTAGACTTTATGACCCCCAGATGAGTGCTTTGTCAGAGTTAGTCCTTGGTAGACAGAGCAAGCTTATTCCCCCAAATTTAAGAGAAGGTATCTTTTCAGTCAGTGGGGAGAAAGCAAATCATCTGAGCTGTTCCAGCTCTCTGCTTTAGAGTGAGATGAACCATACCTTAGAAGTGCCTGCATCTTTTCAGTTGTTAGAAGGGAGCCTAGACAACTAGATCAAATGTAGACATCTATGCTGTAGATAGATAAAAAGTGGCTGAGCTGATCTCCCCCCGAGCAGTCAGGGATAGCAGCACCACAAGGAACATCAACATCTCCAAAACTGCCTGAGGCCAGAGGGATGAGCCATGTTCATGCTCTGAAGAACTGTGGGCATAATGGCTCGGCACCACATAACGCAGTCTTGTGCTGACAGTGCAGAGAGAGTAGTTTTCTAGATCTTCCCCAGGACATCATATAATGAGGCTTTGGGGGCCCAGCAGTAAATGAGTGCCACAAAAGGCTGCCTGATGGGGTCTGCTCAAAGTAGCCAAATAATTATCTTGCTTTGGCAAACCACACAGGTCTTCAAGTCAGGATAATATTAATAGTTTATTATTTGCTGCTGTGTGGGAAATGTGAATAATTTTAAGTTTTCAATAATTTGCTAGAAATTAACTTCTGATGCCAAAAGCAAGGCTGCTGCATTGCTAACCATTCTCCAAGGATGACAGTGGGGGAAGAAAAGAGCTTAGGGGCATGGCCACCTGCTCCTTCTCCATCTGACACTGCCATAGTCACAGTCTGCCCAGATTTGGCTTGACAGGTCTCTTGTGAGGACAATTGAAACAACCTCATTAGAAAAGAAGAGTTAAACTGTTTAGAAATGAAACGTAAAATTTGCTTCTGCCAGTTTCATGAGTCTACTGGGAAACAGGATCCCCACTGTGCATGAAGTCACATTGTAAGGCCAGTGCTGTCTAGGAGTCCACAAGTCTTTTTCTATGAGGCAAAATGGACAACATCCTTAGCTGGACAGGTCTGTTCAAAGCTAATGTTTTCCTCTCATGCCCTCACAAACAAATTCCTGGGAATGAAGATCACCCCTTGGGCTGTTGAGTGGCTGCCATGGGCTGGGAGGCCAGATCAGGCTTCTCAGCTACATATTGCTCTCTTGCTTTGAGAATTCACTTGAGATGATGTAACACAACATTGTGCTGGTTCATTCCCAAGCACCAGCAGGACTTTTCTCACCTCTTCAGTATTCTTCTTTTTTTCTCTCAAGCCCCAGTTAGGATCTCAAGAGTTTTCCTTCAGCAGATTGTCATTTCCTTCTCCTTTCACTGATTTTAACAGAGCTCTCCATTCTCTATTTGCAGACAGGGAGCGTTTACCACCCCGTGCATTAGCTGGTGCCTTCCCTGGCCCATGTTGCCACACAGTGCAGCATTTGTCACTGTCATATTCTGGGTGATGGAAATGCTGCTCACCTTCTCATCTATGCTCTGTGTCACAAGCAGCTCTGACTCCTCCATTCCTCTCACAGAGGGAAAGGAAAGGAAACCATCACTCAGCACAATTTTTATCGGATCCAGCCACATGGAGACACAAGCTGGCATGAACACATTCTCACACAAACACAGAGAAGACTGCCACTTCTTCAGGTCTTTCAACCTCTCTTGAGCTGTCTGTCTCTTTGTGGTCATTGTATTGACGTGCCTGGACAACATTGCCTCTGCTGTAACCAGAGCCGTGAGTGTGCCCAAGCTGTTCATTGCAGCATCTCAGGTGATAAACTGTGTCATCTGGTTGTGCGCTGCAGCTTATTCGCTGTCAGTTTTACTGGAAGAACAGAAATAAGAGAGCACCTTCTCCATGGCAGCACTGGGATGCTGCAGTTTTTCCCCAAAGAGCAGCCTCTGAGGCAGCCCTATGTCATTCCTAGACATAACCACAACAGCAAGTGTGTGATTCATGTGGAGAGCAAAGCCAACTCAGCCTGACTCATCTTGCATGAAGAACTGTCCCAGGATATTAGGCCTTCACCTGCTGTTCTTATTTTAAATAAAAACCCAACCAAGTATCAGAGAAACCCTTTCCTAATATAGACTGTCTGGGAAGGTCCTTAATTATTCATCAGCATGAGAAGTGTCTAGGTACCCAGGTGCAACGCCTCATCTTAAAGTGTGAAATATGGACTCAGAGAAATGGGCACAGGGCAGAGCTGAGATTTGGGACTCTCTGAACTCTACTCTGGGACGCTCCTTCCTAAGAGCAAGCCCTGCTGCTGGTCACTTTACTGCCATTTACAATCCAGATGCTCCAAGATATCGATGCTTAATAGCTATTGCAATCAGTGGGACATCTTGGAGGCCCAAACCTAGGTGTCCTTAGAGATACTAGCTACTTCTCGCTAAATTTAGCATTTGGACTTTGACCCAGGGAACTCGTGCCGTTGCTCAGGGTGACGTCTCCTGGCCAAAAGTTGTACTGGCAGCTACAGCCAGTGCTCTTACCCCATTGCTGGCAGCTGACTGGGCTGCCACTGGAGAAGTACCAGCACACCCTTGCAACACAGGGGTACTGGTACCTCAGGACAGGAATGACTGCAATCTTTATCCAGCGCCAGAGTAGAACTCAGTAAGAAACGTTTATTGATACCATCATGTTTTTAAAAGCTTCTCTTTCATACAGCTTCTATGCAAAGATGCACAAGTGCAGAGGTAAGGAGACATTGGAAATTAAGGACGATCTGTGAAATGGGGCCTTTTTTTTACATTAACTTTGAACGTTGACAGACTTTCAGTGAAGCTGAGAAATACAGTGAGGCTCTTGCAGTTGAGAAAAGCTACAAGAAAATGAGGCTCTTATTTCCTGAGCACAAGTGTGATTTGGAGGGCCAGAGATGAGAGCTGTGCTAGAAAATCAAAAGGCAAAAGGCACCAAAGAAAAGCAGAGAGGCACACTTGCCAGATCCCTAGGCATCTCTCTGGGGGGTTTTAAAGAACTCTTTAAAGGACTTTTAAATAAGGCAACCTGGCAGTGTCCATTTTGTAGAAATCACAAAGGCAGAGATTAATTTGGAACCTGCAAACTAAACAAATCTACCTAATGAATTTTCTGAGAAAGCGTACCACCTCAGTCAGCAACAGAGAGACTGCTTAGTCCATAGAAATGACCCGGGTTGTAAAAAGCAAACAAACAAAAAATCCCCTTGCAGTTCGCATGCAGATTGCAGAGATAAAGCTCTCTGAGAGTACAACAGGAAGCTCTGAGCTGGCAGCAAACCTTCTCCTATAAGGAATCTTGGAAGAGCTTTAAAGAGGCAGAGTGTTGGGACAGGGAGGGGAAATGAGTAACAAACAGGAACCCTGCACAAAAACAACTGACTTCTGCAGCCTGTGACGCCGGCTTTTCTCGTGCAGCGCAGGGAGGCAAGGATGCTTCATTCTTAAACTTTCACCTTTGACGACAGCAGGCCAAGCCACAGTGTTACGTAGCAAACCATTGCATTTTACAGCCGTTCTCTCCTATTATCCTTCCTGTTTCTTTTCCATGAATCAATTATTATCTGTGAATTGATCTTACTGGGAAAGAGCTGATGGTTTTTCTACTAGATATGTGTGCGTGTGTGTGCACACACAGGCATGTGCGTGTGTGCGTACACACATATTTGCAGATTATGGGACTCCATTTTCCTTTGGGGTAAGCACAGAGCTTTCCTGGTGACACTGGCAGGCACAAGTGCTTACGTCCCATTAGGACAGAGATCGCAAGGAACATGTATTGAACGTGCAGTCCAGCATTGCGATGTAAGTTTAGATGTTGTCTCTATAATTAGAATACGATTGGTCGGGATGAAGAAAAAATACCTGCTTACCTGGTGAGGGTAGTAAATTGCATGCGTGAGTAGAGATGGGAAGGAGAAAACCCGGGTACACCATGTAGTCACATGGATCAGCACTTGTTAGCCACAGGTTTCTCATTTAATAATGGAATGCCTTGATTAAAAATGTGACCATCTGTTGGAATGAGGTGTTGTAGAGGGCTAGGGACACACACTTGGAGTTTTGGGCTGCACTGCTCTTTGCAAACAACGCTGTTCCAATTGCAAGGCATGTCCTTCCTTGTGAGCTGGCTGGGTAAGCTGCTGTAGCAGCGACTCTCTGACACGACTCAGATTTCAGCTGGAGGACACAAGTTCTGCAGCACTGAAGAAATTAATTCAGTCAAAAAAATGAGTCTCTGTGTCTTTCATTAGAAATAATGGGAAAATGTCTTCCAGGCTGTCACCTTGATTATACAGCTAGTTACTCATGTTCTGAGGGGAGGAGAGAACTATAGTGAACAGCAGGTAAGATACAGATATAAAACAAAGAATGGGCAGCTTCATCTGCCTTGTATCCTCCCATAAAGTGCTTTGCTACTGGCATTTCTCATGCCTTTAGCAGAAAGGATAAATGACACCATTCTGCACAGCCACCAACTGCTGATTCAAAGGTTTGACAACCAGGCTTATGACTTCCAGCTGCCTGCCCTGCTCCCATGCCAGAAGTTACCGTCCCCACACCATTACATGTACCTGCTTCTGCACCGGGAAATGTCGCGTCTTAGCTTAACCCCCCCACCGACAGCCTAGGGAGCTGGAGAGGAGTTATGGCACCATGTTAAGCACTGGGGTCTGCAGCAGAGGAACCAGAGAGTGAGGACACAGACAGCTACAGCTTCACTTGGCTGTAACTTCATGCCATGTGCCAGGCCCAATCATAAAACCTGTGTTGATTCCTGAAGCTGAAGCTTAAGGAGAGGAAAATCCAGATGTAGCTAGTCTCTCCTGGCTTTCTAATGGCAACAGTAATAATTAAGCCTGAAAGAATGTCTAAAAATATATAGAAGTAATGAGTTTACATGGTGCAGTTTAGTGCTGTGCATTCTTCTGGCTGAAAATGGGAAAAAAACCCCAAGTGTTATTGTCCATTTCATCCCATATCAGTTTTAAGCAGCTTGACAGGAAGGCGCTCAGGAATGAAGCTGCGGAGCACAGACAGCAGACCTTGCAGAGGAAAACATGGGGGTCCAATCAAGAGAAACTCCCCAATTTTTCCAGGCTAACACTTTTAAAAAATATTTATCCAAATTACCTGACTCTTTCCAGTGAAAAACAACGATTTTACCGTACAGTTTCTCTCATGGCCAGCATCTTTTCACTGACTGCACTGAGGGGCAATATTTTATGCCAGGCAGTCACCTGGGTTGCCAGGGTTGTTGGTGTGGGGGCATGAACTGTCATCTTCTTAGCACTGATGAATGTTTTGTAGCCACAGGAGCATTTCCGAGTTAACTAAGTGACTAAAGACTGAATGAATGGAAGCAGTTTGGGTCAAATGAATTCTTCATTAGTATCTCAGAGGAGAGCCTGTCATTTTAGGACCTCAGAGGAGCAGAATATGGGACGTCTGTGTATACCGCTTGGTGAACTGTCAGTGCAGCACGCTAACAAATTCATAAGAGCTGCCCTTAAATGAACCATTAGGAGGCCAAGTGATTAATAGGTTGATCTGTCCAAACTGTTAGTTTCCTAAAAGCATGACTGAGTGGACTCATTGCTTACGGTACAAGGAGCTGTTATTAACATTCCAATAGCTGTTTTTCGTTAAAGACATCTGTGACTTAGAACTGTGAAAGCCTGTTTGGTTTTGTATTTGTGTCTTAAATAAACGAAACACTGCATTTGTATACCCAGCACATGTTTCCTTTAAGGGGTTTGCTTTCAAAGCAGTCAAAGGAAAATACATTGCCTTGTGGCAAACGCAGCTGATGGGGTACCATTTTGCGGCTCATGGGCTTTCATCTCCTGTGAGGACATGTGACCTGGGGAGACTTTGGGTTCCTTCATGCAATGTTCCTTTTCTGTACGAAGATGCTACTCTGCTTTTACACAACATGTGGACCCCAGGCATTTGGGAACTTGCTTTTTGGCAGTCATATTTCTAACGTACAAATACTGCAGAATAATTTCTCCCTCCCCACCCACAATGCCACATGTGTGCTTCATGCTTGTACCTCTTTCTCCAGCTGTTGGAGAAAGCAAATCAGAACTGTAATTACCAGTAAATTCTGCCTCAACAGAAGAATTCATTTTTTTGAAACTGTCAGCAGTCTAGGAAAGATTATGAAATAACAAATGGGCCAAGGAAACAGGATGGTGCAGTGGTAAAAGGCCTATTTACCCTGAGCAACCTGAGTTTGGCAAACGGGTGAGTTGCCTAGGATTGGGTCTACAAAGGGACTTGGGCCCTCAAGGCTGAATCGTGTGCTGTTGAAACCCCACTCTGCTGATGTCGTAGCCATGTCACTGATGTTCTGTGGGCACTATGCATTCTGATGTATTTGTAAAATATGCAGTTGTCATACAAGGAGCAGAAACTTCTCAAGTATCACAGTCTGAAACCATCCATTCCTCTTTCCACCCAAGACAGGACTGCTATGGAGGGCCGCTGTCACCTGCTCTCTCTGGTGCTTAGTGATTTGGCCAGCAGGACCAGCTGGAGGAGTTTCTCTCTCCTGAACCTGCGTCTCTCAGGCAAACGCCCCACCTCCTGTATTTGATATATATGAGTTTGGAGAGAAAGGGTGCTCTTAAACTGTTGAGCTGAAGCTGTCCCCCTTGTGGGACTAGCCAGGGACAGTGATGAATAGCAGCATCACACAATAATTTAGGTCCTCCTTCTTCAGAGGAATGGGGCTTGGAAGGGTTTGGCTGCTGAACACCCTTCTCCCAGGCATCTGCAATCTTGGGCTGGAAATACATGTGACAGAGCAAGAAACAACCCAACACAGCAACGACAACACAACCTGGAACTCTACCAAGTGGGGAGGCCTCAGGACTTCACGCTGTGGTCACGAGAGCTGGGAGAGGCTCACAGAGGTCTTTGGACAGGAGAGCTGCCTTCTGCTTGGGCTGAAGGAGTGAAACCCACTCAGTGTGCCCACAGAGGAGTCCTCACAGCCTGATTCTGGGTGGGGGGGAAGTAGGAGAGCTTTGAGGGGGACTATTTGTGGTTGAGAAAGGACTGGCACTTTACAAGAAATTGTGTCACCCTCCCCTGTGTTCAGGGAAACTCTTGTTTAGGATTGGAGGTTGGGACCCTCCAGGCTTGTTGTATCAGGGCCTCTACGTACACACTTTGAGAGTATACAAACTGCACAGAAGAATGTTGATCCATCGCTCGGGTCAAAAGGGGAAGAGCCATAGCAGACAGAATAAATTTCTTGCAATGCTGGGGCAGGACATGGATGGGAAGCTGTTCTTCTGGTATGGGAAGATGGTTTTACTGAAATAGATGAGACTGCCTTGAATTCTCAATTACCAGCAAACTGGATGATTTCCTCAGCAGATAGGATGTCTCACTTCATCTTCATTTTTGTTATGTCAATATTCAGACCCCACTTAGTGCTCTTTTGGTGAATCATGTTTGTAAACTGTATGGTACAGCTATTCAGATATTGGACAAGGTCCTGTCAGTTCCTGTATGCTGGAAGCCTGGAAGCTATTAAAACAATATCTGAAGTGTCCAAGAAGAGACTATTTTATAACCTGCAAATCCACTGATATCTTCCAGGTTCATCTGCCATCATTCCTACTTCTTTGGGGGAAGTCTTAGATCATGGAGTAAAATGTTCCCAGTGACCAGCACAGACTGGGAGGTACCACGTGTGCTAGCTAGAAGGTGCTGCAGCATGTTTTCATGCTGCTGTTCTGAGTCAGGAGATGTCTATGCAGCTCTCTCCAAACACATGTGAGCTGTCTCCTTCCATGCTTTTGGCTGACTGAAAACTGTGTAAATGCGATGAACATGACATCAGGGCTGCCTGAGAGGAGGAGAGCCTTAGCTCAGGTTTGGCAATCTTATTCCACACTCATCGGTCCACTAGCCAGATTCCCGCTCTTAACAACCACATCAGGGAGTGAAAAAAGAGAGCCTGCGGCTGCTCACAAAGGACCACATCATGATGCTCTCATCCGACATCCGTCCCATGGATCAACTCTGGCCCACGGGCTAGTCATGAAGCACGCACTCCACAAACTAAGCAGCCACTGTTTGAAGTACAAGGGCCTGATTCTTTTCTTACTCAGAACAGATGGAGGAGAAAACCTACCAGTCAAGGACTCAATGTAAACGGAGCTGGCAGTGCTTTCCTGAGTCGGCAGACAGCTTGAAACAATGGCTCCGAGAAGCGCGTCCTGCCTTCATTCATCGCACTAGGAGACTTGCCACCGAGTCCCACGGAAACAATGTGAACGGCCATATTCAGGGTTTCACTGCTGATTATTTTAGCAGACAGGATGGGGACAGGGTAGGAATGAGACCCATATGGGAAGTGGGAATTGCATGGTAGGAAGTAGGGAGACAACACAGAAAAAAGACAGGGAAGGGGGAAAGAAACAAAGACAGGAGGGGGTGAAAGAATAAACCCTCAAGGGCAGACATGATGGTGATAGTAAGGTACTTGCTTTTTATCTCTGAGTGACACTGGACACAGCATGGCAGGAACAGAGCTAACAGGATGAAGATAACCAGGCCATTTCTTCCTCATTGCATGTTTCACTTGCCTGCTGTGTCTCTATCATTTTGGGAGAATTGTTCTCTGGCTGGAGGATGCAGACTGCCCTGTCAGCATACCCCAGCCCACGAGCCGTGAGAAACCAGCTTCTTTCAGGTAGGTTGACGTTAGGCACCCAGCACGGGCCAGGTCACCCGGGCCCTGCCAGAGACGGGCACTGCCAGAGGGGGTTTATTGGTCGTCAGTGTCTTAGGATGGGAGGAACCATCTCCTGGAGGTGTCTGTCCCTCTCCACCCCTTGCAGGGAGCCAGACTCCCAGCTGTTCTCAGGGGAGGTGAATCCCAGCCTGAGGATGGGTAGAAAGGAGTGTGCGTGCTCCATGCTGGGTGTGCCTGCACTCCTCAGTGGTGTGTCAGAGTCCCCCCTGTTCTCCTAAACTGAATGGTGAGCCACCTTCCTTCCAGGTGTCAGATGCTTAGGACAGGGAACAGGCTTGTGTTTCTTTCTTCCAAGAGGCAGCGAATTACAGCTCTGAGAAAGCCATCCAGTACATCTGTACTAGTAAATTAAATGAACCCGGGGCTTTTCTCTGACGCGGAGGCCAGCTAGCATTGAACCGCTCATGTTCATACTGGCTGTGCTAATTCCTGTACCATGCCTGGAGCTGTGGGCTGGCCAGCTCAGGACAACACTGTGCAAGAGACACTTCTATTTAACAGGGTAGGCGATTGCCTTCCAATGCCTGGCAATATTCAATTTACTAGTATAGAGGAGCCTAGATCCTAGATTACCCCAGACACATCACTATCTTACAGGAGTCTCATATGTACTGCCCTGCCCTGCCATTCCCAAAGCACCTCTGACTGCTGCCACTGCTACTGACCCTGGAGCAAAGCAAAGAGTGCAAACATCTCTGTACAACGCCAGGGGATTCAGCAGTCGTTCTTCACCAGGCCCTTGGTTGTGTCTCGTGAGCTCTGAAAGCAGAAGAGATCGCTGAGCTCTGCAGGGCGAGTGACTCCAGTTGTTCCTGTCAAAAGAAAGAAAGGAGAACTTCAGGTTTGTGTCAGAAGTGGTTGGGATTGACAGCCGCCTGCTATCGCACGCTGGGGAAGTGTCCTTGGCACTGCGAGCAGGCAGGATGTTTACTACTGGGGGTTCGCAGAAACTATCAGAAAGGGTTGTGATAAGTAGATCTGATACATTTTACAACCCTTGAGGGCCTTTTCCTAATTTGCCATGTGACTTATCAACCTGTTATTGTCCTCTAGTGCTTTCCACATATTGATGGCACTGACCTTGAAAAGCCCATGGCCTAATACGTTGAATGATATTATTGTGTGTGGAAAGACAACAGAATTCTAGGTCAGAGACTGGAGGGGGACGTGTGAATGTGGAGACTGACCGAGCTGGAGACTATTTCCGAGTGCCAGTTTGTGCAGGCCAAGTTCTCAGAGGGATTCATGAAGCGATACCCACACCCTGGCGCTACTGTCACCACAAGCCAAGAGAAGCAACTGATTTGCATTCTCTCCTGAGCCATGCAAGGCCGAGCTGCTGCCGAATTCTGCAGCACAATGCAAGCTGTATCTAGTTAAGTCACACTGAGGTCTTGCAAAATATGGTATTATTGTCCCTGTTTTACAGAGAGGGAAGTGGGAAGGATGCTTAATAAAGTTGTATAAGATTGCAGAGCATACCAATAGTAGAAGGAAACACACCAATCCCCCAAGGCCCTGCTCTTGCCATTTCAGGTGGGGTTCACCAAACTGGGAGATTTGAGAGAAGTTGCCACTGTACCAGAGATATTGTCCTGGGATCATCTCCCTCCGTATGGAGTCCCTCCTTGGTTTCTCATCATCATTGCAATAACCACTGACCCAAGAGGTCAATTCCCCTACTGCTCACAGTCAATGCAACTGAGGATAATTCTTTATACAGGAGAATTTGACTTGAAAGTGTTTAATCATAGAATCATAGAATCATTTAGGTTGGAAAAGACCCTTAAGATCATCAAGTCCAACCGTTAACCTACCACTGCCAAGTCCACCACTAAACCATGTCCTCAAGCACCACATCTACCCGGCTTTTAAATACCTCCAGGGATGGGGACTCAACCACTTCCCTGGGCAGCCTGTTCCAGTGCCAGTGTTCTAATGCGCCAATCCAGCTGCAGCTGCTGGGTGAAATGCAAGCAAGGGTCAGGTCAGCAGGCAGCTCTCCATCCATTTCCAACAAGACATCCAGTTTATGCACCTTTCAAATTAAGGCTAAATATGGACTGGATTTATCAAATCCAGAAGCTGCTAGGTAGAGAGGAATTCACCCTGGGCTCTTGCAACTAGAAAAATCCCCTTCAGAACTGAGGAGCCAGTAGCTGATTTATATTGCCTAAGCATGGGGGATTTTGAACCTGAGATTCCTAACAGGTCAGGAATTAAAATAAGACTCAGCTCTGGTCTTTGCTCCAAACAAACTGCAAAGTAAACCCTGCCCCAATCCCAGTTTCAGACAAGTCTGGTTCTACCACAGCTGCACAAACCTACTTTCTTCTTGTCATTAGAGGGGCTCCAGGCTGACTGCATTAGAGGGGCTCCCTGACTGCATTTCTGATCTGTTTTCAACCATAGAAAAGAGGCAGGGAAGAAGATTTGGGTTTCTTGCTCTTTGGTTGAAGGTTTGCTGGAAAAAAAAAAAACCACTGATGATAGTCAAGAGGTGGTAAATGAGTGTCAGTGTGGAGACTGACCTGGGAACAAACCTTGTGCAGAAAGATGGATTCTCCCTTGCAGAAAACAGAGCAGTAGCTCCAGCAGCATGGCTTTTGCAAGCCCCGCCTGCACAGCCTGCAAAATCGCCAGGGAGAAGGGGATGGGTGAAACTTCCCTGTGTAGAGAGGTCAGGGGCTGGCACGCTTGGGAGAGCAGGTGGTATAAACCAGGCTGAAACAGTCACTGGTCTCCTCTTAGCAAGAGACACCTGAAAGAAGCAGCAGTTTGTTCCTGCTTGGGAAGCTGGCAGGATGCTACAGCATCCAAGGAGTTTCTGGAGGGGGGGGAAATGCCTGTGTAGTCCCAGAGCTGGGGTCAGCCTTTGGGTATGCGGCTGTTACCACGCGCTGCAGTGATAGCCAGGGTCCTGCCTCAGGTCCTGGCGCAACCAGGCCTCTGCCAGCGAAATACAGCCCTTGCCTCCAGCCTGGGGCTATCGTGACAGAGAGACCTTAAGTCTCCTCACCCACACCAAGGCAGCAGCTAGGAGTGGGGCGGGACCTGCGATGGATTTAAGGCCACTCAGGCCTGGTGGCAGCCTGTGCTTCTCCGGGGGGGTTTATCGTGTTTCCAGTGGCTGGTGCATTGCCAGACTGCGGCTCCTGTCCATGGTCCCAGCTCTCTTGCAGGCATCTCCTGCTGAGACCATGCCATCCCCCTTCTGAAGCTGACCCAAAGCCTTGTCTTCCTCACCGCAAGTTACAATCCACCTTCCTCTTCTTTGCTCTGCCCTGGCCACCTGTAGCCAGGTCTGGACTGGCTTCACCCAGCGTGATATCCATATCCTGGAAATGACAGCTGAGATTTCTAAAGGTTTTTCAACACGGGCGGGAATTTCATCGGGGTTGTCAAAAAAGCACTTTAGCTCCGACTAAAAATTCCTAATTCTTTTCGAGAAAACAAAAGAAAACACCGCCAACAACAACTATTGGATGCCTTTCTCATTTTTAGGCACCCATATAACGTTAGGCTGGAAAACGCCTCCTGGAATTTTCTTTTCTCGGTGGCGACGCCGTTCCCTAATGCAGCAGCAGGCCCCTCCAGTCCCGCAGGTGAGGCTGCCTCGATGCTTGCGAGCTCGGAGCAGAAAAGCAGGCAGCTGCACGGGCAGGGAGGCCCTCGTCCCTGGGCAGGGGAGGCCCTCGCCCCGGTGCCGGGGCCGCCGTGGGACGGCTGGCTCGGAGGAAGCCCCGGCCTCCGAGGGCGGCCGGGCGGCCGCTAGGTGGGTACCGCGGGCCGGGCCGGGCCGGGCCGGCGGAGCTCGGCGGGCGGCGGGCGCGCTGCCCCCGCCCCGCTGCCCCAGCAGCTTGGCGCGGCCGGGGGCAGAGGGAGCCTGCCGGGCCGCCCCTTCTCCCCAGACCCGCCGCCCCAGGGGCGCTGCGGGCCGCGGAGGGGCCGGCGGCTCCGGTGCGCGGCGGCTCCCGGCAGCTCTGCGGGGCGGCGGCCCCGGCCCCGGCCCCCGCCCCCGCGGAGGAGCGGTGCCCGCGGGGCGGTGAGGCCCGGGGTGTTTCTCGGGGCTGCGGGCGCAGCCAGAGGCACCAGGTGTCCTGGTGCTGAGGAAGTGCGGGACCAAACACGGCTGAGTGATGCCATTAGCCTTCATTTCCTCAGGAAACGGCGGGAACCTGTGAGCAGCCCGCGGCCAAAACCTGCTTCGGATTTAAACCTCTCCCTCGGAAACGGAGCCTGGGATTCCCTGGCACCTCCTTAGGGAGCCTACTTCTGGGACTAATTTAGGCAGACGGTGGATGGTGGTGCTCCTCCATGCCCGCCTGGCAGAGAGGCCGCTCGCCTGAGAGCCTGGCTCCCTGCGGGGAAGCCGGCGATGGCCGGTGCGAGGCCTTCAGAGCCAGGGCAGGGCTCTGCTCCTCTCCGCTTCCCCTCTTCGCTTCTCGCGCTGCTGTGAACTCGGCAGCCGCACGAAGGTTCCCCTCGGTGTCTGTGAGAGGATGAAAACACCTGAGAAGAGTAGATTTGTCTGGAAGTCCCCAGCAGCTGCGGGGGAAACAACCCTGTTCCTTCCCTCCAGAAAAACAATCCTCCGGGCACTTCTGACTCTGCTGTTTGGAGAGCACAGAACAGAATCCCTCCCAAAATGAAAACGTGTGCGATGTCATCAGAAACCAGTGTAGTCAGTGCTTTCTTGCAAAACTTTATCCACTGAAATGCTCTTCTGCCAAAGAGATCAAAGCTGATAAGTCAGGAAGTTTTCTGTTTGGCAAAGGCAGCTTTGCTGAAGCCGTGTATAACCTGATACTCCAGATCTGCTCTGCGGACAGTGCATGTATCCCATACAGCATCCAGATGTACATACTTTGTGGGTGTTGGTGTAAGGCAAGTGAACCAGAACCCAGGCAGAACCCCCAAACGTACCTTTCTGCAAGGTTTAGTGCCAGCACATGGTCCCTGAGCTTTCTGTACACAGGCATGCTAATCCCATCTCTGTCAGGAGGCCACAAGCTTCCAGAAATCAATCTGAAGTAGCAGTTCCCAAAGAGAGGGGTCTATTTTTACAGTGGTGATGTGGAGATGAAGATGCTGCTTTTTCTGGCAACGCTGGAGAAATTCCTCTTGCCGGCATTGTCCACCTGCGCACGACAATAATAGCTGATGACTCAGGATGACGGGCTTTGTGACACTTCCATCCCTCTCACAGTTGAGTCACCGGCCGGGATGGGATGGGCCCAGCTGGGAAAGCAATGTGCAGGATGTGTCTCATGTACACAGCCAAAGCAGACAGGTCCTTTTCATACGCCTGCCTGTGGGACCGCAGGCAAATAAGGATGGTTGATGCAAGCCAGACTAACTGCAGGGCCTCAGAAGGGCTGTGTTTCCTCCCTCGGTCCCTCGTACGCCCGGCTGCGGGGAAGTGCAGCAGCATCTTCTGGCTCCCTGGGGAGAAAGAGAGCCAGAGAGTGTAAACCAAGGAATGGGGCACAGCTGCCAGGGACCGTGTCTCCCCATCCTCTTCCAGCCCTGTGCTGTGGCCTGTGGAGGGCAGAGGCAGGGCACCTGCTGCACAGGCAGCGGATGGAGGCACTCAGGAGCACATTTACCAGTGCGAGGAAGGGTGATCATGTTTGCCAGCACCTTGATCATTGCGCTGCCCTCCACCGGCTCCAGGAATAGCTATAGTTAGAATAATGGCATTGGAGATTTTGCAATTCATACTTTCCTGAAACTCATTTTTTAGGGAAAGTCCTAGAGTAAATTTTTATTTGTTCACTTCTTTTGCTCTCTTGCCTGTTCAGGCATCCTTTTGGAGCAGCATTAAGAGTGTGTACATGTCCTAAGGGTGCATTTCTTTATCATCATGCATTTGGAGTTCTTTTGGTTTTTTAACTTCAAATATTTTTGTTTTCTAATGTGTTATGAGGGTATTTTCTGCAATTCTTTCATACTTGTTTTTTTAAAGTTTGCTCTTATATTGTGTAACTTCACTCTAACCTTGCTCTTTTGCCTAGAAATTATACAGTGGAAAAAACGCACAGCATCATGTTATGTGAGTGTAACAATTAATTCAAACATTCCCTCTGTGAAGGAAAACAGAAATTCTTCTAAGCATGTAGAAATTGAGGGCTCAAGTCTGCTTTTACTTATGCTGACATCAGTCAGGAATGACACCAACAAGTTTCATCTGGGTGGAGACAGCGATGGAGAACAAGTCCTGGATTTTCACGTGTGTAAATGTGTACTTTTCAAAGTATTGATCCTTCAGAATACATCCTCAGATAACCCATGCTCTAGGATAACGCTCGCAAAGTCAGCGGTGGGGGCAATGAAGAGCTGGGGGAGGGAGGGATGCGGGATGACCCCCCCGGTACTATAACCCCATGGCGAGGCAAGTATCTAGGAGTGGTTGCACGCTGGAGCAACCCCAGTGGTGCCACCATGTGATGCAGATGGGCTGGCGGCGGTGGTGGGCCAGCTTCGCCAGAGGTAGCAGATGAGCTGGGGCAACATGGAGTTCAGGATGAGCTAAGCTCCCATGAGCCTTTCCAGCTTTTGAGCCAGCTTTTTCAGCTCACACCGAGCTCCATGCTGTTGCAGCTTGCTTGCTCCGGATACCCACACTCTTACGACTAACCCAAGTGGAGCCGTTGCCCTTGCAGCTGCAACTTCATTGCAGCCATACCTATAGGTGGCCTTGTGCAAGCCAAAGCAGTCCCCAGCCCATGCTATGTTATACTGACGTGGGTCCTGGGGAGCATTTTGGTTAGGTAAAGCTTCTCCAGCTGTTCTCTCAATTCTCACACTGAGGGACTGAGGGTTCAAATTTTGGGACTGCTGTCTCGCTCGTGCAGCCTCTTGGAAAAGGCGTCATTAAGGCCCAGCAACAGGAAGAGATGTGACAGCTGAGCCAAGGGTGGTATGTATGAGCTGGGCCAGCACGGAGCCCCCTCTGCCTCCCTCTGCAGAGAATAAAAACCATCTCAATTTTTTAAATACAGGAAATGATGGGGAACCTCTTATGGTTCCTCAAGCAAATACGTGATTTTTCTGCCTTTTTTTTGTCCTTTGTTTATGTGATTATTCTTTTAAACAAATGGTTTCTATTCTGGTTTAATTTGCATTTTAGGCTGCATTTGGGGATTTTTTTTTTTAATTTCATTTGGATCTGACACAAATCTCTGATTCCAAGTGCCCCTGAGGGCAGCTCTCATTTTATCGGCATGGATTGGGCTGAACAGAAATGTAAACTTTGGACAGGCCAGCATACTTCCCAGATGTTTCTGTCCATGGTTTTTCAGATGGTCCCGCTTCCCAAAAGCATCTGGGGGATGGTCTCAGTGTGGCAACGTGGCCAGGAATTTTGATGTAATCCCTTGCATACGAAAAGGCAGGAGATGCCCTTCCAGCATTTTTTTATCAACCAGAACCCAGTCTCTGTGCAATATCTATCCTAATTGCTCATAACTAGCATACCGCAAGCAAGGATCAACTCTTTGCTTATAGGATCAACGTGTTTATATTACTTTTCGCGGCTGTGGCCTACACTACAACGTTTCCTATCTCCGCACTGTCAAATAGCTGCCTGCGCTTCTCAGGACAATGCAAGGAAAAAGCCCCTTTTTCTTAGTTTCTTCCAGAATTTTCCTTGAAATGAAAAGGGACATATTTTGGGTTGTCCTCCTGGCAGGGTTGTGCTTCAGCAATGTGGGGCCCCAAGTTACAGTTAGAGGTAAGCTTTAAAATGTCTTTTCTAAAGCAAATTTCTTGTCTCTTTCCCCCTGCTCTGGCCCTCAGATGTGGGCAGTCTTGCAGATGCTTGTGCCTAGGGCCAGCTCAGCCCTCCATGCTCTTTCCAGGAGTAAATTACAGCCCAGGTCTCTGCAAGTGGAGAGGGACTCACCAGCTGCCCCACAATTGTGAAAAGAAGAGATGATGGATTTGGGTAGAGAATTTTTCCTGCCCCATTACTACAGAGAGAATAAAGGATACAACTTAGATCCCAATCTGAAAGCAGTTTTCAGTGACCTGTTTTGCTGGAGTCATCTCTGGCTGACAGAGGAGATCAGGCGTCAGGACTGCTGAGAGCCTTTCCCAGCTCTGTCACCAACCTGTGATGGGACTTCGGGCTTGTCTCGTGGTCTTTTTGATCTGTGTCTCCCAAAATAAAGAGGGAGGGAGGCCATACTTCCCTTCTCCCCATTGCTGTCTCTTTTGTTTATTCACAGAGCAGAGAGACCAAAGGCTTTGGGTGTAGGATACCAGGGCCAGCAGGGCATGTGATGCCTTGGTAACACAATATTTTTATTGGAGGAGTCACAGAAGGCATTGCAAAACTGGGGTTCCTTTCCCAGTTCACTGAGCTAAGGAAATGTTTCTGTTACGGCGTAAGGAGCATTTTCCAGACCCTAGGGATATTCTTCCTTCCCAACCTGTTTCCTGTCCCACCTGGCTCCCCTGAGCCCACCAGAGTGCTGGTACAGTCCCTCCACAGTATATTGCACTTTCTTTCTGCTTGCTCCTCAGGAGAATCCTCCTGGCTTGGGGCAGGGGAGTGTAGAGGAGTGGATAACAAATTCCCATCTCTCATCAGCAGGGCAACTGAGAAACCATAGGAATGAGTGACTTGTCCAAGTTTAGGAGCTTGCCACCTGCAGCTCCAAGCCCTGCCATGTTGGCCAGAATGGCTGTCGCTGCAAGATGCATCCCCAAACCACCATCCTGCTGCAGCCCGGGAGCCTGGGAGCCACAAGGTCTCAGAGTGGGAACCTGGGATTGGCTCGCATGGAGGAGCTGGCAGGATCTACACAAGTCCCACCGCTCTCTTGCAGAACAAGGACAGGCTGCCTGGGCTATGATGGCAAATTGGTCACCTCGTTTCAGAGGCAAGGTTGGGCTGATGGCCAACCCAGCCCTGTGATGTGTCCCCAGCAAAGGAGCTGGGATTGACCGCTCCTCAAGCAGACAGATCTCAAGAGCTGCTGTATGGTGTATACGTAAGGATGGGGGCAGGTTCACTTTCAAGCCCTGACTATTTTGCATTACTCAGGTGAGGACAAGCAACTGTAAAACATTGGCACTGCTTTTGCAGCCGCTTTGCATCACAGGCAAACTAGAGCTAAGACTTTGGCTGCAAAAGCAAAAGCGCTGCTATCAGGTGTGTTTTCATGCCTAAACCTTGCTTTCTCCAACTAAATACAGCATGTCTTTACCTCAAACTTAGATTTTCTCATCTTGGTGTTTGCTTCAGTTTACCCACATCATTCAGTGTCCTGCTTGCTCTTTGAGCCAAAGGTGCAGGAGCAGAATCATCTGAAGGGGAGCTACTTTAATATTTCCAGCCTGACCAGGAATAAGAAGTATCAGACATCTTGCAGAGAACTTGTGATATTTCCAGCTTATTTTCAAACCGGTGTGGTTCGGGGAAGTTACCCTGGGCATTTTGAACAAACAGCAAGGAAACTTGGTGGCTTTCCTTTGCCAAGCTGCAGTCTGGCAGGGCTCCAGGAAGGACTGAGCAGGAGTCTAGGCGGGATCAGAAAGGTTCAGGTGTTGCAAGCAGAAACAAAGGTCACAAATCCAAAGCGAAGGCTGGGACGGGAGCGCATCTTCGAAACCTCAGCATAACATCAGCTGATTTCATGATGATGAACGCAAAGGTCACCAGCCTGCTGGTCACCAGAAAATGTTTGTGCTGCCTTTTGGAGGATGACACAGCTCCTGCCCTTTCCCATTGACAGTCATACCTGAGGCTAAAGTACAGTGGTGAGATGCAGGCGGCCAAGGTATAATCTCCACTGGCTGAACCTCCTTACAGGAAACAAGTGTTTTTCCTTCAAATGTTCAGGCCATTTTTTTTCCTTCCTTTTTTACAGGAATGGTGTTAAAGTGCAGTTGCCCTCTGCAAAGTGCTTTTGCGTAAATAGGTCTTGCCCAATCTGATCCCCGTGTGCATTCAGAATCAGATCTGCTGACTTCAGTAGCCAAAACACAGTCAGACTGCTTTCTTACTCCTCTGATCTTTGCACAAATAACCAAGTGAAGCTCGGGCTCCCAGGCATTGTCAACAAACTCAGGCATGACATGAACTTGACAGGTGTCATCTAACATGAGAACTGGCCAGTCCCTGCCTCCTTCAAGCCAACTTGCTCAATCTCTTTAGGCGTAGGAAAGAGTCGCACTCCGTCTGGATCCCGGCTCTGCCGCTGAGCCCAGTGAAGGCTGTAGTGATGCTTGGCAAACTGATGGCGAGCACCTTTCAAACTGTCAGCTACTCAAACTAGGGAGCCAATTATTCAAAACAGGGGAGTGGGAAGAGAAGAGGAAAGGGGATGTTTGTACTGCTGGCCTCAAGCCATAACGCAGGTGCCAAATTTAGGAGCATGGTCTCCTAGACTTCTCCCTGGGCTCAGCGGAGGAGCGTGTATGTACAGCGTGGGACCCGGGGGTGCTGCCCGTGCAGACGGGCGTGTTTATGTTTGTCACCTCCGTGTCAGGATGAGCTGGAGGCATGCTCCGCTCCCCTCCCCCTCCGCTTGTATCCTGTTTTCCCTGCGAAGGAAATCTGGGCAAGCAGCGCGGAAGAGCACCGGGGGGTCCCGGCAGCCGCGGCAGGGCTCGGGCAGCAGAGGCAGGGCATGCGACTGCACACCTGCCCCACGAGGCAGGTGCGACCCGGGGGGCTGCCCGCTGCCTGTGCCCCTGCCACCGCAGAGCAGGATCCCCCGGCCAGGGCGTACCCACCATCAGACGGCTTCATCCCCAGGGGAGCAGGGTTTGGGGGAGTGTGGGGACACCAGTGAGGGCTGCGGGGCACGGGAGGTGACATGGGCAGAAGAGCAGGCACTGCCCCAGCCAGGTGGACTTTCCTCAACCCGGTACCTTGCCTTCCAACCAGCTAATCTCTTCCCAACACTGTGTGGCCATAAAAGTGATAAATGCTGGTGCAGTGAGGTTGCCAGCTCCCTGTATGGCAACAAGAATTTGCAGAAAAGAACATTGTTGTGACAAGGGAAAAGATAACAGATTAATCATCATGTCATCTTTCAGTCTGGGAAGGTGACCTCATGGTGTGCAAAGCAAGGGACAGAGGTGGCATTGCCTACCAGAGGAGGGAGCAGAGTTTCCAGAAGAAAGCGAATCAGCCTTCCAGTGATCCTTTCCAGTTCTTGGTGTCTCCAGCAGCCATGCTTGTCTCTGATGTGGCTCTTCTCCAACCCAAATACTCACCTGCACAGCCTGACGTTGCAGCTCCTTGCAAGATGCCCAGGCATTGGGGCAGCCATTGAGCAGGTTTCTCTCCACAGCGCAAGGACTCAGATTTTGCACCCACCATCTCATTCACAAGTTCCTGGGCTCAGAGACAAAAAACCCCTGTATATGACACCTCTGGGTTTAGATGACTGCACTCTAATCAGATGCTATGGGGTACTCTCCCAGAAATACGAATTTTGTGGCTTGTGCATATGTGTGTGGGATGTTCTGGGGTAGTCTGTAAAACTATCCTTTGGTTTCATTGACTGGAAAGTTAGCAGAGACTGACAAAAGAGATAGGTTTAAGGAAGCCAAGTGTTAGCTCCCCCTTGTCCATAAACGCATCCTTTTGTAGAAGAACACTGGAGTTTCTTATGACACGTGACAATAATCCTGCACTTGGCCAGGACTGTGATGGAAGTGCCCAGAGAAGAAGGCAGTAGATAAGCGAAGGATAGGTAATGTGAAATCTGCTGTGGGCATCAAGAGGAAGCATGACCTGAGTGATACTCAGACATGGGATGAGGTGGCAGAACATGTTGGCTAGGTGGTGACAGCAAATGTTTACTTGCAACATGGAACAATGCAAGCAGGACCCATTGAAGAGGGAGAGCAAAGCCAAACATGTGAGCCTATGAGAAGCTATTACAGACACCATGCTGCATGGACATCAAAGGTCTTGGAAAGAGGCAAAGCAGAGGAAGTCTTTGAAGGGGGAAGGGAGATGATGAAACTATGGGAGAAAGGTGGGATGGTGGCTGGGGCCTTTCATAAGCTGGTTATTGAAGAAGTCTGTCTGATGATCCCTGAAGTCTCGCAGGGTCTGGGGATGCTGTTGGGAATCATGGCAGAAGGAGGGATCTGGTCCTTTCACCATTAAGCTCTTGATGTGCATGAGAGGAGAGGCCACCTGAGGGGAGAGTGGATTAACCCATCAAACCCCGATGAAGATCTTGGCCAGGTCCTTTCAGAAGAAGTTAGAAGAAAACCCATAGTGAGGGATATGAATAGGAACATCCAGCTCACCGCCTTTTGAGACTTGATTTGTTTTCTTAAATTTATCAGTTTATGTACACAGCTCAAATCCTCAGTTGCTGTGAACATGTGAGCCATGAGCCACAGCCAAATCACAAGAGCTGGATACACTGTCTATAAGTCAGCTAAGTAAGTTCATGATAATGAGACACTGGTTCCGGAAATTCACAGATAGATTTAGCTGTAAGCCAAAGAAGTAAAGCCCTTCATTTCAAAAGGATGACATCTTGATCACAGTTTGGGGTTGCTTGGGGTTGTGTTTGATTTCCAGAGGTGGTACAACAAATGTGTTAATTTATTTGGTACTTCAGCCTGATGAAATATCCATAATAGCTGTACCCCCTGCCCCCAGCGGCTCTGCCTGTGTCCGCATGGAAACAGGTCCGGGATGCTGTACGCAGATGAGCGTGTGCAGGAAGAGGGCTCTTCCACACAGGAAGGGTATTTTTATAAACAGGAAGCGTATTCTCCTACCAGATTTACTTCTGTGTCCAGTCCTGGTTTAGGTGGAACTGTCTGATCAAGGAGAAGAAAACAAGAAGCTCATTCACAGGATTGCAGAACAAGTTAGCACATGATAGAAAAACACACATCAGCCTGTTTCTATTCTCAGTACTGATTTCAGAGGGGGAGTTGTTCCACCTAGTTCAGTGAATTGACCTGAGCTGCATTCGGGAATAAAAATGCAGAAGGATGCCACAGTTTTTAAAAGAAATGGCAATAATAGTAGTGACAGCATAACACTTTGTTGACTTCCATGAGACCATCCCTGGTGAGTGCTACTTATCTGCATGAGTTTGCAGGACTGAGGCCAGAAGAGGTGACAACTGATGCATGAGTGTGTCCATCCCGGGCCACGATGCTGTCTCCTCCTCTCCCACTCTGTCATCCCTGTGAAAACTTCTGCCTTACTCAGCTGATGGGCTGTGGCTTAACATGATTTTTTTTTTACTTTTATTTTGGAAAGTGCACTTTTTGGATGCACAGTGCAATGGAAGTAAGTATCTAAATCAGAGATAATTCAGCCTCTGATTCAGTTGTACATTGCATCAGCCAGTTATATACGAACAGCTCTGAACTGGCACACGTTGGCGGCAGCAGCCACAGTTGCAGACTATGCCTGTGCATGCAGTCTCCTCTGTTAACCTTGGGGTGAGCACTCCCACAGCAGCCCTTACTGCCGATCAGCAGCCCTCGCTCCTGTGCTTGTGATGGCCCTGCTGTGCTCCACACGCACATGGCAAAGCCCAGCCAGTCCAAGACCCTGTAAGAGCAGGATCAAGGGGGCAACAGAGGAAGGGGATAAGATATGTGGTAGGAAGTGTGGGGAGCTGAGATTATGAGGACAATGTGTAGAAAGACAGTGCAGGAATGGGGAAGGTAGGGATGCTCCTTTGGAGACCTGGAGATGAGCACAAGGAGGGTTGGAGAGGACCAGAGGGTCAGGCCACCCACGAGAGCGTAGCAGAGGAGCGTGCAAGGTGGACCAGAGTCCAGGGGAGTACACTTGCTGTTCTCCTAGGCTGACTTTATCACTTTTTCAAAGCTTTGAGATGTGTGAGAAGGGGGGGAAAGTTGCAATCACACCCTCTGCGGCATGTCTGTAGCCTGGTCCACAACAGGGGCTGCTGCACATGCCACCCAGGTGGGGACATTACCTGTCATGGCTCCTGACCTTGATGATACTGCATGCAAGTTGAGGAACTTGAGCCGAAACATCACTGTGTATTGCAAACAAGCCTTACAAGGAGTTCTGCAGCAATTCTGAGATGTGCCTGCCTACATCCACCCTCCCACTGCACAGAGCAGATATAAAAGCGTGAAGTATCAACTCCAGGGGCAATTTATTCAGGTGAAAAACTCAGGAAAGGGTGCTACAGCTGTAAATAGGTGGCCGCTGGGCATGTATAAGAGTCTCAGGATGCGTCCACCCAGCTGGTACTGCTTTAAAGTAGCTTTCCTGGGTGCTGCCAGCAGTGGGGCAGGGGCTCAATCCAAATGTCCTCTAGCATGGAGGAAGCTCAGCCTGGACCCTGATTTGAAATCAGGCAAGCCTTTTTCTGTAAACTAGGCCAAATCAGATGAGCAGGTCTAAATCTTGCTCTTCCCTTTGGCTTCAAAGATGACCAGGGTAAATCTGGATTATACTTTGTCACTCTGACCCCATCTTCCAGCCTAACAAGCCTGATCTATATAATGATGTAGGAATGTGCTGGAATGTAACACAATGTTTGTTGGTACACAAGTCCCTGCACGCACACAGGAATTATACATGCATGGCTTTACTGCCTGGTGATGTCAGAAGTGCACTGTAAATATTTTTTCTAAATAGAAATCCCTGAGAAAGGTTGGTCATTTCGCTGCTGGAGCACGGCTTTCTGGTGAAACAAGAAGTGAAATCCAGATGTGACTGGAATGTGAAACAGCTCTAACTCATGCCATGGCAGTGGTTTCTTCCTCGAGCCGCTTCTCAGGGCTGCCTGTGCCCTCTTACTTACCCACTCTGCCGAGCCACCTCCAGCCCTGCAAGAGGCATGTGTGATCTCCAGGCCATGAACCTTGCCAGGGATGCCTAGCCTGCTCTTCCAAAGCAGTTGCAAGTTTCAGCCCGTTTTTTGTCAGGCCAGTTTCTTTTTATCTGCTTATGTCTAGACCAGTTTATGAGTGGATGAGTTTAGTGGGAAGAACTACACATTTCTTGCATAGTTCTCCTGATTTCTCAGAATTTGAAGCCATTTTCCAGGGACCTAATGGCATTAGAAAGCAAAGCATATCTGCTGCATTCAGATTGAAACAGCAAATTATTTTCTTCAGCTTAGGCCTCCTGATTAAATCCTGTCTGTTTGTCAGTGCACTTCCAAGCCATACGTTAGACAAAATTCCTTGTGTGGTTGGGCCATATCTGAGAGCACCGTTTATCAAGGGTGCTTGGTCATAGAGCTCATTTTTCCTCAGTATGCAATATGGCACCCCAGAACTGAAGGTGCTGAGCAGCCAGGCTGACAACCAGAGGCCCAAAAGCTTGGGGAGAAACAGCCTGATGCTTGCAATCTGCCCCTGGCCAAACCAGTGTTTCTCCAAACTCAATCTCACAGAAAACACAAA
Organism: Theristicus caerulescens; assembly: GCA_020745775.1. Taxonomy (NCBI): domain Eukaryota; kingdom Metazoa; phylum Chordata; class Aves; order Pelecaniformes; family Threskiornithidae; genus Theristicus; species Theristicus caerulescens. Next base: position 28,917,575 of record CM036564.1, read on the forward strand.
CCAGCTCCCGCCAGCACTTGGACTTTGCTCTCCCCGTTGCACCTCTCATGTCATAACAGCATTCAGTGGCTCCCAGCCCTGTGCCTGGGGCAGAAATGGGTGGCACCAGCCACATCTCCCTCTTCTTTCGCTTTCCCATTGCTAGCCATGCCCAATCCTTCCCTCACCATACCAGGGCCAATCTGCATGGAGCTTGATATCCCAGTATCGCACAAGTGGACCTGGGAAGAGATAACTGGAGGTGCATATGCCCAGGATACACCTCAGAGACCAGCTGCTTCAGTAAAGAGGCAGATTAGGTTTAAAGGTACGATGTCCTCTCCTCGTATGCAGCATGCATAATGCATAGCCCAGCCTGTGTCAGCCATTACCAGGAGGTGATACAGGGCATTTGCAGCTCTGCTTCTGCTGTGAAGTGCTCTTCTGCGGGGATGTTTCCCATGTCCAAGGCTTTTATATCTCCACTCCTTGAAGCATAGTGGACTGTGGGTCTAGACGCTGAAATCTTATCTGTAAAAGTTGGTGGTCACTGATAATTCAACCTCCTCTTTTTTAGGTGGCATTTGTCATTAAATAAACAGTGTGCTTCCTCTTTCTCTCAATTAGATTAGTGCAAATCAAGAGCAATTCCAGCTCATTGTCAGCTTAAAACAGAAACTGAAGGCCTGGAATAATTTTTATTTGTAAGGAGAAGTTCATGGAGGAGCAAGGTGCCAAATCAGCAGCCCAGGGGACTGTGGGATTTACTCAAAAATGGCCTAATTCCCAGCAAACTCCCTGTGCCTAGTGTTTCCTATTGAACAGCTCTGCATCTCCCAAAGGCTCCTTGCCAACAGGAAACACTAATCTCCTGCACGTAGGTAGGATTTCAGGCACGAGTGGTGCTGCGAAGCTTTGCAGAACAGGTGCACAGGGAACTCAGCGCTCAGGAAACCCATGGCCTCGACTGGGGGAGAGGTTGGTCCACCCAAGCCCACCAGGTACCCATGCTCTGCACCACCGTCATGGCCACAGCCACCCCTCTGGCAGAAACTGGACCAAAGTCACCGAGTCCCTTTCACAGCTCTCCCCAAAAAGGGACATGAAAAGAGAAAATAACAACAACAAAGGATGTAGCTGATTCTCTGCACTTATTATTAGCGGAGGAAGGGCTAGGATTAATCACTCCAGCAGAAGCAGCTGTAAAGGATGGAAGTAGTTGATCAAAGTGGACTTTGTTATTCCTGATGTATCATTCTGCTGAGCAATGAGAACTAGCGTGGGGCAGTAGAGCTTCAAAAGGACTTTAATGACTCCAAGGCTTGAACCAAGGACACTGCTGGAATTAATCGAGAAGGAAATCCAGGGCAAGGTGGAAATGATGGAAATGAGTGCTTTGGTCCGAGGAATTTTTCCACATCTTTCATTTCCTAATTCCATACCTTTGAGGTAATAAAATTTACAGTGGCGGAAAAAAAAATAGTGGGACAATGGGAAATGTTCCTCTGTGGGACGGGGCTACGTGTGGCTTGGCTACACCTGATTGCTGCACTGCTGTGTGACGGGAACAGAGGGCACAAGGATCCATGCCATTTTGCACTCCCGAGGTCTGACAAAACTGCGGTCCCTCTGCCTCCTCCTGTCCCAGAATAACCCCTCCTATTGCTGGGCAGTCGCAGAGCACCTCTGAGACCTGGGCAGGCTCCCTTTCCTCCTCACCAGCCAAACAGATGCACAAGTGCCTTCTGCATCCTAGGAACGTGTAGCCTTGGCATGGCCCCTCTGTTGCTGTGGAGACAACAAGCCACCCTGTGCTGCTGCTGGGGACTCTAGTAGTAAGCCCTGAGTGAGTATAGAGAACCTCTGAATATTGACTGGGCATGAGCCACGGGGAGCCTGACTCACCCACACTGAAACTGCACTGACTTGGTGGAGCTCTGCCATGCATAAGCATTGCCCCATGGCTGCAAGGCAGCTCTTTTACCCTAAGTTGGAAAAGAAATACATGCTCTAAGGGCTAGCTTTGTTGATGACACATCCACCATGTCCCTCTCTCCTCTCTTTGCTTCCTTCCTTTCTTCCTTCCTTGTTTCTGTTTATAGAGCAAATGGATCCAAAAGAGCATTTCCTACTGAGCAGCGCTACCTTCTCTGAGACAGTCAAGGACAAGTTGCCCAGAAGTAGGCCTTTTCTCCTGCTAACAAAGTATTGGTCCTCTCTTGAAAGAAAGTCCCTGAGCACATTCATATCCATACAGACTCTGAGTCTATCGGAGTTCATCTTAACACCCTCACTGGGTAAACGACTTGGTGCTTTCCATAAGCCTTGACTGCCATGGAGACAGGATGGCGTCTCTGGGGGGTTCAGATGCAAAGCTTCGTCTGTAGACACAAACCCCTCTCAAAGCACTGCACTAAGTCAGCAGCCCGGCAGAGCTACAGTTTGCTCCAGCCCTATTCAGGCATGACATGGTCCATCTGCCTTCAAACAGCACGTGACTTTTCCTGAGTGAGGAGAGAGTAAGAAAAGTGTCAGACTCTCAGTAAGCAAAACGGTGGGTGTCAGTGGGTCCCGAATCAATAATCTGGGGGCGTGGGTCCTTCTTCTTCTGGCAAAGACCACGGCACAAGGCTACGTGCTAGGCAGGCACCTCTCCCGCCAGGGGATTCGGGCATATACTAGATATGCTGGGTAGCACTGGAGCTGTCAAGGTAGTGCCCTTCCTGAGCAGTAGTAGTAGGGTTTGGAAACATCAGACCTGATGCTGAGCTCTCTCCTGTTGGCTTTCCACCAACTTGGTCTTGCAGCAAAAAGCTCAGATCTTCCAAGGCACGGTATGGACACTTTGAGCAACAGCCAAGATGGATGAAAAGCAGGAGGCCTAAGGGTGCAGTATGCTTCAGTCCACTTTCGAGTCTACTGCTCAGCTCTGCACGTGGACATAGTTGTAGTCCTCTTCTGCTCAGCTGAGTGGAGGGCAGCAGCACCTACCCCTGCCTGATCCACTGCCTTCCCTCACTGCTATTACCAGAAAACACCCGAGAGACACAAGCGTTAGGGAGTATCTCCTCTGTTGTTTTCTCCCTCTGCTTCCAGCAAAGACCTATGGCTCTGTTTCTTGTCACTTTTGTCAGGAAGAATCCAGTGTGCATTTTGTGGTTAAGAGTCAAAACTGAAAGCATTTCCCTCCCTTCCCCTTCCCCAAATCCAGCAGCTGTTGAGTCGACTGTTTTGCTTTCTCAGGCTAAACATGTAGCAGCACATTCTGGTGAGGGGCAAAACAAACAAGCCTCTGGAGAAGACTGACAAGATGAGAAATGGAGAACCAGGACCATGTGCCTCGAGAGGGAATCTGACACCCCGCGTGCTGGCCAGGGAACTTGCATCTCGGTTCTGCCACGGCGTGCTCAGTGCTGCGTGGACTCGGGGACCCAGTGGGCTGTTCTAAGTTACGTTGTGCTGGGTGTGTTACACGCAGGGCAGGAGCTGCGTGGCAGAGAGGAGTATGTGCATTTTTGGTGGAGGGGAAGTACTGTAGGGAAATACTGCACTGTACTTGATGCAGATGGGACCCCATGAGCTACCTCCTCCAAAGCAGCTGTCTCCTGCTTACGACCCAGAGCCCTCCTGTAGCAGCAATGCACCGTGACTCAGTCAGTGTGTGCAGAGTCCTGCTTCCTCCCTCCCAGCCTGCTTTTGCACTCCTCTATAATGGACAAGGTGGACCCAGCCTGCATGCAGCTGTCTGCGTCCCCAGGGACGTGACATTAGCTGGGGCAGGGAACTGCCGTGGCTGCATCCCCTTCCTCCTGCTGTGGAGATATTCCCTTGGGGAGCACCTGATCGGCGTCGTAAGAGCATCAGGACATGCTGAGCTTCTCCTCTGCTCCTGTGTCCTGCAAAGGGCTGAGGAAGGCAGGTGTCTCCAGCCCCAGTGAGTGAAGAAACCTGGTGCCTCCTGCTCCCTTTTCCTGACAGTAGGAAGGCCGTGGGGAAGGAGGATCCCACTCACTCCCACCCTTGGAGCCCTCCTTTTTGAGTCACAGCCAGCAGGCTCTTTAGCAGCCCCCAAAATGCAGCCTTCTGCTGGCAGAAGGAGCAGGGCAACCAGGCCGAGCTTCATGTTTGCCAACAGCAAGGTCTGGCAGAAAGCAGCCTGCATTGGTGGGGCAGTGCTTCCCTCTGCAAAGCCCCTTGAAACACCCCATGTTCCTTGTTGGCAGCAGGCAGACGGGGAGAGTTGAGACCCCAGGGATGGGTGGGAGGAAGCAGAGCCCCAGAGCCCCAGCAAGCACAGCTGAGTGGGTGGAGTGTGGCATGCTGAGAAGGAATTGCCTTTGTTATTTCAACACAAATGAATTCAGAAATTCAGTTTCTGGTGATGTCCTGAACTCTGCCCCCAGTGTCACCAGCACCCCAGCTCTGCCAAAACAAACACGGATGCCTGGCCAGAGAAAGAAAACCAAAGTCCTCCCCAGCAGCAGCCACAGGCTTGCACCCAGCTTCAAACCAGTACCCTCCTCCTTCAGACCCTGGTGTCCAGGTATCTGCTCTATTTAGACAAGCAATTTGGTTAAACAGTTCCACTGCAGAGCAGCTAACACCATCACACAGGGAGCATCAGAGTCCCAGCTCTCCCCTCCACAGGCAGCCCGTCAGAGAAAAATGGAGGCAATGCAGTGCAGACAGCATTGCAGGGCACTCAGCAAGACCGGCGTTGGTTCCCAAGCAAATGCCTGGACATTTAAAATATGCATCCTGGTTGGAAGCTGCATCAAGGGAGGCAGGAGCATCTCTGTCTCTCAGAGCTGGGGGACTGTGGGGCATCCTGAGGGCAGCAGCTTTCATACATGCCTAAGGATGCCCTGCCTGGCATGCATCCATCTGGACACATTTGGAAGATGTGTAGAACTGATAGGGCTGATTTCTTCCCAAAATGACTCTACAAGCAGTGGAGCTGCATGACAAGAGATGTTTGCTTGGATTTTGGAAACATCTTCCTGTGAGGTCTTCTTATTTTCTCTTGCTTTCCTTTTTTTTTTTTCCCCCTTCATAGGGGTGAGGGCAGCATGAGCCACATGAAGAAGACAGCAGATCCCAGACAGAAGCTGATGGAAAGAGGGGGAACAGGCAGTGAAGTGGATTTTATAGAGTGGGAGAGAAAAGCAAATATGGCCAAGAAAGTTAATGCTGGTGACAAAGTAGGCAAGATCGGATGGATCAGCTTAGCTGTGTGTCCTAGGCTGAGAGTAATGAGAAATATTCATTTGGGGTCAGTTTGGCAAAGGCCAGACCTCAGCACAAAGGAGACCGCAGCCCCTTCCCATCCCCTGATCAGTGCCTACTCACAGCCTTGAACTGAGCTACAAGCTTTAAAATCATGGCTATTTCACAGTTTGCTGGCTGCCCACCCAGCAGGGCAGCTTCCTTAGCACGCTGCTAGTGAAGTACAAGGGAACCTTTCCTGGGAGAGTTCCTGGTCTCACAGCACAGCGCAAACACCCAGGATCAAGAAAGCAACACTTTGCTAGTTTCAGCTGGACTGATGAAAGCCCCCTGCCGCTGCTTGGGAAGTCACAGTGCACGCAGCACAGCGAGCAGGTCTATGCGGCAGTCTGGAGTAGCACTGCGATGAGTCTGGGTGTCTGTGCTCCGCTGCCCTTTCTCAAGAGGCAGACTGAGGAGCAGTCATGGGCGTGATGGCAGAGAAGAAAAAAGGGCTGCAGAGGCATCAGTCCTGTAGGAGCTGATGTTTCTGTCTCTCCCCAGAGAGGGATGCTCAGGGTTTGGGGCTCAGAGGGAGAACAGTTTCTTTGAGTGCAGCTGCAGATCACGCCAGCTGGGATGGGATTCTTCAGGTATGCCCTCAGGGCTGGTTTTGCAGCTGCCTTTCATACCTACCATCTCTTCTGGATTGCTGGGACAGCAGCAAGAGGGCTGGACGTGGCCCCTCGGTGCCAGCAGGCCTACAAACACCCAGAGCGAGCTGTGGCACTGCATGCTCTCTTCTCTGGGCCGGCAGACGGCACACACCTTCACCGGGGCTGCCAACCCAGCCCACCTCTTCCTAACTCGACCTTTGCTCTGGCCTGCCCTGAGTGACCCTGCGGGGCTCGCTGCTGCAGTGACCCTGCAGCCTTTCCGGACGTACTTAGCAAGGTTAATATTCATCTCCCACGGGGCAGTTGCTGAGTGACTACCATAACATGCCATGGGATGAAAGCCCAGGTCAGGGCAGCTCTGACCCGGCCACCGGCCACCCAGAGCTCAGCCAGCAGAGAAAGACCAAGCCTCCCGTGACCATGCTGGTGATAAACCCTGAGCCTCCAGTGCTGGGGGCTGAGGAGCTGCAGCACTGTATGGGCTCCAAGACCCATAAGACTGCATCTGTGCTGATCCTTGAGCAGTCTCTTCTTTGCCCAACAAGAACAAGACCAATGCTGCTGCCCACCTAAATACTGCCTCAGCAGAGCAAAGGGGACTTGGGCTGCTTAGCCTCAAAGTGAGGATCCCCCAGCCCAGGGAGCAGGGGCACGTAGCACCCCTGGCCATCAGGCTGCTGACGAAGGAGGTGTCCCAGGGGTGCCTGGATACAACACGCCAGGTTCAGAGTAACGCCACTTGACTGACTGCTCACCTGGCTGCTTGCCCAGGAGGGAAAGAGGGAGCCTGCTGCTGTAGCAGGCACAGTGGTATATCTAAGGCAGGGTCTTGCTGGAGAGAGAGAGGGAGAGGGTCACCTGCCGGGTTGTATTTCAGCATTGCACACTGGTGTAGTCTCTTATCCCTTGCTCTGCGGCACACCCCCAGCACAAAGGATTTGACACCAGGTGATTATCTGAAACTGGAGACACATGATGTTGGTGCATCTCTGGTTACAGATATTATACCCAAGCCTTTGCTCGTGCTGGTCATGAGCATGTTACCCTGTGGTTTGTTTTTTTGTTTGCTTACATAATTAATGCAGTGAAATGAAAATACTGTCCACATAACACATAACTGTGAGGATGTCTGATGTCCAAACATAACTATTATTCTGTTTTAAGGTGACAGTTGTCTGAGGTAGTCTTCACTTTTAATTATTCATGTCTCGAACATAGCATAGTTGCACACATCTGCTTGGGGCTTCTCCGATTATCGGCTATTGTCTTGTTTCTGGATCTGAGGCTTCCCTGAGGTCGGAGTAGAAATATTCGCCAACTGCCTGAACTACACAGATGTTGCACATCCATTTGACAGTGTTTACTATTTGCAGGACTGTTTTAAATAAATAACACTTTCAATCTGAACGTTTGTCGCCTTGATCAAGATGGCTTCCCCTAGCTCTGCTCCTATGGCTGGAGGAGAAGGGAAGAAGCAAAAAAGAAGAAAGGAGGAGAGAAGGAAGCAGGCAAGAAAGGAAGAAGGATGGAGATGGGGAGCCAAACTGAGCTGCATGCTATCCCACAGTTTATTAACATTTGATTAGCATAATGAATATTCAGCCCCATTACTGTCTTATTGTTCCTCTTTGCATAGTATGTTAAGTATGAAAAGTTTCTTCTGTGGGTTTTATCATTGCAAATTTTGCCCCTGGAGAAATGATTTCTCCTTATCAAAAGAGTCTAAGAATAAGGATTAGGAGAAAAAAAAAAAGGAAAATATGTTGCAAGACTGTTCTTATAAAATCCAAAGCCAAACAATTTCTGTCATACATCTATAACTTACAGGGGACTGTTGACCAGGGTATGGTTTTAAAATGTGTGTGCTCTATGTCTGTTGTTATCTTTATATGGCTGTAGCGCTACATTTCAATGCGGCAATATCTAACCCACCGGTTAAATTTATTTTGAAGATTATTTAAGAGGTGTATGTCAAACTGAAACGGCACCGTCTTGGAGTCAGGCCAACTTCGGCGGCTGAAATGCATATCAGCACGAGCGCCCATGCCCCTCTCAGCCTCACGATTTGCCCCTGAGGCAGAGCTGGAAGGAGATGCGGGGAATTGCTCCTGAAAGTTCCTGGCTCCTGGGATGACCGTGGGATGCCGTGCGGCACCTCAGCACGGCCAGGTGGGCTCTCCCCCGGTGCTGCCTGGGGGAGGCCCCTGGCCGGGACCAGCCGTTGCTCAGTAAATCATCCAGACTGTGGGAGGGACAGAGCGGGGAAGGAAGAGGAACCACAAGCGTAGATTTATTTTTTTAAAGCCCTGGCACTCTGGCTTGGGGCGGCCACAGCCCCGCACAGCAACCTTTGGTCTGGGGAAGGCTGCACCACACTCCCATCGCCCACAACGGGCACTATTGGCCGCCCACCATCCCCCACTGCTGCGCAGGTCAGGGGAGTCCTCATGCACCGGCTCTTTTATGGGGGAGAGGGACTGCATTGCATGGTGATGGCCAAGCACGTGGCCGGTGCACGGGCAGCTTTACTGTGGGATGGAGGGGGTTGGACCCTGCGCCCCTCATCCCTGCTCCCCACCGTTGCCCCAGGCGGGGAAAGCAGGGGCTGGAGACATGTGCTAGGAAGGTCTCCGGGCAGATTTCTCTTCAGATCAATGGACACACTCAGGAGAAAAAAAAAAGGAACGGAGGAGCAGCTCGCCAGTGGCAGCCAGAGGGGGCCGCGGGGGCCCGCCGCCAAGGCAAACAAGGAAGCCACCTGATGTGACCGGGGTCAGATAAGAGAGCCGTCACTTCAGGAGCAGGTGCTTCCTGCGCCGGGCTCCCAGCCCAGCCCTCTGCCCGCTGCCTGCCCGCTGCCCACCCGCTGCCCACAGCCCACTGCAGGCAGGCGCCCGCGTTCGCCGGGCTCAGCCCCACGTCTCCCCCTGGGAGCATGGGGTCTCACAGGGAGGGGATGGCTGCACGCCACCAACATCTCTAGTCATGGGAAGTGGGTGAAGGAGGGGGTTGCTGCAGCAGGGAGCGGTGGGGATGACTGGCTGGGGATTCTGGTCCTCCTGGCCTCACCTAGGGATGGGGAGCATGAGAGGGGTTGCTGGAAGCACCCCAGAGAAGGAAACTGGGGGTTTGAAGGACATCTGGGGTGTCTTGCCACCCTAAACATGAAGTGAACTTTGTAAGATACTGAGCCTGGGCTGAGAGAGCCTGGGGATGGTTTTTGTACCTGCAGCATCCAGATAAAACCAGCCGAGGCCTTCAGGAGCTGGTTTCCCTCTTCTTTATACAGCTGAAGCCTGGACCCCAGTGCAGGGAAGGACCTTGCCTGGAGGTGTCCCAGAGACACCCAGGTGCGTGAGGGGGCTCCGAGCACAGAGCCAGCCCCCCCAGCCCATGGCATCCCCTGCCCGAAGGCAAGGCGGGGGCTGGCTGCCAGGGGCCCCACAGCCAGCAGGAGGATCCACAGCAGGGTTACCACAGCACAGTGGTGCACCATTTCGTGACGGTAGTCTCCTCCTTATGCAGCAATATGGATCATATTAATGAGGAAGGATGAGGTCAGCACTTCTTTTGGGGTCCATGTGTCAGCTGTACTTCAGCAATTCTGCTCTTTGTTTACTGCTGTCTTTCTTTTTTTCCTCCTGGTAAAGCCACATTTACTGGAGAACACAGCTCCCCCATCCCGTTAAACGTACTGAAATGTTTCCAGACCTGTCTGAAGATGAAAGGAGGGATTAATTAGGAAATCCAGAGGGTGTTTTTCCCTTCCCTGTGCACAGCCAAGATGGGAACACCAATGTTCAGGCGGGAAGCTGGGGCCAAGTCTGATTGGGAAGGTTGTGCAGCTCTGTGGTCACCCCGTGCCATGGTCTGTAGCACATGCCGCACAAGGCAGCGACAGACCAGGGACTGCATGCCCCAACAGCCATGTCCTTGCTCTTCCCTCTAGGGAATCCACAGCTGATTGACAGAAAATCGGGAGAGACAAACGTGTTTGGGAGCGTATGCAGTGCAGCTCCCCCAGGACGTAGGTATATGATGTTGTCCTCAAAGACACGGAAGAGAAGCAGGCCATAAAGAACAGCAGGCAGCATCTACTAATGAGTTGTTCTTCTTAACTGGGCATAAAGTGACTGATGATAGCCTTTTGTTTAACAAGTTAGCATTTTACCATGCCACTTTCTAGTAATAAGAGAAAATCCGTAGTCTCCTAGAAATGGGCAGAAGGGCCCTCAGGAGGTAAATCTGGTCCCGCTCATGACTAAAGGTGGGCTTCAGCCTATCGAGGTTATGCTTGGGTTTGTATGAAAATGTGGGAAAGCATTGTCATGAAGAATGCTTACCAATGGCTACAGAAGAACCCAAGGTTTGAACACCATGTCTATTCCCCATCTCTGTCACTGATTTGCCTTGTGAATTTGGATAAATCAACTTTGCAAAAGAAGGAGGATAAAATAATAACTGCCTACTGTAATGCAGTGGTTCCAGGCTTCACTGATCACTTACTCTCTGGCAGATAAATATGTGACTCATTGTGAATGGGAGAGTAAAGTTTTTCAGAGGTGAACGGGTTAATGCTATAAAGCTCTGAGAGCCCTGGGTGATTAATTAGCACGAGATGTAGTAGTAGAACAGGACAGAGCTGAGAGGAGATTTGTACCTGAGGGCTCTCTACTGGCTGATGAGCAAGCAGATCAGAAAGGTCAGATGTAACCATTACAAATACGATTGTACTTAGAATGTCAGAAATTTCCAAAACAGGCAGAAAGGCCATTGTATTCCAAATAGTGCTCAAATGCCACGTCACTCAGGAAGCCCTGCATGTATTCCTCTGATCACACAGGCACATCAATGGCATCTCTGCTGGATCGTGTTTCCTAAGGGGTCTACTTCAGCTCTAGAGCATGCTATTTGCCTTGGAGAGCTTTGGGGGGGGCCAGCAGTTCGCTCTATCAACCCATCAGCAATATATGCTGTATGCATCTCTTCCTTGGGGTGGGCTAGTTCTGTGTCTGAATGTACTTTTTGGTATCAAGTTCTGGTTGAAAGACTTTCCCTCTGAAGGCATGCAAGTTCAGTGTCCTCTCTGCAACCAGCATTAGGAGCATGACAGCACACACTGCGCAGAAGAAAACTTCCAGAGGGCACATCGTATAATATAGCACAGGGCAGAGACACCTAAACAAGCTCCAAACGTATAAATGTTGGTCAAAATGCAGTCTAAGGGAAAGAGCTTGGGGTTGACTCTAGGCAAATGGACTCACCCAAGATGGAAGCCCCAGCTTTCTTGCCATAGGTCTGAGGAGAGCCTGCACTTCAGCCTTCCCCAGCCTAGCTTCACATGCCTGTCCCTTGGTCTAAGCCTCTGATGCTTTGGTACCTGATACCCCTGGCTGTGCTATCTTCCCCTCACAGTCTCTCCTTTAAAGAGTTGCTCCTGTGTATTATCTGTGGTTGCTTCCTTTTTGCTCCGTTCCCAAACAGCAGGTCTATTCTTGGAACGTCCGGCTAGAGCGCTTGTATTGACGTCAAAATTACTCAACAGTTATTGTCAGGAAAGACTTGATTTGCATTTGAATAGGGTGGCTTTTTAATGTCTCAGAAATAAGATGCTGTTGGGGACAATGTCTGGAAAGATTCCCCAAGGTAAATGTAAGGAGGCAAATTGCATGTGCGTCTGTTCTTCTAAGGACTTCTCCAATGGAGTAAGGGTGGGGAAAAAAACCAACCTGTGTGGAGTGGAAGAGTATGGCTGCTTTCTCCAGAAACCCCCTTCCCGCACTCTGTCCCCACGGCCTGGCAGGGAGAGCACAGCACTGCTCCGGCTTCCTGCCGGGGAGGAACTGCAGAGCTCACAGGCCCCTCTTGAAAATACTGTGGCAAATGTGAACCAGTCACTCGTGGATGTTCCCGAGGAGGAGGGGAAATGGAGATTTAATGGGGATTTTCCTGTTAAATAAGTGGCCAGCGTCATTCTCTCTTTTGCCACCAAGAACCTGGGTTTGGATGCACCTTGGTCAGTCTGTCTCCCAGAATGGTCCCCCAGGTAAAGGGTGCACTGGGGATCTGGAGGTCTCAGCAACAGGATCACTATATCAACACTCAAACCTGGGACTGTGAAGTCTCCTCAGCCTTTCGCATGCCTGAGGAGTCGGGGTTATGACCCTTGCTGTTTGCTGTGTGGCTGATGCCTCAGATGAAATCTTAACACCACGGTCTTGTCTGTGCATGAGTGTTAAGACAACCAATTATCAACACATTCAGTGAATCTAATTAATGCAAATCATAACTTAAAGCTTGCTAGCTAAAAGAAATTGCTGCAGGGAAAACACTAAGCCCATGGGACAGGATTTTAAGCTTTATCAGATCAGGGTTTTTTTTATTACACTCATGCCTAGGTTTTACCACATTCATATAGCTGGATGTCCAGTGCTTTTGTCTGTGTGCATGATTGTAAGTAGAAAGTTTCTCACCAGCTATAAACTGAAATGCCCCTTCTCCATCTGCAGTAGGGAACTGGGTGCTGCTCTGCTGCTACCAGTTCCCTGTGAAGCAGGTTGTCCTTTAATGCAGATATGCTCACATATGGTGAAAGGGAGCTTGGGGACACACAGGGCTACATGAATTAATGCCGCCTAACTAATATCCTCGGCTTTAGTCTCCCTAGTATTCGAAATTTCCAACGTGAGGAACTCGAATGGACGAGGCTGCTCTTCTACAGGGAAAGTTACATCTTGGGGATCACCCAGACAACTTTGGTCCATGGTGTGCTCGTTTTTAAACAGTTGTGCCACTGGAGGTTGGGCCTTTCGCTCTTGCATGATCACTGGATCTTGCTGTGCCTCATCTCCCCACCTGTCAGATGGGAATGACATTTCTGCCTGACTTCATGAGAAGAGAGGGACCTGTGAGGATTCTTGAACACAAGAGTAATAGATGCCTTGTAAGTACCTATGGCCAACAGAAAGCAGCTTCAGATAGCACCTGTGTGCAGCCTGAGATGTTACAGGTAGCTTTTCCCAGAAAGCAAGCTGCAACCAGGGTGCTGAGCAGCTCTTCAGAGCTGTCCTAGAGCTCTGCAGACTCCCCTAGAGCTCTGCAGCCTCCCCAGATGTCCAGCTCCAGGGTCTCCCTTGCTGGGACTGCCCAGATCACAATGTTGGTGTAACCAGACTTGAAAATCAAAGCTCAACTTTTCTGTTCCAGCTCTTCCGTGCTCCTCACCCAACCCACTTCAGCAATGTACTCAGGGCAACGAGCCAAGGCCTTATTTTCTGTCACGCTGTTAACAAGAAGGACGTGAAGCTTTCCAAGCTCAAGCTGATTGCATGTTTGTACTGAACAGTGCCACTGTTTACAGATAAACAGACCACGGTCCCATCTGCTCTGCGCAGAGTGGCGTGGGCTGGGCTGACCTCCTGCTGCACCTCCCGGGTCTTCCGCTTGCCCTCCTTTCCACCGCTAGAGGTATTGCTACGTCTGTTTTCCCTTCTGAGTGTCTCTGGGGAGGTGAACTTTAAGTCTTGCCTAAATTGTGCAGGACTTGCTGGCAGAGATGCTGCCTTAGCCTGTTGTCCAGCCAGAGCCGCCAGGCTGTGTCCCCAGTCAGCGCTGCCCCTGAGGATGGCGGGAGGGTGCCCTTGGCAGGACTGGTGCACACACAGGGTTGCAGGACTTTCAACTGCAGATGCCAGTGCAGACCCACAAGGGACACCAAAATCAATGCCACCATTAACAATTAGCAGGCAAGAGTCAACCAGCCTTGCTCAGAGCAGCTGCTCCTTTGGAAGCCCCTCTGACCCGGACAGCAAGGACACATGCCAGGGGGGCAAGTGGTAGGCAGCGTCTGCACCACTAAAGGAGTGCTCCAAGGAAGGACTCTTCCTCTGGTGCCAGGAGGCAGCTAATAGCTTGTGTGTGACTGAGGACACTGCTGTGCTGTGGGAGTGGGGTATCTCCGGCACACCGAGTCACCCAAGTAAGTGCCTTTGCTAGCCTTCCCTGCCATCTCTAGGTTGACTACTACTTGACTAGATGCCTTCAAGGAAGCTTGATGAGGAAAATCCCTGTGGTAGGGGAATAAGAGCACATTCCCAGCTAAAAGCTCCATGCTCAGCCCAGCTTGCAGGGCAAGGATCCCAAACTGCTCATGGAGAACACATCTGACTGGCTAGACTCAGCTCCCACTTGCAGTATCCCTACCATCCTGTGGAAAATGCACGCAGCTCGCTGACCCATCCCATCCTTAATGTCTGTTTTGCTAATCCATGCTGTGTCAGCAGCTGCAAATGCTGGGCAATGAGACATTGCACAGCCTACTATGTGCCATGTAGCTGGGAAACCTTTACTGCTTGCTAAATTGGAGCTTCTTGGTTTTTTGCAGGCCAGAGAACTTCTCATCCCTAACCTCTTCCTGTACTTTTCCTTGGTAGCTGTGCATCATGTACACGCAGCGCAGTGCTGTCAGACTAACCACATGCAAAATGACAGGAGGAGGTTTTGTTTTGATTTACCCTCTTTAATAGTGAGACGTAGCTCTGGCTCAGTTTTAGATGTAGGAAGTGAGTGCACCCCATACCAAAGGCAGAACAAGGCACGCTTCACCCCTCCACTGTGATCGGTCGGCAGCAGGTGGATAGTGTGAGCACCCTGACCCATGGTTTGAAGCTGGGGACAGGAACTGAGCCTAAATTTCATTTAGCTCACCCAGCTGGGGCCTGGCAGGGCTGACACAACACTGCTGTGAGGAAGCTGATGCCACCGGGGTCTGCGCTGGCCCAGATGCAGTGGGCTTGAGGGGAAGGTCACATTTCTGGGTCCCCAGTGAGGTCTAAAGGGACATCGCTGGGGGAAGTCTTGCTTCAGCCTGCGCTGGCACTGACACCAGCGGTGGGGAAGTTCAGGCAGCCAAAGTTCCCACCGCTGCAAGCAGTGTCCTGTGTGCCAGGACAGCCAAGGAGCCTGACGGGGTGAAAGCCAAAGGATGGCACTGGAGCAGGGGAAGGCAACAGGGGTGAGCATCCAAGGAGGACCATAAGTGGGCGAGGGATGTTCACTAACATTTCACACGCCCATGGAGAAACCAAGAGATGCCCCAATTCCACTGCAGCTGATGGTCCCCTTACATTTCCCAAACCTTCCCAACTAGTATTGCAAATACAAGTTTAGGATTTGAGGGTTTTAATGTAATGTGCCAAAGTAAGCAAATTCAGCACATCCTGGAAAAAAAAATGTTGCAACTTTTTGCTTAGGAAGGTGAAACTAGCGCCCAGGGGAGAGTTCCAAACACTGCAAGAAAATTTTTGTCTGTAGTTTGATAGCTCAGTGTTGGCCAGATCACTTGCTGATCGAAAGCCTGAGGCTATGGGCAAGCCAGTGAAATTGTGTGTGTTAATCCACCTGAAGATTGTGCTCAATGAAAGTCAGGATATCAGAGCCTCGTTGTTTTCTTACTGAGTGCTACTGTAAATTGGTTAGTCTGAGCTCACTTGTGTGACATGAATAATGGTTGAATGAAAGGAGAATTAGACATGAAGGAAAAGAAGAGTCATCTACTGGCTGTGCCAATTTATACCAGCCGAACATGAAACTCATAACTCTGGAAGTGTAGGATAAGCACTCTGTGAGTAATTAATTTATATAACAGCAGAGAGTAGTTTGTAGACTTTCAGATATCTTCTGGGCACATTGCTAAAAGCATGCACTGAAGACTGGATTCTTCAAAGGTTGCCTGAAGTCCAAACCAGGCTCCAGGTGTCTGTCCTGGCAGCTCTTTACCAGCGCTCTGTATTGTCAAGCCCCAGGCCATTACTTTTCCTTCTCCAGCACAGCTTAGGGTAGAGATTCCCTCAGCTGGTCTTTTAGGCTAATGAATGTCTTGGATGATGCTAGTTATTTAACTTTCCAAATTCGTGAGGAAGGCTAGCAAATGATTTCTTATGAGCAACAACAATGAGCGATTTCCTCCATCCTGTGCTCTCTTTGATGAATGTTTTTAAGAATGTGGTCAATGTCTGATCTTCCAGGTCAAAATTCAGCCTGCTTTTCCTTTAACTTTGCCCCAATCACTCCTTTGCCACCCACAAGAAGCAAACTCTGCAAAACTCTGAAAGGCAGCTGGACGTGTGTCGCATTCGGCCTTTCTCGGTAATGCTGACTACAGCAGTGCTCTCCCAGGGTTCATGAGCTTTTCTCCAACTGCACTGAAAGGTACAACAGATTTACTGATGAACCCACCATCACAAACTTTTAAGCAGGCTTTCAACTAGTGCATTTAATTTTTTGACTTGCATCTCCCACTTCTTCACTTACAATGCAAGCCATTTCGTAGGCACTAGTCCTTTTGCTTTTGTATGTTTAGTGTCTCTTGTGCATGCTCTCCCTACCTCTTTTTCTGACCTTATGGTATTATTAGTGTCTCTCCTTGTTTATTATTAGTGAGTCACTGTAAACATTTCTGCTAGAACCGAAACTGGCTGAAAATATTCTGAAAATGTTTCTTTTTTTGTATGCAAATGATGATTCATTAAAAATAAAGATTTGCAGAGCTGTTTGATTT
Organism: Theristicus caerulescens; assembly: GCA_020745775.1. Classification (NCBI taxonomy): domain Eukaryota; kingdom Metazoa; phylum Chordata; class Aves; order Pelecaniformes; family Threskiornithidae; genus Theristicus; species Theristicus caerulescens. The sequence goes on from CM036564.1 coordinate 28,933,994, forward strand.
CCTGGATACTCTATGGGGTAGATTTCTCAAGTCTCTGATGAAAACTAGCTATAAAACCTACATCTGTTTTACCTAACTGGAAGGTGCTTTTTAAGTTCCTGGGTCCATGCAGCCCAGGTGCTCTGGACTGCGCTGACCTGCTCCCCTCTGCCATGGTTTGCTTTCGGCGGGACAGACAAGCGGGACCGTGTCCAGCTCTAGTCCTAGTTGCTCCTTGCAGCTGGGGGATGAGGAGCCCAGGGCACGCTTTGACCTGCTCAAGCCCTTCAGTCTCTCCAGTTGCATCTAAACTTTTCTCAGATTAGTAAATGGGCTAGCAGTTGGGAGGCTGGTGCATTCACCAGAGATAACCTCATGCAAGGACATGAACCCAGATCTCAGTCCCGCATACGTACCTGTTCTCATTTTTGAGTCAAGGCAAGAGAAAGGAAAGAAGGAATTGGGTTCTTTCTCGTTACGTTTTTCCAAACATCTTTGTGCTGACACAAATAGGAATAATAACATTTTTTGAAATCTCAAATATTTTCACAGGAATGTGAAAAACCCTGCTTTTGTCTGTCTCCAGTTCACACCTTGCCAGTGGGAAAATTGTTTTACTATTGGCTTCCTCAGCAGAGAATTACATTTCTGTAATGGCATCATCTGTGGGGGTCTCTTGTCACCTCCCATACTGGTATTGCTTTGCTCTTTTCTCTGAACAGGCATTTTTCTACCTCTCTTTCCTGAGTGCTCCTCCTAGGGCTTGCTGTTTGATTTCTTTCCTTACTTTCACAGAGTCCCCCATATTTTCAGTTATCTCTGCTTTGCCTTTGCTTCTCAGGAAACCACCTAGACTTACCAAGCTGTCACTGATACTGTCATGCAAGAGGGAGTGTGACACATGCTTGCTTCTTGATGACTTCTTGAAGTGGCTTTAGCTCTTGCAGCAGCTGAAAATTGTCCTTCAGTCTGATTGGAAATCATTGCCCCAATGTCCTTTCTATTAACCCTTTGCTGGCAGTTTTCCTGAAGCTTTAAAGTGTTTTGTTCCACTTAAATTTCATCTCATTTTGCCATATATAAACCGCAGACACTTCTGAACCCAACTCAGTGTGAGCTCTGATAACCTGGAGAGCTGATGTAAAGCTATTTCAGTACACAAATGGCCCATCTGGGTTCTGCCCACTCCATCTGGAGAACTCCAACGTAACCCTACTTTAGGGGTACATTTGGAGAAAACAGCATTTGACAAGTTGCAATGCTGCTTCCAGACATACCTGACCCATCTCTCTGAGTCTGTTGTGCCAGGTTGCTCCTTCCACACCACTGTGAACATCTTCAGCTTTGTAATTTGTGTCCCTGTTATCGAGCAGATGTCCTGCTTAGGCAAATTGTCATTCAGGTTGTGCATCAGGGTTAGTTTCTGATCTCATCCTCAGAGTAGGCTTCGAGTGTGCCATGTTCAAAATGGCCATTTTCTTGAAACCTCTATGAAATCTAGCTCAGAGTAACCAGATACAAGTTAGCTCCCCATCCATGATCAGCTTGGTACCTTGAAAGTCCAAATGAACGCTGAGCCTTAGGCACAGTGACTGTTTCACCTCCCAGTAAATTATGACTTTTTTTTCATTTTTTATCACATTGACATTAATTTACTTGTGCGTTATCAAGCTCTGATACTTTCACTTCTGACTCTGCTGAGTGAGCAAGGTCTGAATGGGAATGGAGACACCCCCCCCCAAGTCCTCTCCATCCCTAGAGGAGCTTGTTGCAGGTCAGGGCTGAGCCCTGCACCAGGCTGGTACTGCACACCCTGGCACTCACTGGCGGCCTCCTTCTCCAGCAGGCAACACCGCCAGAGGCCCTGTGAGAGCACAGTGTGCCCGAAAACGTCCGTGGGAGGAGACAGCCTGCGCTGGTGCTGCAAGTGCCATGCTTTGGAGAACTCAGCACCTCAACAGTTAACACCGAATGTACAGTTCACAACCCCCTGTTGCCTTCCAAGTGTGGCTAATCACTCACAACTCTCCCCAGCCCTCCCGCCATTGACGTGGTCATTCTCTTTATAGCTCTACTAGAGCGTGTTCAAGTTTCTGTCAGAACCAGAAACATGCCACACGCTGCTCTAATCCCTTTAGCAGTGCACAGACTCAAGCAGCTCTCCAATAAAAGGGTGAGTGCCACCCCTGAACTTTTCTAATTCGTCACAGTCAACAGGATTTTTTCCCCTCTCTTTCACAGCACAGCAGTAACTTAACAAGCCTTTGATGCACCGGCTGGTCCCTGTCGCCTCTACAGGCTGATGAAAGTGCTGAGGGCAGCAGCGGACAAGGGATGCTCAGCTACAGAGAGTGAAAACAAGCTTCCCTCTTAGCTATCCCCATCAGCCCACAGCAGAGGCAGAAAAGGAGGGGTGAGGAAGAGATCTTTCCCAAACCACCTCATATCACGCCTCCAGGCTCCCCCTAAATGCAGGCTGGGTACTTCTGTATCCTGCAAGGCAAGAGGCTACCGGCTTCCCTCCATCTCCATCCTCTGGCAGCATGGTGGGGAGTAAGGCATCCTCAGTCTGGTTCTGTCATCCTGGCAGAGCAGCAGGGCCTGGGACTCCCCAGGTCATCCCTGTTAGGTTTACAATTTGTAAATGCTTAGACAGATGGGCCGGGCTAGTTCCACAGAAATGCCATACAGGATACAGCAGGGGCCCTGCTGAGCAACATATTTTTTCCTCTGCGCCTTGCAAATCGCAGCCAGCAGTGAGTACAAGCAGGTTTTTTTTTCCTCCTGTGTTTAGGAAATCTCTCTGCCGTGGCTGGTGAAGAAGGAAGAGCTGAGTGTGCTTTGGGTGTCAGCATGAAGGTGCCTGCTCAGCTTGGAGCCACTTCTCAGGCACGTGAAATAACATAGCTCACAAACTCAGCCAGCGAGACCTTCATGTTCAGGGAAGGCACAGTGGTCCCAAACAGCTTCCTGAAAGTAGAAGGGGGCTGCGGACTCACTCTGCCCAAAGTTCTGCTAAAGGTCCCACCATTTGCATGTGTGTTTGTGGGAACACATGTGCTCATCAGCTGTGAGTAACCGATGGGACGTCTGGAAGGCCAGGACTAGGTTTTATGAGGCCGTGCATGAAGCCCCATCTGTGCTATTTACACCAGTTCTGTTGACCTTCATCATCTGTCAGTCTTTGCCATCTCCTTTCTGCCTGGCACACCCTTCAGACTCATCTAACTCCCCTCACCTGCCCATGAGCTTGGTGGCTTTAGGGGAGAAGACAGAAGGTGAAGCTCAAGAACAAATTTCCTTGTGGGTTAAGGGGAGAGAGAGCAGAAAAGGGGGCCGCCTCTTGCTCTGCAACTGCCATGGCCCCACTTGTGCGTGTGGGCATAGGTGTGTCACAGGAGTGGCCGAGTGGCTGTGAGCCTGTTGGGGCATACACTGAGAGTCTGTGTAGCACCCAGGGACCAGGAGCAAGGGTGGCTTACAGGACACACACTGGTTTCTCAGAAACAGCGATGCAAGTTCCACTTTCAAGCACTGTCATGTCCATTTTAAGGGTCTAGGAAGGATTGTGCACAAACACACCATGTTTATTAAATACACATACAGTTTAACACCAGTCAGGATGGCTCTCTTCCTTTCAGGATGGTGACCCCGTTCTAGGGAAACTGATGAAACCCTACAGGAGGGAGCTCTGAGTCATGAGAGCTTCTCATGGAAACTTACTTCCTGACCTCCTTTTTGCTGTGCACTGAGAACAGAAGATGAACTAAGGCATGGTGGAGGGAGGCTGCAATAGCATGAGCCCTCTGGAGCATGATAAGCAGTTTTCATTCCTATAAAACCTCTTTCAGTATCTGTAGCCTTTCCTGCTTCTTATTTCTCCCCTTTGCCCTCCTCACTCCCAGCCCTGCTCAGGGAGCAGCCTGTGGTCTTTGGTCACACATCCATTCAGTAACTTGCAAGGTCCCATCATTTATAATTCTTAGACACACAAGCTGCCACTTTCACATACGGAAATTCCCAAAGGTCAGAGAAGGGAAATGGTTAATTCCTTTTATTCAATGCCTAACCTCCCCCCTCATCCCCCACTTCCCACCCCCACCCTGTGTGAACAGGAAGCTTGAAAAGGAAAAGCTTTCTGAATCCAGCAGCTGGGAGTGGAGGAATCCTGGAACTTTATGCTGCAGCAGCTCAGAGACAACAATAAAGGTTTCCCCCCCATCCAAAGAGCAAGTATATATATAAAAGGAGTTATCTCTTCAAACAAACACATGGGGGATGGGAGGGGTCAAAATCCCAGCAGGCAAGTGCTGAATTGGCTAAAGCTCTAGCGAGCACAGGGGGACCTGACTGTATCACAAGCCCGTAAGCTGGAAAAGCTAGGGAGAAGCTTAGCCAGGTGATGCTCACACAGATGTGATTTGCATCTTGCTCATGTTTTGTTTGCATTGCTGAGAGATATGAGTCCAAAAAACCCTCGTTCAAAAGCTAAGTAACATGGAGTGGACCTGAAGGTAGCCAGCAGGGTTGCTTTCTTCATAAGACCAGCCCCAGACAGCAGCTTGCAGGTCTTTCAGGTGGGGAAATTGGGGTGACTGAAATTTGAGCTACCTTTGGATTTTTGCAACCTGAGTAGGAAGATGAGGATGAAGATGATTTGCTTAGAAAGCACCAGAGTGCCTGCCAGGACTAACGGGAAGCCAGACTCGTGCCCCAAGGAGTTTAATCGCTAATTGAAAGCAGGAGCCTGTTAAAACAACTTTCCAAGAGTCTGGCACTGCAGAGCACATGCTTATGGTTTTGACACTGTGGTAGAGATTCTTAGAGATCCTTATGGAGAGTGTTAGGATGCCACAAAGTTTCAGTGAGTAATGTGAACAAATAATCATCCGAGATGCAAAGATAACAAGCTCAGTCACGTACTCTGCACTGACGGTGAAAGAAGAGTGAACTTGGTGTGAGTAAGGATTTGGAAAATATCCTCCCACTTTCAGTGCATGTAGCCCCAAATCAAGGGTCTTTGAGCCCGATGGTCAAAAGGAGCTGCTAAAGTTATTCCTGTGCCCTCTCTGTGAGTGTCCACATGCGCTTGCCCATATGCAAGCAGAAGCACACCTCTGGCAGGGTATGGGACCAGCCTACAGCTTTACAGGAGTGCAGATGCTTTCGGTGGAGTTTCATCCTGAAAGATGGAGTCTGCTGCTGTGACTCAGACCTGCTGCAGCATGCAGCGAACCCAGGCACCGTGTCCCTTAAGTCAACTCAAACATGATCAGCTGTAGGTTTTATTTCAGAGACTAGATTGAGGTGCTCTCAGATTCTGTAGCCTGCCACGAGAGTGGTGCAAGCAGAAGCAACATAGCCTGGCAGCTTTATCAAAATTAATTACTGCTTAAAAAGCCTGCTCTAGGCTAGCTCAGATGAGCACTGGCAGTAATGTGGCAATAGGGGAGGCAGGGACCTTGCGTTTTATTTCTCTGCTGATCCCTTGAACAAACTGTGTCACTGCTCTACGGGGGTGTGAAGAGCTCAGGATTCCTTGGAGGAAAGAGGTACCTGGACCAATGCTATTCCACAAACCAGAGGGCACAGCCCACCCAAGGGGTGCCTTCCTGTTCACAGCACTTCGTTGTTTCGCCTTTCAAGACCTCAGGAAAATGAGGGGTATGAAAACTACCTTTTTTCAGCCTTCGTGAAGTATATAGTAGCAAGTAGATGCATGCAACCATTGCCACCAGCGGCACTTAAATGTAGTGACCACTTTGCCCTGTGAATCACAGAGTCCTGCTGCTCCCGTGTTTATGAAGGGCTTCTGCAGCTGGAGGAGGCAATGGTAAATAAAAGAATGGTCCAGTGTCTGGGTTATACCATCCCTCTGCGTTTGTAACCCTACATCTCCTTCTCAGAGACCCAAAGCCATGTTTGCACTTGGCTTACAGTGAAATTCATCGCAGTCTTCAGATATTTCCCCTTTTGAACCTTCGGATAGTCTCTCCTCTTTACAAATTAGGGGCTTGCATCCACGTTATTTGAATGCTGCCACTGCCAGGATGTGAGCAAACGATCAGGCTCTCAGGCCTGCTGTGTCCCATGGGAGCCCAGCCCCGACTCTCCTACGGGCCATGCCAGGCAGCCCCGATGCCATCCCTCCCACCGCTGACGGAGTCGAAAGAGGCATTGGCAGCGCCTGCTCCCCTCCAGCATGCCCCGGTTGGGGTGGCCCCGGGGACTGTAGCCAGATGGCATAGCTTAGAGCGATCCCACCCCAGCCCCAAGGCACTGCTGGCACCACATCAGCCCGGGATCAGACCACAGCAAGCCCCCTGCTCTGCAAGAGCTGTCAAGCTGGAAACTGGGAGCGCATTTTACCTGGCTGCAGACCCCCCCAGTGCACAAATGTCTCAGGGTATTCTCCCCACCACAGCTGTAATGCCATTTACTTGTTTCCCTCACACCAAACCCCAGCTGACGCTGACCCGTGGTTAATGGGGCTGTGTGCTCCCCCATCCCCTTGCCTGGTGCATTGTTTTCCCAACCATCCACCAGCATTGGGTCCATCCATCCATCTGCAGGGTTAGGATCCACAAATCTCTGAGGGCAGGCAGCGTCCTGCTGTGTTTAAAGGGGAAGTAGTAAATGCTGCCTGAGTCACTGTTGATGTAAATACCACATCATATTTGACAACCGCTCTAAGGCAAGGCTTCATTAGTAGTATTTTGCGATCTGACTTCAGGGACTGCTTTCTGAAGTTTTCCCTTTTTTTCTTTTTTTTTTTTTGCCCACTCTCTTGTTTGTAACATCCCCTTTGAACTTGTGACAATAAAATTTCCTTCCCCACTGATTTAGTCCTTTTCCACTTGGCACGCATGGACATTTTCCCTGCTGTTTCTATGGAACCGAAGTCCCCATGAGTCCCTTTTGTTTACTTCCTCGCAAGTAGCCCAGCATCGTCGGTGAGGTCAGAGGGAAGGTGTGTGGCTTTGGGAATAGCAAGTGTGATGCTGCCAACACCAGTAGGCTGTAAAATTAACCTGCCTTGACACCTATCCCATTTTCAGGCTCCCACTTGAAAGATGCAGGGGTTTATATGTTTCCAGCCACTGCCGTACTTCCTGATTTCAGCTGGCACCTGAAATGAAAGTACTAAAATACTATGAGAAAGTCATAACATTTGTGCAGTAGCTAAGCTAGTGAAGATAAGGATGATAAAATGCCTCACTTTCAGGAACAGGTCTGATATTACCTTTGGGAGACAGGGCTCCTCTTGTGCCTGCTCTGGCACAGCGTTGTGGCACTGGCTGGGTATGCTGGGTCAGCTCCTGCCTGTCCCACCACCACCACCACTCCGCAGAGGCTCACCAAGCCAGGGACCAGGAGAGCAGCTCATACCATCTTCACATCCAGCCAGTTATTTTGTTTGTGGGAAGGTGGGAGATTAAATGGAGATGTTTTCCTGAAGCATCACTGGCCGTTGCTGGAGAGGGGGTATTGGATTTTCAGGGCAAGTGATTTGATCCCATGGTGCAGATATTCTGCTTCTAGAGGATCTTGCCTCTGCAGTCAGAAGGTGCTGCACAGCCAGTGCCACCCGTGTGACACAGGGCAGGAGCCCCAGGACTCAGCATAAATCAATGCTGCTGGCTGAGCAACACCAGCCACTGCACTCCTGGGTTAGGCTTGATCAATTGTATCCTCAGATTCATCCAGGAAAGATTCCTGACTAGAAATAGTCCAAGCAGGATGAATGTGAGGAAACCCGTTATTTCAAACCACTTCTGCCATCTGAAACATTCTGTAAACCCGTCTCAAACTGTACACTGAGAAAGTGTTAAGTAGTCAAGCGGCTCGCAGTAGAACAGGTGAAGTGAAATCTGCTCATAGCAGCCTGCTGGGACTGCTGGTTTCTCCGCCACTGTACCAGGTGGCTGCACAATACCCCGCGATTAGCACCCACCGACCCTTCCCGGGCCTGCTGCTGCTGGCTGCGGGGACAGGTGACCGTGGTTAGCAGGGCACCCCTCACTCAGCTTGGCTCTTCTTACACAACAAGGTCTTTTGTAAACTTTCAAGGGGGGTTGTGTGTGGTGTTTCATTGTCTCTGTTTGCAGTACCGAACAACAGAGTGGTGCCTGGTTTGTAAACCTGCAAGCAGAGAAAGCTGTTGTACCTGGCTAGTTTTAACTGCTGCTATAATTTTGACAGTGTACTTTTTGCTTTTAGCCCTATTGCCCTCGTTCTCCCCATCATGTACACCTCAGACCACATCCCTGCTTGCCTTGAATGCAACCAAGATAAGCCTATGCCCATGGGGGTCTGGTCCCATACACTTAGGACATCTTCCCCCTCTCAGATCAGCATAAATGAGAAGCGGCTGGGCTGAAATTAATGGCCCAGATACGGGGATGCTTTAAGGAAGACGGTGACCAGTGTAAAGGTCCCTGTGCTACCTTTGCTCCGCAGACCAAACCAGGCTGGGATGTGCTGTCTCCCAGGAGGGAGGTGGGATGGGGAGGGGACACACTGCCGCTGCCAGGCTGGGTCTCTGCCCATGGAGGCAGCCTGGCACAGAGCGAGTTTGTCTCTGCCGAGGACATTGCCTGGCCTTTTGAATTTGTGTTTCCAGTTGAAATATGTGTATGTTTTGCAAAATACAGTGAAGAAAGTTAAACAGAAAGTTTCCCTTTGAAAACATTTCTGTTCACGTTCTTCCTCACCTCCAGCTCTGGCTCTCCTGTCCCTCCATCCATCCTCATTTTTTAAAGTGAAGGGAAAGAGAAATAACCTGAGAGAAAGCAGGACATCCTCCAGCCTTCTGACTGCAATGTTGATAAACACTTTTCATTAAAAATCACCGCAGAAATAGACAGTTGTTTTGACAATTAAAAAAAAAATCCTTATTGGCATGTATTGTCCTGTTGCCACTGAACCCCTGCTTTCCAGGGAAGAAATAGGCACACATGGAAACCCCGGTGACTGCTCTTCAGCTCAGCTCCAGGGACTTTTTGGCTGCAACTGCCCATCCCAGGCCAACTCCCCATCCCACCACCCATGGCAAGCTCCTGAAGGTGGGCAGGGGATGGAGCTGCATACAGGACTTGCCAAGGACAGCCATATCAGCGGCATTTTTGTTGTTTACAGCCAGCATAAAGAAGGGCAGCTTGCAGGGAAATGTCCAGCCTACATCTACAGTGAGGCAGAAGCAGAGGCATATATTGCATGTAAACTAATCTCAGTGCAGGAGCAGGTGGCAGGGAAACTTGGAGTGACTTCAGTCCTTCTAAACCCCGGCTTTGCGGGTGCGTAAGGGACGGAGCCTCACCCCACCGTGCACAGAGGCTGAAGGTTTCCCTTCTCCTTGAAGAGAAGGGATGAAGACGTGACTGTACCAGTGTCTCCAGCCTGCCACGAGCAAGGTGTGCTGGCACGGTGCTACCACGCGCTGGTCTCCTCTGCCCAGCAGGGCTCAGTGTCACAGAGGCATCCCAAGCCTCCCAAAGTGTCTCTCCGAGTTGACACATGCAGCCTGGGTCATGAGGCTGCTTAGCTTTCAGAGAGTGACACACCCGCCAGGGTTGCAAAATTGAATTTATTCATGCAGGGCTCAATCCTAATCACAAACGTCTGGGCAGTGTCCTTCCCAGGGGCACGGATGGCAGGCATAGTACAGGGGCCTTTCTCCCCATGACCTGTGGGCATGAGAAGGGATGAAGAATTAAATTATCTCCCTTTGAGAGAAGAGAAAGTCATGTTGGGCCAACCCCTGTTACACGTATCAAAACAATCCTAGAAGTGGAATTAATTTACTCAGGAATAACAGTCCAGTATTTTGGCCTTAGTGTTGTCAGCCTGGCCTAAAGCTGGGATGCTCAGATGTAACACATCACCAGGCTCCTCATCGATGGTCAAGTACCGGATTGCTGAAAAACAGTAAGGAAAAATGCAAGGAATAAGAGCTCTACCGAGAGCAGATGAAAAGATAAGAGAGCAAGGTGGGAGGAGGGAAAGATATCACTGAAATTTAATTTCCACCAGATCTTCCATACTACACCTGTGCACAGCGACTCAGTTGGACACAAACTGCGAGGCATCAAGTTCATCCAGATTAAAACACAGTGTTCAGTACCTTAAAGATTAAAGCAGTTTGGTGATGGAAATAGGAAGCCGCTAAAGAACCAACTAATCATGTTGCTTTGTATTAGCTCTTGCAAGATAGCAATGAAAGACTTTTCACTTCCTGAGTTCCTCAATATACTTCCTCTTACCTAATTTCTTTGTTATGTGAATACAATTTCTGTTCCCATGAACAAGGAGGATGCTTCGTTTTGGTTTCCAAACATTATTGGGAAGCTGAGTTTAGAGTTTTGTCAGTAATTACATTCAGGTCTGGCTGTTGTGAGATGAAAGTTATTTTTATTTTTCTCATCATAGTCCTCAATTTCCTACCTCCTGGGTAGGATGGGACAGGAGGGACAATGTTGGCATTATCTGGATGTCTTTGGAGTATAAGGCTTACTTTTAGAAATGACATCACTATTTACAGATCTAAATCCAAGTGGCTTTCTCAAATGATTAATACCAGGTCCTCAAAGGCAGACATATGTTTCATTTTTAGTGAAATCAAAGGGATTACACACTTACATTTCTTTTAATATGGTTGGACATAAGTCCCTTTTGAAAACAGAGCACAAACTCAAAATCACATAGGCACTTTTGCAAGCAGAACTTGAGAACAACTCCGATACAGCTCCGTTGTATCGGCGTAAAGCCAGAGTAAGTGCAGCAAGGAGTTGGACCAGAGCTAAAGCTGAGGGGAGAAGTCCAACAGCTTGTTTGTGTTCTCCGGAAGACGAGCATAACTCACTAAACAAATGTCAGGAGGGGTCACATCCCACTCTTCTGGAAGCCAGAGGGGAATTAACCTGAGAAGAAAGCCATGTCAGAGATGAAACACATGAGTCTGAATTTTAAGAATATAAATGGATGATTGAGTGCATAACAACAAGAGAGAAGAACATCCAGGAGCCGTTTCACCAGGGTTTACCCCTTGCAAACTGTGTGTGCATGTCTCCTCTTTGCAGAACATGCATAGACCTCAAAGGGTTGCAGTTATTTGCCCAGCTTTGCAAATGAGCTTCCCCCACAGGGCTCCTTGAAAAATACAGTCTAAATCCCTAAAGCAACCAGCTGCTGGTATTACAGCATTTGTGTCTGAACCGCTCTGTCTTCCGCTCGGAGTCCCCTTCCATCCCTTTGGTTCTCCCGTGTGCGTGCACCTGCCTCGCCATTACCCCTCTGCACCTGCAGTGGCTTTCTTGCAGCTATTAGCCCTCTGCACTGCACGACGCGTGGCCTCAACAAGAGCAGGGTGGCAGCTGTCCGCAGGGATGGCTGATGCTGTAGGGCTGCTGTGCAAGTGCAATGCTCAGAAGGGGAGGCAGCAGCAAGGCCGAGGGGGAAACCCCCTTCCACACCACACCACACCACAAACCACAGGCAGACGCACGCCAGCCCAGGGAACGAGGGCACTGCTGTCATCCCCGCAGCCATCCCCACACCCAAGTATCTGCAGGGGAGAGGATCAAAACTATTGCACCTATTTCTTTTTTCCACCACTGTTGAAGCAGAAATAGCTTGTAGAAGCATTCCAGGTTCCTTCAGGAGCATTGTCTGGTTGGTGCTGGGCCCCGGGTGGAACCGCAGCTGGAAAAAGAGCATGGGAAATGCAGACGAGGTGACTGCTGTGGGCAGCAAAGGTGTGGGCTGATCCTGGCTACTCTACAGGACTTGTTTTGTGTTGTTACATTGATGGTTTCACGCAAACCCATGTGTTGGAGAGAGGGGTCATTCCCCAGAGGCTGTAGTGTAAACGATGGGTATAGAAGACAGATGATTGTTTTCTGGTTGTCCTTAATCCAGTCTAAGTGCAGGTTGCCAGCTCACCTGGTGATCTCCTGCATCGTACATAGAGGTCTTGTTGTGGCAGGATGATTCAGATTGGCTTGTTGATCCGGCGGAAAATTAATTTGCTGAAAAAAGAAAAAAATTCTGTCAGTTCTTTCCGTAGCCTCCAGGATTGCAACTTCCAGTGCAAGGGAGGTGCCAAGAACATATGGGTAGGAGCAGGCAGGAAGAGCAGGACCACCCCTTCACCAGCAGCCCACGGTCAGATCAGATTAAGCCTAAATGGGAAACTGCACCCTGAGGGTCAGCAGATATTATTCCTGGTCATTGCACAGCCCGAGTACCCATTGTTCGTGTCTATTTTGCATGGGTGTAACCCTGCTGGTACTAATGCAGTTACGTCTGCGACATCTCTACAGCTCTTGGAGAGAAGCAGAGGTTCACTGATTTAAAAGCACACCGTCCTCCCAAGGTCTGAGCTTTAGCTCTGGATTGTACGGAGGACAGGCCATGAGCAGAGTCAACATGATCTAGCTGAATTGAGCCACCCAGAAGCAGCACTCTAAAAATCACCTCCCAGTAAGTAAAAGGGCAAGTTTGAAAGAAGGAAAGTTTGTGAACATTGATAAGGAAACAAGAGCTGGAGGGGTAAAATAATCAGGAATATCCTTCCGCAAATTACAGCATGTGCGCTTTATCTACAGATCTTACGCTTGGTGTTATTCAGGTTGTGATGCGCTGTCAAGTCTCTACACAAGAGCAAAAAAGTGAACTGTCAGGATGAACTAAGAAACCACCCTGTCTGTCTTCAATTCTGTCTGACAGCACAGGTAATGATTTATTTTCATTTCTGTGTATTTCCTGTCTGTCTGATCAATATTCCCAACAATAAAAGCCCGAAGAGGAATTTCAGTAATAAAGCAGTCAGACAATAGAATAGGGGTTAGGGTCCCCTCTTACTGACTGGTCCCAGGGTGTTTGCTGGTGGAAGGGAGGTGCCGATAACCTGGGCAGATATTCAGGCTTCCGTTTGTTTTGCTGCCCCACTTAATCCTTGCAGTGGCTGAAGCCAGCAATGCTTCAGTTAGATTAATGAGCCAAACTAAAACAAACCCACAGGCTTCAAGTACGCGCTCTCTTGTTTAACACTGTTACGTCCACTACCAAGAACAGCAGAGTTCAGATACAGCTCACCATTAGGAAACCCCTTTTTCCCCTTTCAGTTTTTCCACAGTGACGAAGTGCTGGTGAGAGGCTGTGACCCGAAGCCCTGGTGATGGGAGCCTGTGTCTCTCCACCGGTCAGGCAGAGAAGGGGCTGAGCTCATTCAGGTTTTTGCCTGCTGCTGCCGCCACCACGGTCTCTGTTCCCAGCCAAGGGGGGCTGGGAAATGCACAGCAACTCAGCTGGCTTCAGGGAGCAACCGCTGGAGGAACCCAGGGCAGAAAAGCATCCTCTTGGCCTTAAAGATCTACCATTAAGTGAAAACATTTCTTTAGGGTTTTCATTTTGAAGTAGCTGTTGCTGTTCACTCATGATGGTAAAAAATTTTTCTCTGCGTTTTGTTTATGGTATATTAAGGGGACCAAATCTTCCCTTCCTGTGTTCCTCAGAGATTCTGCCAGATATTTTAGGAAATCCCAGCACTGAAGACTCATGAAGCAGAAAGCTGAGTTGCAACTGAAAGAAGAAGGGATGTGAGTAAAGGCTGTGAGTAAACAAAAAGCCATTTTTAAGAGAGACTAAAAAAAATTCATCTCAAGGAAGAAAGGGGGAAAAAGGAAGGAAGGAAAGGAACTTCCCTCCTGCCAAGTGCACACACCAACCCCCCACTCTCTGAAAAGCTTAACTTCTCATCAAAGCAAAATGAAAGGCTCATGGCTGAGCTAAAATGAAGACATCCACTCCTGAGATAGGGCTCTGAAAAATGCCAGTAGATACAACTGCTCCTCACGCCAACAGAGGTTAAGTGAGACTGCCTGCAGCACCAGAGTCAGCTGGGCAGGTAGAGAGCACAGAAAAGGCAACTCCAATAGTTGGAGAGTCACTATCAATTGATTTTGACTATAAAAAGGATTATCCCAGCTTGGCAAGATTGCTATGATGCTGCAGAAAGTATTTCTCCTGTTTGAAAGTGCACGCTATAGGAGCACATCCTTTCTTCTGTAAATATGTTGCTATCAGTTGCAAAGCACTGCCAGGTGCTCTGTTACTGAAATCTTCTTGCCTAAAGCTAGGGAACCAAATCCAAAAGAACAGAAAGTGGCTTCTGTCACACTGAGTGTTTCACCTACACTCGGACTGGGCATTCCTGTGTACGATTTCCACGTGTGTGCTGTGAGTGGGCTCTAGCCGCCAGCTCCATGTTGAGGAGGACGCTTGCCAGTGACCGTGTCACCTCTGCACGGTCTGTGCGGTGCCCACAGGATACGTGTCTCATCAACGAGAAGCCCTTAGGACCAAAACGCTGGCTCTCCCACTGCCTTTCAGCTACATAATGAGGCTGCCAAGGGGCCGGGGAGGCACCCACCAAGCATGCAATTGGAGAGGAGGGAAGCAGGCCCACCACGGGGTCTGCATTACCTGCAGCTTGCAAATTCGACATACCCAGCTGTAAGGGAGTCACAGAACTGAGAAGCCGGGAAAGCATCGTGGCCTGACCTCGCAGCACCACTAGGGAAACCCCAGAAGTTTTAGAAAGAGCAAGTAATAAAAAATTCCTCTGAAATCTCGTGAGTTCTCTCCTCCCTAGTAAATTCTTTGCTCATAGGCTTCTTCAAAACTGTGAAAATCTGTGAGACTGCCTTCCGCTAGCATAGTAAAGGAAACTTGGGGGAATTTCCCCTGTCATGCTGAAACTCAGGGACCATTTAGTGCATTATGAATTGGCAGATGCAGCTCTAAGAAAAGAGCGCCTTCGCAGATGAGCATGAACTCAGTGCAATTCCACCACAGCCAGAAGTCTCTGGAAAAAATTGAAATGGGAGTCAGGCCAAAATTTTCCTACAAACAGAGTGGCAGGATCATTGTACTGTTTCTCTTATTTGCACTGGTGTAAATCAAGATGTATATTTATTGCAGATAGCGTGAGGAACTGACATAGAGAAAGATCAGAGCCTGGATATAACTAACACCAGAAGCTGCATTTACGTCAGCCAGAAAAGGGTGTCTTTGCCTGGATATTGTGTTCAGGGTGTTCTGTATCTCTGAGGTTTTATTTTCCTTTTCCTAACCATAAAAATTATAAAATGAGATTAGCATATAGATAAGAGGCAAGTAAAGCAGCATCCTGGCTGAGCCGAGGGGGTTGGCACTGAATACCTGCCAGCTCTGAAACTCCTTCCCCTTCCTCCTCCACAGCAGAAGATCTTTAGGGCAGCAATGTAAGGCGGTGCTGTAAGCACTGCCCCAGGCCCTGTAGTACACCTGCCCCTGAGACACTACCAAAAAATTACCTTTCCCTGAGACCCAGCTGCTTTAGGAACCTTGTTTTGCTCTTGAACACTGCTGTGAATATCTGAAGCAACCCAGCTGAAGGCAGCTGAGCTAAACCTGCACCGGATCCCTGACAGCAAGGGCCGAAGTCCACCCTTCGCCATCGCAGGGAAGGCAGCATTTCGGCAGTGCTGCGGCAGCCCTGCTGCTCTGCAGCACCAGGGTATGGGGCCTCCATCGCAGCTTTTGCTGACTGAAGCAAGAGGGCTCTGCGGTGCGGCAGCCCTGCTCTGAACTGGCAGGAGGCTAGGCACAGGACGCCCTGTACGTGCCTGCATGCAGCTGTGGACCAGTCAGAGCACAGGCAAAAAGTGAGTCCGAGAGAGTCCACCACATCTGCTGGTACAGGACCATGTGGGTGTACTCGCAGCACAGAGCAGCAGCCAACAACTCCCAGGGAGAGCACTGCAGAGCAGCACACTGTAACCCCCCAAACCCAAGAAGTGATGCCTGTGTTGATCTTCCATAGTTAAAAAACAGCTTTCAGGAAAGCAGAAGACAAGAGAAGCAGCCACTTAAATTAGTATATCTACTCATGAAAGTCTGACTCCTTGAGTTCTAGAGGAGACAGCTGTGTTATTTTACTACCATAGCTAGGAGATTATTTATATGTGCAGAATATCATTTTTAACTCACATTTCAGGCATCTGTGTTTACTCTGCTGGAAGCAGGTCAAGCTAGGAAGTGTTCTAGTTCATGCTGACACATACAGAAAGCTGTTCCTTGGTTCTGCTGAGAGCCTCTGAAAACAAAATGCAGCAGTTTGGAAATAACTCTTGAAGTGAGAACTCGTCTTATTTCTTCATGTTAGAACACAGGAGGAGCCCAGGGAAAGGTAAGTCGTACTGACACATAGAATTTGGACTGTCTGGAAATAAGTGGTGACAAATGGAGGCACCATGTAAAGGAACTGCCATGTGTCCTCCACAGAAATATTACAGCCTTTTGCATGTTCAAGCAACTTCTCTCTTGCCCTTGTTCTTGGGGTCAGAAGCAGTGTGAAGGAGAGAGAGTCCTCTTCAGTGAAACTTGGTGTATCCATGGCCATATCCCTCCCAGGATAGAAACATCCTGAGTTTAAAAATCTCCTCCTGTGTGGCAAGCAGTTCCCCTCCACCTTCATCACAAGTGAGGAAAAGAGAGGTGGTGCCATGGCATCACCCTGCACAGCCCCGGGATGGAGACGATGCAAATGCAGAACCAGAGCAGACCAGAATGGGAAACAGGAACAGAGTGAGTGCAGGACTCAGCCAGAACTTTGTGGGATGCTGGTACTAACATCTGCAATAAAACACATCTTTCTGTATCTACATACCCTGAACTCTAAGGTGCCAAAGTCAGCCATCGCTGCACGGACGTCAGTGTAGTTGTATCAGCCACCCCAAGCCCTGTAGCTACAAGGCAAGGAGATTTCTGGCACTCCGTGGTGTGGTCCTCAAGTGTACTTGAAAAAACCTGTGCATTTCTGGGGAGCTTCCCACCAAGCAGCCTGTGGTTGAGCGGTTCCCGTACCATGTGGGTGGGGGCTGGACCCCTCTGCCGGCACCCTCTGGGCAATGCTGGCACTCGGCAAATGACCGGCACACTCTTCCCAATGGGCTCAGCATGCCGCTTGCAGAGCCAGAGCTGGTCAGGCCGTGAAGCCCCAGAAGCCTTCCTATGAAATCTTGTTTCTAGGCTTTGTCTCCCTGAACTCCTTCCACTGGACTAATTAAATGCTGATTTACAGGAATAGTATTTGTTTACATGTTATTGTTGTTAGCAATAAGCCAGGATGACAAAAGGTCTCTGCAGCAGCTCAGTCACACAAACAATTTCAGGGACTCAAAGATAATGGCACCACAAAGAAGCGTTCCCATGGCCGAGGTGCTGGTATCAGCTGACGAGAAATGACAGCAATATATCCACCTCAGCAGAATTGCTATGTGCCGCTCCGGAGATAAGCGCTCTTGCCAGCCTTTCACACGTCCACATATATTACATTTTGCTGCGGTTTTCACTGGGGAAAATAGCCATAAGGAATACTGCTCTTTGCCCCATGTAAACTCCCATGTTTCAGAGATTTCTGAGGTCCCCAACAGAGATTAGGACTGGGGTTGTCCCCCGCTGCCAATGATTCACACACCTCTGTCCCCAGTGCTCCCCGATGAAGTTGTCACTGCCATCCTGGGAACGTGATGTGCATCTGTCTGTGCTGAGGACAGTCATGAACTCCCGGGCACTTAGATTAGGACTGAAGTAACTAGGAACATCTCACTAATGGCACTCTGGCAAAATATTCCCTAAAGGACTAACCCTGGGAAGCCAGTGCACTGTAGCTTTTAACACTCCTATACCACTGCTTTCCTGGATCTTTATCTGTGGTCATGAATGCAGTTACACAAGTTGCCACAACTGTGACACTCATGGACAAGCTTCTCAGCAGATCTGCCAGCTCCCCTCCACCATGCTGGAGCTGCAAGTGGTGCTCCCCCCTCACCCCAGATTTTAGCTTTTTGGGTTTGGGGCTTGTGAGTGGCTTGCAACGGCACTAAGCAAAGAAAATCTGGTTCAGACACTGATTTGATCAGAGCACCTGAGGAGAGAAAAGGGATCCTTTTTGTCAGCCAGAAGCAAACATGGTTGAGGCTATTGCACAGTGACACTCTTATCTTACAGCCAAAGTAAGCCCTTCACATGCAACAAGAGAAGACAGGGTTACCCTAATGTTATAACAGTACTTCTGAGTGATGCACGTGAGTTTAATACTGATCTATTTTACCTGGAGGTAAACAATGCCAATCTATTTTAATGAGCTTGTTAAATCCATGTAGACCAAATGTAAAGTGGATGTGTAGTGCCCACTGTAAATGCTCCTCAGCTTTAAGATTAGTGCTAAAGGAGGCTGAAAATGCTGCAGTGGAGCAGCTTCCCTGGTGCAGATGGTTGTGTGGGGAAGCTGCTGTGAGGGACACCAGCCATTCCCCATCCTAATTCAGGCACCACCTGTCCCACTCCCACATTAGAGCCCATCTCCCGGTCCATTGCAACCATTGGCTTGTCCACTTGCTCGGCAGGGGAAAACCATTATCAGGCCGGCTGAAAATTTCACTCCAGCCCTGGAAACAGCAGCTTTGTTGCTAGCAACATCAGACAACTGTATTAAAACCCATGAGGCTCTCAAGGAAAATATGAAGGGTGGATGGATCATCTGCTGATGTCCAAAAAAGTTTGAAAGTCTACAGTCTACGGAGTGTGGCCATGCTTCACTGGATCCTGGATCCTGAGGCTGCCAGGCTCCACATTAAAGAAACAGCAGGGAAAAGCATTTCACAGACTCCTCTGATATACACCAGCCTTCCCAGGGACAGCCTCTATCTACTGTGTGCTTTCCTCACGGGCTGCCTCTGAAAGACAATTTACTCTGCCAGGCGCCCGCTGCCTGCCCTCAGCCTGTGGTGGAGTGCTGCCGTTTAAAAGCGTGGTACCCCACCGAGACCCTCCTCCGGCAGGCGCAGAGCTGGCAGAGCTCTGCTGGGAAGCCTCCCTCCAGGGGCTCTTAGGAGAGCACTTTCCCAGGCTGCGAATCAGCGCACTCAGCAGCAGTCGTCTGTATCTGGTAGTCTTTAAACGTCTCAAAAAAGCAAATTACATGCAGAAAACAACCTGGAGAACTGTTGCGGGGGAGCACCCTTTTGGGGGTTGAATTGTTATTTTCTCACCAGGTGCCTAGTTTCTTTCCCTGTGATCTTCACCAATATTTCTAGGAAAAAAGTGCCTGTTCTGTATCCTCTGCTTGGAGAACATGAAGAGAGAACAGTACCAGGAAAGCTTTGGGGCATGTCTTCTCCAAACTCTTTTCTGTATGGGGCTCTATTCTTCCTTAATAAATTGCATGTGCTTCCTCTCAGAGAAGGTAAAACCATTAAAAAACACAGTCCTGACAACGTACCTAACAATGACCATGTTTGAAACATAACAGCAAGAAGGTGATGAAGCTGTTTTAATTGAGGTTGTCCTATCTGCCAAAGTCAGGATGGATGCAACTCCAGGCGAGGCTGGAAAGCACGCTCAGCAGCTGTTTGGACACTTCTAGATTACATGGGCAGGAATCTCTATTAGCATCCTGGGACAATAGTAGTAGTTAATTAGCACAATAGTAGTTGTGCTAATAGTAAATTACAGCACAACTCCCTTAGCTCTCCAGTAAACACATGCCTCCATGTATTCAGCTACATTACTTCATCCTGACAAGGGGAAACCTTACTTTCCCAGCTCAGTGTCTGAATCACTGAAGACCAGGCTTAAAATATTTAATCCCAGAAGATGTCAGCCCTATGCATAAACTTGTTTCCAGAGTGAAGAAGGATACCAGAAAGTCTTGAATCAATTTTAAGTGATTATGGATCAGACTGCAAATAGGTAATTCCACGTGGTGTCAGAAAGATGTTCCTCTCTTTTGGATCTGGCTAGCCCATTAGCTCTGTAACATCCTCCACGCATGCAAGCATTTTCACCGGCTAAGTAAAATTCCTCTGTCTCTTGGTCTGCCCATTTAAACCCATCAACCCCCTTTGCCATGCAATGTCCAGGATACAGGATAAAAAGAATTGTTTCCCTAAGCTAGCACAATAACTGACTCCAGCAGATAACCTTGCTTTATCCCTGAATGTCCTGACTTTGCCTGTCCACCCCACCCATTTATGGCAAAAATCACAAGCAAGAACATACAAGATGTGGAGCCAGTTAACTGCACAGAAATACAATATTGAAATGAGCAACAAACACTGGACTCCAGGTCAGAGAAAAATCTCTCCTTTGCCCTGTCACCTAATTGAAAATACTTCCCACAAACAATACGGAGTGTTGGCCGCTGTGTAAACTTCAGCTGCGCTAAAGGGACTCAATGATTTCTCTGCAACTTTGTCCAGCCTCTTGACCAAAGCCAGAAAGCTATAATGTTGTAAGCAAAGTTCAAAAGGGTAATGGAGCTTCAGTGCCTAACATTCTCCAAATCCCTCCTTACTTCCACCCAAAAACCCCAACAGTTTTGTATAAAGAGGATCCTGAAGAGCATCAATGAAAGCACCGCGGGGAGGGGATCGACGACTTTCCGATAAGGTGCTGTGGGAAGCCCCAGGGAAGTTCCCTTCTTTGCTAACAGAGCAGCTGCACCTGCTTCATATCTCCCATAAGCAGCACTGGAGAGCAGCGGCACAGCCAGGGGCCAGGGTATGTGCAGGACACCCATAGCCGAGGAAGAGGTTGGTACTCGCCTAAAAACTAGAGAAGTGTCAAGAGGGACCTGCGTTGGATGTAGAAGGTTCCCTGGCAACAGACTCTGGGGATCTTTTAGCTGGGATCCTGTAACTCTGCATTGCATCTCAGATACATGCTGGAAGTGGTTATCCCTCCTGTTGCCACAGAGGCCTTCCAAAATTGGCTGATTCCAGCTTTCTTCTTCCATACTGCACTTTCCCTTCAACTCTCACATCCGTGTGATCTCCAGGCAGCAATCAGCAATGAGGATTTCTGAGATACCTCTACAATGAGTTGATCTACAGACATATAAAATACAGATATTGTATAATACGTCTAATAAACAAATGTCCAGAGAAGGGAAACAGAAAGGCTGATGGGTTCTGATTATATTTCCTTGCCTGCCCCTGGGTTGCTTAAAATGCCCCAACTGTTCCTCCAAGCTTAATTTAGCAGCACAGTATTAGATAAAGAGCGACCGTTCACAAGTCTCCACATAATGTTAGTCTGCACTTGCAAACTTCAGCGGGAATCAAGCTATAGAAAACCGTTCCAACAATCTGCGCTACCTGGCATCCAACCTTTACATTAGCTTTTCCATACAGCACGCTGACCTGACTACCAGCTCCCTTTCAAAACAAAGTATAAAAACACCCTCTCTCTGCTTTAGTGGGGACACCAGAAGACACCACTTAGCCCTTGTTGTTTTATACAGTTTGCAAATATCTTGCAGCAGCTCCTAACCTTTGGGGTTATTTTTTTTTTTTAGCAGCTAAAAAATTGAAATCTCCTGTAGAAAGCAGTTGGCAAGCTGTCAGTAAGAGATGAACAACTTCTATAGAAAGTTATTCCTTTTGCATTTGATACTATGGACCATAGATGGTGGCACAACAGTAACACACATCCAGCTAAGAGAAATCAAGCGATAACCCCCTTCCCAGCTGCAGCACAGAAGAGCAGCCCCCATACTCTGCCGGCACTGCCAGGCCCAGTGGTCTGAAACTGTGGACCTCCAGGTCCTCTGAGCACATCCAGACAGCCTGCCTAAAATACGGTCTTCGTCACTGCACCCTTCTCAGGTCTGAATCCAGTCTTCTGTAAACTACTCCTACCTAGGTTCTGTTTCAGTGCCGCAGCAAGTCTGCATTGTCCATGCTGTCATCTGGCTTGTCCCTGTGAGACCCAAATTTCTCCCACACTTCTGTTTTCTACTCTTTTCCCACATTGACTGGGGCACCTGTCCAATTGATCTGCCTCCATCTCCTGTGTTTCCCCTGGAAATATGTCTGGTCTGGATGAATCACTGGCCATTGTCCTTCCCATGTGCCTGTTTGAGGTATGCCCAATTTCTTCTCCTCTCACTGGAGGCAATGCCTCCTTTAGGAAGCATGATGTGTTGGGAATGCCCTGTCGCTCAGGCAGCTCAAAGGCAGCTTCTCGGTTATTGTGATCCTGGCAGTTCACTCAGTGACTCTCCTTCTCTTTCCAGTTTGAAGAGCTTCCCTGTTCTCCACTTTGCATCCTTCCCAACCATGGCATATGTATAACCTCCTCTTCCAGCCTCACATCTGAGATTCCTGTGCAATGATGAGCGTCTGTAGATGTTCCTCCCCATTTCTCTTTGCCCTGCCTTGTTTTGTTCTCAATCCAACAGTCTCCCCCACGCACATGGATTTTATCCTGTGGTCTATTGCATCCCAAATTTCATTGCTTGTCATTCCTTGACATTGAGTCATTCCCATTCCTGGATAAGAGAGGAACAAGACTTGCCCTTACACTGAAGGGTGGAAAGCCAGTCTCACTCAAAATGCAGCCCTCTTCAGCCCTTCAAGCTGCTCGAAATGCTCTCCCCTTTTGATTCAGGGAGGGAGGAAATCCCTCCAAGAGGCAGCAGATGAAACCTCTCTCTGCACTGCCAGACCATCATCTAGGAAAGTTACCACTACTCATAAAGTATTTAATTTTATCAAAAAGCAGTATTTTTCATCCTCAGGAGCTTTAGATTCTTTACTGGGCTCAGAATTGAGTTTGTGACTATTTATGATACCTGGGGTAAACTTTAGCACCCAGACAAAATGCAGATTTTCCATGGAAGCCACACATCTTTGGTACAATGGGAAAACCAGCAAAGAACATATGGTTCAGTTTCAAAAAGAAAATAAATTACCAGATTAACAGAGGGTTGAATTTAAAAATTGCTAATGCTATCATCCCAGTGCTGGACTTTTTCCTGGTGCCAGACTAGTCTGAGAGAAATTCCAGCTCAAAAACTGCCAATTAATTATTTCCTATCTAAAAGGTGAATCATTCTTTTCAGTTGTAGGGGAAAAATTCCTAAAAATTTCAGCAGGAGAGCCCCAGGCACAAAATGTTGAGAAATACATTTGTTCATGCCCTTTCCAGAGCCCAGCTGGGTTACATGGGAAGCGGTTTCTCTGGGAGGATCCCTTCCCCATCTCAGCCGGCCAGGACAAATGGGAGCAAGGACAAATGGGAGCAAGGCCACCTGTCCAGGCAGACAGCTGGAAGCTCAGATTTTGATGTGGTTCTTCCAAGCAACATTTTGCACCTGGAAAGAGCACCTGAAAACTTGAGGACTGTGGCGTAAAAATGAAAAGGTAGATTTAGGAAAAAGACCCAGAAGATCATGCTGGAATCCGTAGGGCAAATCTGGATGCTTTTCTGCACCTTCGCATCAGCCCAGGTGCAATACTTCACTTCTATATTTACCTATTTATATATGTGTATGGGTTTCTTTTTCCTTTTGCTTCCAATATGTTGGATCCTAGTTCATGATGATCCTGCGATGTTTGGCACGCTTATCACCAGAAACCTAGCAGATTGAAATGGTCATCTCTCAGCCTGATAACTTGACAGCTGGTTTCTGAAATTGAAACTGGCACAGAGGTAAAATGTCAGTGGTTTAGGCACAGTTCAAATTACTGTTCCTCCTTTCCACACGCAGTCCAGTGCATCTTCACAAAAAGAGAAGCGCTTTCTTTTAACAGCTACTTCTTCCCAAGAGTAATGACGTACGGTCAATAGAACAACAGCTTTATCAAATGCAAACAAATTCAGCTCCTGGTTTCCATCTAATCATTGATACAATGTTTATCCATCCCATGTTGCAAGAGCGTAATGTGTTCCAAATGGGAGTTCTTGAGAAAAAAAGGCCTTCATTGCCAACCCTTCCCCCTCCTCATGGCGAATACTTTCGTTAAGAACTTCAAGAACCGGAATTTCTCTAAGCAATATCCTATCAACACAATCTAGTTCTCCCCCTCACCCCCCGCCCTGCACACACAATTCGATTAAAGTTACAGAAATCAAGTGTTGCACAATGCAAAGACACTTGACTTCTCTCCTTTATAGTATGCGTGGAGGAAAGCCCCTCTCTTTCTTCCCCTCATTCCAGCTTGAGCCTTAGACATTCCAGTAAATAAATCCAGTATTCACACTGGAGAGGGACATCAAATGTCTTCAAATCATCCACCCTTTTCTTAATTATTTTGTACCAAAAAGGTCAATGAACGCTTTTTTTTTTCTTCTATGGCTTGAGGGGGTGTTTGTTATTTAATGTTTATTGAGTAATACCACATTTCCTATTCCTGGAATCTTCCCATTCTTGCAATGCTTCTCTTCGTGTGAGGGTATGTGCCACGTTTCCTCAAATCTCTATCAGGCGGCCAGGCAGGAGAGACACTGCGGGGTAAAAAACAGTGGGTGATAGTGAAAAATGAAATTTCAAGGTTGAAGCACCTGACTGACACAGAAACAGGACATAAGACCACAGTTTTCCTCCTTCTGGTGAAAGACCTTATTTGATTAGACAAAATTGACTTTTTGCCATTCTTTTCCATTGCCTCATGAGATGGTGCTGAGTATGTGCTCCAAGCAGAGGGAACGGGAGAGGAGAGCTGCTGCGGATCAGCTTTGCACAAGGCTTCCTCTTCGCCAAACCACGAAACAGCCTGAGGGGGAAAAAAATCCTTCACTGTTTAATCTGCAAGCTGCTGAAGGGTTCAACCCAATACCTTTGTTCGAGAGGGAATGAGACAAAATATAGAGAAACACAAGAGACCTCTTGAGTCACACAGTCTCATCCTCTGCTGTTGCAGGCACCAAGCACAGAATGATTTTCAAAACACACATAAATCATCTGCTTTTGCTTGGAAGGGAGATAGGAATTACTACAATGTTGCTCTTAAAAAAAAAAAAAAGATTAATGATTCTTTTTCTATTGCAGAGAGGAATGTAATCTATGAATAACGCTGCAGTTCCCCAGATTGCTCAAATGAAGTGGATTCTTAAGTGATTATTCTTAAAAACGTAACCTTTATTCCAGCTTTAAGTTCTTAAATCTCCAGCTAGCGCAGTGTATTCGTCTTGTTGACTTAATGGAAAAAAATCAACGATATCAGATACTTCCTTTTGATCTAGATTTTTATAGGAAAAGATAAAGTCACTTCTTAAACTTATTCAAGGAGTACAATATTTACTAAACTGAAAAGCAGGTTTTTCATATTGCAGATTTTTTATTCTTCTAGCTCTTATCTGACCCATCTGAAATTTTTCGGCCTCTTGCGACCTCTCCAAGCATGGCTAGCAGAGCCAGACCAAATAAGCCATTGTGGTTTCCACCACTGAAGTTCAGAGAAGTGCATCCTCTCTGTGCCCTCCTGATGCACCCTGATTTCCCCTTTTGCACACCACAAGGACAGTACGGGCCTTTTTTTTGTCAAATTGTCACATTAGGTCATCATACTCAGAAGTTAATCTATAATTATTCCCATGTCTTTCCCAGATTACCCTCTTTCAAGATGCCATTCTCATGAAAGTGATGAGTTCCATAGGCAGTGAGGTGGCAGGAATAAACATCATATAGATGAGTTTTATCTCGGTCACTGAAGGAATCCACCAGCTAAAGTAAAGAGTTACAGAGTGAACAAAGGAAATCGCAGATAAATCCCTACTTCCACCAATCTTGTCCAACAGCAGCAGTCAAGAATATGCTAGGAGTCACAGTCTCAAATCTTAACCTCAGATTTGTCATGCCTTTGCAGAATTTAAGATTACTATGATCTATTAGATCACCGTAAAACTCATGAACTTCAGCTAGAGATTGGAGAAACAACATAATTGAACCCAAAAGGTTCAGCAGCCAAGGGAAAAGACAAATCAGTTTCAGAGCCTTCCTCCTAATAGGCTTAGAGAAAGAGGGGCAGTTGGGTGGGACATGGCTTGCCAAAAGGTGAACAATGAGTGCCAGTAGTGGAAAAGGAAAGACTGCATCTTCTCTGGATAGCACAAAAGCACCTCTTTGCCCCAGGAAACGGTGAAACTCTGTACAGTGGTGGTGTGCGGTGACCTTTTGTGCCTGCTATAAAAAGGACCAGGACACTGTTCAACCTGTGTAGACCTAAAGAGACTTACACTAAAGCACCATCTTTCTCTTGCAGATGATGTGGACTTAGGTTCACCACACTCATCTCTCTGTCCTCAACAGCCAGTCCAGGGGAAGAATGAACTTCCTAGTGCTGGCATCTGTGTCTGACAGGCAGTGGTTGATGTTGATGGACCTGTTGGAGAAGGTCTAGAGGAGGGCCACAAAAATGATGAGGGATGGAACACCTCCCCTGTGAGGAAAGGCTGAGAGAGCTGGGGTTGTTCAGCCTGGAGAAGAGAAGGCTGCGGGGAGACCTTATTGAGGCCTTTCAATACTTAAAGGGGGCTTATAAGAAAGATGGGGACAGACTTTTTAGCAGGGCCGATAGCGATAGGACAAGGGGTAATGGTTTTAAACTAAAAGAGGGTAGGTTCAGACTGGATATAAGGAAGAAATTTTTTTACAATGAGAGTAGTGAAACACTGGAACAGGTTGCCGAGAGAGGTGGTAGATGCCCCATCCTTGGAAACATTCAAGGACAGGCTGGATGGGGCTCTGAGCAACCTGATGTAGTTGTAGATGTCCCTGCCAATTGCAGGGGGGATGGACTAGATGACCTTTAAAGGTCCCTTCCATCCCAAAGCATTCTATGATGCTATGAAAATCCGAAAAGCAGATCCGAGCCCAGTGTAAAGACCAGATTCACTCTGTATCCACACTGTAAATGCACCGTCCTGGGAGAAGAGGTCTTGTAAGGAGCGCTCTGGCCCCGGGCCCACCAGGAGATACTCCAGCTCACTCCTCACTCAGGGGGAAAGTCATGGACCCCATGGGGCCAGCACACCAGGCCTTGTCCTGTTCCCACACCTCCTCTCCACCTCCTGCTGTGGCCCCAGCCCCAGTGACTCTCTGGTTTCCAGCCAGCCTTGCATCCTCCAGCGCAACCCACCTGGGGACCTGGACAAGCCAGGGTGATCCTGCCAGGGGCCCTGGGAAGCCTGGGGAACCTGGCTCCACATCCCCATGCTGATGGATGCCGTGGTAGTCTTCTCACTAGATGGAGCTAGCGGATGGAAGCTGGCAAGTCTGTCCTCCCTCCTGGAGGTGCCCCGCAGCCAGCACCACATAGAGAGGGGATGTGATCCCATGCAGAGCCCCTGGCTGTTCAGGGCTCCTCCATGGAAAAGGAGAGCTTTTGTTAAGTGTGGAGGAGAGGAGGTTTCGATGACTCATGTTTTGGCTCATGCAAATGCAGAAGAAGATGTAAATGAAGTTTTCACATAAGTTCTGGAGGCAATGGATTCAAAGGAAATTGGGGAAAAAATAACACTGCTGCAAAGCCAGCTGCCTCTGCTACAGGAGGAGCCAGACAGAGGAAGAACTAGAACGGTGCTGGAAATGTTGCTGCCCACAAATGTCCCAGCAGTGATGAGGTAAAGCTCTGGAGTAAATTTCCATTGTCTTCCAAGGGCAAAGTAAACATTTGGGGGATTGCTCAACACCAGCTCTGCATGGATGGGAGAGAGCAGAGGTGCAGTACAGGCCTCAAACAATGCATCTGGGGTGTCCAGAGATCGTGCGTAAGTTCAGTCACATTTAAACCTGTTGCATATTATGCACTAGAAGGTGGTGGAGGTGAGGGACCCACAGGCCATCTCCATCACTGGCTCACAACAGTGTCCTGCAAGGCACCCTGGTTAAAACCCCAGTACGACCCAGAGTACACATCCCGCACCTTCTCTCCTTAGTGCCTCATGTCCCAACCACTCCTGCTCAGCACCCCACAGCCAGATGTCCCTCCTGTCCTGGTTTCGGCTGGGATAGAGTTGGTTTTCTTCCTGGTAGCCGGTATGGGGCTGTGTTTTGGGTTTAGGTTGAGAACAATGTTGATGATACACTGATGTTTTGGTTCTTGTTAAGTAGTGCTAAGTACTTGCTAAGTGGTGCTCACACTGGTCAAGGACCTTTCAGCTTCCCATGCTCTGCCAGGGGCACGGGAGGCTGGGAGGGGGCACAGCCGGGGCAGCTGACTCAGACTGGGCGGGGGGGCTATTCCATACCACGTGACATCATGCTCAGTGTATAAGCAGGGGAGTTGGCCGGGGAGGGGTTCGATCGCTGCTTGGGGGACGTGCTGGGCATCGGTCGGCGGGTGGTGAGCAATTGTACAGTGTACCGCTTGCTTTGTATTACTACTGTTCTATTTTTTATTTTACTTTAGTTATTAAACTGTTCTTATCTCAACCCACGAGTTTTCCCCTTTTGCCCTTCCGATCCTCTCCTCCATCCCACCGGTGGGGGGGTGAGCGAGCGGCTGCGTGGTGCTTAGTTGCTGGCTGGGGTTAAACCACGACACCTCCCCAGGTGCCTGTTCCCTCCACCCCAGCCCCCGGCTCCCACTGCTGGCCCAACACCCTCCTCTCCATGATGGTGCTGCAGCTGCTGCTCCAAATCCCTCACCGGCTGGGACACTTCCATATTGCCATCCCCACCAGTCTGGTAGATCCAAACCTCTGGGCCATGCTGAGGTTTCAGCCCATCTGCTTTTGTAGTGCTTTGATGAGTGCTGGAATTTTCACACATTTTCACATCTTCTGTTCATCATCTCATAACCTCACTAAAGCAGATATGGTCTGCTTTGAAAATCAATACCTGATCTTTGTTAAAGTCTATTTGCAGAGGAAAAAATGGGAGTCAATAGATAGGTCTTAGCAGAAAGCCAGGTGAAAACCTCCAGCATGACTCAGAAGGGTGAAACCGGTAATCAGCTCAGAGCTATCCCACTTCCTATCCAAGAAATGTGTTCTGACCACTTTCTGACTCCTTTGTTACTGTGACCTCTGTATGTATTTTTTGGATAATTTATGAGGAAATGTTAAAATTGGTCAGGGGGCTTAAATTGGTGACTAGTACAAAAAATGAAGCACCAACCCCTCGTTGAGCATGAAAGACTGGCGAGTACTCCTGCGACTATTCTTTCTCAGATATTCAAACACCCTTGTGGGGTTTCTCAAAGGAGTCGGCACTTTATCAAGAACATATGATACATTGGGCGTTAGCCAGACTTCAGTGAAATGCATGTTCAGCTTTGATCATTTTTTCACAGATCTCTCTTGGTTTTGTTTGCAAGTACATGCCCCAGAAAGGCAAGTGGGTGGGTGGCTGTGGGCAGAAGGGTGCTGACCCTGCTCAACACTGGAGTAGCAGCTTCATTCTCAAGTTTGACTTCCCTCCCTTCACGGGCATCTACGCACTTTCTGCATCACAGGTCCACAGAGGAAAACCAGGTCACCCTTTGACAGGTTATCGTGGAAGCAGTGGAGTTTGGCTATAGGACCCAGCAGCTCTTATTCAGGTGCATCCTGCAGATACCTAACTTGACCACCACTACCAGCGGGTCTCTGCCTCATCTGCAAAGCGAGCTCAGATCTGGCAGCATCTAAATTCAGTGAGGGTGTCTACCTTCAGCAAGGGGTCTAAATACAAACTGATATGGTTGATAAGCTTACCCTGCTAAGCCCACACAGCCCTGCTGGCCTTATCCCTGGTTTCCACCACAGAGGCATTCCCACACCACTAAGTGTTAGGCAGTGCTAATGCATCCCTAGAAAGTATTTCCTCATGGTTTCAGTCCAGAGGGCTACAACTCCAGCCTGACTGCTACTTCTGCACATCCCTCTCCTCCCTCGCAGAGAGGAAATGATGGTGCAGTGACAGACAGCGGGTCGGGAAGCACAGGGTGATGATGTTTCTACACGCCTCTCCCCCTCCCCGAGCCCCACCAAAAGCTGTAACATGAAAGCCAACACTTTCCAAGCAGGCACCAGCACCTGCGGATGGCCACAGCCCGGAGCAGCCTGGCGCAGTCCAGCAGCCAGAAGCACCCATGGCAGTGCTGGGTGCCTGCCACCCGCTCCAGCGCCGCATCCCCAGCATCCTGCTGGGATACAACAATAGCTGAGCCCCGGTGCCTGCTGAGGGAAGGCGGGGGCTGGAGCAGGTGACACGCTTCACGCTCCGCTGCCAGACGCTGGCAGACCCATTTCAGGATGTCCCTCTCCACGTGTTCCCCTCTCCCTTTCTCGCCCGCGGGCCGGCGGGCCGGCGTTGTCCCCTGAGCCCAGGCCTGTCGCTATTAGTCCCCTGGCATATGGAAGCTGCGACGTCCCAGGGCGCTGCTGCCTGCACGCGGGGCTTCCCTTCTGACACTCCTGCATTCAGCTCGGCCCGCGCTGCCGTCGCAGGGGGATTTTTACAAAGGGGAGAATGCTTCCTTTCAGCAGCCTGGGGTCAGCACAGGGCTGCTTCGCTCACAGAGGTCAATCATTAGGATGCTCGGAGATGGCTGGGATGCTTGGGAAGGGCAGGGTACTCTCCACCCCCCTGCTTCTCCCAGCGCTGCGCGTTGTCACGATGATAAATGAGAGAGTGAGGTGGGGAAGCTCTTGACTGCGCGTGGCCTGGGCCCCTGGGGGTTCGCAAACTACTGCAAAGCGGCAGCTGATAAAATGGTAACTAATTCAATTAGTGAAATTTAATTTAGGTGGGGAGCGGATGGTGGCTTTGCCAAGACCATATGGGAAACCAGTGGTGTTTCCATATAGAAGAACTTAATTTAAACAATGAACTCATGGGTCTTCATAACCCAGCGGCCAAAGAGCCCCCAGAAAGCCCTGGAAGGAGTTGTACTGATTAACCAGACAAAAGACTGGTGACTCTGGGCCAGGCGGGAGGAGGCGAGGGGGAGAGGGTAGCAAAAATCATCCAGGTTCAGGTCGCGAACGTGGCCGAGTTGAAAGAAATCCCTCCCAGCGTCAGAAAACAGTGTTTATCTCCTCACATATCCCCTGCCTGCTTCCTTCAAGAAACGTGATCCACGACTGAACCCCTGCAGCCCAGCGGGAGACTGCGGGAGGCTTGGACATGCGAGGTGAGAAGGAAGAGCTGGATACGTGCTCCTCATCAGTGGGGAAACCGCTCTGAGGAGAAATGCCAAACTTCTGCAAAGGCTAATTAGAGTAAAAGGCTTCCTGTCGGTCACGGCCCCGTGCCGCCGCGCTCCCTCCAAGTTCACAAGGCACCTGCCTTCAGAGCGCCTGACCTTTCGGGGCGGGAAGGCACTGGCTGGGTGGTGGAGCAAGAGGAAAAGGGGGAGCCTCGTATCACAGGCATTTTTGGGAGGAGAAGGGAACGGCAGAGCCAGCAGGGAAGAACTGGCAGTTGGGGAAGCTGGGGTGGGGAGAGACTGCCTGCCTGCTCTAGGGGAATCACGCTGCAAAGTCCATAGGTCATAGCAAATCTCACCTTTCCTAACCAGAAAGGGATGCAAAAAAAGGGATTTTGGTTTGGTTTTGGTTTGTTTTACTTGGCTTTGAGCCCCTGCAGAGTTTGGAAAAAGTCCTGTGACCAAGTCCTGCTAGCGAGAGCCTTTCCAGCACCGAAACTGGGTGTAAACCTTCATGGAAACCAATTTCTAGGTTTGAAAACCTGGGAAGTCCTGCTGAAAAGCTGGCTCGCTCCTCCGGTTAGGGAACAGAAACAATGCCATGTGATCAAAGCAACCGAGCACCACAAACGGACAACTTAATTAGCAAATATCAGACACTTTGAGAGAAAATACTTACAAAGAAATTTGCAAGTAGCTGCCCACGACTGTATCTCCAAGGCACCGACATCTGTTGGGAGCAACTGGGGCTCAGCAGCAGGCTGGGAAAACTCTGGGAGAAATTCCAGCTCAGTTCCTACCGCAGCTTAGGTTCAAATGGAGAAAGCCCATCCTGTTGCAATACCCGTGGACCAAACAGGCCCGCTCCAGCGTATGGCTGAGACCCGGCGAGACACATCCAAAGCAAGGCAGGACGACCCGCACGCCTCCCAGCCAGCGGTGAGCTAGTGCTCCGCTGCTCCCTCGGACAGGGAGGGATCTGAGCGCTCGCATTCAGTAGAAAGTGAGCCTGAGAAGGAAGCTTTCCACAGCTGAAAAGAGGGATCCAGGATTTTTAATCTTTTTCATCCAGTTTCATCTGTGAAAAGTTAAGAAGCAAAGACATCTGGGGTTGCCTGGTAAACTGTGAGACAATGTAAGTGTGCTTGGGTAATAACCACAAATCATGCGTTCAGCACTAATCCTAGCCTTCTGTACTCACTCACGTCTAATACTGAACTGTTCTCTTTGCGGGTTGCTGTTTTGGACACTGGTCAAAGGCAGTTTTTTAACAAAAACATATCCACTGAGAAGGTTTTCATAGCAGTTTTTTTTTTGGAAGGGGGGAGTTAGAAAACATAAAAACTTCTGAAAACCTTTAATATTTTGCTGTTTACTCAAAAAATAACCAAAGTGAAAAGCTCTTCAGCAATGGTGTTATGCCACAGAGCAGGGAAGGAATGAGGGGAGCAAGAGAGCTGCTGGCCTCAGAAGTGACGTAGGGAAAGTTTAAGTGAGTCCCCGAACTGGGGAGGAGGTGCTGTGTCCCATGGGGAGCGTGGCAGACAGGAGAGGACAAGATGTCCTCAGTGCTCGCAGTATGCTTGGCTTCCAGAGGCTCCACCATATGCAAACAACATCTGTCTTTTGTACTATTCGAGCCCTTCCCCGTCACCCGTCCACCCCATGTGGCTTCTCAGGGATATGTGCTCCCACCTAACACTGAGCTGCAACGAACCGGTGCCCAGAGGAAGCCAATGGTGGCTGTGACACACCTCACGCCCCAAGCGTAGCCCAAGCAGGGCGAGGAGTGTCACTGCCCGTGCTGAGATATTCCTGCAGAGGAAGGTGAGGCTCAGGAGAAAGGTGAGGAAAGAGGTTGAAGAGAGGTACAAAGGGTGAAGAAAGGGCTTGTTTGCTTTCTCATTCCCCACCTCCTCATTTGTAGAGCATTCAAGTCATTAAACACCGGTGGTATTGAAAGCTGTGGCAAGGTCTGACCTTGTAGGGAAGATGAGGTGGTAGCAAAAGCATATTGGCCTCAGCCCCAGCATGACCTCTCCCAGCACTTCCATTCCCATCTGTCCCCCATGCACAAGTGTGTCACTGTTGTGGCTCTTCCTGCTACCATATTCCTTTGCCAGCCATGTGCAGCTGCATTAACCCTCCCTGAGCTTCAGGCTGGGCTGTTCCAGCTGTTCCAGCTTCTTCAGGTAAGGACGTAG
The DNA here is from genome assembly GCA_020745775.1 of Theristicus caerulescens. Taxonomy (NCBI): domain Eukaryota; kingdom Metazoa; phylum Chordata; class Aves; order Pelecaniformes; family Threskiornithidae; genus Theristicus; species Theristicus caerulescens. The sequence continues at coordinate 28,967,142 of CM036564.1, forward strand.
TAGGCAAGGTCCTCATTCATCACATCTAACTTCACATATGCCATGGAGGACCTTCTATGGACCCCCTCCGCTAAGGGCACCACAGAAGAAGATGCACCACAGGAGAACAGAGACCTGAAGTTGTGGAGAAGGACCTGGAGGTGCAAAGGAAGAAGAGGGTAAGTCTAAAGATGTGGCACTAATGCCTATAAGACACTAGTGGCTGAATTATATGGGCCCACATATGAGCAGGCACACAGCAGAACTGCAGGATTTGTGCTCTTTCACAGTTTGGGCCATTTAGGTACCAGACTGGTCACTATTTGTGCTGGCTACTCATGCTCACAAGGGCTAATCTGGCTACTTGGAGTCATCAGGACAGAAAGATGTGGCTATCAGCTACATGCCAGAGGAGAAGAAGCTCTACATAGAGATTACATCCCCAAATGATGCCTTGCCAGGAGGAGTCTTCCTTTGAGTGGGCTCATCACCATCAGAGATGTGTTGTGCAGGCAGAAAGATGCAATATACCTGCAAAGGCACCGGGCAGGGGGAAGAATAAGAGCTGTCCTTCTTCAATATAAAACCGATGAAGGAAATTGAATTGGGACAAAATGTAATATGATCAACTCCTACCATGTACAGACAATGAGAAAAAAAAGAAATATGTCACTGCAATGGAACCTCTGCAAAGGAAGTACAGTGAAGTTTGTCTTCAGCTACTCCCTCCTGGGCTTTGAGTGCATCAGCAAATGAAAGGTGGGCAGCTCTTTTTGGACACCCGACAGAACCTGCGTGATAGCACGGGTGCTCCTAGCAAATAACGTGATGGATTTAAGACTCACAAGAGAGCAAGGGAAAATCCAGAGCGGGGCTTTCTGGGGTTTGTTTCTTTTATGCACCACTGGAACCAGGAAATATATCAATATGGAAGTTTAGAAATGGTCTGAGGTTTCGCAGAACTTGCATCAGAGTGGCCCAGTGCCTAATACTACCGTAACTTGCAAAGGTCACACACTGAAGTGCTGGTTTCAGACAGTGGCTCTGGGAATTTCAGAGAGCTGTTTAAAGGAACACTCCAAGGGTTGGCCGGGGTACTGACCAGGCTGTGCGGGAATCTCACTTCGCCCCACAAATGCATAAAAATCAATTTTGTTTTTTGTGAACCATCAGCGACAAATGCAAAACTCATGAACTTTTTTATCAGAGCAAGCTATAAACTTCCTTGGCCTATCTGGAGAGTCATAAACTTTTTGAGATGGCTGTTGATAGAAACATCTCAAGTTTTAACTGGATTCACTAAGAACTGACATACGGGAAAAGTGAGCTGGTCCTTTTCCAGAGTGCAGTATTGACCAGTCACCCGCATCCACACCAAAGGCTTCTTGATAGTGATGCACCAAGACAGCGCCTGTGCTCAGCTTTCTGGGAGCACTGTGCACCAGTGCAGGAAAAGCTGCAGCTGCAGGATCCCGAGCTCCCTGCATCAGACAGCTGCATTTTTATGGCGTCATCACATTGAGCCTTGCTCATAAGAAATGAGGTGACAGAGTGCTAAACTGCCGGTGGGCAGCCTGCAGCAGCGCTGGTGCCTTTGTTAGCAGAGGGAACTTGCACTGCGGAAGTATGGAGAAGGCCAGTGCATTCACAGAGACAAGAATAAACTACGCTACAATAGGATTTGGCAACAAATGCAAAGCATTGTTCACTTTGCTGTTGTTGGGGGTGTAGAGGAAGGCACAGTTTCTCATAAAGAAGCAACATTTCAGCTCAGTTCTCTCATCCAGATGGAAAACCCAGAGACAAATAAGGTTGTACCTTAGCCTCTGGGTTTCTCCGAATTGAGTTGGCCTGTTTTTGTTTTCAGCTGCATCAGAAGCTGGCTTTGTCGTTGTTTAACTTCATCATAATATATTTATTTTAGCTATAACTTGAAAGTGACAGGTTCTACCAGTTGAAGCCCTGAATTAGGCATCACTGGCAGCTCCATACCACCCCACATGGCTGCAGCTCATGGGATGCACCTCCCTGGGTGAGAATACAGGTTCTGCCTGTTTGAACTTCTGCAAATATGGGGAGACAGGCTCAGATAAAGACTACGGGCCAAATTTGGAAAAGTATGCGCAACTGCAGATGTAATGTTTTAGACTGCTGAAACAACGATGAAGAGTTTCTGCTTGCCTCAGTGGCAGGAGATAATGTGTTACTCTAGTGAATCTCACTAAATGCACCATTCAGTCTACTCAAGGCTTAATATATGCTCACATACCTCCAGCTTGATCTATCTGTGTGTCTTGTTCATTGTTGGGAAAACCATTTTTTTTTCGGGATCTCCACTCAGCCTGTGATGCTGATCTGTCTTGCACAGTGCTTTGCCGGACAAGTACCAGGTTGATAAAACCAGAAGTTTTCTTTCATGGAAACTGCAGGCTGGGGAAGAGTCACCGCCACAGCAAATTCTGCCTTTTTAATGGCCTGTGTCATTTAATGGCTTGTTTAAACTGCTCTGAAAGCCTGCCTGCTCCTGACGGAGCTAGGAGTCGAGTGGCCGGCATGGGCAGAGTGAATGCACGGAGGGAAGCAGAGGTCACAGTCAGGTGGGGCTTTCCCACAAATGCCCCATGGAGGACAGGAACTTTTCACGATGGGCCACATGCGCTCAGTAACCCCCGTGTTATGGCCAGGCTTGCATGCCACATATTTCCCCTATTAGTTTTGCCTTAAGATAACCTTTCTGAATGCAGAACATAAGATCCCTGGCAGCCAGACTCATGGACTCAATGTTCATATCCTTGTCTTTACTGGTTTTAAAGAACAAGGATATTGCCAAATCATTTTGTTTAACTGGCCACTGATGACAGAAGGCAAGAAGCAAACTTAGGCAAATTAAGAAAACTTATCTGGATCATTGTATTTTACTAAGACAATTGTTTCCTAGTGGGCAGGACCATGACTGCCCACAGAGCACAAGCTGCCTGATCTCTGTGCTGTGTGCTTTCCAGGTAATGGGGTTTTCTGTACTGCACGCTCCTGGGCAATGCATCGACTCCTCTGCTTCTTGAGGGACTCTGCTCACTCCTCCTACTGAAGAGACTTCAGTACTGCACAGGTTTCACCGGCATTTCCCCGTGTGCCCTGGGTGGCTGGAGTTCCCAGACCTGGCCAGCCAGTCCCAGGCAAAACAAACTTTGCACAGTGTTGCAAAACATGACCTCACTACACCAAACAGCAACTGCTCTGGTACGATGTTCAGAGCATTTCCTGAAACAAAAGGACATTGTCATAACCAAGGCCTTGTACAATGTGCTCCACAAAAGGAGGGAAGGAAGGTAAATATAGAAAATTGAGGAGATATTCAGCGTTGTGAGAGAGACACAACAAAAGGAAAACTGCCAGGAAATTACTCTACAATGGGGCCAGATTCAGACTCCTTGGTCCATAATACTTATTCAGGCAACCCCTTCCATTAGCAGCTGAACTGTGAGTGCACAGCACCCTTGGAAATGAGGACAACCCCAGCCAGAAATTGGTGAGAGCCTTTCTGCTGAGTTCAAGAGCCAGGCTCTTATTTTAGTACTTTAATATTTTAGTATTTTAAATAAAGCCTTTAGGTTGCTAGCTATAGGCTTTCATTTTTTACAGTCTGAGCCTGGCTGGGTGCATTTAAAGCATCCTTCTCTGCAGATATTAACAGACATTAATATTCATATATTCATATTCTCTGCACACAGAGCCAGAGGAGATGTCGATACAGCACAAGCCCATTTACCACCTTGTCGTCTGGTCCAGGCCAGTCGTCTTTGCACTCTCTCATGTCAAAGGAGGGAGAAAGAGAGGTGTTTCCGAAGGATAATTCATCCCAAGATAAATGGTGTTAGCCATGGGAGGAGAGGTTAAACTGCTATTTGAAGATACCTCCATGGCCTACCAAGAACTGACTTAGACTAAACACCTATCCGCTAAATAAAAAAGGGATGAATCCCACTATCACAGTCTAAACTGATAATACAATACAGATGTGTAGAGTGGTAAGTGACCAGATGGCGAATTTATCATACTACAGTGTAGTTTCTTATAATATAAATACAGGCTGATGAAATAGTTGATTTGCTCAACAGACTGCCTCAGCTTCATTACAAGAGCTAGTCTGGAGCCATTACAATTTGTCACAGGGCCCTGTTTGTATTTTTAGAAAATATGATGGTCTGGAAATAAAAGATTATGTGCAAGCAACAATTTTTGGTCAATTAATCTAAGGTTCTCTGTACTGAAAAAGAATCCTATCATCCGTTTTTTCCACACTATGTGCAAAAAATGTATTTAATGCCAAATTACATTTAAATGAACAAAACCACTACAAGACTACAATACATTACAACTACTAAAGATAGCCTCTCCCATCTATTCCCCTGTGCCTCAGAAGCAATGGTTTTATTTTGAACTAGTAAAGCAGATTTTGCTTCAAGCCTGTTTGGGTCACAGAGCTACCAAAAGGCTTCAGAAAAACTATTTCTGGTACTGTGGAGACTCTGAAAATAAAGAAGAGGTGAAAATAAAAAAAAAAAAATGGGGGGGCCTGTGGGAATCACTCTACTTGGCAGGAGCAATTCCCTACAGCTTGAGTATGGGCAGCCCACAGCCGGCACCTCCCAGGGCAGAACATGAATCAGATCCAGACTCATGACTCATTGCATCTCCCTCATTGCCTGAGGAAGAGTCAGGTAGATCCCGCTGTTTCCCAGTCCTGCAGTGCACATCTGTCCTGTGGCCCCAGCTGCTCTGCAGCTTGGAGCAGGCATGGTGACCCCCAGACCCGCTCACCTCCCCATGATGCACTCAACAAGCACACATCCGTGATGCCACCTTCCCCGTGCAGATGCAGGACGGTGCACGGGGCCAAGCCTGCTGGAAAGCAAAGTCCTGGCTGGATGATCCCAGGGGACCTCAGCATGACCTCATGCAGCTGCAGGGAGACCATTTGGAAAGGGAGCAGGTTGCCTCCAAAGCACCAAAGGAGATGTCCTTCAAGAGAAGGAGTGCATTCAGTGGAAGATTCTCTGTGAACACAATGCCTGGCCACTTGTGGGCAGCTCTTGTTTTCAGCAAAGACCAGCCCAGCTCTGCCCCAGTCTTTGCTGAGCCCCTCCAGGCAAGTGCCACAGAGCCAGGTCCCCCATAAATGCACCTTTCCCAGGTCCAGCCTGCTTCTGGGAAAGGCTCTGAAGATATGCATGCTCATATAAAGTCCACAAAGGATCTTTTCTGATATATGCTGTCTGCCCAGGGACTTTTCCACTCAAGGAATTTTTTCCAGCTGTGTGGAAAACCAGTAAGAACAGGCATCTGTCCAGCATTTTCAGAAGAAGTTGTTGTGCCTGTGTTAGTAGCTGGCATTGCTTCATAAAAGAAACATCGTGTTGAAAATAATGTAAAAATTCTTTGGTTTATTAATCATTTAGTTTACATAACTTTGTTGCTTTTATACGTTATAAGCAATGCTAGAGCTCAGAAAAGTGACTCTCTGTGGGGAAATGCAAATCAATAATTCAGGTAACTGCTGATTATGTCTCCTGAGTCATGCCTTTCCAATGAATCAGTGGCCTACTGCTCTTGCTTTGGATCTGCTCATGAAATAGTCTATCCATTCAAATTTGGCTATTCTTTCATCCCTCTCTGTCCCCCCTATGGAGCTTTTCTTCATAGTAGCCCAAAGGGGAAGAGCCTAGAGGACTGTCATGGTGGTAAGAATGAAGATGCGTTAGAGATTTCGAAGATAACATTTGAAAATCAGGGGAACATCTGGGCTACATAACATGACTGTCAAGACTAATGCCCTCCAAAAGCCATTCTAGTCCTGGGGGCAGCTCCCACTGCTACTTCTGTTCAGACTGTCTCTCCACTAGCACTGGTGTCCCACGCCTGACAGACCTGGAACTCAGAGGAAAACTCCCTTGGGAAGTACTTTGTGGACTTCGTTCTGTATGATGGCTGGTTTGGGGAAGCATCTGGTGAGATCTGATTGTCCTCTAGCCACAGGTGGCATTACCAAAGCAAAAAAAGGACCTGGCTTTTGGCATTTTCCTCTGTGTGTGTGTGTGGTTTTTAGCTTGACCTGCAAGCTTCTGTGTGGCAGGAGGGCTGCTGAGGGCTGCTCTGAAGGGGTGGAATTTGGATGGTGGGAGGGGGAGAAATGCAAAGAGAAGGATGATGAAGAGCCAGAGTCTCCTGTTAAAAGCATAAAAGGGACATAAATGGCTGGTCTGAGTATTACTCTCAGTTCCTCCCTGATCTTTATCAGTCTTATGCACATTTAAACAAATGTCCACTCTTTCAATTACTTCCTGCTACCAAGAATTTTATAAATTAGAGACAGAAAATATCTTGAGACAAAGTGGCTGAGTCTCAATCCAGTAATACTCCTTTGGACAGTAATTTTTAATATTTCCACCAGAGCAGTTTTAAATGACACCAATACCTTTCTCCTTCTGAAACTGTCCCATACATTGCATGTCAGATGTCAGGAGGAACTGTTAACCTCCATCACCCATCTCAACACATCCTCTTTGCAATCTTGCAAACAGTCCAGTCTATACTTACACAGCATTTAGTTAAGCTAACAGCAAAGTATACAAATTATAATTAATTATTGTATTTGTCTCTCTCATGGCTTCATTCCCCTTTTGACTTCTGCTGGAATAAATCTGGAGAAATTTTGCCTGACTCAGGAGAAATAAATTGGTGGATGAAAGAGGGGAGTCAGGCAGTGTCTGTCCCTGCAGCTCCCGTATCATTTTTACTCCTTTTTCCTCCATGTATTGCCCTATTGGCAATAGCCAGTGTGCAGGGCCAGGCACAGGGCTGCAGAGGTTTAGACACGCCACAGCAGAGGAACACTTCAGATGTGACTGTTTAACCTCACGCAACCTGCTGACACCCGCCACTTCCTGCAGGGAATATGGGAAAAGGGAAATGACTCCTGTTCTGGTTGGCCGGCTTCACGAGACAGCCAGCCGCTCCCCTGGCTCTTGCATCCCCACATGACAAGAATGTGCTCCCAAACTGGCTCCTCTGCGCCGTGTGCCCAGGAGGAAGGCAAGCAAGGACTGACACAACAGAGGTGGTTTCTCCAGCAGCAGCATCCCATGAGAAAGGCCATGAGTGTCCCTGGGGCTCCCTTTTACTGATACCAAGAGGTCACTGAAATGGTTAAAAAACATATCTTGAGGGGGAAGAAGCATGTCCTTCTCCACTTCACTTACAGAGACAGAGACCAATGACACCTTCAGGACGTGAAGCAAAGCCACCTTTCCTCAGGGCTGTCCTCCTTCACTTGCTGCGCCATTCCCGGGAAGAGAGACCCCAGAACACGACAGTGCTGGATGAGTCTAGCTCAAGGCTGAAGAGGAAATCTTTCTCTCCAGCCTACTCCCCCTTCTATCTTGTTGACCGTTACCAAACCCCAAAGTGAGGTCTGTGCATTTCCCTTTTGAGATGGATCGCATTTTTATTAATTTTACAGTAAATCACTTCCCCATTTCCTTTGTTTACGCTAGGTGGATTCGGTGGTTTCCATCTCCGTGTGACGCAGCACTTGGCACATGAGCACAACCCATACCATCACTTCATCGTATGCACTGCTAACACTCCAGCTCTAGGAAAAGAAGGTAAAAGGGCTGGCTCCACGTTGTCATTTCTCTTTACCCTCCTGCACCAGTTCAAATGGAAACTGCAGCCTTGCCTCCCTCAGTCTGTTCTTCCTTCAAGCAAGACGGTGCAAATGCTAGTGCAGCACAGCTCAGATGTGCGCCTGCCAGACAAGCACTGCGGCTTACCGAGTACAGCTGCTCCGTGTCTCATCTGCTTCTAATGCCATGAATCTTGCACTTCCTCTGGGAGAGCACTGCAGCTTGGAAAGCGTCCCCCACTTTCCTCAGGAAAAGTGGGGGTGAATATCTGAACCCTAGGATGATGGGTGTACCTGCAGCGCGCTGGCTGTGAGTAAGCTTGGGATCAAGAGCCTGGTCTTCTCACTGTGCAGATACCCTCTGAGACCCCAGAGTAAGCAGCCTGAGTCTTGCCCTTGAGCAACCACAGTGTCAGACCCCTCTCCCCTTCGCAGAGCACAATGGCTACAGGATGCCCAGGAGCAATAGCGACAGAGGATGAACCCAGTGAACGGGTGAAATGCACACTAGGGCACACATCCTCACTTTCCCCAGGGCTGGAAAGGGAGGGTGGGAGGGAGGAACTTTGACTTCAGTGCCATAAAGCAAAGCCATCAGAGCTCAGCCACAGATATTAGTCCAGGCCTTCCCTGGGGGCCTGGAGCCGGCAGAGAGCAGGCAGTGATCTTGCCCATCTCCCCAGGCAGAGGAACAGGTGCTGTCCCCTCTTCAGGGTGAATCACAAAATTACCATCTAGTCCTTTATCCTCCAGCAAAGTCTCTTTCTCTATTCTCACATCTCTCACACTCTCAAGTATTGCTCCAAAATAATAGCAGTAAGTATAAATGCAGAGGATACTTTCTGCTGCCCTCAGAGACAAGGAAAGCCACTGCACTGTCAGCCCAGGCAAAGGCAGCATCCTCTCCGTGCCCTCCCTCTCTTCTGCCCACTCCCCCTCCTCCCAGGGCTTTGGGCCCTTTACTGAGAGCAAACAGCTGACCTGCACTTTTTTAATTTCTTGGCTTTCTATGGCTTGGGTCCCAACCTTCATGTTATTTCAATGCCATTTTTCTTGTGTGCTGAATAGCAGGCCTGGAAAGCTCCACCTCTCTGCGGGCAGTGCATGCAGCAAGGATTCTGCCGTGTCTGTGCCAGGCGCTTTTCTTCCTAAGTACCTGGTCAGTGCCAATCCCCGAGGGCACCCATTGCAGCAGGTTAAGTGTCTCCATGGAGATCTCCCCAGCTCCCTCCCTCCCTCCTCTTATAGCTTTCTGTTTATTGCAAACAGCATCCTCATCTCAGCTGGAGCTGGTAGCTCTCCACTTTGCCCTGGTCACCTGCCCACCCAAGTTGCCTCGCAGCCTGCTGTTGCCTGGGAAAACAGCAATGCCACCCTTTTTGAAAATAACCCGCACGTGACAGAGGGCTCTTTTCATTCCTGGGTTGCTTTTTTTCCCACCCCCCTATTATCAGATTTGCCTGGATCTCTCACGGCAGCTGCAGCATCACACTGCCAATGAGGACTGTGTGTTTGTGCATGAGGGGAGCGTTCACGGAGAGCCTGTAGGAGGCACGCTGAGGGGCTGCAATCTCTAAACCCCGCTCCTTCCTCCAGCCACATTGCCCCATCACAGGAAGGGCACTGGTGTGCCCAAGGCTGGGCTATTGGGTAGCTGCAAAGCCCTTCCCCTCACCCACATCCACAGCATGCCTTGATCCCACCTGAGTAATCAGGAAAGGGTCAGAAATTTCCCCAGGTCCCCAGGATTCACCTGCTTCTTCAGGCTCCATATAGTCCAAAGGTCCCATCTCCCATCCAGCATCTTCCATCCACCTTCTGATGCCCACCAGAGATGAGGGAGCCCCATGGGGAACAGCATTTCTGTCATGCTCCCGCAGTGGCAGTACAACCCTACCTTGCCTTAGTGCGGTTATGAAAAGCACCCACAGCTGGGAAACAGTGTCCTGTCCAGTAGGATTTTAAAGAGATTTGGGGAAAACCCATGTTCCTTCCTAATCTATCACCCTCCTCTCTAATGCAGACAGCTGGCACATCCCCAGCATATCACTACAGTTCCTCTGCTCCTGACACTATTTTGAAGCCGTATCTTCACACCAATGAACCGTTCCAAAACAATTTCTCCAATGTATTTGGCACAAACAGACTTTTCTCTGACATGCCTGTGCAACAGCACCTACTGCTCATTGCCAGGGTATTTTTTGTACTCAACCCTGAGGAAACCTGCCTCTCCCTTTCTGCAGGAGTGCCTCTGACAAGCTCAGCTCCCTGCCCCCTGCTCCGAGCAGGGGAGGAGTGCTGGGGTTCACTACACAAGGCTATGGGGGCCCATGCTGGGAAGAGTACATGCACCTAATGCTCAAGTTGCAACTGGTCTTCAGGTGGCCTTGAATCCATCACTTCACTGCTTGGTGCCTCAGTTTCCCTCACTGGAGCATGGAAATAACACTGGTCTCCTTTCAGAAGTCTTTTGATGCCTTTAGCTAAGCACAAGCTAGCTAAGCCTCTGTGAATGGATGAGAAATTGCATCCGTAGTTTCCTATAACAGGAAAGACGGTACGTCCTTGGAGCTTGCCACCGCCATAGCAGAAAGTAAAAATCTTCCTAAGATTGCTGTAGGACAGATTTTTGTCACCCAACTCCTCTTAGAATAGCCCAAACCAGTAATGGCAAGCATGACTTACCAACCTTCCAGGTTCACCCTGCTTTGCATCATCCAGCTAGCTCCCAGAGGGACCTTTGCTGCTTCTGACCTACAAGCATGTTTATCTGACTTGCACAGGGGCCACAGAAGTGTAGATTTACAAAACATGGCTTCAGGGAGACCTGTGCAAACTCCTGTCCAGCAGCTGGCAGGAGAGGGACCCCTGCCTGGCACACGCCACGTGTTACCTAGACACTGAGTGTCACAGGTGTGTAGAAAGTACTGCATAAAACATGGTAATGATAAAATAAAATCTGTGTGACAGGGATGAATCCACTCTGGTTGCTTCTGAACTGGGATTTGCACAGAAAGAGATGCTGACAGACAGAAATTGAGATGGAGGAAGGAGGTCCTGGTGGCAAACAAAATTCTTCCTATAAAACAATTTCAGAAGGACTGGAAGAGCCTATCCACCTTCAACAGCTGCCTTTAACTAAGTTAAACAGAAACACTCCTGCTTATTTAATCTCTTTTGTGACCAAAAGATTCAGTGATGAGTTTATGTGCTTCAAAGCTGCAGAGGCCCAAGTGCTGCAGCTCCTGCCAGGGTGGTGGGTGCAGATCACGGTATCCCAGATCACCATAACAGGCAGATGATCAGTCTCTCACACCACTGACAAACCTGGGGGTAGTTCTCCCCTCCCGCGGCTTGAGCAGTCTTTAAGTACATATAACCAGGTCAGGCACTCACGCAGTGACTCCACACCCTTTGCCAGACTTGCACATATCCCACTTGTCCCAGGATCATTGCCTGTCAGCTCCTCCATAACATCCACCCTACAAGAGCTATGGATGCTCCCATTCAATGAAAAAAGTGCAACCAAGAAGACACAGCACCAGCAACAAGTCATGTGGGGAAGCTCCTCCAGATCTTTTAGGGAAAGCCAACACTGCTTTTGGAAGAGTGATATATAAAGTCTCTCTTCCATCCTACATTCTTGCTCCTACAACAGTCTCACCATTGAGGTTAAGAAGCATTTCCAAGGAGGAGAGAAAAAAATTGAGATCTTTCAGTTCCTTTCACCTCCAAGTCAAAAAAAAGCTTCCCTACGTTTCCTGTTCAAGGCAGATTTTTCCTGGCCTTTAACCAAGCCTTTTTGCCTGATCTGTACTCAGATCTATGACACACAGCCAACATGTTGAGTGAAAGCTGCATTTTACTGTTAACCAATGAAGGCTTTTAAAGGAGAGTACTTGGGTGTCAATAGCAAAGAAAGCAAAACCCAGAGTTTCATAGTGTCAGCAATTTACTTTCTTTGACATTAGCTGTCTGAACACCTTTGTTGGTCTGGGCAGTCCTTTTTTCTCCAGGGAAGTCCAAGTCCATAGTGATAATGCTCCAAGTCCACTCATAGGGCAGCTCGTACAGCATAAGCTCTGCTCAGCAGACGCTCATACAGACCTCAGTGAGCCTGAACAAGGCAGTCCTCCAAGTTCTGTGTGATACTCAGGACAGTTAGAGGCTTTTCTGCAGTGGTGTGCTGTGGCTTTTCCCATAACCTCCCCTTGGGAAAGCAGCACTCAGTGGAGGTGGTGGGAAGCAGGAGAACTAATGCTGACAAGTACAAGCATTGATGACTGGGCAAGTCAGGTCCTTCACTTGTTTAAAGCAGGCCTGTAATCCAGTGCCAGACAGGATGAGTGTCTCTCCTGGCCAGTGTTAATGGAGGGCAAGTCATTCTGCCTAATGCACTAGCCTGGTTGATCACACAGGCTCCAAACTGCACTGTTTCATGGAGCAATCCCATCTGTTGTACATGGAGAATTATCACCTTCGGGCAGAGAAGAAAGCTAAAAGAATGGACATACAAGTGAAGCACAGGTACCAAAAATGGTGAAAACTTATGAGATCATCTTGTCCTTCCCCCACGCTTAGTCAATACAGGATTGTTCCCTGCCGGACTCCAGAACAATGCCACTTAACCTAGATGTGATCATGCTGCAGGAACTGCCAAACACAATGCAATGAAGAGCAGAGAATGAGCTCATATGAGTTAATCTGATTCCTGCAATAAAACAATTCAGGGCTCTCGTCTCCGTCCTGCAACCTTCTCCCGAGCCAGCCCTTCTGTACATATGTACTAACACTCAAACAAAAGCTGGAGCCGCTGGTGGGCTGCTGAAATAACCTGGAGCTGGGAAAATGCAGCACAACAATATCAACAAGTGTTCTTAGAATCATAGAATCATAGAATCATAGAATCATAAAATCATAGAATCATAGAATTGTTAAGGTTGGAAAAGACCCTTAGGATCATCAGGTCCAACCGTTAACCTACCACTGCCAAGTCCGCCACTAAACCATGTCCTCAAGTACTGCATCTACCCATCTTTTAAATACCTCCAGGGATGGGGACTCAACCCCTTCCCTGGGCAACCTGTTCCAGTGCCTGACTACTCTTTCAGTGAAGAAGTTTTTCCTAATATCCAACCTAAACTTACCCTGGTGCAGCTTGAGGCCATTTCCTCTCATCCTATCGCTTGTTACTGGGGTGAAGAGACCGACCCCCACCTCTCTACAACCTCCTTTCAGATAATTGTAGAGGGCAATAAGGTCTCCTGTCAGCCTCCTCTTCTCCAAACTAAACAACCCCAGCTCCCTCAGCTGCTCCTCATAAGACTTGTGCTCTAGACCCTTCACCAACCTCGTTGCCCTTCTCTGGACACACTCCAGCACCTCGATGTCCTTCTTGAAGTGAGGGGCTCAAAACTGAACACAGTACTCGAGGTGCGGCCTCACCAGTGCCGAATACAGGGGCACTATCACCTCCCTGGTCCTGCTGGCCACGCTATTCCTGATACAAGCCAGGATGCCATTGGCCCTCTTGGCCACCTGGGCACACTGCTGGCTCATGTTTAGGCGGCTGTCAACCAACACCCCCAGGTCCTTTTCAGCCAGGCTGCTTTCCAGTCACTCCTCCCCAAGCCGGTAGCGTTGCCTGGGGTTGTTGTGACCCAAGTGCAGGACCCGGCACTTGGCCTTGTTGAACCTCATACAGTTGGCCCCGGCCCATTGATCCAGCCTGTCCAGGTCCCTCTGCAGGGCCTTCCTACCCTCCAGCAGATTGACACTCCCACCTAACTTGGTGTCATCTGCAAACTTACTGAGGGTGCACTCGATCCCCTCATCCAGATCATCGATAAAGATATTGAACAGGACCGGCCCCAACACTGAGCCTTGGGGAACCCCACTCGTGACCGGTCGCCAACTGGATTTGGCTCCATTCACCACCACTCTCTGGCCTCGGCCGTCCAGCCAGTTTTTAACCCAGCTCAGAGTGCACTTGTCCAAGCCGTGAGCAGCCAGCTTCTGCAGGAGAATGCTGTGGGAGACGGTGTCAAAGGCCTTACTGAAGTCCAAGTAGACAACGTCCACAGCTTTCCCCTCATCCACTAAGCGGGTCACCTTGTCATAGAAGGAGACCAGGTTAGTGAAGCAGGACCTGCCTTTCATAAACCCATGCTGGCTGAGCCTGATCCCCCGGTTGTCCCGCACATGCCGCATAATGGCACTCAGGATGATCTGCTCCATGACCTTCCCCGGCACCGAGGTCAGGCTGACAGGCCTGTAGTTCCCCGGATCCTCCTTCCGGTCCTTCTTGTAGATGGGTGTCACATTTGCTAGCTTCCAGTCATCTGGGACCTCCCCGGTTGACCAGGACTGCTGATAAATGATGGAGAGTGGCTTGGCAAGCTCCTCCGCCAGCTCCCTCAGTATCCTCGGGTGGATCCCGTCTGGCCCCGTAGACTTGTGGGCATCCAGGTGGAGGAGCAGGTCGGTGACTGCCACCTCTTCAACAGCTGGGACTACATTCTGTGTCCTATCTCCATCTCCCAGCTCAGGGGCATGAAAACTTCGAGGATGATCAGTCCAACTATTAAAGACTGAGGCAAAGAAGGCATTAAGTACCTCAGCCTTCTCCTCATCCTTCGTGGCCAAGATTCCCTCCGCATCCAACAAAGGAGGGAGATTCTCCTTAGCCCTCCTTTTGTCACTGATATACTTGTAGAAACATTTTTTGTTGTCCTTGACAGCAGTGGCCAGTTTAAGTTCTAGCTGGGCCTTCGCCTTTCTAATCTTTTCCCTGCATATCCTCACCACATCCTTGTAGTCCCCCTGAGTCACCTGCCCCTTCTTCCAAAGGTGGTAGGTTCTCCTTTTCTTCCTGAGCTCCAGACAGAGCTCTTTGTTCAGCCAGGCCGGTCTTCTCCCCCGCCTGCTCGACTTGCAGCACATGCTGCAAGCTTCTTGCTACTGAAACCATTGCTTTGTTTAGGTGGAATCCACAAACCTTGTTATTCACAGACTTTTGGGGAGCAAAGCTTTATTTCCAAGAATGCTCAGGGAAAGGAAATCCATTGTGTCGGCCAACATGAATAGACCCTTGCATGTGCAGTTTGTATGGGAAGCATCCAGGTGGCTAGTGAGAAAATAGCTTCTTATCAAATAAAGTAATGTATTACAAACAGCTACCGATGATTCCCAAGCAGTTAGAAGGCATCCCCATCTGTGAAGCATATGTCACCCAAACAGGAGTCCAGAACAATGCCGCATAGCAAGCATAGAATCATAGAATCGTTTAGGTTGGAAAAGACCTTTAAGATCATCAAGTCCAACCGTTAACCTAGCACTGCCAAGTCTACCACTAAACCACATCCCTAAGCACCGCATGCTGGAGGAACAGCCAGCCGTGATGCAGCAAGCACTCTCCGTGGCCCACAAAATCCACCATCAACCAAAGCGTTCACACTCACTACTTGCAAGACATGTCCAGAGCAACAAAAGCAGATTCAGAGGTTGAAAAGAAGCATCCCAAATATTCCTTGGACTGGTATCTTACAGTTGCCTTATAAATAATAGACCTTAAAACAAAGGGTTAAAATGTCAGCACAGGGTCCACCAAAACACTTTCCTGCAACTGGCCCAGGTAGCAAACCCATCTCCTCCTCCTTCTTAAAATCATGTAGCTGATAAAAAGCAGAAAGGCTTTCATCACTCTTCTGTATGCATAATTAGATTTAATTTGCAGAGCAATGAGTTCTTAGTTAGCAAGTGCGCACACACACAGAGCTTGTTCATTTATGTGGCTGATACCCAGAAACATAATTCCTCAGCCAGAGTTTGGGCAGCAAATATGAAAATGCATTTTGATAATTTTGATACTGGAATGCAACAGCATGCACAAAAATATGCCCTCCAAGTGCAACACATTGTAAACAGGAGCATAAGTAAAATAAACAAATACATGTCATTTCATCTGGGTCACAAGTTGACTCAACATGACATTTCCTTTTGTAGTGAAGAACATTGGAGAAAAGAGAGCCTATTTATACATACTGTAATATATTTGGGTAGGTTTTTTCCTAGCTCTCTTGGCTATTTTTGCAGTTAGCTGGTCAAAGAGTTTAGAGACTTTTCCCCCTTTCAAGGTCAAGATTTTCTTTCTACTTGATCTCACAGGATCGTAAGTCAGAGCCCTGCATCCTTAAAAACGACATTGCTGTACAGCTGTGATCAATGACCTCAGCCATGTGATTTTGCCACAAAATCAAATAGGAGACTAGGCTGAGAACAGTAGCTCTGAGTTCAATAGTGCCAGCTTTTTAAAAGCATCTGAGACAACCTCCATTCTCCCATGTTTGCTTTCTCCTCCTGAATGATGCTTTGCAGCTGTGTCTCTTCCAGCAGGGAGGCAGCCAGGGCTCCCTGGTGAGCCCATTTACACTGTTGCTCTTGAATGGTTAAAGTGGGAACACGCGTCCTGTGTCTCTAGACACACACGCTCACACACACAGCTCTGTGAAGCCCTGAGGGTGGTTTTCATGGAAGAGAAAAATTTGGCTACAGCTTCTCTTGCTCTACTTGCCTCGTACATATTGAATGCAGTGCTGATCTTGGACATGTCCCTTGTGCTCCCTGAGCTGGGCATGGTGCTGCGGTCAGGACCGAATGCTCGCATGGGGATGACTGTGCTGGACGCTACCTACACCAGAGCAGAAGGGGAACAGTGATAGCTGCTCACCTCCTTGTGCAGGTTTCCATCCGGAGCACTCAAAGCACCATGCACAGGTAATAAGAATCACAGGGAGGTATAGGGAGGAAAAGAGACTGACCTAGTCATCCAACAAGCCAGCTGGCTGCAGGGTACCTGTTTTGAGCATCAGGTCAAGCTACAAGTGTCACAGCATCCTACACAAAGTCACTCATTTACCACAAGCAGCAGAGTATGGCAAGCACAAATAACATGTTGTGAAATCCTGTTGAGAAAGCCGAGCCTTGCTCCAGACTTCCCTCCATGGCCCTTTGGGAAGGTGACCGTGCAAAGCCAAGGCTCACTGTGGAATATCACGTATGTCTGTGTTGAGGGAGTTGGAGGAATCAAGAAGTAGGCTTTTCTTTTAACAAGGAGATGAGGGAACACTGGCCAAGGCGAGCAACTCCCCAGAGCTCCCTGTCCGCACAGAGTGATGCTGCAGCACTGAGAAAATGAGATTATAGTCATCAATAGCTCATCAGTCCTGTGAGAAGGGCAAGAGTAATCACCTTTGCTTAACAAACAAGGGACCTGAGACAGTTCAAGTGCAACTACGCTGGGAGCAGCGTAGCAAGTCTCTGCCCTGGGTCTCAAGGGTTCGCACTAGGCTGGGTCAACAGCATGGTTCATCGGCCTTGGTCCTCTGGGCAAAGCCATCCCTCTGAGCCAGTCAGCTACAGACACCTAGCAGAGAAGGAGCCGGGAACAGGACCTGCACTTCAAAGCCCTTGGCTGTGCATTACCAACTCAGCTGTCATCCACACGACTCCCTGCATCACCCCAGCGCTTCCTCTTGTGCCCTTGGCAAGGGGCTTCTCGGGCTCACAGCTCACTGCGGCTGCAAGGTTGGCAGGAAAGGCTGACCTAACCCTGCACCAAGCGGGCCCACAGACCTATTGTCTTGAAACCAGGGTAATGATGGATGCCTAGGATGTTTCATCATTTCCCAGCACTGTTAGAAGGCCCACATTTAAACCTCATCAAAAACCTTTTGGTTTCCTTTCTGATTTTTATGTGCCTGGAGTACTGGCCATACCTCCCCCAACCTTTGTTCTCCTCTTATTAAATGAGTGGCCCATTTTTCTGAGGATGAGTAGTGCTGTAGAGCAAACCTGTGAACTTACCACTTGCGTTAGCGGCAAGACCCCCAACAAGGTGTCTGCTGCTTGGGATGCGTCTTCTGCATCCTCTCCATCCCTCTCCCCCATCCACCCAGGCTCCATCACTCCCTTCTCAGCTTTTTCCCACACTTGCCACAGGGTCAAACAAATGAAAGGCTGGATGAGTCAGCAGTAGAAAACAGGGCAACGAGCTTCCGAATGCATTTGTCAGAGAGGTTAAGACAAGAAGGTTAAGAGACTGAGAGGTTAAGAGGCTGAGGGCCCTGGGCTGAGCTTAAATAGAGCCCCTGGGCACGGGGAGGCCCCAGGTGAAGCTGGTCAGGGCCATCACAGGCCCGTGGTGCCCTCGGGGCCTGGCACAGTCACTGGCTGGATCCTCCTTTGGACAGGAGCGGTGTGTCCTCCTTGTGCAAGGGCAGCACACGTCTGCACACACAGACGGGCATGGCGTGATTTTGACATTTGCCCCTCTTCATTTTCCATAATTTCCTTCTGTTAATATTTTTCCCCACATTTGTGCAGAAATTAATACCCTGGGTTTCCAGTCTTGACAGGGACTTTTCCATCATTGCTGCAATAAGAGCTTATAAAAATAGTAGTACCCATACCGCCATCATTTGGAAAAGAGATTGTGCTCAACAACTTGCATATTTTGGTGGCTAACGTAATAAGGCGGCAGTTACAGCCCTCCTTTGGGTCTGATCCAGCTGTTTGTCCAAGAGATCTCTAGGTGCAGCTGGTCTCACCACCAGACCCAGATCCTTCTAGTTACTGCTGAAATTGTTCCATAATCCTGCTTACAGATTTTGTTTTTCTTCTTTGAAAGCACCTGCTCAAGATGCACAGTTGGTTTTGTTATTAGATAGTCAGGAGAGGCAAAAGCTAAATTCTGCTTTCAGGCAAGCTCTCATGTTGGAAGCACCTCTCTTGCAAGCTCTGCAAAGAAATAAATCTACGTCTGCTCCCCAAACTTGCCTTCTACCTACAGGACACTCGAAATGGGCAGTATGAATTAACCTGCCTCATGCATGTAGGCTGACTTAAGAAAATGCAGATCACTGCAGTGGTGAGTACAATGTAAATATCTATAGGCGCTTTGGCAAATAACTCAGATAAACTAGAGAGAGAGAGAATGTGCTTCTCTCCAGAAAATGAGATTTTCTCATCTCCCCTGCGCTTTTGATCTTTAGTACGAGTTCGAGTCATTATTTGCACAGGTTGTTAAAAATGCTTGAAGGGGGTAAAAACTGGTGACTCCAGCAGGGAGAGGAGCAGTGCAATTTGGGAAGAAGAATGCTGTTATTCAGCTGAAAAATGACCTACATGCATGCAATCCTAATGCCATCATCAGCATACGGGAGCAGCAGGGCCTCCCCTTCGGAGCGGGAGGAAACGAGCCGTGGCCGCCAGAGGAGGCAGCTCGCTGGGGTCAGGCGGCACGTGCAAGCCTGTAACGCCGGAGGTCCCAGTGCCAAGAAAAATATCTTGGCTGCACTTCCTCTGTGCCGTCGGTGGGCAGGACAGCTCCAGTGGTTTCCTCCGGACCGGTGGGTAAGCAGACAAACAGGGACATGTGTTGTGCTTGGAGCCGGCCGCCTGCCCACCTACACTGGCCTGACAGCGTGGAGCTCTGCAGCCATTTGCCAAGCAGCGGCCATCGCACTCACTGGCAGTGCCTGGGCTTCCCTGGGGCTGGCAGAGCCCCGTGCAGGGTCCAAGCTGCCCTCAGCCCTCATAGCCAGCCTGGCTGTTGCTCTGGAGGCTGGGAGAGGTGG
The DNA here is from genome assembly GCA_020745775.1 of Theristicus caerulescens. Lineage (NCBI taxonomy): Eukaryota > Metazoa > Chordata > Aves > Pelecaniformes > Threskiornithidae > Theristicus > Theristicus caerulescens. The sequence goes on from CM036564.1 coordinate 28,986,441, forward strand.
TGGGTTTGTGGCTGGGAGGGATGTTCCCATGGGTCTGCCCCATGTGCTGGCAGGCTCCTCTGGCACCTGCTCACTGGTGATGCACAGCATAGCTTCTGGGGTTTATACCCAGAATATAAAATTATGACTTTTTCCCCCCCTCCCATCCCCTTCATAATTCTGGGCTTTCTCCTTTAAAGCCCAGCAACCTGATTTCCCCTTGCCTTGCTCATATCCATGTAGGTGCAAAATAGACCACCAGCCTGAAGGCACCAAAAGTGTTGCTGCCTTTGCGAAGAACTGAATAGCAACCTCAGCTGCAAAAGAGAAGGGGACAAGGTACCCGGGGTTCTCATTCCCAAAAATGGGCCTAATCAGCTGTACCTCGGCTGCCCTTTGGCAGGCCTGCACCTCACTCACAGAGCCCATTTCTTTCTTATTCTTTTTAAAAAAGAAGTGAGGTCACTTCGAACAATCCTCCTAATATTGGGGCTGGATGGATCTAGCTTCTTAAAGCTAATTGCAACCTATTTAGAATAAACAAATCGCTTCAAAACCACCAAATAAAGTTGGCCTCTCTCGCAAATGTGGCTGTCGTTGTCCAGCGGACGTCGATGTGCTGTGAAGAAAACTCTGTCACGTGCCACAGTTTCACAAAAGCATGAGAAAACACTCGCAGCCTTCTCTTAGATAAGAAGCCACAAACAAATCAGAAATAACAAGCGAAAACTGAATTCAAGGTTTACTCCAGGATGGACGTCTTGCTACGATAAATTAAGGTGTTTTTCATTATTAAAAATAAACAAAGCAATGAAAGTGAACCGTGTCACCATTCATACGCTTAAAAAACATCTTTAATCTGCTTGGGAAAATCTTTTTTTCCCCCTAACAGGAAAAAATATTAGTTGTCCAGATAACAAGCAAAACAAAATCAACCAAGAGACTTCCTGAAATTGAAAAAACAATGTTTTGTGTAGCAAGTTTAAAAAAAAAAAACAACATACACAGCAAGCAGAATGATTCCTCCAGCTTCTTCAGGTCGTCAGTGGTTTCAGGAACACAAGGAAGAACTATACAAGCAGTTGAATATTTTATTTAACCTTGCAACATTTTACAGCTGCCCTAAGCCTCTTCCTTTCTCCCTCCCCCCCCCCGGAAACCATTTGTCTTTCTAGTGCCTTGTTTTTAACAGCTCAGCTTGGCCCCAAAGGGATATGTGTAAAAACAATGAGAAAACCTAATCCGGCAACTTTGGGGTTCCCAGTACCAAAATAGCAAGCCTGATGCAAATCAGGATTGAGGTTGGTTTGCAAGAGGGAGCGATACCTCCTCCTCTCGTGGAAGGGAGGGATGGAAGGAGGCAGAGACGTGATGATGGGCAGCTCAGCCGCTCGCCCGCCCTGCGACTGGGAGATGCGGGCGATGCTGGGCCATGCCAGTGGGGAGGCTCGGGGACCCCATTCATCCTGCGGTACATCAGCCCCTGGAGATACGCGGGGAAGTTTGCACAATGTCTGCTCAAACTCTGCCTGGATCCCAGCCAGGGCTGGGAAACTTTCATTCTCATGAGTTCACAAATTCCACCTACAAGCGCCTGATTAAAACAATACGGGAGGCGGCGTGGCGTTCCCCCCTGCATCCCTCTCTCGGCCACCATGCTGTGAAACCGCAGGAAATCATTAGCCGTGCCTGCTAAGAACTTCTGGATCCCAACAAATTATTCACATTCAGAGCTTTTTTTTGTTGTTTAAAGTTATTTATGGTTTCCCCAGGTTCGTTTGTGATGCTGATTTATGCAGTTTCTACTGTTTGGCCATGTAAATTAAGCATAGCAACGTAGGGTTCGAAGGCCTCCCATGTTACAGTTACCCCAGTTTTAAGTAACGCGCTTGGCTGCAATCAGGCAATTAGTCATGAAATTACATCTGCTCCCTAATAAATACACAGAGAAGCAGGTCCAACCCTAACACATTTATGAGCTGGTTTCGAATGTGGTCTCTGAGATGCTGAAGGACACTTTCTGTGAATATTTATGGCAGCAGAAGTCAGTCCATTGAATGTTTGCAAAGAGTAATCCCTAGACAGGTGTAGTACTAGCCAAAGCAAATTGATTTAGAAATGTCAACATATATTCATGGGTTATTTGCCCAGCTCAAGCACATATAGTAAATGTCAATAGATCTAGGAATAGGGTTCAACTTGCTGGTAAGGAAACCTCTAGCCTTGCAGCAAACACGTATCACAACAGAAAAGAAATGCAAGCCTGCTGACCGAAGGAGACCCCCCGAAGAGAGTGATGGGAGAGAAAAGCACGGTCAAATCCACATATTCTGGGACTGTTCCGCCAAGGGAAGGTTGACAATCACCTGTGGTGCTTTCAGCATATCTGATCTTCCTTGCCAGCACAAGGTCCCTTTGTTCAGCAGGGTGGTTCCACCAGCCGCCAGGTGAAAGGGGCACATTTCCCACCTGGGTGTGCAGCACGTGGGCATTTGGAAGCGTTCCTAGTGCTCACCTGCACCCTTTGGCAAGGTGACACTCCCATACCTTTCCTCCTCCACCAGCCACAGCACTTGCCCATGTTCCACCAATGGACCTATCCATCACACCGGGCTGCTGGCCAGGAGCAAGAAACTCTTTAATGGCTAAAGCAAGCAATATATGGCATGTCTGTACTGTATACAGCGCTAATGCTACTCTCCAGGGGCCTCCACACATGCAAACCAGAGGATTTGCCTCTACCACCTTTTACAAGAAAACTGTCTTCAGGACAGGGTTTGATTTCAAAAGCTGCCTGGCACAGACTCCCTCCCAAGGCAGGGCATGGGCAGTGATGTGCAGCCCAGGGCAGCTCTGGGCTGGCTGTGAACCACTCCATCCCCTCTCTAACCTCTCCCTCCCTAAGCAGCCTGTCCAGGGCAGGGAGCAGCCTGAAACTGAGAATTCATGCACGGAAAAGGGCCATGCAGTCTCTGCTGGCAGCAAAGCAGCAAGCTACAGGGAGCTCCCTTCTTAACTGTGGTGGCTCAGCCGTGTCCCCTCCTAGCTGCTGGAAGCCTTTGTCTGAAGGAATAAGTGATTTAGGGTGTCACTATTAATAACAGCTGATAGAATTTCTTTTTTTATTTGATGGCTTTTGTAGACCTGGGACACATATCCTGCCCTTGGGCACCACTCCCAGCGCGCAAAGCTGCCCCGAGCCCACTGTCGCGGGGCACGGGGAAGGTATGGCCATGCTGACGCCGTCCCTGTGGGGAGTGGGCTGGCGGCTGCTCACCACATAAGCCTGAACACCCAGCAGATGCTTCCCTCTTTGTCCACCTGAGTTTTGTTACAGGATAAGAAATGTGCCAGAGGCCACAAACCTCTGTGTCGGCCACAGTCCCTTCCGTGGTGCTGCTCTCGCCGTAAGCCAGCCTGGTGCCGATTGTGGCTCTTCCTCGGCCCCGTGGCTTGGCTCAGCCACAGGAAGGCTGATTTTTAATCTGACTGACAGCCTGTTTACACCAGCAAACCTGCTTTGATTGCAGCTGGCTTTCTGCTTGCCCCCGCCAAACCTGCCTCACACCATCCCTCACCCTTCATTGCAGATGCTGTGGGAAGCGTTGCCCTCCCTCCCCTGGCTGCAGCCTCCATCTGCCTGCAGGGACAGGCCACCACGGGGCCGTGAAGCGCCTGGCCGGCAAGGAGACAAACTGCCCGGCTCTGCTGCCTACGAGCCTCCGCTCGCTCGACATTCCCAATCGAGGGCTTCATCCTGCAAAGTCACCAGGCCCATCTGAAGCCCAAACACACTCACTCAGCTGCACCATATCCTGACAGGATGTCAGCAGTAAACAGTAGGTAAATACTCATGCTTTATCATCGGTTAGTATTTGTTGTTTTTAGAGACCTGGACTAAAATTCCCACTGAAAAAAAACACATATGACAAAAGTAGCTTCTATTTTCTGCCCACGGGAGAGCCATGCGAAGAAAGCCATTTCCTTCATCGTTATTCCACACACAAAAAAGTTTGATGGTATTTGTGTCAGTTTTTTTATATCTTTTCCATCTATCTGCTTAATTCTTGGGAAAAGATTTGATTTATTTACAAACTTATTTTACAGTTCAATAAAGAGCTATCCCTGTTCCCCACAAGTGTTTGCCTTTTGCAATGTGTGCCTTCCCTGGATGCAGTGAAACGAGTCCGAAAGCCCCGTGACCATCACCCATGGGCAGAGTGAGCACCCACCCCTGGCTGACTGCTGCTCACACAATTCAAGTTCAGTTTTGGCAAATAATTGTGTCTGGCATTTGGAAGTGAGCTGTCTGCAAAAAGCACATTCCTGCAAAACCAAAGGAGTAAGCAAAGCCTTACTCTAGCATGACTAAAACATAAACAGATACTTGCTGGAAATCTTTGGCAGGGTTTGCTCAGCAAAGGTTATTGTTAGAAAATATAATTGATATTAATGTCTAGGGTTATCTCATCTGATTGTATCAGCAAAATGTGGTATCGCTCGGTAATTACTTTTAACATGATTTTCGCAGGAGAGCAGTCGATGCTGGAGAACAGAGTTGTCTTTTTAAATGCAGCAAAATACCACCTAATTATGAATTAAACTCCAGGCTGAGGCAAGCTAGCAGCCTCCGTATTGAGTTTGAGCAAGCAGCACTTTCCCATTAAACTTCGGATGATTCTCATAATCATTTTTCCATGGAAGTAACACTTTTCTGAAAAAATAACGTCGTTAGCCCACAGAACATTGAAATGATACAATAGCTGCCTGCTTGGAGCTCACTCGCCACCTGCTTTTCCTTGTTTTGTTTTCTAGCCTCTAATTACTGAGCAGAGTCAATTCCTAATGAGGCAGTTTGATTTCCTGTTTTTCATACTTCTTGAGCCGCTTAAAGAGCCCGTCCAACATAAAAGGAACCCTTTTCTAAACAGATTTTAAATTAATTATAATAACCTTGGTGGTGGTGGTTGTTGTTGCTCTGCCTGTGTGCATGTGTGAGTGTGCGCATCTGAGTTTTCCATGGCTGTGTTTCTCATTTAATGTTTCCACACAAAACGACCTTTTTTTTTTTCCTCCTGTTTCCCCCCCCCAACAATGCAAACTGGAAATTCTTGTCCAGGAAATTGTAGCCACAGAAACACTGTGTCTGGGGCTGAGGAGGAAAAGGTGGTGATGTCATGAATAATTGGGCTGTGAGAAAAGATGGAGCATGAATAAGGAGGGAAATATTCTGACGTCTGTCTTTAAAGCTGGAAGATAAACACTAGTTGTGAATGGTACACGCTGCCTTCCAAAAGGGCTGGTAGGAAGAAGAACGGTATTAAATGACCGCTCAGAAATATATGAATGATGCTAATGAGGTCTCTCAGCCCTCTCCTAGCCCCACCAAACACATGTAACGCCTCTCAGTTCGTGTCTCGGCGCTTCCCCTGTGGATAGCAGTGGCACTGGAGAGCTGATGCCGTTCCTGGGATTTACGGAGGTCTTAGTCCTCCTCCTGCCTCTGCTCCCTCCTCACTCTGTCCCTGCCTGCTCCCTAGGACCCTGTGGCACGGCGAGGGGCTGCTGCAGGCTGGGGCTGCACAGGCTGCAGAGATGGGGTGGCCACGAGCTCTGACCTTGCCCAAGAGGTCCCACTGGACACTGCTCCTCTCTGGCTGGCCACAGGGATCTCGCGGATGAGGTGCCTCGGTGCGAGGATGGTACGAAACACTGCCAGGCAGAGCCTCCTGGCACACCAGCGGCCCCTGCCATCATCCACCTGCATTTCCCCAGCACCCCGACTCCCCTCGCTCCAGTCCCACAGTGGCATTCGCTGAGGCCACTCGCAGAAGACACCTAGGGACTTTGGCATGGTGACAGCTCTCCCATCACCCCGCTCCTTCTGTCCTCCGGCCCGGAGGCTTCCCAGGGGAATTTCCCACGGGTTGCTTTATGTGGAGCAGAGCCCTCTGCCATGCCTTGGTAACAGGCAACAGGCACCACAGCATTGAGAAGGTGGCCGATGGCTGCATGTTTGCACGACAGCTGCTCAGAGGGCATCCAGTCCAGTCAGGACCGTTGTGCTGGGCCGCTCAACAAGCGCACAGGAGAAGGGCACTCCCTGATCCAGAAGGTTTGAAGGAGAAAGCAACGGGCTTGCACCAGTCAGCCCCTGGACCTGCTGCATTTGCCAGCTCTGGAGTTTTGCTGTGGAAACTGCATGTCAGGCTCATTGAAAAAAAATGCAACCTGTTGCTAGAAATGTAGAGAAAGCCAATCCATGCTATAGCTCTCAAAATTCAAGTGGGCCTCGGCTGGGGAGGGCTGCATTCCAACCCCACCCAAATCATAAAGCTGAGAAAACTTCAATGGGCTCTATCTTCTGGATTATTATTATTATTATGACAGGGTTTTCCTCTCAGGATTCAGACTCTCTCTAAATGGTGGGAAAAAGGGTTTTATACAACCTCCAGTCTCCACATGACAAAGTGACTGCCTATTCCTACAGTCATCTGAACAGAATAGACGGAATAAGCTATTGTCTGTGCTCAGAAGTCAGCGACTGCACCGGCACTTGATTGGTCCAGGATGTAGAGGAACAAAAAGGTCATTGAATAAAAGAAGAACAATACTTTTCATGAAACAAATGAGCTTTTGCTAATTTATAACATGTTTGGTTTGGGTATCATATACATCAAAATGATGTAATTAGTAAATGTCATTTTCTGGAGAGAGAGAGCTCAGCAAACCCTTAATGATGGGAACTTCCTGCCCCGAACTGGAGTCTCTGGACTACCAGGGCATCATAAAGATGCTGTATTTCACTAATAATTAGAATGGGCATGAAGTGGAACCTAGATGTGTGACAAGGGAAAAAGGAAACAGTTCACCTGCTGCAAAGGTTAGTTGCACTGAAGGATTAATGATAGAAATACAATGGACTGAAGCCTGATTAAAATCTGTCTTGCACGTTCCACACCCAGTGTTTGAAACCTGGAATCTGAATAAGACCTACCTCCAAATATCAACATTGCTCAAACCCATCACCATTCGGCTCCAGCCCTGACCACTCGGCTGATGATCTTTCTGTAACGGGCACAATCATAAGTTCAGCTTCCAAAGCACCTCAGCCAGAGGGATGTCCAGACCGGGACAGAAGCTTTGCAGATTGTGCAGCGCTCTGCTGAACACATTAGATTGCAAGGGTGATTTTCAATAACAGACCTCCATACGCTCAACGCAAACTTCAACTTCAGAAGTTTTGAGGGTGTTGCTCCCCTGCGCACACACAGACGGTCACATTCACAACGCAAGGCAGGCTCACACCAGAGGTTACACTTTCCAGGTCTGAGGGCAAAACTGCTCTCATGATGCTGTTCACTCAGAAGGGAGTCAGAAGTACTGGAGACCTCATGTAAGAGATATTTCTCAAGCAGTGTCATTCCAGGGTGTGTAAGGCCATCTCTCAAGACTCCCGACACTAACAAAGCCAGACCCGCTGCAAGACATGAGGAACCTAGGAACATACAGAACCTTCTCGTTAAGAAAACAGTAAGTATTTTGCCCTTTCTTTGCAAATTAGGCTCGAAGCTAAGCTGAGGGTAGACTTGTCCAAGCCCACCAGAAAGAGCAGCTGGCTGCAGCAGTGAAAGCCAAAAGCTCTGAAACCCCTCTTCAGATATGCGTCTGCCCTCTTCCAATAAGCATATCAGCTACATCTGGGAGCCGCCCAAAGAACCTCCTTGCATCTCTTCCTCCGGGTCCTGAAGCCAGTTCTGAGCTCAATGTTGTTATAATGACAGAAAACAATTCTGCTTGCATTATAAGGGATGAAGAGACATAGCAAATACCTAGGAGTCTACCAGGCTCAGAGAGTCTGTTAAAACGGCTATGACCCGACCTAGCTGCTCAAACTTGGGAGATGACAGAGATCCACTGATCTGTTTTCATTCCATATGTTGTTGACCCTTTCCCTCCAGAATTTTTGCATGAGCTCTATCCTTTTGGACCCAAAGCACCTGCTGTAGCATGAAGGATGCCTCAAGAGCAGTGCGGCACACTCTGCTCCCCAGGGCTCACCAGAACTCAGCTGCTCTCAAAGCAATTTCAACAGGGTAGGGTGCTGAACCGAGTTGCCACCTAGAAAATCCTTTCTCATGTGAAAAACCCAATAGGCAGGTTTATGAACAGAAATCTCCTCTGGCAACAGCCACAGCATTCTCTGAGCTGTGCGATAAATATATTATATTAGTTCATGTTTCCTTCTTCGCAGGAATTACTCAGGCACATGCGAAACAATAACACGATTTGGAAAAACTTCCTTGATCATTTGTACTGCAACTTTGTTCTTTGCGGTAAGTTAAACGTATGTGGGAACTAAACCGAAGGCCCAAAGGGCTAGCAAATACTTATCACAGAGCCTCTTCTGCCGGTAATGGGCATGTTTGAGCTGGAAATGTTTAACTGTTAGGGATTTTCACCTCTCCATTAGCAAAGGAAGGACACCTCTAAACGTGACATTCTTCTCCCCAGGAAATACCCTTACATTCTCTGCTAGCTCAGAAAGGAAAACACTCCGCTGCAAATAATTTACTTCACACCCGCTTCTTTCCTTTACTTTAATTTGCTTTTTCAAAAATTCCTTCTGCTGCCAATTTTTCTATCTTTTATGAAGATTAACCCAGCAATTCCCACATTTGTGAGCAGCTCCAACGGAAATCTGCTAAATGAATAATCAAAAAAAACGTATTCTGATAGGCCCTGGCCGAGCCAGCTGCATTTCTGTGACTGCAAAAAGAAAAGCGTGGATTTTCTCCTTGGAGGCAGAGCTAAAAAGCAGAAAGGGTTACCAGGCATCCATTGATCCACTGTTTCTCTGCTCGCAGCAAAGCAATGTCAGTATAACCCTCTTTGTATAGCTGATGTGCAACAGCTCATCTCCCCCAAAAGCTCCACTGTTGGCCCGGGCACGGGCTGAGGGTGCATCAGGCAGGGGCACTCAGTCTTTCTGACTGGGGGACGCGTATCTGTTCCCAGAGGCTGGAGAAAGCTGTACACTGTGGCTTTTCTCTGGCCACGGGACCATGTTACAGGACACATGTTCTGCAATCCTGCTTATGCCCTGGGCTATTTCCCTAGGTTATTTTCAGGAAGGTGGCTCCAGATTAACACCCCAATCTCAGGCGAAGCAGGAAAGCCTGAGACACCGGAGCACCCGGACCCCGGCAGCCCCCAGGTAGGGCAGGGCCAGCAGGATGGCAGTGCTGCAGAGAGTGGGGAGCAGCAAGACACTCACCCAGCTCCTGCAACCCTGCCATGTACAGTCACACAGGCAAGGACTACAGCCAAGGCAGGGACATATTTCAGTACTACCCTGCCTGCTGGCAGCTCTCTTAATCGTAAGAGGAACAAGGATGCAGCCCTTCCTGCGCAGCCGGGCAGATATCAGCGTATGACACACCAGGACAGCAGGTAAAGGCGTTGACTCACAGACGATACACCTTTTTTCAGCAAACTTCTCATTTACCATAAATGAGTGCATAAAGCCCACTTTTAGTTCCTCTAAGTGGCACTCCAGTTTAACTCTGCCTTGGGCTCACCAGGTGATAAGAACACGTCCATAGTCGCAAGATATATGTCAGCTCTCTACACCTACAGCTATTATTAAAATAGCTGTATCATGCCACAAGCAGGATTCAAAAGAATCAGGTTAATGGGCTGAGTGAGAGGGCTGGTAGGCGGGGAGTGAAAGGGAACTTACTGTAAAGATGAATAGCCTATGACTGCATGTGGGTGTAGAGATGTGTGGGTGGCAACGCACCGAAGAAATGGGCGGCTCTTGTTTATTCCAGTGGTTCCCTTCGTTTTTGATGTCTGGATGGACAGAAGCAATAAAGATATAATTCCAGTTAAACATTCATTTACTGTCTACTTAGAAATATGCCAGTGAGCTAACCAAGGAGTCTCTTCTCATCATATAAGTCCAAGGTCATATATATTGCCAGTAACTGCATTGTTCAAGCCTTGTCTTTGGATTTGGTAGAGTGTGTGTTCTCACAGGTCCCTCGCCCAACTGCTGGTAGACAAGGATGGAGCCACCACTCCATGTCTTCAAACATTTTGTGCCCCTTTCCTGTCCCTTTCCTATGGATGGAGGGACCAGAGACCTGTGCAGAGCTCCAGAGATGACAATATTGCAGATCTAAATTGCGGGCAGTTGAGTTTCATCCCCAACTCCTGTCCTAAAATCTTCTGATGTTCCACCTGCCTGTTCACAAAGGGAGGTGTGAAAATGACAGCAAGCACAAGAAAGCCTGGTCTATCGAGAGCTTCACAGATTCGGCAGGCAAAAGTGACCACCTTCCACATAACACAGGGCCATCAAATGTCACCTGGGATTCAGGCCCTGCCTGTGCACAGAGCAAGGGAAGGACTTTTATAACCAGACAGCATCCAGTAGTGTCCTGGAAGAACAGTGAGTTTTCAGCGTGGATATGTAAGTGGCATCGATGCGGTGAGGGTTTCTGTATGCGTTTGGAGTGAGAGATCATCAACAACAGACAGACACTCAGCGTTAGGTGTTAGCAGCAAGCTCACAACCAAACTCCACAGAAATCGTCACATTATCTATGAACCTCTAGCAACTTACTAAAGCAACACCATGGTTTGGGGAGAGAGAAAGCATATGTTAACGATAGGTCTGATCAAGAAATCTCATCTGAACGCTAGCACACATGCTCCCACATGTCCACACACCTGATTTCCAGGGAAACGGACACAGCAAAGCAGTCATTGCTCCCAGAGTTTTCATACTTCAGTTTTCTCTGATTTGTGAGCTGCTTTCCTGATAAAGAGCTGGCACAAACGGTCAGCCATTATCCCATCTCCACAGAAATATCTTCCTTCACCAGACTAGCTTTCAGCACTTATGCACAGCCACTGGACAGCTAGGTCTCTATGGAAATCTTCCTCCAAACCTCAAAAAAAAAAAACCCCCTCTGATCAATGCAAAACATTAATCCTGATTTGCATGTTTGAATTAGGCTTACACCCTGCTTGATGCTGCTCTCTTCCCTATTGCCCAAATACCCTGCCTCTGCAGATGTCCCAATAGCAGGCAATGGCAGTCCAGCGCCCCAAACACATTAAGAACTCGCCTAGCCAGAGGAGAGGAAAGTAATAGGATCTAACAGGGCAAATCCTGGTGGGGAACACTGCCCTGACTGCAGCCAAGAGAAGCCGCCCCATTACTGTGGCACTGTAATAGGATAGAGACAACAACTCTGGAAAGCAAGAGAGTCAGGTACCTTCTGAGCATCCCTACATGACGTTACCAGGTATGGATACAAACTTTGCACTCTGAATTTCAAGGACTTCTAACACAGCAATGACTTCTGTGACTTACTAACTTTTAGGTCAAAGCAGCGTAAATTCACTTTCATCTGTTAGCAACCGAGAGCTCCACATTTCATCCAGCCCTGAGGCTTTCTGGAGTACAACCCCCAAGCCTAACCACTGCTGGAAACCAGCAACACAGCAGCCTCTGGCAAAATCACCAAGCAGGGCCTGCTGGCTCAGGGAACTGATTGCGACTTGTGGCTTTTCTCCAGGTCACCACCCAACATGTTAGTAACAAAAAGTCACTGCCGTCTATACGTACTACCTGTCTTGCATACAATGAATTGGATGGTTTCTGCCTCACTGCCAATGGATATCGATCCACATGCAAAGCCAGCAAGCACCTTTTCTGATGGGTGTAGTACAAACTTTCTAATGCCACTGGCTGCCCCTCCACATTGGCATGAAGGAACATTAAGTGAGCAGCACAGAATAGCTTGCGCTGCTGCTGCTTGTGCTGTAGTGGATCCATTAGTAAGAGAAAGCATCAGCCTGTAAAGCTGAGATCTCCCAGCAGCACTGAGTTCAAGAAGAATGACTTTGGGGCATCGCAGGAACTGGTCTGAACTGTGACCCACTGACACAGAATTTGGTGGCCGCTTTCATTGGTTTAACAATATCTGATAAGATTATGGGCAGCACATTTCCAGGCTAGCTAAGCTCTACACAAAGCACTACAAGAAACACGGCAGTACTGAGTCTGTTGTTAGAGGTGCTTTGGAGTCCACAGCAATATAGCGCTTAGACTCTTCAGCAGATTTCTAAGCAATAAAACTTATCAATCTCTGCTATTTTAGGAGTGAACTGAAACCACTTTGGTGTTGATACACCACAGACCTCAACCATACTGTGATCATTGCTATGTTTTGCTAAGAAAGGTCCTGTTCTTTATGTATTGTACTTGTACAGCGGCTTTTGCTGGTATTTCCTCATCCAGGCTGCAGTCACTCAGAGTATGGTGATTTCTATGAATCTTCTAATCACACTCGCTGGCTGCCTCTGAGTGACTGCACAATTAGGAGTAATGTGAATGAAAGTAATGTGAATAGCGATTTTAAGATCGAGCTTTCTTTCACCAATTTGCTTATCTGGTAAATAAGAAGAAAAACAAGAGTCAGAGCTAAGAACCTGTTCTGAGAACTGATGCCAACCAATGCAGAGCAGAAGCATGCAGTTGTTGGTTGTTTTTTTTCCCAAACTGTTGCCTTCAAAAGAGCAGATGCACCCATGTCTGGGATATGGTAGGTCTGTGTGCTAAAGCAGGCTTCCTGGGTACCTCTTTAGATCCAGCCCCCTGCCCTCTGTCCCACCTCCTTCTCCGCACCATACAAAGAAAGTACCTCCATACTTTTTCTCCTTTTCCTCTATTCTTGTATCCTTTTCCAGCTTTCCTTCATTCTTTATGCTGAGATCTCTACAGCAATGTCACCTTAGCTATCCAGTGCTTATTCCCCCCTTAAACATCCAGCACATCCCACAATTTCTGACCTCAACTGCAAACTCCAAGCAAAACTGTACCAGCAACAGACCAAGGATAAGCTTCTTTCCTGTCACACAGCTTGTCTCTCCAACTCACCGCTCTTACACTGCTATAGTGCTGGCTAGCAACAGGGCTCAGGCCAGTGCAGTATTTTCCATCACAAGGAACACCTGCATCTGGGTTTCGGGAGAGCTTCCTAGCAGGGCTGCCTTGCCTCAGGTGAGCATAGTCATGCCACCTTCATTAAGAGCCTCAGGAGAACCACAGAAGTACATTAGCAGGTGGATATATTTCCTGTCTTTAACCATTTCCCCACTGTTTGCAGGATGAAGAGATACTTTGAAACAGGTCCATCAGAGGATATTTTGTGGAATTATATGGTCCCTGTGCCACCCCCTCTAAGTGTACCAGTGAACTGGGTCCTCCCCCTAGGCAAGAAGAGCAGGCAGGAGGGAGCAAGCAGAATTTGCGCTAGCAGTCATATCCCTGCCAGACTTTTATCTCCAGCATCTTCTGTCATTGCTTCCCTGCTAGAGCTCCACTGGTGGCCATCACTGCTGGAGAGCTAACGTAGGGGAAGCTGTCCCTGGTGACCTACACTTGGTCTGAGAAAAAGCAGATATCATGGTGGTTAAAATTCAAGGCGACAGGACATAGCCTACCCTCCCATTCCAACTCCTGCTACCATGTCTGAGGGGAGAAAGAATGGGAAACGACCAGCAAAAAGGCTCATAAAGGCCTTGCCAAAAATATCAAATAAAAAAGCTACCTCTAGGAATACTTTAAAGCTGGAATTAGTCCTTGCAAATGAATGCTCACTGTTTTCATCAATTTGAAGAGTTAGCAGAAATTAATCAGCTGTGAATTGTTTCTAAAATGAGACAAGAAGCAGCACTTGTCCGCAGGGGGGCTGCAGCAAGCATGAAATGAAACACAACATGAAAATGTGGCCAAAACTCTTAAAACGGGAAAACGAGCAGGCACCAAAATAAGCAGTTGTACAATATATTGTGTAAAGTGCCTTCACTATTCAGTTCATCATGAACAGAATAAAACGTTTCCCAGTACATGAGATGAAGCATCCCAGTTTGGTGATATTCTCCAAGGACTTGAGCTGCCACTGTGTACGTTTCAGGACTGAAGGCTAAAGCCTCTGCTAGATCCTAGGTAATAAATACACTGGACAACTAAATTGGTATATATCTTGGCATTTGACCAGCAAAATGTCCATGTAAAACCATATGCCAGTAAATCTGCCTTCTGCTTTTAAGCTGATTATTCAAGGGTTAACTATGGGATCCCCTAATGAATTAATAAAACCCAGACATATTTTAAAAGCTATTGATTCATCGCAGTATCTATTTTGGAGAATTCTGAGTGTATAAACAATAAGATGGAAATGCTTTCTAACCTACAAAGAGTTCGCTAGTTGTGCTATATGTCATTTGAAACATTCCTTCCTCTACCTTTGCTGAAACGCTCCAGATTTTGTTAGGAATGGGCTGAAAACAGAATCTTGCATTAGACTCTCCTTCCCCCAAAGTTGAAATGGTGCTCAAAATCCAGTCCCCAGCGCACAACCTGATTTTACCTGTTAATCCATTCAGCATCATGATTGTGGTACAGATCCCTGGTTTAATCCAGATATCCCAGCTTGCACCCTTTCTGAGTTGTAGTGATGCCTTTTACTCAGGTGTCCTGCTGCGGCATAAGGAAGGTTTCAATGGAATGAGTATCAAAATGCAAGCAATCTACAAGGCTGTATTTCTTTATACCTTGTAGCTAGTTCTGCAAGTTTTGTCATAGGGACTGTGCTGTTCCCAGAACTGGGACACCCCCAATCCTAATCTCAGCCAGACATCCCAAGCGCTGGCCAGTGGCTGATGCTCAGAGATGCCACCCGTTGCTCCCAGCTCTGCCACAGGCTGCTGCATCAGGGCAAACCACATCGTCCCTGCTCTACTCAGGCACTAAGGAAGGGATTAATCTCACCTCACTTTAGCTTTCTAAAAATTAGGGGTCTCACCTGATCTAGTCATGCAGGTTCCTCTGGAATCAATGGAGAGAGAAGGGTTTCTGCAGATGATGATTCATCCTGTCTAGCACAGAGTCCCCTCCCAGGATGAGCGATATGGTCCCTTCTCTCAGCATTGACTCAAGAGGAAATGTAGATAATTAACATAGCCTATATACACCTGTCACATGGCTAATGTAAGGTGAGACAAATCCCATCCTAAGCTCTGAGAAGAAGGGTTTCCCAGCCTGGGTTTGTGTATTTACGTACAAGGAGAACCACACAGAATGGCCCCATGCCTTACCCCAGGCTTTTGAACAAAATAGCACGTCAGCCTTACCTGACTCTTTAATCCCTCCATCATGACAGCTACATCCCCTCCAGGATGGGATGGATGCTGCTGGCTGCCCTCCCGCAGGTGATCTGGTCATCTGGGGAGACTTCAGTGGTTGCCCCCCCCTTAAGCAGCCTCTGACAAAGGGCACCCAGTGACAAAAGACTTCTTGATCCCTCCCTGCTGGCTAAGGGTGGCAGCACAGCCCTACACAAGAGCATTAAAGAGCCTGATGGGGAGTCCCCACAGTTGCTCAGCTCAAGAAAGGCTCCTACGTAGGCTGTGAAGGAGCATCTATCTCCATGCCTGTCCATGGACAGGGAGCGGGAGGAAGGAGTTGGTACCCTTGCCCTCAGTGTACCATTGTTTTGCATCATTTAACACTCACAGATGAAGTGTTTATTGCTCATCCATTTGGGGCTCACTATGTGGTCAAGTACCAGCTTTCTTCAGTCTGCTAAATTACCTGATGAAACTTTGGATTTAAAGAATACAGCCCGGAGCCCGGGCAAGCGCATCTCTTACCAGCCAACTAGATCTGCTGTCACATATGACTGACAAGATATTTATGCTGATGGGTCAACAGACAGACAGACAGATTCATTAATTTTCTTCTCCCTCGTCCCATTATCTAAGCCCCTGTGTCATCCACAGCCACTGGAGTGAATGTTCATTTCTATTCCATTGTCATACTAACTACTGCTCTAGTTTAAGTATTCTTTTGAACCCCAAGAACAATGTGCGCAAGGCGCAAATCCATCCCGCTCCTCCATGGCTAAGTAGGGCCATTAGACAGGAGAAACAATAGAAACGCAGCGGGTGCTCTGTGTTTGCTCCCTGCATGGCCGCACACAAAGACAAAAAGCGAGGAGGGCTGGATGGGCCAGGGATGGGTATTGGATACCCTGATGCACTCATTTTCCCAGCATCCCCAGATCACAAAGGAAAAGAGGTTTTGCATGGGCCTGCAGAGGCTACATCAGTCACTGGGCACAGGACCTCATTGTCTGGTTTGTTTTGTTTCCCTGAACAATATGTCACATATTTACTTTCCTCTTGGAGGGCTGATGCTAGCATAAAATCATCACCACGTTATGTCAAAATGTCAGCATGCCACATCGCCACATCTCCACATGAGGCTGCCTCATGGGCCCCCACTAGGATTTCTGCATCCAATCATTTCCCATAAGCAGTGTTTGCAGGATGTGAGATCTTCTTAAAATAGGACAAACCCAGAAATCCTGGAGCCGGTGGCAGCCCTCGCTCATGTCTCTGTCTTGAGTGACTCCATCTGGACAATCTAGGATTGCTTTTGATGGGCTGTGGAAGCAGCTGCTCCTGGTTAAAATCTTTTTTACTAGAAATAAATATAAATGCTGTGGATAAAAAGTCAGGATGGTCTTTCTCTCTCTTCAGTCATTAGCAAGTTTTACCTCCAGTGAAGGGATTTTAAAACGGATTTTCTTACTTAAGTGGCCAGCTGTATTTTAAATACCTCTAACTTCTGCCAGTGTGCAGCTCTGAGAAGTTACAACTGCCTTGCTGCAGCTTATCCTGGTGCACAAGCAGGTGCAACTCCACTGAGTCCCACAGACCTCCTGCTGCCAGCACTGGCCTCCACGTCTCTCCAGAAATTCAGTCTTGGGCATTCGTCAGCTTGTGCCCAGGAGAGTGAGGAAAGCAGAAGAGCTCAGCAAGAACCCGGTGCAGCCACCACACCTGAGGGCAGCACACCCCCTGCTATGAGGGACCAGCTCAGAGTAGGTAGATACCACCGGGGTGATGATGTGTCACCGACCTCCGCTGGGTGCAGGGTTGGATGCCATGCACCTCCAGCCACTCCAGAAGCACTTCCCAATGCCCGCCTCTGCTCTCCTCTTGGTCCTGCCGCGCTGGGACAGCCCGCGCGGTGGCTGCGCCCAGGCCGTACACGTCTAACTCTGGGATTTGCTCTGCCAAATCTCGCATGCCAGAGGTCTGAGGCTTCTTCCTCCGACTGTCTGAAGTGAGCGCCACAATGCTGGGCCCCTACCAAACATCCCGTGGGCTCCGTGTGGGGGACGGGAGAGGAGGGACTGGTCACACAGGCGGAGCGTGGATCCACGCCACTCCCCGGGGGAAGAGTTAAAACTGCCTGTTACTGTTTTTCTGTGACAGATCTCTTTACTCAGTGCTATATAATATAGCCCCAAACATATTCTAAGTAGCCAAGGGCTGCCCGGCCATCTGTTTGAGGACACAGACCTTCTGAGGCAGGAGTTCCCAAAGCCTGGCCCATGGGACATTTACTATGGAGCCTGCAAAGGGAATTTTTCCCCCTTAAGAAGCCAGCCTGTACTTGTTTTGTTATGCTGCTTCAGGCCAGTGTCCCATCCATGAACGTTGACCCATATATGACTTGTGTATGAACAAAAACGTGGGAACCTCTGCTCCAAGTGAGATATCTCCATCCTCTTCCAACTCTCCCCTGCCAATCTTATCCACAACTCTGAGGTTTGAAAAAAAAGAAAGATTTGGTCATCTCCCAGGTACCTATTCTCAGTTCCAGCCATAGCTTCCAGGGACGCTTTTTATGAGAAATCCCAATTTTATCCAGCTATCTCAGGTAAAATTGCCAAATGACTGCATGACTTTCTTGCTGACTTTCAAAGGAAATTAGGCTTTTATAGCCAGGTGCATTTGCAAATGGTATCCAAGGCCTGCACTGAATTAATTAAGAAAGAAACAGACCCACATAGCTGAAATACATACATATCTATAACTATTTTTTGGTATTACATGTTTCATTTTATGTATTTATTCAGATTTAAAGCAATAAAGGTGCCTTTCAAAGGCACCTTTCAAAGGCTCTAGGCAGCCCCAGCACAATAAATTATACAACAAACACAGTCAAACAAAATCCCAGCAGTACCGAAATCGCCTCCTCCGGAGGAATGCGGCCAGCCCAGCGGTGCTCCCTTCCTCCGTGAGGAAACTGCCCCATAACTTCCCCGTGCTGTGTTACTCACTCCACTTTCTCATATCCCCAGCGATGCTGTTTTCCCTCCCCTGAGACCTGCGGGGCGACATCTCGAGAGATCCACCATTCTCCCTCAGCTCAGCGTGAAGCGTGGTGTGGGGTAGCCAGCGGGACACCCGAGGTTTGCCCCAGCGTAGGGCAGAGCAGTGCACAGGGACCGCAGCATGGCTGCAGCTTAGAGACTGGGGGTCTCTGCCCCGATGCCCAGCGAGGCGGCCCCTGAGGGAGGGCCGACCCCCCCCCCCCCCCGAGCAAGTAGAAGGATGGGGCCCCTCGTCCCACAAGGTCCCTGCAAGGGAGGCCCAAGGCAGCCTTGCCCCATGCTGTGGGGCAATGAACCACACAGGTCGCAGAGTGTCTTTGTGTCCTTAAAACACAAAATCCCCTGAAACATGCGACGTATTTGTTGGTGAGTAAAATAAAAGGGAACCAAAAATGTGACAAGGTGCCCTGATGCTTGGGACCTGCAGGAACCCCAGCTCCATGTGTACACCCACCAGTGGGCTGTGGGTCAGCCGGGACGTCACCCCCCAGGCGTTCAGTGACTGCAGCATTAAAGAAAGTGGTGAGATCAGTGGGGTTAGTGTTAAAAAAAAAAAAATTAAAAAAACAAATTTAAAAAAGCGCTTTTTAATGTTTTCTTTACATTTCAGCTCTGCTCCGTGCCCCGGCAAAGGGTTTCTGCCGAGGCGAAGCGCCGGGCTGGGCGGCCGTGCCGGTGGGGCGCTGGGCTGGGGTAGAGGTTTGGAGCTGCTGTGGCATCTGGCATGAAAAAATGTCCCGGGAAGCTGTTACATTAAATGGCCAAATCGATTTATTGAATGGCAGGTGTTAGCTACAAACAGATGGAGAACATAAAGGCATAAGCAGGCATTTGTATGGAAAAGAAGCCATCGATTTGTAGCGAGAGGCTCAATAGTGATCGTTACAGCCTTGAACAGAAATGTTCTTATTTTTATGGGCTGGCCGCGGAGCGAGGGAGGGAGAAGGGGCGGCGGGGAGCGCAGCCCGGCGCCCGGCCCGGGCCCGCCGCCGCCGGGGAGGGGGGACGGGGACACGGCGACGGGGACACGGGGGGTCCGGCCCGGTCCCGGCCCGTCCCTCGCGTCCCGTCGCGGCGCGGGTGCCTGGCCCCGCGTGGCGGTGCCGCGCCGCCCCAGTTGTCACGCGGCGTATCGTGTCGTGTCATGTCGTGTCGTGGCGCGGCCGGCCGGCCCGTGGCAGCGCCCCCGCGGCAGATGAGGCACGCGCCGGCCTCATTACAATGAGAATGGGCAGGCTGGAGGAGCCATGTGGCAGCAACAGTTTGCAAATCCCCCCTCCTTCTGTGCAAATCGGGAAACATTTCCAAACATTTGTACCCCAAATCGACCACATTAACACCCCTCGGAGCGGCGCTCCCTGGAGGGATGCTCCGCGCTGCGGACATTTAGGCAGAAACAAAACAAGCAAGGGGGATTTTTTTTTCCTTTTCTTTTCTCTCTCTCTCTTTTTTTTTTCTTAGAGGCTCTCGGTGCGCTGAATCGATGCGCAACTTTCTAGCTAAGGGGTTTAAAAGCCATCGGGGAATCCGGCTCACAAAGTGGGGCTGTGCACAGGGAAGGGCTGGCGAGCACTGAATAAATGGGCGAGCAGCGGAGCCAGCCCCAAAACGCAGAGCCAGAAAGCAGAAACGCTACCCAGAAAGGCGCGCAAGGTGCATAATAAAATATCCCACTCGTCCAGGCGCTGGGGATGCCGCCCGCCAAAGCTGCTCCAGCGCGGAGCCGCCGGCGGGGCGCTGGGGCTGCGAGCAGCCGCTTCGCCGGGGATCTCTCGGGGAAGCGGGGAGGGCTCCCGGGGAGAGGCGGCTGCAGGGCACGAAGGTCTGGCTGTGGCTTCGTGCTGCCTTAGGGGACAGGCTGGGACACCGGGGAGGCAGGGGCAGCCTCCAGCTCGGGCGTGTCCCCTTCCAAAACATCCCAGGTGGCACCACGGCGTGGTCGAGACACCGGGCAGGTCCTGCCCCGGCCGCAGGTACAGGTGCTCCGCGTCTGCGGGACCTTGAAAGCAGCCCAGCAGAAGCCGTGTAGAAAGCCCCTCCGGTGGCTGCGACGTTACCGGCAGCCCCTCACGCACAGACCCACCCCGCGGGAGCCTCCCCCGTGGGGCGGGCGGCCAGGTTAGAAAATACGGAGCTATCGGAAAGGGAGAAAAGCGGGGTTGACGGCGGCAGGCGCGATGCGGGGGCTCCTGGCTGGGTTTGTGCGGGCGATACCGAGCCTTCGCAGCCCGGGGGGGGGGGGGGTCTGCAGCCTGCGAGCAGCAGGACACGGGTGGGAGAAAGAGGCGGCGGGGGGCCCGGGCCCGGGCCGTGGGGAGCGCTGGCCGTCCCCGCCGGGAGCGGAGGGGGGCAGCCTGGCACGGGGGCTCGGGGCGGGGGGGGGCTTGGGCAGGCTGGCAACTTTCACCCGCCCGGAATTAATTAACGTTGTCTCGTTAGCGAGATGCGTTTGGCCTGGCCAGGCGTACGCTGAGCCGGGCCAGCCTGGAGATAAACCGCCAGCAAATGGGGCGCGAAAGAGGGGGGGAAAGGCGCCCTGACCTCCAGTAAGAGAGCTGGAGAGATGGGGAGCGGGGGGGGAATGGGAGGGCAGGCGGCGACCCCGGCAAAGGCGGGGGCTCCGCGGGCCCGGCTCCCCCCGCCCCGAGGACGTGCGCCCCTCGAAAGGAGCCCGGGCTCCTGAGGGAGGTCGCTGGGCTGCTGCTCGCCAAAGTGACCCGGGATGGCGCGTCGGGCACAGGCAGGAGTTTGCCAGGAGTTGCGCTTCTAATCTGCTCTCGGTCGACTTTCAGGCTCAGCTGTTTGATGCCATTAATGCAACTTTTTTTTTTTTATCTGGACTCGGTGTGCCTGTGTGTCAACATGCAGCAGGTGGTTTATTATATTCCCCGGTTATTATTTTATTACGGGCTCTTTTTATAGCTGCAATCACAATAATGCCCTGGAGTTTCGAGGAGGATTTTACGTCTGTTTTGCACCACTCACTCGAGCTTCTGAAAATATTTGGGTTTGCGGGGGGGATGACACGTGGGGAGCTGGAGCGGCTTCTGCTCCTGCCGGGAACGAGCGAAACCCGGCTCAAAGTTTGCCTCGAAAAATAGCGGCCACCCAAGGGCGGCCGAGCGGGCTGGGGAGGGCTCGGGGGGCCTGGCACCCCACTTGCCAGGTTTTGGGGAAGGCGGAGGTGGGAGCGCTTCCCCAGCCGCCAAGGTGCACGCCGCCGGGATGGCAGAGAGGTTTGGCGGAGCTGTGAAAAGCAGAGATCAGCTTGTCTTGCTTTAACCTACATTAGCTCCGGGTCCATATGGTAGATGCTGCCTGTGGATCCTCAGCACCAAAGCGAGGCCCTATTCTTGCACGCCGCCCTGCTTGTGCCAGATGGTGCCTGGACCAAGTGGCCATGCGTGGGGTGGCTCTGGTTAGCCTAATAAACGTCCAATACAAGTCAAAAATCAAAACACACACATACTAACATCTGCTAGAGCCTGCAGTACCCAGCTAGCCTTTCAATACTGAATTAAAGAGCCCCACAGCCCTTCTGTTCCCCTAGGTTAGACACTCATTACCATTTATCAAGCACTGATGTTATCTGGCCTCTCATTTTATTTAGTACCGAAGCTATTAGCATCAGATTTGATTTTGACAGTTGACGCTGCTGCTGGTAAAGCCGGGATCTGGCCGGGCGGATCGCTGCAAAATTCCGAGTTCATCAGCAGCGACACATTCCTCCTTCCCACTTGTTTACGAGGCCGAGACAAAAGAGCTCCTCGCCTGTGCCTCTGCCTTGCGGTTTGCCTCCATCGCGGACACGGCTCCCGTCCGTGCCCGCCGGGGCCGCGCACCCGCACCCGCACCCCGGGCCGCTCCGGGCCGGGCCGAGCCAGGGGCGCCGGGCCCCGGGTGCAGCCCCCCGACATTGCCGGCGCTTCTGCCCCCCGGCTCCGGCTTTCCCCGGCGCGGCGGGGACCAGGAGAAGTTTTAATCCCCCTTTTGGCGGCGACCCCGATTCCCGGCCTGGCCCCCTCCCCACGCGCGTTGGTGCGGTGGCCCCGTTCCCGGCGGCGGCCGTGCCCGTGGCTTTCCGCCGCGGAAAGCTCAGCCGTTCCCCCGCGGGAGCCGTGCCCTGCCCTCCCGGCCCGACCCCAGGCGTTCGGCCGCTCGTGGGCCCTGACCGCATCCCGGACCGAAGCCGGGCCCTGGGCAAAGCGGCCGCTTTGCTGGAAATGTGAGGGGAAAGCGGGACGGCCGGGGAAGTTTAGCTGGGGTGCGCCCTCCCCACGCTGCCTCGCCTCCGGACAAGCCAGAGCCCCGGCTGTCCTTCTTTCCCCCCAGAAGAGCCTGGACCGGGGAATTAACGCTGCGAGAACAGAGCCTTTGGGAGAGCGCAGGGGCTCGGGGGCGGCTGGCAGGGCGCTGCGCTCGGGCGCTGCTCCCCAGGTGATCCGCGCCGGAGAGGTCCGCAGCCCCGGGAGCCGGGCGCTGGCACAAAGGTGGCAAGACCTCATTATCATACAGCTGAGGGTTTATCTCTCCCTCCCCCCCTCCGGCCTCCCATCCATTTAACAAGCTGAAATAAAAAGCCACATGAAAGGCCTTCTCTGTGCTTGGCTTTAATGAGGGACACGCGACCCAACAATAAGCGCACGCTGCAATCAGGCCAAGGGCTTTACTGGCACACGCCAGACCGCAGCCCGGCACCGGCCGCTGCCAGGCGGCTTGACACGGCCCGCGGCCCCCCCGCCGCCCCCGCTCCCGCCTGCCTGCAAGCGCCCGAGTCTCCCCCTCGCCCGTGTTTTTGGGGGACCGGGGCAGCAGCAGGACAGCCGGGCTCCCTCCCCGCCGCCGGCCCGCCGGCCTCGGCCGCCTGGCTTCAGCGCTCGTTCGCCACCGGTTTTCTGCAGACCCCCGCCGTGCCCGTCTCCCCGCCCTCACCCGCCCCGCTTGCCCCCTTCCTCGGGTGGGTTTCGGCGCGTCGCCGTTAGCCGGGGTCGGGAGCAAGGCGGGGGCGGCGGCACGGCCCCCCCGCAGCGGGCTGCTGCGCCCCGGGGGCGGCGGCGGGGCCGTCCCGGGTGCCCGCCTGGCCAGCGAGCACCCTTTTACTTTTGCTTTCCACCTGGGGCCGGCCCTCGCCAGGCCGGGCAGCGCCTGCCCGCCGGCCCGGCCGCGGCTGGGGGCGCCGCGCCGGGCTGCCCCGTCCCGCCGCCCCGGGGAGCGGGCGGGCACGGAGCGATCGGGGCGGCGGCGGGGGGGGCAAGGAGCAAACAAACAACCAAACAAGCAAGCGTGTTTTTTAAACATTTCATCCCCTATTGTTCGGGGGCTCTGGAGGGCTGCTCTGTGGCGAGGCGTCTGATTTTCGAAGGAACTCTCCCAGTGCGAGCGCCGTAAATATCTCAACAGATGCTCGGCTCGCTGGTAATCAGCTCGGCTCCTCGGCGGGCAGCGGCAGCGGCGGCGGCAGCAGGGTATTAATTCTGGATATGAGGGCTCTCCGCAACATTTGGTTCTTTTTTCCAGAAAGGAAAGATGGAAAAGGGGAGGGATCGGCCGTGAGTCTGACTGACAGTTTACATAATGAGCTTGTGAGGATGCGAGGCAACTATATAAACAGCTCGAAGGGAAGCAAGTTTTCCATTTACTGAGCGCTGTTAGCACCGGTTGAAGGAGGAGCGGTTCCACACTAAGCACTCCCCTCCGCGTCTCGCACCAAACCCACCCGGCTTTGGAGTTTATAAAGGCGACGACAGCGACCAGAGGTCGGCGGCTGGCTGCAGGATTAATTCCCAGAAGGGGACGGATCGACACCTGGATTTTACCTTCCGATTTCTGCTGGCGCTCGGGGAATATTTGGAAGAGCAGGTTGCTCCGGGAGAATCGCCGCGACGCCTCTCTTTTCTCCCTCGACCGGGAGGCGCTCGCTTGGACCATTTGAGGAATACAGGAGGAAAACTAAACCCACTAAGAGCTGGAAGCTTGAATAACACAAGGATGACAGCCTCGCGCATCTTTGGCTTGACGTTTCTGTTAATGATTTTGCAGCAGGTAATCGCACATCGGAAAAAAAAAAAAGGGTTCGCGAAATGTAAAGTGGGTGATGGAAGCAAGTTTGCATGGCAAAGCCAGGGTAGGGTCTGATTTGGCTATTTTGTGTGTCTCCTCTTTGTGCAGAGGGTGTCCGGCTCTGGCGTCTTCCAGCTGGAGCTGCACGAATTCGTGAACAGCCACGGGTCCCTGGCCAGCGGGAAGCCCTGCTCCCCCCACTGCAGGACCTTCTTTCGCGTTTGTCTGAAGCATTTTCAGGCAGTGGTCTCCCCGGGCTCCTGCACTTTCGGCAGCATCATCACCCCGGTTCTGGGAATAAACTCCTTCAGCATCAAGGATACGGAGAGATTTGACAGCCCCATTAAGTTGCCCTTTAACTTCACGTGGCCGGTGAGATTCCGCTTTAAACCCGCTTGCGGCGGTGGGGCAGGAGGGCGGCGGGGGAAGGCTGAGGGCGGCGGGGGAAGGCTGATCGCGGCGCGCTGCTGACCTGTCATGTAAACAAACTACCTTCGCCTTTAGACTTATTTCCAGAACTTCCTTTAAAGGAAAAAAAAAGGGGGGGGTAAAAAGGCGATGAAAAAGCGCATCCAGCCCCGAAGCGCTTGGGATAATCAATGTTATTAAGAGAAATAAAAGCAAAGAGCACAGGCGGGGGGGGGATCCGCGGTCTGCGGGAGGGAGGGAGGGAGGGCAGCGCGCAGCGGCGGGGAGAGGCGGATGCGGGGGCCGGGGCGGGGGCCGGGGAGGGCTGCGGCGGTGGCGGCGGTGGCGGTGGCGGTGCTGACGCGGGTCTCTCCCCCAGGGGACCTTCTCGCTGATCATCCAGGCCTGGCACGCGCCCGCCAACTACCTGCCGGAAGGTGACTACGGCCGCCCGCCGCCGGCAGGGGGCGCCCGCGCGGCGGGAGCGCCCCTCGCGGTCCCCCCCCATCCCGAAACGGTTAACGGCCGCCCCCGCTCAGCCGGCTATGCGATACCGGGAGGGCCGGCCTCATCCCGCCGTCAGGAGCCGGTCCCCCAACGATATCCATCAGGGGCCGCTTTGATTCTGCCCCGGCCTAATCTCCCAACACAATTGCGTTTCCTCCTGTTTATTTTTGGCGTGGGAAAGCGAGGCGGGCTGCGGTGAGAAAGCCGGGAGGCTGCCAGCGAGCCCCGGCCGCCTTTTCCTGTATTTTACACCTTGCTCGAATTCCGCCCTTTGGAAAGGAATAATGGCTTTGGGATGTTTTTCTGAGCGGAGAGGAAAAGGATATTTCATGGCAGCCCTCGCTTTCAAAGGCCCCTCCGCTGAGCCCCCCTCGGCCGGGGTGAGCGCTCCCGCCCTGCGCGCCCCGCTGGCCACCTTTGTACGCGGGCTGTACCCCTACACACATACCCACGTGCATCTATATCTATATATCTACATCTATATATTTATGCGGGTGGGGGGACCCCACTCCCCTCCTCTCCAGGGCGGGTGGTTTTTGCGGCGGGGGAACGCGGCGGGCGGTGGCCACCGGCCGCTGACGGGGTGCCCCGCTCTCCCGCAGGCTCCCGGCTGCCCTCGGAGGACTGGCTCATCAGCCAGATGTCGATCCAGCGGTCGCTGTCGGTGGGCGAGGACTGGTCGCAGGACGTGCAGAGCGGCCCACTGACCCAGCTGCGCTACTCCTACCGGGTGGTCTGCAGCGAGAACTACTACGGCGAGAGCTGCTCCCGCCTCTGCAAGCGTCGCGACGACCGCTTCGGACACTACGTCTGCGAGGCGGACGGCAGCCTGGCCTGCCTGCCCGGCTGGACCGGCGAGTACTGCACCGAGCGTAAGTGCCCTGCTGGTGGGCGGCCGCTGGGTGCGGGGGGGGGTGGGTGAGAAGCGGGGCCCCCATGGGCATCGGTTGGGCCGGTGAAGCTGAGGGAGGCCCCAGCACAGTGGGGAGCATCACCCGCTCCGGCTGCCCTAGGCCCTCCTCTGCACTAACGGGGCATTACCGGGGAGAGGGATGATGCTGGAGGCCTTCAAGAACACGCAGCCCCCGGAGGCATCAGGGAGCTTGTGTGATGAAGGGGCCCAAAAGCGCGTCCCCTTGTCCAGTCCCGCCAGCTGGCCTGACTCTGGCCGTAGCTGTCATTGCCGCCAGTCCTTAAAACAGGGTGACTGCGATAACGCTGTAACGACGCATTGTGGATGGTTATCCAGTCGGCGCTTGGGGCCATGTTTTCATGCTGACCTTTCTATTCCCTTCCTGGAGAGAGAAAGCTCCACACTGAGGACTTTGGCCCCTTTGGCTGCAACTACCAATGCTGTACTTCACCTCTGTGAGCATTAGCAGCAAAGAACGAGCTTGCAGAGAAAGGTTCTTGGCTGGTATCCCTGAATCGGTGATATCGATTCCAAGTCAAAATGCTAGCACCTTGCCCACAC
This sequence comes from Theristicus caerulescens, assembly GCA_020745775.1. Classification (NCBI taxonomy): domain Eukaryota; kingdom Metazoa; phylum Chordata; class Aves; order Pelecaniformes; family Threskiornithidae; genus Theristicus; species Theristicus caerulescens. The sequence goes on from CM036564.1 coordinate 29,013,138, forward strand.
AAATGCTTCCACCCTTCCTGCTGCCAGAGATGAGACAGGTGTTGCAGTGTAGTAGTGGGAATCTTTACTGTGGGCTTAGGGTCCCATTAGGTTTTTTCAGTCTTTCGCTAGCACAGGCCAAAGCCGCCTCCTCTTGCTCCTTTTCTAGCAAGAGTTGCAAGAGTTCATGTTTGTTGTATAAACAGAAAAAATAAGGACAACTTGTCAAATGTTGGCTCTCCTTGCTCACTTCCTCCTGCTCCAGAACTCCCTGTACTGAGAATTTTTAAAACAAAGCTTTGAAAGTGTAAAACTGGTTTTCAAAGTATTTTTTTTTCTAAAGCTGGCATTGCCCCTTTTAAAAATGTATTCTGTAGCGCCATGTGTATTTACCTAAACATTTCTGCTTTACAGCCATCTGTCTGTCTGGATGTACTGAACAGAATGGATATTGCAACAAGCCTGGAGAGTGCATGTGAGTAGATGGCAGTCGCAACCTGAACTTCAGTTAAAATGTCACCTTGTAATAGAAACTTAAACTCTTTTCCATGTCATTAATGTTTTAATTTGACTTTTCTTTTAGCTGTCGTCCCGGTTGGCAAGGCCGCTACTGTGATGAATGCATTCCCCATATAGGCTGCCGCCACGGGACTTGTAAAACACAATGGCAGTGCATATGTGATGAAGGATGGGGTGGCCTCTTCTGTGATCAAGGTTAGTTCTGAAGGTTGTGCTTATGGCTCTAGATGGGGTATTCCTCAGCACTGGACTAAGGAATCCGACCCATCGGATCTCGCATTAAATTTCTGCAAGGTACATGTTCATAGGCATTGGTTTGTATCACGGCTGTCTTACATACTGATATTTGTAGTAATTTTGGTTGAAAACAAGCAAACCTTTTTGGTACCAGCAGTTTTTCTCCTGGAAAAAAAACAAACCACCTGGATGAGTGTCGAACAGTCAAGTTTTCTGCCTGCTCAAGCTACGCTTAACTTATTCCCTGTACAACTATTAACGATTTACTAAACAGTTTCCAGCAGCAGTAAACACCATCATTTGGGCCTTCCTTATTTTGCATACAAGGAAGTTAACTCATGTGATAAGTCTGGAGCATGAGAGAAAAATCATGTAAGCAAGAATGAAAAGTACAGGTTCCATTTTAAGGTACAGCAGACCACTTCCACCTATTCAACCCATTGAATCACTGAACCATAGCCAGCTGAGCAGTCATGTCCTCAAGGCCATATATGTGCTGCTGGCACTGAGATCATTAAGTGCTCAAAGCAAGCTAAGTGTTTTCAAGACAGTTATAAGATTAAGATGGTGAAGTCTGAATTAAGCAGAAGTAAAGTTGCAGGTTTTTTTCTGCTTGTAGTTATCTATTAACCAGTTGTATTACAATTACTCTATGGTATTTATAGAGATAATAAAGATTTTCTACTTATGTCCTATGAACTTGTGTGCTTAACCTCTGTCTCAAATTTAAAGGGAAAAAAAAAAGCACCGTCAAGCTTGGCAGAGCATTTAGACAGTTTAAACTACTAACATTCACAAGAAGAGAGCACGGTAAATAAACAATAAAAGATTTCTAGTGTTTGTTTAAATCTCCAAGCCAAAACATTTTTATTTCCACCCTGCCTCCCCAGAATGTGCCTCGGAGCACACCTTTTAAAGATGGGGCTCGCTGTTTTAGTATGTGGCATGTTGTGCACAAAGTGTCTATAGTGCCGTGGTGAGTCTTTTGGAGAACACGCACTTAGGAAGTAGGTTTTCCAACTTGGCATCTAAATCCCATTGCAGCTAACGTGTTTATGCACACAAAAAAGGGAGAGTATACCAAAGCACTAAGAAAGTTAAATTTTTGCCAGGTCTCTCAAAATTCAGAGCTCACGTATTACAGTGATGGACGTAGAGAAATATCTAAAATCGATGATCATCTGAAACATCTGATTACTACTGATAATAACGTGGATAATCATCTCCAGCATTCCTGTTGATAGCAAAATGAAATACTTGATTCTGTCTTTTTTGTTGACTAAAGTGGTTTTGTATGAATGTCTTTTCCCAGCTGTCAAAGACATTTTCTCTAACTCCCGGTATCTTTGCAGATCTGAACTACTGCACTCACCACAGACCATGCAAAAACGGGGCAACTTGCATGAACACTGGCCAGGGCAGCTATACGTGTTCATGCAAACCCGGCTTTACCGGTGTTGACTGCGAACATGAGATCAGCGAGTGTGACAGCAATCCCTGTAGGAACGGCGGTAGTTGCACGGTAAGGGCATTTTAAATGTAAAGTCTTTGTGTGAAGCAAGCCCCAGTATACCTTTTCAGAAATGGTTCTGTAACAACATAATGGGAATTCGATAGTACACAGGTTCATTACTGACGCTCACAACTATCATACTGAACCCTTCCCGAGAGGTGTCAGGGGAGGAAGTCTGTTACAGGAGGAGATGTATCATCTAGATTAGAACTAGTCAACTGATCCTTAGGTTTCTGTGGCAGCCATTATGAGAGCTTGGCAAGACCCAAGGTTGGTGAGGGAGCAGAGCTGTAAAAAATAAGCTTCTCAAACCAAAGTTCATACAGAAACACACTAAGTCTGTATTTTAATAGCAAATAAAATAAAACTGCTTTCTGCTAGGGGAGTGTAGAGTCAGACACTATAAGGGCAATCAGCTGAAACGCTTTCTGTGAAACAGGGTTCTGCATTTTTAGTTTCCTGCAGTCTAGTGTTTCAGTGTGGTTTTGGACCCAGTCAACGATTGATTCTACCTGTTGATAAAGACTGATCGATTATAGATATCAAATGTAATCTGATGCATGTTTAGATCAAAGCTAATGGCACAAGACCCTAGCTCCCTTCTCCCAAGGCCTTGGACATACAGTACTTGGAAAGAAGAAACAGTTTTGTTGTGATCTAAGTGGTGGGACTTATCCACGGCAAAGCAGCGTAAGCCCTTGTAAAGAAAAAAAGGGCTCTTGCGCTGAGGATAACTGGCCTGATCACAGCCGTGTAGGTCGACACATGCCATTCTGCTCTGGGAGGACCCCGGGGATCCCATTAGATAGTAGTGGTGTTAGTAATGTTTTTGTCTAGCTGCCTGTAGGCTCCCTACAACTGCATCTGCTCTGCTTGTGTAGCTGCATGGTTACTTCCTACACACTGAGTAGGGCCGATTCACAGCTCTATTCCTCACAGTCCAGCCTGCAGTTATTTACTCTACAAATGTCACTTTTGCCACATCAGAGTGTGGATGAGACGGGACTGAACAGCGCTCGCTGTCGACCAAAAAGAAGTGTGCAAGCAGCTATCATTTGGTGCCCTCAAATAACAGTGGCCTAATGTGTTTTGCAGGATATGGAGAACGGTTATCACTGCCTGTGCCCCCCTGGCTACTATGGCACTCACTGTGAGCACAGCGCTTTGACGTGTATAGATTCTCCGTGCTTTAACGGTGGCACATGCTTGGAAAAAGAACAAGGGGCCAGCTACACCTGCGTTTGCCCTTTCGGCTTCACAGGGTCAAACTGTGAAAAAAAAGTAGACAGGTGCACAAGCAACCCGTGTGCAAATGGTGAGTCTTTCTATCAAAAATCTTGTGTCTCTGACTTGTTTGTGCTTTTCAGTGCAGAAGTGATAGAAATCCAATCTGACCTCTACTCTTCCTCTAATACATTAGTCCCTCTCCCCCACCGTATTCCACATCTACCCTAATTTTAGTCTCGGGCCGGGGTGGGGGGAGCATCTTTCACTGGCATTTTCTGTGCAACAAAACAATGCACAAGGTTTATCATGTGATGGGGAAGATGGCAGAATTAAGTCAATTAAATTAACTTTATTATGTATTTAGAAGGGGCATATTTTTAAGGTATGGTGATACAATTAGGTAAACCAGAAGGAACTTCTAGATGTGCGGTTGTTTTGTAAAATAACCTCCCTCTTCTTGAAATAGTATAATAGTATAGTAGTATAATAGTATAATGCTAACCAGGGAGAGGTTTAGGTTTCCGAGTGAAGCGCATTTCAGACTAAATTTTTTTATTTTACTTTTTTTCCCCTCAGATGGCAATTGCTTTTATCTTGGTCAGATTCGTGTGTGTCGTTGTCGGGCTGGTTTCTCTGGTCAGAAATGTGAGATAAACATCAATGATTGTGCCAGAAACCCATGTTCCAATGGAGGAACTTGTCATGACCTGATCAACGATTACACCTGCACGTGCTTGCCAGGCTACAGTGGCAGGAACTGTGACATCAAAACCAGAGATGAATGTGCTTCTGGCCCATGTGAGAATGGAGGCACTTGCTACAGCGGACTTTATAGTGCCAGCTTTGTCTGCTACTGTCCTTCTGGCTTCATGGGCAATCGCTGCGAATTGCCAGTTTATTCAGTGCCCGTTACACTTCCTCCTAAACCAGTCCCCTGGATTGCCATATCCATGGGGGTGGGGCTGGTGGCTTTGCTCATACTGTTCTGCATGATAGCGATGGTCATCAGGCAGATGAGGATGCACCCGGAGCAGGACTTGGAGACAATGAACAACCTGTCTGACTTCCAGAAGGACAATCTCATTCCAGCTTCCCAGCTCAAAAACACCAATAAAAATAAAGACCTTGAAGTGGACTGTGGGCTGGAGAAATCAAACTACAAACCCAAGAATCATAAACTGGACTACAATCTGGTAAAAGACCTGACAAGTAGAGGGACACAGGAAGACAAATATTACAAGAGTGAAAAGTGTTTAGGAGAAAAGTCTCCCCTCCGGCTACACAGGTGAGAATGCAGTCTTCCTTCTAGTCTTTCTTAAGACCCTTCATCTTCATACCAATCTAGAAGCAGATGAGAAAATATGGGGAAAAAAGAAACCTTGAGCAGCTAATATACAAAACAAACCAGAGCAAATCCCGGAATCTTTATACTGGAGTATGTGTGTCACGGCCAAGTGGTATCCTTAGCTAAGTCAATTAAATTGAGTGTTTGTGCAGGGTGCTGCTAGCATGGGTACTGTGAAGGGGAACGGGAGTGGCTAGGTCAGTGGTGAAAGTAAGAAGTGTCTTTCTTTCCTCAATAGATCTTGGAGGAAGAACAGTTAAGACATATAGTAATTAAAAATTAGTATTTTGCTTATTAAGAAGGCAAAATGATCTGCTTACTGAGAACGATAGAGTAAAGATAACTCTCTTTTCCAAAAAAAAGAAAAGGGCAGGTATTCACTGCCTCATCAGTCTTCTGATACACGTACTGAAAGTCTGGTCTGGGATCTGCTTGTGGCTGTTACGCTGAGGGAGTTGAGGAGAACGCTGTTAGGCTGGACATGGCAGAAGCATAGGAAGACAGTAGCTATTCCTTACTTCCACTTTTCTAGTATAATGTCCTGTCATCATAAGAACGTGTGAAACTTCATCCTTTGCACTTCCCTCCCACACCTTCATGGCTCTCTCATTCCACCCCTCCATATTCATAGTAGATTTTGAGAGTCAGGCTTGTTAGTAGTTAACTAACGTTCTTTTCTCTCTGCCCTGCCTTAGTGAAAAGCCAGAATGTAGGATATCAGCGATATGCTCTCCGAGGGATTCAATGTACCAGTCCGTCTTTGTGATAACAGAAGAAAGGAATGAGTGCATCATAGCCACAGAGGTAAGTACACAGGTGGACAGGCATAAATTCACAAAGTAAAGGGGTAAATTATCCTTTAGAATTGCATCTGAGAAGGTTACTCTATTTCCAGGGATCCCAATGCTTCCCAGCATTCACCTCTCCTCTTATGTGGCCCACACAGAACATACGGGGTTGGGGGTTAAAGAAATTAGCAGCTCTGATTTAGTTAAACCAGAGATTTTGAGCTTAGATAAGTCAGCAGGAGACAAAAGCACAGAACATCAGCCCATAAAAGTTCAGCACATTGTAGGATTATTTCCTCTTAAATAAGTAGTCAGCAAAAATGGAAATAATAATCGTTCATAGGCCCATTGGTGTAAAGCCACGTTTTTTCCTCTGTGTTCTGTGGAAACAGACAAAGCTATAGATTTCCAGCAGAAGATGGAAGGTAGCTGAATGTGAGAGTGGATAGGCATAAGAGCCATTTAGGAAGTCTGTAATAAGGTGATTTCAGCCTTTTGGCATTTAAGCTCCAGCTATATATTCTCTAACAGAAGTTAATGCTGTTATTGATAAACACATCTAGATTTTGATGTTATATTGAAAAGCCAGAGGACAGATACATGAAAAAGGAAGGGCCTAGCATTGAACTTTAAAGACTTAAAATGCAGCTCCTGAGGAACCAACCAGTTCCTGAAGGATTACTGACCCTTTGGAAAAAGGCTCAATGGAAGTGAAAGGCAATTTGACACTAACCAATACCTGCCTTCTTCCGTGTAGCCATCTTTAGGCCTAGTTTCAGACTCCAGCAAAGAGAAGCTTGCTGTGCCATATAGCAGTGATCTGTGAAGTCAGATCTGCAGGATTCTCTCTTGCCAGGTGGATATCAGATTTCCTCTTGAAGGCAAGCTGGAACACAAGTCAACCAACAATATGAAACGTTTAAGACTAAGTGAAAGGATTTTCAAAGACACAAAGGACAGCTAGACGCTTCATTCCCATTAACTGACCTAAATACCATATCTTCCTTAGAAGCTCTTGCTGACCAAAGCTAGACTCCCAGATTTACATCAGGCATCTCCACAAGTGTTTTTGTTTTCAGGATGGCAGCCCCTGAAACCTCTCTCCACATCATTCAGGCTTAATGCTTCTGAACACAAGCTATTTAACCATACCATATGCTTTTTACAGAGACCTAATGGTAAGCACCCAGATTTGTAAGCGTTCTTCGCCTCAGTCCAGGCAGAGAGGCTACTCATCATACAGACGACTTTTTTTCTGGTGATTCTTTGTCTCTGGACCCAGCCAAAAACATTGAAGGCTGATAGTTAAACTGCAGTAATGTCTGGCTTAAATTGCTTTGGCCTGACATACTTGAATGACAGTTTGTTAGTTCTGCAGTACTCTCTATGCTGTGCTTCCTTCTCATTCCTGGTATTATTTTATATCCTGACAGGTATAAGACTGAAGATCAGCCCATTTGCACCTCAGATTTGGTAATGCCAGTAGATGGACGTTCCTGATGCATTGTTTACAATTCAGAACTGGATTGGACTGTTTTTAATTACATGCAACTTGCTGCTCTCAGGCGGAGGATGGAACTGGGTGAACTGGACAGACTGTGAATTTACTGAAAGATGCAATACACCTTTTTGTTCTTACTGCCCTTGTTTGAAGTTTGATACCAGAAATCTCATTGGCTACAGAAGAGGGGAGGCAGAGGGAAGAGAGAGGGGTTAAAAATGTTGATGTTTTAATTTGTTTTTAAAAGATACTGAGGCCAGTTCCTCATGGACAGACCCCTGGCTTTCCAGAACTCTGGTTATGGGAGGTGCTGGTAGATGAGGAGGCACTTAACTATCACAGATGTTGCCACGGAAGGTGTGAAGACAGACACATTGCTATGCAGATAATGGATACAGTATAAATGAGGTCTCCATTTTTTTTTCTGGGTTTAAAAGTGCCTAAAATGTGTCAAGAGAATCTAACAAGCCCAAACAGAGACTCGACTGCTCTTTTTGCAGTTACCTGAACAGTATTGGGCAGGGGTGGTTGATACTTCCTGCTACACATCTCTTTGTGTCTCCTCTCTCCTGCTGCATGTACTGGAGACTGTGTAAGGGGCGAGAGGAGGAAGGAAAGAGGAATACCGAATTTACGTGTCATCTCATTTGGTGATGCTTTGGAGAACTGATTGACCCAAGCCACAATATGGGACAGGATTTTTGTGGGTTTAAACATTCGAGAAGGAAAAGTTGTGATAAGGAATGTGTACTGCCTCTTCCCCATCGATAAGGAGGAGGCATGATCCCAGCTCTATTTAAAGCCTTACAAATGCGTTTAAAATCAATCAGCTCCTAGAACCCTTATGTGCTGAGCTGTCTCAGCTGTTTTCATGCTCTTTGCACTACCAGTGATTGTGAATAGACATTACTTTGTTCTTCTCCTTCCTCATTCTCTCCCCCCAGCCTTATTTTGACACAAATTTGGGGGTTTATGTCATGTTTCTGAATTAGGTGCCACCTTCTACTGCAGATAGTCTCAAAATTGCAGCTGTTACTTTCTGAAGGAGAAGAAGCAGTGTGACACCCCCCCCCCCATTTCTCCATCTGGTTACAAAAAACTCCAACTCCTGTCCTTCATCCCGGTTCCAAATGCCCAGTAGCGAAACACCCACTGAGACGCCCTCTGCCAAGATGGGTGGAGATTAGAGTTAGAAGGTTCTAGGCTTGTCCTGTTTCTTTCATGCCCACCCACTGCTACACGGAAAAGGGGAAGCCTGCCCCTGGAAACCAGAGGCGTGTAGAAGCTCTTTTCTTATATACATATTTACAGCAATAACACTGGACACCCCAGCGGAAAGTGCTGTGACACTAATGAGATGAGACCGTGGGGTGGGGCAGAATGAGGGGGGAGGAAACAAGATCTCTTGGAAGAAACCTGGACTGTGCTATCTCTCGGACAGCGATATTCCTGCCCCTGTAAATCCTGTTGTTGGCCTAGCCCATCTACTGCCTTGAACTGTGCAGACAAGACCCCTTCATAATGTCCACTACTGACCTTCTGCTCTGACCACATAGGACCGTTTTGAAGATGACCTTCAGAAATCAATAATATGGGTTTTAGTTTGTCTGTTTGTAGTTTATTTTGAAGACTAGTATTTCAGTAATTTAAAAAAAATCAGAAGCACTGAACTTTCTACGTTTTATAACATTATTTTGTATATAATGTATATTTATAATCAAAACAGAAGTGTAAATATGTTTATTACTTCTCATGTAATGTTTTTAATGTGATGACAAAGTTTGAATTTTATTTTTTTTTTCAAGCAATGAAAATACTTTCCTGCTACTACGAAGTTTACTGTGGTTTGTCCTTTTACACTTTAGGGTCCATGATTCTGTGACAGCCCATGTCACTTGAAGCCCCAGAAGTAAGCTTGTCTGCCTGCTCCCCACGGTCAGCCCTACATTTACATTTTGCACACCAACTGCTGTCGGCTGCTTTTATAACCGTTAACTGATGTCAACAAAGTTGTTCAGCTGAGTGGCATTCATCTGACAGAAAAGTTACACATATTTATATTGTGATATATTATATAATATTTAAATTATATATATACATAATATATTCTCTTGCTATGGAGTGGGACTGAACTGTCAGGAAAGTTATTTTTATTAACGCTTCACTCTTCCTCTTCCATGACAACTTATGGAGCTGAAGATACAGATTTAATACCATTTTGGAGTGGCTTGTGGCTTAATAAATGTGCTGGCTTGGGGTTCACTTACAGAACAAGATATCATTACTTTTTTTTTTATCCCATTTCTTTAAATACTTTCAGTAAGACCCAAATCTTGCCCTACTGAGGCTACTCTTGCACAGCACCTACGTCTACACCTGCAAGACTGTATCCTTGTTTGATGGCGATGGGTAAGGAAGATTTGTCTTTCACTTGTGGGATTAGGGGGAGTTTCAGGCTTTCTCCTCCTGAGTTCCCTACGCTACAGCAGCAGCCGTGTCCTCCCAGGGCACCACGGAGCCATCATCCTCCACAGCCCCTTTGGAGGACATTTCCACAAAAAAAGTGTAAAAAGCACACTTGTATAAAACACTCCCAGCAGGTTAGTAGCCTTTGGAGCACATCATGCATTTACAGACAATTAAATCCCTCACTAGATCAGCTAGGTGCGACACAGCCAACATCTGAATGCACAAAAGCAAAAACTGTAAGAACAGGAAACCACTGCTACTCTATTTTAAAACCAGACTTTTTTTGTTGTTGTTGTTGACAAAATGCCAAAAAAGCATCTTAGTGTTGGATGCCTTTCCTATCTTTCCCCAACATAAAATCTAACCAAAATTTGCTGGTTTTTTTTTTTTTTAAATACAAAACAAAAAACCCCACTGGTGTTAAAAAAGCACCATAACAAATTATTTTTACTGTGTCATTAAAATACTGTAAATAATGGTTTATAAGGGTCCTTCTGAGTGTATTATTAAGGTTACATAAATACTATTTACTTTGGATGGTTTTGTTTCTCCCTCTTCAGTTCTTTTCTTAGCGAAATTAGCTTTCGAATCCCAGCCAATTTCCCTGACTACCATAAAAATAAATTTAAGATGAAACTCAGAAATAAAAAGCCACCTCCCCCTCCCCAAACATTCACCCTGTAGAGCAAATGATGAAAAACAAGCCATTGACAAAAAGCCGAGCAGATGCTCCCTGCTTGCAGTCCTTCCTCGGCAATGTGAAATAAACCCAACAGATGCCTCTCTTAATTGAGCACATGGATTACATACACACATGCACTCTGTCCTGCTTAAAACAAAACACACACAAAAATCAAACAGGAAAATAGCCAGAGAACTCTTCCCAAAGTCTAGGCAAGCAGGAATGCTAAGACCAAAAACGACTCAGCTCTTCCTGCTCAAAACGAGACAGGAAACCATATCCGTAGATAGAAGGGAGTTGAAATCCATTCAAACCCGTGGACCTGATTATGTAGATCCCACAGGGTAAAGCAGGTACAACACACGCCTTTGTGTATCCACACAGGAGAGAGGAAAGAAAAAAAAGCATCAGCTTGCAAGGAAATCTGTGAATATTTACTGGAGGCAGTACCGCACTATGCAGCTACCAGAATAGATCACAGATCCTACACAGGAAAAACAGGAGCGGTGCCTGCTTCCACACAGGAGGAGATGGAAAGCATATGTGAATCTATGCACGTGTGCACATCCCCAAGTCCTTGCCAAAGAAACTACAAGCAAATTAGCTGAACACATAATATGACCTGGATTTAACCCACATCTTTGGCCAAAAATTTCCTTACCCGAGGGCTGCTGTGCACTGACTGCTCACCAGCCTGCCCCGCCAAGTGAGTGCATCTCAGAGCCGCAGTGCACGAACTCACTAGGAGGAGCTCTGAGATCCTTCTGGGCTGTAAAGACTTAACCTGAATTTCAAAGATTCCTCTTGAGGACCACAGGTGATGCCAGGACCATAAATGTACCAACAAATAATGCCTTTTCTCTTAACAAGCTTGTAGAGTTCTCAGACCCAACTGTACAACTAACTTCTCTCAGCATAATTTGCACCAACTGCGGCAAGGTTACGGATTTTGACTGCACCTAAACTTGGCTTTCAGTTTCAGAAGGCTGCACAAACTCACTTAAAAGCAATGTGACAAAACAACAATTTTAAGAATGGACTCCTGACTCTGAGAAACTCTTTGGCGTTTCCTTGTATTAGCACCTGATAGAAACTATTTCACAGCCACACAGAGCCCTTCAGTCTAAACAATTTCAGAGCTGGATTGAGTGAGAAGGGTGCTGCTCCATGCGGGGCTTAGCTTGAGTTGTTCCACGTTCTGCTCCAGCCCTTCATCATCTACCTCTTAAACAGTCCGCTGATTAGGGGAAACAGCTGCCGGGATATACCCGTAACTATAGCACCCACTGGTGCTGAGACAACATGCAGCAGGACTGTGCTGAGGCGAACGCAGCACAGGGCACGGAGTTCGGTTAGGTTAGTGTAGATGAGGGGTACTTGGAGAAATTAGGCTTGATACAGGACTTGCCTAAAATGGGATAAAATGCAGAATGCATTTTATTATGCACAATACTTGTCCAGCCACAGCTCTCAGCCATGAAAGAGCTGCTGAGAAAGCCTAAATTAGTTATTGTGCAATTGCAACCATCTAGTCCAACAGATGAAACCATCTCTGTAAAAACGCATTTCAAGTATTTTCATTGCTCCTCAGTCTTTTTTCATTAGTTCATGCTAAAACGAGAAAAGCACAGCAGGTCACTAACAAACCTGTACTATAGTGACTTAAGCGACAGCTATGTATTTGTGTTAGCCTGTCATTCCCTTATCTCACATACCTGATCCATAAACACATATTGATTTTACGCAGTAGATACGACACTCCCAGCACATTTTGCTCACATTCCAAACTCCAGTTGTGGACAATTGACATAAGTCAGTGGCCCTCTGCCATGCTTCACTACTTTCATAACTTCAATTTTACGGCCTCTCTGGAGAGTCAACATCAAGATTTCCCCCTCTCCACACTCCCTTTGTTTAAGTTTTGCCAGCTCAGCTCCCAGAGCTTGCAGGTAGTGACCCTGCTGGTCGGTGACTCCCAAAGCAGTGAGATTTCTCCTTGATCACTCTTGGGCCTCCTCTAACCCTGCCTACTCTGCTCTCAGACCTCGTCTGGGAAACATCGTGACTCAGCACCATAAAACCCTTTCTTTTTCTCCTCCTTCTGCTAGTCTTATCAGTACCGCCATCCTTGCTCCTTTCCCCTGTGCAGCTTTGGGGCATATTTCTGCAGCACAGTGGTCTATCATGCTGCAGCGTTAGGACAGAACTCTCTGATTCACCAGGTAAATGACTGTGTACAGAGCAATAATTTCAGGCGCTAGAGCAATTGGTCCATGCACAGCATTTGCTTCTGGGGACCAGCATGTACCTTTGTCCCTTCCCTTTTAAATCTTGATGGCAGACCATCACCTTCCCAGCGGTGCTCCCTTCTCCAGAGATAGATCAGCCGTCCTCTCCAATGAGCTGTTCAACCCTTGGGAGATGCAAGGGGGAAGAAACAGAACGTTGATCTGCTTACAAGGCTCACCCAGCAGTCCCTGCCACCCAGAGGTCTTCCCTGCCTTCCAGCAACCCTCCACACGTCCCCAAGGGACTTGGTGGTGACAGGCTCTGTGCAGCTCTCCACGCTGCAGGAGTACACCCCTGGGCAGGAATAAGAGCAGGTAAAGTTTAAAAGTGCAGGGCATGGAGCGAACTGGAAAATAACTCCTGTTCCCCAAGTCTCCATCTCATTGCCCTCCCCTTTGACTGGGTCACTGAGGGCTTCTGACAGACTTATTGTGGTGTGTTGACCCTGGCTGGATGCCAGGTGCCCACCAAAGCCGCTCTATCACTCCCCCTCCTCAGCTGGACATAGGAGAGAAAATACAAGGAAAGGCTCATGGGTCGAGATAAGGACAGGGAGAGATCATTCACCAATTACTGTCATGGGCAAACCAGACTCAACTCAGGGAAATTAGTTTAGTTTATTACCAATCAAATCAGAGTAAGGTGATGAGAACATAAAAAACAAATCTTAAAACACCTTCCCCCCACTCCTCCCTTCTTCCTGGGCTTAACTTCACTCCCGATTTTCTCTACCTCCTCCCCCTGAGCAGCGCAGGGGGACGGGGAATGGGGGTTGTGGTCAGTTCATCACTCCTTGTCTCTGCCGCTCCTTCCTCCTCAGGGGGAGGACTACTCACGCTCTCCCCCTGCTCCAGGGAGGGTTACATCCCACATGAGACAGTCCTCCATGAACTTCTCCAATGTGAGTCCTTCCCACGGGCTGCAGTTCTTCACAAGCTGCTCCAGCGTGGGTCCCTTCCACGGGGTGCAGTCCTTCAGGAACAGACTGCTCCAGCCTGGGTCCCCTGCGGGGTCACAAGTCCTGCCAGCAAACCTGCTCCAGTGTGGGCTCCTCTCTTCACGGATCCACAGGTCCTGCCAGGGGCCTGCTCCAGCATGGGCTTCCCACAGGGTCACAGCCTCCTTCGGGCATCCACCTGCTCCAGCGTGGGGTCCTCCACGGGCTGCAGGTGGATATCTGCTCCACCATTAACCTCCATGGGCTGCAGGGGGACAGCCTGCCTCACCATGGTCTTCACCATGGGCTGCAGGGGAATCTCTGCTCTGGCACCTGGAGCACCTCCTCCCCTCCTTCTTCACTGACCTTGGTGTCTGCAGTGTTGTTCCTCTCACATATTCCCACTCTTCTCTCTGGCTGCAGTTGCACAGGTTGGTTTTTTTTTCCCCTTCTTACATATGTTATCCCAGCGGCGCTACCACTGTTGCTGATTGGCTCAGCCTTGGCCAGCGGCGGGTCCGTCTTGGAGCTGGCTGGCATGGGCTCTACTGGACATAGGGGAAGTTTCTAGCACCTTCTCACAGAAGCCACCCCTGTAGCCCCCCCGCTACCAAAACCTTGCCATGCAAACCCAGTACAGATGTCATGTGAGAGGGGAGACCTAACAGCTAAGGTAAATAGAGGGGTCCACATCTGGAGAGAACATAACCCTGGATGTTATGTGACCTGCATAACACAGATGATCCCACAGTTACTTTATCTCTTCCATATACTGTAGAATAGTGACGGACTTGCCTCTCACATAAGTAGCAGTGTAGTACGTAACTGCCATAGAAGGGCTTAATCCTTCTTCATTTCCTCTGCGAGCATTGTGTCTTTCCTCCTGCCAACTAAGATGGAGACAGTGCTCAGACTCCATCTGTCCCTGCTGCCAACCCACCCTGCACCCTGCATGAAGACCAGGTCATTCCCAGGAAGAGTCCCAAGGTGCAAAACAACACCTTGTTCATAGTCATGTTTTGCAAATACACAGATAAATGAGGAAAATATGCAGTTTGAGGAGAGGCTGTTTGGTGATGACATCTTTTATCTGTGCTTTATGGCTTATTTGTTGAATTGTTGCTGGCTTCACGGTGGTTTTGTTGATTATGTTTTTAACTAACTGCCTAGAAGGTCACAGAGGCACCACGTTTGTTTTTATAAATTAAATTAAACCAACTCGTATTTAACATCCAAACAGATCTGCCAATAGTTAGGTTTATAGCTGGAGAGGCCATCACCAGCCAGAACAGGATTCAACCATTCCTGGCACCATGCAAGAGCTCTGACGATCCTTGTACCTGGGCACACGGCTCCCACGATGGTTTGTGAGCACGGTCAAATATTCCTGGTGCAAACATGAATCACCGTGCATTTGAAATTTCTTTTCTATTAATACTGGTTAATATTTGCCTTACATTTTCTGCTTTGGCAGATGCTAAAGCATTGCCAAAGCATTTTTGTTCCTGCCCATAAACTCATTTGTTCTCTGGAAGATTGTCAGCAAAGAAACACAAGACAATCTGAACAAAATGTATTTGGGGGGGAAAAACCCACACAGGATAAAAGTGTGATAATTACAAAAGAAATGGCCCTGCTCTAATCCCCTCTTTCAATTCAGCCCACCAGGTCCTGGTGTTAGCTTCTTCATCAATAGCTTCTCTTCCTCTCACGTCTCCTTGTCACAGAGGCTCTTTTCTTCCTCCAGACCCCCTCCCTTTATGAAGATTACACTGATTTTCCACTCTATTAATGGTATTTATGTTTGTCATACGTTGCTTAGGAGGTTTTTGAAGTTCTCCAAAACTCTAGATACGATTCACAATGCATGGCCAGGTTTCTGGAGACAGAGTTCACTTACATCCTAGGAACAGGTAGAAATGCCCACGTGCTTATAATTACAAAAAGCTCCTTTTTCATGGAGACAGCATGGTCAAGAAGCCTTTACATCAGATAAATATTTTTCATACATGGGGAGGAAGAATTTCCTTGCCATTCTGGCAGTTGCTCCACAATCTGCTCTCAGTCATCTTCAGCAGACACAGGTTCATCTCACCTCACCCCAGCTACCCAAGTGTGAAGCGTCTAGGTTAAACCAACCACACAGCTTATCTAGGGTTCACGGAGAAAGGTAGACCCTGCCAGCATTTTCCCCTGGAGTGGCATCTGAAATAACTGGGAGTGAAGGGTGACTCTTGGAAGGGTCAACGCCGTTAACTGAAACCTGACAACTACCTTTAAGACGGTTTGGGCTGTGCAAGTGGCATCCTTAGGTGTGGATTTGAGGAGCAGGCAATGCTTCTCTGAAGGGAGCGGGATGCGGACGCTTAACCGCTACACATCCTTGAGAAAGTCTCCCTTTCAACGGCTGCCCGTTCCCCTCTCCTGACATGCGAGATGGAGTTGTTAATGCTAATGTGACTCAGAAGGATGTTGTGAGGACTCATTCATATCCTTCAGACTCCTTGTGGCAGCGGAAGTGCAAATAAGCCTTTACCGGTCTCGTCTTATTGTTTAAATAGCCGCTCAGTGTAAACAGAATCTGGGCAAAGCAAACAGTGGTACGCGGGCGCGCGGAGGCAGACGTCGCTCCCACCGCCTCCCCTCACGGCAGAGGAGCGCTTTCCTTGAGTTTGAGCCCAAACTGGCCGCATTGTGCTGCCATCATCGTTTCCTGTTTGTTACCTCATGACACCGTTTCCTGTTTCCTGCCCGATTACGACCGTGCCAACTGTTTTTCCCAAGCCTGAACCAGCTTCCCAGCACCCTCCTTTTCAGCTCACACAAGAATACCACCATCGACGCTGGCTTGGTGGCGGGGGGTGCTGCTGGCTGCCATGTGAAGCACAGCCCTCTCCCCCCACCAGCACCTTTCCCCTGCCTGCCCGCTTGGGCGCCCAGTCCCAGGCTAAAGAAGCGAGTCTCACATATCCCATACAGTGGGAGAGAAAGAAATGAGGTGCTGGTAACTCCCAGGGTTTGATTGCGAGCAAAAGCAAGGCAGCAAGGTGCCCACAAGGCATCTGGGTGAGCTGGACGCAGAAGGTGGTGATCTGAGGGACTCTCAGGGCTCACCTCGTCGGGCACCCTGCATGTCACAGGGCTTTCTGCTTACTCAGCAACGTGGCACTGAGCTGGATAAAGCAAATGCTGCAGGAAAGCACATTAAGGCATCAAAGTACAGGGGATTAATGTGGTCCCCAGTAGCTAGTCTCAGTGGCTCATCACCCCCATGGTAGAAACGCTTCCACTTTTGTAGCTGAATTTGCTGTCAGCATCCAGACACTTCTGGTTATGTCTTTCTCCGCTCCAGGGCCTTTTAGCATGTGGTATTTTCTTTCTGTACTTATAATCAAGTGATGTCCCCAGTCCTGTTTCGGTACCTGAGGCAGCTGAGCCCTTTCAGTCTCTCTCTGAACGTCAGGGTCTCTAACGCTGAGGTGAGCTCCCTGGCTCAGGTGGGAAGAACACCTTCCTTCTACTACTCTCTACACCGTAGTTTAAGCACCCAAGGTCCACAGGGACCCCAGAAGGGGTCCCGTTCCCAAAGCCCTGGACGACTGCTGTCTTCTCGCCAATCGCCTGATGGTGTATCCTAAGTCCTAACAGCATCCTGGAGATCTCTCAGAGACAGGGAACAGCCTACAGGCTAGCAAAAAGCAAACACTCTGCAGTTCTCATTTTTAAGGGGCTGGGGGGCAGGAAGACACGGGAGAACAACCTGCATTTAATACCAGTTCTCAGTAAAGCACAGAGGAGCCTCCTAGGAGCTGTTACGTAGCTCTGGTCTGCGCCTTTACCTGCTCTCCTGCAGTCACAGCAGCAATGACCTGTCACAGCTAGATTAAGCGAATCCTCTTTAGCGTCCAGTACACAGTTCAGGGCCCAGCCCAGCTTATACATATTACCAGTTACTTACTGTGTCGGGTCACCACCTTTCAAATATGAAGAAAAATAGCCTTTGCAGGCATACACCAGAGACACGTGCCCATTTAAGCTTAGCAGAATGCTAGTGAAACCGTGAGCTGGCACTTTATTTCCTCACATCTCACCTACAGTAGACAAAAAAAAAAAGCACCCTTGTTCCTTCACCTTTTGCCTGCCCTGTCTATTTAACCTGTAAACTATTTGAGGAAGGAACTGTCCTTTGCTGCAGCTTTTGTAACATTCAGGTGCTTCTGAGACGCAGCACAGGAAAGACCCTGGACATCCTGCACTGCAGAGTGAAGACATCAAAGTGGCAATAACTGATCTACAACAAAAAAAATGAAAGCTGATTTCCCTAGCTGACCCTAAACAAACATGACATATGCATGCTTTGAACTAGCTGTTTTCTTACTAAAACACATGGAAGTAAGACTGTACCACTACTAGTGGTCCGATTGCAGTACAAAGCTTTATGGCTATTCCATTTGAGTGCTGTTGTCAGAAATCTGAGCAGGCAATGGTAGCAGGGCATTTTCTGTACATTAACTTCATTCCGGGCTGTCCCACCATGAGCAACTGTGGAGCATGCTGCTGGGAACAGGTTGGAGAGGAACAGATCATACCATGCGAATCCGAACTGGCAGCATGTGGGAATGGTGAAAGCTCTGGTGTTGAAGGAGCTGTTCACCATGTACCAGCTATTGCACTCACATTTTGTGAGATGAACAAGTATGTTCATCTGTGCCAGAGGGCAGGGAGAGCAGCAGTAAAAGGGAGTAAGTATTTGCACCGGTTCCAAAAGCCTCACACCTGCATGCGCACAGGCAGTCTCGCAGTCCCTCAGGAGCCAGAAATACAGCACCCCTGACCAGCACTGTTTAGCCAGTAGAGGTCTGTAGAGTAGTCACAGCCTGAGACTGCAGTTTGGAGGCTGGGAAGGCTCAGGGCAGTGGCAGACTATGCCTGCCTGTCACAAGAGGCACCTCAACTGAGTAGAGCTATAGGGTCTCTTGTAACTGAAGACACAGCAGTGCTCTGTCACTGTGCACTCTGGTTAATGGGGAACAGAGTAGTGGGGCTAACAGAGTAAAATGCCCTGCGCTGCACAGCCGCAGGCATGTACTGTTACTGTGAGCAAGATTTGTGGCTGCAGGGATAGCTTACTAATAGCGGGAGTACAGGTGCATCATTGCATGGTCAAAGATTGAAGATGCCTGGCCAAAGTGTTTTTTTAACAGAGTCAGAAAGTTTTGCACAGCTCTGGGACTGCAACAGCAAGGTCACAAGTGACCCTGTAAATAAGAAGTCTGCGTCACCATAGGAAGTGCACTGAGGCATTGCAAAATGCTGTCTGCAAGGCCAGTTGCCAGGTTGGAGTCATGGGAAGAGGGTGTGCGGCACCAAAACCCATGTTACACTACAGACAAGGTATCAGAACAGGCACCTGCAGTCAACGGGAGGCAACTTGGGTATTTTCAATGAGACTGAAAGCTAACACCCTCTCCCAAAGCTGTAAGAGACGAAACAAACTTTACCCTTTGAGAAACCACAGGGTTTGGGGAACTTATGTCCTGGCCTTCAGTGACTTATTGCCGCATGGCACATGATGCAGCACACCAGGTAATGCACGTTAACTCAGTGCTGGCGTGTAGGGCTGGGAAGGGCATCTCTCTGACAGTCGCTGCTCATGTTCTGGCTTCAGACTGCAGCTCCACACAAGGATGATTACTGCAGAGCAGCAGGCGTGGGGAGAAAGCAAACAAACAGCATAATTTCCCCTCAGTACCAGGTTCCCACCCCAGGACCCTCCTCTGGCGTGCTCCCCCGGCCACCAGCAGGATTCCTGGGCTGCAGCTGTAGCACCAGGAGGAGTTCTTCAGTGACAACAGACAAGCTAACAAGTGGAGAAAGAGGTTTGTGTGGGAGACAGCAAGTTGCATCTCTCCCCAGCCTGCTATCACAAAACCGACTGAAAATAGCCGAACTAGAAGGCTGCGGAGCAGCCACCCTCTGGTCTGTGCCTTGAGGGGGCAGAAAGCTTTCTGGTTTTCTCAGTTGTCCCTTTGCTTTATTGGACACCTGTACGCCTGGCTCAGCAGCAGTAGTGGGGTCCCTGGTACCACTGGGAGCCCTCAGGGAGCCAGGGACCAGCTCCAGCCCCCCCGAATGGCAGCCTGCGCTCGGCAGCATTGTGTTTCTTGTCAGAGGCTCATTAACATATCAATATTTAATCACTGCCACTAGGGCGCAAAGGAAGAGGGGCCGGGGAGCACAGGGCTTTGGAAGGTTTGCAGGAGAGGCAGCACACGTGGCGGTGGGACTGCGGATTCCCAAGGCAGCCTGGAAGCAGGTGGGGAGAGCAGGCCGTGTGCTTCTCTGGGTTTGGTTAAAGACGTCACCATGTCCCCTCAGGGACCAGCACAGTTAGTCACTTCTGCAGCATTGATGTTTTGGGGTATGGCTGGTTGGCTTTTGATTTCTTTTTCTCAGGCTCACACATATACCAGAAATTATACTAGCAAAGGGGCAGTTAGAGTAGTTTAAGGGGGTATTTGTAAGCCTACACCAAAAGGCATCACCATGTCATGCCAAGCAGCTGCACTGCGCAGACTTACTTTGAAAAGGATTTCTCACTGTCCACCTCTGCTTTTCTTTCACTCCAGTTCCTGCTTCATTTCTCCAGGCCCTGCCACCTCCTTCCTGAGAATAACTAACTGCAGCTCTCCAGCCTTTCCGAGTCATCTTCCAGAGAGGCAGAGGCATTCAAGGTACCACACAGGATACCCCAGGAGAAGACCCCACCCCAGACCTGCAGAGATCAGCCATTTCCCAGAAGAAGGGTGGATGCCATCCTTTATATCTTCCTAACCTAATTGTTCACTTCCATAAACACCACCTTCATTTTAACGCTGTTAGTCCAGCCACCCTGCTGTGTCCTGGGGCAGCCAATGCCACAGGGTTGCAGTTGCCAAATGAAAGGGAACACCTCTTCATGCAGGCATGTGGCTGCCTTGAAGGTGCTGAATAGCCCCAGCTGTAATTTTCTAGGGTTGGATGATTAGGTCCAAAATACCTTTGCATTAACCTGTGCAGTATTTGATGCACATATCTTGTGTTCTCCTCTTGTTCTCTGCTTTTTTAATATATAAAAAGCATTGCTGAACAGTTGCAGTGTGCAATTTCCTATAACCTGGATGGAGCGTGTTCTAGAGTGTGAAGAAATCTTGTGCTAATAGCACAAAGAACAACTGGTGAAGAGACAGGGAGCTCATTTTTTATTTCTCAGCCAGCTTTCCTACTAATGTAATTGCACAGACTGCAACAGAGTTACATGGGTGTAAATGAAGATCACAGGAATTCAGGGTTAGGCATCTATTCCCTCTCTCCTCTCCCACCTCCTACTGTTCAGGCTCTGCAGCTGCCCTCTGCAGAATTCACCCTCTTTCTCTGTCCCTCACATTCTCCATCAGGTATTGTTATCCACTGTAGGTTACAGCAGGCGTCTGTACTGTGCTTTGACATCCTCAGTTGGTGGAGGCTGCGTTACCATGAAGGACAAACACCCCTCTTCAGTTCTGCCCTCCACTTTGCTGTCACTATCACCTTGCAGGATGTGCCCAAGTGAATGGCACAGTTCCGATACTGACACAAGCTGAAGGCAATCCTGACAAGCCTCCTTTTGGCTGCAAAACCAGACTGCCAGAGCTGATTGCTTGTCCAAGAAGAGGTGTTACCACACCATGGCGCTCTAGGTCCTGTGGGCAGGTCCTGTGGGCACTCCAGTTCCCTGTCTGAGCTGAAAAACATTTGTACTGAGGAGACAGAAGAATTAAGAGAAAATAAGAAGGGTTGGTCTTTACCTGGCGCTCCATTGGATTCAAAAGGTTTCACCATGGGTTCATTTTTTGCCCCTTCTGTCTCAACAAAAGGACTCAAGATACTCACAAAGGTATTTTCACATGTAACACAGACATCTTCACAAAAAAGAGACACGAGCTGTGCCATGGGGGACTGTTTCAGTGCATAGCCATTTATGCTTGCCTGGCAGGTGAGACGCACACACCTTTCCCATTCACAACTATCTCCTTTAGGGACCGGTTAAGCTATGCTTTCACTGACATTTTCCTCTGGGGCCATGGGGACTGCTCAGGGGATGAGAGAACATACACCTTAGTGCTGTTAAACAATCACATGAGTCTTTTTGAATAAGCCTGTAAGGAATTCACCCTTCAGCTCATAATTAAGTGTATTATATTTTTATTACCGATGTACCGTGGGGTTTCCAACAGGCCCTTGTCACTGCCACAAGACTCACGCTCTACAAATCATTACGAATTACATCCAGAGACAGCAAGGTCTCCTGCACGGCTCCTGCTGGAATTCTCCAAGCACAAGTCACTGCTCAGTACATAATCCCCTCTCTGCTTCTAGTGTTCACTTAAAAATTCATCTGCCATAGCGTAAAGGGAGACACCATCTTTCCCAGCTATGATTTACCATAGACGCAGTGCAATAAATAGGTACTTCTTGGAGTGCACTCCAAGGCTGGAGCAAGAAAAGTGGATGAGATGTGCAGCAGAAGGGTGGTTTTTTTGTTGTTGTTTTTCTTTTTAATGAATACCTCGTTACTTCCATGCTTCCTCTTCATATTCCAGGTCAGCAGCTGATGGTGAGGTTTGAGAGCAACCATGAAGAATAAGTCTTTATGCTCTTTGGACCACAGAGGAGCTCACTTTTGATCTCTTTAAACCTACCCACTCACACTTTCTTGCAGAGAAATTCCTACTAGCTCAGGATGACATTCCTGCCAGACTCTGAATGTCATCATATGGAGATCTGCTCCCACACAGAAGGGTGCAGAAAAGATGATGTGCTAATGAGCTACCTTCTTATCCCTGCTGTCAGTTCAGTGACTCTCCCTCCTCCTCTTCCCTTCCCCTGAACTGCAAATGAATTGCTTTCCAGCAGCACTGCGAAGAGCCCAGTCCATCTGCAACCCTGGAATCCCTCCAGAGGGCAAAGTCTTGGCTTTGTGCTTCAAATTATCTTGTCTTTTCTCTAGAGAAGAAGGAAGGAAATACCAACCAGGGCACTGATGCAGCCAGACTGAGCAGTTGAAGCGAGGCCAGTATCCCTTTTGCCATCGGACGACCCAGGCTGTCCTCCTGCCAGCGCTCAGCAGGCCAGTGCAAGCCCATTGCCACCATGTCACTAGTACTGTTATTCTGCTTGGCAGTGCAACCTGTGCCTCTAAGCCTGCTCCCCTCATGCCTTTCTCAATACATTACCTAGCATCCAGCAAGCAGTATAATATCTAACACAGAATGGATAGCCCAGTTCTTAACTCATGTCCCATGTTCCATAAGGAACTTTACAATTTCTGCATGCAGAGGGCTCAGGCGCAGGCAAACAGGGTACTCCGACACCACTCACACCAGTTACCACTTAAACTTGGGCAAGCCACTTTCCCCTCCCACTCTTCCTAAGTGTAAAGTGGGGCTAATACTTACTCATCTGCTTCCGAGAGGGATAGTTAGACTCAATTAGCTAGTGTAAGAAGAGTTCTGCGCATTACTAGAGGACACTGATGCAATGTCTGAGCCTGCTCAGGCAAGAAGTATGCTCGGGCTAAAGGCAATGAATACAGCAAGGCCAACGCTATGGTTTCATGGTACTTGTGGTCTACTGAAGGCATAAAATAATTTCAGGTGTCATGGTTATCAGCATCTTTCTTTTACATCATCTCTCCATATGCAGATTAGAGCATGCTGAGAGGTGAATGGTTCTGCTTAGGGTCCTCGGAAATGAATGAGGGAAACAAGAGGTCAGCAGAGGAAAGAAACTGGTAAGTGAGAACCTTGCATGGGAAGAGGAACAATTTGCCTGCTCAGTTTTCTTAGAGGGTCCATAGGTACAACATTTGACAAATAACAGTATCGAAGCAGTTGCTTTAATTTCTCTCACACAGAGGCAACATACCAGGAAAAAGATTTGTCAATAAAAATTTGACGAAAACCAATGATGCTTTTAAACTGTGTTGTTCCCCAACTCCCTTGTTTATGAAATCTATGCCAGCCTTTTTTAGCTTTTTCAATTTAAAGGGTCCTATTGAGAGCTCAACGCTGTTTTCTGCCCTGCCATTGTTTCTCAGTTTCCCATTTATAGCTGCTTTTTGACTAGCCTGGTCACAGAGTACAAAATTATTTGTTTTCAAATCCAGTGCACTAGGTTCTCAGCAAACAGCACAGAAAAACTGGGGGATTCAGCTTGTAACTATTTTGATCTCATGTCTTCTGGGAAAAGGCACACATAGCCACCAGCTGGCCTTCCCACATGGATTTCTCCCACTTTCGGGCTCTTTAGATGTTCTTTACTGCTAATGCTCAGCCATCTGATGCAACCGTTGCTACATATATCACCAATACTGTACCATGCCACAATGACCCTTCCACTCAGGTACTGAGTCCTCTCACCTCACAGCGCATTCCAGCATGAGCAATATGGAAAACACGAAGCTATTGCACAACCACACCATGACACCTTTCTTCCATTACCTCCAGCACAGCGTCTTGCAATTCCTTTTTAATTGCTCTCATAATCTTCCTCTACCACATATATATCTAAAGAACAGCCAAAAATAACTCAAAGAAAATAGGCAAATTCTCTTACGGGAAAGTGGATGAAGTTTGACAGAGGGGTTACTTCTCAGACTAAAGGTTTCACAGAGGATGCTATGGACCCTAGTTTTGACTCTTCTTTGGTGCAGAACCCATTATCATGACAGAACTAGAAGACCTCATACCTGCTGATGTTTGAAAGAAGACACACGGCAGAACTCTATTTATGTTCAACATATACCAAGTCACCCTGGCTTGAAGGGAGAAGAGACCCAGTTCGTGGCTTAGATTTGCTCTTTCATATTTGTACTGCTTGACTGCAAGAAGTGCAGTACATAGGCTGTGCGTTAGATGAATGGAGCCCTCTTCAGCTACATCCATCACCGCTTTGGGCCACTCCATCACCTTGCAGCAAAATCTAAATCCTTGCTGCTGTTGCACTTAAGCTGCTTATCCATGTATCCATCCACAATTACTCATTCATAGCCAAGCCCTTGACATGCAACCCACGTCTGCTCACCCATGGAAATCCCAGGGCTCTACTGTGCTGCTTTGCACTGCATGGCAGCGCAAACTTGGAAAGCCAGTTTAATGAGGCAGCTAAGGGGAAAGAGAAATGCTTGGAGGTAGATGCGCACTCTAAACTGCTGTGCCATCAGATGTTAGCTTAACCTGTTGAATAACAGTTTGCTCGCCCGGCTCATTTAGGCTAAAATGTATACACGCAAACCTGCCAGCAGGTCTGGAGGGGCAGTGACAAAAAGCTGGGACAGACCGAGTGCAGTGAACTTTCCCACCAGCTGGATCTAGAAGAGAAGAGCCATCCACACCCTTCATACAAGGAGATTTCATATTATAGGCTCCCATTTCAGCACAGAAGGTAATGAAGTGGGGGATAGGAGAGAAATAGGTGGCCAATGATTCAACTAGAGATGCAGCATTAAACGGTCCCTGGACAACAGTGTGATCACCACAGCCACCTCCAGGATTGGAGAGAAAAGGCACTGGCAGGTTTGGAGGGATTCTTCATACCTCTGACTCTGAAGGCATCTGTTATGAATAGACTTAGACTCAAATTAAAGGAATCACTAACTGCTTAATCTTAAGCACATGATTAAGTTCAGCATCAAGTGATTTAAACACATTCTTAACAGTCTTCACCAGTTAACAGTTTCTTGGGTAAGCTTTAAAACATAACAGGGTCTGATCATAGCATTATACATGCAGATGGTCAGTCCATGAGTGGGCAGCACTGTGACTGCCCATTCCTGTTTGAAGCAGTGGAATATGGAATAAAGCTAAAGATTTTGGCATTAGCCTGCAGTGACAGATTTAGGAATAAGCCTCTGCCAACCAAGATCCTAGAGAGCAGAACGCTACTGTCCTCTCACCCTGCATCCACCTCCGCATTAAGCCTCTCTCCCCCAGACAGTGCCCAGGCGCTCCAGTTGACATTGCAACTACCTGCTGCTAGAGGCTGGGGTCTTGGCAGGTTGTAGCCAAGTGCTATGAGATTGGAGGTTGTGAGATTAGAGGGTGATTTAAAAAAGAGAAAATGATTATCCTAAAGAATCATTAACCTCTTAAAGGGCTCTAAGGCAACAGCCCTCCTATCTTAGCTGGCATAGATTTCCTAAAATGGGACTTCTACTAGAGAAGACTAAAATATATTGGAAAGTTCCCACTGTACTGCAACATGACATGTATGTGTACCCCACAAAATTAAGAATGGGCTGTGCACGTCCCAGCACTGCCAAGAGCAATTTCACATTCATCAGAAGCTGGAAGGCAAGCAGCTGTACAATCACTTTGTTATAATTGTCTGGGGGCTCTGGGTAAGAGTTTATTTATTTTCTTACAGGAAAGATGAACTCAAGGAGCTGGTTTCTATCCAATACACACAGGTAACAGGACAGAGAGTCTTTCCTCAACAGCGCAATCTGTACCATGGTGGGGTTTACACATCTTTGACGGTTTGAAATACATGTGTTAGCTGAGAGTTGTGAAATCTTATACCAAGGATACCATCAAGGGAATGTTTCAAGGCTTTTCCTTGAAATGAGAGGAGGAAAATACCTATCAAAAAAAAGCTGACATTGTCAGCTGTTGTCCTGGCACCAGTCTAGTGCTCCCACCTCACAAAAATCTGGCTGTGCTCTCCTTAGCCTGATGTAACCTCAGGCTATGTGTAACACCAGAGTTAGTAAACATGCAGTGACGATGCCTCTGCTTGTGTACAGCATTCCAGTCCAATCATTACATCATGTACCAGTCACTCAGGTTATGACTTTGATATTCCACTGACACACCAGTCATCAGCCTCTAGTATCTGTGCGACCAGAGTACCCACAGGTTTAGTCTGCCTCAGGAAAAGATTCCCCATAGTCAGCACTGTACAGCTCACTGCCAGATCTCACGCGGGCCATTAAACAGGGTGCCCTGGTAAAATCTGGATCCAGATTCATCCAAACTGCATCGCGCTTCACCCTGTGTTGTTATGACTGGCTGGGCAGGTAGCTCTGGGGGATGAGGGCTACAGTTGAGGTACAGGGATGCAGGTGGAATTCAGACTGGATTAATTTAAGTAGATTACTTGTAAAAAGCACGTAAGCCACATCAACCTCACTTCTCCCTCTTCTCTACCTCCTCTCAAAAAAGTCCCATTGTTTTTCAAGAGCCCAGTAGGCCCAGATGTCTGCATCCCTGCATCCACACTACCCCTTAGTCCAGCCAAGGCAGATAAACTGCACTTACATTCTGATCTGGTGACATTGTCACTGTCACCACGTACAGACAGACACAACTAGGCAGGGTATTTGGCACTGGGAAGATACCACAGCACCTCGAACTACCAAAGAGCTGCTGAGAGCTGACATTAGAGAGGGAAGAGCGACAAGGAAAATTCTGGCCTTGGTATAAATAGATGAAGTTACTGAATTCAGCATGGCTAAGTTTAGCATCTGCTCCTAGGTCAGTTCCAAAAAGCTCAGCATGCGGCAGGGTCTGAGATAAGACAAGGTTAGGAACACGAGAAGAATTAAAACTGCAATGGAGAGATGTCATGGCAGAGCTAGAAAAGGTTAGTGCCAGGTCAGGATCAACAGCAGAACCAGAGCAGATGAAAAGAAACAATCTCATAGGGAATATTGATAGGTCAGAGTCAGCCAAGAAAGCAGCAACATCAGGACATAGTCAGTGAGCACAGGAAGAAATTCAGACTATGCCACTGCAGCTACATGCGTGGAAGAGTTACCTGAGCAGACACGAGAACAGGCTGGCAGTAAATACCTTGTTCTGTCAACACTGGATGCTGTTTTCGGCCACAGGAATTGAAACACTGGCAAAGTATGACAGCTCTTGATGGAGCAGAACTCTATTTGCTGGTGCCCACAGGTCATTGATAGCTGAGGAACTCCTAAGCGGAGCTCAAATGCCTTCACTAGTGATCTTAACCAGCCAAGAGCTTGGTCACTGCCAGCCTCTATCATTTTGCCTTCAGTCTCACAGCTACTGTGTGGCCCAGTGCCTGTCCCTCGAGTCACCATGTTCCCTGCGCAGAAGGGGATGCAATGTCACATGAGTCACCTTCCTGTTGACTCCCCAGTAGGAGCATGGACCACAGAACTGCACTGTCAACACTTCCCACACACGGCTTACATAGTGAGGAGGTGAAGTGGGAATATCTTCCCTGCACCTAGAAAAGCTGTCGAGTTACCCTTCCTTAGCATGCATCGACTAAAAGGCTGGCAGTGGCCTTCTCACATTTGCACTGGGAGCAGGGAAGCTGTAACCAGTTAACGGACTGGCTGTTCAGGGCTGCAGGAGCCCTGCTGGCTTAGGCATTCAGCCACAGCATGGCAACACAGGTACCATTTCATGCAAAACACACCCATGCCGCCTTATGCCCAGGGAACAAAAGCAAAGGACACCGCCTCTGGGTAGTGACTTCTTGTTTCTGCCTGGAGAAGTGAGGTAAAGGCAGTGCTTCCAGGTACAGGCATCTCTAGATGATGCAACGCTAGGGCAGAAACACCAGCGATCACAGTAAGCCCAGCTGGTCCAGCCACGCAGACCAAGGCCCTTTGCACTGACAGTGCCATGAATCACAAGCAGTAGAGGTGAAGCAGCCCAGCAGCTCCCGGTCTTCGTACGTGCCCGGAGTCAGCTTCCCCAAAACACACCCCCTTGCGCAGTGCAGCCACAGGGAATTCACCCCAATTTATCCCAATGCTCTGACTCACCCTGTTGATCAGCCTCTCTCTTTGCAGCCACTACAACAGCAGTCTTGGCCAGGCAGTCAAGTGCCTGAAGCCTGGCCACTGGTGTTCCTCCTACCTGCCTTCTGTTACCACCACAGCCTGTGACTTGATGCAATATGCCCTCACAAGACTTCTGTTTCCATCTTAGTGCAGGACAGCACAACCATTCTGCCACATGGCCCAGGTTTTTCATACCGGCCAGAAAGGAAACATTCCCTCCCCAAAAAGAGCACAGCAAGACACACGTATGGCTGTTTTTCTTTTTAAAGCCAAACCCAGATTTCAAAGAGGCTGCAACCAGAGCCATTGCCAGTCTGGTAACAGACCACAAAAATCATGACTTCTCTTAAAAAGAGAATCCTTTTTATTTCACTTGAAAAATTCTGTTCCCACATGGGCTACCAGCTGTACTTTCTGACCTCTCATTCCAGAGGGGCTTGGAAGCATCTTATCTCCTAAACTGAACTGAAAGAGGTTTAATGTTGAAATCATTTTATCTTCATCATCTTTAATAGTTTTTAAGTATTTGAGAGTCATGATAACCCTGTGATGGAAGTGATAACACCCAGCTTTCAAATGCTGCTATAGTGAACTGCCACAAAGGTTATGAGGCGTGGAATGCACCAGGACCACCCAGGACTGGTCACAGCCAACACGCACAACAGCTCCGTCCAGGCAGATGCTTTTCCTGTTTTGATCTTGTGTGTGGTTGAGCGTAGGAGGACAATGCCCATTACTGGCCATACAGAAAG
Organism: Theristicus caerulescens; assembly: GCA_020745775.1. Taxonomy (NCBI): domain Eukaryota; kingdom Metazoa; phylum Chordata; class Aves; order Pelecaniformes; family Threskiornithidae; genus Theristicus; species Theristicus caerulescens. The sequence goes on from CM036564.1 coordinate 29,042,218, forward strand.
TCCAACAGCTACTGATTACTTTTGAGTACTCTCAGCTGTCCAACCATGCAAGTTCTGGCTGTCCCCACATGCAAGAAGATGGCAGGCACTTGACTTCACAGAGCAGCATGACTGGCACCCAGGTTACAGGCAGGACCATATCCAACTTTGAAGAGATGCTCAAGAACTGACTGCTGGCTCACAGCATGGGAAGGATGGTCTGGACAGACTGCTGGGCAGCACACGTTACTTATGCATTTGTGCTTCAGGCTGAACGAGAGCGTTTCTGTGGAACCTACACGTATTCACACAAGTCCTCCGTGCCTGTTATCCTGGCACTCAGCTTTGTCTTCTGGGGCAGAGAGACAGCCTGATCTGACACACAGATGCTCTCTCTGAATTAAAGAGCTGGCAGAACTTGTTATCACACTTGCCAGGGCACCACAAGGAAGACAGGCAACGCTTAGCAGGTGTGCGAGTCATTTCTTGGCTTATTAAGTGTTTTTTCCATAACATTTTGTTCTAAATAAATAGCATTGTGCTTTAAGGAAGGTGGTGATCGTTGGTGCATTCTGCTCCTTGTCTTTGGGAAGAGCACCTGTAATTAGTAAGGACAGATCTTCAGATCTGCTGGGCTAAGCACAAAAAGATTCAGCAAGGGAAACTGCAGACCTAGGTTACCAAACTAAAGGGAGAAGAAAGCAGGGTTTTATTTTGAGACAGATGAGAACTAAGGGCCCAAAACCTAAGCAGACATGATTTAGGAAATCACAAAAGGAGTGGAGTTACTGTTGAGCCAGAATCTGTCCTATTAATATCACAAAAACAAACACATTAGCTCACATACAACACATCAACAGCTATTTTTCAAACTTCAAACAGTTCTCAATATAGGTGCCAGAGGTACTAAAATATAAAGACAAATATTTTCAGCTGTTTCTTATAGGAATTCTCCCCAGGACTGCAAATTCCCTTCAGACAGAGACATCAGAGCACAAAATTCTGCCCAGTGTGGCCACATTTAAAGCAAAGTTTTTCAGTATTTCTCACTAACAATAATCTGCTTGGTACGAGCCACAACTTCAGAACCATTTAGCGTTTTTTTTTTTGTCACAGCAACCAGACTTCTAGCAATTCTAGAAATAAGCAAATCTCATTTGCTGATACAACAGCATAAAACATTTTGGCCTCCTCTGCATTAAGCATCACGTTAGCTAGCTCAGTTGCTTGCAGCAACACTCAAATGTTCAAAAGAGTGAAATGCAATATAAGTGAGGCATACTCACACATTAGAAACTGTAAAGGAGAAAGGATCCAGTGAAGGAGCAGCTTCTTATCAAGATAGCTACTTATCTCTCTTTTGCCACACTGATCTATAAGTCCCACATGGTGAGCGGTTGGTTTAGTGCTTTGATTGGACAGTCAACACACACATCTTCCTGCCCTGGAGCAATCAAGAGTCTAAACAGAAGCACTGTTACTAACCTCCTTTTTGGCTTGATAAGGATTTGGATGAGTGGGTAGCAGGTGGATTTCCTTTCTCTCTCCGATGAAGACCATTAGTGACTGCTGCAGGTGCAAATCCTTCCCTCTAGCCACAGCAAGGAGGGGCAGGGCTGCTGGGGGACTGGCTGCTCTCCTTACAGTAGGGCATGCTGGGCTCTGCCACAGCTGGCTGGTAGAGGGAGGATTTGGTCCCTCTTTGTGCCGCTTAGTCTCATTCCAGACTTCACCCTTACTCTCTATTTATAGGCCTTTCTCATGTCTCTTCAGCTGTGTGGTTTATGGGCTTTGTTCCCAAGGAGAAGCCTCTTGGGCTGTTATTACACTTGGGAACCTGCGGCTTCCTGTCTTCAGAAAGCGTGCCGGATAGTTCTGGTCCTTTCTTAGAGCTTGGTGACAGACCTTGTAGCTTCCTTCTCTGTTGGCAAGTAAACATGAATTTCAACCTCCTTCCACTCTTCACAATTCCAGGTGATGCTGTAATGTCTCCTTGTTTGGGGTTTCTCAGTAGTCAGGGAATGAGATGGTGCTTCAGGGTTTGCGTTTGTTCTGCAGCTCTTGCTTTGCTGTTAGTACGTCAATCAGATATTTGAGAACTTTCAGTTTGTGCCTGTCTGGGGCTTTGTGGTCATCCTCTAGCTAGCTGTGTCTTGGGTTTAGCAGAAAATGAATCCACAACATCTAGGCCACAGAGAAGCAATGCTTGTTATGAAGACGCTGTGACGGTGCGGGCAAGAACAGCTGCAAGCAAGGCAGGACAAAACCTTATCATTGCAAACTGATGAAGCCTTTCCGACAACACCAATCTGTGGAAATTCTGGAGCTTGGCTCCAAGTCACTGAGGCTACGCTCCGGCTATTTCCTGTGATGCTCCTGAAATGGAAACTTTCAGCTCCTCAAGCCAGAGCACTGGATGGAAAGGTACTGTAGGTAATAGATCTAATGACATTACAGAATCTCTGTTGCAGTTAAATCTACATACAGTAGTTATTTTTCTGTTACTGGTTCTTCATCTGGAGGAGTGGGGGGTGCAATTTTAAAAACTTGCTGCTCTGCAGGTTAGGATATTCTTTTCAATCTCCAGTCTATGCCACTCATGTCCAGTTAATGTTCATATGTTTTTGTGCCAATTCAGTTTGGATAGCAGCCCCCTGCTCCTCCTCTTTCCCCTAGTCACCAGGATAAACCCCATGATGTAAACCAGTCCTATTTCCCTGTTTACATAGGGCCTGACTGAGCAAGTCCAGCATCCTCTGCGAGGGAGGGCTCTTCATCCCCTCGATCAGCCTAATAGCTCTTCCTGGTTCTGTCCATGCTTTCGTCTTTCTTTTGAACTGTAAACAGTCTTTCAGTTGTGGCTTCAGCAGGGTATTGTGCAACAGCATTACATCATGTTGATTTGGCTGGTGTTCCCCTCATGCAGCCTGCAACCACTCTGGCGTGTCTCAAAATAACAGTACCCAGTTAATGCCCCCCAGTTTTCCTCTCTTATCCAGCGCAGTCATCTCCCCTTTAACAGTTCCCGCCTGCATCTCACCTAACAACTTGTCGTGCATTGCCCTATTAAACACTTTGCTGAAGCATAGACAAACTACATCTGCACATTCTCTTCTCTGGAAAAGTCAATTATTGAAGACAGCTGTGAAGTCAGTCTGCAGCGAAGTGTTTTGCTAAGCCCACTGTGTATTTCAACCATATTTGCATCCTGAGTTATTCTTTCTGTCAAAGCACATAATAGAAAGATTTGTGTGTTATTGAGGTCAGACTAACAGGTCTTCAGTTTGCTACATCGCCTTTTATTTTTTGTGTCTCAAATACAGGCACTGCTTGCTGTTTTCCAGTCATATGGTACCTGCCCCACTTAGATATGTTTACATTCCTTGCTAATAAACTCTTGGTTTGTGTCTGTTCTTTCACCTCCCTTGACACAAGCACCAGGAGTTCTTAGAACTGTGCTTTTGCTTCAGACGTAGTAATTTTTTCAAAAGCCTCATAATAATCACCGTCTTGTCTTTCATTGGTTTGCATCGAAGCTATCTTTAGTCTTGACAGTCATATTGCTGCCTGTTATCTCACTTCTTTCTTGCTCCTCTTTTTATTGACTAGAAAGCTTCTTACTGAGTTTTAAGCTCTTTGCAATGTGTAAATTACCCCTAACTTCTGCAGCTCTTGCTTCATTCCATAGCAAAGTGCCAGAACAGAGGCTTCTCTGTTGCATTATCCCTTTTCCATCCTGTATGAGCTCCCCATTATTTCTTAAACTCTTTTTGAAATCAGGTGGTTACTTCCCTAAACACTTTTCCTTCCCTGCTTAGGATGGAAATCGTAGATTGGTTTCTACCTTTGACTTAAAATTCTGAGGATCTTCCACATTTCTGTCTTTGGACTCTTCAGTCTACCTGCTTGTATCAACCAGTTTCTTCAGGTTTTTTTTTCAAATCCGCTTTGTTAAATTTTAGCTATAAACCCATTTTTCTTCTCCTTATACTGGAAGTGAAACTAAATCACCTCCTGAAATGAAACTAAATGACAACACTAAATCAGCCCAGATAAGGTGCCGACATTTACAGGCAAGGCTGAGGTTCCCAGCCCAAGCCATGTGAGCCCATTCCTCCTCCATCTGTGTCCCACCTTAAAGCTTCCAACGTGGACATCCACATGACTCCTCAAAATGCCCTTCTAGGTGTCAGCGTAGTGCCCGGGCAGCAGAGTAAGGCCATGGGGGGCGAAGAGCCAGGAGTTACACTGCACTGAAGGATGAGCCAATCTAGTTCATGCCTCACAGCCTGGCACTCGGATGAGCTTCTAGGCCTGGGATGCTACGGGCTCGAGCAAAAGGGGTTTCCAGCAGGTCTGTTCTCAGCCTGTACGTTCAGTATCCAATTTGCTCATCCCTCAAGCTGTGCTAGTAGGAAGTGAGTTTCTTTCCTACCCTAAAGGAAGAAAAGACAAAATTCCCTAAGCTCCTGCTACAACCTTCCACATGGTCTCCTCAGTCTCTGCTCACCGTGTCTGCCTTTAACCAAGATAAAATCCAGTCTCAAATTGGAGTTCTGATTCTTTATGGAGAAATTTTTTATGTACCAGTGCTTGGGGGACCTCAGTATCAGTCAGCAGCATGGAATGTGACAGAGGGTGACCAGAGCAACCGAGGCCAGCTCCTGCCAGCAGGGTCAAAACTGCCCACCAGCTTGAAGTGAGAACAAGAGGGGAAGTCGGCAAAAAGCATAGTGCAGTAGATCACTTTGGTGTACAAGACTCAAAAGCCAAAACGATAATGCTGGGTTTTCTTCAGAGGACTTCTCAGTCAACTACCAGGCCACTGGGGATTGATGGCATGTTAAAATGCTCTTTGGATCTATGGATTGGTGTTTTTTCCCCTCATGTAACTAATTCCAATCCAAATCAAGTTTGTCACGGCTCAGTCAAGTTTGTCATTCCCATCTGTGGGCATTCAGTAGTCTTTGGGGTATGAATTGGGCACACTGCAAAAACCACCAACACAGCTGACAACAGTCAGAGCTGTAGCAGCTATAGGGGTGAACAGACTGAACATGGAGTGCGTCAGCAGCAGCAGCAGCTTAAGTTCTGTCCTGCAGAAGAATCCCCCAAACTATTAATCCTGTTATTAGTGTTGACATTTGCAGGCCACCTAAATGTGAAGACTGGTTTCCCTGCCTTGTTTGATTTCCACCTGAATGGTGCTTTGCATGCGCAGTTTCCTTGTTGTCCTAGATACGCAGACTTTTGTGTTTCAGGCTGGTGTACTTACAGTACTGTATCTACTAGAGTTTAGGGTTGTTCTCTTTAAAGTACCGGTGTTCACATCTGGAGGAGACTTGCAAATGCCATAAGAATGGGATTCAACAAACAGAAGTAAGAGCCTTGGTGATGCACGTGGATATGGCATTGTGAATATCAGTGGAACAGTACTGATTTACATTGCTTTAAAATGTCTGTGGCATTGTTTTAACCTCACCTCCAATTGCAGTAGCTGTAATCTTTACTGAAGCCTTAAGGAAAAGGGGCAGGTTTCTTTTTTAGATTCTACTCACTATAGAGAGTCCAAAGCAGTGCCAGGCTGTTGGAGGAAGATGTGGTGGTACCTGGAAATGAACTGGTAACGCTCCTGTCCCCAGTCGGTGTTTGCTGAATAGAACAACATATGGTTGAAACACAAGATGAAGCTAATGACAGTTTCAGTCCACTGCTATGTGTCATGCCAGCCCTGTTGGTTCCTCTGGCTCCGGGGTGATTCACCACTATCCTGAAAAACAGGCAGCTCTGGCACTGTTAGTCACCCGGCACAAACATGGGAACGCTCACTCTGGGGAAGCAGAGCATATACTGCTAAAGAAAAACTAGCTCCTCCTTTTCCCGAAACCTGGAAAAACTAGTTTCAAGATGTAACAAATAAAGCTACGATTGTCTTTTTCTCCTTCCTAAAGGTTTCCAGGCCAAAATAAAAATTCTTACTGCTGTTAAGCATTTTTTTAAATTAGAATTAAGAGAGTATGACCATTATCTTCCATTCCTTTTCCCCTTACTTGCTTTTAAACTGCTGAAGTCCTATGTTTTTTCCCTCTCCTTTTGTTGTACTCCTGAATCTACATCATGTTCCTTAACAGCTAACTCCATTGCCACTCCACATCCTCCTTCACACCTGTTTGAGCATTCCTGTGGTTCAGTTTGGCAAGCTGTTCTCCTTGCCTTATGAACACAAGCTCCAACAACACTAACAAATCCTCCCCTTAGTACCCACCTGCTTTACCTGCATAGCCGCATCTATACCATCTGCAAGATACCTCTTCTGCTCAGCCCTTCACCCCTGGTGATCCTCATGCCCTTTGGTTTATTTAACCAAAGTACAATGAAGGTACAGTCAGTAACAAGAAATGGATTAATGAAAGCTTGAAACCAAAAAAAATTCTTAACCTCTTGCTGTATATGCCACAACTTCAATAACAGTCTTCCCCCAGGCTGTGCTCCTAATGATGGAGCAATATCCCAATGTCTTTACACAAGAAAACCAGGGACTTGACTTCAAAAGGAGTTTCTAACCTCATACCTAATTGATCTGGGTGTAATAGCACTGAAGGGAGCAGAGATCCGTAGTGTTTAACTGGTGCGGGATCTGAAGGTGATCCCCTAAGGCTTTAGGCACTGGCTCTCTGTTGCAAATCTGCTCCAGCTATGTAGCAGAGCCTTTTGGCAAAGACAGACAGACATACAGTTGAGACAGCTCTGCAATGCAAAGGAGCAATTTTCCTCCCCCGTCAGCAAGCATGCAGTCACTTCACAGTAGCGTATTTTTTATTTCTTGATCCAATTTTCCTTAGCTTGTACTAGCAGATAAGATATCTAGTGCTTCATTTGCGAGACATGCATAATCCAGTGCATTTCTCAGGTGGATAAAATTCACATCCTGGAGAAAGCTGAAGAAAGAGACTAGATTTTTTTTTTACTGTTATCACTAGGACCAGAACCTAGCAAGAGCTTCTTCAGCTTATCTTTTAGACACTGATTTGTCTGTCACTGTTTGAGCCCTTGCTTGATGAGGATGATGCAGCTACAGCCAAATGTTTTAATGCTTTTATTAACTACATATTGGGGTTTTGCTCAAACTTCCTTGATTTTAGCAGGAAAAAACTAAAGAACTAGATATGAAAAATACACACTTGCTGCAGTGGGACACAGAGGACTGGTTTAATTCCCATATGAAACTGGTTTAATTTGATTGAAAGGCCACATTATTTTAGCGTTGACAAACTGCACGCCTAAGGCAGGAGTCTTGTATCTTGGGAGCCAGGATCTATAAGACTGAAAATGTAAGACTAGAGATTTACTTCTTGTTTTGCCAAGCAGAGCTTTGATACAGACAGCTGCTAAGAACACCACTTTCTAGAGCACTTCCGTGTCTGTGCCTAAGGCCTCCGAGTACAGCAGCTGTACAAACAGGGGATGGATTCACATTCTATGGAGAGGGACAGGCAGGGAAGGAATAAGAGGCTGCAAGCCTATAACAGCATGGGTGTGCTGTGTGAAGGGCTGGGAGGACGCAGCGCCAGCTCCATACCTTTGAGCCTGAGTAAGACAGAGAAGGTGACTGGGAAAAGCGCAAGTGGAGAGGAAAATGAAGGAGCTTTGGGCTCTGTTAAGGCTGACCTCGTGAAGGGTCATCCAAGGTGACGAGTCGGAGAGTCGGTCACACAGGGCAGGAGAGAAGCGCATGCTGTGTGTGGCATGGCACGGCAAGACAGATGCGAGAGCCATGCAGGCTGTTGATGTCACCCACGGTGAGTGTGCCAAGGTACAGGGAGCACCCACCACAGTCTGTATGCAACGCCCGGTTAAGTGGAATGGAAAGGTGGGTGCTGGTTGGATGGGACCCAAGAGGAAACTAAAGAAAAGCCTGTAAATAGACTGTTTGAAGTGATTAGATGCAGAGGGCAAGAACAATAATGAGAAATACTTCTATAAAAATATCTCAATGGTTTTGCTTCTCATTCTTTCCCCCCCTTCTCTCTCCTGCTACCAAAATGAACAATTTTGTAATTTTAGCCAGGCTCTTTAGCTGTCACAAGCTGCTTAAAGCTGATTTACAGCTGGGTCTCCATCTCATACACAGACAGCTCTTGGACCCATCCACATCCCAAATGTTACGTAATTACAAGCCCACGCTCCAAGCCTGTATTGAGTACAAGGGAAAATGCACTCAGCTGCCCAGATTCAGCACCATTTCCTTGCTTTTGTGTGAATTTTATTGCTCTGTTTCACTTATGTGCCTTACGCCTCAGCCCTGTTGACATTGTGAGCTGTCACTTCACCCAGTTTAATATTAACTGCTTGGTTTCCCAAGGCAGCAGCTCACGTTCCTGGACGAGGCCAAACCCGTGAGCGCGGGCAGGCTCCGAGGGGGGCTTGCCCGCTCATTCCACCCCAGCTTCTCCCTTTTGGGCACGGCGCAGCCTGCTCCGCCCGCCCGAGGGGTCGGAGCCGGGAACCTCGCAGACGCCGCCGCGTCTGACAGAGGCGGCCGATCCCTCGACTCCCACCAGGCCCCGTCTCCCACCGCGGGCGCCTCCCGCCCTGCACCAGCCGCTTCGCCCCGCCAACGGGCCGGGCCGGGCCGGGGGTCTCCTCACGGCGGCTCCTCACGGCGGCACGGGCGCGCGGGCCGAGGCTAACGGCCGCCCCCGCCCCGCCCCGCCCCGCCTGACGCAACCCGCGCCCCGCTTTGCCCCACGCGCGGCGCGGCGAAACACCCCGCCCTCCTTGCATCACCCGGCGCGAGCCGCGCCGCCCCGCCCCGCGGCGGGCGGGCGGGGGCGGGGCCGGCGGCCCGCCCGGCCCTTTAAAGCCCCGCGGCGGCGCGTGCCGCCCCACGAGCGCCCGCCGCCGCGCCCCGCAGCGCCCCGTGACGTCCCGCAGCCCCAGTGCCGCCGCCGCCATGAAGCGCGACCCGCAGCGCCCCGAGGAGTGCCCGGGCCGGCCGGAGCCACCGCCCTCCCCTCCCCTCCCCTCCTCCTCCTCGCCCGCCGGGGAGGCGGAGGGCGCGGAGGTGAAGCCGGCGCCGCCGGTGTGGATCTTCGGGTACGGCTCGCTGGTGTGGAGGCCGGGCTTCGAGTTCACGTCGCGCAAGGTGGGCTTCATCCGCGGCTACAGCCGCCGCTTCTGGCAGGGCGACACCTTCCACCGCGGCAGCGAGAGGACGGTAAGGGCGGGGGCGGCCGTGGGGAGCGGGCCGTTGGGCGGCCGTTGGCGCGGGCTCGGCTTCTAACGGCTCTGCCCTTGCCTCTCCCTCACAGCCCGGCCGGGTGGTGACGCTGCTGGAGGACTGCGGGGTGAGTACCGGGGAGGGGGGGTGTCCCGGGGCGGGCAACGGGGGGCGAAGCTCTCCCGGGTGGCGGTGCCCGCATCAGCAACGGGTAACTGATGCCGGCAGCCGGGCGCTGTTCTGCCCCTCCCGGGAGTGCGAGCGGTGCGGGTTATCCTCTGCCCTGTTATCGGTTGTGCAGAGACCCCAAAGCAAGGCAGGCTTGCTTTGAAACGTTTGTGGACTCGTCCGCTGCAGTTACAGCATCCCATAACCACCTTGCTCTTTCGCTTTTAGGCATGCACGTGGGGTGTAGCCTATGAAGTCCGTGGGGAACAAATCGCTGCATCACTCCAGTATCTCAACATGCGAGAAGCTGTCCTGGGAGGCTACGACACCAAGTTGGTGAAGTTCCACCCTCAGGAGAAAGATGCGGAGGAACCTATCCAGGCTCTTGTTTACATTGCAACGCCCCAGAACCCTTCTTACCTTGGCCCAGCATCTGAAGAAGACATTGCAGCTCAAATCATTGTCTCAAGTGGTTGTGCTGGTCACAACATTGAGTACTTGCTGAGACTGGCAGACTTTATGCGCTACTTTTGTCCTCAAGCAGAGGATAAACATCTCTTCTCCATTGAAGAGGCTCTTATTTCCATCCTTCCATGCCTATACTACACAGAGGAGTCTCTAGAGGAAACTGCAAGTGTCCCTCAGAAGTCTAAGGGCTGAAATACAAAATTTTTTTTGCAGGGTCCCAGTAGAAGGGACATAAGGGAGAAAGCAGTGGGGACAATCTTAAGTCTGATAAAGTATACTGGACTGAGTGAATAAAGGGAGAATTAGCAAGTAGTAGGGGAGGGAGGAAGTGGAGTAAAACACGCTTGCTGTAGGACTTCCAATTAGTACCTGTTGCACTCCTTACCTATAGCACCACAATAGCCATCACTGCTTTCCAGGTGGGGAACAGGGATCTTCGCTGGAACTTTGCTCTGCAAGACTTGCTTCCAGGAGTCAAACCTGAAGTACTCACTTTCCTTAGAGAAGGAAGAGGCTCATCTATTCTGTGCACTTTTTTCTTTTTTTTTTCTTTTTTTTTTTTCTTCTTTGAAGACTAGTTGAGCAGGACTTGACTGGGTTTATGCAGTATATATGTAATTCTACCTCAGATAGATTGGCAAAAAGCTGTTTGTGTGGTGGTGGAGACTTGGGCAGGTTCTGCCAAATAAGACCTCCTTTTTTCCCCCCCTGCCATGTCCCACCTGCAGTACAATGACTACAAAAAAGTATAGAATCCTAGAACCTGACACTAAATTTCAGGACTTCTGTGCAATATTAAGTGAATCAGCCTCTGTAGGCTCTTTGGGTCCTACTTCCTTATGTTGTGAAGGATCACAGTAATGCACTTATTTTCTAAAATGTCATATTTTATTTATTGCGTGTTGTATTTCCCCTTAGGAGGGGTATCTAAACTGCTCACATGCCACAGTGGTATGCAGCCCACATTCAACCTTGCATTTGTGCCTTCTAGTTTTAAATCAGTTTTCTGGGAGCTAAGCCTGCTTTAATGACAGAAGCTTTTCTCCAAGCTTCACTGACCTCGTGCTGCTACAGACTTAACTGACTCCGTAAGAAATGGTCCTGCCTGTGTGGGAAGTCTGTGCTGTCTGCAGGAACGCTGGCTGGATGCAGCAGTGCTTTAACTGGCCCTGTACTGGATAAGCCTCTGGTGCTTCAGGACAATGTGGGTTTCTGTAGAAGCATTTGAGGGTTCTAGTTCCATACCTGGGTGTCTGTCTGGTACACTTTTATTTGACTGCAAACGACCACAACTGAGCATATTTGCAAGCCTTTGAGCTACTGAAAAGCCTGCCTTGATCGTGTTAAGCAGAGGCACTGCTGCAAGCTCAAACTTTTCAGCTTCACATATTAACAGCATGAAAACCCATAGTATTTTGTAAGAAAACTGCTGCTACTGCAGGAAAGCAGCTCTTGAGAGCTGACCCCTGGGACATTTGACTCCTCCCAAATATCACGTGGGTTTTTTTATAATAAAAAAAAAAGATAGGGACTGTTTGTATTACTGTGGCTTGTATGTATATGAAGTGGTATGGTGCTGTGCCCAGTAATAAAACAAACTGACAGTTAGTCTTCTGCACTTTGGTGTTGGTCTGTTTCATTATTGACTTAAAGTTCAAATTCATCCTTATTTTTGTTTTTTTTGGTTGTTTACAAAAAAAAAAAAAAAACCACCAAAACCTTACCTGGTAATGCTGCTGTAGTTCCTTTTTTTTTTCCCCCTAAAAAACCAAAGCCAAAACCACCTCACTGCTGAGCAGCTTGCCTCTGCTGGATCCCCCTGCAAGACGCCCATTGACTCTTTCCCTTTGAGGAAAGGGGATTCAGTGACTTTCCCCTCCCAGCCTCCAGCTCTTGTTGATTCTGGAGTGCTGGTGCTGACAGCAGATACGAGCCAGCCCTCCTGACTGCACAGGGCAGGCACAGAAATGTAATTCTCCCTTGGCAGGCTGAAGGATTTTCATTCCAAGTGCAACTTGGCATTGCTGTTTCCAAGAAGTAATAGTGGAAGGACAAGAAACCACCACCCACAGCCAAGCCTGCTGGCTGCAGTAAGGGAGACAGTTCCTTCTCCTCTGCCTTGGGCACAGTGTGCTGTGTACAGGGGAAACGTGCGGCTGCCCTTCTGATTCCTCTAGTTACCAGCTGCCTCAGCAGATATCTCACTGTACCTGCCAGTACTACCTGCCTCAAGACTTGAGTGATGGACAGAGTGAAAACTAATTGAAGCAACTGAATTTACCACTAATTAAAGGCAAGTGCATGTTTCAGGGATAATAGACGAGAAAACTATGCTTTCCCTGTTCTGTGGAGGTTCTCACTGCATCTCCCCATGGGGGCTGTATCACCCAGCTGGAAAATCGCAGGGTTAAAGAATCAACTGAGCCGCAGGGGTTATTCCTGATATTGTCCCTTACTAGTACAATACTGGGGTCAGGTACCAAAATATCTCCAGATGAAACAAAAACATCACATGTCTCAAATTCTCAAAGGCACAAAGACTCCACTGACAGGAATTAATAGCAGGTGTGCACTAAGCAACCTGCGTTGCCATCTCACATGGAGAGCCCCTTGCGTTGTGCAGCCTGGGTTGGCCCCATGATCTTTCACATTGCTGGTAAAAGACAAGCAGTGAGTGCTTGCGAACAACCCATCAGCACTAGAAATGTGCCTTCAGCTGCTGTTTCTTCTTCCCTTGGAAAACTAAGTATTTTAAGCACAGATAAACCACTGAACTGCTGTTTTCTTCCCAATGAGTTCTTTGCAGTGGACTTCCAAAAAAAGGACCCCATTTTCTTTTCTGGAGTGGTGAATACGGCAGCTTGCTGCTGTCATCCTGTCGCTGCATCTTCAAGTCACTAAGACAGACAATGAGGTGTCACATAACTTGTTTCTCCTGAGGCTTTTATTGTGTCCTGTGAGTCTGGGACCTGGTCACGTTTTGGTCAGCTGAAGAATTTAAAAGGTTAACATCCCAGATTTGAACTCTGGCCACGTGAGTACGGAGAGACAGCACCCTGCAACATCTGCTATATGCCCAGCTGATGTTTGTACTGCTGCTGAAAGACGGGGGACCACGGTGGCTTGCCTCTGACGAGCCAGACGTGAGGAAGATCATTGCTGCTTGGAGGCAGTCACACAACCATGGCACTTGGGAGTGCCAGGCCAGCGGTGACACACAAGGACAGTGTCCTACCCCATACGTGTTTCACTACAGGTTTCCTCTCCCCATGTCATGACTTGCCAGCCCGGGTGAAGCAGCTGGCTGTGGGCGCAGCTCCAGCTTCTGGCAGCTCTACTGCTGGCCTGATGGCTGGCCTGGGAAAGAGCACTCGCCTTGTCAGAGGGGGAGGCAACTGCTCTCATTTGCAAAGTGCTGCCAGACATTTCTGGAGATGCTTCCCTATCTGGTGGCTTTCTCTTGCACATGCAGTTTTCTCTTCTCTGACTTCCCTATGACAAGCTTGTGCCTATCACGGCACTTCACATTAGAAACCGATTACAACACAAACATGTTTACAAGTGCTATCAATCACATACTTTCCAAGTCTAAAACCAGCACAATTCACATGATTTCAGTCCCTTCTTCACCCTTTTCCATTTTCCTGCCCAGCAGTTCCCCCACAGCCCTGAGTCACCATTTCCTTGAGTATGTTAGGACAGGACCTACCCAGCTGCTTTGCAGTGGCACAGCCAGCTAAATAAAGTAGATGACAGCAGTTAATCCAGCCCCGGCCTTCATATGTATCAAACGCTCCTGAGGGCACATGGTCCTTAATAGGGCAGGAGAAAGGATAAAGTCGGAAATGTTAAAAGGATTCAGAGAAGACAAAACCAGAAGAATAAGTCTCTGTTAGGTGCTACAGTATCATCTCAGTTTCAAGGTGGAGTGGTGAGAACTGAGGAGACTTCACACAGGTAAATCTCTACCAAGATGATTCCAGCTTTAGTGAAACTTAGTTTAAATATGGCATCACCAAAGTGTGAGCTTACCTGTGCTTGGTGTACTTTTCTAGATGAGATGCCAGGTCAGAAAACTAGTGAGACCAAACTCGTATTTGTGGTTGACAGCAATACAGGCACGCAGCTCAGCGAGGGCAGGAGCTGGTAGGAGAGGACGGTGGCCTAGGAGAGGGGCAGGGAACAGACCAGTGTTCCTCAGCTGGGTGCAAAAGCAGCCGACGGCTTGGTTGAGTCTACCTGAGGAGAATGTACGTTTGAGCATGCGGAAAGTAGGGCCAGCACAGACTCTGAAGGCTATCGAGGAGCCAGTGTGGGATCTCAGTCCCAGGAGGAGCTGAAGGGGAGAGGCGCAGCTCTGCATGCGTACCCACAGTCTCGAGAGGGTCCCTGGGGCTCCGCCATGTGTGGCGGGGAGAGGCTTGCAGGCAGTGTGCAAGTCACAGGGGATGGCACATGCTGGAGTTAGCGGCTGTTACAGGAGCTGCAGCTGGTTGTACGTTATTCCATATGTGTCTGCTTGCTGCTCAAGAGACAGGCTGAAATGTGGATTTAATTACCTACAGATGTTTCACAGGCAGAGGAAAAGCAAAGATAAAAAAACCTAAAGAATGCTTATCACCACTCCTGGACAGCCTCTGCAGCGATATACGGCTGACCGGCAGGCGCAAGTGAGGGAGCAGCCGGTGCTCTTCTGCTATGGAGTCTGCAAAGGCTCTGAGAAGCACTCCCCTCTGCAGCAGAGGCTGGACAGCACTTCGGGCACACTCTGTACGGAGTGGATGTGTCCAGAGACAACGTCTGGCTTGGTAACAGCCTGTTCTGCTCCTGCTACCAGGAAAGACTGGATGGTGAAGCAGAGGAAAGAAGGAGGGTCTGTTGGGTAAGAAGGAGGGTCTATTGGGTGTACAGCTGTGCCAGGACAAGTGAGACTGACTTTGCATAAAATATCCAGCACAAAACACGCAGATGTGGTCACCTGTGCGCTTTGATGCTGCTCCGTATAACACATTGCAGATAGTTCAGTGCCAGAATGGTAGCACTGCCAACATGTCCCAAAATCTGGGAGTCAGTCTAGGCCTGGAAGTCCTTCGTGAAACTTTAAATCGGCTTATATCACATTCAGCTCATTAACCTCATCCCAAAGGCAGAGGGGAAAATGAATGAGCGGCATTTGGATGGGAGATTTTCCCTGACTCAGACTTCTCGCTTGGGCACTGCCAGTTTTCACGACACGGCACATACTTCAGTAGCACCAAACCCAAAGACTTTTTCAGAACTCAAGGACAGATGCGACATCAAAAAGTGCAGTCCCAGCACACGAGTGGGCAGCAATGTGCCACTGGCACGTAGCCTAGCTCAGCACGGCATGGTTCCCTGTGCATGGGAGGAACAGGAAGGGATAAAAAAATAGATTTACAGTGAGGCTATGGAAAAACTACACTTGCAGAAAAACCAGCAGCCACTCAGCGGACTTTGCAATTTCCTATTAACTAGTTGCCTTGGCTTAAGTGAAAACCCCCCTAATTTATATGCGGTATTAAAGTTATGAGAGAGGCCCTGTATGGCTTTGAAAGAGCCTTGGGCCTGGGAGGGAAGGGAGGGCGGAAGGAAGCGGGCATTCTGGGCAGCACTGGGGAAGCTCTACATGCTTTGTTTACAAACCCTGTGCACTTTTTGTTTGGCTTTTGGATGTGTTTTATTCTTTCCCAGCTCCCTTTTCATCTCATCATAGTGCCAGCCACACTGATGAGTGTTTATGCTTGCAAATTCCTGAAGCACAGCCAGTACCTTGAACTCCAGAGAATGAGATTGAAATAACGTAAAAGGTCAGGGAAGTTCAAAGAGAGAGAGGTGCCGTTTTCCTAGCTGGGGACACCACACTGTTCCCAGACCACGCTGGGCTCCTCTGGGGACACAAGAACAAAGACTTCTCTCTTATGTCCTCCTGTTTACGCTGCTTTTTGCCTCCCTCACCTCACTGTTTTAATGGGACTCATTTCCATCAAGCTTCAATTAAAACCACCAGGGATCGGTTTGGCCTGAGCCTGACAACTGAAGAGACACCTGATAGCTACTGGCGCTTAGAACTCCTATCACCAAAGGAAAGGGAAAGTTTTTATCCCAACTGCTCGAGCCCTGCTGGCTCATATAGCAGGAGTGAGCCCCAGAGCGCTGCTTCATCTGCAAGCATCTATCAGCTGTAGCAGCACCTGGAAATCTACTGTAAGCACTTCACCCGGGGAAGACATGTCAGGGGATGACTTTTGGAGAGGAAAGGTTTCATTCAGCCTTGCTGGTTAGCAAGCCTGTCCTTCAGAAACATGACGAACACGTGCCTGGGCTGACTGGGCAAGTGCTGGGTACAACTGTGCCGTGCAAGCAGATAGCATGCAGAGCGGCCACAGACGGCCTCCAGCGCATCGGGCACACCACCCCATGCTCTTCACGAAGCCGTTGCTCATACTTCCAGCTGCAGATTTCTGCAGACAGGGGGGTTCATGAGCACATGCACACATACAACACGACGTGCTTGTTTGCGCAGCACTGCAGCTGCCCCACTCACCCTCATTCACAGGTGGAGGGAGGCTCGGGAATGGTCCAGGCTAACCTGAGCACTGGGTTTCACTAGCTTATGGCCTCAGCAATCTGCCTTGCCTTGAACTGGAGCTATGGACCGAGCGACACCAACAGCACAGGCAATGTTGAAGTCATTTCACAGACTCTCATCCAACCCGCTTACAGCAATTATAACCTCATCTACAAACAAACCGCCTCAGGGGCAACCACAGCCAGCTTGCTGATATTAAACTGTCTACGCAAAGCCTATGTGACATTTGAAAACATTTAGAAAACAAACTAAAAAACCAGCCTTTTATCCCCTCCTTGTCTAGACGGCACACCAGCCTTTCCAAACTGCAAATCGGCACCGATGAAGCATGTGATGCCGAGGGAGGGAGGGAGCAGGCGCTGCCCTGGCCCCCCGGGACAGTGAGGAAGGCAAGGGCTGCCCGGGGATGTGTTTACGTTACCTCTGCTCACCCCGCAGGCGCCTCGCACCGGGGCAGCGCTGGTGGGTGCGCTTTCACGTGTCACCACAGCCGCCAGCGCTGCAAGTGACCTCCCAGGACTGCGGCTGACACGTTGCTGATCGGCCCGCGGTGCGCAGGGGTGGGAGATACTGTTACAGACAACTGGGGTCAGCAGCTCTGTCTTCGGGATGCTTCTACAGACATCATGGGCTGACATCTCTCACTTATTTTTGTTTTCCAGTGAGGTACCCATTTCTTTAAGTAAAATTGAGCCAAAAGTATATTTCAAACAGTGAGTGGGTTTGTAGATTATATATAAATTCATTTTAGATTATACATACATTCATTCTTTTGGTCTGCTTTATAAGGGTGTGTTTTTCTCCAAGATGTTCCTCTCCATGAACACACAATCCCATTTTTAGAGAGGGAAAAGAGCAGGAATGCCCAGCTCCCCGCGGCCATGACAGACGCTGCTTTTCATCTTCCCTTTGATAGCGACTGTTAGAGACTCGATTACCTCTGGACCTGTTGGGCAGGTGCCAGATGAAACCATGCCTCTTGTTGCTGTACAGTGCAGTCAATTCTGGCAGAATTTGTGTCTCTAAACTACATATATATTGAATCTATTCCTGGAAATATATCCTATAATTTGAGGGAAGATAAGTTCAGGACTGAGGATAAACAGTAACTGTGGGACTAGCCTAATTCAGAATAAATATCCACTGTTTTTTCCCCGGAGGATTCTTGCCTCATTGCACTTGATGGGAGGATGCTAAAAAGGAGCAGCAGTTCAATTCCTTTTTCTCCTCTGTGGTCCTATATTTGTTTGTGCACACCTTGCTCCAAGTACAGGGGGACCGTTCCCCATGTTGACTTTTCTCTGGCAAATCACTGTAGCACCTTTGCAAACTTTAATTCCTCCTCACAAGACCTTCGTGAAGAGGTATTATTTCCATTATACAGATGGGGAACTGAGACATCAAGAACATGATTTCAAAAGCATACGGCAACTCTGAATGCACAATGTGAAACATTGAGGGATGATGTTTTTCGGTGTACTTGGAACTGTATGTTAGGTATTCAGAGATACCATGTTGGAAAAAAGATAATGTGTGCTCATGTAATCAGCACTAGATTATGATGGAAACATGCGAGAGTCATCTGAAATTTTCATGGATACCCTCACGTTTGCCATTGCCCAATGAGGATGGTGTGGTTGCAAGTTTAGTAATTTGCTCTCAGTATTCTTAAACCTTCATGTACCTAAGCTTGCACAATATTTATTTGCTAATTAAAAACTAAGCTCAACAGAGAAACATTTTTATATAGCTTGGGGTGTTTTTGTTTTATATGCACCACTCAAATTTGTTGCAGTCCCTCAAGCTTTTTTAGCTCATGGCTGAGGCTCACAGCTGCTGGCAGTTCCAAACTTCTCACATGTGTTTATTCCTGTAACATCTCAGACATGAGATCTGTTTTAAATTAAAAATTTAAACAACATTACTTTTCTCATTTGCTATCAATTATATCGCTGCAAGGAAGAGCTGAGCTTCTCTAATCTGTCTGTGAATATTCTACCAAACGAGCTCTCACTCTTGAACATTTAGTTGTTTGATTCCAGCCAGACACAATGATACGTAGCTAAGGACAGCAAACTGCAGTGTAACCAATTTACATTAATTACACAATACATACCTCTGATTGCATATGCTAATGGCAAGTTATCAAAGCTGGGGAAGCAAGTCTCCTCCTGCAAAAAATCACCCGGGGTTATAGCAGCCCGTAAAAAGAAATCGCCATGACTTCCAGTCCCAAATTAACACCGTGTTTAAAAACCTACTAGCCCTTTACAGATTCAGCATCACAATGTCAGTAAGTTTACAACTAGTTGACAGGAATTGAGCTGAGTGACAAATTACTAAAAAACTAGACAGCAGTTATTTTTTTCTTGTTAACCAGATTAAATATATATCACATTAAAATTATGACTACAGGTTACAGTAAAATTATGAACACAAGTTATATATAGTAACTTCTTCCAAACTCTGAACATGACAGAGAACGATGAAATGCGATCTTCTGAATGATGACTACAATCACCTGGACAGACAGACATCACGAAGCTGAATTACTCTTTCAGGAGCACTTGAAATCCAGAGATTGAAATTGTACCATTACACATCTTTAGATCTATTTCAAGCGTTACCATTTCAAAGAAATACTGTATGGCTGTAAATAAGATTAAATCTAAGAAAAATCTGGATTAAAGATCAAGAAAAGAGAGGTCTGAAGGAATGCAGAAGTTGTCCACAAAAGTGTTCATGTGAACTCTATGGAAGGAGCAGAGGCAACAAGAAACAAGGTGCAGAAGAGCCCTCACATCAGCATGGAGTGACCAAAAAAAAAAAAAAAAAGTTTTTGGATATTAGTTTTCAAGATTCTCTAAAAGTTGATGTAGTCTGAACATCCTTTCTGTTTCCTCTGCTTGCAAAGGAAAACCCTGGAGCTTTGTCGGGGGCAATGAAGAGGCATTCAAGGGTGTGGCCCGTGGCATGCCATTGCATTTACTGGGCAGCATCACACTCCACTGATCAACACGTAGCTAATAGCAGTCACATGCCAAAAGCTAAATATAGTTTAAAAAAAAAAAATAGAAAGCAACATTCAGCCAACTACATGTGAAATTTGCTGACTATTCCATTCTTAAAAACCCCAGCAGCATTCTATAGGCTGAGTGAAATACAGGCAAGCACTGTGCGCTGCCATTTAAGACTGACCGCAGCGAGGATAAGGGCTACCCAAGGTAACCGCTTTGAAGATGTCAGATCGTTATGGAGCAACACATCCACGCTTCTGTGAGGAAGCTCGATGGTTTTTAGTGCTACTTTGATACAAGTTTAGGCTTGTCTATGCAGAAAAGTTACTTGAATTAAAGAATGATGTGAATTAGAGAATAGTTTTTCCCAATTAACCCTTAACACAAATGCTCTTTTTCCACAAAGAGCCTACCTAGGAGGGGAGTTATTCGGGAATATCATTGTAGAGTAAGCATCATAAAACTGCTTGTCCACACAGTAGCTGTAAAATTCTGAAATGCACTCACTAGCCTGAATACAAACTCTATATCAGGGGAAAATTGTAACACCAGAATTAAAAGAAACCTGAAAGACAGACACCTCAAAGACAGACGACATCTTCTCACGGTACGGAGAGACAGCTCCTGCCTGTGATTCCTAGAGGAAGGCCCAGAATGGAAGTTAAGATGTAGGGACATATCAGGGGAACGATAAGAGGTGAAGTGATGAGAGGTGAGATAAACAGGAACGGCTTCTCCTAGTAGGATAGCGTTTGTTAAATACATCTTGAGAAGAAAGCCACTCGATTCTTATTATTAATAAGAAAATTTGAATAAATTTAACAAGTAGCCCAATCCTACACATCAGTTTTGTGTGACAGTCCAAACCAGTAGTAAATTTCCAAATAGGTTCTTCTAATCTCTGAGCAACAATAATAGTTTTTCTTGATTTTGAAAAAGTTGGTGAAGCATTCAGGGTAGCAGTGCCCACAAAATACACGTAACGCTTAGCTTTATCTTAATTCACAGTTCTCATAACGCTCAGATGCAAGGCTATGAGGGTCATGTGTTTAAAAATTAACACTTTTAAACAGAAACATTTCTCCTGCCAACCAAAAGCCCTGAAGACAACATGTGGGTCTTGAGAAGAGTTGGGTAAGGCTAAGGAGCAGGGAGGCAAACACGGGTGCTTGCAAACAAATGTCACAGAGGCAACAAGGGATACTGTAATCCCTGGATGCTTGGAAGCTTACATCACACTTGCCTTCTGTTAATTATGGCAGGCTTAACACAACCAGCAATACTGTTGAAGAAGGAAGAGACAGTCCACGGGGAAACTCAAGAAGGCACAAAAGTGGCGTTTCAATGTTTTCCTCCCCTACCTCATTCTATCAGTGACGCTCATTAGCTAAGGAAGGAAAGAAGTCATCGTTTCATACCTGAGCACTGCAACACTTCCTCAGGCCTGGGATGCAAACAAATTCCCTCATATGTCCCTAGAGGAACATTATGTAAATAGAGTTTGGTACAAAATGCCTGGAAGACCCATTAGCTTTGGAGTAACTTCACTTTCCTGAGGGATGAGGTAGGAGCTAAGAGGAGGGTGAAGCTGGAGGAAACCCAACTCATCTTATCATGCATTTCTCCATTTCATAAGGCTTTTTGCAGGCTTTTCAGAGGAGCAAATGCTAATCTGAGTGCTACAGGACAGACCTGTTTACAATACAGACCTGCTGGCTGAATCTGAGAGCTGGGCCATCTGTATCATCCTAATAACGATGCTGCTGAGAGAAAGGATGAGTCGTCCCTTCCACTCTCTCATTCACTGCTACACACCTGGTGCAGGCTGCAAATCAAAAAAAATCCTTCACAATTCAGTGAGTGCTTACACCTAGGAGTACAAGATGTGATTGCTTTTATTTTAGTATATATGTCTCAGCTACACTTCACATGCAAGCAGCATCTCTTTGGGGAGTGAGCTACAAATTGTTTTTTCCAGCCACTTGAGCAGAAATTTCCAAAGGACAGCATGGAGCGCATCACCATCCCTTCCTGAGCAGGAAGGGGAGCACAGGACACGCCTGCAAGGCCCCTTCAGAGTTAGAATGTGTGTTTCAGATTGAACAGTCAACAAAAAGGTAAGACGGAGGCTGAAGTGAGAAGCTGAGGAGCCTGTAAATGTATCTGGGAGCAGAAGCAGGCCAGCTCGCTCCATAGCGAGCAGGAGATCAGGACTGGCAGTGCAGTGGTCAAAGGGCAGCACTTCCCAAATTACACTGATCCACATCCTGCCCACAAGTGATTTTATCAGTTGTGCTCTTCCTCCTCCCAACTGCAACTCAGCTGTTCCTGAGCTACCATCAAAGTAGTGCAGATCCCTATTCCTTCTGCTTGGAGCTTTTCCCACTGAGCTTTGTGTGCCTCCCCCACTGGGAAATGCTGCTAAAGGAAATACCTTGGGAATATGGAAATAAAGCAAGATATAGCCCCGAGACAGACAGAAGGCTTTCCACAAACGGAACATGAGACAGCAAGGAACAGATACACTGTGGTGGGGAAAGCATGCAACAGAAAGGGGAGAAGGCATGGAAATAACACTACATTTGGACAGTGCAGTATTAATATCCTGAAGTTAAGAATTAAAGCAGTTCTAGGTGAAAACCCTTCTGCAGTAACTTGTTTGACTCTTTGCAGAATAGGAAGAGGAGATCTAGTGGCTGATGAGGACAACAGACTTGACCCATGATAGAAAGAGAAAATGGATTGTAGGCTAATCTAAATCAAGGGCAGATTAATTAAGTGGACTTCAATTGATCACAGAATAATCAAAAACAGAACTTAGAAGAATTCTGAAGACACCAGACAGTCAAGGAACCAAACAATTTTTAAGAAGTAGTAAGAGGTTGTTTGGAAGGGACTGCACAGTGACTGTACAGCTAAATAGGAGAATTTCTGAGGACAGTGTGATGCAAGTCCCTGGCTATCTGATATATATGATTTTGAAGAGGAGTTGAAAGGATACTGGTGTGCTCTATTTTTATAACATCATAATCCTACAAGTTGGCTTTCCCAACCTGTCTGTGGTGAGCAAGGAATTCTTCTCTCGCTCCTTTGATACATCATTTGGCTTCTGTTTTTTAGTTTGTATTTTTTCCCCAGCTTTTTTGCTTGGTTTTACCATCCTCTAGGGTGCTGACGATTAACCACATCCAGAGAGAAGATGTAAGGCAAACTGCATTGGTGCTCATAATGTTGCATTTATCAGTGGCCTGGCTGGTATGTTCTGGCCACAAGCTAAAGGGTTAAATTCAGCATTAGAGGTCAGAAGGAAATCCCTTTCTCCTGTCTCCAACTACCCTGCAGTATTTTTTCAGAGAAGGTAATGGTTTCAATCACCCTTGCTTTCTTCCAAAGGAATACTGCAGTTGCAGTTTTTGGTCTTTAACTATTAAGACTTAATTTTGTCACTACTTAGGAAGACTTTGTTGACCACGTGTGGCAGTGGGAAGAATGGGTGCTCTGGGGATCCTTCTGAACTAGACATCCCTTGTAGGCTAAACTATAAAAATGTGTGTGAGGGTGGGACACGACAGCACCTTTTAGTCTTAACTTCCCAGAGGACCCAAGAAAATTATCACCTTTAAATGTCTTCAACAGTAGTATTAATCAGTGAACTGTACTGAAGTTTTGTAGTAATTGGTGGGTAAAATGCTATGATCAAATAGCATGAGGAATACACAGCATTCTCAGCATCCCCCAAAACATACTGACATCTATTTCACCATTCCAGCTTAAAACACAAATGCAGTTCATTCAATATTTTGTTTCTGCCGCTAGCAAATACCTTGATCCCTCAAAGGAAAGTGACTTCCTCTGCCATTAATCCATAAGACAAGTGCACAACACACAGCCAGAGTGAAAAGATGCTCAGACTGAAACTTCAGAGAACAAAGCTTCAGTGTGCATGTCCATTTTACTCACTTCAACAGAAGTGTTCCCCATAGTGTTGATCACAAAACTACCTCCACCTCCTTAAAAAAATTCCCAGTCTTTTGTCTTTCTAGCACTACTTCCTTCCCCAAATCAAGTAACTAGAACAGTTGTCACATGAATTCTTCTTAATTCCTTGATTGAGATCACAGAATCTCAGCTCTCCTATGATTCATAATACAAAGAATGCATCTGTTTAAATTTAAACTTTTTACAGAAATTGAACTGGATACATTCTAGCAGTTCATTTACTTTACTGCTACATTAGATCTTCCTGAATTTGTTAGCCTGAGGCAAGTTTCACAAGCGGATAGGCTACCACTACTTTTGCCACAACTTGTAATGTCATTTGATATTTCTTTTGAAGATTAAATTACTTTAAATATATTTTTTATATTATCAGTTTTTAAAACATAAATAATTTAATCTTCCAGAAGTATAGCATGCAACAGTACATATTACATTTGTGCAATCTTTTCAAGTTACAAATTATTCTTTCTCTCTCCACTTTGGATTACAATCGATGCAACTGTCTAGCAGTTTGAAAATCAAGACTGCACACAAAAAAGTCCTTTCAACTCCCAGTGGAAGAAAAAAAAGGAAAAACTGTAGAGAATGATGTCCCAAAACGATCAACTGTATTGAATTCAACCATCATAGTTCAGGTACTATGTAATTACAACATATTATGCTTGCTTCTGTTTTCTTGTGATCTGCTGCATACCTACTCCAAAACAGATGACAAGATAATCAGTGAATACAGACATGTGATAAGTGTACAATTGTAACTGAAAAAGGTTACAAACGTGACACTCGGAAGAGTGCAGACACTGTAGAGCATTACATTGAGCAGCACGTGTCCCTAGATGCATTTCCAGATGCACACCCTCCATGTTCTCTTCCCTAATCCCCTCACTCGTACAGCTGTATGCATAAAAAACACAAAGACACTGATTTACATAAAATTATCTCACTCCATTTTATTTAAGATTTTCTTCTCCAGTTAGTAAAAGAAAGATGTCTCTCTCTTTATACATATGTACAAGTTCAGTTATAAAAATAGACAGCACATTCAAAGAGAAAAAAAGGCTTGGCATTTGTCTGATTCCTTCTAAATATCATATATACATGTGAATAAGAGGGGCAGGGGGAAGTCTTTATGAGTTAATTAAACACCACCTCCCCCTCAATTATCCCCTGCAAATCTGTTTAAAAATCAACCTAACTAAGCTCAGTTCTGCTATTTTCAGGTGTGCAAATTAGAGGCAGAGCCAACAGGAAGCACTCGCTCCACACTGTAGGACGCCAGGCAAAGGATTTGGGGTTGGGGAAAAAAACAAAACAAAACAAAACAATAAAAAAAGTCATCTTCCGCTGTCACAGCCCAGACCTGCAACTCAACTTGCTTCTCTCTCAAGGGAAAGTGCCCCGGGCAGAACAGCCTTTTAATTCAATGTGTCAGACAGAAGAACTGCCCCACACCTAAATTTCAGTGCAATGCAGACAACGCTTACAGCAAAGCAAGGGGCTACGGGGGGGGTTGTGCATTGAGAACAGGGAAGGAGCAACCAGAGAATGAGAACACAGATGGGCACTGGCAGCACTGCCTTCTATCAGCCTTACGGGACACGGCTACTGGTACCCGCACACTGCAGTAACTCAACCAAGCTAGTATGTGTGATGATCACAAAGATGAAGGGAAAACACACTCGAAGAACAGTCAATGGATGGCTGGGATACGAGACAATTTTTTTCCCAGGATTTGGCTGGAAGGGGGAATGGCACAGTTCTCTCTCTCTCAGGACTGCTTTTCGTTGCTCCCCTCGCAGCACTGCAAGCTGCAGAACCACGCTCTGCCATGGCACAGTGAGAGGAGCGGCAGCAAACTCTTCCTCAGCACTTCAGCTTTCCCTCTTCTTGAGATTTGTACAAATAGAACCTTACTTACTTTGTTTCTAAGGTTTTAAGAGTTCAGCACACCTCAAAAGTGAGAGAAATCATTCTTAACACAGGAAGTGTTCATGCCGATGAGAACTCTGAAATGTAAACCAAACCACTGGCTTGTGGTTTCTTCCACCGCGTGAAGCAGAGGCAGTGCTGCTGCTCTCACTCGGCCCGTCAGTGCTCTCTGTATTCTGCAGCTCTAAACCTGTTCCTGACAGATGGTGCTGAAAAGAGTCCATTCCCTGGAAACCACCTGAGACACCTTCCTTTGCATTTCAAACCTTTAGAGAACCCAGAGGCCCACACTAGAAGAATCCAAGATTGTTTTTTCATCACACAACATCTTCGGCTTAGCCCCCAGTTACCCCCACATGTACACTGACCAGCTGCCAGTACAGAAATGTCTTCTGACTCTACAGGATACTCCTGGGGTTCAGATACTGATTTTGCAGGATAAAACTAACGCTGGGTTCCACCTCAAGCTACAAGAGAGAAAGTATATTGGTGTGACTTCAAGCACACACAGCTGCAGGATATTCCATGGAGTACCTGGATGCTTTCTTGGGAATCTTTGTCAGATGTGTCAATAAAACACAAGCTGACACTCTCCCAGTTACCCCAGAATCCTTTCCCTCCTTCTTGCAATGTCTGCAAAGACAGTTTTTTGGAATACACATAATCAAAGTGCTCACATAAACCACCCACTCCCATTGTGCTTTGATTTTCTTTTCACACACGTGCTGGACAGCAACAAGGCATTCCTTTGCATGCCTTCACCTGGCAGGGTGGTCTACTCTGAAAGCCAACACAGTTCAGACAAGCTTTGGGGGTTCAAAATTACTACCGACCACCTGAGGTGTGGGCACCTTTGCTTTGCTTCCGAATTGGAGTTTCTGATATGAGACTGCTGGTCAGGTTTAAGTTTTTGGGGGTCCCACAAACACTGTTTCCTTTGCTCAAAGGGGAGCTCAAGGGAGAAGAGGCGCTTGAAGGTCCAAAATCTGCAAGTCCGGAAGGCCGAATAATTGCTGTTTGTAGAGGGCTACTTGCAGACATGCCTAGCAATGGAAAAGAGAATCAAATGCCACGTGAGCATATTATTCCACTTGTGGCTCTTCAACAACAAACAATATACTAACAATCAGTCCTAAGACCAGCCTGTATTCATCATTTATGAGAGTTTAATGAAGAGGGATGTCCTTAATATACAAATCATCTTGCAGTTATACCCTGGGCCACCTTCAGCTGGTGTAAAGCTGAAGCTCCATCACCATCAGTTTAGCAGATTTTGAAACCTGATGCTGTAACTTCAATGTGACAGCAATACAGGAAAGCCAGAGCCATAACCACAGGATAAACAACACTATCCAATTTGTCTGGACACCAAAATAAAAAACAAGAAAGAGGAAAAATATTTGGTTATGAGATAATTCAAAGGGCAGATGAAAATTCTGCAGGACTAGCCTCTCAAGGTTATCTGCAGTGAAACTGGCTATCCTCTCACACCATTACCACGTCATATTGTGTATTGCCTGGATCTCAGAATATAATGGACAAGCAATACCAACAATACAACACCTTTTATCTATTTTTTGACAGGCCGTAAACAACAATCACCCAAACTCATGTGGCTGGTTCTGCTCTGGGTAGTCTGCTGCCTCCCCTTCCCCACATACCTTTAGAGACATTGTACCCGTACGCTGCGTATGCTGCTGCAGAGGCTGCCGCTGCCCCTGCTTTGGCACCTGCCATTGCAGCTGCACTTCCTGCTATCGATTTCCGGCTTCTGCCTTTCCCAGTGCCGCCTTTTGATCCACTGCCCGAACCTTTAGGACGACCCCGGCTCCGACCTGACTGGCCTCTCCCACTGAGAGGTGTATCTTGCATTGAAACACCTTAACAAAAAGAAAATGTTAAAACAATAACTGCTATAGTATTTCTGGTGACAAATGAATACAGCATCATAACTACCTACCATTTACGTTAATACTGTTCCTATTAACTGATACTGTTCATTTACATTAATATGGACACTGTTAGCAGGCAGTGATCCCATGAAAAGAAATTATGTATACAAAACTTCGCTCTTCATTAACCACATCTTATTAACTCCAACTACTTATTATTATTATGAATCCAATCCATAAATAAGTGGAGGATTCTGGGTTCTAGTTCAGGATGAAGCATTTTCTTACTTTAAGATAGATATGAAGTTTCTTCCATTTGCTATCTCTAAAGAAACTCATCAAGAACTATGGCTCTACTTATTTCAGTGTAGAAAACTATGGTAGTTAAAAACATTCACCATTATTTAAAATTACACCTGCTCCAATCACCCACTGGAAATAGAGAACTGATTATTAGCCCAACAGCAAATTCAAGGAAAAGCTTAGAGACAAAACTTTTAAGAGTAACTAACACAGAAAAGAGGAAAAGTGTGGTGAATGACAGACTACAAACAGATTTCCTATCAAATCAGAAGTAATTTCTCAATGAAAAGGCAATTTTTTCCCCAAATCTTGCCAACCATGCATATACTTTGGTTAAAATGCAGAAATGTATCACCTAGCCAAAGTCAACGTTTAATACATGTTAGTAGTAAGTCAAGGCAAAAGTACTGACCATTCATGGTGTCTGAAACGGAGCCAGTAATGGAAGCAGGAGAGTTTGTTGCCCTTGACTGAGGTGCTGAAGAGGCTGGATCATCCACAATCACAAGCATATCACTGCTGCTCTCATCAGGAGGGATAGAGCCCATATGTAATTCACTGCTGATGGATATCTAAACATGACAGAGAACAAAGCCATTAGCTTCTCAGGTTAGGGAAGGGAAGGGTACAAACATAGTGAGATCTTTAGAAGACACACAATCACAAGTAATTAATTGGTACTTGTTCTGTTCTCTCTCTCATTTTCTCTACGTGAGACTAGCAGCATGATACATAATCTGCCTAATCACACCACACCCTCTATTTACATGCTGAGCAGCAGTAAAGACCTCCAGGAGCTACTTAACATCTGCTGTTCAACTGTGCATCTTCAACTGCAAGAGAGAAAACAATAGGATTCTTAACCTGCTACCACTGCTAATAAAAATCTTTGTCAATAAGGGAACAGTACAACATAGGAATCTCTAGAACAGAATATATGTGCTGCCAAAACTGGTTTGCAGTTCTTTACAAAAAGATGACGGAAAATAAGATGTGTGCCACTGAGAATTTATAATTTAAATTCCAGAGAAAACCCACACTAATTCAGAATCAGAAGCAAGGAAGGAAGCAGAGAAGGAGATGTAGATGAGACTAGTGAGGAGTACTTACAAAGAAACTGAATGTCAAGGAGCTATTTGAGGGATACTGCTTGGTTCAGGAGCAGAAAGAGACTGTTCTTGCTATGGAAGGTATTAGTATGGAAGAAGGCACACAGTTATAAATGTGAGCATGACAAAGGCAGGAAAAAGGGAGAAGAAAGAAGGAAGAGAATAAGTGGAACTGCAGGCAGGAATGGAAAAATTTCAGGGGTTGAAATGGAGGAGAGTCAGGGCATGAACTCGCTGTAAGAAAAGGGAGGCAGAGAGCAAATGAAGAGGGGAATAATGGAATTTCAAATAACATGAGGAGCTGTATGGCAGCTTATTAGCAGCTGTTATGTTTTCAATAAAATATTTTAATTTCCATGGCTCACCTTTAAGACATCTCACTTCCCCACATACTCAAAGTTCTACAATAGCTAAAATAACAGAAAGCAAAAATCCTACAGGACGCAAGGCCACAACTGAAATAGTATATAGTTTGAAGCAGCAGTGAGTCTTACCTCACTGAAAGGGCTGGGCATGGCAGAGTCTACACTAATGAAAGAGTCATCCCCATCAGCAGAAAGGTTGGAGTTATCAGCTGAGGGAACAAATGGAATCACAAGGTTCATGCTCTCTTTCTTTCTTTTCCCGTCCAATTCATCTTCCTTCTTCTTCTGAAATAAATAAAACAATACCAGGAATGAAAAAGACAATAAAACAGAAAAAAGGAAATAAGCAATCCAAAAATCACAACATGCAATACAGTATTATAACTCAAGGAATGCCATGTCCGGAACTTCCCAAAGGAAAGGCTCCTTCTTTAGATTTAAGTAGGGTTTGTTTTTTTTTTTTTCCTTTCTAAAATAGCTGTAATGATAGAGAATTACTCTTACAGAATTACTTTGATTTCCACTACATTTTGGAGTGAGCTTGAAATTCTTTACCATTACACAAAATTCCAATTAATTAATGCAAAGAAAGCCTCCCTGTCTCAGAAATTCAGAATTTTCATAAACTAGTTTTAAGGATCTTTTTTACACAAACTGATCTTCCCTTGTTCTGCAGAAGCCACATAGCTATATCGGTTTTATCTATGTTTGGTGCTTCATTTACATTCCCTTTTTGTCCTTGCAGAACAAAACCTTGATTTAGTCACCATTTTATATGCTATAGAGTGATCAGTTGATCATTTTGGTTTTTTCAAGCATGAGTCCTCAAATCGTTGTCTGTAGGCTACTGGTGATCTACAGTGTTGTTTGGGTATGCAGTACTTCCTTATTTTTCAAGTTGGTAATGATATTAAAATACAGATAACTATGCATTAAGTATTTTGTAATATCCCTCTCCTGTGTAAGGAAGTGCCACAGATTGATGTTCAATGGTGAAGGGAAGAAGGCTTTGCGCATTAGACTGCCTTTGCCTAAAATGCTTCCACACCACATAATAGTGAGCCTGAAGCTCTTCCAGCACTGTCACTGACACAGGCAACCTCTTTGCATCAAAGTACCTTTTCAGCATATTTTTCCCTTTTACGTTTACGTTCCTTGACACGATTTGTTTCTTCTTGTTGTCGCTTCTCTTCTTGCCGCTGACGCACTGTTGGAAAAGAAATACAAAGTTGTCACCACTGGAAAGATATGAAATACCCTTTGGTGAATCTTACAAGAATTTCTGGTTCTAACAGAACTGTGAAGAAA
The DNA here is from genome assembly GCA_020745775.1 of Theristicus caerulescens. NCBI lineage: Eukaryota > Metazoa > Chordata > Aves > Pelecaniformes > Threskiornithidae > Theristicus > Theristicus caerulescens. Next base: position 29,072,585 of record CM036564.1, read on the forward strand.
AGTCAGCTGTATTAAAACTAAAACACATTGAAAACACTATTGTATTAGAACTATTTGTATCCAAATTACTAAAAAGTCTTACAGTGAAATTCTTCTTTCAAGCAACATGAAAGCATATACCTCTAATACAGCTTCAAAAGTATGATGAAATACAGCATTTTTACTAATAATTTTAAATAATAATTTTTACTTTTCTTGTCACGACCTACATAATTCTTGTCAAAGCTCTGTCATTCAGGAACAATGTAATGATCCTGAATGAGTGCCAATAAAAACTTTATCACATCATCATGTCTCTCTTGCACAACTTCATCTTTCAGCTCAGCAGTGATATGAAACCAGCTTGTACTAAGAAGAGTTGGCAATACAAAAAGAGCCAGGAAACAGAAGTTGTTATCAGCAATACATGTGTTTGTAGAGATAAAAACACAGATTTCATAAGCTAATGAAGTGGAAGATGGAGAAAATGCTGCAACACGAAGTTCACATACATTTCTTTTCTAGTTCCTCATCATCCAGCAGAAGGCTGACTACCTCTTTTGGCTTCAAGGTGTCAGGTTTGAAATTGCCACCTGAAATCACCATTCGTTGGATCTAGAAGGAAAAAAACAAGAGAAAAAAACGAAAAATTACTCAAAGCAGCCATGAACCATTCTCACTACCCTTCACTGAAAGCCAGCCAAAAAAAGATGCCAGCGCATCTGTTTAAATCAGAATTGATTCTCTATCATACCAAAGTTAGTAGCAAAATTTCAGGGAAGATTTATTAAGAGTATAATTAAGAGTATAGAATATGAAAAGCAACCGAGCTAGAAAGCAGAAAATTGCCATCCCTTGTGCAAAGTTGCACTTCTTCTAAAGCACCATGTAATAAACAACAAACGATAGTAGTATTAATATACTGTTGAACAAGAAGAAAAAACACAGTAGTATTCCTGTCAGATATAAATTGCCAGTCCAGTTTTTCAAGTAATCTGCACAGAGGATCATGAAGATCACATTCTTAAAGGATACAACATTTTTAGTCTCCCTGACTGAAAACTAAATCTCCATATCAAGTCAGTGTCTCAGTTTAAGCAATTCACTCAACCTCTATTACTGCAACTATATTAAAAAAACCCCAAAACAACAAAGAAGAGCTGTAACGTAGCAAAAGAGAACAAGCTTTAGCATAAGCCAATTTCGATGCTTTGGATCACCAGCAAAAAGACTACAGTTTATTTTCAGGTTGATATCAGGTGACTCTAGTGCAATATCCTAGAGAAAACATTTAAGTTTCCACAAGGGAAATGTGAATGCGTTCAGCTGAAGATGCTTCAGTTGCTGTAGCACCACGATCAACATCTAATTAAGACAAAAGCTAAAAGAAACCCTGAGTACACAAAACATCTGAATGTTGTATATACTATACCTACTCCTACCAAAGAAAGTGAATCTGCTTAATTTTTTCTTGCCAATAAAGTGTCATGAGGTTTAAAGTTTCTAATACACTTACTGCTTGATGCTGCAGGACACTGAGCTCTTCTGGCAACCCTCACACCCCAAATAATTTTCACTTGACTACCTTCCAAATTTCTTTAAAAAAAAAAAAAACAGCTGTGGTATAACAGTATAACGTGAGAAGAATCAGGACAGAGCAAAGACAGAAGCTCTAGTCTTAAAGAAGCCTGAGTAGTTTCACTGCACCATAAGAAATAGTTTTCATGAAGTCATAGTGTAAATAATTAGCTTCTTCCTAGTTCATATAAAGCAGCTGTAATGCTGCTGCGTTAGGGACACAGCTTTGTTTATTTGAACAAAGACATTCCCTTTTGGCTTCTCTTCTGTCTCCCTGCAGATACTTTTTCCTTTACTCACTTTGATACGTGTTTTCTGATACTGTTTCTGTAACTTCTTGTTCCAGATGATTTCTTTATTCTTACCTCACTCTTTTCCTTAGCCCTTTGTAAGATGCGCTCCTCAATGGTGCCTTTACATATCAACCGGTACACAGTGACTTGTTTTGTTTGACCCAGCCTGTGTGCCCGGTCCATGGCTTGCTGGTCTACTGTTGGGTTCCAATCACTGTCATAGAAAATTACCTGCAAAAGAACACCAGAAGAGAAATGATTAAGTAAAACCATACATTTAGAGCACCCGGTGATTAAACAAACAAAAATCCACTGGCCTCCAATGCCAGACTAAGAAAGAATGCTCACCCTGTAGCAGGGATATATCTGCTGCTTCCTTTCATGGAGGTACAAAAGCACCAGTCCCATGTGCTGATGAAAATAAAAGTTCTGCTACACACCCCACAGAATTACCACCCCACCGCAGGCTGTATTAACCTAGCTTTGCCCAGTCCTATGAAGTCTTTCCCATTGCATTTCAGATGAATTCAAACTAATTGACACTGTGAATGTTTCAACTTCCACAGAATGTCTTTAATATCTTCTTCAACAAATCTGCTTCGGAGGCACAAAATTCCTAAGTTTGTCACCACATTAAATCAGCATCATGTAATTAATGATATGCTAACCACATCATGAACCCATTTTAGTGTTACTTACCTTAAGAAGAAAAAGCTCATCAAATTAGAATTTCATATGAAAGGGAATGCTCCAATTTTTTTTTTTCTTTCAAACCTGGATAAAGTCTAGTCTAGTGCTTTTACTACAAAAAACTGAAATGCCATGTTACAGTCATATTGCCCTATCATTCCAACAGTACTTTATGCACAGTAAGCATACAAAAAAACCTGAAAAAAATTTTAGACAGCAAAGTATTCAGAAAGTTACAAAAACACAGAACTAAAAATGCTGGTGCAAGGAGCCTTGCAGGAGCATGCCTGTGCTTCCATCTGTTTATTTCCTCTGTTGAAGCAACTTCAATCGAGAGAACTTTTCAACCCTGAAAATCCCACAGATACTTGCTTTCTTCCAATTTCTTTTAAGTGATAGCAAAATATGATGGGGTATTTAAAAAAATTATGTAATATTTTTGATTCAGAGATCTTTGGTCTTCTCTGGCTAAGGATTACAGTCTGTCTTGGGGTCAAATCTGCATGCACACAAGGTATCGGGTTAGAAGCACAAGAATGGCTGTTAGTGAAAAGTGGTTCATGTAGGTCAGTATTCCTTCGCTAGTCATTAGTGGCAGCTGCTCCAGAGTGCAAATCCTTGCAATTCACCTAAATCAGTATGCCTTTACACCTTGGGTGAGTAAGGGAGAAGCAACTTATCGTTCCTGACTAGCTGATACGCAACTACAAATGACTTTGTACATTTAGAGGCATTGCTTCATTCTTCTGTGCACAGAAAAAAGGGTAACTGATACCTGTTCTACTGATTCCTTTGCAGCTGAACCTTAAGAGCAAACAGTCATACATGGAACAGCGTTCACTGTATGAAAGCGTCATTTGCATCTGTAGACCCCGTCAGTCATCCAACTCCTTTCTAGACTCTGGTACTAAAGTATGGGGTGAGAAGGAAGATATTTCCAACTGCAACCAAAAACTATGTTCCAAGTGTCCAATATTCTACAACTTTATCATCGAGATGATACTATATTGTAAATATAAGGTTATGCAACTTCGTGATGTGAATGGCAGTACTAAAAAATATTGATCAGCATGGGTAAGAGAGTGCCAACTTTCACACAGAAAGACCAGTTTTCCTACATAAATTTTGAGGCTGAGAGGCAGCAGATGAGCAGCTTAGGAAAAACGGTGGTTGGAGGCTTATGAGGCAGGAAAAGCAAAGAAATATTTATACTGAAAACTAAACATCAGTAAGCCAATTTTTTATTCTGTATTACTTTACCAAACTTCACCTACCGTATCTGCAGCTGTAAGGTTAATGCCCAAGCCTCCAGCTCTTGTGCTTAACAGGAACACAAAAATATCATTCCTGTAGAGGAAAGAGATTAAAAATCCCTTATTTTGTGCATGATGAAAAAGAAATAACCACAGAACTAAACTTTTTGACCCATATAAAGTAATCAGGGCTATTTCTATTACTTGAACACTTCAGAACATTTTGTACTGTTCATTCATGGTCAAGAAAAAAACAACCATATGATTGAGAGAAGTTAATCTACAAATCAGGACTGTCGGAACATGCAAACATTCGGTTTGCAATAGCAGCTTATTAATCTCTATCAAAACAAACCAGGGCTTATCTTGCCCACATTGGAAATTAAGATTTCATATGGACAAAGAACAATTTATTGTTTCATAGAACTGACCGATGTTAAAAAAAAATCTTGCCTTAACAATGCTCAATTGATAAAAAAGAAAAATAAATGTTGGAACTGCACAAATGCAAGTTTTGCTCTAAATTTGGTGCTTTGAAAAGAACAAACGAGGAGACAGGTCTATACGTAGGATGACCAAGTACTGATGAAAACTCAAGTGGTAACAGCGAAATCAGGATTTCTGCTACAGTTGTGAACCTCACTAGTGCCACTGGGGGGTCAGCAGTATTTGAAAGTGTTTAACACCATACGGATCTGTGAACAGGTTGATGCAAACAGAGCAGCCAGTACTAGTAAGGACTCCAAAGAGGCTGACATGCTGTACTTCGACAGTGACCAAGCCAGGCCCTCTGCTTAAGAGAATACACTCTGCAACACCACGTCCTTTTGGTACCACACTGTCCATATGCTAGTGCACGCAGAATTAGTAAAGCACCAGAAACTCTTGCTGAATGAGCAGCATGGGACATTTCCTTCTTGACTAACTATGTGTAGGCAGTCTGGCCTTGAAAGTCCACTCATCAAATCTAAAGGGTCTTTCTTGCCCTTCCTGGAGGAAGCGTGGGTTTATTGCAGGCTATTACGCATATGCTAGTACAACTCAATGAATGTAAAAAACTAAGGGGTTTGGAATCCATACCCTTGAAGGTCAAGCAGAACTGACTATTTTCTCAGGACTCAAACTTCAAGACATTCACAAGTACCTGGCAAGGCTGTATCATAAAAAGAGACTCTCACAGAACCTGTTCTGGTCCAAGGTAAGATTTCCCCCCGCTTCCCCCAAAGAAACTGCCAATAGACAATAGAAATAATTATGAAAACTATGAATTAACACACAGAAAAAAAAGTGCTAAAACCTCTAAAATTAGAAATAGAATGTTTCTGGCAGTCCAAAATCTAAAAGTACAAAAATCCACCCTGAGCTATGGACAGCTGGGAGGAACTGAAGCTGAGCTGTCGATCTCTAGACTTTATCTTGCAGGTACAAAGCCAAAGGAGTCAGCAGGTGCCTGTTTGCAATGTAGGTAATCCTTGGCCAGGAAATCTTTTCAGTCTTGTAACAATAGTGGAACGTGCATATCGATAGTCACCTGAACATCCAGCTGTGAAATGCTTCTGGAAATGCCATATGGGAAGGAAAAAGTGGACAGTGCTACAGACTACAGGAACAAATTCTCATTCCATAGCTATATCTTTTCAGCACCCTGCTAGGATATCCTGCAGGATAGTTTAGTCTCAGTCAGGCTTTTTTCCCTGGAAATACTTCTCATAAGTAAATCATGTATAAGAGGTACTCAACTAACATTTTAATAGGAATTCTTGTTTAGACTGGCTGACCTATATTTCAAAGGGACTTCCTGCTGAAATGATTATTTTTCTTCAGCTGTTCTATTCTTAATAAAACCAAATTCTGTTCATTAATAAAAACAAATTTCTTCACTTCTTTTGGTTAAACGACCTTACAGGAAGAAGAGTCAGGATTCCAGGAGGACATGATAACCTGCAAGGAACCTGTTTCTGACACCTGGAAACAGGCAGAATGGTACTGCATGGTCCTCTCACTTCAGGTATTTGGCACACATTCTTTTCAAGTTTTATCACTCTGAGGAGTTCACTAGAAGACTCATCATTGCACCACAGTCCTTCAGGTCTTTAAGCCTCATGAACCAGTGGCCTGAAAGGCTGTATATGGCTTCCCCTCCTATCTTCAGCTATGATACCTTGGGACTGCTAACACAGGGACTATTCTCTATTCTTGCTTTCACCCTGCAATAAACAACAATCTATGAACCTAACTCCTCTGAAAAAGAAAAGTGACCTTCTTACAAGCTCACATCAACATCCAGGAAGGATAACCTTACTGTGAACTACCATACCAAAGTGACATCATATCAAGCCATATCCCATGATTAAAAGGAAACTTAATAACCATAAATTCAATCATTATAAATAATGAGTCCTAGTGGAGACAAATTAACTTATAATACAATGATTACATACTCGTCTTCCCTGATGCATTTGTAAAAATTGCAAGGATCCATTTTGGTTTACTAAATGAAAAGGGTTAGCATATCTTACTATCTAATAAAATCTCCATTTTATCGCTTGTATATTAGTTTAAGGTTTCTTAATAGAACATGCTTAAATGGTTTGTTTTGCAGAAAATTAGGTCACTTTCAAAGCTCTAGCCTACGCAAGATTTTCAGTCTCATCTTCACAGTGTCAATTATCAGAGCATATAATAACCAACAAACATTTGCTGCCTTTCTACTGAACTTCTTTAAAAGCAATAGCATATTTGAAATGGCAAGAAGCACAATAAGTGGGTACACTAAAATTGCTTCCAATACTGTTTCACAGATGACAAATTCCTAAATACAACTGGGTTCCATTCAACACCAGTGACTCCTGGCCAGTAAACCACCTAGAAATTGCTTAAGATCAACGAGGTCCATTTGATATCAGGAAAGACAATTTAAGTGCAAATTTCATTTATTTCCATTACATCTTATACCAACTCTCTATGTACACACAATTTAGCACAGAAACACCTTGTAAAATACATTACCTGTTCTGAAAATCTGCTACCATATCCCTTCGTTCAGAAATCTTTGAAGACCCATCCAATCTCATGTAGGTATGTTTCCTATAAACCATGTACTCCTGCAAAGAACACACACCAGAAAAATATAGTTGCTCTTGACACAGTTCAATCTTGATTCTTCCAGGAAAAAAAAAAAAAAAAAAAAAAAAAACAACAAACCAATAAAAGCAGAAATTGCTACTTACAAAGTTTCCCTAAATGTCATCAATAAATATTCTATCAGCAATCTTATGTTAGCAATACTTCACAATAATAGAAATTCAGAAATTAAAGCTACTCAATCATCCGTCAGTTTTTGTATTTCATATAAGAGATAAATAACGATGTCAGTTCAGAGTTGGGGACACATTTGCTGCACTGCAGACATTGTTATGGTACATGCCTTTTTTGATAAATAAATAGGTAAATAAAATCACTAAAATAGCAAGTTTGTTTTCACAAGGTCTAAATTTTTACTAAATCCTGAGCTTCCACTGTGTAAGCGAACCTTTCCTAACAAACCAACTGTATCTGCCCCCTGTCAATTTTAAACCATTTGACTAGTGGTTTTAAAAACCTGGTACTGTACACTAACGTCTGTCCAGGCTTTATCTCGCTAGTAATGAGCCTGTGAATCTCACTGCATACAAGAACACTCTGAACATTACATTGGTGTGTCAGCCCACAGCTCATGCCAGCAGCAGAACTGAAACCATTGCCTGGGACGCAAATCAAATGGCATCAACCAGGAATGCTGCAGGCAAAGGCTTTTTCCGGTGAGAGACATTTTTCACGCTCTAAGGTACTCAGCATTTTCTGATACCTGTGCAACTATCAATAAAATCTGAATTACATAGAAAGCTCTTCAGGCTATACAGACATCCATAGAGTTTCTCTGGAAAGGTACCCTCTGATATTTTAACAATGTGATCCTTGGCTGATGAGACGCAACTCCTACTAGTTACATTCATTAGATTTAACCCTACTAGTGCATGTGTCTTTTTGAGATGCTGTGACTGCAAATGAAGACAGAAAGGAAACAGATGGCGCTTTAACAGCAAGAACTATTGGATTCATTTTGCTCCAAGCTGCAGTGTTCAGCACATACAGAACTGATGTCCTGAGAGAAGCCATGGCAGTGCTTGCACTCTAATGAACCTCCTGACAGTACCATGCTCAGTTCTCCTTTTCACCTATCCCTCATGGCTCCTGCTCCTTTTTTGCTCTTCTTCACTACTGCAGAAGAGGTGAAAGAGCTGCTATACTATAAGGAACCTGGGAAAAAGACCGCTGTAGTGGAAAGAAGCTTCAATGTATGGCAGATGAAAGAGAAAAATAGGTAAATAAAATTAATGTAGAAATAGCCGAAGTCACACTTCGTTCACCTCTACAAAACAGAGCTCATGGCTAGTATGATTCCTGGAGTACAACAATAGAAATGTAAAGCAGAGAACAGCTACTTCACCATACAGACACTCAAGCCCTAATTATTATTGATTTATTCCATTTCTATGACAGGTTCCTGTCACCAACTAAAACCAGAGAGATACAGTTGTCAGTTAGGCACTATGTGACCTTTTCTCCAGATTTGATCAATCCTTTTTCTATTATCACAAGGGCCTTTTCCTCCATTTCTTTGTTACGGTCTTTATCTGCATTTATGATGATTCAACCTTTCAACATCTTGATTTAGTCTTCCCTCATCTCACTATTAACCATCTCTTCATTAGTGGCTTCTAAACAAACTTCAGCACAAATAGAAAACAACTTCTTCCATTCCATCAGGTGCATTTATCCTTATCCAGACGTTACACATTTCCACTAAGGCACAAATTACAAAAGAATAAGCTATTCTACACCTGTAATAACTGGCATTCATGGGTTGTTCCTCCTTGCCCCGCAAACTAACTTAGTACTAGCCTTTAGCTAATCGTCTATTCAACACTGCTTAACAGGTTCTGGTCTGCCTCCATCCACCTTCCTTTGATCAAGAAGGATACTTCACTGTAGCGTAACAGTGCTTGCATGAAACACCCTTTTTTGTGAACTGTTTTTATCCAGTATTTTTCCAAATATTAACAGCACACTCTTTCAATTCGGGGGGGGGAAGACATTGCAACTTATACTACGCTTATCAGCAGTTTAGTGCTTTGATCACTCGCAGAAATGGCATGGTTTTAGCTTGAAAAAAGAAAAAGGAAAAGAAAAGAGAGCACTTTGATGGCAAAGAAACTATTTAAGTAGTAATATACCTGGTCTCTGCCAGAATTGTGGAAGGCATTGATGACTGCTCATTTTTCTAGTTCCCACAAGGAGTGACAGGGTGGCGGAAGCCTTATAGGGAGGCTTTAATCTAATATAGAGATACTTATACTAGACCTGCTTGAAAAAAATCTACCTGCCAATCTTGTTTAGTGTAAGGGGTCACCAAGCCACCAGAAGTATCAATCTAGGAAAAATAATGAAAGTGGCCCTGGCAACAGAGTATCTATACAGGAAATGAACAACCAGAATGACTCAAGCATGGTAAGAATGCAGTGCCCTTATGGTCAGTCCTCTTCTGGGCTTCAACACTGATACTTTCTCAGAAACTATAAAATGTTTTCCCTTCATGTTATTTCATAGTCCAAAGTGGTGTGCTCCCACGCCTTTAAAATGGAATGCTAACAGAAAGGACAGAAGCACTGAACACTCAGCTTTATGAGCTTCATGGCCTAATGCAGGGTGTCAACAAACCTGCACCATGTCCAACGTTTGCCAAAAAAAAAAAAAAAAAAAAAAAGGCATAGGAAGCAATGCTGGGCAAAGAGCCAAAATACAAAATTGCAACCACGCAAGTTCTGTTTTTCCTGACAGCAGCAAAACCAAAATTCAGCCTGTGATTTGTTATTAAACTATTAAGTGCTGACCTTAAAATGCACTCCTGCTCATATAGGACTCATGATTTAGGCAGCTATTGCTTCAGGCTTCTCACTTTTTCTCTTCACTGTATTGTGGAGAAGACAGAATCCTGCGCCAAACACTGCTGAGGAAGCCCTAGGACTAATGGCTGAAGGATCACAGGATCTTGATGTTTTAGTAGTACTGAAATTATACTGCCAAATGCAAATGTTTTCCCACCTACTATGCATTCACAGTCAGAAAACTGTATCAGGATTGCCTCTTTGAAACTAATGCACATCAAGTCTCCTGTTTTCTTACTCAGAATTAGTCATAAAAGTTATTACTACTAGTCCTTCACTGATAAGGGACAGAGGCATTATGACAAAAGATACTCCTTTTTTTCAGATCCAGCCGAAAACTCAAACTTCGCTGTCTTCAACAGAAGCCCAGAGAAATAAAAGTATTTATTTCTAAGCATTGTAAGTATTACCAATGGGAAACCAAATTAATAGTTCTCCTACTAATGTCTCTTCAGACTAGCTCTTTGGTGGCATGGTTGCTAATCAAATACAGATTTTTTTTTTTTTCTTCCGAGGCAGACTGACTGTATTTAAATAATGAGTAATGACTTAATTCCCAATTTCTTTCTTATCGTATATACCAGAGAACCTCTTATCATTACTGTCTACCAAACTTCTGCACAGGAATAAGATGATAGAGGGAAACAGTAAAAGTCTGAAATTACAAGCAACATAAGCAATGTAAAATTAATCATCCTTCTCCCTCTTCCTTCCAATAAAAGGACACATGGGCATCAAATGAAAATAGAAGGAAACAGTTCAAAACCAGCAAAAGAGGACAATTAAGCCACGCAACTCCTTGCCACAGGGCAGTGCCAATGACAAAAATTTACAAAGACTCAAGATGCAACTGAACAATTTCATGGAAGAGGAATCCATTTAGGAATACTGAATATAGGGAAGACACATCTGGCTCAGAAAGCCCTTGAGCTGCAAGCTTCTGGACACTGAGAGACTAATTGTGAAGTCTATCCTTGTACATTTTCCCCATACCATCTGCTGTTGTACGCTGGTGGAAGCATGACACTAGGCTGGACCTTACATCTAGCTTTGTATGGCAGCTCTTACATTCTCATATTAATGCATTTACTGGGTAACCTTCAGTATAATAATTTTACGTCAGGTTTGCTACATCCAAATTACACTATTTTCTCCAGAACACTGTTGCTAAATCTGCATCTTCAGAATTTGTCTTCTGTAGGCTACAGCTCTCCTACCTCCAGTAAGTCAATCATCCGCGTCATCTGGGAGTAGATGAGAACTCTGTGTCCTTGAGATTTCAGCCGTGTCAACAGAAGATCAAGAGCATGAAGTTTTCCACTGTCAGTGATCAGACTCTCTTTGTCTAAAAAAAAAATGGAAGAAAAACAGATAACTAATAAAGCCAAAACAGCTACATGGAACAAGTTAACTTCTAAGTTCTCCTAGCTCTTCACTGCACTATAATCCCTAAAGTAACGAGTTGTGATGGAAGAAACTGCAACATCCCTTCTGGCTGACACAATCACACTGCTAACAGTAACTTTTGTTTGCTGGGATGGGTGTATATGAACATACCTACTTGGCAAAATCTCATCACAGATTGTTCTCCTCACAAGTATGGACTCAATCCTTTTTTGGACAGCCATTTCCCTCATCTAAGGATTCATTCTGACCAGATAAACAACCACAACATGCCTTGAAGAATTTTTTCTCTGCTTCACACATTAAAATGCTGTTCTTTTTGAACATTTGCTGCTACCTGCTGCTGAGCTTTAGACTTATCCTCTACAGATCTAGTTTCAAGATCAAACCCTCACCAACATGGAAAGTGAAGAACAGGTCTCTAGGTCACTGTAAAATAAAAGCCCCTTCACAGCACTGCCTTAACTTTTTTTTTTTTGTTTAAGAAATGTTTCCAGATGGCAATCTTTTAAGTCACTTCAGATTTTATACTTCATGTCCTCTCTATTTCAGCACCGCTCACGAAGTATTTTTCAGGAAGGAGATCTTCCTGTTTGTACATTCTGTACATAAACTTCAGTAAACAATACATTACTGTTGAAAGAGGATGATGAGAAATTTTCTTCCAAAAAAATTATCTGTTGGAAAGGCTACTGATGATTCCTTATTCTTTGGGATGTCTGAATTTAGGTTTACAGCCAAAACGGAAAGTTGACAACTGCAGATGGTGCAGGCTAGTACAGAACCCAAATATTTTCGACATGTCTAGCAGGTACCATTCTCTAACGTCTAGCAGGTAACACTTCTGCAGGCTTCTCATTGCACAGAATGAATTAACTGATGGGCTGAAGAAAATCCAGCTTTCTGTAAGGCAGTTAACTGTCTTGCGCAATATTCCAATTTAAAAAAAAAAGGTATGTACAAAAATTAATTCATTCATCTGAGCACCGTGCATTTTAACATAGCTAAAAACAAGTTCATACTAGTGGAACAGAGGCATACAGAAGTACAGATCACACAACAGCGCTCCTAAAAAGATCTCATGAGCATGGCAGGCAACACAGTCCACGAGTGCCCAAGTGCAGTGGTGTGGCACAGAGGGCTAAGTTTGATTCTTCCATGTGCAATCAGGGGTTTGCTGAGAAAAGCAGGAATGTAGTTGTTGTTCTATACTTAATTAAAAAGATTATTTTGAAATAACATGCCTAGGTTTAGTATGGCTTTCAGAAAAGTGTTCAGGAAAAATCTCCAAGATTTCAGCGTGTTAAAAAACTTTTCCTGCAGTGAGGGAGTTCAGAAACATGATCCATTTCAATTTTTCTAAGAGCAATTGGCACTACTCAAGGTTCTCCTTTTGGACAAAGGTTTTTAACAACAGAAGAGAACTTTATACTAGCAGAGAAAGGCACAGTATCCAGTGACTTGTTAAAATTGTAAGAACAAGGCACACTTCCCTCTTATCCTTCCAATAGTGAGAAAAAACTAGTCAGCAACACTTTTATCCAGAACCATGGTAGATTCTTCATCACCTTAGTATTTCAATCAAGATCTCTTTCAAAAATACCCTTTAGCTTAAATATAAACAATGGACTTGATGCTGGAATTAGTGGGATCTACATTAGGACATCAGAAGATGCAGCCAACAGTCCTGCTTTCTGCAATTCAAAAAAATTGTGAGTTGTCAATATTGCTTAAAATCATTAGCCAATGCTGCAAACACTCTCTCCTTTGGTAAGTTTAGAGCCATGGTCGTGCAATTCACTAGCTAAGAATGCAAGACAAGAGACCTCTGCTCTTTCTTGCTTGTCTGCCTATCTAGATAGTCACTTTTTCTCCAATTTGCTCTCCCTTTTGATGGTGATCTTGTTGCTTTGCCAGGAGCAAGTGCCACATCATTGCTTGAATTGTTAGCAACTACCTTAGGGAATCCGTCAACTAGAGAGCCAAGCCAAGGAGATACTGTGAGGAAAATTCAAGACCACAGCTCAGGCTGGCATTTGTTCTAAGTGCAACTTAATGTATAATGATGCACTCATCTCTAGCACAGAACTTGGTCCCAATTACATCCAAACAGTTTCATGCATTCTTCTAAGGAAAACCAAAACTTTGAACTTAGGCAATTAAGTAAAAATGGAAATTACTTAGTGTTATTTGGTTTTAAAATACATCTATGTAAGTCAAAAACTCTGCACAGTAGGAATGTTTACTCTTCATACAAAATGTTAGTCTGTCCTTCAAATCCATACAGCCATGACATTCTGCTTTTATTCTAACTGGTCAGCTTGATATTTCAAAATGAATTAAATTGAATGAAGCAACATGAAAAGTCTAGATATACATGGCAAACTAATATGATTATTAACCAAAACCCATCTGACTGGAAGGAAGCTGAGAGAACAAACAGGGTCTGTTCAAAAGTCAACCTCGACTGACTCAGATTAACACATTAGCAAGTTTCCAAAAGCAAAATGCAACTGTTTTTCTCACACAGGCATGAATAGGTAGAATTAAGTTTTGGTAACTGGAAATGATGCGCGTCCTTTGCTGCTGGCTCCTTAGGTCTCCATTGTGTAAGTTACTATTTTTAAATAGCAATAAAATGCAAATTACAAGTAAAGAACTTACTTGCAGATGGTCTTACAGTCTGAAAAGTTAGCAACTTGTTAACAGTAAGTATTGTTGTCCAATATCTCAGCACCAGAGCAGACTGCACTGCTGAGAAAGGTAGGCTTTTTTAGGAAAGAAAAACAGAACTAAAAAAAAGATTTATCATCTCTGGAAGAGAAAACCATTTGACTTTAACTTGGCATCTTTAAGCATGCTATCTTGATACCATTGTGTTTTCCAAGATCAAATATTTTTGCATGCTTAAAGTCTGCCACCTAGTGCTTCAAAGGACAAATTCTGGAAAGCAGTAACAGAAAATGTACTTCTTTATTCATGTCATCTTCGAAAAAACATCACAATTACTCAAAGGGGGGGGAAGGTCTTCTACTTCTAGTTTCTCTTCTATTTCTTATCCCCTTTTACCTTGGGGGAACAAAAAGGCACTTTGCTTCGTTTTTAAATGGGATTTCCAAAATTTGCAATTCTACATTTTCCATTTTAATGATCAGTGAAAACTTCCAATGACAATGTATTGGGATCTTTTTTTATTTAATAAAGGAACTTTATTAATTTTTTAAAATTTTTTTTTAAAATTTTTTTATTTAATAAAGGAACTTTTTTTAAGCCAGTCAGGAGATAGAGGACCTGGACTGTACATCAAAGAACTTTCCCTAGGATGCAATTTTTGGGTTCTTCAGCACTGTATGAAATAAACAAGAAAAGAGAACCAGACCAAAAAGAAAGTAACTGTAAAATCATATCGTGTGGCTTTCAGTCTGGGGGGGGGGGAAGAGTCCCTGCCTCCCGCCATGCAGGGATATGGACATAAATTATCTACAAGGCGATACAGTGGGATCCTATGGCCTGGGAAAAACAGTTGCAAATGATTATGACTCAAAATAACCCCAAGTCAGAAGCTCTGGCCGATGACTGTAGCTGGGCTCACCGCTCTCTGGAGAATGAGAAAAAGTGCCTCTGGACATGCAAAAAGCAGAGGAAAGAGAGATAAAGTCTGGGTTCCAGTTGACACCCCTGGTTCCCCTCCCGACAGTCTGCACGGCACAATGGGGTCAGTGAGGAGCTAGCTGACTCTCACAGTAAACAGCCAGTGAGGCCGGTGCTTTTTATCGATGCTAAAAGGACTCAGACACTTCCTGCCATTTAATCCAGGACCATTTTTCTTTCAAAGAACAGGAAAAGCCTCAAGAGATTCCCACAGTGATCGCAGCTGAGCCTGCTGCCAGGGTACTGGGAACACCAAGTCTGGGAGAGCATAGATCAGGGTTAGGAGAGGTATCGCCTTTTCTTCTTGCCACCTATTTACCGTAGACCTTCACACCTACTGTTCCATTCGACACTCGCTAGGCTTCAGCCTTGTAAATGGCTCCTTCAGCACATCTGTCACTTTCTGCAATGCACTGTGCCTGCTCCTGCACTTATAAACACAGCTGTCCTGTTGTGGTATGTGCCCTCTCCTCTTAGAGTAAGTTTAGGTTTGAAGGCTACTTTCCAACTAATTAAAATACAGCTGCATGAAACTACTTTTTTTTAATCCACTTTTAGCTCCAACACCTCCTAAATTAAGCCAGCTTTACATAACACACTCATCCCAACCACCTTCACAACCAAATTCTTTGTTCTGCTTTGACAACAATTTGCCTAACCTTGCACCTAATTCACTCACTCCTGTAAGCTTCTTGTACCCCATCTTTATTCCTCTACAAATTTTTGCTGATGACAAAGTCATCAGCTTAAAATGGAAGTATTTTCAAGAGAATGCAGCCCTCTCTCTATTCTACATTGGCTACTTTTCTTTATTTCTCTATCCATGCCTTTTACCTTAATTTATCCCTTCACTATTTCCCTCCTTTCTGCTCCAGCGATTCATTTTCTGTTTCCAAAGAACTGATAAACAATTAAATGAATTCCTGAAGAAACTATAAAAATCATCAACTATCATTGAATATTAATCTAGTGCAAGCTCATGAAAAATGGTTTCTCCGTTACATAGGTACAAACATGCATGTGCTTCAAATGACTCCAAGTACTTAGGAGGTACCTTCTTAAACCGGACTGTAGCAAGCAAAAGGCCATTTTCCTTTTACTGTACTAACTTCCCCTGCCAAACATCCTTGACCCAAAAGAGTCTGGGAATAACTTAGCATCTGGCAGTGTAAGCTGTTTTTCCTCTTGGCTATCTCTCAGATCTCTAGCACTTTCTGCAGAACTCTGTTCACTGCTCAGGACCATCTTCCGACAGCTAGCGTGTCGGGCCCACGAAAGTCACTGAAGTATTGGCAATCAAATTCTAGCAAATCTTGGATTACTTCAGTCTAATTCTAGGAAAAAATTAAGTGCATTTACTTTACTAGTACACTGGTACCTTTTCCCCACTTTACCAGGAAATATGAATAAGTCTTCCTTATTCCAACTGAAACTCAGTAAGTCCCTCATGCCTCATTTTCCAGGCCAATTTCCTCTGAACTTGGTCCCCAAATGCATCCCTCTTATGGTAGACTGCTACAAGTAATGTTTATCCTTTCACTAGGAAGACCAACAAAAGATCTCTTAGGTCAATACAAAGGTCTTCCAACACACTAGGAGGCAAGGTATGACTGTTACTTTTCCTGCAATCTTCCTATCTCCAACCTCAAAATAGTATTTGGTTGTGAGAGCAGACTGCTTTAGTAAGCAAATCCATCTCTTTACAGTCATTTGGAGGGCTGACATGCTAAGAGAGGTTTGTAAGCATTAGAAAAGCTTTTATTAGTTTGTATTAGAGTATCCATCGACAGCTTTAGTCCAGAGGATGTGAAATCACAGTGTATTTTAAGATATCAGGGTTAACTTTCACTCAGGAGAAAAAACAAACACACAACCACCACCCTCTTCAAAAGCCCATAACCAAGCATAATTACCACCAAAGAACAGATGTCCTTATTTATCTCATCTCCGTTCCACGACAACCTCCAAACCTACCTGGTATCCTAATAAAAGACCAGCCATTCTGAGGCCTGATCCCTAAGAGCCCTCCTGGATACTCTGGGAAGAACTGGGAGCATTGCTTCAGCCAGTCAGCTGCTAGCTCAGGGGCTCCATTGAGTACACATTGCTTTGCTTCAAGGCTTCCTCCTTCCTTTAGTGCCCTGCGCTCGTATTCTGCACTTCGGTCATTGCAGAAGAACTCCAGTGGCACAGCTGTTACCTACAAGTAAAATAATAATCAATATTCTTGTTCAGATTTCCCCTCATCCCCAAATCCCCAGTTCAGGTACCTTTCCACAGGATCAAATTTTAAAAGTCAAATCATTACTCACATGTACAAATGTAAAACAATCTTAGGCTGGGCTTAAAATAAGAAAAGATGAAACAACTCCCCACATGACAAAAAAAGTAGTACGAACAACCAGGCACGGACTACTTGCCTTTTGATAAACAATGCCTTGTGCCAACTGCTACGCAACTGATAGCAAAGCTGAGAGTAAAAGAATAATATCCTTGCTGCACTTCTCATTTTGCCTAGATTTCTTTTTTTGAAATTTTTTATTTTTATTTTTGCCCTTCACAATCAAGTATTTACCTAGCAGAAATGAATTTCTGTTAAGGACGATATGTAAATCTCAAGATAATTTAAAATTAAGAAGATGATACATAAATTAGAAAGGAAAAAAAATGAACAGGAAAACAGCCCCGTTTTGGAACGGCACATTTCTTGGGCTTGACAGCCAATTTGAACAGAAGTGGACCACAGAAACAGAGCAAGTGAACACAGGATGATTTTTTTTTTTCCTGGCCATTCTGTGAATCCCTTGCCCTATTACCTGCTTCAGTACATACAACACAGCTGGACAGACCAGTGTTGCAAACACAGGAACTCTGATTTCATGCCATGTGAGCTATTCTGGAACAGCTCCATCACTTTTACAGCCCCTGCTCTGCCCCATCCACCCAAATCTGGACAGAGAGTGGAAGGCCCACATTAGCCAAGCAGCTGTATGCCCAATGGCTGTACAGTCCTCGAGTAGAGTTCATTCCAGCAGACAGAGCTGTCCTTCATACAGTCTATAGCTCTCTCTTACCTCTCCCTTACCAGGGCAAGGGACAACTTCAAGATACTGAAGTAATAAAAACCAAAAGCATTAACTGAGCCACGGTGCATACCAGGACAGCCTACTCTGCTGGGTCTTTCTTTAGATACCTCACCAAGGGTTAAACCATATGATCCCAAGCAAATACAACAATTACAACACTTTCACGCTAATACAAACACAGAACAGTTCACTATCTGGCACAAGAATTTTTCCAATAAAATGCAGATTTCCAACTTCTTCCTATCTTTTCTGAATACAAGCCTGTTCTGGGCCAACGTTCTGGGGTGTTTCCAAAAGCTATTTATAACCAAGTTTACAAAAGAAAGCTAGTAGAAACTTTCCCATCTAGAGACTTAATAACACGTTGTAAAGTCACTTAAAAATGAAACTAAAATTTAATATTAGACAATTAACCTTACAGTACGGGCTTGTAATCGAGAGAAGTTATAAATTTGCAGTGCTTTATAGGTTTCTTCACCAATATAGGATGCAAATGTATCATTACTCCAGAAGTCATTGTTGCTTTTATTTCAGAAGTACAATTAAAAAAAAAAAATCATCCATGTAATTAATGTAAGTTAAAAACATCGTCATGAATCCTAACACTGTGCAAAATGACATTACCTATGGGACTATGAAAAGCAATGTAACAAAAAAACAAACACAGGGGAAATCAAACTTGTGAAAGTTTTCATATTTTAAAAAAGGAGGCAGAGCTGTGTAAGAAGAAACAGTACGGGAGCCTGTAGGGTTTGATGAGGAACAGTAAGCAGCGGAGTTTCTGGAGACTTGAGTAGGGGTGGGAATTAGTGTGATAATGGGACAACTGAAACATTAAACACAGTAAAAGAACTATCTTTGTATTGCAGATGAAAAGCTTTTATGTATTTCAAGGGGTTTTAATTTTTTGTTCCAGCTTACTCTAGCGTGACATAATTAACTGCTACATATTGAGAATTATATATATAAACATTATATCATGCAAATGAAAATATTTTAATGGCTTAGCTAAATGATAAATGATAAAATAGTTTAAATACCATCAGTTTTAAATATTGTACTTTAGAACTGTAAGGTGAAGGGAGCAACCCATACCTCAGGACAGACTGCCTGATCTCTTAGATGCTTGTTGCTCTTCTCTGAACGTTTACCAGCTAACTAAAAGTGAAAAGTATTAAGCAAGATCTTCTGAGTGGAAGCCTGTGGTTCACTCCTGATATACAGGAGCTCTTCTTATAGGAATAAATTCGTCTCACAAACAGAGACTTCTGTTTGCAAGGGCCAAACTATTGTTTAAACAGATTCATGAGCACACTTATAGTACATATTAAAATAAAAACAAAAAAGCATACAAAATCTTAGCAATAATGGTAAAGCCATTGTTCTGCAAGATGCCAAGAGTTATTTTTAAACCACACTGTCTTACAGGTCTATACACACAGCCATATGAAACACTGCGAAGTGAAAGGGACTGTGTTAAGACTTTGTACACATTTCTACTACTTAAAAATATTGTTAGAGTTGATGCTATCTTGTACTGCCACCTGCAGTCACAGCATAGGACTGACTTTTGTGGGAGAGGGCAAAACCTCTCAATTCAAAATGCAAGCAAGTCTTGTTGCCTGAACACTGATGTACACCACAAACAATGGTACAGACTTAGGTTTTTTAAGGGACACTATTAACCATCACATTTCAATTCATATCTCTACAGTGGACAGACTGGAACAAATATTCTTTCAGTCACAGACAACTCGTCATATTTATTTCCAGGACACCTAGGACAGGCAGTCACTACACGCAAAACAGAGCAGACTGATTTCTGACACATAAACATGGCTTATCTACTGAAATCACTATGAAGATTCATACACTAGGATTTTTAAAAGAAAAACAAAAGTCACATCATAAAATTCTACAAGCTACATTTCAGTAATACCTCACCTAAAGGAAGAGCTAGTAGGAGACAATTTTGAGACAAACTCTGTGTGTGCCTCAGTGCAATTTCTACATTAACAAGAACTAGTCTTCCCATGTAGCCTGTGTAACACTAACTGACATCTGAGGACATAAGACTATCTTTACTGTCAGCTCCACACTTTTTAAAATGCATACGCACACTTCCAGCATAGAGCTCTGCATCTTTTACATGGCCTTACAAGAAAAAACAACACATTTCTGAAACAGATCAAAAAAAATCTTCCATTCAAGCTTGTTCATGCTCCTCTTCTCTCCTTTTTGTCGTGGTGCAGGGTTTTTTTTCCCAGGTTTGTTTTTATGGTTTTACTTGTAATAAAAGGTAGGATAGTCCTTAGTACTAAAACCTCCTATGTCAACACATTGTTGCCAAACTGATTGAATGTAACAGTCATAGTTCAGAAATACATCAAAAAATATAGTGATAGGGATATATGAATGCATTGCCACCTTAAATTCAATAACCTAGTTTAGTTAGGGTAATTGTTCAATTTCTTCCTGCATTTACCTCCATGCAAAGTTAACCTTTCAGATGTTGTGAGATGCCCAAAAGCATGTCTCACCACAATACCTCTGACACACTGGGATGTACTGAAGTTAAACCAAACAATATTACTCTAAACTGAATTAACCAGCTTCTTAATGAGAATGCAAGATCCATCCTCCAAGCTACTTCTTTGTGATTGAGACCTATCTGTACCTCAAGAAAATTGCCTGCATAGAAAGAAAACTACAACACTAACCCCCCCTCACCAACTCATAGCTGCTACATAAACATACGCTCCTATTTCTATCATTCGCTCCATTAACTTCCCAAAATTCATCACAGGTCAAACAACAACAGAAGGCTATCGTTTCTGAGAACATATGTGCTCTTTCTGCTGTTTCAGGTCTTCTACACTCCTGCCAAAAGTTTCTAACAAGCATAAAATCAAGTCTTTGTATTCCTAGAAACAAAAAGCCATGCTGCCACTTAATCATTTTTATACACCAGCCAAGCCAAAACAAGTAACTTTTATTCACTAGAATAAACGTCAGATACGATCTCTCCTCGCCTTTCCCTTCCCCTTCATATGTAGCCTTCTAAGCCCCTCTCCTCCCTTCCTGATGTAGGGGAAGTATTCAACATATTCTTCATCTATAATGCAAATTCAGGTACAAAGAGTGACAAAACAAAGGAATCTGAAGGAGAAGTGGTTTTCACAATTTACTCTCAGAATAACTGCTTGTTCTTAAAGCAGGTAATATGTTGTGACTGGGAGGTGATATGTGACTTTCAGAAGTTCAGTTGGATTTCTGGCCCCTAGAGCTGCAGGCACAGATGAATTCAGCTCGAGCAGGAACATGTAGGTAATAAGCAGAGTCCTACTTGCCATCCACCCCTCTCCAGATGCGAATCTATAATTGCACATGCAGCCTTATTTGATCAAGCCTACAGCAATAACATCAACAGTGACTAAAGAATATAACATCTGGATGGCCTGGTAATAAAAGTACATTTTGTCCAGCTTTGTCAAGTTCCAACAACATGGAATACAATAGCTATAGACTTATGAAGGTCTCTTGTGTCAGCCCAGGAAACTTCAGCTAAAGTAATTTCAAACTTCAGTTAATAGATGACGGACAATCCCCAGCAGTACCACTTAATATTGAAAAGATTTAGAAAATGCCAACATGAGTAATCCTTCTATATTGCAATTTGGTGTTTCCTTTTTGGAGCATAAGCTGAGACAATGAGAGAAAATGAACATCCTTTTCAAAAAAAGCACTGCTCCTCAGCACCCTTTTGTCATCAGAGTTGACCACACAATCACCCCATTCTGTTCATATCATACCTGTATCTCCCCCTGAGATTACTGGGGACTAATCTACTTGACAATCTCTTCTATAATTTTACTGCTTTTGGTATTAGGAGAGAAAGTGAAATCTACGCATCTCAGAATAACTCCTGTTGGGTGCATCTTACAACTTTCCTTTTCCCTTCAGTACACATTACAGTCACTTCCCCTATGAAAAAACCCACCATTGAATACAGTAGCAAAAGGATATCCTCACAACAGTTTTACCCAACCAAAAGAAAGTAATAGATCATCCTGTTCCTAGGACACAATTCTAACAAGACTTAAAACACAATGGAAAGTACATAATTTACAACTTAAACTTGGACTTACCCGTGGACTGGCTATGCACAGGAAGGACGGCAGCTCAGTCACCTGGCAGCACCGTACACATGAGGTAGCTGATCTCCTTCGATGTATGACATGATCTGAATAGCCAGTAACTGCTTTACAGTGGCTACTGAACACAAGGTTCTGAAAACAAAATTAAAATTAAGAAGTTACTATGTCTATAAAGAAAAAACCTTAAATCTTCTAACCACCCATGAGGAAGACAGACAAAGGAAAAAAGAAACTCTACACATCTGCTGAGTGACAATGTACAGATCTTTGTGTAATTATGAGAACATTCAAATCCTGAAATGGTTGAAATCAGGATACCAAGTTGATATCAAGTATCAATACTTGCCTTTATGCTCAGTTAGAACCAGAAACAAGTTTTCCCTTCTTTGAACCTTTTGACCTTAGCTTTTATAATGAAGGAAGTACGGGAATATTCTAGTAGATCTGACCCTCAAGCTGTTTTGTAGCTACTCCTTTATGTATTCTGAAGCATAGGTAAAATGAAATTTGGCAAAGAAAAAAAATAAGACTCTAAATGAGACTGAACTGGTATCTTTGGACTTTCACCTTTTCCAACCTTTTCTTCCTTTCCTGTGCAAAATGGCTCTGAATTTTATCCTGAAGACTTTCAAGGTGCTAGCATGGTTACTCACACACATGAACACACCCATGTGTAAAACCTGGAATTTGCCACAAGTGTATCAATGTCCTTTTGATACAGAAAAATATATTGACTCAAAAGTGGGGGCACTGAGATGACTGCAGTTTAAAGAAAGGAGAGCTCTTTGAAGATGCTCAACTCCACGCAGAAAAACAACAGAAAACTAAATTTTCTTTGCTTGCATCAGGTATTATATTTCCTTTTTTATTGTAAATATCTGCATCAAACAATGAAATAAACTGCTTATAGACTAAGCTTTTTTTGTTACTTAGTTTTTATTCTGACTCTTCTATATCCATAGGGACCAATTGTTATATATTGTTATGTATAATTGTTTCCTATATATACTATGCAGAGCATTATTCTGCATACTATAGGAAACAAGCAACAAAAAAAAAGAAACATTAAGAGGTATACCTCTCACTGCCATAGGATCACAGGATGTGCCCTCCTGACAATTCTAGCAGTTCACTTCAGTAAAATGTAAACAGTATCTGAGGCTTTGGCATAGTTCTGCCCCAGTTCCTAATGCACCAAAATTAACTGTGTGCTACTTTTATTTTACATAGCCTCCCAATTTTCTAAAATCCCAGTGTTTGAAGTTCTAAACACCAGGGTACATGACAGAAGCAGACATGTATATCATGTCATACACTGGATATATGCATTCCTACATATGTCAAAAAATGCTAGAAAACATCCACAGCAGTAGTCTTTAGGATCATGCATTCTGGGCCTTTCTGTTTCCAGATGTAGCTGCACTGGGCAAGATGCAGATGGCTAGCACATATAATTTAGAACCTGCTGACAAGGGAGAAAAATAGTCTTACTGTACATACGTGCTAGCACCCCCTAAGAAATACAATCAGTCAATCCCAGCATGTAAGGGGGTCTTTCGGCTGCTACCAGTGTGACTCGTGCTCTGGAGCTGGCAAAAAGAAAGTTCATACTCTCTGACTGAACATCTGCTCCTCTATATAAAAGGTGAGAACAGAAAGAGCTGACAATAGCCTTTCAATGACACTCAGCAGGGCTAAAAAGCACAGGTCAAAGCTTGGGCCACACTGGATAATGTGAAGTGATCCCAAAACCAGGCTCTTACTCAGCTGGCAATTCTTTATCAGTAATGCTAGCTTAAGCAACAACTGCTTCACATGTTCACTCCTGTCCCCGCAGAGCCCCTTCTTGTTGGCCTAGCTGTCTGTATTCATTAAGATGCTGATCAAGATGAAAACAAACCCTCCACTCCAAGTTAGTTTTGTGATCCATTTCACCACCTGGTAAAACAGGCCATGTGCTGAAACAGCAGAGTGGGCAATGCAAAGCTGGGAGTACATGGCTGTGGAGAACGGATGCAAACGCTGGCTTACTCATCTGAGGACCAGAAACAGTGGCAACAAAGCACAAGCACTGCTGCCGAAAAGGGGGAGTCCCTTCCCATGACACAGTTGTGCCACTTCTTGTGCTCGTTTTATCTCCCATCACACCCCTCCACAAGTGTATTTAGCTACCCATCTAAGCAGAGAACAAACTCAACAGATACGAAAATCGCAAGTTTTCTGTGGTCAGCTCGTGCAGGGACGTGACAGTGCAAGCCCACATCAGCAGAGGCAGGATTCAGCGGCTGGGAGTAACGAAAGGACAGCAAGGGTCAGAGAGGAAGAGTGACTTCTCTCAGCAGCAGCAGGCTACTAGACGGACTCAGAACAACTGCTTTAGCTCAAAGCCCCTGTCTTCCCTGCCCCTGGCCCAGACACTGGGGGTATAGCGGATTTCACGATGAGGAATCAGCATTGCATGCAGCCACAAGAGGTTTCCAGTAAGTCTTACGACAGCAAGCACTGACATACTGATTGTGGCCTGGTCGTCAGAGGGGTTCGTTAACTTTATTTCCCGGAAAGTGAAAGTACAAGAAATGGATAGAGAGGAAGCTAACAAACTGTAATTCCAAACCTATGCAAGTTTGTTACTTAATTATCTTTCGGAAGCCAATATCGAAGAGCCATTGAAGATGGCTTTAGCCTAGTTAGAAGTACCCGGAAAGAAACAAAGGAAAACTTCCAAGAAGGTATCCAAAGCAAGAGAAAAATATTATTTTTGTATACATGCAGTATTAGAAGTAGGTCTTGTACACGGGCATTAATCTGGTTTTCAGCACCATGCTTCCTATGCACAAATTAAGAGCAGGTCACATAAGAAACATCCCCCCTCTGAATTCCCTGACATATGCAGCCATTAAGTATTCATGAACAGAGCAGACACCAGACACAACAGTGGAAACCAGCTTCCCATCGGTCACATACATGGAAAAGACGGGGTAAGGTTACAGAACTGAATGCAGCCACAGCTCTGAAATGGATCAAATACCTTAGTACAACACGGCCAAGAACCAAAGAGGAGGATTGTTAAAAAATAAGAATGTACACATCTACCACAACCATGCAATCCAAAGTGTTCAAAGAGGCCTTCCTATATTGCAAACAGAGCTGCACATAAATATGGGTGATTGCTACCAGCACCTTAAGCTCTTTAACACTCCTGACATTTTTATAGAAAGAAAATTAGGAAAGCAAAGGAGAGAAGGGTTCATCTCAACAGATCAGATTTTATATTAATTTACATCAATGTATACAAATTAATACACATGTTGTGGAGGTGTGGAGTAAGGGGAACGAACAGACCTCACGCTGCAAGGGATTTCTGTGTTAACACGAAGAAACTCATACTATCTTTAGACAGATGTTACCTCAATTTCAGAAAGATCCATTAAAAATAAATGTGTTTTTTTGTCTACTGACTTATTTTCATAGTTTGCCTCTTATATCGGAAATGCTGATCTGAGCAGTTAAGAAAAGCCTTTCCAGATTTATACCGTTTCCTTTTTCCTCTGTTTCTCCCCCTCCTCACTCCCTGCATGTTACTATCTTATGAAGCCCTAGAGGAAGCCTCGGGGAATTTTACATTGGAAGTTTCTCAAATTTGGGCTAAGATAAAAAAGCTAGTTCATTTTCACTCACGATGATGCGTGGTGCTAAAAGACAGGCATGTAAAGGGCAGTTTGTTTTTCAACTCTCCCTTTGGTTTTGAGCTCTTTTTTTTTTTTTTTTTTTTTAAGATGTTCTATATGTAAGCTGTGGAAACAAAATTCTGCAAACATAGCTTATTTTAAAGCAACTTTAGGTGGTAATTTGTGTAACATGCAGGTTAGAAAACAGTTCTACAGAATCGGTCATAACTGTAGGGCTAAACTTCCTTTAGATTTACTGGGGTGATCACAAATGCATTGTATTGCACAGACTGATGAACTTTGCTCCTCAGCTTGCTGTTTTCTGTGTAAAAGGTACTAGTTACACACAGTCACAGCACGGGGACCCCCCGAGACACAAGTAATGACTTCCTTGAAGAACAGAAATTATTTGGAGAAACCAAATTATATGTTTAAGTCTTGCCAGGTTGTGGTACAGGTGGGTCTGTAGCCTATCCAAATGCTTTACATTTCATTGTTAATATTAAAACCTACATGTGCATATTCCACATCTCATATTTAATATGTACCTCACCTTCTGTTCTTTAAGAAAATAGAACAACTTTCATTTTAATATTTATACACACTAACCCTAAGGCTATGTAAAAATCTAGATTGTCTTTCTACATATGTAAAAATGAATGCTACCTTCTGTAAGTGCATACAACTTCTGATACCATCTTCTACTCCTTTACTGTTAGGCTGCAACATTTATGACACCACCCAAGTTTTCCTTAACCATACCAACGACAGGACAGAGCTACAGTATAGTTTCAGGTAAGTATTACACAGTCAGTATACAAACAGCTGAATGTCATCTTAAAAAAAATAACTGAAAGCAAATCCACATAGCATAGACATTTTAGCAAGCTAGACATGGAAACACAGAATATTTAAACACCAGCACAGCCAGAGTTAACTGGCATACACACTCAGTTGGCTTGCTCTTTGTTTGATAACTAGGAGGACTCATTTTGTTGGCTTTGCTCTTAACGCTGCAAAACATGACACCAAGCCCAAGGTTGGTTTCCTACTGCTTATGCATCTTCAATTTCAACTTCCTCTACACGCTATTCAATTGAATTCTGGCTATCTCCTTTCCCCTTCCACACTCATGAACAGAAGCAATATTCCCTAGAGAAATTTGGCACAATCTCACTGTTTCAGAAAAGATTTTTGTACTGCATATCTGCTAACTGGCCTAAGATGCTTTCCTGACTCTATGCTAGCACTTTTGTGAACTTATTTCCTAGTGAAACAAATGAATGGAACTATAACCTAACTCAGGAAATCAAGAGCAATTTAGTCATAAAAAGACAAAACCTTCACACACATCCCAGGCAAAAGATTAGAGAAAATGACCTTACATTATTCAGTAAGATGAACACATTTAGAGTCTACCAGACAGCAGCAGAAGCAAATTTCAGAGTAGAAAGACACCAGTGATAATGCTTGTCCACCAACTCTGAAACACTGCTAGGCTGAAGTCTCTGCTTTCCCCAGTTCGTACAGCAATGTATTGAATTTGAGGAGAAGAGAGTTGGTTTCAGTCAGAAAACAAGCATCTTACATGTAGAAAAACATTACAAAACTCTTAAGCTTATGTGTAGAATCCATCCCTGACAAATCATAAGTCTAGTTCTGTTGCTCCAGTAACATTTTTAAGACTGCTAATTCAACTGATTTATCTTTTTAGCAAGTTTGGAAATGTATCATCACATGGGAGAAAGACAGCAGACAAATTATTTTTCTGTTCAGCACTCTGAACTTTATTAACTATATCTGATAAAGCAGATAATAAAGCCATCTTGTTTCCAAGTTTGTTTTCCTCTGTTGTAGAAGGATAGAAAGGTTTTCATAATTTCTCACTTATGAGGATTTGCTACTGTCTCCACATCACAGAAATTGTGCTTACCTGCAGCAAAGTGCAGCTGTGCAAGTTAGGGAAGGACAGCGGGAAATTTACATCAAGCAAGAAATCCCTGTTTGTCAGACAATGTGACCCCTGCTGTTTCTCCCCTTCGTTCTCCATCCAGGAGCGCATGTGATGGAGCCTGTAGGATGCTTTCAGAGACAGGAAAAGAGCTAACCATCTGAAACAAAACACAGTAGATATTTTTTTACTGCTTTGTGAAAGAAAGGCTAGAGTGTATTTACAACATAACTCTATTTGACACAAGTGTTTTTTCAGAATTTGAGGCTTACAGTGTCCTAACTTAAAGGAAATATTTTTTGCTAGACATCTTCCAATTATATTACTCTTATTTTCATTTTTTCTAAGGTGGCTTAACTGAATCTAAATGATTAAATCAGAATACGCTTTGAAGCACTTTGTTTAAAAGGGTCAAGCCCGAGTTAGCCACTACTACTTAAAATTGCATTCTGACTTCTCTGTAAATTGCTGCATATATAAATTATTCCTAACAACCTGCACAATGAATGCAGAATTTATCATAAAGATCATTCCGATAGATCAAGAGAAATTTGTATTGTTACTGAAACACAGACAAGAAACAGTAGTCCAAAATAAACACAACAATAAAATATTACACTTACAAAGCCCTAAGCAAAACACATTTATTAATAAAGACCTGCTTTTAATCTCAATTTCTCACAGACACTAACTTCAGTCAGAATACTGTCTGTTGCAGAGTATGCTACAACTTAAACAGATCACCTCCCTTTCCAAGATAATACAGTTCACGGTGCTAAAAAATCCATTATCCTAAGCCTACGCCTTGGAATTCCATTCCATATTAAAAACAGGACATGTAGAAAGTAGACAACATGGCTGGGAGCTGAAGAACAACTATCACAGCACAAGTTTATTTCATGTGTGTTAAAACATATGCTCAAGTGCAACTGATAAGCATTGGAATAAACTGGCCTTCAAAAGTCTGGATTTTGCACTTGATAATGCCAACAACCTACAGTGTGATCCTAAGCAAAGTCTTCGGTTGCCCTTTGACTGTCTTGTGCATTTACAATGTCTAATTTTTGTAACAGATGTTTTCTTTTGACAGAGGCATAAAAATTGCCTTGCATAATGGTGCCCCATACCTGAAGGAACACTCTGGAAGTTGCTATAATATTAGATAACAATAGACAAATGATAATATTAGGAGGCATAAAAAATGCAGGTTTACAGGGAGATGCCTCTAACATCACCTGTACTTTTCCTATAATTACTAAAAGAGAAAAAAAAAAGTTGTCCTTACCTGGCTAAATGTCCCTGATTCATGAGGTTTGCCATTTCTGCTGGAGAGACATCAATAAACCGGAGGAAAGAAAAACAGCTTTCTTCATTGATGCCTATGTCACAGAAATACTGAAGTTAGGCCAACACATTTCACAGACACTCCTAGCTGAAAACAATAAATTTACTTCATCTGTTCAAGATACACATTCTCTGACATATGACAAATACACAGGAGATCCTAATTTAACCTAGATCTTTTAGAAATACTGAATCTGAATTGCTGTTGCCTGACTCCAAGTTTCAATTAATTTTCCAGTCTGGGCAAGAGAAGGGCATTTACCAAGAAAGACAAATATGTTCTAGGCCAGAAAACCATGCAGCCAATAAGGACATTGATTTTGCCTACTACGAATCAATAGGCAGCGTGCACATTTGCGAATCCAAACACGTATCTGCCAGTTGGCTGACCAGAACACGCACACCTCAGGATGCCTGCCAAACATCCTCCCTCTCACCCAGCCAGTCAGTCAAACAGGTTGGAAGGAGATGTAGGAATTGGCAGGGGAACGCGAGTATGGGCATAAGGATGCAACAGATACAGTGAGGGTGATGGATACACTGCAGTGAAGGGTGGGGAGCAGAAGAGGTATGTTCCGCTGTTAATGAAGAAAGCCTATCAGGCCCACCCATGTGCACTGCATATCCCCAATACCATTCATATCTTTTTATTTTTTAATTTCTACACAAAAATTACATTCCCAAAATGATTTTCCTTTTATGGTATGCCAAAAAGGGTCCCCAAGAAAAAGTCTATTATGAATACCAAAACAAACAGAAACCAGAATAATCGGCAAGACATACAGAAGTTAGAGAGTTACAGACAAGTGCAGACTCCTGTAGCTGCATCTGGTTCTTCTTACTTGAAAAGGGGTTTGCGTAGCTGAACAGGTCCATGCTAACAGATTTCAGCATAGTAATGCAGCCAGTATTTCTCTTGCTTTTTTCTCCCACCCCAGCAGCTGCGCAATCTATTCAGCTTTTTAGCAAAAATAATTCAATCATCTATACCACTAAATTGTATTTGTCAATATAAGAAGCTCATGTAGGTTTTTTTTGTTCATTGATTAGATCCTGGGTCACTTGCATCTCATCTACTTTTTACTTGAAAGAGAAGTTGGCAGTTTAACATACGATACAGAATGTACTGAAATGAATCCATGATTTCTCTGAATTGAATCTGTGAAAAATTCACATTAGATTAAAAAGGCAGCATTAATCCCTTGAACCAAGTTAAAACAAGAGAGGAGGAATGGAACAAGAGACTGCAGTAGGATTAAGCAGTGATTAAATAACAAGCTGTCCGTAGATTATTCTTCCAGCTGCTTCCATCCCTTCCTCATTGATTAAATGAAATATATGTACAAGTACAAATGCTAACAGAATCCTCACAAGTTCTAATTAGATTATTTCAGAGGACTAACTGATCTGGCCTCTCAGTCCTTCCTCCTGAATAAGACATATTACAACATCATGTGCAAGTGTGCAACCCAGCTTGCTTCCTGGGACTGTAAACCTACCCTTCCTATGGAAGAGAGACTGCTGGATGTGGTCTGGTGCAAATGGTGAAAGTAAAACCCGTAACCACCTGAAAATGAAAGCAACAAAACAAAACAAAAAAATCACTAAGAAGGTGTTAACACATGCAACGTTCAATCACACAATCAGCAAAAAATGCAGAGTAACCATTCAGTTCTTCATTGTAAGTCTTTCAGCACTCTGGATATCTGGAATTGCATGGCAGTAAGAGAAAAGCATCATCAGTCCACATGCACTACTGTTAATTCAACGCTGAGACACACCACTGTTCTGGAATTGCATTTTACACTGTAGAACAGTTAGTCTCATCTTCAAACATGACTTTCTCATCTCTGCCCTGAGCATTTCTCGTAACTGAATGCAAACAAAATTAATCAAGAATTGCCACAGTCAGAGAAAACGGCAAACTATACTCGGGCAGCTTCTACTCATCCAAGGTAAGCATTAAAAGCTGTCAAGGCACTAGTAGATGCTCGCAATATACCATGTCACAACAGACAGATACTGATAGCTTCCTTAACATGAAAACTCACTGAAAGGAAACCAGGGTGGGGTTTTTTTTGTTTTTGTTTTGTTTTTTTTTTAAGAATTCTTTTAAAACTTAATTCTATTACACACCATTAGCAACAACTCTAAATTCCTTTTCCTGACTTTCTTATTCCATCAAAGGGATATTTGATGATAAGGATTCCACCAAGAAAGAGCATCAGATATCAGATGCTTAACAGCTGAATGAATGAAAGAAAACGAGGAATGCATCGCTCGGCCAATGTCATTTAAGTACATCAGGTAAAGCAGTTAATTAGCACTTACGAAGCTAAAATAAGTCTAAGTAATAATACTAAATATGCTAAGCTGGAGAGGAAGTGGAGTAGGCTTGCCTGTCCCGTGAGTGGTTAAAGACCCTGATCTGTCCATGACGGTAGATGAACTTTGAAATCTGGTATGGCTTTAGGGAGATGTGAAATGGAGACCAAGTTTCTTGTCGCTCAAACAGCTCTGGGTGATTGCACACCTGTAAGAAAGAGAGCATGTCAAACACTGGGAGGAATTAATTTAGTCCAACGCAGCATTTACATCCCAAATCAACCACGACTATTGATCACTAAAACTTTAATATTGATTAGTATGTCACAGTTATTTTAGTACATCGACTCAAATTCAAATACTGCATCATATCTTTTCCTACTCACATAACAGCTATTGCCTTTTCTTCTCAAGTGAATGATTTCCTTCAACAACCAAGTTGGAACCAAATCAGTTAGCAGATGCATGCACCATTTGGCTAAAGCTCTTCTACCCCAACATCATGCTACACTGCATCAGAAACACAACTGAACTGCATGCAAATTTGCTTGCCTATGCCAGAAATTTTTTTATATGGTGTTTTCAAGAAGCCATATTTTAGTTCTGTGCTAATGAATGATTATGCTTTTTAAAAATTATTATTTAAAATAGCGTTACCTTCCTGAACTGCATGACTAGATTCATGAGACTACTAGTGGTGGTCTGTGCTTGCTGAGTAGTGCCCATTGAGGACTGCAGGAGGTCATCAATAGAGATTTTGTTTTTCAGAGCTTGGTACAACAGCTTCTGTCGACTTGTCTGCTGGCAGTACATAAGAATTTCAATCTGCAAAATAGTAATGAAGATTTAGCCTTTTCTATCTCTGAAATGGAGGATGACCACATCAGTACACACAAACCAGCAAGAAACATATCTTAAGGAAAATATAACTTTCTCAAAAAATACATATATAGGCAGTCGCATTCCTATCTGTATTTCAGGATGCAGCCTGGGAAGGACTTAACCGATAAGTGTGTTTTGGAAGGCTTAGGTAATGATGTAGGAGACAGACCTTTAAAAGTATATGAGCACAACTAAGTGAACAGATAGATCCTTAAGAAGCTCTGAAAACATCACACCTGCAACAGATCAGCTTAAAATCTGACCTCGATTCTACTATCCTACTGTTAAAATGCTACCCATTTAGAGCCATCTTAAACAGGCATCAGGAACCCATGATAATGACAGGTGCATCACATAACAGCACTGTCGGTGGGAAGTTCTAGTTTTGAAATTAATAAGCACATCAGAACAAAGTAGATGTCTCTTAGCCAGTGGTCCCAAAACCTGGGGACACGTTGACCACAAGATCATCCAGTATTGCTAACATCCACGTGAAATTAAGAGACTAACAAGAGAGAAGAGTATGATATTACCACATATCACACATCTCTTGTTCTTTACAAGCAAGCAAAGAGAATCCTAAATCCATACCAAATGCTTCACAAAGGCAATTGGAGATGCTTATCATCCAATTGTCGTATCAATATCCTTCACTTCAATTAGTGATATTTCTGTCAACTTAATCAGGCTTAAAGATTTTTTGTTTCTAAGTTCACAAAACATTTTCCCTAGAAGAAAAGTTTATTAATTAGGGGTTCTTCAGTTACATTTACATCTAATGAGATTGCTGGGACATGGTGCCAGAAACTGAAGGTCTGTGAAAGTTCTACAATCAAATTTCAGGTATGCAGACAAACAAGTTTGCAAAAACCAGATTAGAGAATGGAGCTATGACAATAAAGTTGAAATACTCATTCTAGATAAATACTTAAATACTTTTTCTCACCTTATCTGACAGCTCATTTTCCACATCCTTCTTGATTCTTCTCAACATGAAAGGCTTCAGGATCATGTGCAAGCGGGATAGCTGGTCTGAAATACAGGGAATGGGGAAGAAGGAACAATTACTTCACCAAAGAAGAAAACTATATGGTGTTCTACTACAAATTAAGTCCCTTACTGCTCAGCCATTTCCCCCCATATGAGTTCTTACAGCACAGAGCTGGCATTTCTCTGTTGATTTTTCTTTTTTTAAATGAGTGCCAAGCTACACTGTTTACCTTATGAATCTAAAGATCTACTTCAAAGAATGAACTTCTGAAGTTCATTTTGTGTGTTCTATACTCCTCTGGGCTGACCAGTATGGGCTTAAATTTATTGCTCACTAATAGAGAAGAAGAAAGTTTCAGATGAGACATTGCTAGTTCAATAAAAGAGATCATTAC
Source organism: Theristicus caerulescens (assembly GCA_020745775.1). NCBI lineage: Eukaryota > Metazoa > Chordata > Aves > Pelecaniformes > Threskiornithidae > Theristicus > Theristicus caerulescens. Next base: position 29,106,218 of record CM036564.1, read on the forward strand.
AGTTTTAAGTCTCGCCCCCCAAAATTACAGCATCACAAAAACGGGCATACTGCGTTGACAGACAACTGCAGTCTTTACAATAACCTGTAAAACCAAAGTTCTGGATATTTGAGAACTCTTAAAGCCTTTACTTTTGTGAAAAGTTCCAACTATGCTGTGTTCTACTCCCATTGCTTTTCTTCTGGAGCTCCAAAGGTGTTTTAGTGCTTTGTGTCATAAAATTTTTATGTCTAGAGCTTGTAACACACTCAGGAGATCTCTAATATTATGTGCTCTGTAGAAACTTAGAAATATTTAAAATATTTGTTCTCCTGTATTTGGGAAGGAGGACTGGAGACAAGTACCAAATCAAAATTTTCCCTACATGTTTTTCTGTTCACCACACATGCTACATTACAGTCAGAAACACAAACCTTGACATAAACTACGGACAACAACCCGTAACATAAACTACGGACAACAACCCATAACATAAACTACGGACAACAACCCATAACATAAACTACGGACAACAACCCATAACATAAACTACGGACAACAACCCATAACATCCCAATCCCATTATGCACCCTCTGCTTTAGATGACATTTCTCATACAAAAAATGAGAGATAAAGTTTACCCATTAGTAGTTGGAAAAGGCAACAGATTTTTAATATAAAAACTACTGCAGTCACACACTGCACTCACTCTCATCAATGGCGGATTTGTTCTCTGCATGGCTCTCTATGTCTTTAGAAAACCACTCATTGAACTCTTCATGGGAATCAAACAGCGTTGGCATGATAAAATGCAGCAGGGCCCACAGCTAAAAGGAGAGGAGAAAACAGTAGATCAGCAAAAAGTCACCCTACTATGGACAAGGTAATTGGGGATCCTAAACCCTTGCAGCTCTTTATGAGCAAAATCACTTTACTGTATCATGAGACATGGCAAAATTAAACAAAAACCCAGCCGCATCCTCTTCCTGCTCCCCCCAGACAAATGCCAGATGTATCAACTGAACAAAACACCATTAGAAAGCAGTGAGAAACACAGCACAGTGATTTCGGCCAACAGAATGATTCCATGTTTGTTTGCCAGTGGTTTGCTACAAGCATGATCCCACAACCACACAAACACAACAGGCTTCTCAACTGTTCACATATATTTAGTATATATTCTTGTTATAAATAAAAGTCCACTCTTTTGAGCTCCCGAATACCTCAGCCATCGTGTTCTGGATTGGGGTCCCAGTCAACAACAATCTGTTTCGACACTGGAACTGTAGTAGGATCTTCCAACGAACACTGATGAATAAAATTAAGAAAAGTCATTAAAACTGTTTTTTGTAGAAGGATACGAAACATAAGGTATTGTAAGACCAATTGCTTCCAGTGACCCTCCCAAATGATTTTTGGAGGTCGTTGGGTAAAACTGTCACAGGTACTCCCCAGTCTTTCAAAAGACAATTACAGGAAGAAGTAGACTTTTACAAATTACAAAGGAACATGCAGAATTTATTTTCTTTTTCTAAGTATCTTTTTGTTCATTTTTAATACAAATGTTTGGATACTAATAAAATCTCATAATCAGAATATTTAACTTCCCAAAAGAAACAGTTATTATGAATCAGAATGTCATGTATTTTTCAGACTTTACAACACTAAGTGTATGGGCCACTGTGGCAGGAGTGCTGAGCTATAGATTACAGTCCTCTTAGAGGAGCAGTTTCCAAAGAACGCTGAAGGGACAGACTTTGGTCAGAATGAGTCTGCATCTAAAGCAGTCTTAACTTACTGTGTACAGTGGCAACTTGGGCAAAGGTTATGGGAAAGCAATTACAGAAGTAAAGACGGACAAATCTATTACTTGAAAACAACCAGAAAACTTTCTGGCACAGAGGCTTATGACAAAGATTGGGCTTCATTGCAGCCAACAGTATTCACAGGGTTCTGACCTTCATTTGTGTCTGGAAGTGCCACTGAAGAAGGAATCAAAATAATGCCTTTAATGGAGCCAATAAAAGCAATACACACTAAAGACTACAGACTGTTCACTAGGCAGAATTCTGTGAGTAGTCAGGAAAGAAGGTGAACAGCATTCCACACTGTTTTGTTTAACTGTCCTGTACTCCATCTAAGTTTCTGCTCCACAATTACTTTTTAATTATGTTTTACGTATTTGGAGAAGGAAAATCTAAATGCAGAAAACTAGTGGATCAATCCAGTGTCACAGAATCATACAGATACTTAGCTAGGTTAGGCCTTAAAGGGTCTTATGTCTGTTAATTGTAACTTCCATCGATTTCTGTAATCTTGATGTTTTCTCGATATTCCTTCAAGAGGTTGATACAGAGGGAAGATTTTGTTTCCAGTTACTTTATTACCTGGAGCTACTCTTGAGTGCTTGTGCTTCATCCAGCACCATATATTGCCACTTCACTCGCTGGAAATACTTCACATCCTGTACTACTAGCTGATAACTGGTAATCACCACGTGGAAAGGAGCATCCTGAGTATATAATGTCTTCTATAGCCGCAAAAGAAGAAACAAATGTCCACATAATGTAAATACATTGCGAAGAGTTCACTTGTGTATACTGTAATTTCAGGCTTCTGTTTTATAATCTTTTCTCATTATTACTGCATTTTTCCCCAGCTGACTTTTTTAATTAATTACAGAATGGTTATTCAACTGGTGGATCTGGACTTCAGCCCATTAGTCTCTGAACAATTTCAGATGCTTCTTAATGTGCCAGACAAGACCCAGGCATTGAACCCTACAAAATGCCGTAGTTAAATCATGAACAATCTGACAGGCCTGCAGGGATGCTAGACTTGGGCATTCTGAGTTAGGTTAAATAGAATAAACAGTCCTTGACACTGAAACTTCCTGCTTTATTTACAGAGCTATAGTTTCTTCAATCAAACTCCATACTGCCCTGAATTGCCCTGTATTGCAGTGCTCTCCAGCACAAGAGAAGCCTTCTACCTCATTATCTTAATGAAAATGCTACTACATGGATGAAGACACAGGACTCTATATCTACACATCATTTAGCTTGGTGGGTGTAGCAACAGTTTCTGGTTTACTCTTCACAAATAACAAAAACGGTTGAAGCATATGGGCATGCTGGTATTACCTGACTCCAGAACTTCCTGATCACCTTTCTATCATGGGGATTTCCCCAATAAGGTAGCACCTGGAACAGCACAAAAGTAGAAAGACATTATTTTCAAAGATATATCTGCTCTAGAATTTTATACTATGTATTTTACAAAATGAGAAAGACAGACTTCTTTCTCCAAAACAATGAAAAGGGAAATTCTCTTTCTTAACACAAAGAAAAATCAGAAAGCACTTAAAAATCAGAAACAGAGCATTCCAGGCAAACATATCAAGCAACTTATGCCTAGTACAAAGACTAGATCAAGCTATGGTGAGGATCTCAAAATGCCCAGTCGCACGTTACGCCTTCTAGTCAGGTTTTTCTAGTAATTAGAAATGATACTTTGCTTATGGCAGAAGGAGGTCTGCCCTCAACTACTACAGTCAACCCTACAGGACTAGTGGGCTCATTCTTCTGTTTAACATTCCTGGTTGTCCCGTTGGTTTTGTATTTCAGAACTGTCCCCAAAAAATTGGAGATAAAGTTAAAACATCTGGCTTGGATAGATTTAGTATAAGAATTTTAAAAAGTAAGCACTACTGCCAGAGAAATCTGTTAATCCATTTGTAGCTCAGAATTTCATGGGTCCTGTTACTCAGATCTTTGCAGAGCACTGAAACCAGAGTTAGTGGTCAATAATATTGTACTGCCATCTTCTGTCTGATGAAAGGACTACACTCAACTAAGACAAAGTGAGAAATGCTGGTTTCTGAGGTTGCGAAAGGTCTTAAACATCTCCATCCTTCAACTCACAAGCTTCAAATTTCAAAGTGTCTTTAGCTGAATATTCTTCCAACTGTTCTGAAATAAGGATGCTACTAAAAAACCAGCAGACTAACCAAAAAGGTGATTTGCCTTTTAGTTTACATATTCTGCCATGGACCTAAAGAAATTAATTCACTGTGACTGACTACAAGCATGATTGACTACATACTTCTGTATGATTAGAAGCACTTGTGTATGATTAGAATCAGGAACAAAACTGGCTGAAAAAGATTGATCAAAGTTGTAAACATGTAACAGTAAGTTTAGAAAACTTTTTTTTTAAAAATACTCTGTTCCATGGATGAGGTAAACATTATTATGCAATAAACCCAAAGAACAGCTATATAATGACAGAAACAATTTTTTTTTTAAATCAAAAAAGGGAAAACTATCTTTTCACAAGCATCCTGACTGCATTTTCGAAACGTTTTCTGTGTTTCATTCATGAGAAGGAGAAAGCATAAACAGTTGCTTGTCATATATATATACAATGAACTGATCAAAGGAAATGAGAGAGTAAGTAGGTAGAATGGCCAACTGCTCTAATGTTTTCCACTCCATGGTTTTTCATCAGGGCCCCTACTGTTACGGGTTATGCAAATATATAAATGGATTATTTTTAGGTTTTTTTAAAGTAACTCCTCACTAACTTAAGCATTTCTATTTCTTCATCAGTTTCTTTGAGGTCTCAGTAATCCCAATTTATCCCAAAATATAAGCCACTCGAATCATCCAGTACCGAACTATGTTCTTGTACAACTTCTCCTCATATAGATACCTCAAACTATACACCACCATAACCAACATATGGTCTCATCAGGGATCTGGCAGAGCAAGCTATCTGGTAAAAGGCAAGTCCTTTAATACTGCCCTACCCCAGATCAAGAAATCAAATATTACTTATAGTAATACTTCCAAGTCTTTTTCCTCCACCTTATTAAGTAGCCAAGAGATTCAAACAATTAGCCTGGATGTTACTGTTATACTGGTTACTTATAACTAGGTGTCTTTTACTGTTCTTATATGTTCTCTGTAAAAAAGAAAATCAGGTGTTTAAAAAAAAAAAAGCTGATCGAAACCTCTTCTTATCAAAGGTTACTACGTTAACAACTCAAATATTTAAATTATAATCTATTCTTTGCAGATGTAACTGCAAGCTTCTGACACTTTTGTCTCTTTTTAATTCTAAAATTTCAGCACTGTTTCAGCAGTACACATTCTTTTCAAATCTTTCTTTGCAATACTCCAATGTTTTCCACTGGGGAATATGTAAGCAGCTTGTTTTTCAGTAAGTGATCGTTCCTTGCTTTCTACCTTACTATGTTTTCACAGTCACAATATACCTGAAGAACTCCATTTATTTTCCTCTAATCTTTTTGTTCTTATCTATTTGTGCCTCACTTCTCTCATTCTTCTTGATGACTGGTTGTATGTCTACGGTTCTTCTATTTTTCTGTAATAACAACTGCATTCTCTCTCCCTCTCATCTGTTGAGTTCAGTTTTGTTCACATACAATCTTTATCTTACCTAAATTGATATGAATGACTGAAAACACTGCTCTAAATAAGATCTGCTGCCAGGCTCACACATTAGAACTTCACTCCCTGCCCCACTTCAGTTACTCACTGAGAAGGTGTCTTTGAGCTGTTGCAAAAGGAAAGTCATATGATTCAAGTAGGAACATTTTTAAACACTACATAATTGAATGCTCCAGGAAAAACAGGATGACAGAAAAAAAAAAAAATCAGAATCAGGCCTATTACAGGGTTTCAAGATACAAGGTAATTAGGCATCCAGATGTGGCAAAGAACTCAGGGTAACAAAACAGTTTGCTTTTGAGAAAACAGAAATAACTTTCTTGCACATGCTAATTACCTTAAATTTAGGTACGAATCTGGCAAACTCCTGGTGCCAGTTGTTAAGAGTAGAGGCAGGTGAAATTATTAAAAAAGGTCCCCAGATGTTCTCTCTCTGGAATATACACATTTTAAAAAAAAAAAGACACACAGAAATTAATTGGGGGGATAGGGACACAGAGACAGTTTGATACAACTTTACAACTATTAAATGACAGTGGCTACATAAGAGAGAGAACTATATGCAACATAACAAAACTTCCTCCCAGCACAGCAGGGTGATACAGAATCAAACAGAGCAGATCTAATGTTTAACTGAGACTTATTTCATAACAGCAAACCAGAACAACCAAAGCTACTTCAATCTAGCTTGATCCTTTGTTTCTGAAAGGTGCCACCTTCACATTGCTAATGGCCTCTGTCATTTTGGGGAGGAAAAGAACTTCAGGAAGCACTGGCAAGCTTTGCTCCATCACATCACATTAGAATGCCCTCTGGTGAATAACAAAGTTGGGCCATTAGTGTATTGGTAGTTACAAGCTGGCCTGCAGAAAGGACAGCCACAAAAAGTAAAAGCCCTGTGTAGGCTTCCAAAAATCTCAAGTTGCCGTACAACAGGGAGACAAGCCTATCTGTTATCCCTTCCATACAGATGAGGTTAAGAGCCTTTGGCTCCACACACTCTTCCACTATTGTGGCTGATAGTGCCAGTGAACTGGTATCAAAAGGAACATAAACAGATGCATAATTGTCATTTGGTCACTACTGCAGTTAGTTCTGCTTTCAGTATCACTTGGTTGGTATCTCCTATTTAAGGCAAGTGACTGGATGCCAATCAAGACCTTTTTTTTTTTTAAATAAAGATATCTATTTCTGCATAAAGAATTAAGCTCCTGTTGCTTTTTCTGTTTTGTTTGTCTGCCCTGGCACAGAAGAATAACTATGCTTCCTGAAAAAAAACCCCACAAATATGGAAATCCACGCTGATTGCCATGGAGATCAGAATTTGGACTTCATTTCTACAAGTCTCTGATTTGTAAAAGTCAGTGAACCATGAAGTCTACAACTTGTTCTATTATCAGACTTTCACATTAAGTGCAAGTGAAAAGATATTAATCTGTGAATAAATGAAAATTCTGGTTTTATTTTTATATATACTTATATTTACACACACACACAGAGGTATCTACATACACACATACCCTTTCAAAGGCATAGCTTTAAAACAAAGGGAAATGCCATAGCTAAAATGCCTTTTAAGACATTTAAGCTTTATAATCTAGAATTCATTTCAAATATGTGAAAAGTATGCATCTTCTATGAAGCACACTGACCAGCAATAAGCTATAATCCACTTACCTCAGCCAGATGTGCAAGGAGAGCAATACTTTGTACTGTTTTACCCAGACCCATTTCGTCTGCCAGGATTCCATTGATGCCCTGCAAAAGATCCATAAATGAACACCTTTCACCTTACTACTTTTTAATCCATACAGGACTAGCAGAACAGTTGCTGCTGAATTTAGGGGGAGCAGCCCCAGTATAACAACAATGAAACACCTTATTGTCTCTTACATCTCCTACCAAGAGATAATTTATCTCAACTGCACTTTCATTCATTTCTCAATCTGTCTGTACTTTGCAACCACATTGCCAACTGGGTACACACACAAGGACAAGGCTGCCTGCAGTTTACCAGCTGACCAAAGCCTGAAACAGTATGCAGCTCTGAGCAGCAAAAGTTTCCTCAGTGTATAATCTAAGTGATAAACAGTTGTATAAACATCCACATAAAGAATCTTGAACTTAATGTCCCATGTAAAGTTGTTATTTCCTAAATAATCAAGAATACTGATAGGTGGCTTACATATTTTCCTTTCTTCTGAAGACATACAGATACAATACATGCAGTTTATTTTTAAAACCATTAATTTTTTTTGACCAAGTTTACTCTAATGACTTAAATAATCCTACAAGTTCTAAAAATTTGCAAAAAAATTACTAAGATACCTGCTCATATAGGTTGGCCAGCCAATTCATGCCTTTCAGTTGGTAACCTTTCAGTTTGCCATTGAAAATAGTAGGCTGTGGAATATCGTCTCCTGCCCGGATAGATGGGTTTGCTAAACTGTAGCTCTCTCCAAAGCCAGTACCGGACCTGTTAGCAGCCCGTAAAGCAGCTGCCCGGCTCTCCTTTGCATCTTCATCAAATGACCTGGTCTAAACAGGAAGAGGAAAGTGTGCATAAGATGATGAACATATTAATTTATCAAGAAACTGTACAGTAAAAGGCTTTACACTTGACAGTAGAAAACAAGCCTGTTCCTATAGCCCAAATCTTTATATTCTGGTTTTATACCTGTTTAGCACAGAAAGTGGCAACGGAATTAAATTCAAATCTGGCACCCAGGACTAAACAAACCTACTTGACTTGGCTGCTATGAAAGATCCTGCTTCTGTACCCTTTACCAATTACTCTGCTTTCTCTTCTACTTCATGGATCAAAAAAATACATACCCGGGCCTGATGAATCTGGTAAGCATCCTCAGCATTCTTCAGAGCCTGGGCCTTGTAATAGTTACTATCTGAAAACAACATCTCCATGTTAGAGGTCTGCAGCAGTAACCACCCAAATTAACATACAGGTAAATTCCAGTAATTATAGCAGTGCTTCTTACACAGAAAGATTTTGTGTTTGAAATAGTAAGTCTGCATGATAACATGCAGAGTACAGTAAATTTCAAAAGCGTGCACAGGAAGAACAGTAGATGAATCACTTACCATAATCTTCTTGGGTGATGTTGACCACTACTCCTCCACCAATATCAATCTGCCTTTGGGTAGAGCTGTCTTCCAGTTTGCGTAGGATTTCCTCCTGTATTCCATCATGTCCAATATCTCGTTTACGGCTCATAAAATGGGCATATAATTCAGTTTGTGTGATGAGGAAGTTAAGCTTTCGCTGCTGCCTCTTAGCCTAAGACAAGAGCATTTACAAAAAACAGATGAAGGGGAAAAAAAAAACCAGGACAAAGGTTTAATGTTCAAAATATAATTAAAGAAAAAAATTTTAATATATCAACGACTAATCTATCTAGACTATATTATGCACATCACTGTGATATCAAAATGCTAGAATACTAGTTGCACATAAGAACACTGACCACCACCATAAACACCTATATTAAAATATAAAAATGTTGTAAATGAAAAGTTCTTTTAAATTCAGTAATCATGGCACAGAACACTATAAACTAATAAAAGGAAGTTTAAAAAAGTTTTGTTTACCCTGAAAAATTAAAAGATTAACAAAAATAAACAGGATTTTAGTGGTCTACAGTAAAAGAACTGAACAGTTAAAAAAACCTCTCATGACAACCTAACTCCAACATTCCGTTATTTACTAGTAAAGAGAATTATGGTAGAATACGTGAAATGCATCACTAGGTAATAGAGCTGAGGTATTATCATGGGTTGGGGTTCAGCAAGACGTTGTAGAAACTCTGTTCATTCTCAGGTTCTGGTTAAAAAAATGCTATAGTTAGAAGTTGTCTATTAATCTAAGTCAGCTGAAACCTTCACAAAAAGTTTATGAACTTGCAAGAATGAGAGTAATGCAATAAATAAAAGCATAATTTGAGCATAAAACTAAACGTACAGTATTCTAAAGAGTCAACCTTAGCTCATCATCAAGCGTGTAAGATAACAACCATAAATCCACTAGAGAGCTTTGGCAAGAAAGCTTTTTCTTCAATTCAACCCCTATTACTCTGTAAGGGAGTCCATGAAGCTGTCACTTGGCCAACAGAAAAGCAACCACTGAAAAATTTCTGTGCCCTATATATAAATTATGATACCAGTTTACAGCAGGGCGGGGAAAAAAAGAGAAAAAAAAAAAGAAAATTCAATGCAAATGAAAAGGTGGCTTGCCTTCTGGACCCAGAATGATGTACAAACCATCACAAAAGCCTGGCCCTTACTGAGTTATGTATGTCTGTGAGACATGCTGCTTGACTAATACCTTCCTCCATTTCATTCACTTGTGAAGAACTGACACAGTTTGAAGGCTTTTTTTTATCAGCTCTAGCTAACATAAGAAGAACTATGTAAATAGTTTTAAGATAGCAGTAGAAATACATGGAATACCACTGAAACAGAACAAATAACTGAATTTCATGGCCTGGATTTAGAAACTCAATTTATCCGGTCACTTCTGTGTCTCAACAGATAAATTATCAGCAACCTGTGGTTTTGCCGTACCTCTCTCATCTCTTCATCCAGTTTGCGTTGCTCTAGAGCCTCTTTCTCAGCTCGTTTGCGATGTTCTTTTTCCACCTTTTCATACTTTTTCCAATAGAGAAGCATCTCTTTGGTAAGACGACGTGCTCGTGGTAGAGTTTCCTTACAGTTTTTCTGGGCTTGGATAGCAGCTCGACGTACCTCCCTCATGCACTGATGGGCAAGCTAGAGCAAAACAACATTTTGGAAACAGTGGTAAAATGGGTGAACTTTAAAGAAAGCCAGGAATAAGCAACATCAAATCTAATTACAACCAAGTCTGATCCTTCAGAAAAGAATAACTGTGATACTTTACTCAACAGTAACACTTTTAAAGTGGCACGAGAGAACGTGAACCTCCAAAAACCTCCTGGGATGGTAGAGAAGACAAAACCTGAAGGGAGTTTCAGCATGGCATGGTACTTAAAGGATTGATCTGGTGGGTAGGTCCTTGAAAGGGACTCACGAGACCAGAGTTCAAGGCCTGTCTGCAACTCTGACTCATCTATTCTAGACACTTTTCTGTGGTACCCACGCTTTCTCACTGTTTTAATAAGGCTGCTACAATAGCACTATTGGCGGAATACAATCCCATTCACACGTTAATACACTGAAAAGTGGGAGAGTATCTTACAATTTTCCTGCCATCTCCTGAAGAAGCATAATACAATGTAATTTTTCATTCTAGTATAAATAAATTAATGCCATTGTCATAATGGTCAAAATTGCTGGGTTTGATGTTTGTGACAGGTTTTCTTCCTCCACTAAAATTTGCACATCAACAATTCTAACACAGACTGTAAATCATCAAACAAAAGGAAAAAAAAAAGAAAAAAGTGGAATTTCGAAACCTCTAAGTCTGCTGCATCACTCACTTGCTAAAATGTGGTTTGTGCTACCTACAAATACAATAAGCACAGACTATTTGCCCAGACATCACAAAAATCCACTCTCTGCTAGCTAAGGACGACCACAGGAAAGAACCTACCTACAGCAAAGTTTCTTAAATATATACATGCAGGTCCTGTTTTCTGCATCCCTTACACAGAAAACGCTCCCTTTCTTGATAATGTATATACAGAACGGAAAATTTCCTACATCATCTTGTCTCTGATGATTCTCAGCCATATACTTGATTACCTTTTCATTAGCCATATAGATGAATCAGACGCTTGAGCGTAACACTTGAAAAACGCTCAGAAAGCCATTACCAAGTGTTCCTAAAGTAAAGCCTTCTAGGTAGAAACAATGACGCTTCTCAGAGAAGACTCTGATGAGGAGATAAATTCCTTTTGCAATCACTTAAGCAGAAAATTGTTCTATTTTATTCTCAGCTCCTATATATATTTATGTAAATTAACACATTTAATATTCCAAGAGCCCCTTTGATTTAAACACGAATGCTTAAACCAGCAAATTCTAGCTAGTGGATAGATGGGCAGTTCAAAAGCCAACCAAGTGTACTGAAGTCATTAATTTACTGTATCAAAGATCAGTAAATTAAAAATGTACAAACTAAATCTTATGATAGCCAAAAAGATCTCATGAAAGAAATTAATGTTGCTCGTTTCATCTGTGGCTTATGAAACACACCAAAATGACACATCTAAAAAAATGGAAAGCCTTATACTAAATGACAATTTACTTCTATATAGTGCTTTCTCCTATACTGCCCTGCTAGTACAGTCAGTATTAGAAGAAACAGAAGAAACATAAAGAGGTTACAGTTTGCTTATTACATCCAGTACAAGTAACAGTATAAAGCTAAACAACACTTACCTTTTTGCTGTTGGTCAGGAAAAGGTTGCGGGCTGAGGCTTTTTGTTTGTATGCCTATAAAAGAATACCACCTTAAAATTAGTTAAAGGGTAATGGCTTCACAGTATTATAAAAGATCACTATCCAGTCTTCAGCAGATATACATGCCAACGTCAGCCATGCACACTGTTGTATAATTGGGTACAGGTACTGTAAGTATTTTTTATTTTGACTGAAACAGCCTTTCGTCCTTAATTATTGAAGGCATACATAAATGTATTACAACTCCTGAAGGAAGCATGTAAAACACCTCCTTTTTCAGGACAGTTTCTTTAATTACTACTACTGCAAAGCAGGGTTCTCCTATTCCACTGTTATCACTGAAGTAAACAACAAAAATTTCCACTGTTTCCCAAAGATGTTAAGAATTAATGTAGATGCTATGTTCTTCACACGATCAATATCAGTCTTGAAAAAAATAAGGTCTATCACACTGCACATATCCTTTGCCTGGCTTATAAGTTCATAAAGGATGCTATAGTCATCGCTCATATTCAACTTCCTAGAATTCAAAGTCTGTTAACTGTGAACTGCAAAAAGCAGGCTGTAAGGTCCACTCTGATCACTCAGAAAACTAGCAACAGTGAACCCAGCTTTCTATTTCAAATGTGCCTGAAGCTCATCCTGTAAATAATACAAACACTTTTTCCTAGACCGTTTCTGAAATAAGTTTCAAAAACCACATATGCTACAATGATTGAAACACTCCTTTCCTGAACTTTATGTAAAACCTAGATATTGCTTTGCTTTACATTGCTATCCTGTAGATTAGTAGGAGTACCTGCTAGAGTTTACTGTACCATCCATAGAAAAGGGTTGGATAGCCAAATGAAAGCAGTAGCAAAGCACTGCATGATCCACTTAGATATCATTGGTGATAAGAAACTCGAACTACACTTTGCTTATGGATTACAGAATATCGGTTTGGTTATTAATGACCACCAGAAAAACCAGGTTTTACTTCTCTCTCTTTTTCCAGGTGTCAACTCCCCACTAAGTTAATTTTCTATATCACTTTCTTGTCATCATCACTGATCTAGTGCAATTAACCAAGCTCACCTTTGGCAACTCCTTTTTAACAATGCTAAGCCACACTTTCCGCCGACGTGCATTAAGTTGCTCAATAGTCAAATGCTTTTTCTTGGACCCAGGTGGTGGTGTATCATGAGAAAACTTAGCAAAAACTTTGGTCTGGTGATGGTGGCGTCGTGGTGACTCCTCTGAAGAGAGCTCTTCATCCCGTCTCCTCTTTTTCTTTACTTTTTTCAACTTGCCTGCATGGCAACAATGATCATAAAAATAAATTTCTTTTTCTATTTTTGGGATACATTTAGTCAGGTATCTCTCCTGAGTAAACTATCCTAGTCAATTTACGTGTGGAACCAACAAAAAAGCCAAACTTATTCACGTTTGCCAATTCTGGTACCATACATTTATCATATTAGGTATTTCCTCATCACCTTATAATGGAAAGATTTTCCTGTTTAATAAAGAGAGTGGTGAAATGCAATTTTTCCACGCAGGAAAACATGCCTTAGGAGTTAAAATGTCTTGGACCTCATGCAATGTTTCTTGCTTTGTGGTAAAATTCTACTTAAAGACATGTAAAGGTAAGACATTTAAAGGTAACAACATTAGCATTTGGTAGGATAAGTCTCAAACCAAACTTCTCAGCAGTTGAAAGAGATTGGCATGTTATCATGCATTACAGATACCAGCTTTCAGAGGAAACCGATACTGGTATCAGATATTAAAAATATTCTTTCTGAGTATGCAAAATCATGGATACTGCAAGATTAGTGAAGAAAAAAAATACACAGTTAAAAGAACTTGCAGAAAGATAGGAAGGAAGGAAGCCCAAAATAGCCCCCTTAAAAACACAGCTCAAACTTAAGTACTTGCACTAGCTAGAATTCACCTTACGCTGACAGTTCATAGCCTTCTCTTCCTGCTTCCTTACAGATTTACAGCTGCTACCAGCTCAATCAAGAAAGGAAACTGTACTTCCTGACAAATATGCATCTGAGAAACTCCAGCTGAGAGCTTACAGAAGTAATTCTATTTTAACTCACATTGGACATCAATTCTGAGTTCCCTCTAATTTCCAGAAAACACTCTCACTCCCTATCATTTCTTGTTCACTAGAATTACATATTCAGGAATAACTGCATCAGGTACTGGATAAGTTCCTATATTTTTCAAGGAACTATGGTGTTTTCAAAAAACTCTGAGTAAATGGACCATGACACACAACGGTATTTATGGATTTTGAAGCAATGAATAAAGCTGTAAGGTACTTGCTGCATAACTCTCTCATTCTAGATTCAGAGGTCCACAAAGAAAATCTAAAGCCATGAACTCTCAATTCACATTCCTTTTTTTCACCCTAGCTTTCTAGAAGCCAGAAGATAAAGCACAGTATTTTCTGAAGAATTTTTTCTTTGACAGAACTGGATATTTCCATGCAAAACCCAAAAGTTTTGAATATTTGTGTTTATTCAAAGGAAATAATGTAGGAAAGAAGTTTAATCACAGAAGCCATTTAAAAACACAAAATTAGTGACTTTACCTTTTAATTTTTTCTCTTCTTTAAACTTCTTTTTCTTGGGCCCTAGCAGGTGGCGCTGCTGCTCGTAATAAGGATCATGTGTAGACAGCAGTCCTGCACTGTAGTACTGATATTGCTGCAACTGAAGTGGATGTAAATGAGTGCAGTAATGGAAAACAGATATAGCAGATAACAGAGAGTTAGCAGGTAAACGAGTTCAGATCTTGATCATAAATAAGAGATCAGAAACATGCACTTCTCCATATTTAGCATTGTTATCAAGGATCATACAGTGTCCAAAGTGAAACCACTGCTCCCAGAGGTGGCCTCCAAGTTCTACACAGGGAGCCAAGCCCACCCAGTTAAGTAAGATGGGAAGAGTGGGCAGTGAAGCTTACACTTTCAAAACATACTGCTCTATCTTTTCCATACAGGTGCTGCCCAGCAAGACAGCACATTACATGAAGTGGCCCAATCATTGACCGCCTATTTGTTTTGCTTGCATTCCCAAAGTACATATGTGTTCTACTTTATCATCCAAAAGATGGAAAAGGACAGGTTCAGATAAAAGGCATTTAAAAGATTTCCACGAGGACAAACAACTTGAACATTCAGAATGTCAAGTAACAATATAGCTGCCTCAGCATTTTTCTTCCCAAATTATCAAAAAAGTCACTGTATTCCAAGCATTTTTCAACTAAAATATTAAAGAACTATACACAGGTTACATATAAACAGGCAAATTCAAGACCGTACAGGTTAGACAGACGTGTTTCCCCCCTCACAACTGTGTACTGCTGATCTGACAATACCTTGGTTATTTCTACTGGATATTATTTCTTACTAGTCTGGAAATAAATATTTGTGTAAAATCTATCAAAAGTTATGACCTGTGTTAAAAACTGGGTATATGAATATTTGTGTAGTTATGTAATATTTCAAGAAGCTAACACCATCCTGGTTTAGAATTTAACAAGTAAACAAAGGAAAGAAGTGGACAGAAGCAAAGACTTGGATGGGAAAAATATTTCTTCACTCTTCTGGAGAAATTTCAAAATAATATGAACCGAGAAGACTAATTTTAATTTCAGACACATCCTCTGATAGCAGAATAGGATGACTTCCTTCATCTGAGACTACTTTCTGGTGCAATTCAAAACAGCAATGAAAATTTCTGCAAAAGCCCTTATAATTTGAAGAAATATATTATTAGAATCAAAACAGTCATAGAATTTGGCCTAATATTAAGAAAAATGCAGAAATGCGGCAGACTATTTTCTTATAAGAAGGGAAAAAAGAGAATATGAGAAGAAAATACAAAATAAAAAAGAAAGGTAAGAAAGAAAAAAAGAAAGTCAACTAAAACCCCAAAGAATGACAGAAAACAGTAAGGAAGAAAACCAGGAACTCCCTTTCAAGAAGGTAAACATTGCCTTACTACTCATCACCTCAATGATGATGCAAGTATACTCCTTTAGGTTTAAATATACAATTTTAGTCTTGAACAGCAGCTACTACCTGTGTTAGAATTTAACCCACAGCACCTCAGTTTTCGCATATATTATCTTGCATTCTAGCACCCTATATTTGCTCTAGTGACTGGTACAGAGCATTTTGGAAGCTATACATAACACATGCGCCAGTACTAGCTACATAAATTATTGACGGATTCTCGCATAAGGCATCAACAACTTTTCAGTCTGTATGTAATTAATTCAATAACCCTTGTCTGAAACTGATGTTAGATTGTTCTAGTCTACCAAACAACAGGATATTTCCCAGTCCACAAAATATTACAGTTTTTGATAAAAATGTTAGAGCGGTTAAAATAACTCAGTTAAAGGAAAGAATAAAAATCAAGGAAAAGTAAAAATTCTGGATTTTTACCTCTTTGTCTTTGCTATATTTACTTTGATGCAGTTTCTTGTATTTATGTAATCGCAGCATATTGTGAAGTTCCTCCCTTGAAAGAGAAAATTCTTCTTCCTCCTCTCCGTCCTCATCACTTGGTGAATCTGTGTCACTGGAGTCATCACTCAGAAGGATACTCTAACAAGAATAAATGGAAACTAATTTAACAATCACAAATCTCTATACTGAATTGTTTATTTATGCAAAGCACTGTTGAGCCTTTACCTAATAAAGGGCTGCAGGTCTGGCCCAACAACAATACTTAGCATTTGCAAAGTGTCTTCCATCTGAAACGCCTCAAATGGAAGATAGTTTTCCGAGTTACAGTACTGTGTAGCAGTGAATCCAAGATATTTTCTGATTTGTGGGGAGGTAGTTTTCTGTTAGTTTGGTGATAGTTAAGTCATTTTAGAATCCACTTTGTCTGTCTGTGGTCTCAGAAAAGCAGCAGTGAGAAAATCCAGGATACCAGTAGGGGCATTTTGTGATGTATGGTTGCAGGTACTTTCCTACCCCATTTGTAGTTTGTCCTGCTATTCTACCACTTCCACCTGCATCGGTTGCAGCAGGTTTGTCTCTTGTCTGACCTCCTGGCAACCTGTTTTTGCTAACTAGAGAAGGCTACAGTACAATGAAAATGCAAAGATGGCATAAAGCCACCATTCTACTATCTCCTTATATCCTCATTTGGATCTTGTACTGAGTTCCATCTTAGAAACAAATTTTCAGCTGAGTCCCAAATGTCCATTTGATGTATTTCATAATAGCTCATTTTAATTTGGACAGTGCACTAAAATTATTTCAAGTTTCTGAATATATACTCACTGTGAAATTTAACTAAAATGCTGCTGCTCACCAAAACTGAAATGCCTACTGTCCATTTTGCTACACAATGAAAATGAAAGCCTCAAATCTATGGAGACTATAATTCTATTTTGTTCTACCCAAAGTCTAATAAAATATTCATCATCAGCCTTCACATACTCTTCTTTCTTTCCACTTCCAAGATGAGAAGCCTCTGTAGACTGTATTTTTTTGCTTTGGTAAGTGTTTTTTCTTAATGTAAAAAAAAAAAAAAGCATAAAACCCCCCCAAAACCCCATTCCTTTCTTCTTAGCAAGGGACACTAGCTCCAGTTACCTCAAAAAAAAATAGTGCAGCAAACAACAAGCCAATATAGAACAAGACTAAAAAATTCATTTGGAGACCTCTTTTCAGCAACACAAAGTATTACCACATCTCTGTATCACCTTATGCCTCTTTTTCAGTGTGAGACTGCATCAGTTAAATTGCATCACATGATTTAGGACAGCT
Organism: Theristicus caerulescens; assembly: GCA_020745775.1. Lineage (NCBI taxonomy): Eukaryota > Metazoa > Chordata > Aves > Pelecaniformes > Threskiornithidae > Theristicus > Theristicus caerulescens. Next base: position 29,123,858 of record CM036564.1, read on the forward strand.
CTTAAAACACATTAGTCTAGCCTTCTGAGTTCTCAGTAGTATATGTAAAGTAAAATTAAATGAATGAGAACAAACTTACTGTAAACTTACTGTATTTGAAAACTGTATTTGTGATAACTTGTGATAATGCTCTGACCGGTGCTCAACTTATTTTCTTGTTGCTGTCTGCTTGCTTACATGGTTCCATACCATGATCTATGTCAGATGACAAGATGGAATCACTTACTACTGTCTACAGGGTGTTGACTGGAACTCTACTCACAGGTTTCATAATAGCTGCATTTCTTTCCAATATTCTTACCTTCAGCCACTTTCTGCTTTTCTTCAGTTTGGAAAAGTTATACAAGCTCCCTTTTTCAGACTTTGGTTCTGTTTAGCGAAGAAATAAAAATAAAGTTCTTAAGATATAATGCTTTTCCCAGCTTATCCCAAAGAAAGTACAGATTCAACCTAGTGCATGCCTACCTGGCTGCAGTACTCCATTCAGGGAATGTGTGTTCAGCATCCCGGAATTCCCTGCTCCAGAAGACTCCCCAAGCAAAGAGTTTGGAGGCTCTTCCTTAACTTGCATCAGGGGATCCCCAGACTGAGGCAGTAAAGGATTGTCATCCAATCCATCTTCACTTTCATCGCTGCAAGAAGATACATAATATGGTGACAATGAAAGGAAAATATCCAAAGGCAGATACCCATGCAATTTTCTTACATGTGGCCATTTGTCTAAAGGTTTGAGAATGGAGACAGCTTCAGATGTAATTTTACACATTAGAAATATTGCTGTTAATAATTTCCCGTTAATCCCTTAGCAGTAGTTAATCATCAGACCAGCCTGGCTATGCTATCAACCTGCACCTTCAATCTTTAGGTATCTAATTTGAGAAGTACGAACTAAGCAAGAAACTAATATCAAGTCAAACCAAAGCACAGTATTGTCATCCTCAGCACTACTGTACATGTGAGAAATATAAAGCTACACTTTTTCTACTCCTTGTATGGATCTTACTACATGTTTGTAAATATGCCTGTTATCTATTACCCATACAGTTATCAGTTCTGTAACTCTACAATTCCAAAACACTGATGAAATGAAACGTAAATTGTTTTGGGACAGAAATGTACCCTGATGACTCACTTCTCATTGCTGCAACTTACTTACACATAAATTCTGCATCTGACAACAGTCTTTGCATTTCACTTATGGCTACAGGACATCTCCCTGAAAAACCAACTTAGTTCTTGTTCATACTACTTTTTGCAGACAAAGAAAGTTTTGGCCACTCAGCTAGGAAAGAAAGCTTTAAAACATTGTGCTAATTTGTACGTGGGCTGGCAACACACTGAATTATCAGTGTGAGCTAAGAAAAGCACAGTGCAAAATCTTTAAAGGAAAAGAGTTTATAATGAACAAGTCACCACTAAACCCTTAATATGGTGTTGCCTGGGAACAATATAATAAAAATGCTTGTCTTTCCTTGGTATTCCCAACAGAAAATGGAAAAGGTTTTGGTACCTGGATATACTCCTGTTAAAGATGGCAGATGTCTGTCGTAAAAACTGATCCAGTTGCAGAGCCTTCTCCAGATATTGCAGATAAAGGGGTTTTGCCAGCTCTGAGCAGCTGCCATCCTCTCTGGCACTCAGCTCTGAGGCCATAGAACAAACTTCTCCTCATGCACAGGTGCCTCTGAACACACAGCTGTTAAGAAGAAACAACAGTCATCATCACCACCACCACCTCTGAATGAAACAAACTCGTTGAGCAGGCAAATCTACTGCATGCTACACCGAATGCTAATATTTCGCAGAACACATTAATGAAGGTAGCTCTGGGCAAAAAGCTTAGGTTGCAGTTAACAGGTATATTAAACACACAGAAATTCACACTAAACTTTCCACCACAATATCACCAAAAACTAGATTCTTAGTTTCCTGTGTTATGACTTCATGGATGCCATTTGATAGGAACGAGCACTGCACTGACCTAATATGATAATGCAAGTGGTGACATAGAAACGCAAAGTACAGTGAAGCCAGTCCTTGAACATCTAACGTAAACTTTCATATTAAAGATAACATGCTTCACTCTGAACAGAGGGCAGCTGTGTATCATGAAAGTTGAATGAAAGTAATTAAATTATTATGCTTAAGTTGAATCATAAACTTACTCCAAAAAGGAAGAACTACTGAAAATATTGTTCTTCTGTTGTTTTTACCATTCAGTTCACAGCTGTAGTCTATAGAATACCTGTAAGACTTTTCCTTTACTTTAAAGCAATGCTACTCTTACAGCACTCAAAACATAGCTGTTGCCTGTTGACAAACAAGCTACAAATACTTGACCAAAAAAAACTCCATTCTAAAATTCAACTGTTATCTTTATTAAAGAAAAATAAGAAGAAAAAACATAATTAGCAATTTATTACATACTTTTTGTATTTACAAGTTTAGAACATACTCTAGCTTCATGTTTTTCAACTAGTAAAAAGAGCCTGCCTGATTTTCATTTTGTATTTGTTCTCAGGATTTTAGATTCTTAAAAAAACAAACACAATCCCCCTGCAATATTTGCATAATACATACTTCAAAAGCAAAACTATCCAAATATGTTATTGCTCTGTCAACTGCAGTTTTATTTTCCTTCAACTACAAAAGATGTCATAACAACTGTTACAGTAATAGCTGTCAACTGGAATTTTATTTTTCTTCGATTACAAAAGATGCCATCATTGTCATAATAATAGTGAGAAAGATAATTCTAAATTATTTCCAAAGTCACAGTTGTCACTGTATAAAGTGCTGTCAATACCCTAAATATGATAATATTTACTAATAAATAAATGCCTTAAGCTTTTGCTTCTGGTGGAGGACAAAAATAAAGCCAGTCAGCTTTTGAAAGACTTAATTAGTTGTTCTTCTGAAGGATTCTTCTGGTTTCTGTCACTTCTTAAAAATACCACAAAACCTGAAGTGAACCTCACATTAATTTACTGAAAAACATTTTATATTTGTTCAATTATTAAACTGTTAATGGCTAAATTGTTTTAAACTTATATAAGTGAAAACAGAGATTGAGTATCTGGTCTTCAAATTGTTCTCTCTTCATGTATACAGTCCGAAAACCAGCATCTAACTTTTTCCAAGTCTTTTTTCCTCAAAAATTACAGAACAGATTCAGAACTTCTAAAGTTACAAAAAACTATGATAAGTGATTATCACCTTGAGACTAATGGCTGTGGCTGAACAAATTTTGAACAAAGATTATTTCTTAATAAACACCTAGCCTTGAGTAACAGCCCTCATTTAAAAATTATTTTTAGACTGCAGCTATCTAGGTTCAGCTTTCTATATGCTAGATCTTCGTACACCTGACAGCAATGGAATGATTGACCTCTGTTACCAAATACCCATTTCCAGCAGAGTTTAACAGACAGAATAAAGCACCTGAAAGCTTTCCATATGATAAGGGTATTAAGATTCATGTTTTCCAAGAAACTTTCATACACATAAGTCATATTGCTTAACAGCCATCCGAAAAAAAACCAACCTTAAAATTAAAACCTGTCTTCCAAGAGACAGGGCCATGAAGAGAGAGGTTAGAAAATGAGAGGAAACATGAAACTTGTGTCTCTGATGGAAGAAATCATTCAGGAGGAGATAGCAAAGGACACTGAGAAGGTGAAAGTAGTTTTCTTTCAGATCGCCAGTAAAAATGATATATATTATAGGAGCAAGATTCAATCCCTAGTATCATACCAGAAAAAGTACAGTGATCCCTTTTATCACTCCATTTCAAAATATATCTGTCAACAACAGCATGCATTATGTGAACATGGTATTATTTTACTTTCCCAGCCAAAATGTCACGTGCAATCATTGCTTAATGATTTTTCTCAGAACCACACGGCTTCTTTCATCTGTCTGCTCTTTGCAGAAAACCTTCTTCCCAAAACTCAACATCTGGTAGCACTGCCTGTTCTCAAGGCACTGCAGGAAAGAAACGTGCCCCGAGGGGTGCAGAACACACCGGACTTCATTTGGATTCCCCATCTCCGAGGAAGCTAACAAACCAAATGTGCTCTTTTGCACCCCAATGAGCGTTGTCCTCACAAAGCTATAGGAGCTTAACAGCAAAATAAAGGGAAAGAATTAAGATAGATTTGAGGACAAGTTTTTAATTGCAGGACAGCAAACAGGCCAGATGCAAAACAAACACAATCATATTCCTGATCTAAAATGAGTAACTGGATACTTTCCTAGCTGCCCAGACGCACTTGCCTAAGTGCTGGTCTAAGTGGATCCACCAGACTGGACCAGTGCCTCCCCTCCGCGCAGGCACTGGTGCTCATCCGGCTCCACGCTCATACAGCTTCGGAGATAACCCAGCAGAAGACTCTTTCTTTACTTGTAAGATATAAATGACCCTGTGAAAAGAAGATGCTATCAGATGTGTTTAGTAATTAGAAAACCAAGCTATCTTCTCAGGAGTGGCTCATTCCTACTGCACAGAGTTCCCAAGCAAATATGAAAGCAAGTGGTAATACCCTCTGTCTGCAATGACTGCAGTAACTGCCAAGAGTAGGTTTCATTCCATATTTTAACACATTAAATCCCCCTGTTGTGTACACTATGCTAAGCATGTACACTTAGCATGTGTACATGCTAAGTACCTGTCTCATCCGTACTTTTTTCAGATACCTATGTTCTTAAATATTACTTCCCAGAGCAGGAAACCTTACATTTCCACATTTAATAAAGTCCTCCTTGTGCTGATATAGTATAAGTACTCCACATCTCACCCGTAGAAAAAGACAAGCTTTTGCTTGTCTTCCTATTTTAATTGTCCCAAGAGGCTCCTGTACATACAAAGTTAATGACTCTTGTCCTTCAAAACAGTTACTCATCTGTATCCCGCCTACCGGATAAACAAATAAACAGAGGAGAGCTAAACAATATTCTTAAATGTATTAACAATGCCCAAAACAAATTTAATAAGTGTTACACAGGCATATTGAATAGAGAATAGCTCAGCCATTGAATTCAGCCTTTCATTTATTCATATGCTAAGAGTCCCACAGTGCTTCTCTGCTGATCAAAGTAATAATACGGGAAGCTAATTGACAGATTCTCCTTTATTCTCTGTTCTTTTGTTCCCACTCTAGGTTTTAAGAAACAAAGATTTCCAATGGCAAAAACTGCTTGGATACTGAAGAGAGAGAAGATAGGAATAAACAAGTGAGAGGCACACAACAGCCTGATCCACTACGGCAGGTAACTGTTCAGGACATCATCAAGACATTGCTTCGGTGGATCTACGTGGTGATGACATTCATCCACTTTTCTTTGCCATTTTTGAAACAAATCTATCCTTTTGCCTACTCAGTTCAAGGAAGATTGCAGAAACACAGATTTTCAAAATGTTTTCATTACTGGTGGCAACATTTAGGTAAATACTCATGTTACAGGTGGTAAAACGACTGGATGCTGCAGAGTAATCCTTCTGCCATCACAACTTTCTGACTGATTTATGCCAAATTTATGTTGTTTCAGTATCAAATTCAGTAGTTATTTGCTTTCTCCCTTCATCTCCCCTAGAGTTATAAGAGTTTAGAAAATTGGCATTTAGAAATAAATAGCTGCTGCACTGCCTGTCTGGCACTTTGAATCCTCTAACAGTCTTACTTAATCAGAAGCCCACACTGAAAGCATTTAATTGTATAATGTGGCCCTTTGAATTATTAAAGGCACAAGTAAAATATCACCAGCGGGATCTGAATTTAGGTTTATATACATCAACTTCATACAAATAACCTTCATAATCATATATATTTTTTTAAAGATCTAAGTTCAGTTCTGAAGAAGCCTTCCTTATTCTGTTTTAAATCACGGTGCTTATTTCAATGTTACTGTAGGTGTGGGGTTTCTTCACTCTGTTTTTCAAGTCTGCCCATTACAATGTCTGGTCAGTAAGTAAACACCCAGCATTGGAGAAGAATCCACCAAGGACGTCCTCGGAGAGCAGTTATGTTTTATAACAAGGTTTCTAAGTTTGACACCCACCGACCTGCACCAACCAAACCGCAAAAAAGCTGCTCTCATGAAGTAGCTTAGCTTTAAAAGTAGGTTCTCCCAGTTTAAACAGATATCCACTGGCTATTTCTGAATGAAGTCCAACAGGTTTTTGCTACCGATATCAATTTAAAGCAGGAGCCCCATAGATGGCAAGCGCAGAGTTCGGTACTTGTGCCTAGGTGCAAGCTAGGAAGGATTCGCTTTGTACAGCTGTTTGAAATAGTACTTTTTCCTCCAGGAGTCTCGTGTCGCACCCCGCCCCCCCCCCCCCCCCCGCCATTGCTGGCATCTCTACACCTCAGGTAAGGCCCAGAGGATTACTTTTTCTTCTCTTTATGCCTAACACTCACATCAAACATTACAGTAAATAATGGTAACAACTACACTCCTAGCTGAGGGCACATACACAAACACAAGCTGCCATGGAGGCATAAGGTACGACATAGTAGCTAATCCACAGTATCCCTTCTTAGCCTATGACAAACGCAAGGCAAATCAGCGAGGTAAAACTAATTCAAAGGGTCTCACCTGCTACACACTAAGTGCACATACATGAAGTGTTACCAGCCAGCAGGAGAGCATACTTATTTGTTCAAATATTTCAGCCCATAGTGGCAGAATTTCTTACCTCTCCTCTGTCCAACTGGTGTAAGCACACTGACAAAACATTCGAGTGGACAAAAACCTGAAATCCCAGTTCACACTAAAGTATGTATTCCTCACATGCCTATTTAGAGCATTGAAAGTTTTATCCATAAAGCAGGATTAAAAACTGGGAGCAAGAATACAACCTTCTATGCTATTTTAGTTCCCTCACAATTTTAGCAGTTTTCTGTTTGTTTCCCCACACATGGTCTTTTCATGCTTTGCATTTTGACACCAACTTATTAGGAGAGATTTCCAAACTGATACGAACACCTAAGAAACTTCTCTTTCTTGAAGAAATTTACAATTGAGACATACCACTCTCATCAAAATAGCAGAATCCTGTGAGGATTTCCTGTAGTAACACCTCCAGAATAACCCCTGACACAAACATACATATCCGCACAGAAGATTAAGTTAAGGTCTATGTGGAAAACTTACATTAGTACAGTAATATCAGTTAGGTATATTTTTGTCAGATTTCTTCATAAGCATATAATCTCTAATACAGACAATTGTGGTGGTGGCATAAAAAAGCTTGAAGGGGTATTTTGCTTGTAGGAGAATTACCTGCTCTTCTTTCCACTCTCACATTTTAGCTTGCTTTGATAAATGTACAGTTACACTGACAACCATTTTCCAGCGTACACTATATGCCAGGTCTTAAAGCAAAATATAATCCCTGCATGGTCTTTTTTATGGTAATGTCTTAAATATAACTTTGATATGTAAGAGATTATTGCTTTAAAAAAGGCAGATAGGAGGATATTTCATATGAACTCAAAGCCCTCAGTCTCCACCAAACTCAAGTTAAATGAATAAAAGGCACGTACATACAACTGAAGCATCAGTTCACACCATTTCAGTTTGAAATTAAAAAGAAGCCATTTTAATTGCTTTTCTGGGTAATGAAATCTAGTTAAAACTAGATAGTGCCCTATATACAGTACTTTGCTGTTTTGCTTTTATGGTAAGGTTTTATATTGTTTTCCAAGGAATGAGACGGCATGTCATTGATCTCTGTTCCACCTTTTAATTACTTTTCAATACAGAGAAGAGCCAGTGAGACACAAGCTCTAAATTTTCTAATTGCCAAAATAACAGTCACAGATAGGGCCTAATCTATTATTTAAAAAAAAGAAAAAAAGCTACACAGCTCTACAAAAATTTTATCAGAAGCATATACATAAGTGAATGACAGAATACCTTAAAACATACCAAACACAAAAGTTGGCATGTCACAGCTCTGCTTCCATGTTTAAACTAGCAGAAAAACAAACCTAAGTATTTAACTGTTCAATTCGAGTAAGTCTCGAAAGGGCAGTTAATGGTATTTATGGAGACCTCTGACGATGCATCCATACGCTCTGCGCTACATAACAGCACCGACTGTTACCCTCATACATTGCCATTGCTTCACTCCCGCTCTCTCTGTGTATGCAAAACACAAACTGCATGAATGTTTTCGGTTTTGTTTCTTTTTTACTCCCTCTACCCCAGACCACGAAAAGGGAACTACGTCCAAGAAAGCTCCAAGAGGCCCATTTTCTTCTTGCCACCTAAAACAATCCCTAGCATGTAATTTAGCTTGCCAAATGGCATGCTTATTACAGAATTTACAGCTTATTACATGATACCCAAATGGAACAAAACTTGCTCGTTTAAACAGTCAAGAAATGCAAGGCAGTATTTTAAGCAACTTCAACAATATACGTGCGAGAGAGGGACTAGAAGTGAATTACAGAGAATATCCTTAAACATTGGGCAAAGGTTCAGGCTACAGTCCTACTTCTTGTACTTTCCCCTCACTATCTTACCAACCTCTGGATGTCACAACCTACTCTTATGCATACAGATTAAAGGAATGACAACACAAATACATCATTTCTGATTTATGTAAATTGAAAAAAAGATGAGTGTTGGTCACATGCAGGCAGACTGTACAAATCCATACAGTAGATTTGTTCATATGAGAGAAAACTAAAATTCTAATAATGCATATAAAGACATTTCACTATAAAAAAAGGAACTTGACTTGCACCATGTTCTTCATGCAGAGAAGAAAATCATCTAAAGGAATCGATTATTATCATCTACAACGCTGCTGAGAGGGAAACTTACCATGCAAGATCGGCAACAGGGTAACAAGAAGAATGTGTAACGCCAAATACTACTAATCGCAGCAGAAATTGTATTAGGCTACGCGTTTGCAGTGGAACAGGATCAGACTTTATACCACAGCTTTAAAGAGGTATTTTCTAGTGTACACATTCACCAGTGCAAACGTTAACATTAAGCTCTGTTTTATGCACACCTGGTGGGCACTTTTCACCGACACCGACCTGGCAGGCAACACCTTCCCGCCGGTGCCGGCCGCTGTTCGGACAGAGCCCGCTGCGAGCCCAGGCCCTCGGGGAGCCGGGCGCTGCCGGGCGGGAGCTCGCACCGAGGAGCAGACGCCCAATTTTAGCGGCGGCGGCGGCGTTGCATCACGCGGGCGGCCGGCGCCCAGGGCCGCCCGGGCCGGCAGCGCCCCGGCGCCCAGAGGCCGCCCTTCCCCCGGCAGCCGGGGGCAGCTCAGGCCCGGGTCCCCCCTCTGATATCGCCGCGCCCGGTCCCCCGAGGGAGCCGGCGGCTCCCGCCCCGCGGCGGGTGCCCATACGCCCAGGCGGCGCCGCCCCCGCTCCCGCCGGGAGGACGGCGGGTCCCAGCACGGCGCCGCCCCAGCCCGGGGAAAGCGCTGCGCTCCAGCCGGCGGCTGCGCTCCCGGTGACGCGGCCCGGCCGCCGCCGCCGCCCTCGCTCCGCGCACCCCCCCCCCCCCGCGCACGCGCCGCCGCCCCCCGCGCGCACGTGCGCCCGCAGGTGCACGGCGGCGCCCCCGCCCCACCCCCGCCCGCCGCCGCGCGCGCTCCCCCCCCCCCCCGCTCCCCCGGCGCGTGGCCCGGCGGCCGCGCCGCTCCGGGCAGGGGGGTGGGGGAGGGGCGGCTCCCGCGCCGGTGTATCGGGGCGCATCCGGCGGGCAGGGCGGGGAAGGGGCCTGTCCCTTTAAGAAGAGGCCCGGCTGCTGCGGCCGCCGCTTAGCGGGGGGGGGGTGTGTGTGTGTGTGAAGCCGCGGCCTGCCCGGGCAGGGCCCCGCTACCGCCTCTCGTAGCGCCGGCCCGGCGTGTCCTTGCTCGGTCGCCGCGGTGGCTCACCTGGGTGGTGGGCCCGGCCTCGGCGCGGTGGCCGCGGCGGCGGGGGGCTGGGGGTGTCTCCTGGGCTCGCTCCCCCGCTCGCTCCACCCGGCCTCTCGCCCCGCGTTGCCGGGGCTGGCGCTGCCTGTCTCCTGTCGCGGGGCGCTCTCGACTCCTGCTTCGCCAAGATGGCGCCCGCGCTGCTGCTGAGGAGGAGGCGGCGGCTGCGGGCGCTGGGACGGCGGCGGCGGCCACTTTCGCTCACTGAGAGGAGAGGAGCAGGGACACGGGGAGCCATGGCGGGGGGGAGGAGAGGCGCCATGGCCAGGCCTGAACAATCGAGCCCCGCATACCTCCCTGCCGCCCCGGCCCCGCGCCTCGGCCGCGCCGCCTCGCTCGCGTCGCCGCAGCCGCCGCACGGGCCCCGCGGCCGCACGGCGGGCGCCGTCCCCACACGCAGCCCGCGGGGGGCCCGCTCCCATCGATGCGCTCCCGCGACCGATTGGTAGAGTCTGGCGGTGACGGAAATTGCCGAAGGGACTCGGCCGAAGCGGCCGGGTGAGCCAGCGAGTCTCGCGTGAGGCGGGGCGGGCTCTCGCGATACCGGCGCCGGCAGGCGGATGTGCACCGGAAGTGACGCACTCTCGCCCTTGAGCCGCCGGAAGGGCGGCGGGGAGCGGGATGGGCTCGGCCGCCCCCCGGGCCGCTCCCTGCCCGGCCCGGCCCGGCCCCGCCAGCTGGCCGGGCGCCTCTCGGCCCCCGCGGGGGGCAGGCGAGGAGCTGCCGCCCCCCCCTCCCCGGCCGGGAGCGCAGCGGGGCTTCCTCTTCAGAACACGCGGGAGGCGGCGGATGCCTGGCCCGGCCGCCCCCGCCACGGACGGGAGCATTGAGGCGCCGACGGCGGTGGCAGCGGGGCACCGTCACGGCGAACAGCAACGCAGGGGAAAGGGGGCGCTCGGTGGAACGACGTGCGTTTTACCGCGTTCCCTCCGTCACGCAGGGAAGGATTGCATCGCAGGAGCTCGGGACAAAACAGGCCCGAAAGTTAATTGTGAGGGCGCTTGGCGATGTAAAGACGGTGGAGCCATTAGCTGTTGAGCGCTGCTGTCTCTCAAAGCCCATTAAGTAGTACATTTACAGGAAATCATTAAATGAATGATTAATGCCTGGAGACAGAAATTTGTACTTCATGACTAAGCTCTGGTGCATCCGAGCACCACAATTACTAGGAAATAAGACCATTGCTACTGCCCCCCCCCCACCCCCAGTAAAACTTCACTACAGAGCTGTCCTTAACTAGTGCTGGTACTGCCATCTCTAACTACAACCAGCAATTACACCACTGAAGAAATGTATGTAATTTTGTCACACATTGTTACCAAGCTTAGGAAACTCTGCTAGCACTGAGCTGCATGACAAGGTCTTATGGATCATTTTAAAAAAAAAAAAAAAATTTTTTTCTCTTCTTTTTCTCCTTTAGGAAAACTGTAATTTTCAATCTTGTGCATCAATGAGTGATGACTCCATTCCAGTCTATTTCTTCTCTTTATGCTGTTGCCAAAAGAGAACAGGGGAAAGCTGCAGCCGTGTTTAGCCCAGAAGGTTTTGCTACTTAAAGCAATACAGTGGCACAGATACAGTTACACCGTCAAGTCCCTGTCTGGAAATCCTTATTCCATTATGATAAAGTTCCAGCCAGAGGTTCACTTCTTGGAAGAGGCTGCAAATGCAGCTCAGTCCCTTACTGAGAAGGGTGCCTTTAGCAGTTAGTTTGTATCCTGCACAGAGACGCACTCGAGACCACTCCTCTACATCCCAGACTCCTCGATGCCTTCACATCCTACCTCCTCTTTCCTCCCTCCTTCCATTATCGGATGTATTGCCGTTGTCTCTCTCTACTGATAGGACTGGATGGACCCAGATGATGTCAGTTGTGGAAATACAATGTAAGCGCTCCTGAGCTGTCTCCGGCTCAGAAGAGCCTGCACATTCCACATCACTCACTGCTTGGAAGAACCTTGCTCCAGACCAATGACGTGAGCTGCAGTGCTGGAGAGGGGCCCAGCCCACTGCCAGCATCTCCTAGCAGACCAAATGAAACACAGACTCAATTTCCAAATAAAAAGTTGTAAGACAAACTTGTTTCAAACCTGTTTTATTTTTCTGAAGTGAACTGAGACAAAGGAACTATACAGTTTAATTACAGAATACTGTTAGGTGTTTACAAAACAAAAATGTAGAAAATGTACGGACAAAGAGCAAACTTGGAAGTTTTTCTGCCACTCCCAGAAGCAAGCAAGTCCTATCTATAGTTTCAAAGAGACCTATTTAAGTACTGCTGGTCCAGTACTCTGTGGAGAGGGGGAAAAAAAAAAAAAAACCAAACAAACCAACAAAACCCCGCAAAACCAACACACATTTCCCCTAACAATATTTAAAAGAAATGCACAGATACATCATAAGCATCTAGTCGCACCAATTTACAAATTTCAAAGAAAAACAACTCCAACAGGTATTGGTACGTACTCACAGGCAGACATCACATCCCTTGCAACCTGGTGTAGTTACTGTTAAACCATTTGCAGCCCAATGCCCAGATTGGTTTTGGACTGGAGTCTTGTTGGGACAGTGACCATTACCTCTTCCGTTCTTCCCTATCTCATGTTGCTCATCAGTGTTCACTGATACTCAGAGCCACAACCCTGAGAACAAAACCTTCCTTATATTTAAATAAGATGTTCCCCACCCTGTCTGAAGCATTTGAATGGCAAAACATGCAGTATTTTTTATATATTTAAATACATAAATGTGTATAAATTCAGAATTTCAAAGGCAAAGAATTTTCAACAGTCCTGTGCTTACAAGTCAAATATAGTGATATGCAAAAAAAAACCCTGTTCCAAGACTCAGGCATGGCCTGCATTAATTTTGTCACGTGGTGGAATAGTACTATCACTTGGAGGAGCTTTACTTCTAGTGAATACCAGCCAAAGCAAGTATACTGGAAATAAACTGGGTTTGCTTTTATATCTTATTTTGCTTGGGAGGGAATGCTATGCATCTTTTAAACTAACTTAACTGTTTTTGTCCCCCCTTTATATACATTGTCTATATATGCATCACATTAGTGTTACACAGCCTTATCTACACGAGCTTGATACAGTAGTGCTGACAAACAGCAGTGGTGTGCAACTTTCAGCAGGAAGCTTCTTTTCTCAGTTAGCCTAAAATAACTCTGACTTGGCAGAAAAGCCCTTTTTATCAGTACACCTCTTTGCTGTTCTTGCCAGCATAGTGGTTCCTCAGGGCGTGATCTTTTTCACTCTCCTATGAAAGACTGTTGTATAGCTATGCCAAGAGGCTTATCTGTATATAAACCAAGCCCACATGGGTTGGCCAGGTTTTTTTAATTTTTCCAAGCAAACCCTTTCTAATCTCAGTGAACAGGCATCTTGTAAGCTCCCCTATTTGCATATCTGGATTGGATGAGACTTTTACATACCTGCAACAAGTAACAAAAGAACCAATACAATTTAAGACATTGGTCTGATAACAATGCAAGACGAACAAAAGTCACTGTTTTAAAATCAAAAATAGCTCTTGAAAAAAAAATGGATCTCAAAAATAGACCTCAAGAAGAACAGTCAGACACAGAAGGAATTTCCTTCGAAAGACAGACCATCATTATTTCCATTCAACAATGGGTTTACCTGTCACTGTAAAGAAAGGAGCTTTTGTTTGACACTTCTGCATGGGGAATAGCCCCTTTTTTCATTTGGATGTCTTCAAATACCCAGTCTAAGCTCATCAAGTCACCAGTATCAGAAATCAGATTCGTACAGCCAGCTTGAGGTCGGTTTAAGGTTCTTCCACAGATTTACCACTTGGTTTTGATTTTCAAGCTTTTCTTGACAACGTACATCCTGATTGTAGAGGGATGTAATTTGAGACACCGCTTTATTTGTGGGAAAGCAATCCCTGTCATCTCTGTAGTTTCCATCCTTCTGTGCATCATTTCTCTCTTTTGATTCCATGGCTGGTCTGATCAAAAGACCATCCTCATTCATTCTGTAGTCTTTTATTGCTTTCTCCCTTCGCAGCTTCTGGATCTGTGCCAGCTGACGAAGTTCCTCTGGCAGCTCCATGCAGGTGGGCTGATAAGGAAAAAAGACAAGAAACAGAAAAGAAATCAAATCAATACATATGCATACACGTGCTCTACTTTTGTTAGTACCAGATAAGAGCTCCCTCCATAATTAGTCAATGGAACAGAACAATCATCTCATCAGATCTGTGGAATGGATCAACTACCTGCTTAGACAAACAATAGCTCAGGGGAAAAAAGTTCCCCTCCTTTCTTTTAAAGGCAACCCAAAGGGAAAAATATTAGACGTGCATTTATTGTTTACAGCTTTATTATGAAGATCTTAAAGATTTAATTAATACTTCACATATCAGATTTAGATGTGTCCTGAAAAATCTTTTGCGCTATGAAGTTGTAAACCCCCAAGAGAGGCATAACCAGTTCATGTTTGCTTGTAGGAGCCACTGCAAAGGCAGCTTTCCCAGGCTTTTCATTTAAAACCATGGTATTCTATCCTATGGGTAAAAAAACCAAACCAAACCAAAACCAAACCAACTTACGTGGAAAAAGCCAACACAAATCAATGAAACAGCTGTCTAGGAAGTACGTGAAAGGAGACAGACTCCTTGGTTTGGTCCCGAGCAGTGCACGGGACACTGTTCAAAATACTATGTTCAAGGATCTGCTCCTTAACAAGGACTGCAATGCTCATCATCTTTGTAGGAACAACAACAACAAAAACCCCACAGTTGCATTCAGCTGTAGAAAGGGGAATTACACAAATAAGGAAGCTTGATTAAAAAGTAGTAAGAGGCAGCCAAGCAAATTCAATCCTAGCAGGTAGTATGGAGACAACTTCAAGACAACGTACAAGCAGCATAGAGTAAACATTACCTAACAGCAAAAGACCACAGAAAGAGTGAAAGGAAACTGGCAGGACTGCAGGTTAGGGGAATGGAGACTATGAAGCAAGCATCCTTCAGGAAAGCAAAGCCACATCCAAGTAAAGAAAATGGTAAGGATGAAGTTACAGAAAAAACAAAGGGCAGGCCAGAATAATTTTATTAATATTTAACAAAAATATAACAGAACTAATAAAACAATTTCTTTAAACATGAGAGGAGCACAAAATGTCAACCATGCTGCAGGGCCAAGTGATGATCAGAATACAAAAGCAGCACAGTAAAAAAACACAACATTTTTTCTCTTCTACATTCAGCATAAAAAAAATTTGTGGAGATGCCCATACCAAAAACATTCATTATGTACCCAGAATCTGTTTCAGATTGTCTCATACTTAATACTGATACTTGAAATACAACCAGCAAGGTGGATTTCACCCAAAATTCCTGAACAGTGGAAGATGAGAAAACTGAACTAGTAACTATAGTATCTTGCTTAAAATCTGCCTTGATACCCAGGGATTGGAAGATGGTAAATGTTTAAAGAAGGTCCTGGGAAAGATACAGGAAGCAACATGCTGGTAAGTCAGATGTCTGTATGAGCATACTGGTAGAAACACTAAGAACAGAGTGAGTGGATATACAGATGTGATGCACTGGAAAAGTTACCACGGCTTTCGTAAAAGGAAGCCATGCCTCACAAAACCTACCTCTAGAAGTTTGCACAGATCCAGAGAAAGGCTAAATAATTCAGCTGGGATTACAGAAAAAAGCGGAGCAAGCACTTACTTGAAAACACCCCACCTTCCATTCTGTTTAACCAGAAGAATTTACATCCAGCTTCCTAACTCCTACAGTATCCTACAGTGAGAGGTAATCCATGCCCTAAACCACTTAAAGCCAAGCTGCACGAAAATTCAGGCTGTGTGTTCATAACAATTAATACACAGTCCCAACTCATCTGCCAATTAGGAAAACTTCTGGCTCAGGCATGCAATTATATTCAGACAGAGGACAGAGTTTATGCCATCATGCGTCATGAACATGTTATCTGGTATTATACACTGCACTGCACCTTATCTACTGCAGCTGTACCTTAAGTGCATTGGGAAATCCACTCTGCTGCACAGGCGTGTGCAACTCCACTATGGTACCAGGGCTGTGCTTGTGAACTATCACCACTTAAACAAGAAAGCACTGCACTTCTAGGAGAACATTTGCTTCTTTGCACTGATGGGTTCCCAGGCTGTGTTCACTTCTTTGAATCAAAGTCCTAAACATTAGAATGCAGCTGCATTTCCAAGTACTTAACAGCACACAATATGAATCTACAAGGAGAGTTAGAAATGTAGCACATGTAGCTCCTTTACTAGCTCCTTTCTAGTGACAGAGCTGCAGAGGCACAGAAAGCCATTTTACTTGATGCCTGCATCCACAAGAAGAACAATTACTCCTGCCAGACAGTTATGCTGAAAATGCAGGAAACTGAAGAGACCTTCAGGGTGGGAAGTTTGTGTTGAGTTCTCCCCCTCAGCAGTAAGGAAGATTATCAGTTTGAGAAAGATGCTGAAGAGGGAAGCTGAGGGCTTTGATAATGAAGTGCTGGGGATCAGAGGTTACTGCTTTGCATCTGGTTTGTGGCTAAAAAGTCAGTTGCTTAGGAGAGAGTGTCCACTATTCAGAAGACTCAACTACTACTCGCAGGTGATGACACAAGAAACCACAGAAAGTGTCAACGTACATTTTCAAAACTGTCAGGATCAATGAGGTGCCTTTCTTTTTATTTCTTTTTTCTCCATTTTCCTCTTCATTCTCTTCTCCCAGTACTACATCAACAAAGGTGCTGCATTATCATTTTTGGCTGCTGTGGACCACTGGCAATACTTTACTGTTGCTAGTAACTGCTAAGATGCATGACACCCATCTTTTCCGCAACCCTTTCCTGAAGGAAGCTCTAATCCATGGAGTTGCATCCTGACACCTTGACAGCATGTCTCCCACCTGGCGTACCAGCTCATGGGCCAGCTCCTCAGTACATCTTCTGTTCTGACATCATTCTTTCTGACAAAAGAACATGTTTGGCTGTCCAGAAGCAAGGTGGAAGTCTTGCTGGAAGGGCTGCTCACTGGCTGACCATAAGGACTCTGTTTCTTTGCCATTGCCAGCAAAACGTCTGAAAGACCAAGGGGAAGAAAAGATGGCTGAAACCTCAGGTGAAACCAGGATTACCACCAGTGACTGCTGCAATTGCTCATGAGAATTATGATATCCAAGTCAAAGAGACTCAAACATACCATTTGCACAAAATACATAACTGCTGCTTGCTCTGCTCTTACCAGTTTATTGCTGTGAAAGCAATAAACTGTCATTAATCTCCATTTCTACCAGCTTATCCATGGCCTCTGACAACCTAGGACTTTGTTCCCATCATATTATTTGTGAAAACTTAAGTAAAGGGAAAGTACAAGCTTCTGTTGAAATAAGCTGAAATAAAACACCCCCCACTCCTCTCCCCCAGTCATGCACATTCAAGAAACAAGGCAAAATTAGACACAGGTACATACAATTATGCATAAGTCTGAAATCAAGCGCCCCTGAATATGTGGAAGGCCACAGGGATGATCTGACCCTAGTACGAGCTCTGCATTTAGCCAGAAAGTGATTCTTGTATTCTGCCACTAATGGGGGCCTGTTAGAGCACACAGAAACTTCTCACTGAGGAACAAGAGATGCGTGTGGAAAACTAACTGCAGAGACTGGGCATACAGAGCCCAAGGAAGTGATCCATAAGGGCAAGTGAAGAGGCTTGGCTTTTACTTCATGATTACACATATTCACTTTTCCTTGCTGCTGTTTCCAAGAGGAGAAAACAGAGAGTCTGGTCCAGATCTGCTCCCAGAGGCTGAACCCTCTGATTCGAAACGAGAAAGACAGAGTAGGTAACTGCCCCAGTAGTCATTATTCAACATTACTGGTGATTTTTTCAGCATTATTCAATTCACAGGCAACCTCAGACTGCGAAACCAAAGCATCTTTTTCACCAAATATATCCTGATACTGTTATTACACACAAAAGCCATTGGCATTATGACTACCATGCTAGTCCAAGCTGAAGTTCAATGTTGTGAACACTGATCCAGGAGCCGAGATTCAACATGTGACAGCTGGAGGTGGGAAGGAATGTGGCTATGGATTCCATCCAGCTTCAGTACTTCATTTTTAATGAAGTCTCATGA
Organism: Theristicus caerulescens; assembly: GCA_020745775.1. Classification (NCBI taxonomy): domain Eukaryota; kingdom Metazoa; phylum Chordata; class Aves; order Pelecaniformes; family Threskiornithidae; genus Theristicus; species Theristicus caerulescens. The sequence goes on from CM036564.1 coordinate 29,141,969, forward strand.
TTGAAACTATGTCTGTAGCTGCGTACTTGTTTTGCAGGTATAGTTTCCATGGGAGTGTCATAAGTTTGGGGGAATGGGAGAAGGAAAAAAAGCATTCTTCTGTGTGATATGACAGCACTCAGTAAGATCAGAGGAAACAAGAGCAGGCCAGGGAAGCATGGCTCTGCTCACTGCTCTAGTCAGGTATGACGTACTCAAACACCTCTGTAGCCCAGAGGCACAACAGAAGGCATGTCTACATAACTAACTCTCCCTTTGTCAAAAGGCTGAAGACCTGGTGCTTCTGTTCAGAGAGCACAATCCAAGAACTAAAACAGAACAAGAAGGGCCCAGAAGAGGGTTCCTTACCTGGATGATGGAAATCAGCCAGTTTCCAGATCTGGTCATCTTCTCCAAGTGCTTGTAAATCAAAGAGGCCATGGTAACTTGGAGGTTCTCTTGCCTAGTGGCTTTCACTCCCACAACTTTCAAGGAAAGGCTTGATGTACCACAGATGGTTCCTGTTCACTCAGGAATTACGTCCACCTTCCAATTTGGAAGCTGAAGTAGTGCAAGATATCTTTATGGCCCTCCAGCATTTATTGTCTTTGGCTTTGCTGCAGTCCTGCTTCAGCAACAGAGGCCTCTCTTCTAGTTCTCCAGCATGGAGAGAGCATAGTAGATAACATATTTCAAGTTTCCAAAATGTTTCCCTGGCATGGGTATTTACTTTAGAATCCAAGGAGATCCGTTACTTTTTGCTGAAGTAGCACTGGAACTGCACCAGATCATGTCGGGGGAACGGAGTCATCACACACAGGGACTCCAGTGTTGCTGTTGTTGGAGACTGGCTCCAAAATGTCAAGCTCATTGTACCAGACTGCTGTTCACCAAGGGTCCAAGGTGGAGCACAAGTGTAAATTGTAACCGGTCAGTGTAAAAAGTAAAATAGTCCAGCAAAACCATTTTCCAGGTAACTTTCAACTGTAGCTCCACAAAGTGCACAGAAGGCATAACACAGACCTTAGTGATGGATAACCTTTACTTCTAAATATTCATGAAAAAGCACTGGAATAAATATGGGGGAGGGGTAAATATCTTGACTGTTACTTCATTCTGAGAATCAGATCTGAAGAAAGGCTTTTTGATTCAGGGA